>OX422213.1:357894851-359144851 GCA_949130495.1 Sambucus nigra | reverse complement strand
ATACTATCCTATGAATAAATGTTTTTGTCCGGAATTGAGCCAAAACTATATATGGACTCAATTGGAAATTTGTGTCCTTACACACCTTCCCATTCCCTAACCTATCCCCCTAACCTATGTGCTATTGGTTTCGTAACCACAAGTTTGTCTTTGATGTCGCTCTCTCATGGCGGCAACATATTCTTTTGACTGTTTTGTGAAAAATAGGCTGGCGAGTCCATCTCTTTAAATTCATCCCACACTGATGACGGCCAAAGCGCTCTTAGATCAGATAGGGTGTGAGACCTTCATCGCCCTTTTTACCCACCACCTTGGAAGGGGGAAAGAGGGAGAATATTCGGGATGACCACAATGGTGACTCCGTTGGGGATAATTTTCATAAGAGGTCTAGACTTTATTTGCATGGGTTTTTATTTTCTTCTTGTGTGCGTGTGTACCTATTTGTATGTTTCCTTTTTTCCCCTCTATTATTTTTTGTACATGTATACCTAATGCTTATATCACTACTCATTCGCCACATGTTTCACACACCATTTAGAATATCCATGTTTAGGCATCACTAACACACACCTCCACTTATCACACTTGTATATATCCATGCTCACTCGCACTCATCACTCACCACTTGTAATTAATCCATGTTTAGGTTCACTACCACACACTCACTTGTAAATATCCACTCATCACTCACTCTCACATATTCATGCTTAATATAATCATGATGCTCCATGTTAGATTTACTTTTTTATACTTATACATTCTCCGCTGCTTAGTATAATGCTCATCATTCCAAATAAAGATACTCTCTCTATAATATGCTAATCAAGAATCATGCATTTTGCACACTACATCACCAAAGAGTATGTCTATTGACCAAATTTTTGTCCCATAACAGGGGGGTCATTTCGTGATGGGCACCGGTCCGAAAGGTCGCAGTTAGCCTAAGCGATATGACTCTTACCTTCCATTGGCCAAGTACCTTTGACATATATCAAACGGTTCCCCCCCCCCCCCCCGCATCGTACCGCTTAATCAAAGTTATGACGGGAGGTATATTGCAGGGAACTCGTTCACGTACATTGAGCATATCGAATTTGTTCTCACACATATTATCCCCATGAGGTATATAGTGAGGCAATTCACGTACACCCAGGTATATCAAATGGCTTGTTGACACGTACAGATTTCCTTCAAAAGCAAGAAGTATATCGTGGAAGTTATGCCAAAAGGGGGAACCCTTCCAATTAACCTAAGAATTGCATTTCCTCCTATAGGCATCAAAGCTAGGGCACTCATATTTAGTTTCTTGATTTCTACCCTAAACTCTTTCGAAATGATGGGTCGGCATGCCGCCCAAATTTTTTCATGATTTATTCATTTCTAAAAATGGGACCCTATCCATGAGCCTAGCAATAAGTCCAACCATGTTTATACATATTTTTCAAACCCAATTTTCCCAGGCTCGGGTCCCGCCCGACATTTCTTGTTGCATTTAGGTAAACCTAATACAAGGGAGAACATAATAAATACTAATAATAATCATGTTGAGACCCTTTTTTCAATTTTCCTCTTTCTTTACCAAAAGTGTCAAAAGACATTTTCCCCCTCTTTTATAAAAAAAATACCAAAAGCATTTTCCCTTCCTTAAATCAAAAATATTTTTCCTCCCTTTTAACCAAAAACATTTTGTCCTCATCTTTTCCAAAAAAAAAGTAACAATTTTCCCCTCCTCTCTTTTAAAAATAAATTTGAATTTTTCTCCTTCTCAGGCCGATCGCATACCTGACGCTTGGTTTGACTCCTTATTGGCTTCAGTTATCCGTCGAACGACCCTGATTCTCTATCAGTTCCCTTGCCACTTCCTCTGAGTTCAAAATTCACCTTCATTGGCTTTTCACGGAGAACGTCGACCAAGTACAAAATGTGCAGCCGAATTTGATGATAGCCCTAGCCTAATTCACTGCCAAGGTTGACAACCTTCAAATTGAGGTTCATGAGATGCAAAGAAATTGGGTCCTTGTTCTGACCCAAGGTCCTCTTCCCTCGTGGTATGGTTTCGCTCACACACAAGCCTATATGGGTCCCCAAGGAATATAACCACGCTCCACGTGATCCTCTTACTAATGGGCCGCTGCCAGCCTAGCTCCCAATTCCGAATCTTTCCCATCCAGGGGATAACCTACCCATAACTATTGATCCGATGGAGCAAGAATTAAAAAAGGTCAAGGAACACCTCGAGATATTGACCAAGATGTTTGACCAAGTTAGAATCTCTGGGAACAACATAGATTAAACCCATATGTCTCCCTATCCTAAAGCAAGGTTGCCCATAAAGTTCAAGATACCCAACATCGAGAAGTTTGGGGGTAATGGACCCCCAATCGTTCATCTCCAAACTTACCACCAAGCCATGACTCTTTTAGGTGCTAGCGAGGAAATAATGGCAAAAATGTTCCTACAGACTTTGAAGGACAATGTTATTTGTTGGTTCTTTTCACTCAAAGAGTCGAGAATCTACAGTTGGGAGGATGTTACCTGCGGATTCATGTCACAATACAAGTACGATGAAGAGTTAGAGGTTACTCGTCATGATTTATAACTACCTAAATAGAATCATGGGTAATTAGTCAGTAACTTCATAACAAGGTGGAGAGAAAAAGTAACCACCATGACCAACCAACCTTTCGAAGAGGAGAAAGTCAGTATTGTGAAGAATAACTTCTTACCCCATGTCTGAGCAATAATGCGAGGATAATACTACGCCCAATTTGAGCCCTCCGAGAATAAGGGGTAGAGATCGAAGAAGGTCTTGCCAAGATAAATGTTGAGCCAAAGAAAGTATCCGAAGAGTTCACTCCCAAAAAGAATGATAAACTTGCCAATACTGTAGTTTCAACCATCAACAACATCTCTCAGCCTGCCACTTCATGGGCACCAGAAAGTCACCTTAACCCAGTAAAAAGGAATACACCGAGCTCCATGCTCCCCTTTCCAAAGTTTACCAAGCCATTAGAGCCTGATCCATTACCAAACCCACTTCCCAAAAATTTCAAACCTGAAGCCCATTACGATTTTCACTAAAATTCCAATTACACCACTGATTAGTGTTTCCACCTCCAAAATGTAATCCAAGGTCTGATTGATTAGGGAATCATTTCCCCACCAGGAAATCCTAAACCAAACACTACCCACAATCCACTACCAAATCATACAAATGCCATTTTCCTAGAGTAAGACTCAGAATTTGATCCATCTACCACCCAGTAAATCACCCATCATACCCATATTTTCCCCTAAACACCTCCAAGTTTTCCCACATTTTCTTCTGCATCCTATATTTGTTGAAAGGGTCAGGCTCTGTCAATTCTTACTAAAGCATGTATTGCTATTTGTATTCGTTCTGAAGGAAAAGATATGGAATTGCTAGCAGTGTTGAACCACCTCCTAGAGTTCGGGATGAAATTTCCTTCCAAGTTGACTATTGACTGCTAGAGATTCAGTACGCTGTTCTTGGAAGCTCGAAAGTGGGCTCTAGAGTCAGATAATTGGGTGGTACCGATTGATGAAGTTAGTTTAGATGATGTTGTCCAGATCATGGAAGATTTATTCCGATAGACCAATAAAATTTGAATCATGTCTGAGCTACTAAATTTCTAAAACTATAAGGACTCCTGGTCCCTTGACTTCTAGATCTCCCGGTCAAATGGGAAGATTTATATGAAGAAGTCATTGAGGTTATGGAGTGTATTGACTTTTGATGAAAATATGATGTCGTTGCCATCAGATGGGGGGGAAAATTCGATACTTCAGATGAACGGTAAAGCCCAGAAAAGACTAGCTTAATAATTAGCATATGTGGAATAATATCGTTTAAGGAGATTCTAGGAGAAATCAACAAGGCAACTGAATAACCCGAGATAGACGAGGAAATGGGGTTTCTATTCCATTATTTTGTGAACCATATGACTAGATAGGGGAGGCATCACCAAGTTCCAAACATGAAACCATATGTGATTGACAAGGGAAAAGGTGTTCGAAATCTTCTTATACAAAAAATGAACCTCGAGGATAGAAAGATCCTTGATTCGCGAAAAAAGACCAAAGATAATATCACTCTATGAGGACTCTTTATGTCTTCCCAGATGCACTAGAATTCCTTGATCAAACTACTCACCGAACACACTATCACTCCTTCCACCATGCCAGAAGAAGTAGTGAATCTGTTTGGCTCTCTAACCTCTACTAGAATACTCTCCTTCTTCAAAGAAAAAATTCCTAAAATTTGACCAAACTACAACTATGCTCTCAGTATCTCTGTCGAAGTCATCGAAAAGACCGTACCACTTTCACTTGTCGGTAATGGATCAGCTCTTAATGTTTATCCGTTAAGAAACCTCAATTTCTTGGGACTGAAAGTGACCAAACTTGCTCCAACCTCTGCCGCGGTGCGTGCTTTTGATAACACCCGTTGGGAAATGATGGACATCTATAAATCTTATAATACGAGTCATCCCAATAAATCCCATTATTGAATTCCAAGTAATCGACATCCCGACTTATTTTAATCTGTTGCTTGAATGACCATGGATCCACAATATCAAGGGTGTGTCTTATTCCCTTAATCAAAAACTAAAGTTCTTTGCCAATGGGAAGTTCATCACCACCTTAGGAGACGATGGCAACACCGAGAATGCAAGCACTTTCCATATAGCATTCGAGATACAATATGGGGAGAATGGTATGATTTTGTCAGGTTTTCGAGTTGAACCACTTCTAGTCCCAACATGGATTATTTTAAAAATAGGATTTTTATGGAGTATAACCCTCATGGAAACGTGAATGTGATACAGATGTTCAAGAACATGTACTTCATGCCCGGATTGGGACTGGGACGATGACAACAAGGAATACTTGAACCCATTATGTTGAAAAATGCTTTCCCTCCTTATGGTTTAGGTTATTAACCATTAGCAGAAGAACTCAGAATGATCCGCCAACCTCAGTTGAAGAAAAGTCTAGAAAATTCCAAGACTATCTCAAGAGATTCCTTGAACAAGCGATTCATTAGATAAGGTGAATATTTACACTTTTGTAACTTTCTCGAATAATAGTATGATCTTATGGACAAGAAAATGAAACCAGTAATGAAGATCTTTCTCCAAAACAGTTACTCATGGGCTGAAAGTTCTCGGCATCATATGCAACCATTCAATGAGGAAACTATAGCTGATACCATAGATTATAAGGGAAGTGACTTCAAGGATTGATTCAATTTGCAGACAGTGGGGCTAACACTCTACATGGTCCTCTTAAGATCTACATCATCAGATCCATCCCATCTGATCAAAGTTGCGGATGCACCTCTCCTCAACTGGCATGTTGTACTAGTTCCACCTACTGAAACACAACCAAACCCAGATGTTTATCCCATTTCCACTTCTTTTTTTGCTCCTCTCTATTTTGATGTAATTGAGACCTCCTTCGATGAGGTTCTCAATGTTGTTTTTACTAATAATGAAATAAATGAAGATTTGAGTATCTTGTAGTGCCTTACATTAATTGTCTTGATTTTAATCAGACTCTTGATAATGATGATTTTTCAAATGAATAATTCTTATGTTATCTTAATAAGGTTAATAACAAACAACATAATCGCGTTCAAATTAAAGAACATGAAACTGTTGTTATTAATCTCGGTTCTTGTATCCAAATGCGCAAGATTAAGATAGGGTCCAAAATTGCCGAGCATGAGGGCACGCAACACGAAGAATTACTAAAGGAATTTTTGGGTGTCGTCGCATGGTTATACGACGACATGACCAACATTGATCCCGAGATAGCTCAGCATGAGATTCTAACTCTCCCCGAATACAAACTGGTGAAACATAAACTACAAAATCTCCGAAATAAATGGTCTCTCAAGGCTAAGGAAAAAGTGGTCAAATAGTTGAATGTGGGTTTCATTCGTGTGAGTGAATGTCCCACATGGATAGCTAATATCAAACTCATGCCAAAATTTGAAGGAAAGGTTCACATGTGTGTTAACTATTGATATTTGAACAAGGCTTGTCCAAATGATGATTACCCACTACACAATATCATCATGATAGTGGATAACACAGCTAACCAGACTCTTAAGTCATTCGTTGATGGGATTTACGAATATAACCAGATTAAGATGCACTCGGATCATCAAGTGAAAATTGAATTCTTCACCCCTTGGGGAACCTTTTGCTACACTATTATGCCATTTGGTCTAAAATACGCAGGAGCTACCTACCAAAGGGCTTCCACAACCATATTCCACGATCTGATGCACAAAGAAGTCGAGGTCTGTGCAGATAATATGATTATCAAGTCCAAGGTTAGGGTAGGTCATGTACCTGCTCTTCGAAAGTTCTTTGAGTGACTACAATAACACCAGATGCAACTTAACCCACAGAAATGTGTTTTTGGAGTTACCAAAAGAAAGATCTTAGGATTCATGGTTAGTTAGAAAGGTATAGAAGAAGATCCTGCGAAACTGAAAGCCATACTCAAAATGACACCACCCCGAACGGAGAAGGAAGCTCGAGGATTCCTTGGAAAATTACAGTATATCAATTGCTTCATCATACTGTTAACTTCTATCTATGAACACATATTCAAACTCCTTCGAAAGGATTCCACCAAGGTTTGGAATGAAACTTGCTAAGAAACCTTTAACCGAATCAAGAAATATCTAAACCTACCTACGTTACTTATGTCGCTTTAACATTGTCTTCCCCTACTCCTATACCTGACCTTAACAGACACCACAACTAGGGCTTTTCTAGCCCAATGCCTTAAAGAATCCCGTAAAGAGATATCCATCTACTATGCTAGTGGAATGTTGGTCGGGTATGAAATTAACTACACAACCTTAGAGAAAGCATGTGTCAGCCTTGTTTGGGTCACCCAAAAATTACGGTACTGAATGCTCAACTTTTCCATGAAACTCGTATCCTGAATGGATCCCATCAAATACCCACTTGAGAAACCTACCATGTCTACCTGAATGGACTAATGGTTGATGATGCTAGCGGAATTTGACATTGTATATGTCACATAAAAAGCCATGAAAGGAAGAGCCATCTTTGACTACCTTGCTAACTTACCTATATAAGAAATTGATGTCTGGATTTATGAATTCCCTAATGAGAACATCATTTGTACCTACCAAGAAGACCACTGGTGTCCAATAGAGGCGTCGCCAATAAGAAAGGATATGGCATTGGGATACTCCTAATTGCCTCTGATGATTCTCGCACTCTCATTGCCATCAACTTGGATTTCCCATGCACCCATAACATGACCGAATACAAGTCATTCACGATAGGCTTTAATGTTTATATCAAGAAAGGAATTCGATACCTAGATCTACGATGATTCATCCCTCATCATCGGTCAAGTACTCAGAAAATGGAAAGCCAGGGATGAGAATCTCTTACCCTTCCATGACCACATAGAAGAATTGGCTTCCTAATTCTAATAAATCACCTTCCACTACCTTCCCTGAGCAAAGAACAACCTAGTTAATTCCCTTGCTACCTTAGCCTCCATGGTTGACATGCTCAAAGGAATAATGGTTGCCCCTTCCTAGACCAAAAATAAGCTAAACCTACCCACTGCTACCACATTGAGCTCATCATAGAAGAAGATCGTAATATAGACCAATCATACACAATGCTAAATGCCAAGAAAGTGACCAAGTCCATCCAAAAAAATATCATCTGCCAATATGGGGTCCCGCATGAGCTGACGTCAAACAACGGGTTGCATTTCGAAGTAGAGGTCACATAAGTGGTTGATAGGTATGGGATTTAAAGACACAAATCTTCTCCTTATCGAATTCAAACCAAGGGTGCAGTCGAAGCCTCTAATAAAAACCTCAAAGCTATCCTCAGTAAGATGATAGAAAGCTATCGAGATTGGGCCGATCGGATAACTTATATCGTCTGGGGCTATCGCACTTCAGTTCGAACCTCTATTGAAGCTACCCCTTACTCTCTAGTATACAACATGGAAGCAGTCCTACTCTTGGAGATAGAAATTCCTTCACTACATGTCATGCTTAAAAAACAGTTAGTGAGGAAGACTGGCCTCAAAGTCGTCTTGACACGATGTCACTTTTGGAAGAAAGGATAGTAAAGGCTCTGTATCACATATAAGGATACCATCACCGGATAGCGCGGTCGTTTAATAAGAGAGTCAAGGACCGTAGTGTCCGAGAAGGGAATTAGCATTTAAAGAAATCATAAAATCCATCTGGGACCCCAGAGGGAAATTTAATCCTAATTGGAGCGGTCTCTACATTATAAAGAAGATCCTATCTGGTGGTACTAATATGCTCACCGACCTCAATGGGGAATAGATGTCCCATCCAGTCAACCTGGACTATCTCAAGAAGTTCTACCCAATTTCCATTCTATTTAATTTTTTATTCAATTCCATATACTCAAAACTACGTGGGGCTTTATACTCGAAAAATGTTTTTACTTTAAAAAATGAAACTCTAAAATTTTTCAAAACCCCTAGAGATACGTAGGCAGCTCATACGCTTTACATAAGCATGGTCACCTTCTTTTTCATAGAATTTTATTCTTTTCTTATCCCCGAGAACAAAAGTTCATGTTTATCATTTGCGTGGATAAAAAGATTATATATAAATAATTCAAATGCAAAAACTAATTAAGAGGCACAACAATATAACAAAAAATTACATTACACTTACATTAGTATAGGGTATCAAAAAACTTCACTTTCCAACCTAGAATTAATTTTCCTAAGAGAACTTTCCAAAATTTATTCCCATACATAACCAAACACATGACAAAAGCTTCATGTGTAAACTGCCCAGGGGTCCTACCCACAGCTGCCAGAAGAACCAACCCATCACCATCACTTCTTGGGGTCCCCAAACCTCCCCCGCTTGGATGGAATACCGAATGCTCTCCATGGAACGATAATCTTGGACCAGCCTGGGGAAAAAACAACACCTCCCTCCATGTTGTCAGATATGGAGAAACACCTTTGCTCGGTCTCCACATCCAGCATCTTGACAACAACCCTCCTCCTTAACCACTTCATGTAGTCCTCACTCTTCCAAAAGACTGGGAAAGATGGGTCAATGGTCAACGATTCTCCCACAGAGAGCCCAACCGTAGGTGCAGACGCTCTGTCAAATCCACCACAAGAAAGAAGTCTAGTGTTTGAGGGCGCACAATCTTCTCCTAGGCAAATTGGCATAGGTGCCTCCAGGGAAAATTAAAAGAGGTTTGCCAGAGGCCACCCAACCTAACATATTGGCATTCCCATAGTTTTATAATGGTATGTAGCTCTCCCTACCAAGGCACTGACCAATGCAAACCTTGAGCCCCGTGCTCCACAAACCAGATCTATTTTACTCTCATTATCCAGGCCCACGCTGATAAAGTGGCGAGTAAAGAAGTTTGGCACTGCTGCTAAGGGATATTTAGGAAGGACCACCATACAAAATATCTCCGATAACCACATGAACAACATAACTAGGCTACCCCTTAGGAAGTCAAAATGACCTTCCCGCCAAGTATCCAAACCATTTAGAGTTTCCGCTAGTATCATCGCCACCAGATTGAAATGGTATGACATCCACGCAGTGATAGAAGCAAGTTTAGGGTCCACCAATAAGTCCCCGATCACCAACAATAACTTCGAAGTTAAACCCATGGCAATAACTCCAACATCAGTACAGTCTCTTCACCAAAATAGATTTAGCAGAATTCAATAAAGGCAACAAGAACCACATTACAACCAAACTTTATTTCCCTAATCCATATGCCAACCAAGACTCTAAGGCATTCCCTCACATAAAAATTCTAAAAAACCTCATTTTTCCTAGTTTTTCTCAAAATAAGTCCCTTAAAAAGGGAAGAACTTTTTCAACTAAGCCTCTAAGGTCATCTTCTACTCAAACATATTTAAAAAAATTCCAAAAAACACACATTATCCTACTTTTCTCAAAATAAAAACTCAACAGCAAATTAAAGTGCATGTAGAGTAAGCCACTAAATCAAGATAATCAAACGAAATATGCATATTTTTTGCATTTTTGAGTCCCTTTTTAGGTGCAATGTTGCTACATTAATCATGCAAACGCTAAGGTTCCATAGTCAATAATGAATCTGTAAGGAATCCTGAGAGGATAGAACTAGAATTGGATGTCACCTTATCTGACGTACCAAACTCACACACCATCAATCGCCACAGCTACGCGTTCCCCCCGGTCACCCCCGTGTGTCGGATGGCCATCCCAAGGGATAGAAGGTCGCCTATAAAATTCCCAACATAAAATTAATATCTAAAAAGATAATCAAGGAGAAATGGTCTCAAAGGGAAAAAAGATTTACCCAATCACTCGTTAGGCCATTCAAGACCTAATGCACCACCCTTAAAAAGAGGGATCACCTCGATGATCGGTTGAACTTCTGCCACCGGTGCCTACAGCAGAAGTCCCCAACATACTCATCCTTCAAAGCTATTAATTGGGCATTTAGACCAATCACCTCAATAAACCACATCTGCAAAAGACAAAGAATCATCAAGCAAAAGAATAAAATGCATAAAGGAAAATGCACAAAATAAAGAATACCTACAGAAGATACATGGATCCAGTACAGGTCTTCTGGGAGCAGCGGCTAAATGAATCCAAAGAAAAATAAAGGGTCACCAAGGTTAGGCTCCCCGAGTAAAAAAGAAGGATATTCGAAAATACAATAAAAAATGGTAAAAACACAAGTGGACGACTTTGACACTGTCACCACTAAAAAACCTACCAACAACAACAAAATAAATAAATCGGCCATCTGTCGAACCTGCCGCCCATCAGTCTCGTCGATCCGTAGACTGTATAACAAATCCCTCAAAATAGACAAACGAATAGAGTTCCCAGAGACTATCCTTTCCATATCACCCAACGCCGCCATCGGCATCACCCACAAAGTTCGGTCCACCTCTACATGGACCCCCTCGTAGTCTAGCCCCAGCAGTTGCTGCACATCAATGGAAGTCATTATCATCTCCTCGAAACCAAAATTCATAGTGTGGGCGGTGTCCTACCACATTTCCCCCAAAGCATAAATAACGATCGTAGAACAAGGCGTCTCGTCCAGTGCAAATGCTAATTTACCAAAATTTGCTGATGACACCACCCGAGGCACCACCGGTAAAAGACTCTCCCAGATGTCCTTAAACCCCTTCGTGCCTCAAGAATACAGGTTTGACGTAGATATATCAGTCTATCACAGACAAAAAGGAACAGCCCTTGTCAAAATAAATGAATTAAGGAAATATCACCTAGAAAAAAGAAAAGAATACCAAAGGTCATTAACACTTACATAGCCACTAGGGTTCACCACCTAAAGGATCGATGATGTTTCAGCTCGAGAAAAAGAGTTCGCTCGTCCGCAATTGGCTCGAATGATTCGAAAGCATTCTCACTACCCAGTGCAAGGGGTACCCTAACCCGCCATTCCAAGTTCGCCCAGTCGTTGACATTTAGCCACGCCATGTGGGCCTCACTGCTTGAGAAATCATCCATTTCTTGGTTTTGGAATGCTAAAATAGTTTCCATAAAGAAATAACAGAATAGAGAAAGTCTGGAAGCTGTGAAAAATAAGGAAATCTTGCCCCCTTTACAGGATGCTGGGGGCATGCCAATTGACAACTCCCAATAACATACCGATCAACATTTTCCCTTCACCTGCTCGAGGTACACCAAAAGATCACTTCACAGCCTTTTGGAACATCTACACCTTGCCGGATGGAGCCCTCCCTAAAATTTCATACAAAAATTCCCAAAAAATGCTGAAATTCTCGAAAAGTCCCCAGAAAATTCCTAAAATTGTCAAATAAATTTTAGAACCCTTTTCACCAAGAAAAATAATGTTTACCACACTTACTTCACCAGCGGAACACTTACTTCCCTAGTGGAATTACCCAAATCAATTGGATATCTCCCCAACAACATCTCTAAGGGACACTACAGAAATTGAAGAAATTTTCCAAGAAAGCCTGCACCAAATTCTCGGATTAATACTTTTTCCCCACAGGAGTCTCCAAATTTCCCCAAGAAAACTACAACTTAAGCCCTCAAAATTGGCTTCGACCCTCAGAATTGGTCACCTCTACTTAAGCCCTCAGAATTAGCTTTGACCCGCAAAATTCGCCACCTCTACTTAAAACCTTAGAATTAGCTTTGTTCCGAAAAAAAATTTCACCTCTAATTAAGACCTCGGAATTGGCTTTGACTCACATAATCGATCACCTCTACTTAAGCCCTCAGAATTGGCTTCGACTCTCAGAATTGGTTATCCCTACTTAAAGCCCTCAGAATTGGCTTCGACCCGTAGAATTGGTCACCTCTACTTAAGCCCTCAGAATTGACTTCGCCCCATAGAATTGGTCAGCTCTACTTAAGCCCTCATAATTTCCTTTGACCCTCAGAATTGGTCATCCCTACTTAAAGCCCTTAGGATTGTCTTCAACCCGCATAATTGCTTACCTCTACTTAAAGCCCTCAGAATTGGCTTCGACCCGCATAAGTGGTCACCTTTAGTTAAGCCCTCAGTATTGGCTTTGACCCGTAGAATTGGTCACCTCTACTTAAGCCCTCGGAATTGTCTTCGAGCCGTAAAATTGTTCATCTTTACTTAATCCCTATGAACAGACTTTGACCCGCAGAATTGGTTGCATCTAATTAAGCCCTCAAAATTAGCTTTGACCCACAGAATTGACCATCCCTACTTTAAGCCCTCAGAGTTGGCTTCGACCCGTAGAATTGGTCACCTATACATAATCCCTCAAAATTGGCTTTGACATGTAAAATTGGTCACCTCTACTTAAAGCCCTCATAATTGGCTTCAACCCGTAGAATTGGTCACCTATACTTAAGCCCTCATAATTGTCTTTGAACTGCAGGATTGGTTATCCCTACTTAAAGATTCAGAATTGGCTTCGACTTGCCGAATTGGTCACCTCTAATTAAGCCCTTAGAAATTGCTTCGACCCTTAAAATTGGTCACTTCAACTTAATCCCTCAAAATTGGCTTCGACCGTCAGAATTGGTCACTATAACTTAACCCTCAGAATTGTCTTGGACCCATATAATTGGTCATCTCTACTTAAGCCCTCAGAATTGGCCTGGACCTGCAGAATTAATCACCTCTACTTAAGCCCTCGAAATTGGATTTGACCCACATAATTGGTCAGCCCTACTTAAAGCCCTCAGATTTATCTTTGACCCATAGAATTGGTCACCTCTACTTAAGCCCTCAAATTTGGCTTTGACCCGTAGAATTGGTCACCTATACTTAAAGCCTTCAGAATTGGCTTTAACTCGTAGAATTTGTCACCTCTACTTAAGCCCTCAGAATTGGCTTTAAATAGTAGAATTGGTTATCCCTACTTAATGCCCTCAGAATTGGCTTCGACCTGTATAATTGTTCACCTATACTTAAGACCTCATAAATTGCTTCGACCCTCAAAATTGGTCATTTTAACTTAAGCCCTCAAAATTGGCTTCGAACCTCAAAATTAGTCGCTACAACTTAAGCCCTCAGAATTGCTCATCTCTACTTAAGCCCTTAGAATTGGCTTGGACCTGCAGAATTAATCACCTCTACTTAATCCCTCGTAATTGGATTTGACCCAGATAATTGGTCATACTTATTTAAAGCCCTCAGAATTAGATTCGACCCGTAGAATTGGTCACCTCTACTTAAGCCCTCAAACTTAGCTTTGACCCATAGAATTTGTCATCTATGCTTAAAACCCTCAAAATTGGCATCGAACCGAAGAATTGTCTTTGACCCACATAATTGGTTATCCCTACTTAAATCCCTCAGAATTAGCTTCTACCAGTAGAATTGGTCACCTCTACTTAAACCCTCGAAATTGGCTTCGACCCTCAGAATTGGTCGCTTCTACTTGAGCCCTCAGAATTGGCTTTGACCTGCAGAATTGGTCACATCTACTTAAGACCTCGGAATTGGCTCTGACTCGCAGAATTGGTCACCTCTACTTAATCCTTCAGAATTGGTCACCTTTACTTAAGCTCTCATAATTGTCTTTGTCCCGCATAATTGGTCACATTTACTTAAGCCCTCAGAATTGGCTTTGACACGCAGAATTTGTCACTACAACTTAAGCCCTCAGAATTGGCTTTGACCCGTAGAATTGGTCAACTCTACTTAAGCCCTCATAATTGGCTTCCACTCACAGAATTGGTCGCCCCCACCATACGTCCTCATAATTGGCCTCAGCCCACATAATTGGTCCCTCCCTATTCTAGGTCCTCATAATCGACTTCACCCCATAGAATCATCCATCCAAAATATTTCCTTAGGTCCTCATAATTGACCTTATCCTCGTCCCTTAGGTCTGCAGAGTCGACCTCTTTCCAAAACAATATGTGGTGTCTATTCGACGACTTTCACTTGTTCCAAGCTCACCCATCGAGGGGATCTATAGACACCACATTCTAGGACCTCCTAAGTCTCTACTTAGGTCCCTAGCACTCCCCTATTTCACTACAAACCCTAGGTAATACTCCGAATATCGATCTAGAGGCCATCGAGCACTCTCAAGCCCTGTTTGACTCCTGACAACTTTATTGTTAGAGCCAAAGTGTAAGGAATCTTTGAAGGGATCTGAATCCCATTTCCAATGATCCGACCAGTGTGAGAATCGACATAACGGTTTCAATGAACGGACTATTTTACTACTAAAAATTGATCTGGAGGCCACCGAGCACTCCCGATCTCTGATTTGACCCCAATCAACTTCATCGTCAGAGAAAAAACACTTTAAATCTTTGAAGGTCAGTAAAACCCCTTTCCAATGGTCTTCCCCACGTGTAAAATGGCATAATCGTTTGGACGAATGATCCATTTTTCCCCGAAAACCTATCGGGCGACCACGGGGCACTCCTGGGATCCGTTTGACTAACGTCAACTCTTAACTTGAATGAGAGTGAATGAATCTCCAAAGTGCACTAAATACGCTTTCCAATGGTCTGCCCCGTGCGCGAATTAGACTTACAGTACGGACAAATGATCCGTTTTACTCCGAAAGGTCACTCGAGCATTTTACAGCCCCGGTTGACCAAGGGCAGCTTTTCAAACCAACCGAGGTTATTTGGAATGTCGAAGTACCTTACGTCACCATTCCAATGGTCCACCCCGTGCGCATTTCTGACTTACTATTCGGATGAACGATTCATTTTCGTCCGACGACCTCCCATACCGACGAGCACTTCCGATCCACGTTTGACACAAAATTAACACCAGAACTGGGAGAAGCCCAAAATGATTCTTAAAGGTCTCTCAATTACCTTTCTAACGGTATGACCCGTGCATGATTTGGATCAACGGATCTCATTCTACAATCATTCTTTCAGAAAAATCTGCACGAGACTGCCGATTGGCAGGTCCATTTCCCTACCTATCAGTAGTGTGTCTAGGGTTACCTGCTGATTTGTAGGATGGGACCATGTTGATCAACACCCCCTTATCGTATAAATAGATGGCTTGACCTCACTCCCAAGGGACACCTCAACTCCATCAGCATCAATGATCTCTGCAACATTCTCTTCCAAACACCGAAGTTTACTTATGTGAAATTCCATCCCATCTTACATTCCCATACTTTTCATACCCAATTTGGCAAATTTCATTCTCTCTCATCCAACATTTAGCTTAATATTCAAGGGAGTTCATCCAAGTTCAAGATCAAGCTTCAATTCTTCAAAGAAGGTCAAAAATCCTTCCCTCTCTCTTTAAATTTCTTATTTTTGCATTAATTACATAAACTCATAATTTATGTTTTACTTTACTTCATCCACATTATCACCACACATTTTTTTTTAGTTATATTACACATACTTTCTTTTTCTATAAAAAAATCGAAACAGATAAAAAAAGGGTTACACCTATAAATTCTAACGGGATTATCCATCACAATTTCTCAAAACTAAAACACATTTTCTACACGCACACATATAACAAATTCCCATTAGAATCTATGGGATAAACCCCATCCATATGTCGTATGCAAACTAAATGGGATTTGATGCCTTTATAGGCTACGTAGGCATTTCGGGTTAAAATCTGAAACTCGAGTCCAATTTTTAAAAATTTTCAATTTTATCATTTTGGCATTTGTCTCCTTTTTATCTATATATTATTTTAATATATATTATATTTGTGATCCCTATTAGTGTTTTATCTACCGTATATTATTGTTTCATCATAACGATCAATATCTCGATAGATGCATACATCGTATTTTCTAAATATTATTTTGGGAGCATTCATATGGATGACTTCACTCTATCTTTTCCATGATATACGTTAAATGATTCTGATATCCATTATATACACACACACAATTTACGGAGAGATTAAGGAAAATAGTAACATAAGCGCATGAGAGACCGAAAGGGCGAGATGGGTGACTAACACTTTCATATTCTGTAACTTATCCCCCGAAACTCTGAACTATTGGTTTCGTATGCATCAGTTTGTCTTTGATGACTATCTCTCGATGCGATGGCATATTCTTTTTCCTATTTTGTGTACAATAGGCTAGCAACTCCGTCTCTTTACATTCACCCGACACCAACGACATCCGAAGCATTCGTAGATTAGAGAGGGAGAGAGACCTTCATTCCCATTTCCCCCACCCCTTTGGGAGGGAGAAAGAGGGAGGATATTCGGGATGGTCACTAGAGCCTTTGATATTATCATTGCATGTTTGTCATTCTTATATTTTTATGATGATATCTTACTCTTATTTGTGATTCTTTGCAGTTGATACTATAGTTTCTATTCCTTGTCTATTTTGGACTAAATAAAAAGGGGAGAACAAATTATGGCGGAGATTACATGAGTTTTATCTATGAGGGATAATTTTTATGAATTTTATTTCGTATGTCAAACTCTATGCCTCACGGGTATTCTCTTTGCTTCATGTGTTTAGGTACTTTTGGAAGATTATACATTCGGTGAAGACAATGTGCCCAAGAGAATAATAAGAAGAAGTGAAAATTGGAAGACATCATTTGAACGCATCATTATCTTATACCTATCCTATTTCTAGGGTTTAGGAGGGTATTAGTATATTATTTTTTTTCTTAAAGGATTTTAATGTAATTTCGATTTCGATTTTCTTTTTTTACTAGAATAGCCAAAAAGGGGGGATTTATAATATCATAATGTCCGTCATTTGCTAATATATTAGACTTACATAGATTTTGGTGTATCCCGTTACACTTCGACTCTAGCCTTCATGAAGAACGCAATCGCCAACATCTCCAAGTTCAATGGTCTTGACTTTATGATGGTATAAATCTCTTAGGAATTTAAATGTATTCATTATATTTATTTTGGGATGTTTTATTTTATTAAATCTGAAACATGGTTTTTTATGTTTAAAACTGAAGCATTTTTTGTAATTAATTTTTTTTCAAAATTCTGCATATTTCGTATTTATATATTCTTAGACTTTTGCCAGAACAACTTCTGCATACATGTTGCAAAAGTTTTCACACTTTTATGTTAAGAAAACACATTTGAGTCACAAAACTTATCCCCAAAGTGTGAATTCAATTAAAACCTAGATAGTTTAGTATCCTTGTATTCACTATTATTGTGGAGATATCATATCTACTACTGACCATTGTGATTCTCAATGGGATCATTACCGAATACAAAGGTTGATCGGTGGATACCGAGGGTGGAGCACCACCTGTGGACTGCTCCTAACTGAGTAGTATTCTTTAGTGATTTATGAAGACTAGCGGAGTGTACTCATGGTTGGTATCAAGTAGTTTGCAAGTCGATTGTCTTGTATTATTTCTAAAATGCAGAAATTAAAAGATTTTTCCCCCAAGGGATTTTTTTTCAAACTTTTCCTTTATTGACTATATTATTTACTTTATTTGTTTTAACACCTAGACGCGTGTCTTAGGGTAAAAAAATAAAATTTGTATTTATTCTTAGTGGACATTTAATTATATAAATTATTCCATTAATATCGATAGCTCAGTCTCACAGAAAAGCTGAGCAAGTTTCGCAATACACTATTGACCAACAGGTAAAAAGTTAGACTTGTCGTTCCTCAAAGGGTGACTACTCGGTAGAAATCTATGATGAATAGTATAACTAATTTTCCCACTGTGATGTAGCCAAGTTGATTTTCTTTCCTCCTCCAAGGTGGGACATCCATAATAACCATTAGGGGTGGCCATAGGCCCGAGGCCCGCCAAGCCCGCCCAATAAAAATATAGGGCTTGGGTAAGGTAAATAGGCCCGCAAAGTGGGCTTGGCAAAATTTTATAGGCCCGATTTTTTTTCGGGCGGGCTTGGGCATGAGTTCTTAAGCCCAATGAGGCCCGGCCCGGCCCGAGGCCCGAAATATATATATATATATATGTGTGTGTGTGGGGGGGGGGGGGGGGGACTTCTATAAATATAAAAACGTATACCAAGTCTTTTCATATAAAGTGAGAACCTTTATATATGGACTTTGTAATATATGGAATTTAAAACATATTTTTAATTAAAAAAATTGGTCTTTAAATAAAAAAATAGGTATTTTAATTTTAAAAAAAATCTTTTAATTAACATAATAGGGCCCGATCGGGCGGGCCTGGGTAAAGAGCTTTCAAATCTGGGCGGGCTTGGGATTACATAATAAGGCCCGATCTAGGCCCGAGCGGGCTTCGAATAACACTTAATTTTTCAAGGCCGGCCCGATCCCGACCGGGCCTGCCCAGGCCCGGCCCACGGCCACCCCTAATAACCATGAACAATGCAACCGGATAAGGTCCCATAGGCAGAAAAGTCATGGATCACCCATATAACCATTTCTTTAAGTGTGAACTCTTCACCCTTGTGAGTGTCAAATGCCCATAACTCCTTGAGTTTTTCAATTCACGGGGCTAAGAAAATATCAATATTGTCCCCTGGAACCTGTGGATTGGGTATTAACAATGATAATAATGTGAACTCTTTTATCCCGGATAGTGTTGGAGGGAGACTTAAAGCTCCATGAGAAAAGGACAATAACTATGATTGGTGATTAAATTATCGAAAGGGTTAAACCCATCAGTTGATAATGCAACACGAACGTTCTTTTGTAAATTCAAGGGGTCATGCATTTGAATAATTTTAGATGAGTGAATCAACTAGATGACACATGTGATTCCCACCCACCTCAGCTCGAGCATGCCATTCCATGGCCTCTGCTATCCGTGGTATAATGAAATATCTTTTTAACCGTGGCTCGAGGTGAAATACTTTAATACCATCTTGGTAACTTGTGAACGTTTGCAAAATTTTGTTGTATCATCTTTTACACTCTCAGAAACCATATATCTTGGCACCTTGAACACACAAATTTCATTATTTAGTTCATGTTCATTACAGTATAGCATGCAATCATACTTTCCTGCATGAATAGAATTGTACTTCAAACCTAGACCGCTTTTTTAATGCTCAGATAACTATCTGGTAACGTGTTCTCTTTCGAGAGAATGTATTTATTCCACTTAAGAATTGTAGTTAAAATATTGCCTAACAATCCAAATTGACTCTTTAAATTATGCAAACCAATCGTTGCGTATAATACCGAGTGATCTTTTTCGTAATTTTTATACAAAGGTCTAGTTGCATCGGCTTTCAACCATTTTTATTCTTGATCTTTAGGTAATTCAACATTAACTTGTTCATTGATTCGATCATAATACATATTATTTGTATACATATGTTGGCAGTTTTGATGGTGGTGGACTCTGTAAGCTTCAATAATTAGGTTGGCCAAAGGGCAATGTGATGGTTAATCGTTCACCACTTTCACCCGATGGGTTCCGTCACGCGATCATGTACCGGTAATTTTTTCGAAACATATGGTGCATTTTTTCCTCATAGAATATTCATATCTTATAGTCTTGTATCATACCCTAAATTAGTAAATGTAATTCAACGTCTTCCAGATACATAAATTTTCCGTTTATACAATGGTTACACGGACATTGAATCTTATCACTGTCGAGATTTTTATTTGCATATTTAATAAATTTTCGGACACGTTTACATGATTATAAGATACTCTATGCCTCTTTCCCATCCACTATTGTATTGTGGGAAAGCTATTAAGTAGTCTTCAAAATTCAAGTCACGCATCTAAATAGGTTAAAATAAAGGTCATTTTGGATACAATACGTAATACCCCGTATTTTTATAAGCTTTTAAATTATGGGATTTAATTAAATTCAATTGAGTTAAATTAATTTAATTTTAATCCGAAATGTTGTTTTAAATATTTACTAGCGTGACGAGAGTTAGTAATTATTGGAAATTTGTTATTTGTTGAATATTACTGGATGAGTATAGTAATATATGATATTTATTTTTATAATATTGTCACGTGTGAATAAAATGACAATTGTGGAAATTTAAGTCGGGACGCGCCTGTGTCGTGTCGGGACTAAATGTGAATTAATAAAAAGTGAATATTTTATAAGTCATTTGTATGGTCATTTTGACTGCGCCAACGCATCTGGAAGGGTCGAGATAGTCAGAAAAGTGTACCCGGGGGTTTAGTTTAGGTCTCGGGGTGTTTTTAGGCCTAATTGGTACCCCGGGAGGGCGTTTTGGACATTTCACCTTTTTGGGTAATTAACCCCACGAAAATTCAAAGGGTTATATCAGATATCTGGATTGTCATCTAGGGTTAGAAACTCAAAACACAAGTGACGGCCATAGGAGAGGAAGGAGAGAGCTCTCAAGGCAAATTCAAGGCCCGAAATCCACCCGTTTGCACCGCAACCACCACCAACGCGTAGATCGCGCAACGGGCTATGCAACCACACCAAAAACATCTGCAAATCAGAACATCAAAAATCCCAGGCAAGTGTTTATCTTTCTTATTTCGTTGGTGCATCCTTCATATTAGTTTAGGGATGATTAGGGATGAATTTCTTTGAAGAAAACCTAAATTGTGATAGGAATTTGCATGTAGTGATACCTTAAACCTTATTCTGGAAATTGTTGGTGATGTAGGAGAATAATCCACGATATTTTAATGTTGTATTAGAAGGAAATTTTGGGAAAAATAGATTAGAACTATGATTACGAAATTTCTAGGGTTCTTGATAATTGTATAGATCTTGGGCTGTTAATCCATGATTAAATGATTAAAATCCACATGCTTTGCGTTGAAAATACCTAATATGATGATATAAGGTTAGTAGTATCAATTCTGGGACGATTGGGATTAGAAAATATGGAAATTGTTGAAGTTTGGAGATGAAACCCGTAACTGCAGAATTTCAGCTTTCGCAGACCTGCTTGATCGATCGATGGAGCCCAGAGCTTCGATCGATCGAAGGTTCGATCGATCGAGCCCCAGACTTCGATCGATCGACCGCTCCTGGCAGACTCCTATTTCCTTTTTAAATGAGTTAAATTCAATTTATCGTGAGATAATTCTTGGACATCCTTAATAAAATATTTTGGGAGACAGGGAAGACCAGTAGGACATGTGAATAGATTTTGGGACCCTTGATGTCGGGCAAAGATTGTATTTTGGGAGAATTACATAAGGGTCGGTACATTTATGATTTAAAGAGAGAGGCACGTAAGAAAGTTACTTTGGGACAAATGTGTATACCTACTGAATTTTATACTTGGGAGGATAGAATCCATGAGCGTTATGTAGTAAGTGGAAAAGGTCCTCAAATTAAAATAAGATGTGAATGGTTATACGTGATAACTAAATAATGAGAAATAAATACAAATGTCGTAATTATGGGAATTGAGAATTTACCCATTATTGAAATGGTAATATTAGTATAGTTATATGATTGTGTATGCATATACTATCTATGTGTGAAAATCATGCCCACGCTACTTTCTATCACTGAGGTTTCCGCGCTGGGACAGTCTTATCTCGATGGGACCTTTATGGGGGATATTGACTTGTACCCTAGAAGATAGATATCCTTGGTACAGGCTATCGGAATGATAGTTTAGACGGTCCTAAGAGATGCGGGTATGTGCTTTCCTCTTAGAGACTTGGAATCTATGCTTCGCCTCATTTTGTTTGTGTATAGGTATCCTTGGTACAGGCTATCGCAGTGATAGTTCAGACGGTCCTGAGAGACTTCGAATCTATACTTTATCTCAATATTGTTTGAGTATGTGTTAATACAGTTCGAGAGTGATTCCGAATCTGTAT
Organism: Sambucus nigra; assembly: GCA_949130495.1. Taxonomy (NCBI): domain Eukaryota; kingdom Viridiplantae; phylum Streptophyta; class Magnoliopsida; order Dipsacales; family Adoxaceae; genus Sambucus; species Sambucus nigra. The sequence continues at coordinate 359,122,555 of OX422213.1, read as the reverse complement.
TCCCTTAGTACGAGTGATACGGGGATTGGATAGTAGAGTATGCCCGCACCATAGTTTTATTTGGGCTGCTGTTATGATATATATATATATATATATATATATTATGAGTAGTTAATATATATATGAAATTCTGGAATCTGGAACTGCCTACTGTGATGTGATATTTAAGACATGGTTGATGACTCAATTATAAATACTTATTTTGAGAAAGTATAATATGACACTGGAAAACTTTACTGATTAATAAAGTTAAAATGAGAACTTTGGTTACTTATTGAAATATTCTTTTCAAACAATTGAATCGTTGAATTTTGAATCTTACGAGTAATCTAAGATCAGTTAAATCATTGGGAAGATTAGTGCGATAAATGATAAGACAAACCGTTGGGAAGGTTAGTGCGATAGGTGTGCACATTAGAAGAGAGGTGAGAATTTCTCAAGAGAGTGTCGCACTAATATGTTGTTGCATTGGCATGTATCAATTTAAATACTTGCTAAACGAATTTTTAAATCATACACACTATTGGGCTCTGACCCGTTTCTTTTTCTCTCTCTCTTGTATATATATGTATGTATTACAGGTGCCCAGCCATAGGGGCGTCTTGCTTAGGATCTCTTGGAAGGAACGCGCTGCAGCTTAGGTGGGAGTTGCAGGTCTCTTGATTAGACGACTTCGTTCATTCGGATCCACTCTTAGTACTTTCATCTAGTTGGGCATGTGTAGCTCTTTCCATTATTCCGTTGTTATTGGACATTTGTATTTCAGTTATTTCCAGTATTGTTAATATGAGATTTATTCAGTTTGGATGTATGACTTTAGATTTCGTATGTTGACATTCGATTGACGAATGTATTAAATTAATTGGATTATGTTGCAGAATTTAATGTTGTACGATTCTTACTCATTGAATGTTGTTAATAAAATAAATGATTTTTCTTTAAATAAAATTTGGAAATTATGTATGAAAATGGTTTTGACACTTAGCTTAATTAATTAGGGTGTTAAATTGAAAAAAAATTGTTTTCGACAGTGATGCTAAGAATGGACCAACAGTTCACCTTGATTTAATTTAATAAATGAGTGATCGCCCGGTATTTAATTAGGCGGGGTGTCACACAATAACTCTATGTTTATAATTTAAGCGAATTCAACCAACCCAAGAAAATTCAAAGAAAATTCATTTGACTCAATCATTTAGTAAATATGGAATTGAAGCAAAAAATTCCCCATACAATTAAAATATTACAAATTTGTTAAAAAAGAAAACATTGTTCAACACCCAGACTTGTCTAAACAATAAACTGGCTAGGTAATAAAATAATTTTGGTAGTTTTTTAATAGAGGACCTTCCCTATGGTCAAAGTACACACACTCATCCATGCAATCATCGTATATTATATAAACCAATATATGATCCTCACCCACGACAAAGGGTGATTGTGGACAGTTCTGACATTCATGAAAAAGAGAGTGCATGCGCTAATGACCCTACGACTCCCCATAGTCACCGTGCATGGATGAAGATGATCCATATAATGTAACTCCTCTATCGACATGTAACTCCTCACCGAAGAGATCTTGTCCAATAGAGGTGCACTGTTTTGTATTTTCCTAGTTGAAATATGTGATCCCACACCTCTTATCCTTCCCTTATTATCCCTTCCAAGTACCTTGTCTAGGGCGTCTGCTTCAATGTTATAGGGTTTGCAGTCGGACTGATTGCTCGACATGCCTTCTATCATCTTTTGTAACATAGTATTATATTTCGGACTATGATGTTGATAATATTTTACTACAACGTGTATATATACGATAACAACATTTGAACTCATGAGAGTCAGGGTTAGAGTAAATTTTTCTTGGAATTTATTAGTCCCTTTTTCTTGTCGGGCATGCAAGTACATGTTCACCCGACTAGATTTCTTATCTTCTTCCGAAGTCCCCTTGGTCCATTCCACCCATTCACCCTTTAGATCATCATAAGATTTTTTCCTAAGTTTGTGGACATCAACTTTCTTTGACTTATTCAGAAGATTTTTCTCCCTCTTTGTCGATTTTTCCTCCCCGGCCTCATTCTCCAAGAAGTCATTCCGTTGGTCATGAACATTTGAATATTTTGTGGAACTTTGTCTTTCGAACCCAAAATATTAGAACTCATTGCCCCTTTCGAGAAAAAAAATTCTTCCAAAGGTTCTTCCGATAGTTTTTTAATTAATCAGATACTCGGAAATGAACCCCTACATTTGAACCTATTGGGAATGAAAATGTCTTATCAAGTCATTCCTATACGTCATCCTTTATGGAAGGATAAACCTTCTTATAGTTGTTTTCGTCTCCTATGCCCATAATAATCTTTCTCAGAGATATACAACAATTTTTAAAAAGTTTTGGGTTAGGTTTATTAACAGTTTGATGATTCCCGACTAAGGAGAACCCAATGGGCCTCTTAAGATTTTCTTCGGATTCCTCGGTAGTATAATGTGGGCGTGTTCGATTAATAGGAGGTTCTTGAGTTTGGTGACTCAAAGATGGAGTTAAAAACCGAATCTATGATAGATTAATAAACCATAGAAGATGTTCATTAAGGTTGAGCTATAGGATAACGCCCATTTGGAAATTTTTTAGTATTTAGTTGATTATTTTCGTTTAGGTTCAACATTTCCTACAATTTAAAAAATAGCGACGCATATAAGAAAGTTATGTTTACGATTACTTATACATATATGCCTTTTTAATAGCTTTTAAAACATTCTCTATATGTTTGATTTCCATCAAATTATTTAGTTTTTAAAAAACTATGAAAATTTTCAAGCGGCCAACTAGGCGGAAGGGTATCTATGATTCATGAATAAAAGTCCATGACATAAAATCGGATTCCTTTGTTCTTCAACTTATATTCAAGAAAATTTTTACTATGCATATGTTGTGAGACGTCATAATCTGGGTGAATTCTCTCTTTATGGAGTTGTATCCACAATAGATGAATATTTTTCATCTTTTTCCAACAATGTCACCAATGTCAGTGTCCTGTCGGGATTATAAAGGAGAAATATATTCTCTACTGCCTCATAACAACATTCTAGCAAGGAAAATATAATTGGATTGAATAGTTACTCTTGCGAGAGATCAACTTCACTATTTGTAAGGTAATTAAATTGTTCAATTTTTCTATTTTCATAATTGTAAATATGAGTTCCCTCTATATGGGCTGCACTAATGAAGGATATTTTAGTGGAGTGAAATTTCACCCTCTCGTACTCCTATATAAAGTAATTACTACCGTGAATCATTTTTATAGAGAAAATATATAAAAGTATTTGAATATGAGTCATAGAGGTAATGTCTCTAATTAATCCTAAACTAATTATGGTTTTCCATCCTATAAATCATGCAAAACAAGTCCAATGTAACTTCATTTTAATGAAATTAAACCTCAAATTAGGATTAAGGCAAGGAGACCCTTTATCCCTAAGCCTTTTTTATAATTATGGCATAATCATTTAGCAGAGGTTTTTATGAGATTATGTCGATAGAGGTGATTAGTCCCCTTTCTCATCCTAGAGGTTATTGTATGAAAGCTACTTGAGTTATGCAGATGAAATTATAATTTTCACTACACAATTAACGAGAAGTCTTACAATTTCATGAAGTTCTTAGAGAATTATGAAATTGAATGATGGCATCTTATTAGTAAAGAAAAGATAAGCTTCATTCACAATCTAAAAAATCTCGTCTCTTCACGATCAAGAATTATTGAAGCAACTGGTTTCGAATTTGATTGACGTCCAATAAGGTACCTAGGTTGTCCTCTTTTTAAACTTAGGAGAAATTCCATTTATTTTAATCCCCTAGTTAATTCTATTACCTCTAAAATTCAAAGATGGAAGTCAAAATTCCTTTCAATGGGAGGAAGACTAACCTTAATTCAATATGTCCCTTCATCTATGCCTCTCTACCCCTTTTTTGCTCTAAATCCTTCAAAGTTGATAATTAGGTCTATTAATAAATTACTTAGTTCCTTCGTTTTGGGGGTTAGTAAGGACTATGCTAAAAGATTCCATTGGATAAAATGGGATTTAATTTGCCAGCTTAAATAGAAAGGAGGTTTAGATATCAGGAATTTATCATCTGTTATTAAAGCCAAAAATATTAAGTTGTCCTAGAATTTCAAGGAAGGAAAAAGCCTCTGGCCTATATTTATGAATTCAAAGTTTTCAAACATAGATAGCATAAATGGATCTATGTCTTTTAAGAGGATTAAATCAACAAGGTATACAATGGATTTGGACTCAGAATCGATAGATGATTATCTAGTGTGAACCCCTACTATTATTTCTATTTTGCATTAGCTTATGATCAAATTATAAGTCACACGCTCACTTCATTATCCTTTAAAATCATTTGTCACCCAAAGATTCGTCCCTATATTCTAGTCTCTGTTTAGAGATCCCTGTCTAGCCATGTTCCAGTAGGTGATCTAGTTAAAAAAGTAAAAGTAAGGATGGCATCTAGACGTCAATGTCACTTTAATTGACCTGAATCAAGAAATCACCTCTTCATAACAAGTCCTATTGTCTCTAAAACATGAGGCCTTTTAGGAACTTAATGGATGTCAAGTATATGTCTTCTTCTATTCAGGACTCAATCATCTAGTGGTGGCTTCAATCTGGTCATTCTAAGTTGTCTACGTAGCTAAAAAAGATTATTCTAGGTAGTATTTTGTGGGAACTATGGTTGAGTATAAACAAGGATTTGTTTGAGGGCATTCCTATGAAATTTAACTTCAATATTGACAAAACGATTACTACAATCTCGTACCTTTCTCAAAGCTTTACTTTAAAAAGAGGTGATATGGAAATTAATTAGGAAGAACTGGGTATATTCAAAATTAAAAAGGTCCAGGTCTTTTCAATCCTCATGAATGATCTTTACTGAGAGAATCCAATATGAGGGAGATTAAATCTCAACATTTCAGGTATTTGAGATCAGCATTCATTCTTGGCAATGAAATTTATTCTAAGAGATTTCAACGGAAGGCTTATCTGGGAAGCCTTTAATTTCTTAGCTAATGGATCAATTCAAGAAGTGCAGATTCAAACAACTAAAGATGGTCTTAGCTATTCTCCATAGAATCATCTCAGCAATATAGATGTTGAGGTAGACTCAAATCCTCTATTTGATATTCTATATTCTTCCTCTTTATTGATTATTTGGAAATCTAGAACAAATGTCAAAGAAATTCAAGACCTCATTCACAATATTCATTGTAATCTCTCCTATTGTTCAAAAATAAGAAACAATTTAGGTATTCTTCTTTCAAAACAAAGGGCATCTCAGTAAAGAATAACTACTTTTCATCAGCAAGAAGATCTTCCTAGAGATATAAAGATAGCTTTTATTTTAGATTCTTCATGTTTTCCTATTTTATGGAATATTTTATGTTCATAGCTTCTCTCAAGTTCTTGATTATGTGAGCCACCTAGAGAGGGCTATTCTCTCTATTTGTCAAAAAAATATTTATTTAAAAAATACTATTTGTCCAATAATTATGCAAGACCTTCCACCAATTTTTGTCCAGGAAAACAACATCCATTTAAGGAAAGAGTGAACATGTCCACAATAAGTTAACTAAATGACTATATTCTAAACATTAATGTACATATGTGCACCTGTGAGTCAGTGTGTATGTGTATGGGTGTGTATGTGTATGTGTACGGTGTTGGTATGTGTGTGTATCTATGTGTTTAGTCATTAAGAAATGGCAGTCGTTAAGATAAATAATTAGTTAGAGGTTTATCCACCATTCGTATAAAACCATAGACTTTAACATAAGCCAAAACAACCAGTAACCCAACAACCTAACAAAAGTTTATGCTCTACTCCTTCTAGATCATCTACTCGATTGATTTCATTGAGAAATAAAGTTCCTTATTTAATTAGTTCATTTTTCATTTCCAATAACATAATTTAACAACATGTTTCAAATAACTTTTGAATAGTATACCACGGGGTATTTAAATGTAAAATCTTCTCATGGATTTTTTTTTTATATTTTCATACTTAGAGAGTTTCATCAATCAAGTATTTGGTATCAAGGGTACTACTTATGGAGTTATAGGAATAACTATACCTAACATGAATTTTCTCATATTTTAATTAAACGTTTTAGCTATATCTCAACAACTCAATATAAATTCCAACTATCATAAATCCAAGAAGAAGTGTAAAACCTTAATAAGTCAATTTTATATCAAGGGTTTCATATACAGTTTCTAATAATAAATAGCACCATATTTCAATATAAAACATATGAGAATAATCTAACATTTGGTTATGAAAAAAGAATAATCTAACACACATGCGCACGCGTACACACACACACACACACACACACACACATACACACATATATATATATATATAGTGGTGGGGCCACAGTATAGATAGGGTGGGCAAGTTCCCCACCTAAGAATTGAAAAATAAATGTTATGTACATTGATAAGGATGGATGTTTTACCGTGTAAGTCAATCAACAAACCAACTTTTATATTCAACTGTTATGAGCTCCAATCCATTTACAAATGAAGCATATTGATCAACCGAGTAATAGATAAAAATAATGTATACCCTAGAATTCTTTATGCCCTATCTTTTAAAAAGTTAAATGTTTATATAATATTTTTAACTAACCAGAGTTATTTTTTTAAATATATTTTGTGTATTTCAAAATTCGGCTCAATTTGAGTTCATTATATTTGATGAAATATTTTTAAACCTTTTTAAACAACCTAAAAATTTATTTACCATCGGGGCAAGATTACGCACCCGCAAGTTCTTTCAAGTGCCCCACCAAAAGATATCGTCTGGCTCTGCCACTGTATATATCTATATAATAAAGGAGGAGGTTTTTTTTTATCCTCCTCAACTAATGGTTCAGATTAAATCTGATAGATTTGGTCTTTATCAACTGGTGGTTGAGATTGAATATTGATAGTTTGATATTATACCACGTGCATGGATCAGATTTGATAAGAGAGTGCAAAGAGCACATGGCTCAAGAAACAGGACAACTGGTAAAAAGAGCACACGACTCAAGAAATAGTATAGTCACATCGGTATGTTTAAGCTTCTCTCCATTTCTCTCTACGGTGAAGATCTCTCTCTCTCTCTCTCTCTCTCTCTTTCTATATTTCATTTCATCAAGTCATGTATTGTTATGTTTCCATTTATGCAGGGGGTCATTTATCTTATGTGGGAATTCCCATCATTTTTCTCTCTTCGAGTTAATACGGTATCTCTCTTTCTCCTTCGTAGATATATTTTTGTTGTTTCTCTTTTTAATTTTTTGTGTCACCTTTTGTTTCTTCTATCAAACCATTCCATTAAACAAGTATGTATTAACTGGGTTTACCTAGGTTTAAGCGTGTCCAGTTTAATCAGTAATCACATTTGTCAGTTCCAATCTCTAGAAAAGGATATGAGACCCAGCGTGATTATTTTTACTCACTATCGTTGGTTAATTGTCTGGAGATTTATTGATGTTTGAAGTATGTCTGGAGATTTGTTGATGCTTAAAGTATGTCTGGACCCATGTGCCGATTCATATCAGAGGAGGTGTCGGTTCCCATGGGTTTTTTGAAATCTATTTTTTTTCGGTACCAAAATAATGGTAGATCTCACTTTGGGATTTCAGGTACAAAGCAGAGCTCACACAAGATCTACTCAATGTATAAAAATTTAGTTGTAGATCTCACTTTGGGTTTTACTAACACAAGATCACACGGGATCTAACACTGCCGCTGATTCATCCACGTTGTACAAAGCAGAACTCACACAAAGAAAAATCAATTTTTAGTTTTTTTTCAAACAAAGAAAAACCGTTCAGGTAGCAGAGCTCACACTGCTAATAATCATCCACGTTTTTTTCACACAAAGAAAAATCATTTTTTTCACACATAATGCCTTTTAGGGATTTTATAGAGGCAACGGAGTATTGTTCCAAAGAATGGGTATTGTAAATTTTGGTATCCCCCTCTCTTACTTTACTCCTCGATTTAATTTTGGCTTAAGTTTCTATAATGATAAGTGAATATATGTCAAGTGAATGTTTGGTGCGTGGAAGATGAATCTTTGGCATATCATGATTGGAAAAAGATTTCATATACAGTGGTTGAGTACATGGTAAGGTTGGATTTTATTTCCATAGCTATGATTTCAGGTATATGATTATAATCCCTTGATTTTTTGTCACAATAGGTATTTAATTATAATCCCTTATTTTTTGTCACAACAGGTATATGATTATAATCCCTTGATTTTTTGCGCGCATGTTTTCTTTGTTTTCTGGATCTTGAGGTTTTATACAGATCTATTAAAAAGAACAGTTATCATATATGGTTTTGTACAGATCCATTAAAATTTGTTTTCAAATATTGATATTTTTTTTGTTAAAAAATGTTTCATATTGTAGAAAAATGCAGCGATAGAAGTGATTAATCCCAAAAGATAGGAACCACAATGCGGGTCGTATTGAACCGGACAGCAAAATCGGACGGAGTTTGTAGATGTAGATGTGAATCCATCTTATACACGGTTCTTTCTTTAAATGGGTAACGGCCATCTCTTTCTCTTTTTTTAAATGTGTAATATGTTTTCTATTTTTTCTGTTTTGAGATCCAGAAATTTTAAAACGATTTTTCTTTGCTATAGGTTCAAGAATGATTTTTTTAGTTCTAGAATGTTTTTTTTTTCAGATTATTTGTTTCCAGATATTATTTTTTTTTAACTCACTAAGGATTTCATTTGATTTCTTATATTTGTTTGTTGTTTGGGGTTTTGAATTTTTGAATTTTTGTAGTTATTTGGAACATAGTCATTTTTGTAATTTTGGGTTCAAGTCAGCTTTTTAAAACATGTTTATTCTTTATACTTTTGTTTTGGGTTGTTTTCGATGAGTTTTATTATTTTCCTGGTAGATCAAATCAACTAAAGGTATAACTTTTTCATCATCTCCTATTCCAGTGTAAGCTTTGCTTTTGCCCCGCTTTTGCCCCTGTTTGTCTAAAGATTCAATATTCCACTGAATCCATTACTTTATATTGGCTTTTTTTTTCTATTAATCAAAGATACTTCGTTGACCTCAGTTTCAATAAACTTTTTTTATTTTTTTTATTTTTAACTCATTAAGTCCCATGTTTCCTTTATGTATTTATTTTTTCAGAAAAACGATGATAGAAGTTCGACCCAAAAGGCTTTGTATTATTTTTTAATACAATATATCATGCGTGTTTAAATGTTGTCAATGATTTGAAATGTGAAACAGGTATTTTTTGGGTTGTTAAAATAATGACTTTTAATACTCTGTTAGTTTTAATCCTTTTCAGAGGTACTTAGTTCAATTCTACCGGAGTGAAGAACGGATTATTTTTGGTGTAGTTTTAATGTTCGAGAAATGGAGATATTGATGTACGGAGAGTTTGTATTGTTGCTTTATGTTTATTATTTTTACAACCAAATTTTGTTTTGTGGAGAAGGGTTATCAACGAGGATAAGAAATGCATTGAAAAGAAATGAATCAATTTTAATGATATATGTTCTTATCTTGAAAAGTTAGGATGTAATGGATTTACACATGTAAAGGTTTAGGGTGGTAGATATGTTGTAGGACCGGTAACTGTAAGTTATATGTAAAACGGCATGATTTTAAACTTTATATTATGAGTTTGTAGTTGTAAACAAAAAGAATAAAAATCTGAGTTTGGTTGAATCAACTAAGTTTATGACTTCTTGGTGTTGGTGTCTGATAAATTTTTAATATATATAAAGTCTATTATCATGTAAATAATTTGCACCAACTATTTGACAAATTTTTTAAGAGGGTATTTATGACTTTTTCGGCTTAGTTCTATTGGGTGTATTTAACATTATCAAAATAAATAGAGTAATATTTTTTTTTTTTTTCTAATTAATTTTTAATTTTCGATTGTTTTTCTCCACAAGTTTTTGTATTCATTGGCAAGAAGATGTAGTCACTGTTAGCCAAAAAATCCATATTATGATGCATGGGTCTTTATTTTAACAGTCATATATGTAATACTAAGTATGTGAAAATATATGAATTGACCCACGTAGCGGTGATATTGACATGCATATATAATGAACATATGTTCGTAAATAATGTATTGTTGTAAAATTCTACTATTTGATCGGTTGACACAATAACGTGTAGCAAAAAGAAAATACATTTAAGTTGGGTCATTGGGAATAATGCTTAAAAGCAATAATTTTGTCTTGATAAACTTTTTTTTTATCGTGCCAATGACATAAGTTATAACTTTATAAATTAAACGAGAATAACTTTGACATACTTTACTTGAATTGAGATGGTATTTTTTTTAATAAAAGTATTACACTTAATGTGTCATGTTCATTCGTTATTTCTCATTAAGGTAATGTATTATTTTGAATCGTATATAGGTTGGCATATTAACCCATTTAGACTCGTGGTTAAGTTACAAAAAAGCATTATGAGGTTCAATAATTTTTCTTATTTTACCAAAATTAATGGGTCTTAATACTTATTAACAATTGAAGTGGGCCAACGCAATCTCCAGTCGTTAACTATTGCGTTTTATCGATTTGTCACTTATGTAATTTGAAATAATTAAGGGACCACACATTAAGGGTCCAGAACGTTTTCCCAATCGTGCTTGGTTGTAATCACTGTTAGAAAATATTCGAAATGTTTTCACAACCTTGCCATCGGCACGGGTACACCCTAGTATATATATATATATATAAACACTGAAACAAATAAACACACACAAACACATTGAAACACACACAGACATGCACTGAAACAAACACACATATACACAAACGCTAAAACACAAGTGCACAAACTGAAATGTACACACACACACATAAAGAGAGAGATGGAGAGAGCGAGATAGAGAAGGCATGGTGGTGCTCAAAGGTGGGAAGAGGGTGACATCACTGGTGGAGAGAGGGAGACAAGGTGAGAGTTTAATAACAGAGGGAGAAATGTAATTAGTGTGTGCAATCTGAGAACTAATTTCTTTAATTTATGTCTTTCAAATGGTCACGGTTCAAAATTATGACCTATACTATGATTAATGGAACATTGAAACTTTGTCAAGGCTCTAGACCATGACCCATGTTACGACCAATTAAATATCAATAAATAGTCATGGTTGTGCACCAGGACCATATTAACGTGATCATTTTGAACTAGAGTTAGGGACCGAGATCTAAAATCATGACCATAATTCACTAGTGTTGGTCACGGTTCCAGATTGTGACCATAATAGTGAAAATTTCAGTAGGAACTTTAGCACCGAAAGGGGTCATGGTTTTGGACCGTAGACCCTATGGTTATGGATTTAGACTGTGACCATCTTTTTGTTGATGTCACCCTTTAACCTGTTCACATCATTGGTCACAGTATTTTGGAAGGGGTCACAATTTTTTACCATGATCAGTTGGTTATGGCTTAGAACTTTGACCAATTTAATGTGACGATTCTTGATATTTTGTGTAGTGATATGTATACATATTAAACGCGTTATCATCGTGTTATTCTTTTAAATTGTCATTCAAAATAAATGTAGATGTGTAAGAACACAAACCGTAAATCTTTTCTTGAAACAAATTTTAATTTAGTAAAAACACAATCAAACTCAATGGGGACCATTGAAACTCTAGTCCAGAAATTTGCATGCTTACTGTAAAAACATGATAATGAAAATAACTTCTATGAAATAATAACTACTCTTGTTGTTCCAAATGAATTATATATGGAAAGTCTATTATTACAGAACAACGGTGGAGTAGCTCTATATTAATAATACTACATTATGTTCTACATACACAACTATTTTTAATCACGTGGAACAAATCTTTCAATAAAAACAATAAATGCAATAAACTTTTAATCAAATTAGAGTTTAACTAATGTAAGGATGAGGTAAAATTTATTCACCATTATGCACTTAATAATGAAATTATAGTTTCATATTAGAAGGCCACTGCTGAACTTAATTTTCCATCAACCGATGGCTCTGGAAAATCATAAATCGTCAACGACATTATTCATACCCATGAGACTTGAAGACACTGAAACCGATTTCTTTTCGCATCTTTCAATTTCGCCCCTCCTCCTCTTCCTCTATCTTTCTTAAAACACCTTCAGTTTTATCTTTTTTTAATTTGAGGCAACCCAATATCTCATTCCAACTCCCTATATGAAAATTTAAAAAAGATGTAATCCCATGCTTTTCCTCTAAACAACCACTCAATGTTGCAACACATTAAACATGTATTAAGACATTTTCTCATAAAAGTTTCCCAAGTGGAAAATTTAAAAACAAAAAAACAAACTTAATTGAAACTGAATGTAATATTTTTTTAATTAATCAAAGGGTACCTACAATTCTCTCAAGTGGTAAACTGTTGTTAAACGGGTACCACCGCCAGTAGTTGTGGCTGTGGTGATGGCTATAAGTGTTGTAACATTGAAGCCATAATTACTGCGTGAGTAATAATGTCAGCAAAGTATGTTTCGGATACTACTAGTGATGCTTGCTACGGTTGTGGATGTTTCTCCTATTGAGCATCCCTATCTACAGCCATGATGGTAGTCTATCGTCCTCTATTATGTCTAGTGATTTCCATATTAATGTGTATCTAATGATTTAAATATTAAAAAACTAAGTCATATTCGTAGGTGATGTGAACCTAGAGGATAATGTAGAACCCTTTAGGTGATGTTTACCTACTTATATGTTTTAAGGCATTTAAGTGATGTGAATTTACTTGTATGACTTGAGGACTTTAGGTCATATGTGCTTACTTGTAGGCTTTGATATGCGTGAACATAACATGGGCGTGTTTAGGCTCATAGTGAGCCAATATTCGTAATTTAATGGGATATAGTGGCGAGACCGCGCATGGACCACATCTAATGACATAAGTGATGCATATGTCTATATTATTATCCTGATCTTTTGTACTGAGGTCGTCGTTCCTCCTGAGGGACACTAGGGACTAGGTACTTTCGTGTAGATGTTATTATGTGGTTACTCGATGGGTTTGATGGCATAATGATCTCGCATTGTTATGTATTTTAGGACTTTAGGAGTTGCGTCACCCTTTAGTCAGTTAAGACTATTATTGAGAGTCAGGACTAGTAGAGGTATGAATGATCCCTAGAGGTGAAAAGGTAGACCTTCATCAGATATTTGATTGTATGCTATGTGAATGCCTTATATGACGTGTTATTGGTATATTAGTGGGATGTGTGCGTACCCTATAAGTTGTGTTGATATATTAGTGGGTTGTGGGATTGCACTATATGTGTTCTTTTATTGGTGGGCGATGTGCGTGCTCTATGTGTTATGATCATGGGTCATGTGTACTCATGTCGTCAATATGAATATATATAATAATTTATGAATATAAAAATGTATAATTGTAGTATAAGTAATTGTGTTAGGATATACTATAGGGAGTTAGTGTTGGATTTCCCTTATAGTACGGGGTCACGTGTGGTAGTGAGTATTTTTAGAATTATATATTCATAAGTTAGGTAGTTTAGGGAGTTTGCAGTAGACTCTTAGCGTATGAGATTATATGAGGTGATGAGTAGTTATAGTCTGATCGTTGGGTAGCTATGTGAGTGGGGTTGTTTTGTATAACTTATTTCCTAGTTTAGTCAACCATGAAATTGGGTGTAGATGGGATGTTTATATTCGAGGGGAAGTGTGGATACCTATTATAATTTGTAAAAGTGTGATGTGAACATTCTATGATGATTATAGAGTTTTTGGGATTCTCTGTTGAGATTTAAGGAGTTATGCCTTAATAGTTATTGTTTATGCATTTATTTTTATCAAACTCATGGATGGGATATATCTATAAAGTTAAAGTATGACATTAAGAATGGGTAAACACTAAGTTGCAGTGGTATATGGAGTACTTAGTTAACAAGTGCACTCATTGCAAAGTGTGGGAGATTCAGTTATTATCAAATTATTGAGTTAAAATTAGAATACTCACTGGGAGGTAAAATGTTTTATTAATTATAATGTCTCTTAAGATATATAGTTTTTATTATGGAGAACTGTGGGTGTAATGATTATAGTCTAGTAATTGAGGTCAAATGACCATTAGATCTAGATGACCAACCGGTTTAGACGTATATCAACAGGTTCCTTGTATGTCCCAAACATGGAGCTTAGTGCAAGTTAGGATATGGGAGTTGATGTGATTATTGATGCAAAAAACTAGACCGAATCCCATTTTTATGATCGCAGATAAATAGATAAAATCAATCCAATCAAGCACCTGAGAGACAAAGATTTTTAAAGTGGTTCGGCTATAAGAAAGAAGCCTACGTCCACTGTTATTTTATTCCCAGGGATTTACAATAGCACAATGTGGTAGAGAGAGGGAGAAAAATGGTGTATCTTGTGTATGGTCTCTCATCGTTGTCGGATCTCCCCCCTTTTGGCTAAGGGAATACATGTATTTATAGTGATGGGAGATAAAGAGATACAATGTATTTAGACATTTATGTCTACATACAATGAATCTAATTATTGGCCTTCTATGATGGTTGATCCTCCTTGAATTTCTTGGTATGCTATGTGTTGTCATCTATTAGTACAGTAGAAATGTACATTAAGGCTCGTTAAATGCGTTGTCATCTGCATTTAATGCACATTAAATGCATAGTTATCCTTTAACTTCCTGGTTGGTATGCCGAATAACTCTCCTCGGGTACCGACAAACTCTCCTCGGGTGTCGATCAACTGCCACGTAGGATGACATGTGTCCTTTTCTGATTGGTCCTCGTAGATGGAGAATTTTTGCGTCAACAGTGATGTTGTGACATTTAATTACAGAATGGGTCGTAATAGTGGTTGATTGATAATGATGGCTAGAGATTAGTAGTGGTTTGCGTTCGATAATGAGATAAACTATGGTAATCGTAGTAGATTGTATATGAGACAGGGTTCTTTACAGTTAAAGGTACTTCGTAGTTAGTGAGTAGATTAAGGTTATATGCTACCATTTAATCGAGGATTCATAATTTAGAATAGTGCTACATTGTAATTTGGGAATATTGAGATATTATCTGTAGGTATTTTCTTACTTATTTGGAGAAATGTATTCTGTGCAACTTAAGGATATCATGGTTTTAATATATTATATTCTTATTGGCTTAAGTAGAATAATTCATGCAATGGTTTTAACGTGCTTTCATTGACTAACATTTTTAAAGTTTATTGCTGGGATCAAAGTTTTGGCTTAGTAATGTGACTCTTTAGCATGATTACAACTGGGGACATGAGTTGTGTAGACTATTTTTATGTTTTATCTATTGAGTAAGTTATACATAAGTTCAAATAGTTATTGTTATGAGGTTATATATACTTACTAACTGAATAATTTGAATACAAAAGAGTTATAGTGAGGATTAGTATGTATATAAATGTGGATAAAAAGGGCAAACCAAGTGCGTGAGTCTCCCACCACTTAGGGGTACGAGAAAGTTGGGGGAGGTTAGATGTACATATTCTTACACCAATATATGGAGAGAGGCTTTTTTTGCGACTCAAATCTGTGACCTCTATAATAGGGCAACCTTGTCATTGCTCCAGGTTCACCCATTTGTATATACATGTGGATATTTAACGTTTTATTTATTGTCATATTTATATGGTTTAAAATTTATCCATATTTATTTTCACCCTTATGCTATTCCACATGCTTATAATGTTATTAATTGTTCGACTCTTGAATATGAAATTTAGGGGGTGTTACAAAGGATGATTATAGTGTGTCTTCTAGTGGCTTTTTTGTGACCGAGTTGTTGTCTTAAGTTGATGTGGATGATTTTGAGTACATACCCTTCATTTTGGGTAAGGTTCTACTTGCAATCGGAGGTCGAGTTGTAGCATCTAACCTTGGAGGTTCTCATCATAGTTTATTAAGACTGTATTTGTCATTGACATCCCTCCCCGAGGCATTCGTGTGCTGACTTTCAGTGTGGAAAGCTCCGAGGTCATGTTCATTTTTGCCAAGGTTAGTTTGGATTTTTTATTACATGACATCAACTTCATTTTCGCCGAGGTTATTTTTTATTTTTTATTACATGACATCAACTTTTTTCTATCTGATACGGCGGCGCTTTTATGGACGTTTCCCTTTCAAAACCATGCATTTGATTCCAACGTAACCTCCTACCAGCTTTTACACTCATGGGTGATCTACTAGTTAAGAAGAATGACGTGTGTGAGGCTCCCATAATCTATTTGTAAATTTGTTTAATTTTTCACGATTTCTTAGGTTTTCTCTCTCTTGGTTTCTCTATTAGGTTAAAGGGTGACATTTCCTTTTAATACCTTTGTGTTCCCTTTTTAATCATTTTACACTTATCTTGGTAGTCATGATACCTAGTCTTTGCCATTCTTTGTATTCACTTACTTTTGAAAATAAATGATACATACACACATGCTCACACATATAAAAGGAGAGAGAGAGAAAGAGAGAGAGACGGAAACCTTTTATTTTTTTAATAATGATATGAGTCCTAAAACATCACCAAAAACATCTCCCAGAGTTCATTAAGTGTTTTCACAATGAAGTGATACCTGCATATGGTACAAACACTTAATTCATTTCGGGGATATCATTAACTAAATGTGTGTGCGTGAGAGAGAGAGAGAGAGAGAGAGAGAGAGAGGGGTATATGAAAGAACAATGAACGATGAAAAACTTGTGCTCTGGTTGCAATATTAAGAAGGTAAAAGGCCATTAGTTTTTTCGAAATCAGTTATGACAGGTCTTGAGGGAATGGAAGATAACAAAGAGACTTATGAAGTTACGCTCATGCATTCATATACAAACAAAAATACTATAATAACTCTCTAGTTCTCATCCAGTAAGACAAAACTGTGTGGATGTCAAACACCTATGGTGCACGCTCTGAAATGATGATTAGACAAAGGCAACTCAGTCATATACTACACCAACCACCAAGTCTATGAGGCGACTTTGTTCTTTAAATTTGTAACTTTTAAAGTTATTATTATTATCGTAGTAGATTTAACCCTGCGTTGTAAAGCTTATTCTAATGTATTTACAATTACTCAAATGTTATACTTATGGTTATGTGGGTGGATTTCGGAATGTTAACCCATTAGCGAACTAACCTTAAGCTTTTAATGCGATGAAAAGAATTTCCAACCATGGATACGTGATATATACTAGTAGACAAAATAAAATGAATTAGATCGATAAATTAAGTAATTTAACACATATATTTATTTATTATCAAGAAATATTTCTTATGAAATAAATTTATATATCATCCATATTTTTTTAATTTTTAGTAACGTCTTTAGACAAGTCACAATAATCCAACACATAATCGAAACAATATGTCATTTTATGTGTTGATACGTTTCTTCCTTCTATGTCGTATCGTGTCTCTATCAGAATTGTGACTTGTATCAATTGTGTTGTGTCTTTCTTTTGCTCGTATCATGTCATACTAAAACACATCCCAAACCCTAACTTATATATTCTAAACAACAAACTATAAAGAGAAAAATCAATACAAATGACCAAAATTTATTTAATAATATTATTAGATAATATATTCAACTTTAGCAGATTATGAAAAAATAAACCCAACAAATTACATGAGACGAGATTCACAATTTTTTACTTATTAGATAATAGAATTCTCAATTGCAAGTATAAGAAGGGACAAAATGGGCTAAAACTATATTATCAAACATGAGGTTATTATCAAACTGACAAGAGTGAATCAACAAATAATATCATATACTCATAATTTGATCAAACATAAGGGGAAAAGGTTTACATGAAGATAGAACCAACCAATATACGTCAAAAGAAATACAAAAGCCACTTGCACAAATATCCAAACAAACACCCTAGAGAATATCGGTTTAACACAACACTAAGGACTAAAAGGGTCTTGGTAGAACTGAAACCAAATGAAAAAATCCATTTAAAAGGTTTTGGTAAAACAGTAAAAAAATAAAAATAAAAGATAATGTTATGGCTAAACTTACACTTGGAACATGATTTCTGGAATATCAAATGAAGAATACGGAGATGGGATATATAGTAAGATCGAGATTGCATCTGGGTTTACTAATCTTGTTATTC
The DNA here is from genome assembly GCA_949130495.1 of Sambucus nigra. NCBI lineage: Eukaryota > Viridiplantae > Streptophyta > Magnoliopsida > Dipsacales > Adoxaceae > Sambucus > Sambucus nigra. The sequence continues at coordinate 359,104,329 of OX422213.1, read as the reverse complement.
AACTCTTCAATAGCTGAAATTCCTACTATAAATCGTAAACACCCAACAACCGTACCTCTTTTTGTCATCTTTAATGACAACCCACACAACCGTTTGCATATTGAATGGATCTAGTATAAAAAATAAGTTTAAAAAAAATACAATACAGAACAAAAGGGATATAAATACGTATGTCTATATCAAGGATAAGTAACAAATCATATGTTAGGCAGAAATAATAAACTTATTAGAATAGAAAAATTATTCTAAGAACAGTAAAGGAAAAAAATTACCCAATTGCTAAAATTGTATCATCACCGCAAATGTTGGCGATATAAATCAGTGCCATCCTTCAACCTTGTAGTAGTCAAGTCGTGGAGAATATACTTGTATGTACACGGAGAGAGAGAGGAGGAATGGAGGAAAAAGATACAGTTCGTTATTTTCGCTGAATGGTATTCAATATATATATTCATGTGTTAATAATGAATTAATTTTTTTGGAAAATGAGAGGTCAATTTAGAGACGTCGATTAGTGTAAAAAAAAGAGGGCCGATGTTGTTTAAGTCATAGAAAATGACGTTCAGAGTGAATAGGTTACACATCTTGCGTGAATATGTGTGTTTGTGTGTGTGTTTGTTAATATATATATATATATATATATAGGGAGAGGTTCACAAGTGGACCAAAAGAATGGACTTTGTAATGGACCTTAACAAAAAACACATAATAACACATTAATTTTAATTCCTATAGTGTAATTGGTCCGTGCCAGCGGCACCCGAGACTACACCTTCACCTCACTAACCCCCCACCCCCCACCCACCACCATCACCATAGCAGCCCTTGTGGCAGCTCTTATGACAGCAGGGCTGCCATGGGGGGCGTGTGGGGGTGGGGGATCGATCGACATGCATATTTGGTGCCGCTGGCGTGGATCAATTACACTATAGGAATTAAAATTAATGTGTTATTATGTGTTTTTTGTTAAGGTTCATTAAAAAGTCCATTCTTTTGGTCCACTTGTGAACCTCTCCCTATATATATATATATATATATATATATATATGGTGTCTCTAACCTTAGATTTTCCACACGACATGAAAATGAATTGCATTTTTCAACCATAAGAGTAATTTACTACACCAAAACGCTCATTTAGTAATAGACAATTTTTGGTATTACTGACACTTTTATACCATTATTATTTCTTACATTAGAGTATTGTTAGTAATTTTAGATAAGTGTTAGTAATATTAGTTTAATATTTTAAAATTAATTAGTTCAATGAAAAAAGTGGTGAAATTTGCTTCCCCCCACCAAATCCACGACTACTCGCATTACTCTCCAAAGGCTACACCTAAACAAGAAGCCGCTGCTACCTTCTTCTAACCGAATCCACCTACCAAAATCCCATCTTCTTCTCCATATAGACCGGTAAAAAATCCCATCTTCTTCTCCAAATCGCGATTTGAAAGTACGTAGGGTTTGTTCGTTTGGAAGAACTGTAGTTTGGAAGACCTAGGGTTTGGTGATTGGGCAAAATCGAGGTCGATTTAGATCCAGACCCCAAACCTGTAAGATTTCCTTTAACTCTTCTTGATCTATACTCATATGTATTCATCATTTTTTCTGTGATTATGTACAGGTTTAGGATTTGGGTGCGAAATATGTTGAGTCTTATATTATATGAACAATTAAAGATTTATTGTATGTGTTTGGTTCTTCTTCTACTAATTTCCATTTCATTGGGTGTTGTGATAACATATAGTGTGCCTAATATATTGAGTTTTATATTCTAAGTAATGGCATATATTATTTCGGATTTGTGTTCAAATGTTAGTAATCATATTTTACATGTATGTTAAAAGTTATGTTTTCTTTTTCTTGTAATCTAATTATGCTTTCTTGTCCTGGCTCATGATAAATCGTGTTCTTGGTGTTTGATAAAACTCCCAAAAGAGTTTAACACGTTATAAAAATATCTATTAGCATTGAAGCATCTTTGTTTTTGTTTGGGTGATTTTTAAGTTGATGTTTGGGGTTTATTTTTTATTAAATTAATGTTCATCAAGAAGCTAGATATGGTTGTGTAACTATATAATTTATATAGATCTTTATATTGATCAGTACCACCGTTAGATACCTTTGTCATTGTCTAGTTGATACTATTACAAACCACAAGAAAAGCCCTGAATTATATTATAGTTAAGCAAGAGTATGGTTGGAGATATGGGATTAAGGTCTAGTGACTTTATTAGCTTAATTTGATTTTCATAGATAATGAAGAGTAGGGTTTCGGATGTATGATTAAGGTCTACTGAATTTATTAGCCCTTGATTCTTTAGATTTGGATTATGATTAGGACTTTTACAATTTGGTTCATTGGATGCTTGTTTTTCTTTGCAGAGGTCATGGAGAAATTTTATGGGTACGAAAGGTAAAGATTTGATTCTCGCATTCTCTCATGTTGGTTATTATTTTACTTTGTTTCTCACATTGACTTATGTTTCCCACCTTTTTTTCATTTTGTTTGGTATAATTTCCCTTCTTTTGTAACGATAATTTAAAACCTTGGTCCTAGGAAGGCGACCTTGAATGAATTGAAGGGAAACATATACTTCTTGACGGACGAAGTTCTGAAGGATGCATGGAAACATGATCCTTCTAGATATTTCCTTATCGAAGTACGTGTTTAATACTTCATAGTATTTGTTTTGAGAAATATGACTTGTCACTATTCTAATTGAATGTTATCTTTATTTTTATAAGATGTGTTTTGCAATGATTTGAGGGAACCTTCCAAGATAGACTATAGTAAACCTATAAGGGATTGGCTCCGAGATTCTAAAAATGAAGCACTAGAAAAATGGGAATGGATTGTATCTGGTGGATTACTACAAAAGCAAAAGGATCTTTTAGGTAGTGATGTGGAGCAACAGTTACCTCGGTTTAAAGCTCTTCAGATGCATTTGACCTATTTTTGTAACTTAAGATTTAATCACTATAATAAATCACAAAGAGGTAGATAGCATAGCTCAATTATGTTTAATAAAGTTATTTACGAAGTTTAATAGTAATAGGATAGGACTTTGAGTTGCTCTTAAAAGTAGGTTGGGATCTAGTGTTGAAATGAATTCCATAAACGTTTTTTTTTGTTTTGTTGCTTGGTGTGGTGTTTTCGAATATGTTGTATATTATATTTTTTGGATCCATATTTTGGTATTTAACATTCGATTTTTTGTTCAGATCTGCATTTTTTCTAAAACGAACTGAAAATATTTTTTTAATCTGGATTTTTAAAAAAAAATTGATTTTCTCATTTAGTTCATTATGGATCTGTTTATATCTGATTTGATTATACAATTTGATTGTTCAGATCTGATCGTAAATGTTTTGTCGCGACTAATCTATTCGTAAATAATTTTTTAATACAGTTCAAGTCTGATTTGATTTACCATTTGAGTCTGACTTTTTAATACATTAATTAATTTGCTCTTAAATATTATAATTTGGTAATCTAGTTACTTTTTATTATTTGCATTAAAGATTAAAATGTGAGTATGCGCTTATTTTTCTTTATTGAATGATAAGTGATGTAATATTTTGCACCTTTGGATCCGATATACACCACAGTTACTCCAACCTGGTGAAGGGAATTTTGGACCTAGATGGCTTGCTAGAGAAAGGAACTCATGATTACTATGCCACTATGGACCACGGTGATCGTCTCTGTCATGGTCACCACCTTGCCGACTCCTCGTCGCTGGTGGTAATGAAACTTATCGTATCAGCTCTTTGGGATAGTATGGCTCCTTAGTTTATCTAATAACTATTGGATATGATTTTCATGTTTTTTATTTTACACCATAATGACTACTTTTTCCTTGGGAATTTTCTGTTTGCATTATGTGAATGTGAGCATGGGAACACCAAGTTTATGGCTACTGGTGACACTGGCATTAACCTGCTGAGGTTACCATGTGATTGCATCATCTTTTTACGCGGCTTAAATACAAGATCTGGCCGAGTAGGACTTTTTTATTTTCAACTCTATTATTTCTTTTGCTAAAAAATTCATTCATATCCCCTTACATGTAGTAATACCCCGTCATTTTTAATGTTTTTAAAATGGGATTAATTAGGATTAATTGTGAGATATTTAAATTAATCTGAATTAAAATATAACTCGAGAGTAAATTAATATGTGATATATGTTGAATATTACTTGGTGATAAAAAGTAATATACGATTATGGCTTTACATGATTTAATAAAAATTATCACGAGTGATGAATACGACTAGAATTAAAAGTAATTAAAAGAAAAATATTTTTATGTTGCCCAAATGATCATTTTGACTGCGCCATAGTGCCCGGAAGGGTTTAAATAGTTGAAAAAGTCTACTTGGGTGTTCGATTTGGGACTCAGGACACTTTAGAGATTTTAGAGACTTTAGAGATTTTAGAAAAAGTCTACTTGGGTGTTTGATTTGGGTATTTCGGTCATTTTCCAAATGGGGTAAATAGTACCCATGAATTTTAGAGATTTTATATAAGCTGGAGAGTTTCTAACAATGAGGTTCATTCACCAAAATTAGAGTAAGATACTTAGGAAGAATGAGAGACTTCTCTGGAGATAGGAAAAGACACCTCTAGGAAGCCAAGAGGCCAAAGGTCACCCTACACCATCACAACCATCGAAAGTTGGACGAAAAAGTGAGAGGACCACTTGTAGACGAACATCCCCAAAGGTTCAGAACTTCAATTTAAAGGCAAGTGACTTATTCTGTACATTAGCATGAATAATGGCCATGTCATGATAGTTATATAATTCTGAGAAAATTGCATGATTTAGAGCTAAACTATGATGATGTTAATGGAATCGTTGATTTGCGAATAATGAAGAATAAACCTTCTTCTGATTATATATATTAATCCCCAAATTTGGAATCAAATGATAAAAAAAATTCTAGGTTTTATATGATGTTCTTAGTGAAATTATAGAAGATGGATTTTCTGGAAATTAGGAGAAATAACTTGTTTAATCCAAACCTATTGATGTTTTAGGATTTTTTATTAATTAGAAATCATTTAAATGCAATGTTATATCTTGTGGAATGAATTATAACAAGTTTGGGATTTTAATACAGAGGATTTGAGGATAAAAATTGGGTAAACCCGTAGGCCATATGCAGAAACAGTAGGTTTATACCTGATTGATCGACCGATCGACCTTGAATGTCGATCGATTGATCCGAGATAGTCGATCGATCGATTGTCCCAGAATTCACATGCTGATTTTGTGTAAGGCTTGATTGAATTCCCCACTTCCAAGAATGCTTAGTGTAAATTAATTATAGTATAATAAGATTTAGGGAAGGTCAGTAGGGTGGTAACTGAGACCCAAAATTGTTATGTGTGCATTAATCCTTGAGAGTAGAATAATGGATTAAAAGTAATTAGAGTTTATCGAAGAATAAATCTATTTGAGGATATTATGAATTTGTGAAAATTCGGGATTTTGGATGACATGGACCAGTAGGGTATTGGATAATTACCTACTAAAATTTATTGGGTCATTTACTATTTGGGGTACGTTTGTTCATAATATTAGTTACTTGGGGTATGTTTGCTTTCGTTGTAGTTTGTTGGGTGTTATTTTAACGATTTAGGCTAATATCCGTTAGATAATGGTACATTTTATTATTAACTACCCAAAATACCCTTATTATTTAAGAATCTCTCTCAACCCTTTTTTTCAAAACGCACAAAATCATTCACTCTCTCTTTATAAGAAAACCCCAAAATCTCATTGCCCCTTGCCGGATTTCCCCTCCCCCACTACCCCCGACCACTCTCTTCCACAATGGACGTGCTCCATATTCTTGTTCTTCTTCTTCTCTTAATTTTTTTTCTCTTTACTACCATGGAAGAAGCTTTATGTTTCTGTAGCTTCTATAGCTTTAATGATCACAAAACAAGTTGGGTTCACCCCAATGAAAGGCGTGTGGTTCTTCCTTTGGTTGAATCTGGGAAAATGTTTTGGACGGAGGTTTGAGTTTCGATTTTTTTTGGCCGGAGGTTTAAGTTTTGATTTGTTTGGCCGGAGGCTTGGGTTCAATTCATTTTGAGGCTGGGGCTTTTTTTATGGATTTTGTTGAAATGAGTTATAAACCATTTTTTTGTAATTAGAATTTTTTTTGGAAATATAAACTTTTGTTGAAATCGTTTTTTTCAGTACAATAGTTTTTTTTGTAATTTTTTAAACACGGCCAGATGGACTTCGTGTATTTTCATGGCCGGATTTTTTTTCGTGGAAATTATTTTTTTCAAAAGAAATTATTTTCTTTGTTGAGAACCCTTTTTTTCTTGATTTGTTTTTGCTAAAATCAATTTTATTTTTTATTTTTATGCTGGAATTTATTTTTTTGTTTATAGAAATTAGTTTTAAAAACTATATAAACAGTTTATATGTACAAAAAATTATATAAGCAGTTTATATATATATATATATATCTGTTTATCTATTTTTTCTTAAAAATAAATGAAAATTTTACATATATTTTTAACAATTTTTTGAAATATTAAAGAATTAACATTTTTTAAACAATTTTTAAACAGTTTTTCTAAATCATTTTCTAAATAGTTTTTTTAACTAAAAACATTTTAAACATTATAAACAATTTTTTTAATATAATTATAAACAGTTTGATTTTATGCTGGATATTCTGGAGGCATATATCTATATAATATGGGACAATGGTGTTATGAATAGTAACTTATGCATGATAAACATCCATGGCATTTTATGTGTTGCATGCATACACATGCATGGATACATATGTACATTATTATCTTATTATTTTTTTAAGAATATATATTTTTTAAAATAATTTTTTTATAAAAAATATTTAAAAAAAATATATTTTTTTTTAAAGTTTTTTTTTTAAAAAAGGCTGGTTATTATAGGCTGGGTTTTATCACGGGGGCAAATTTATCACCGTGCCCTCGGGCACGGGCATCCGCTAGTATATCTATATAATAAGGAGCAGAAACTTTTTACTATTCCATAAGTTGATAACTTAATCAGAGGGTAGGATTGACTCTTAAAAAGTGGAATCCAATGGTTGAGGATTAAGGGTATTTTTGTGAACTCTCCTCAATGTATTATCCTCCCAAACCCTACCAAAATTTCATTTTCCACCTCTCTCACATCCTTTCCTCCCTCTTCTCTCTAGTGGCGGTGAGTTTCATTGTACCTCCTGCCTCCTTTTGAGCTCCAATGATGCTGCCTCCAAGGTCGCCGCCCTCAGGTAATCCTTCTCTCACTCTCTTACACACGCGCACACACACACTTACACTTATACTTACACTAACATGCACACACCATCATCTTCCTCCGTCTCTCCCTCTTACCATGCACAAAAACCAAAGATCTGAAGACTTTTGGGGATTTTTTAGTTATACACACTCTCCATATTATTTTTATAACTTTCTCTGTATTTTTTCTTAGCTCGATCATGTCCTTGACTTCTTATGGCTGTAACAATAGCTAGAGATTATAGAATCAGATACTTTGGCTCGACCAGTTTCCCTAAAAAGTTACTTTTGCGTTGATGTGATATGCATATATCTCACACACATTATTAATTTTTTGTGTAGGCAATAATAAAGATGAAATGGTAAGCTGTGATGAAGTTTATGACTGTTGAACATCCTTTTTTATGTCGTATATTTTGGGTTTAATATTTCAAATTATTGATTCATTGGGTTATGTTTTGTTAATCCAATTGTCTGTTGAGTTTTATTTTTATATTTAAGCTACATTTTTATATCTTCCAGATTTACCAAGCATTATTTATTTTCGAACAGTGATTGAGTTTTGCAAGGGCATAAAACCTAGCTTAACATAGCAGATCTAACAGTGTTACTACAATGGTAAGGTGCTTTTTTATGTTTTATTCAGTTTCTTAAGATTGGGGTAGTTTTAATTAATTATATTGTTTCTTTCCATTAAATTTGTTGGCCTAACTTTACAATCACAGTGTTTGAAAGGAGGATTTCGAAAAAAGGGATATCGAATTGTTGGTTCCTATGAACTTTTGACTATGTTTTTCACTTGGATTGAACCAATAATTGCTGATTGATTGTAATGAAGAAGTGGAAGCGTGATAAATAAAGAACCAAGAGGGCAAGAATCTTATTTTGAACCTAGTGTTTTAGATGTCCAACTTTTGTCTTTAAATAAATTGTTTTTATGTTTTTTATTTTGTTATTGAGGTACTTACTAATTTAGTTTCTTAGTTTTACATGTAGTACTCATTCCTCCAATTTCTCAGTCTTTGGTACATCTCGTTATTATTGAAAATTTTGAATTCTTGAGTTGAAAACCGTTAGAGTTGTTGTTTCTTTTCCTTCTCATTTATATTTATAATTAATTCAATTGTCAAAGAAACAATTGATTTGAGGTATTTGAAACTTATTTCAACAAAAAAGCGGGGTATTCTTTATTCGTAGTTACATGAACCCCGTTAATTTTTGTATTCATGAACCACGTTAATTTTTGTATCTCAAGCTGTGATGTTGATTCAAAACATTGAATCAATTGGGTTTGTATCTCAACTGACTCAAAAAAATGATCTTGAATCAACTGGGTTTGTATTATCTTTCTCTTTGTTACACGGTTTGGGTTCACATTTCAAATTTTTATCTCTTCGATTTTATGTTGATTCCAATATGGTTCTTGATTTTGGTGGAATGCATTGTGTTTTTCTATTGATCTAATTTTTAAGTTAACATACATTGTGTTGGAATGCATTGCACTTTAATTTCAATACCAACATCACTTACTCTCTCTATCTCTCTCCGCCGAATCCCCCACACCACAGATTAGGAGGTAATTTGAAGAACAGTAGCATGCCCAATCTGTAGTTGTTTCTTTTTTTCGATGTATGGATTTGTAAACATAGTAGCGACATTTTTTCAAACATAGTAGCGATAATTGATTTGAGGTCTTTGAAACTTATTTCAACAAAAAAGCAGGGTATTCCTTATGCGTAGCTACATGAACCCCGCTAAATTTTGTATTCATGAACCCCATTAATTTTTGTACACAATCTATGATGTTGATTCAAGTAGTAGTTAATAATTATGTTCTGCATTTTTTGAAGTAACTTAAAAATTTATACATCTATGACACCATTATAGTTGGGACTTCCACATCTTATACCTTATCTATTTTTGCAATTAATGTTTCCACTTTTTAAAATCAAAGTTTTATGCAACCTTTTAAAAACAGAGGAAATTTGTGAATATATTCATAATATTCACACCCTTTAATTTTTTTTCTTTGGCCTTTCTCATTGAATTATAGAGAGTGTGTGTGTGAATTACCTAGATTTGCCTGTTTGTGTGAGTGGAAATTTGTATCAAATTACCAATTGGTTGTAGTAAATTACCAATTTGAATTTTTTTTTATGCTCTGTTTTCCAATATATTCTTTAAAAGTGAAAATTTGTGGTTTTGAACGTTACTTGCTTTGTTATGTATATTTGTTTTGAGTGTGATATTAGTTTTTTTCTTTTCAAATTTGGTACTATCAAAAGATTTGAGCACTTTGTCACAATTTGAGCTCACGAAACTCTCAATGGATCTACCGTAATTCACTAATTTAGTTTGTTTCTATTTCATATCTGATTAACTTTGAGGAGTCCTTTTACTTTAGTCAGTGTCACTATTTGAGCTAACAAAGCCATCAAAGTCTCTACCTCATTTTATTGATTAAGCTTGTTCATGTTGCATATTTGATTGATTGTGATGAGTCCTTTTAATTTACTTTATCTTCTTAATTGTTTCTAAATGAATGTGTACTGCTGCTGCTTCTTACTTGTCTAAATGAATGTGTACTACTACTGCTACTGCTTCTTAGTTGTCTAAATGTTGTTTCTAAATGAATGTCTGCTTTATCTTCTTAGTTGGTTTGGAATTCTAAATAACTAAACATGGTTTCAAAATTCTTTAAATCCCAATAAGCGTGATTGCGATTCTCTTATTGTCAAAGAATAATATAATGTGCAACTTAAACTAATAGACATAGCAACAACCTTGAAATTCCACTATAGGATACAAGCTTAAACTCACACTACTGCTGCTACAGGATACATGCTTAAACTCACACTGCTGCTGCTACAGGATACATGCTTAAACTCACACTACTGTTGCTGCTACTATAAGTTGTTAGTATTACAGGATACAAGTTGCTGCTGCTACTACAAGTTACTGCTAGTACAAGTTTCTGCTACAACTACTACAAGTTGCTTCTCCTACTACAAGTTGCTGCTACTACATGATGGATGGATGGACAAGTTGCTGCGGCTACAAGATGGACAAGCTGCTGCTGCTACTACGTTCGTCTCCATGGACAAGAAATGGTATGACTTTTTCATTTTTCTCCCCCTTGCTATGTTTTTCTCATCATATGAAATAGGTGTTGCGATGGTTTAGAGTGACTGAGATTGGAAAAGGTATATTAATTACTCGATGAATAACTTTTGTTTCTGACTTTTATATATATTACTAAGTATTCGATTGGTTTTAAGAATATTAAGTTGTAAGATATTTGAGTGTTACTCCCATTGTATACGCATTTTATAAGAGCGAATTATCAGTATATTTAAATAAACATTATTCACTGTAATCTTAGTTTAGTAGCGTCTTAGTTTAATTATTATTTTTCCCAGCAATTTGGATCCTATATTAAATTGGGAGACACCAACATTCAGCACACCAGTACTAGCAGCTATAATTGTTGCTTCGGTGTCATTATTTCCTATTCTACTTTTACCATCTACTCCTTCCATGTGGGTAGCTAGGATGACTTTTGGTTATGGTTTCAGATTTCTCCTAATCATTGCTGGGGTGGCTCTTGGCGTGTCACTTCCATATTTCATCAGTTCCCTCTTTCATGATAAAATGAAACCATGGTTACAAAGATACCCAAAGGAAGCTTTTATCATAAGATTAGCTGGCGAGGGAAACTGGTTTAATCAATTTCGGGCAGTCGCATTCATCCGGATTTCTCCATTTCTGTATGTTGTATACATTTACTGTGCTATGGAAACACATGTTAAGTATGGTCCTTATTTGTTGGGGTCGTTGACTAGAATGGTTCCTAAAATTTTTGTTGCAATTTATACTGGTATCTTGATGCTTTTTGAGTTTGTCTTGAATTGGGATGATAACTCTACATGTTACTGTGGATTGACTCTTTAATTGAAATAACATAATAAAAATAATGATAAGTGTTTATGGTGATTATATTGCAGTTCCTGAGTCACACGACTAATAAACATGCAAGTGTCAAGCATATCGAATATGAAGTTTCGATCATGTACAATATTTATAAATCCAACTGAAGGGAAATCTAATTATAGACCACCTATGCTTCCCAAGGTTCCCCTGTCAAATCTCCCACGAACCATTTCATCTCCAAACAAATACCAGTCTTTATCAAATATGGTTCTACCGAACAACCCACCAGTTCCAGCACTAATCATGTTGATGAAAAATACACAGCTGAAATATTTCCTTCTTCTAGAACACCAAGTAGCTCATTTCCATCATTTAGCAAGTGTTTTATGTTTTTATTGATGTTTATTCATCTTTTCTTTTCCTTTCAGTGAGTAATATATGTTGTTTTAGAATTTTCATTGTCATCCATAGTTTCACGTGATTACACATTTATATCTATCTAATACTTCAATTTTAATTCTCAATTCCTTTTAATACGAGCTTATCCCACATTCCTTTCATAGTTTTTATTAAATTTTTGTATAATATGTGCTTATACATTTTGTGAACTATATTGTTGTTGGTTGTTGTTTAGAAAAGTATATATGAACATATATATATTGATGTTAAATTTCATTAACTGTATATTTGAACATTCATTGTTTGGGCATTATAATTTGTTTGTCAATTATGTTACTATGAACATGTACTCTGTTTGGGTGCAGGAGCAGGGTTAAAACATGTACTCAATTTGGGTGCAGGAAGGTCTGTCCGAGGATACTTTATTTTTTGTGTAACATCACGTTACTACATAATAATAGTAGGTATGGAATTTTCTTTTCGAAAGTTTTCTACAGCTCATTTAGGTAGCAATATCCACTATGAAGAATTGGTAGGGTTAGTTCATTGTAACTGATGAAAGATACATGTAGTAGTTTGGTGGTGTATCCTTGGATATATTTGGTTTAAATTTTTGATGGTGTTCTAGGCATTATCATTTCAATGACATGATCTATTTTGTTATATATGTTTTTGCATTAAGTTTGTATCTTCTATTAATGTATTGCATATAATCACAATATCTAACTCAACACCCGACTGAGGTTTGTATTACACACTTTCATGTCATAACTTCTTGCTTCCTTTTATGATGTTACTTTACAAGTTCTAAAACATTTAAGTTATTATTTTTTTATATTACTCTTATATGGATTGACTAAAATTTATTTTGGCTGAGATTATTTTCATCTTTTATTGTTTGACATGATTAGAAATAGTTGATAGTGGTATGATTAAGTGTGGGAGTGAAAGTTATATAGTCCTGTAATCTATTCAGTTTTCTTCCTTACTGAAAATTCCTTCTGTAAAAATCTATTGAAAGTGATACCAAAATTCTCAACTAAAACCCCATAATATGATTCCTTATTATTTTCACATGAATTAATTCTTTACATAAGCAAAAGCATTTTGCATTCAGCTATGTGATTATTTGACTAGCGTAGAATTTTTGTGTCTTCTCATCATTTTTGTACAATTTACGTGTAGGCGCAACACTCTATGCTTTATTGACACATCTGAATGATTCTAGGATTCTAGAAAAGAGATTCACTGCCCACTTGATGTCAAGTGTGGCCTAACATTAATGGGTCTCATCGGCGGTGGGGTGAGGAATAAAAGTAGACATGCCATTTAAATTACTTACATGAAGCTTATATACCTCTTTCTACAAAATTTGGAACAAACTTTGTTTTTTGTAGTTGCTGATGCTGTTCGTGCTCATGGCACAAAAAATCTAGCATTAAATCATTTACTCGGCCAGCTTACCAACCCAAATCGCACAATTGAAGCCAGTGGTAATGAAGATTCTTTTGTTTCAATGCTCAGCCATGTTAATACGCGAAGCTTCTTCATCGAGTACAAAAATAAACAAGAGGGATGTGGGGATGGAAGATGAACTTACCGAAGAATTACAATATTGAAGTTACCAAAGAAGGCGAAGCAATAAACCCCCTTGGACCATTGGAAGAAATTGTTGATCACAAATTTAGTATACATTGAACTAGATGTTCATTTGATATTTTTTTCATAATAGTTTAATTGTGATATTTTTGTTTTTGTTGGATTATTTTTTTACAGGGTGGATAGTCCGATAAGCAAAGTACAATTTGGCCAAATTTTCTAAAAATAATTACACAGTGTCTTAAATAAATATTTTGTATTATAGTAATGGTTCATAATAGTATAATTGTGATCATTATGAGGTTTATTCAAGGTCCAGGATGGACTATTAGTATTGTTGTGGATTATTTTTTTCTTAACATGGTGAATAATGCTATAAATAGAGGAAATTATATCCAAATTTAATAAATTGTTTTCCCATTTGTGTTATAATAAAACTCGACTTAATTTGTTTACACATTTCGATAGTCCTTCAAATAAATGAGATTATAGATATTTTTTAAAATTACATTTGTTTTGTTGGGAAACAAAATTTTTGCCGTTTTAAAATTAATGTACTTTGAAAATTTTAGTCGTTTTACAATTATGTACTTTAGAACGTTTCGTCGTGCCTTCAGGCACAGGCATTCTGCTAGTATATATATATATATATATATATATATATATATATATATAGTATTGGTCTTGTGAGGAGTTGTCCTCATTTTAAGAATGCGGACCGGACATGTGTTCCCTGGTGGCGAGCCAAGAAAAGAGAGAGAGTGCCTATAATTTATCCGATAATTTTTAGTGTCACCACCAGACGACACGTGTCTGGTTCGCACTTTTAAAATGCAGACTAGTCTATATATATATATATATATATATATATATACTGGATTTTGCGGATTATTTTTAATTTTTTTTCAAAACATAATTTTTTTTATGAAACTCAATTTTTAAATTGTTTTTTAATAATCAATTATTTTTAAGATATATTTTGATTTGTTTATGGAAATTATTTTTTCGGTAGAACATATAGCTTTTGTAATTTTTTTTGTAAATTATAAAAAAAAGTTGAACATATAATTTATTTATAATCAAAAACCTTTTTGATTATAAATAAAATAGAGTAAAAAATGTTAAAAACAATTATCTATTACAAATATTTTTATTAATATTAAACAACATTTTTTATGCTTTAATTTAAAGGGCAAAAATGTTAAGGGGATAGATGTATTTTATCATGTGAGAGAAAACTGTTGATGATGTTAGCTAACGGTCAACTAACGGTTTCCATTAGTTTTGGAACCAACTGACTACAATGAAAACGAACGTACCCCAAGTAACTAATATTATAAACAAACGTACTCCAAACAGTAAATGACCCAAATTTATTTGAGAAATAATGGTTAACTTTTAAGTGATGAGAAATCTCGAGAAATATATGTTAATAACTAAAGTTATAATCTATATTTATGTAGGATATTTGAGATATAAATATACTGTGTAAGGAAATTGTTATGGGTTGTGCGTATGCCCTATTGATATACTTAGGTGGGATAAATACCTTTATTATGATTTATTTTATGTATGACATACCTACGCTACTTGCTATCGGGGTGGAGGTTTTCACGTTGTGCACGGTCTTATCCTGATTGAACCTATTTGGAGAGATTTAGATTCGTACATTGAGCATAGGACCATGGACACGTGCTATCAGTGTGAATGACAGTTTTGATGCTTGAATGGGAGCGTAGGTACGTGCGTGACCCATTTGGCTAGGGAGTATGCTCACCTCCAATATTTGTGTTATGAGATTTATGGTTCGTGACAGACGCCGAACCAATTGCTCGTTATGTAGTAAGTGATGCACTAGGACATGATAGCAGAGTATGCATGCACCGCAGCTGTGGCTGGGGGTGTCGTATATATATAATAGTGTGATGAATATATATATATATATATATATATATATATATATATATATACACTATGATGTGATCTACCGTGTGATTTAGTAGATAAAATGTGAATAAGAAAATGTGAATTGAATTAAGTAAGTGAATATTTGATATTTAAAGGCCTAGTTCATCTTAAAGAGAAATGAACATGTTGAATTAAATAAAGTATTGCGTGGGAAATACAGGATAATGAAAAGAGATAGGGTGATAATTGAGAACCTTTTTTAGGGGAATAATAAGGTACGTTAGGTGTGCACACTAGATGAGAGGTGAGATTCTCAAGTGAGAGCCGAGAACTAGCATGTACGTAATACCTACTTAATTGCACTTGTTAAGCAATAGCTATTTTTAAAATCTTTTACAATCGGTCTCTGACCCATTTACTTGCATATTCTCTTCTTTACTATATCTATATTATTAGGTGCCCAGCATCAGGGATGCCCGACTTAGAGGATGGATATTTTGACGAGTTTCTGGGGATGAAGCTTTGGATTAGTCGCATTCCTTTTCTTGATTCCTATCTTTATGGTATTTGATTCATGTAGGGCATGTCGCCCAATATCCTAGTAGTTTCATTTTGCATTTTGGATATTGTACCAGTTTTATATTGATACTATTATCATTTTGTTTTGGATGGTGATACTGATATATTCCAACTGGAGAGTTTATTCCAGTTACAATTAAATTTCTTTAATTTTAATTCAATTGTGTTGGAATGTCACTTATTTATCTATGTATGGTGGTATAGATTTATTTTAATTAAAATTGGAAAATTTTTGACACTTAACTTAATTAATTATTAGGTGAGTAATAAGGGAAATTATTTTTCGACAATGATGCTAAGAATGAACCAACTGAATATTCTGATTTAATTTAATAAATGACTGATCACCCGGTATTTAATTAGGAGGGGTGTCACATGTGGTATCAAAGCATCAGGTTCTAGTGTCCTTCAGATCTGTACGGTTTATTATGCTTTCTGCTTAGCGTCCTTTGATATAGAGCCTATCATTAGGATTGTTGTATTCATAATTGCGCACTTATGACTTCAGTTAGTTTTGCGATATTTTAAATCCTGATAAAATATCTCTCCTTAGTTTCAGATGCCTCCTCGACGTGCACGACGAGTCCTCGCAGCGACGTAGCCATCCCCATAGCTTGCACCAGCCCAAGGTACTATGAACGCAGCAGAGGTTATTGCTATTGTTGCACAAACCATTAATACTGCCTTATAGGTTGTCCAGGAAGTACCGCCACCTGCACAGGTAGTGCCACCAGCAATAGCACCGACTTTTCCCACTGCTTGGGAGTGTGTCAGGGATACCTTCCAAAAGGCACACCCACCAGAATTTTAAGGGGGTTTCGATGTTGTGATTGCTAGCCAATGAAAGAAATACATCCAATGGCATCTGCGTTTATATGAGTGAACGGAAGTTTAGAAGAAGGTCTTGGCAACATTTAAGCTGGTTAGAGCAGCTCTACAATGGTGGGAGTCCACTACCAGAACAAAGGAATGGGATATGATGACTATTCAAAACTTCTGGGTGCGGTTTCATGGTAAATTCTTTCCTTCAGCTGTCTAAACAAAAAAGAGGAGGAAACTTTTGGACCTCATCCAGGAGGGGAAATCCGTTTTCGAGTATGAAGAAAAATTCACTAGGCTGACCAATATGGTACTAGGAGAAGTGCTCACTGAAGAGAATAGAATTTAGATGTTCATGGATGGTCTTAATTTGAGCATTCGACAACATCTTTTGGGTAATATTTCATTACAGACCTACGAAGATGTATTGAATGCAACATTGCTTCACTATCAAGATCCTGCCTTCATGCTAAGGGAAGCAAGTGGGGGATTGAGTCCAGTCAGCAAGGTAACAATGGGGGAGGTAGTGGCAGTGGAACATCATTAGTGTATCGCCAGCAGAGGCAGGGAGAGAAGAATTTCTAGCAGGGGGATTGTACTAAGCGACTTAGATTGGGAGGATTTTGATTTGGGCAGGGTGGTAATAGGTAAGGCCACCAGGGCAATCAGGGGCTGCAGGGACACCATGGCCAACAACACATTCAGCAGGGACAATGGATAGGTGGATATGGTCAGTAAGGCCAAGGTCAACAGGGTCGTAATGGGGGACAGTTTGCCGGTAAATGCTTCACATGTGGCAAGATTGGCCACAGGAAGCATGATTGCCCAGATAAGGGCAAGATACCCCATCGTGGGGGTGCTCATCGGGATCCGTATAGACCTATGTTTCTAGCTTCCCTTCCAGCACTGGCACAGGTACCAGCCTTACCTGCCATTGCTCCCGCCGCCCCACCACAATATGGACAGTTACAGTATAGGCGTGTGTACAACATCCAATAGGCAAGAGTTCAGGAGCCACCACCCTATGTTGAGGGTATCTTTTCTATTTTTGGGGCTATGGGATATATTTTTTTTGATACAAGGGATTCATATTCTTTCATAGCCACTAAATTTGCATGGGCCACGGGGTTATTAGACACGGCCAGTAGTACAATTACTTATGTAGACTCACCGATGCGTAGTGGGACACTTATTTTCTTTATATGCCAGCATTGGAGTATAGAGATTAGGAGTCTGATTTTACCAGCTAATATGCTCGTGTTAGACACGTCAGCATATGATGCTATTATTGGGATGGATTGGATTATTTCTTATAGAGCCACGATTGATTGCTTTGGTAGGAGCATTATATTTTCTATCCCAGGTCAGGAGATATTTTTAGTGGCGATGCCTCACCCCGAGGGTGGATCGTCCACTCATTTGTATTACATAGAGGAGGAGACCTTTATGAGAGTTATGATTCCCCTTGATTTGATTCCTGTTGTTAACGAATTCACAGGTGTGTTTAAAGACATACCAGGGTTACCTTCGAGTTGGGAGATTAAGTTTGTGATTGACTTAGCACCGGGCACTCGACCGATAGCCCGTGACCTCTACTGTATGGCTCCTTTAGAGATAAGGGAGTTGAGGAATTAGATTGATCAGTTGCTGGGATAGGGTTTCATTCATAGGAGTACCTCACCTTGGGGTGCCCCAGTCCTATTTATGAAGAATAAGTATGGATCCCAACATTTGTTCGTGGATTATCAGGAACATAATAAAGTTATGAGACAGAATATATATCCCTTACCCCACATCGATGATTTGTTAGATCAGCTGAGAGGAGCATCATAGTTCTCAAAGATAGACTTAAGGTCCGGATATCACTAGTTACGAATCAGGGAGCATGGTGTGTCAAAGACTGCTTGTCTGATAAGATATGGATCTTATGAGTTCCTGGTTATGCCATTCGGGCTGAACAATGCACCGACGTTATTTATGGACTTAATGAATAGGGTGTTCAAAGAGTTCCTAGATCACTTTGTCATTGTTATCATAGATGACATCCTAGTTTATTCTCGTACCGAAGAGGAACATGCTGAGCATTTACGAAGGGTCCTACAGACATTACGGGAGCATCATGTGTATGCCAAGTATGAAAAGTGTGGATTTTAGCTTCGAAAGGTGTAGTTTCTGGGGCATATAGTGTCAGAAAGGGGCTTAGCAGTGGATCCTAGCAAAGTATCAGCGGTGAAGGAGTCGGGAAAACCTACGACGATGATCAAAGTTCGTAGTTTCTTGAGATTAGCTCGTTACTACATACGATTATCAAGGGATTTTTTAAGATTGCGGGTCCGATGAAAAATTTAACCCATAAGGGCATAACATTTGTTTGGGATTATGCGTTTCAATTGACGTTTGATGAACTGAAGGATAAGTAAATTTTAGCACCCATACTACCACTGCCTAGCCCGGAGTGGAGTACATAGTGTACATTGACGCGTCATTACAGTGACTTGGTGGGGTACTACAGCAGTAAGAGAAAGCTATAGCTTATGCCTCTAGGAAGCATAAGCCTCATGAGAAAAATTACCCAACCCACGACTTGGAGCTAGCAGAAATCATATTTGCCCTTCGAATATGGAGACATTATTTGTTGGGTGAATTTTTTTGCCTATTCACAGATCAAAAGTCATTATTGTATTTGTTCACTCAAAGAGAGTTAAATATGAGACAACGTAGGTGGCTTGAATTCATGAAATATTATCAGTTTGAGATTCATTATCACCCAGGAAAGGCTAACGTGGTAGCAGACGCATTGAGTCTTAGGCCTGAGGGTGAACTAGTCGCGGTGTGGAAGGCTAAATGGAAGGAACTGGGCCATTAGGATGTTATTGCTAGGTCATGGATGTCAGTTATGACAGTTACTCCTCAGATTGTGATACGAGTAGTACATGCTTAGGAAGCGGATCAGTTTTGTCAAGAGAAAATTCAACAACTTTTTACTGAGGGAGAAGAGTCTTACTCACTAAGTTTAGAGAGAGGCTTGCGCTTTAACAGTAGACTGATTGTTCTAAAAGGGGAAGAGTGGAGGAATGTATTAATGTCAGAGTCGCATGGATCCTAATTTGTGGTGCATCCCGGTGGGGATACGATGTACCAAGATATGCGGCGTCAGTATTGGTGGAGAGGAATGAAGAGAGGCATTGCTGAGTTCATCTCTAAGTGTGCTACCTATTAGTTAGTGAAGGTGGACCATTAGAATCTATCCGGGTTTCTTCATCCGCTAGAGATTCCAATGTGGAAATAGGAGGGAATTTCCATGGACTATATCATTGGGTTTCCTACTACTCAGAGGGGTCACGATTCCATATGGGTGATTGTGGATCGTTTGACTAAGGTAGCTCATTTCTTATCGGTTCATTCTGATTTTTCGACGGGATAGTATGCACATATCGTTATGGAAGAGATAGTGAGGTTACATGGTGTACCACTAGAAATTATGTCTGATTGGGACAAGATCTTCGTTTTGAGATTTTGGGAGAGTTTTCATGAGGCTATAGGTACCGAGGCACTATTGAGTAAGTCCTATCATCCACAAACAAATAGGTATATTGAGCGTATTAACTAGATGTTGGAGGATGTGTTACTCATGTGTATTCTGTATTTTAGAGGGAGTTGGGAACGTACCTTTCACTGGTGGAATTTGCGTATAATAATTCCTACCAGTTTACCATCGGTATGGTGCTATTTAGGGCGTTATATGGTAGACCTTATTGTTCTACCACGTGTTGGTTAGAAGTGGAGGACAACAAATTACTTGGGGCAAAAGTGATTCAGGAGAGGTCTGCCAGGATTGATATGATTCAGGAGTTGCATTCGAGTAGGTTAGGATAGACAGAAGAGTTATGCTGATACCAAGAGGTTCTTCGGGGAGTTTAATGTGGGGGACCAGGTGTTATTGCGCGTGCATCATATGAAAGGAATCATGATATTCTGGAAGAAAGGGAAACTAGCTCCGAGATATGTGGGACCATTTCCTATTATTAAGAGGGTTGGACCAATAGCATACAGACTTGGGTTGCCGGAGCACTCACTACACCAAAACTAGAGATTGGTCACGGGAAAAATCCCTGACCAAGACTGTGGGTTGCAGACTTGGGTCGTGACCATTTAGGGTATGACCAATATTGTGGGTCGCGGCCCAAGTTCGTGATGAGAAAATGGTCACGGCCATAGGGGGTCATGGAAGATGGTCGCGGACTTGGACCATGACGGGTCGTGGCCCAAGTCCGTGACCCACAACCAAGACAAATTGGTCGCGGTCCTAGTCTGCGACCCACTACCGTGACAAAAAAAAGAAAAAAAATGGTCGCGGCCCAAGTTCGTGACCCAAAACCATGACAAATTAGTCGCGGACTTGGGCCGTGACCCACAACCGTGATGAAAAAGAAGGAAAAAAATGGTCGCGGACTTTAGCCGCAACCATTTTTGGTCACGTTTGGGGGTCATGAACTTTAGCCGCGATCATTTTTATGTGCGACGGATAAAAAATAAAAATGGTCATGGACAAAGTCCATGACCATATTTAACTATAATTAAAGAAATGTTTTTTTGTCCAATCCTTAAATTGGTGGTCCTGTGAGTGCACTATCAGTTGCTACGTGTAACGTTGGACGCGCACGAGGTCTTACAAATATTTATTTTTGGCAAAACAATAAAAAAATACAAATTGTGAATCGAGAACGTTGTTAATAAACTAATATATATACAAACTTAAAAATATTACAGGTCTTAATAATTCACAGACCCAAAAAAAATTGGGGAGAGTTTCCTCTATTTTCTGCACATTCCAAACCATGTAAATGTCAAACCTACTTATTATAAAGCCCGCACGACCATAAAATTTAACAATCAAATTATAAAAGCCTGCACGGCCATAAAACTAAACAATAAAAGCCCGAACGACTATAAGACATAAAAACATAATCCTGAATGTCCACAACATTATGTAGAGAATCTTCATGTTGTAAACCATTGCCTCCTTCATTTGTTCCACATGCAAAAATCCTACAAATGATAGGATAAAAAAAATGATATCAGTAACCAAGTACTTTTATAAAAAATTTATTCAAGTTGAAAAATTGCATATATGAGTTTTAATGGTAAGTTTTTAAGACTAAGTTTAGAAATATGTAAATTATCGTCGTATTCTCAAACCGGGAGAACCCTGATCACGTGGTCGGTTCGTACAAGTTACATTGGTCCCGTGCGAGTTGTTGGAGCCACTCACGGGGCTGTTCGGGGGTTGTATAGGGTTTTCCCCCACTAACGCCAAGTTTTTAAGTCGAAGTCTAGAAATATGCAAATTATCGTCATATTATAAAACCGACAGTTCCATGATCGCGCGATCAGTTCGTACGAGTTATATTGATCTCGTGCGAGGTGTTGGTACCACTCACGGGGCCGTTCGGGGGCTGCTTCGGGTTTTCGCCCTCTGTCGGCAAGTTTCTAAGCCTAAGTCTAGAAATATGCAAATTATCATCTTATTCTCAAACCGGGAGTCCCGTGATTGCGCGGCCAGTTCGTACGAGTTACATTGGTCCCGTCCGAGGTGTTGGTGCAAATCACGGGGTCGTTCGGGGGCAATTTCGAGTTTTCCCCACTAATGCCATATTTTGCCTAAGTCCTGATATTTTAAAATTATCATCGTATTCTCAAACCGAGAGTCCCGTGATCACGCGATCAGTTCGTCGAGTTACATTAGTCCCGTGCGAGGTGTTGGTGCCACTCACGGGGCCGTTCGGGCATTATTTCGAGTTTTCCCCACTAACGACAAGTTTTTATGACTAAGTCTAGAAATATGCAAATTATCATTGTATTCTCAAATCGGCAGTCCCATGATCGCACAGTCAGTTCGTACGAGTTACATTGGTCCCGTTCGAGGTGTTGGTGCCACTCACTGGGCTGTTCGGGGGATGTTTCGGGTTTTCCCACACTAGCGCCAAGTTTTTCCTATGACCTAATTTTTTTTAATTAGAGTCGTATTCTCAAACCAGGAGTCACGTGATTGCGTGGTCAGTTCGTACGAGTTACATTGGTCCCGTACGAGGTGCTGGTGCGACTCACGGGGCCGTGGGGAACTGTTTCGAGTTTTCGCCCACTAATGGTAAGTTTTTAAGCCTAAGTCTAGAAATGTGCAAATTATCATCGTATTCTCAAACTGGGAGTTCGGTGATCGCGCGATCAATTCCTACGAGTTACATTACTCTCGTACGAGGTTTGGTGCAACTCATGGGGCGTTCAGGCGCTATTTTGAGTTTTCCCCCACTAACGCCATGTTTTGAAGCCTAAGCCCAGAAATATGCAAATTATCATCGTATTCTAAAACCGGCAGTCCCGTGATCACGCAATCAGTTCATACGAATTACATTGGTCCCGTGTGAGGTGTTGGTGCCACTCACGGGGCCGTTCGGGGGCTTTTTCGAGTTTTCCCCACTAACGACAAGTTTTTAAGATTAAGTCTAGAAATATGCAAATTATCATCGTATTCTATAACTGGTAGTCCCATGATCATGCAGTCAGTTCGTACGAGTACATTTTCCCGTGCGAGGTGTTGTTATCACTCGCGAGGCCATTCGGGATTGTTTCGAGTTTTCCTCCACTAACGCCATGTTTTTCCTAAGTCTTGATATACTTAAATTATCGTCATATTCTCAAACCAGGAGTCCCATGATCGGGCAGTCAGCTCGTACGAGTTACATTGGTTCCGTTCGAGGTGTTGGTGCCACTCATGGGGCCGTTCGGGTTTTTTTCGGGTTTTTTTCGGGTTTTCCCCCACTAACGGTAAGTAATTAAGCCCAAGTCTAAAAATATGAAAATTATCATAGTATTCACAAACCGACAGTCCCATGATCGTGGGTCAGTTTGTACGAGTTACATTAGTCCCGTACGAGGTGTTGGTGCCACTCACGGGGCCATTTGGGGGCTATTTCAGGTTTTCCCCCACTAACGCAAAGTTTTGCGTAAGTCCTGAAAATTTTAAATTATCATCGTATTCTCAAACTAGCAGTTTCTTGATCGCGGGTCAGTTCGTATGAGTTACATTGGTCCCGTGCGAGGTATTGGTGCCACTTACGGGGCCGTTTGGGGGTTGTTTCGGGTTTTCCCCCACTAACGCCAAGTTTTGCCTAAGTCCTGCTAGTTTAAAATTATCGTTGTATTCTCAAACTAGGAGTGTCGTGATTCCGCGGTCAGTTCGTATGACTTACATTGGTCCCGCGCGAGGTGTTAGTGCCACTCAAGGGGCCATTCGGGGCAGTTTCTAGTTTTCCCCCACTAATGCCATGTTTTGCCTAAGTCCTGATATTTTTAAATTATCGTCGTATTCTCAAATAGGGAGTCCCATGATCGCGCGGACAGTTTTGTCGAGTTATATTGGTCCCGTGCGAGGTATTGGTGCCACTCACGGGGCCGTTCGGGTGTTGTTTCGGGTTTTCCCCCACTAACGCCAAGTTTTCCCTAAGTCCTGCTATTTTAAAATTATCGTTGTATTCTTAAACTAGGAGTGTCGTGATTCCGCGGTCAGTTCGTATGACTTACATTGGTCCCGCGCGAGGTGTTGGTGCCACTCAAGGGGCCATTCAGGGCAGTTTCTAGTTTTCCCCCACTAATGCCATGTTTTGCCTAAGTCCTGATATTTTTAAATTATCGTCGTATTCTCAAATCGGGAGTCCCATGATCGCGCGGAAAGTTCGTCGAGTTATATTGGTCCCGTGCGAGGTATTGGTGCCACTCACGGGGCCGTTCGGGCATTGTTTCGGGTTTTCCCCCACTAAGGGTATGTTTTTAAGCCTAAGTCCAGAAATATGCAAATTATTGTCGTATTCTCAATCTGGTAGTCCCATGATCGCGCAGTCAGTTCATACGATTTACATTGGACCCGTGCGAGGTGTTGGTACCACTCACGCGGCCGTTCGGGGGCTGTCTCGGGTTTTCCCCACTAACACCATGTTTTGCCTATGTCCTAATATTTTTAAATTATCATCGTTTTCTTAAACCAGGAGTCACGTGATCACGTGGTCAATTCGTACGAGTTACATTTCTCCCGTATGAGGTATTAGGTCCACTCACGGGGCCGTTCGGGTGCTGTTTCGGGTTTTCATCCACTAACGGCAAGTTTTTAAGAATAAGTCTAGAAATATGCAAATTACTGTCGTATTTTCAAACCGGGTTTCTCGTGATCGTACGATCAGTTTGTATGAGTTACATTGGTCCTGTGCGAGGTGTTGGTGCCACTCACGGGGCCGTTCAGGGGCTATTTTGGGTTTTCCCTCACTAACGCTAAGTTTTTAAGCCTAAGTCTAGAAATAAGAAAATTATCGTTGTATTCTAAAATCAGTAGTCCCGTGACCACGTGGTCAGTTCTTACGAGTTACATTGGTCCCGTGCGAGGTGTTGGTGCCACTCACGGGGCCGATCGAGGGCTGTTTAAGGTTTTCCCCCACTAACGGCAAGTTTTTAAGCATAAGTCTAGAAATATGCAACTTATCGTCGTATTCTCAAATCGGGAGTCCCGTGATCATGCGGTCGGTTCGTACGAGTTACATTGTACCGTGTGAGGTGTTAGTGCCACTCACAGGGCCGTTCGGGGGTTGTTTCGAGTTTTCCTCCACTAATACCATGTTTTGCCTAAGTCCTGATTTTTTAAATTATAGTCGTATTCTCAAACTAGGGGTTCCGTGATTGCACGGTCAGTTCGTACGAGTTACACTTGTCTTGTGCGAGGTGTTGGTGCCACTTACGGGGACGTTCGTGTGCTGTTTCGAGTTTTAACCCACTAACGACAAGTTTTTAAGCCTAAGTCTAGAAATATTCAAATTGTCATCGTATTCTCAAATCGGGAGTCCCGTGATCGCGCGGTCATTTCGTACGAGTTACATTGGTCCCGTGCGTGGTGTTGGTGCCACTCAAGGGGCCGTTCGGGGGCTATTTCTGGTTTTCCCCCTCTAACGCCAAGTTTTTATGCCTAAGTCTAGAAATATGCAAATTATTGTCGTAGTGTCAAACCGACAGTCCTGTGATCGCATGGTCACTTTGTACGAGTTACATTGGTACCGTGCGAGGTGTTGGTGCCACTCACGGGGCTAT
This sequence comes from Sambucus nigra, assembly GCA_949130495.1. Classification (NCBI taxonomy): domain Eukaryota; kingdom Viridiplantae; phylum Streptophyta; class Magnoliopsida; order Dipsacales; family Adoxaceae; genus Sambucus; species Sambucus nigra. The sequence continues at coordinate 359,078,666 of OX422213.1, read as the reverse complement.
TTCGAGCTTTACCCCACTAACGCCTAAATTTTAAGACTAAGTCTAGATATTTTCAAAATTATCATTGTATTCTCAAATCGTTAGTCCCGTGATCGCGCGATCAGTGCGTACGACTTATATTGGTCCCGAGCAAGGTGCTGGTGCAACTCACGAGGCCGTATGGGGGTTGCTATGGGTTTTTGTCCATTAAAGACAAGTTTTAAGCTAAAGTCTAGACATATTGAAATTATCATCGAATTCTCAAATCGAGAGTCCCGTGATCGCGTGGTCAGTTCGTACGAGTTACATTGGTCCCGTGCGAGGTGTTGTTGCCACTCACGGAGCCGTTCGGAGGCTATTTCGAGTTTTCCCCCACTAACGCCATGGTTTGCCTAAGTCGTGATATTTTTAAATTATCATCGTATTCTCAAATCGGGAGTCCCGTGATCGTACGGTCAGTTCGTCGAGTTACATTGGTACCGTGCGAGGTGTTGGTGCCACTCACGGAGCCGTTTGGGGTTTTTTTTGGGTTTTTCCCCACTAACGGCATGTTTTTAAGCTTAAGTCTAGAAATATGCAAATTATCGTTATATTCTCAGACCAGCAGTCCCTTGATCACCCGATCAATTCGTACGAGTTACATTGGTCCCGTGCGAGCTGTTCTGGCCACTCACGGGGCCGTTCGGGGGCTATTTTGGGTTTTCCCCCACTAACCCCAAGTTTTTAAACCTAAGTATATAAATATGCACATTTTCATCGTATTCTCAAACCGACAGTCTCGTGATCGTGCGATCAGTTTGTCCTACTTATACTGGTCCCGTGCGAGGTGTTGGTGCCACTCACGTGGCCGTTCGGGGCCTGTTTCGAGTTTTCCCCCACTAACGGCTAGTTTTTAAGCGTAAGTCTAAAAATATGCAAATTATCATCATATTCTCTAACCGGGAATCCCGTGATCGCGCGGTCAGTTCGTACGAGTTACACTATCCCGTGTGAGGGGTTGGTGCAACTCACGGGGCCGTTCGGGGGTTATTTTGGGTTTTCCTCCACTAACTCCATGTTTTACCTAAGTCCTGATATTTTTAAACTATCATAATATTCTCAAATCGGGAGTCCCCTGATTGGGCATTCAGTTCGTACGAGTTATAATGGTCCCGTAAGAGGTGTTGGTGTCACTCATGGGGACGTTTAGGTGTTGTTTCGAGGTTTCCCCCACTAACAGCAAGTTATTAAGACTAAGTCTAGAAATATGCAAATTATCATCGTATTCTCAAATCGATAGTCCCGTGATGCGGGTCAGTTTGTACGAGTAACATTGGTCCCATGCGAGGTGTTGGTGCCACTCAAGGGGCCGTTTGGGGATTGTTTTGGATTTTCCCCCACTAACGCCAAGTTTTTTCTAGGTCCAGATATTTTTAAATTATCATCGTATTCTCAAACTAGGAGTCCCGTGATCACACGGTCAGTTCGTATGAGTTACATTGGTCCCGTTCGAGGTGTTTGTGCCACTCACTGGGATGTTCGGGCGCCGTATCGGGTTTTTGTCCACTAACTGTAAGTTTTTAAGACTAAGTGTGGAAATATTCAAATTATCATCGTACCCTTAAACTGGGAGTCCCGTGATTGCGCGATCAGTTCGTACGAGTTACATTGGTCCCGTGCGAGGTGTTGGTGCCACTCCCGGGGCCGTTCGGGAGCTGTTTTGAGTTTTCCCCCACTAACGCCAAGTTTTTAAGCCTAAGTCTAGAAATACGTAAATTATGGTTGTAATCTCAAACTGGCAGTCCCGTGATCACGTTGTCAGGTCGAACGAGTTATGTGGGTACCGTGTGAGGTGTTGATGCCACTCACGGGGCCGTTCGGCGGCTATTTCGGGTTAACCCCCACTAATGCCAAGATTTTAAGCCTCAGTCCTGATATTTTTAAATTATCATCATATTCTCAAACCGACAGTCTCGTGATCACACGTTCAGTGCGTACGAGTTACATTGGTCCCGTACGAGGTATTGGTGCCACTCACGGGGCCGTTCGGGGACTGTTTCAGGTTTTCACCCACTAACGACAAGTTTTTAACCCTAAGTCTAGACATATATAAATTATCATCATATTCTCAAACTGGGAGACCCGTGATCGCGCGGTCAGTTTGTACGAGTTACATTGGTCCCGTGCTAGGTGTTGGTGCAACTCAAGGGGCCATTCGAGGGCTGTTTCAGGTTTTCCCCCACTAACACCAAGTTTTTAAGCCTAAGTTTAGAAATATGCAAATTATCGTCGTATTCTCAAACCGGCAGTCCTGTGATCGTGCGATCAATTTTTCCGAGTTATATTGGTCCCGTGCGAGGTGTTGGTGCCACTCACGGGGCCTTTCAGGGGCTGTTTCGGGTTTTCCTCCACTAACGGCCAGTTTTTAATCCTAAGTCTAGAAATATGCAAATTATCATCGTATTCTCAAACCGAAAGTCTCGTGATCACGCGATCAGTTCGTACGAGTTACATTGGTCCCGTGTGAGGTGTTGGTCCCACTCACAAGGCCGTTCGGGGGCTATTTCGGGTCTTCCTCCACTAACGCCATGTTGTACCTAAGTCCTGATATTTTTAAGTTATCATTGTATTCTCAAATTGAGAGTCCCGTGATCACGCGATTAGTTTGTACGAGTTACATTGGTCCCGTGTGAGGTGTTGGTGCCACTCACGGGGCCGTTTGGGTGTTGTTTCGTGTTTTCGCCCGCTAACGACAAGTTTTTAAGCCTAAGTCTATACAAGTGCAAATTATCATCGTATTATCAAACCGGGAGTCTAGTGATCGCGGGGTCAGCTCTTAAGAGTTACATTGGTCCCGTGCGAGGTGTTGGTGACACTCACAGGGTCGTTCGGGGGCTGCTTCGGGTTTTCACCGCACTAACGCCATGTTTTGGCTAAGTCCCGATAATTTTTAATTATCTTCATATTCTCAAATCGAGAGACCCCTGATCACGTAGTCAGTTTGTATAGTTACATTGGTCCCATACGAGGCGTTGGTGCCACTCATGGAGCCGTTCGGGCATTGTTTTGGGTTCCCCCCCCCTAACGATAAGTCTATATGCCTAAGTCTAGAAATATGCAAATTATCATTGTATTCTCAAATCAGGAGTCCCGTGATCGCGCGGTCAGTTCGTCGAGTTACATTGGTACCGTACGAGGTGTTGGTTCCACTCACGGAGCCGTTTGGAGGTTGTTTTGGGTTTTCCCCCACTAATGGCAAGTTTTTAAGCTTAAGTCTAGAAATATGCAAATTATTGTCGTATTCTCAAACCTACAGTCCCGTAATCGCGCGATAAATTCGTATGAGTTACATTGGTCCTGTGCGAGGTGTTGGTGCCACTCATGGGGTCGTTCGGGGCCTATTTCGGGTTTTCCCTCACTAACGCTAAGTTTTTAAACCTAAGTATATAAATATGCAAATTATCGTCGTATTCTCAAACCGGTAGTCCCGTAATCGCGCGATCAGTTCGTCCGAGTTATATTGGTCCTGTTCGAGATGTTGGTAGCACTCACGGGGCCGTTTGGGGGCTGTTTCGGGGTTTCCCTACTAATGGAAAGTTTTTAACCCTAAACCAAGAAATATGCAAATTATCGTCATATTCTCAAACCAGAAGTCCCGTGATTACGCGGTCAGTTCGTACGAGTTACATTGTCCTGTGCGAGGTGTTGGTGCCATTCAGGAGGCCGTTCGGGGGCTATTTCGGGTTTTCCTCCACTAACGCCATGTTTTGTCTAAGTCCTAATTTTTTAAATTATTGTCGTATTCTCAAACCGAGAGTCCCCTGATTGGGTGGTCAGCTCATATGAGTTACAATGGTCCCGTACGAGGTGGTGGTGCCGCTCATAGGGCCGTTCGGGCGTTATTTCGGCTTTTCCCCCACCAACGGCAAGTTATTAAACCTAAGTCTAAAATATGAAAATTATCATCGTATTCACAAATCGGCAGTCCCGTGATCGCGGGTTAGTTTGTACGAGTAACATAAGTCCCGTACGAGGTGTTGGTGCCACTCACGGAGCCGTATGGGGACTGTTTTGGGTTTTCCCCCACTAACGCCAAGTTTTGACTAGTCCCTGATATTTTTAAATTATCATCATATTCTCAAACTAGGAGTCCCATGATCTCACAGTCAGTTCATACGAGTTACATTGGTTCCGTGCGAGGTGTTGGTGCCACTAACGGGGACGTTCGGGCGCTGTTTCTAGTTTTTGCCCACTAACGGCAAGTTTTTAAGCCTAAGTCTAGAAATATTCAAATTATAATCGTAGTCTTAAATTGAGAGTCCCGTTATCGCGCGGTCAGTTCGTACGAGTTACATTGGTCCCGTGCGAGGTGTTGGTGCCACTCACGGGGCCGTTCGGGGGCTGTTTTTAGTTTTACTCTACTACCGCCAAGTTTTTAAGCCTAAGTCTAGAAATATGCAAATTATGGTCGTAGTATCAAACAAAAAGACCCGTGATAAACGTGGTCAGGTCGTATGAGTTACATTGGTACCGTGCGAGGTGTTGGTGCCACTCACGGGGCCGTTCGGGAGCTATTTTGGGTTTACCCCCACTAATGCTAAGTTTTTAATCTTAAGTCCTGATATTTTTAAATTATTGTCATATTCTCAAACCGATAGTCCCATGATCACGCATTCAGTGCGTACGAGTTACATTGGTTCCGTACGAGGTGTTGGTGCCACTCACGGGGCCGTTCAGGGGCTTTTTTGGGTTTTCGCCCACTAACGGGAATTTTTTAGGCAAAAGTCTAGACATATGCAAATTATCTTCGTATTCTCAAACCAAAAGACCCGTGATCGCGCGGTCAGTTCGTACGAGTTACACTGGTTCCATGTGAGGTGTTGGTACCACTCATGGGGCCATTCGTGGATTGTTTCGGGTTTTCCTCCACTAACGCCATGTTTTGCCTAAATCTTGATATTTTTAAATTATCATCGTATTCTCTAATTGGGAGTCCGGTGATCGGGCGTTCAGTTCGTACGAGTTACATTGGTCCCATGCGAGGTGTTGGTGCCACTCACGGGGCCGTTCGGGGTATGTTTCGGGTTTTCCCCCACTAACGACAAGTTTTTAAGGCTAAGTCTAAAAATATGCAAATTATTATCGTCTTTACAAACTGGTAGTCCCGTGATCGCGGGTTTGTACGAGTTACATTGGTCCCGTACGAGCTGTTGGTGCAACTCACGGGGCCATTTGGGGGTTGTTTTGGGTTTTCCCCACTAACGTGAAGTTTTTCCTAATTCCTGATATTTTTAAATTATTGTCATATAATCAAACTAAGAGTTCTGGGATCGCATGGTCAGTTCGTACGAGTTACATTGGTCCTGTGCGAGGTGTTAGTTCCACTCCCGGGGACATTCGGGGGCTTATTAAGGTTTTCGCCCACTAACGGCAAGTTTTTAAGCCTAAGTCTAGACATATGCAAATTATTGTCTTATTCTGAAATTGGGAGACCCATGATCGCGCGATCAGTTCGTACGAGTTACATTGGTCCCGTGCGAGGTGTTCGTGCCACTCACTGGGTCGTTCGGAGGATGTTTCGGGTTTTCCCCCACTAACGCCAAGTTTTTAAGCCTAAGTCTAGAAATATGCAAATTATCATTTTACTCTCAAATCGACAGTCCCGTGATCACGCGGTCAGTTCGTCCGAGTTATATTGGTCCCGTGCGAGGTGTTGGCGCCACTTTATGGGGCCGTTTTGAGTTTTTGCCAACTAACGGCAAGTTTTTAAGCCTATGTCCATAAATATGCCAATTATCATCATATTCTAAAATCGGGTGTCCTGTGATCACGTGGTCAGGTCGTACAAGTTATATTGGTCCCGTGCGAGGTGCTGGTTCCACTCACGGGGCCATTTAGGGGTTGTTTCGAGTTTTTGCCCACGAACGCCAAGTTTTTAAGCCTAAGTCTAGACATGTGAAAGTTATTGTCGTATTCTCAAACCGAGAGTCCCGTGATCGCGCGGTAAGTTCTTAAGAGTTACATTGGTCCCATGCGAGGTGTTGGTGACACTCACAGGGCCGTTCGGGTGCTGTTTCGGGTTTTCACCCCTCTAACGCCATGTTTTGCAAGTCTCGATATTTTTAAATTATCGTCGTATTCTCAAATCGAGAGACCCCCGATTACGTGATCAGTTTGTCGAGTTACATTGGTCCCGTACGAGGCGTTGGTGCCACTCATGGAGCCGTTCGGGTGATGTTTCGGGCTTTCCCCCACTAACGACAAGTTTATAAGACTAAGTCTGGGAATATGCAAATTATCATCGTATTCTCAAACCGACAGTCTCGTGACCGCGCGGTCAGTTTGGATGAGTTACATTGGTCTCGTGTGAGGTGTTGGTGCCACTCACGGGACAGTTCAAGGGCTATTTCGAGTTTTCCCTCCACTAACGCCAGGTTTTTTAACCTTATGTCTAGAAATATGCAAATTATCGTCGTATTCTCAATACGGCAGTCCCGTTATCGCGTGGTCAGTTTGTTCGAGTTATATTGGTCCCGTGCGAGGTGTTCGTGCCACTCACGGGGCCGTTCGGTGGCTTTTTTGGGTTTTCACACACTAACGTCAAGTTTTTAAGCCTAAGTCTAGAAATATGAAAATTATCATCGTATTCTCAAACCGAGAGTCCCTTGATCACGTGGTCAGTTCGTACGAGTTACATTGGTCCCGTGCGAGGTGTTGGTGCCACTCACGGGGCCGTTCGGGGGTTACTTCGAGTTTTCCCCCACTAACCCCATGTTTTTAAGCCTAAGTCTAGAAATATGCAAATTATCATCATATTATCAAATCGGGAGTCCCGTAATCATGTGATCAGTTTGTCCGAGTTATAGTGTCCCGTACGAGGTGTTGGTGCCACTCACGGGGCCGTTTGGGGGCGGTTTCAGGTTTTACTCCACTAACATTATGTTTTGCAAAATTTTTGATATTTTTAAATTATCGTCATATTCTCAAATTGGGAGTCCCGTGATCGGGTGATCAGTTCGTACGAGTTACATTGGTCCCGTGCGAGGTGTTGGTGCTGCTCACGGGGCCGTTCGGGGGTTGTTTCGGGTTTTCCCCCACTAACCACAAGTTTTTAAGGATAACTCTAAAAATATGCAAATTATCATCGTATTCACAAACCGGCAGTCCCGTGATCGCGGGTCAGTTCGTACAAGTTACATTGGTCCCGTGCGAGCTATTGGTGCCACTCACAGGGCCGTTTAGGGGTTATTTTCGGTTTTCCCCCACTAACGCGAAGTTTTGCCAAAGTCCTGATATTTTTAAATTATCATTGTATTCTCAAACTAGGAGTGCTGTGATCGCACGGTCAGGTCGTAAGAGTTACATTGGTCCCGTGCGAGGTGTTGAAGCCACTCACGGGGCCGTTCGGGGTATGTTTCATGTTTTCCCCACTAACCCCAAGTTTTAAGCCTAATTCTAGAAATATGCAAATTATCATCGTATTATCAAATCGGGAGTCCAAGAATCACGCGGTCAGTTCGTACGAGTTACATTGTCCCGTGCGAGATGTCGGTGCCACTCATAGGGCCATTCGGGGGCTGTTTCGAGTTTTCGCCCACTAACGACAAGTTTTTAAGCCTAAATCTAGACCTATGCAAATTATCATCGTATTCTTAAACTGGGAGAGGCGTGATCGCGCGATCAGTTCGTACGAGTTACATTGGTCCCGTGCGAGGTGTTGGTGCCCCTCACGGGGCCGTTCGGGTGCTGTTTCAAGTTTTTTCCCACTAACGTCAAGTTTTAAGCCTAAGTAAAGAAATATGTAAATTTTCATCTTATTCTCAAATCGGCAGTCCCGTGATCGCACGGTCAGTTCGTCCGAGTTATATTGGTCCCGTGCGAGGTGCTGGTGCCACTCACGGGGCCGTTCGGGGGCTGTTTCTGGTTTTCCCCCACTAACGGCAAGTTTTTAAGCCTAATTATAGAAATATGCAAATTATAGTCTTATTCTCAAATCGCGAGTCCCGTGATCACGTGGTCAGTTCGTACGAGTTTCATTGGTCCCCTACGAGGTGTTGGTTCCACTTACGGGGCCATTTGGGGGCTATTTCGGGTCTTCCCCAACTAACGCCATGTTTTTTCGAAGTCCTGATATTATTAAATTATCATCGTATTCTACGGAGAGTCCCGTGATCGCGCGATTAGTTCCTACAGTTAAATTAGTCCCGTGCAAGGTGTTGGTGCCACTCACGGGGCCGTTTGGGGGTTGTTTCTGGTTTTCGCCCAGTAACGACAAGTTTTTAAGCCTAAGTCTAGACATGTGCAAATTATCATCGTATTCTCAAATCAGGAGTCCCGTGATCGCGCGGTCAGTTCTTAAGACTTACATTAGTCCCGAGCGAGGTATTGGTGACACTCACGGGATTGTTCGGGGGCTGTTTCCAATTTTCACCCCACTAACGCCATGTTTTGCCTCAGTACCGATATTTTTAAATTAGCATCATATTCTCAAATTAGGAGACCCCTGATCACGTGGTCAGTTTGTCGAGTTACATTGGTCTCGTACGAGGCGTTGGTGCCACTCAAGGAGCCGTTCGGGCATTGTTTTTGGTTTTCCCCCACTAACGATAAGTCTATTAGCCTAAGTCTAGAAATATGCAAATTATCAACATATTCTCAAACCGGCAGTCTCGTGATCACGCGGTTAGTTTTCACGAGTTACATTGGTCCCGTGCGAGGTGTTGGTGCGACTCACGGGGCCGTTCGGGGGCTGTTTCGGGTTTTCCCCCACTAACGCCAAGTTTTTATGCTTAAGTCTAAAAATATGCAAATTATCGTTGTATTCTCAATTCGGCAGTCCCGTGATCGCGTGGTGAGTTTGTTCGAGTTATATTGGTCCCATGCGAGGTATTCGTTCCACTCACAGAGTCGTTCGGTGGCTTTTGTTGGGTTTTCACACACTAACGGTATGTTTTTATGCCTAAGTCTATAAATATGCAAATTATCATCGTATTCTCGAACCGAGAGTCTCATGATCACGTGGTCAGTTAATACGAGTTACATTGTTCCCGTGCTAGGTGTTGGTGCCACTCACGGTGCTATTTCGGGGTTTCCCCCACTAATCGCAAGTTTTTAAGGCTAAGTCTAGAAATATGAAAATTATCGTCGTATTATCAAATCGAGAGTCTCATAATTACGAGGTCAGTTTGTACGAGTTAGATTGTCCAGTGCGAGGTGTTGGTGCCACTCACGGGGCCGTTATGGGGTTGTTTCGGGTTTTGCTCCACTAACACCATGTTTTGCCTAAATGTTGATATTTTTAAATTATTGTCGTATTCTCAAATTAGGAGTCCTGTGATCGGGTGATTAGTTCGTACGAGTTACATTGTCCCGTGCGAGGTGTTGGTGCCACTAACGGGGCAGTTTTGGGGTTGTTTCGGGTTTTCCCTCACTAACGATAAGTTTTTAAGGCTAAGTCTAAAAATATGCAAATTATCGTCGTATTCAGAAACCGGCAGTCCCGTGATCGCGGGTAAGTTCGTACGAGTTACATTGATCCCGTGCGAGTTGTTGGTGCCACTCACGGGGCCGTTCGGGGGCTGTTTCGGGTTTTCCCCACTAACCCTAAGTTTTTAAGCCTAAGTCTATAAATATGCAAATTATCATCGTATTATCAAATCGGGAGTCCAGTAATCACGCGATCAGTTCGTACGAGTTACATTGTCCCGTGTGAGATATCGGTGCCACTCACGGGGCCGTTCGGGGGCTATTTCGGGTTTTCGCCCACTAACGACAAGTTTTTAAGCCTAAGTCTAGACATATGAAAATTATCGTCATATTCTCAAACTGGGAGACCCGTGATCGCGCGATCAGTTCGTACGAGTTACATTGATCCCGTGCGTGTTGTTGGTGCCACTCACGGGGCCGTTCGGGGGATGTTTCGGGTTTTCCCCCCTAACGCCAAGTTTTTAAGCCTAAGTAAAGAAATATGCAAATTATCATCTTATTCTCAAATCAGCAGTCACGTGATCGCACGGTCAGTTCGTCCGAGTTATATTGGTCCCGTGCGAGGTGTTGGTGCCACTCACGGGCCGTTCGGTGGCTATTTCGGGTTTTCCCCCACTAATGACAAGTTTTTAAGCCTAAGTATAGAAATATGCAAATTATAGTCATATTCTCAAATCGCGAGTCCCATGATCACGTGGTCAGTTCATACGAGTTACATTGGTCCCGTGCGAGGTGTTGGCTCCACTCACGGGGCCGTTTGGGGGCTATTTCGGGTCTTCCCCCACTAACGCCATGTTTTTTCGAAGTCCTGATATTATTAAATTATCATCGTATTCTACCTAGAGTCCTGTGATCGTGCGGTTAGTTCGTACAGTTAAATTAGTCCCGTGCAAGATGTTGGTGCCACTCACGGGGCCGTTTGGGGGTTGTTTATGGTTTTCGCCCACTAAGGACAAGTTTTTAAGCCTAATTCTAGACATGTGAAAAATTATCATTGTATTCTCAAATCGGGAGTCCCGTGATCTCGCGGTCAGTTCTTAAGACTTACATTAGTCTCGTGCGAGGTGTTGGTGACACTCACGGGGCTGTTTCTAATTTTCACCGCACTAACGCCATGTTTTGATTCAGTCCCGATATTTTTAAATTATCATCATATTCTCAAATTGGGATACCCCTGATCACGTGGTCAGTTTGTCGAGTTACACTGGTCCCGTATGTGGCGTTGGTGCCACTCACGGAGCCGTTCGGGCGTTGTTTTGGGTTTTCCCCCACTAACGAAAGTCTATTAGCCTAAGTCTAGAAATATGCAAATTATCAACATATTCTCAAACCGGCAGTCTCGTGATCACGCGATCAGTTTGCACGAGTTACATTGGTCCCGTGCGAGGTGTTGGTGCGACTCACGAGGCCGTTCGGGGACTGTTTCGGGTTTTCCCCCACTAACGCCAAGTTTGTAAGTCTAAGTCTAAAAATATTCAAATTATCGTCGTATTCTCAATTCGTTAGTCCCGTGATGGTGTGGTGAGTTTGTTCGAGTTATATTGGTCCCGTGCGAGGTGTTCGTGCCACTCACAGAGCCGTTCGGTGGCTTTTTCGGGTTTTTACACACTAACGACATGTTTTTATGCCTAAGTCTATAAATATGCAAATTATCATCGTATTCTTGAACCGGGAGTCTCGTGATCACGCGGTCAGTTCATACGAGTTACACTGGTCCCGTGTGAGATGTTGGTGCCACTCAAGGGGTCGTTCGGGGGCTATTTCGGGGTTTCCCCCACTAACTGTAAGTTTTTAAGGCTAAGTCTAGAAATATGAAAATTATCGTCGTATTATCAAATAGAGAGTCTCGTAATTATGAGTCAGTTTGTACGAGTTAGATTTTCCCGTGCGAGGTGTTGGTGCCACTCACAGGGCCATTAGGGGGCTGTTTCGGGTTTTGCTCCACTAACACCAACTTTTGCCTAAATGTTGATATTTTTAAATTATTGTCGTATTCTCAAATTAGGAGTCCTATGATCGGGCGATCAGTTTATATGAGTTACATTGTCCCGTGCGAGGTGTTGGTGCCACTCACGGGGATGTTCGGGGGTTGTTTCGGGTTTTCCCCCACTAACGATAAGTTTTTAAGGCTAAGTCTAAAAATATGCAAATTATCGTCGTATTCACAAACCGACAGTCCCGTGATCGCGGGTAAGTTCGTATGAGTTACATTGATCCAGTACGAGTTGTTGGTGCCACTCACGGGGCCGTTCGGGGGGCTTTTTCGGGTTTTCCCCCACTAACTCCAAGTTTTTCCTAAGTCCTGATATTTTTAAATTATCGTTGTATTCTTAAACCAAGAGTTATGTGATCGCGCGGTCAGTTCATACGACTTACATTGGTCCCATGCGAGGTGATGTTGCTACTCACGGGGACGTTAGGGGGCAGTTTCGGGTTTTCCCCACTAACGCCATGTTTTTAAGCCTAAGTCTTGAAATATGCAAATTATCATCCTATTTTAAAACTGGCAGTCCCGTTAACGTGCGGGCAGTTCATACGAGTTACATTGGTCCTATACGAGGTGTTGGTTCCACTCACGGGGCCGTTCGGGGGCTGTTTTGGGTTTTTCCCACTAACGAAAAGTTTTTAAGCCTAAGTTTATAAATAAGCAAATTATCGTCCTAGTCTCAAACCGGCATTCCCGTGATCGCACGGTCAGTTCGTATCAGTTACATTGGTCCCGTGCGAGGTGTTGGTGCCAGTCACGGGGCTGTTCGGGGACTATAGCGTGTGTTCACCCACTAACGACAAGTTTTTAATCCTAACTATAGAAATATTCAAAATATTGTCGTATTCTCAAATTGGGTGTCCCGTGATCGCGCGGTCAGTTCATACGGGTTACATTGGTCCCGTGCGAGGTCTTGGTGCCACTCACTGGGACGTTCGTGCGTTGTTTCGTGTTTTCACCCACTAATGACAAGTTTTTAAGCCTAAGTCTAGAAATATTCGAAATATTGTCGTATTCTCAAATCGGAAGTCCCGTGATCGCGCGGTCAGTTCGTACGCGTTACATTGGTCCCGTGCGAGGTGTTGGTGCCAGTCACGGGGCCTTTCGGGGGTTGTTTTGGGTTTTCCCCCACTAACGACAATTTTTTAAGCCGAAGTATAGAAATATACAATTTATCCTCGTATTCTCAAACCGACAGTCCTATGATCGCATGGTCAAATCGTACGAGGAACATTGGTTCCGTGCGAGGTGTTGGTGCTACTCACGGGGCCATTTGGGGGTTATTTCCGATTTTCCCCGCTAATGCCAATTTTGCCTAAGTCCTGATATTTTTAAATTATCATCGTATTCTCAAACTAGGTGTCCTAGGATCTCGTGTTCAGTTCGTATGAGTTACATTTGTTTCGTGCGAGGTGTTGGTGTGATTCAAGGGGCCGTTTGGGGGCTGTATCCGGTTTTCCCCAACTAACGCCAAGTTTTTAAGCGTAAGTCTAAAAATATGCAAATTATCGTCGTATTCTAAAATTAATAGTCCCGTGATCGGGCAGTCTGTTCTTACAAGTTACATCGTTCCCCTGCGAGGTGTTGGTGCCAATCATGGGGCCGTTTGGGGGCTGTTTTGGGTTTTTCTCCACTAACGCCAAGTTTTTAAGCCTAAGTCTAGAAATATCCAAATTATCATCGTTTTCTCAAATCGAGAGTCCCGTGATCGCGTGGTCAGTTGGTACGAGTTACATTGGTCCCGTGCGAGGTGTTGGTACCCCTCACAGGGCCGTTTAAGGGCTATTTCGGATTTTCCCCCACTAACGACAAGTTTTTAGGCCTAAGTATAGAAATATATAAATTATCGTCGTATTCTCAAGCCTAAGTCAGTTTGTACGAGTTACATTGAACTTGTGCGAGGTGTTGGTTCCACTGACGGGGATGTTCGGGGGCTATTTCGGGTTTTCCCCCACTAACAAAATGTTTTGCCTAAGTCCTGATATTTTTAAATTATCGTCGTATTCTCAAACTAGGAGTCCCGTGATCGCACGGTCAGGTCATACGAGTTACATTGGTCCCGTGCGAGGTGTTGGTACCACTCACGGGGCCGTTAGTGGGTTATTTCGAGTTCCCCCCACTAACGACAGGTTTTTAAGTCTAAATCTTGAAATATACAAATTATCATCATATTCTCAAACCGACAGTCCCGTGATCACGCAATCAAATCGTACGTCTTAAATTGGTCCCGTGCAAGGTGTTGGTGCCACTCACGGGACTAATTGGGGGCTATTTCGGGTTTTCCCCCAGTAACGCCAGGTTTTGCCTAAGTCCTGATATTTTTAAATTATCATCGTATTCTCAAACTAGGAGTCCCGTGATCGCATGGTCAGTTCGTACGAGTTACATTGGTCCCGTGCGAGGTGTTGGTGCCACTAATGGGGACGTTCGGGCACCGTTTTGGGTTTTCTCCAACTAACGACAAGTTTTTAAGCCTAAGTCTAGAAATATACAAATTATCATCGTATTCTCTAACCGAAAGTCCCGTGATCGCACGGTTAGTTCGTACGAGTTACATTGGTCTCGTCCGAGGTGTTGGTTCCACTCACGGGGCAGTTCGGGGCCTGTTTCGAGGTTTTTCCACTAACCCCAAGTTTTTAAGCCTAAGTCTAAAAATATTAAAATTGTCTTCGTATTCTTAAACCGACTGTCTCGTGATCGCGCAATCATTTCGTACGAGTAACATTGGTCCCATGCGAGGTGTTGCTGCCACTCAAGGGGCCGTTCGAGGGCTCTTTTTGGTTTTCCCCCACTAATGCTAAGTTTTTATACCTAAGTCCTGATATTTTTAAATTATCATTGTATTCTCAAACCGGGGGTCCCGTTATCGCACGGTCAGTTCGTACGAGTTACATTGGTCCCGTGCGATGTGTTGGTTCCACTCACAGGGCCGTTCGTGAACTGTTTCGGGTTTTCCCCACAAATGCCAAGTTTTTAAGCCTAAGTTTAGAAATATGAAATTATCGTCGTATTCTCAAATTGGAAGTCCCGTGATCCCACGGTCAATTTGTACGAGTTTCATTGGTCCTGAACGAGGTGTTAGGGCCACTCACGGGGCCGTTTGGGGGCTGTTTTTGGTTTTTGCCCACTAACGGCAAGTTTTTAAGCCTAATTCTAAAAATATGCAAATTATCGTCGTATTCTCAAACCCGGAGTCCCGTGATCGCGCGATTAATTCGTACGAGTTATATTGGTCCCATGCGAGGTGTTGGTGCCACATACGAGGCAATTCGGGGGTTGTTTCGGGTTTTCACCCACTAACGCCTTGTTTTGCCTAAGTCCTGATATTTTTAAATGATCATCATATTCTAAAACTGAAAGTCCCGTGATCGCGCAGTCAGTTTGTACGAGTTACATTGGTCCCGTGCATGGTGTTGGTGCCACTCACGGGGTCATTCGGGGGTTGTTTTGGGTTTTCCTCCACTAACGGTAAGTTTTTAAGCCTAAGTATAAAAATAAACAAACTATTGTCGTATTCTCAAACCGACAGTCCCGTGATCACGCGATCAGTTCGTACAAGTTACATTGGTCTCTTAAGAGGTGTTGGTGCCACTCACGGGGCCGTTCGGGGGTTGTTTCGGGTTTTTCCCCACTAACGCCAAGTTTTTAAGTCTAAGAATATAAATAAGGAAATTATCGTCGTATTCTCAAATTAGTAGTCCCGTGATCCCGCGATTAGTTTGTACGTGTTATATTGGTCTCGTGCGAGGTATTGGTGCCACTCCAGGGGTCGTTCAGGGGCTGTTTCTAGTTTTCGGCCACTAACGGCAAGTTTTTAAACCTAAGTCTAGAAATATGCTAATTATCATCGTAATTTAGAACTAGGAGTCCCGTGATTGCGGGATCAGTTCGTACTAGTTACATTGGTCCCGTGCGAGGTGTCAGTGCCACTCACGGGGCCGTTCTGGGGTTGTTTCGGGTTTTCACCCACTAACACCATATTTTGCCTAAGTCTTGATATTTTTAAATTATCATCATATTCTCAAAACGGGAGTACCTTGATCGTGCGATCAGTTCGTACGAGTTACCCATGCAAGGTGTTGGTGCCACTCAAAGGGCCATTCGGGGGTTATTTCAGGTTTTCCCCCCACTAACGGCATGTTTTTAATCCTAAGTCTATAAATATGAAAATTATCATCGTATTCTCAAACTGGCAGTCCCGTGATCAGTTCGTACGAGTTACATTGGTCCTGTGCGAGGTGTTGATGCCACTCATGGGGACGTTCGGGGGTTGTTTCGAGTTTTCGCCCACTGACGGAAAGTTTTTAAGCCTATGTCTAGAAATATGCAAATTATTGTCATATTCTCAAACTCGGAGTCTCGTGATCGCGCGGTCAATTCGTACGAGTTATATTCGTCCCATGCGAGGTTTTGGTGCCACTCACAGGGCAATTCGGGGGTTGTTTCGAGTTTTCGCCCACTAACGCCATGTTTTGCCTAAGCCCTGATATTTTTAAATGATCATCGTATTCTCAAACAGAGAGTCCCGTGATTGCACA
The DNA here is from genome assembly GCA_949130495.1 of Sambucus nigra. Classification (NCBI taxonomy): domain Eukaryota; kingdom Viridiplantae; phylum Streptophyta; class Magnoliopsida; order Dipsacales; family Adoxaceae; genus Sambucus; species Sambucus nigra. The sequence goes on along the minus strand of OX422213.1, from coordinate 359,062,697 downwards.
GTCAGTTTATACGAGTTACATTGGTCCCGTGCATGGTGTTGGTGCCACTCACGGGGTTATTCGGGGGTTGTTTTGGGTTTTCCCCCACTAACGGTAAGTTTTTAAGCCTAAGTATAGAAATAAATAAATTTTCATCGTATTCTCAAACCGACAGTCCCGTGATTACACGGTCAGTTCGTACAAGTTACATTGGTCTCTTACGAGGTGTTGGTGCCACTCACGGGGCCGTTCAGGGGTTGTTTTGGGTTTTCCACCACTAACGCCAAGTCTTGCCTAAGTCCTGATATTTTTAAATCATCATCGTATTCTCAAACCAGGAGTCCCGTGATCATGCTGTCAGTTTGTACGAGTTACATTGGTCCCATGCGATGTGTTGGTTCTACTCACGGGGCCGTTCCGGGGCTGTTTCGGGTTTTCCCCACCAACGTCAAGTTTTTAAGTCTAAGTCTAGAAATATGAAATTATCGTCATATTCTCAAATTAGAAGTCTCGTGATCCCGTGATAAGTTCGTATGAGTTACATTGGTCCCGTACGAGGTGTTAGTGCCACTCACAAGGCCATTCGAGGGTTGTTTTTGGTTTTTGCCCACTAACAGCAAGTTTTTAAACCTAAATCTAGAAATATGCAAATTATCATCGTATTCTTAAACTCGGAATCCCGTGATCACGCGGTCAGTTCTTATGACTTACATTGGTCCCCTTCGTGGTGTTGGTCCACACACGCAGGCCGTTCAGTGGTTGTTTCGGGTTTTACCCCACTAATGCCAAGTTTTGCCTAAGTCCTGATATTTTTAAATTATCATAGTATCACAAACCGAATGTCCCGTGATCGCGCAGTCAGTTCGCACGAGTTACATTAGTCCCGTACAAGGTTTTAGTGCCACTCACGGGGTTGTTCGGGGGTTATTTCGGGTTTCCCCCCACTAACGGCAAGTTTCTAAGCCTAAGTCTATAAATATATAAATTATCATCGTATTCTAAAACTCGAAGTCCCCTGATCGCGTAGTCAACTCGTACGAGTTATATTGGTCCCATGCGAGGTGCTGGTGCCACTCACGGGGCAATTCGTGGGTTATTTCAGGTTTTCACCCACTAACGCCATGTTTTGCCTAAGTCCTAATATTTTTAAATGATCATCATATTCACAAACTGAGAGTCCTGTGATCGCGCAGTCAGTTTGTACAAGTTACATTGGTCCCGTGTATGGTGTTGGTGCCACTCACGGTGTCATTCGGGGGTTGTTTATGGTTTTCCCCCACTAACGACAAGTTTTTAAGTCTAAGTATAGAAATATACAAATTATCGTCATATTCTCAAACCAACAGTCCCATGATCACGCGGTCAGTTCGTACAAGTTACATTGGTCTCTTACGAGGTGTTGGTGCCACTCACGAGGCCGTTCAGGGGATGTTTCGGGTTTTCCCCCACTAACACCAAGTTTTGCCTAAGTCCTGATATTTTTAAATCATCATCGTATTCTCAAACCGGGAGTCCCGTGATCATGCCGTTAGTTCGTACGAGTTACATTGGTCCCGTGCGAGGTGTTGGTTCCAATCATGGGGCCGTTCGGGGGATGTTTTGGGTTTTCCCCACCAACGTCATGCTTTTAAGCCTAAGTCTAAAAATATGAAATTATCGTCATATTCTCAAATTGGAAGTCTCGTGATCCCGCGATCAGTTTGGACGAGTAACATTGGTCCTGTACGAGGTGTTGGTGCCACTCACAGGGCCGTTCGGGGGTTGTTTTCAGTTTTTGCCCACTAACGGAAAGTTTTTAAACATAAGTCCAGAAATATGCAAATTATCGTCGTATTCTTAAACCCGGAGTCCCATGATCACGTGGTCAGTTCGTATGACTTACATTGGTCCCCTCCGAAGTGTTGGGGCCACTCACGAGGTTGTTCGGTGGTTGTTTTGGGTTTCCCCCCAGTAATGCCAAGTTTTGCCTAAGTCCTGATATTTTTAAATTATCATAGTAATCACAAACCGAAAGTCCTGTGATCACGCAGTCAGTTCATACGAGTTACATTGGTCCCGTGCAAGGTGTTAGTGCCACTCACGGGGTCTTTCGGGGGTTATTTCGGGTTTTCCCCCACTAACGACAAGTTTTTAAGCCTAAGTCCATAAATATACAAATGATCATCGTATTCTCAAACTCGGATTCCCGTGATCGCTCGGTCAATTCGTACGAGTTATATTGGTCCCATGCGAGGTGTTGGTGCCACTCACGGGGTAATTTGGGAGTTGTTTCAGGTTTTCACCCACTGACGCCATGTTTTTTCTAAGTCCTGATATTTTTAAATGATCATCATATTAACAAACTGAGAGTCCGGTGATCGCGCAGTCAGTTTGTACGAGTTACATTGGTCCCGTGCATGGTGTTGGTGCCACTCACGAGGTCATTCAGGGGTTGTTTATGGTTTCCCCCCACTAACGGCAAGTTTTTAAGCCTATGTATAGAAATATACAAATTATCATCGTATTCTCAAACCGACAGTCCCGTGATCACGCGGTCAGTTCGTACGAGTTACATTGGTCTCTTACGAGGTGTTGGTGCCACTCACGGGGTCGTTCAGGGGTTGTTTTGGGTTTTCCCCCACTAACACCAAGTTTTGCCTAAGTCCTGATATTTTTAAATCATCATCGTATTATCAAATCGGGAGTCCCGTGATCATGTCGTCAGTTCGTACGAGTTACATTAGTCTCGTGCGAGGTGTTGGTTCCACTCATGGGACCGTTCGGGGGCTGTTTCGGGTTTTCACCACCAACGTCATGTTTTTAAGCCTAAGTCTAGAAATATGAAATTATCGTCATATTCTCAAATTGGAAGTCCAGTGATCCCGTAATCAGTTCGTACGAGTAACATTGGTCCCGTACGAGGTGTTGGTGCCACTCACAGGGCCGTTCGGGGATTGTTTTCGGTTTTTGCCCACTAACGGGAAGTTTTTAAACCTAAGTCTAGAAATATGCAAATTATTGTCGTATTCTTATACTCGGAGTCCCGTGATCACGCGGTTAGTTCATATGACTTACATTGGTCCCCTTGGAGGTGTTGGGGCCACTCACGAGGCCGTTCGGTGGTTGTTTCGGGTTTTCCCCCAGTAACGCAAGTTTTGCCTAAGTCCTGATATTTTTAAATTATCATCGTATTCTCAAACCGAAAGTCCCGTGATCGGGCAATCAGTTCGTACGAGTTACATTGGTCCCGTGCAAGGTGTTAGTGCCACTCATGGGGTCGTTCGGGGGTTATTTCGGGTCTTCCCCCACTAACGGCAAGTTTTTAAGCCTAAGTCTATAAATATGCAAATTATCATCGTATTCTCAAATCGGCAGTCCCGTGATTGCGCGGTCAATTCGTATGAGTTACATTAGTCCCTTACGAGGTGCTGATTCCACTCACACGGTCGTTCGGGGGTTGTGTCGTGTTTTCCCCCACTAATGCCATGTTTTTCCTAAGTCCTGCTAGTTTTAAATTATCCTCGTATTCTCAAACTAGGAGTCCTGCGATCTGTTCCTATGAGTTACATTGGTCCCGTGCGAGGTGTTGGTGCGACTCACCGGGCCGTTCGGGGGATGTTTCGGGATTTCCCCCCCTAACGCCATGTTTTTAAGCCTAAGCATAGAAATCAGCAACTTATCATTGTATTCTCAAATTGGGAGTCCCATGATCCCGCGATTAGTTTGTACGTGTTAAATTGGTCCCGTGCGAGGTGTTGGTGCCACTCACGGGGTCGTTTCGGCCACTAACGACAAGTTTTTAAACCTAAGTCTAGCAATATGCAAATTATCATCGTGTTTTCAAACTGGGAGTCCCGTGATCACGGGTTCAGTTCGTACGAGTTACATTGGTCCCGTGTGAGGTGTCGGTGCCACTCACGGGGCCGTTCGGAGGCTGTTTGGAATTTCCCCCCACTAACGCCAAGTTTTTAAGCCAAAGTATAGAAACATGCAAATTATCGTCGTATTCTCAAATTGGCAGTCATGTGATCCCGCGGTCAATTGTACGTGTTACATTGGTCCCGTGCGAGGAATTGGTGCCACTCACGGGGCCGTTCAGGGGCTGTTTCAGGTTTTCGGCGACTAAAGGTAAGTTTTTAAACCTGAGTCTAGAAATATGCAAATTATCGTCGTATTTGCAAACTAGGAGTCCCGTGAACGCGCGGTCAGTTCGTACGAATTACATTGGTCCTGTGCGAGGTGTCGGTGCAACTCACGGGGCCGTTCGGGGGTTGTTTCGAGTTTTCACCCACTAACTCCATGTTTTGCCTAAGTCTTAATATTTTTAAATTATCATCGTATTCTCAAACCAGGAGTCCCATGATTGCGCGATCAGTTCGAACGAGTCACATTGGTCCCGTGCAAGGTGTTGGTGCCACTCACAGGGCCATTCCGGGGTTGTTTCAGGTTCCCCCACCTAACGGAATGTTTTTAAGCCTAAGTCTATAAATCTGCAAATTATCATCGTATTCTCTAACTGGCAGTCCCGTGATCGCGCGACCAGTTCGTACGAGTTACATTGGTCCCGTACGAGGTGTTGATGCCACTCACGGGGCCGTTCGGGAGTTGTTTCGAGTTTCCCCCACTAACGCAAAGTTTGGACTAAGTCCTAATATTTTTAAATAATCATTGTATTCTCTAACTCGGAGTCCTGTGATCGCACACTCAGTTCGTACGACTTATATTAGTCCCGTGCAAGGTGTTGGTGCCACTCACGGGGACGTTCGGGCGCTGTTTCGAGTTATCGCCCACTACTGCCATGTTTTTAAGCCTAAGTCTAGAAAATTGCAAATTATCATCGTATTCTCAAATCGGGAGTCCCGTGATTGTGCGATCAGTTCTTACGAGTTACATTCGTCCCATGTGAGGTGTTGGTGCCACCCACGGGGATGTTCGGAGGCTGTTTCGGGTTTTCACCCACTAATGACAAGTTTTTAAGCCTAAGTCTATAAATATGCAAATTATCATCATTTTCTCAAATCGGGAGTCCCGTGATCGTACATTCAGAACATACGAGTTACATTGGTCCCCTACGAGGTGTTGGGACCACTCACGAGGAGGTTCGGTGGTTGTTTCGAGTTTTCCCCCACTAACGGCAAGTTTTTAAGCCTCAGTCTAGAAATATGCAAATTATCATCATATTCTCAAACCCACAGTCCCATGATCGCGAGGTCAATTCGTACGAGTTACATTGGTTCCTTACGAGGTGTTGGTGCCACTCACGAGGTCGTTCGGGAGTTGTTTCAGGTTTTTCCCCACTAACGCCAGGTTTTGCCTATATCTTGATAGTTTTAAATTATCCTCGTATTCTCATACTAGTTGTCCCGTGATCGCGCAGTCAGTTTGTAGGAGTTACATTGGTCCCGTGCGAGGTGTTGGTGCCACTCACGCGGTCATTCGGGGGCTGTTTTGGGTTTTCGCCCACTAACGGAAAATTTTTAAGCCTATGTCTAGAAATATGCAAATTATCATTGTATTCTCAAACCGAGAGTCCCGTGATCTCACGATCTGTTCGTATGAGTTACATTGGTCCCATACGAGGTCTAAGGGCCACTCACGGGGCCGTTCGGTGCATGTTTCGGGTTTCCCCCACCAACGCCAAGTTTTAAAGCCTAAGTATAGAAATATGCAAATTATCGTCATATTCTTAAACCGACAGTCCCGTGATTGCACGATCAATTCGTACGAGTTACATTGGTCCCTTACGAGATATTGGTGCCACTCACGGGGCCGTTCGGGGGTTGTTTTGAGTTTTCCCCACTAACGCCAAATTTTTAAGCCTAAGTATAAAAATATGCAAATTATCGTTGTATTATCAAATTGGTTGTCCTGTGATCCCGCGGTCAGTTTGTACATGTTACATTGGTCCCGTGCGAGGTGTTGGTGCCACTCACCGGGCCGTTCAGCCGTTGTTTCGGGTTTTCCCCCACTAACAGCATGTTTTAGAGGCTAAGTTTAGAAATATACAAATTATCATCGTATTCTCAAACCGGCAGTCCCGTGATCACGCGGCCAGTTCGTATGAGTTACATTGGTCTCTTGCGAGGTGTTAGTGCCACTCCTGGGGCCGTTTGGGGGTTGTTTCGGGTTTCCCCATAACGCCAAGTTTCGCCCAAGTCCTGATATTTTTAAATTATCATCGTATTCTTAAACTAGGAGTCCTGTGATCGTGCGGTTAGTTCGTACAAGTTACATTTGTCCTTAACGTGGTGTTGATGCCACTCACGGGGACGTTCAGACGCTGTTTCGAGTTATCTCCCACTAGTGGCAAGTTTTTAAGCTCAAGTCTAGAAGTATGCAAATTATCATCGTATTCTCAAACCGCCAGTCCCATGATCACGTGGTCAATTCGTACGAGATACATTGGTTCCTTACGAGGTGTTGGTGCCACTCACGGGGCCGTTCGGGAGTTGTTTCAGGTTTTCCCCCACTAATTCCAAGTTTTGCCTATATCTTGATAATTTTAAATGATCCTCGTATTCTCAAACTATTTGTCTCGTGATCGCACGGTCAGTTTGTAGGAGTTACATTTGTCCCGTGCGAGGTGTTGGTGGCACTCACGCGGTCATTCGGGGGATGTTTGGGGTTTTCGTCCACTAACGGAAAGTTTTTAAGCCTATGTCTAGAAATATGCAAATTATCATCGTATTCTCAAACCGAGAGTCCCGTGATCGCACGGTCTGTTCGTACGAGTTACACTGGTCCCGTACGAGGTGTAAGGGCCACTCACGGGGCCGTTCGGTGCCTGTTTCGGGTTTTCCCCCACTAACGCCAAGTTTTTAAGCCTAAGTATAGAAATATTCAAATTATCATCATATTCTCAAACCGGCAGTCCCGTGATCGCACGATCAATTCGTACGAGTTACATTGGTCCTTTATGAGGTGTTGGTGCTACTCACGGGGCCGTTCGGGGGTTGTTTCGAGTTTTCCCCACTAACGCTAAATTTTTAAGCCTAAGTATAAAAATATGCAAATTATCGTTGTATTCTCTAATTGGTTGTCTCGTGATCCCGCGGTTAGTTTGTACGTGTTACATTGGTCCCGTGCGAGGTGTTGGTGCCACTCACGGGGCCGTTCGGGGGCTGTATCGGGTTTTCCCCCACTAACAGCATGTTTTAAAGCCTAAGTCTAAAAATATACAAATTATCATTGTATTCTTGAACTGGCAGTCCCTTGATCACGCGGTCAGTTAGTATGAGTTACATTGGTCCCGTATGAGGTGTTGGTGCCACTCACGGGGCCATTTGTGGGTTGTTTCGGGTTTTCCCCCACAAACGCCAAGTTTTGCCCAAGTCCTAATATTTTTAAATTATCATCGTATTCTAAAACTAGGTGTCCCGTTATCGTGCGTTCAGTTCGTACGAGTTACATTTGTCCTGAACGTGGTGTTGGTGCCACTCCCGGGGATGTTCAGGCGTTGTTTCGAGTTATCGCCAACTAGCGGCAAGTTTTTAAGCTTAAGTCTTGACATATGCAAATTATCATCATATTCTCAAATTGAGATTCGCGTGATCGTGCGATCAATTCGTACGAGTTACGTTGGTCTCGTGTGAGGTGTTAGTGCCACTCACAGGGCCGTTCGCGGGCTATTTCGGGTTTTCCTCCACTAAATCCAAGTTTTTAAGCCTATGTCTAGAAATTTGCAAATTATCATTATATACTCAAACCGGCAGTCCCGTGATCGGGAGGTCAGTTCGTACGAGTTACATTGGTCCCGTACGAGGTGTTGGTTCCACTCACGGTGCCGTTCGGGGGTTGTTTTGGGTTTTCACCCACTAACGCCTTATTTTGCCCGTGTCTTGAAAATTTTAAATTATCTTCATATTATTAAACTAGGAGCCCCGTGATTGTGCGGTCAGTTCATACGAGTTACATTGGTCCCGTGCAAGGTGTTGGTGCCACTCATGGGTCCGTTCAGCAGTTGTTTTGGGTTTCCCCCCACTAATAGCATGTTTTTAAGCCTATGTCTAGTAATATTCAAATTATCATTGTATTTTCAAACCAGCAATCCCGTGATCGCGCGATCAGTTCGTATGAGTTACATTGGTCCCGTGCGAGGTGTTAGTGCCACTCGCAGGGCCGTTTGGTGGTTGTTTCGGGTTTTCCCCATAACGCCAAGTTTTGCCCAAGTCCTGATATTTTTAAATTATCATCGTATTCTCAAACTAGGAGTCCTGTGATCGTGCGGTCAGTTCGTACAAGTTACATTTGCCCTGAACGTGGTGTTGGTGCCGCTCACGGGGACGTTCGGACGTTGTTTCGAGTTATCCCCCATAAACGGCAAGTTTTTAAGCTTAAGTCTAGAAATATACAAATTATTAGCGTATTCTCAAACCGACAGTCCCATGATCGCGTGGTCAATTCGTACGAGTTACATTGGTTCCTTACGAGGTGTTGGTGCCACTCACGGGGCCGTTCGGGAGTTGTTTTAGGTTTTCCCCCACTAATGCCAAGTTTTGCCTATATCTTGATAGTTTTAAATTATCCTCGTATTCTCAAACTAGTTGTCTCGTGATCCCGCGATCAGTTTGCAGGAGTTACATTGGTCCCGTGTGAGGTGTTGGTACCACTCACACGGTCATTCGGGGGCTGTTTTGGGTTTTCCCCCAGTAACGCCAAGTTTTTAAGCCTATGTCTAGAAATATGCAAGTTATCATCGTATTCTCAAATCGATAGTCCCGTGATCGCGCGGTCTCTTCGTACGAGTTACATTGGTCCCGTACGAGGTGTAAAGGCCACTCACGGGGCCGTTCGGTGCCTGTTTCGGGTTTTCCCCCACTATGCCAAGTTTTTAAGCCTAAGTATAGAAATATGCAAATTATCATCGTATTCTTAAATCGGTAGTCCCGTGATCGCACGATCAATTCGTACGAGTTACATTGGTCCCTTACGAGGTGTTGGTGCCACTCACGGGGCCGTTCGGGGGTTGTTTTGAGTTTTCCCCACTAACGCCAAATTTTTAAGCCTAAGTATAGAAATATGCAAATTATCGTCGTATTCTCAAATTGGTTGTCTTGTGATCCCGCGGTCAGTTTGTACGTGTTACATTGGTCCCGTGTGAGTGTTGGTGCCACTCACGGGGCCGTTCGGGGGTTGTTTCAGTTTTTAAACCTATTTCTAGAAATATGAAAATTATCATCGTATTTTCAAACTGGGAGTCCCGTGATCGCGCGATCAGTTCGTACGAGCTACATTGGCCGTGTGCGAGGTGTTGGTGCCACTCACGGGGCCGTTCGGCGGTAGTTTCGGCTTTTCCCCCACTAACAGCATATTTTAAAGCCTAAGTCTAGAAATATACAAATTATCATCGTATTCTCAAACCGGCAGTCCTGTGATCACGCGGTCAATTCGTATGAGTTACATTGGTCCCGTGTGAGGTGTTGGTGCCACTCACGGGGCCGTTTGTGGGTTGTTTCAAGTTTTCCCCCACAAACGCCAAATTTTGACCAAGTCCTGATATTTTTAAATTATCATCGTATTCTCAAACTAGGAGTCCCGTGATCATGCGGTCAGTTCGTACAAGTTACATTTATCCTGAACGTGGTGTTGGTGCCACTCACGGGGACGTTCAGGCGCTGTTTCGAGTTATCGCCCACTAGCGGTAGGTTTTTAAGCTTAAGTCTAGAAATATGCAAATTATCATGATATTCTGAAATCGGCAGTCCCGTGATCGGGCGGTCAATTCGTACGAGTTACATTGATCCCGTGCGAGGTGTTGGTGCCACTCACGGGATCGTTCGGGGGTTTATCGGGTTTTCCCCCACTAACGCCAAGTTTTGCCTAAGTTCTGATATTTTTAAATTATCATTGTATTCTCCAACCAGGAGTCCCGTGATCGCACAGTTAGTTCGTACGAGTTACATTGGTCCCGTGCAAGGTGTTGGTTCCACTCACGGGGTTGTTTTGGGTTTTCCCCCACTATCGACATGTTTTTAAGCCTAAATCTAGATTATTGCTAATTATCATCGTATTCTCAAATCGGGAATCTCGTGATCACGCGATCAGTTCTTACGAGTTACATTGGTCCCGTGTGAGATGTTGGTGTCACCCACGGGGCCGTTTGAATGTTGTTTTGGGTTTTCGCTCACTAACAACAAGTTTTTAAGCCTATGTCTAGAAATATGCAAATTATCATCGTTTTCTCAAACCGGGAGTCCCGTGATCGCGCGGTCCGTTCATACGAGTTACATTGATCTCCTGCGAGGTGTTAGGGCCACTCACGAGGCCGTTCGGTGGTTGTTTCGGGTTTTTCCCACTAACATCATGTTTTTAAACCTAAGTCTAGAATCATCGTATTCTCAAATCGACAGTCTTGTGACCGCGCGGTCAATATGTACGAGTTAAATTTGTCCCTTACGAGGTGTTGGTGCCACTCATGGGGCCGTTTGGGAGTTGTTTCGAGTTTTCCCCCACAAATGCCAAGTTTTGCCTAAGTCCCGATAGTTTTAAATTTTCATCGTATTCTCAAACAAGGAGTGTCGTGATTGTGTGGCCAGTTTGACGATTTACATTGGTCCCATGTGAGGTGTTGGTGCCACTCACGGGGCCATTCGGGGGTTGTTTCTGGTTTTCGCCAACTAACGGCAAGTTCTTAAGCCAAAGTCTAGAAATATGAAAATTATCTTCATATTCCCAAACCGAGAGTCCCGTGATCATGCGGTCAGTTCGTACGAGTTACATTGGTCCCGTACAAGTTGTTGGTGCCACTCTCGGGCCCGTTCGGGGCAATTTCGGGTTTTCGCCCACTAACGGCAAGTTTTTAAACCTATGTCTAGAAATATGCAAATTATCATCGTATTCTCAAATCGGGAAGCCCGTGATTGCACGGTCTGTTCGTACGAGTTACATTGGTCCTGTACGAGGTGTTGGTGCAACTCACGGGGTCTTACGGGGGCTCTTTCGAGTTTTCCCCTCACTAAAGCCAAGTTTTTAAGCCTAAGTATAGACATATGAAAATTATCATCATATTCTCAAATGGGCAATCACGTGATCCTACGGTCAGTTTGTACGAGTTACATTGGTCCCGTGCCAGGGTTAGTGCCACTCATGAGGCCGTTCGGGGACTGTTTCAGGTTTTCGGCCACTAATAGCAAGTTTTTAAACCTATGTATAGAAATATGCAAATTATCATCGTATTTTTAAACTGGAAGTCCTGTGATCGGGCGGTCAGTTTGTACGAGTTACATAGTACCCGTGCGAGGTGTAGGTACCACTCACGGGGCTGTTTGGGGGTTTTTTCGGGTGTTCACCCACTAACGCCATGTTTTGCCCAAGTCCTGATATTTTTAAATTATCATCCTATTCTCAAACCGAGAGTCCCGTGATCGCGCGGTCAATTCGTACGAGTTACATTGGTCCCGTTCGAGGTGTTGGTGCCACTCTCGGGGCCGTTTGGGGGTTGTTATGTGTTTTCACTCACTAATGGCAAGTTTTTAAGCCTATTTCTAGAAATATGCAAATTATCATCGTATTCTCAAACCAGGAGTCCAGTGATCACGCGTCTATTCGTACGAGTTAAATTGGGCCCGTACGAGGTGTTGGTGCCACTTACAGGGTCGTTCCGGGGGCTATTTCGGGTTTTTCCCCACTAATTCCATGTTTTTAAGCCTAAGTATAGAAATATGAATATTATCATCATATTCTCAAATTGGCAGTCCCGTGATTCCGCGATCAGTTTGTACGAGTTACATTGGTCCCGTGCGAGGTGTTAGTGCCACTCACGGGGCCGTTCGGGGGCTGTTTCAGGTTTTCGACCACTAACGGCAGGTTTTTAAACCTTAGTCTAGAAATATGATAATTATCATCGTATTTTCAAATTGGGAGTCCCATGATCGCGCGGTCAGTTCGTACGAGTTACATTGTACCAGTGTGAGATGTTGGTACCACTCACAGGGCCGTTCGGGGTTGTTTCAGGTGTTCACCCACTAACGCCATATTTTACCTAAGTCCTGATATTTTTAAATTATCATCGTGTTCTCAAACTGGGAGTCTCGTGATCGTGCGGTCAGTTCGTATGAGTTACATTGGTCCCGTGCAAGGTGTTGGTGCCACTCACGGGGTCATTCTAGTGTTGTTTCGGGTTTTCCCCCACTATCGGCATGTTTTTAAACCTAAGTCTAGAAATATGCAAATTATCATCGTATTCTCAAATCGGAAGTCCCATGTTCGCGCGGTCAGTTCGTATGAGTTACATTGGTCCCGTGCGAGGTGTTGGTTCCGCTCGAGGGGCTGTTTGGGGGTTATTTCGGGTTTTCCCCCACTAACGCCAAGTTTTGACCAAGTCCTAATTTTTTTAAATTATCATCGTATTCTCAAACTAGGAGTCCTGTGATTGCACGATCAGTTCATACGAGTTACATTTATCCTAAACGAGGTGATGGTGCCACTCACGGAGATGTTCGGTCATTATTTTGAGTTATCGGCCACTAGCGACAAGTTTTCAAGCCTAAGTCTAGAAATATTCAAATTATCATCGTATTCTCAAACCGAGAGTCCCGTGATCACGCGGTCAGTTTGTACGAGTTACATTGGTCTCTTGTGAGGTGTTATTGCCACTCACGGGGCTGTTTCGGGTTTTCCCCCACTAACGCCAAGTTTTAAAGCCTATGTCTAGAAATTTGCAAATTATCATTTTATTCCTAAATCGACAGTCCCATGGTGGGGCGATTAGTTCGTACGAGTTACATTGGACCCGTGCGATGTGTGGGTTCCACTCACGGGGCCATTTGGGGGTCGTTTCGGATTTTCCCCCACTAACGCCATGTTTTGTCTAAGTCCTAATATCTTTAAATTATCATCGTATTCTAAAATCAGGAGTCCCGTGATCGCGTAGTCAGTTCGTACGAGTTACATTGGTCCCGTGCAATATGTTGGTGCCTCTCACGGGGCCGTTCGGGGACTGTTTCGGGTTTCCCCCACTAACGGCAAGTTTTTAAGCCTAAGTCTAAAAAATTACAAATTATTCTCGTATTCTCACACCGGGAGTCCCATGATCATGCGATCAGTTCTTACGAGTTACATTGGTCCCGTGCGAGGTGTTGGTTCCACCCATGGGGCCGTTTGGAGGCTGTTTTAGGTTTTTGCCAACTAAAGGCAAGTTTTTAAGCCTATGTATGGAAATATGCAAATTATCATTGTTTTCTCATACCGGGAGTCCCGTGATCGCGCGGTCAGTTCATACGAGTTACATTGGTCCCCTGCGAGGTATTGGGGTCACTCACGAGGCCGTTCGTTCGTTGTTTTGGGTTTTCTCCCACTAACGGCAAGTTTTTAAGCCTAAGTCTAGAAATATGCAAATTATCATCGTATTCTCAAATCGATTGTCCCGTGATCGCGCGATCTATTCGTTCGAGTTACATTGGTAACTTACGAGGTGTTGGTGCCACTCACGGAGACGTTCAGGGGTTGTTTTGGGGTTTCCCCCACTAATGCCACATTTTTCCTAAGTCTTGATAGTTTTAAATTATCCTCATATTCTCAAACCATGAGTCTCGTGATTGTGCGGTTAGTTTGTGAGAGTTACATTTGTCCCGTGCAAGGTTTTGGTGCCACTCACGGGGCCGTTCGGGGGCTATTTCGAGTTTTTTCCCACTAACGGCAAGTTTTTAAGACTATGTCTAAAAATATATAAATTATCATTGTATTCTCAAACTGGGAGTCCCGTGATCGCACGGTCTGTTCGTACGAGTTACATTGGTCCCGTACGTGGTGTTGGTGCCACTCACGGGGCCGTTTGGTGGCTGTTTCGGGTTTTTCCCACTAACGCCAAGTTTTTAAGCCTATGTCTAGAAATTTGCAAATGATCATTGTATTCTCAAACCAGCAGTCTCGTGATCGCGCGATCAGTTCGTACGGGTTACATTGGTCCCGTGTGAGGTGTTGGTGCCACTCATGGGGCCGTTCGGGGGTTGTTTTGGGTTTTTGCCCACTAACGGCGAGTTTTTAAGGATAATTCTAGAAATATGCAAATTATCATCGTATTCTCAAATTGGGAGTCCCGTGATCATGCGGTCAGTTCGTAGGAGTTACATTGGTCCCATGCGAGGTGTTGGTGCCACTCTCGGGGCCGTTCGGGGGCTATTTCGGTTTTCGCCCACTAACAACAAGTTTTTAAGCCTATGTCTAGAAATATGCAAATTATCATTATATTCTCAAACCAGCAGTCCCGTGATCAGGCGATCAGTTCGTACCAGTTACATTGGTCCCGTGCGAGGTGTTGGTGCCACTCATGGGGCTGTTCGGGGGTTATTTCGGGTTTACGCCCACTAACAACTAGTTTTTAAGCCTAAGTCTAGAAATATGCAATTATTTTTGTATTCTTAAATCGAGAGTCCCGTGAGGGTCAGTTCGTATGAGTTACATTGGTCCCGTGCGAGATGTTGGTGCCACTCTCGGGGCCGTTCGTGGGCTATTTCGGGTTTTCGAACACTAATAACAAGCTTTTAAGCCTATGTCTAGAAATATGCAAATTATCTTCGTATTCTAATATCGGGAGTCCCGTGATCGCGCGGTTTGTTTGTACGAGTTACATTGGTCCCGTGAGAGGTGTTAGTGCCACTCACCGGGCCATTTGGGGGTTGTTTCGGGTTTTCCCCTAATAACGCCATGTTTGAAAGAATATGTCTAAAAAATTGCAAATTATCATTGTATTCTCAAACCAGCAGTCCCGTGATTGGGCAGTCAGTTCGTACGAGTTACATTGGCCCCGTCCGAGGTGTTGGTGCCACTCACGGGTCCGTTCGAGGGTTGTTTCGAGTTTTCGCCCATTAAGGCAAGTTTTTAAGCATAAGTCTAGAAATATGAAAATTATCGTTGTATTCTCAAATCGGGAGTCCCATGATCGAGCGGTCAGTTCGTACGAGGTACATTGGTCCCGTGCGAGGTGTTGGTGCCACTCTCGGGGCCGTTTGGGGGCTATTTCGGGTTTTCGCCCACTAACAACAAGTTTTCAAGCCTATGTGTAGAAATAAGAAAATTATCATAGTATTCTCAAATCGGTAGTCCCGTGATCGCGCGGTCTGTTTATATGGGTTACATTGGTTCCGTGCGAGGTGCTGGTGCCACTTACGGGGCTATTCGGGGGATTTTTCGGGTTTTCGCCCAACAATGCCAAGTTTTAAAGCCTATGTATAGAAATTTACAAATTATCATTGTATTCTCAAACCAACAGTCCCGTGATTGGGAGGTCAGTTCGTACGAGTTACATTGGTCCCGTGCGAGGTTTTGGTGCCACTCACGGGGTCGTTCGGGGGTTGTTTCAGGTTTTTGCCCACTAACGGCAAGTTTTTAAGCCTAACTCTAGAAATATGCAAATTATTTTCGTATTCTCAAATCAGGAGTCCCGTGATTGCGCATTCAGTTCGTATGAGTTACATTCGTCACATGCGAGGTGTTGGTGCCACTCACGGGGCCGCTCGGGGGCTGTTTCGGGTCTTCCCCCACTAACGCCACATTTTGCCTAAGTCCTGATATTTTTAAATTATCGCTTTATTCTCAAACTGGGAGTCTCGTGATTATGCAGTCAGTTTGTACGAGTTACATTGGTCCCCTGTGAGATTTTGGTGCCACACACGGGGCCGTTCGGGAGTTGTTTCGAGTTTTCCCCCACAAACGAGAAGTTTTTAAGCCTAAGTCTAAAAATATGCAAATTATCACCGTATTCTCAAACCGACCGTCCCGTGATCGCGAGGTCAATTCGTACGAGTTACATTGGTCACTTAGGAGGTATTGGTGCCACTTACGGGGTCGTTCAGGGGTTGTTTTGGGTTTTCCCCCACTAATGCCATGTTTTTCCTAAGTCCTGATAGTTTTAAATTATTGTCGTATTCTCCGACAAGGAGTCCCGTGATCGTGCGGTCAGTTTGTAGGAGTTGCATTGGTCCCATGTCAGGTGTTGGTGCCACTTACAGGGCCGTTAGGGGGCTATTTCTGGTTTTTTCCCACTAATGGCAAGTTTTTAAGCCTAAGTCTAGGAATATGCAAATTATCATCGAATTCTCAAACCAAGAGTCCTGTGATCGCGCGGTCAGATCGTACAAGTTACATTGGTCCCGTGTGAGGTGTTGGTGCCACTCACGGGGCCGTTTGGGATCTGTTTCGGGTTTTCCCCCACTAACGCTAAGTTTTGAAGCCTAAGTATAGAAATATGCAAATTATCATGGTATTCTCAAATCGACAGTCGCGTGATTCCGCGGTCAGTTTGTATGAGTTACATTGGTCCCGTGCGAGGTGTTGGTGCCAGTCACGAGGCCATGCTGGGGATGTTTCAGGTTTTCGGCCACTAACGGCATGTTTTTAAACCTAAGTCTAGAAATATGCAAATTATCGTCGTATTCTCAAATTGGGACTCCCGTGACCGTGCGATCAGTTTGTACGAGTTACATTGGTCCCGTGCGAGGTGTTGGTGCCACTCACGGGGCGTTCGGGGCTTGTTTCGAGTTTTCACCCACCAACACCATGTTTTACCTAAGTCCTAATATTTTTAAATTATCATCGAATTCTCAAATCGGGAGTCTCGTGATCGCGTGATTTGTTTGTACGAGTTATATTGGTCCCGTGCAAGGTGTTGGCGCCGTTCACGGGGCCGCTCGGGTGTTGTTTCAAGTTTTTCCCCACTAATGGCATATTTTTAAACCTAAGTCTAAAAATATACGAATTATCATCGTATTCTTAAACTGGTAGTCCCATGATCGCCCGGTCAGTTTGTACGAGTTACATTGGTCCCATGCGAGGTGTTGGTGCCATTTACGTGTTCGTTTGGGGGTTGTTTATGGTTTTCCCCCACTAATGCCAAGTTTTGCCCAAGTCCTGATATTTTTAAATTATTGTCATAATCTCAAAATAAGAGTCTCGTGATCGGGTGATCAGTATGTACGAGTTACATTGGTCCCGAATGAGGTGTTGGTGCCATTCACGGGGACGTTTTAGCGCTATTTTGTGTTTTCGCCCACTAGCGGCAAGTTTTTAAGCCTAAGTTTAGAAATATACAAATTATCGTCGTATTCTCAAATTGGCAGTCCCGTGATCCCGTGGTCAGTTTGTACGAGTTACATTGGTCCCGTGAGAGGTGTTACTGCCACTCACGGGGCCGTTCGGGGGTTGTTTAAGGTTTTCGACCACTAACGACAAGTTTTTAAACCTAAGTTTAGAAATATGCCAATTATCATCGTATTTTCAAACTGGGAGTCCCGTGATTGTGCGGTCAGTTCGTACGAGTTACATTGTACCCATGCGAGATGTTGGTACCAATCACAGGGCCGTTCGGGGGTTCTTCGGGTGTTCACCCACTAACGCCATGTTTTGCCTAAGTCCTGATATTTTTAAATTATCATCGTATTCTCAAACCGGGAGTCTCGTGATCGCGCGATCAGTTTGTATGAGTTACATTGGTCCCGTGCAAGGTGTTGGTGCCACTCACGGGGTCGTTCTAGTGTTGTTTCGGGTTTCCCCCCACTAACGGCATGTTTTAAGCCTAAGTGTAGAAATATGCCAATTATCATCGTATTCTCAAATCGGAAGTCCCGTGTTCGTGCGGTCAGTTCGTATGAGTTACATTAGTCCCGTCTGAGGTGTTGGTTCCACTCACGGGGCCGTTTGATGGTTGTTTTGGGTGTTCCCCCACTAACGCCAAGTTTTGCCCAAGTCGTGATATTTTTAAATTATCATCGTACTCTCAAACTAGGAATCCTGTGATTGTGTTGTCAGTTCGTACGAGTTACATTCGTCCTAGACGAGGTGATGGTGCCACTCACGGGGACGTTCGGGCGTTGTTTTGAGTTATCGTCCACTAGCGACAAGTTTTTAAGCCTAAGTCTAGAAATATTCAAATTATCATCGTATTCTCAAACCGAGAGTCACGTGATCGCGCGGTCAGTTCGTACGAGTTACATTGGTCCCGTGCGAGGTGTTGGTTCCACTCTCGGGGCCGTTCGGGAGCGATTTTGGGTTTTCGCCCACTAACAACAAGTTTTTAAGTCTATGTCTAAAAATATTCAAATTATCATTGTATTCTCAAACCAGCAGTCCCATGATCGGGCGATCAGTTTGTACGAATTACATTGGTCCCGTGCGAGGTGTTGGTGCCACTCATGGGGCCGTTCGGGGGTTGTTTCGGGTTTACGCCCACTAACGACAATTTTTAAGCCTAAGACTAGAAATATGCAATTATTGTCG
This sequence comes from Sambucus nigra, assembly GCA_949130495.1. Lineage (NCBI taxonomy): Eukaryota > Viridiplantae > Streptophyta > Magnoliopsida > Dipsacales > Adoxaceae > Sambucus > Sambucus nigra. Next base: position 359,044,529 of record OX422213.1, on the reverse strand, counting down.
TATTCTTAAATAGAAAGTCCCGTGAGGGTCAGTTCGTATGAGTTACATTGGTCCCGTGCGAGGTGTTGGTGCCACATTCGGGGCCGTTCGGGGGCTATTTCGGGTTTTCGCACACTAACAATAAGTTTTTAAGCCTATGTCTAGAAATATGCAAATTATCATCGTATTCTCAAATCAGGAGTTCCGTGATCGCGCGGTCTGTTTGTACGAGTTACATTGGTCCCGTGCGAGGTGTTGGTGCCACTCACGGGGCCATCTGGGGGCTGTTTCAGGTTTCCCCCAATAACGCCATGTTTTAAAGCCTATGTCTAGAAATTTTCAAATTATCATTGTATTCTCAAACCAGCAGTCCCGTGATTTGGCAGTCAGTTCGTACGAGTTACATTGGTCCCGTGAGAGGTGTTGGTGCCACTCACGGGGACGTTCGAGGGTTGTTTCAGATTTTTGCCCATTAGGGCAAGTTTTACGCATAAGTCTAGAAATATGAAAATTATCGTCGTATTCTCAAATTGGGAGTTCCATGATCGCGCGTTCAGTTTGTACGAGGTACATTGGTCCCGTGCGAGGCGTTGGTGCCACTCTCGGGGCCGTTCGGGGGCTATTTTGAGTTTTCGCCCACTAACAATAAGTTTTTAAGCCTATGTGTAGAAATATGCAAATTATCGTCGTATTCTCAAATCGCCCATTCAGTGATATTTCTCACACACACTCAGAGTGGACGTAGGCCAGATTGGGTGAACCATTTATATCTAAGTGTTCATCCTCTTCTCCTCTTCTCCTCATCTCAATCTCTTATATTTAGAATATAGTTGTGCTGCCATTGTTATCACTAGTTTGATCTTATAAACACCTTGACTGGTGGTGATATTTCCAGCAACATCATTTTGGCGCCGTCTATGGGAACGAGAAACTGTCTCTTCCTCTTTTTCTGCTTAACCTCACCGTAGACTCTGGTGGTGAACTAGGACTCACACCTTGTGTGGAGCTATTTCACCATTGAAAAAGGTCCTTAGAAGGTATTAAGCTTATTTTTTTCGCCAACTATTCAGTTTTAACATATGGCACCGGAGTTGCCACCACCTCCTCCACCATCTGGTGTTGGAGGACCTAGTTCCAGCCAGGCACCACCCCAGTCCGAAATAGCTAAGGTTTCGGCGGCCTTGAAGTCCTTGGCTGCAACGCAGAAAGCGATGAAGGAGCAATTTGCACAGCTCAACCAAAATATGATGAGGCCACCTGCGATCTCACCGGAGATGATTATATCGACAGCTATTCAACTCGATCCTGAAGCCATGGGACCACCCTAGGCACCATGAAAATACCAATCTACTCCTCAATGAAAGAGAGATGTTAAGCCTAGGCATTTACGCATGGGGAGGCATGGACACCCTTGCCCTGAGGATAGGTATGATAATGTGGAGGCAGAAGATACTCCAGAGGTCTACTGGGAGCTATATGAAGTTTTGAATATAAATTGTACATCCTATCCAACAAATCTAAGGTTGTAGGGGCAGAAGAGATGGTGGCTCCCAATAAAGAAGATCAGCATTTGATCCCTGAAGCAGAGGGTTAGCCTTTGAAAGGCTCGGCTCAGTCAATGACCTAAGGCAGAGGTTATCCAGGTCAAGAAGTATAGCAGACTCACAAAAGGAAGAGGGGGAACATCAGTCTCATCGTGGCCGACCTCATCATGGTCGACCCCAGCAAGGTCGAGACAGGGATCAAGAGTAGCTCAATAGTCGACATTGTGCAGCGGCTGGGGAACCCTTAGTCCACCCCTTGGAGGTGGATGGAGACAACCTTAGCCAGGACGACGCTACAAAGCCATGGAATGACTCCATTTAATGTCTTTAAGAGAAGATAGGGGACCTCTTTAAAATCCGAGACCCACTGCAAAGAGGTTTCTCATAGGGTTCCCCATTCGTAGCCAGGATAGTGAGCTTCCCAACTCCTACCCTGTTAAAGCCGCCTACACTATCTCCCAAGTATGATGGTAGTACCAACCTTGTGCATCATATAGATATGTACTAGTTTGTAATGGATATTTATTCAATCCCGAATGAGATGAAGTGTTGGGCCTTCTCTGAGACTCTGACGGGAGCTGCACACATCTGGTTTACCTCTCTTCTAAAGAACTCTATCGAGAACTTTAAGGGCTTAGATGAATGGTTCATTAAAAATTTATATTTTGGGGTAAGACCTCAAAAGAAGACCACTCATCTGTTGTACGTCAAACAAGGCAAGAACGAGAGCCTAAGAGACAACATTGCTAGATTCAACAAAGAAAAATTAGAAGTTGGAGATTATGAAGAGAATATAGCTATGACTGCCCTCATCGAAGGACTCTAGGAAGGGAAGTTATTATGGAATCTTTCGAAAGACCCTCCCAAGTCCATGGAAGAGCTATTGGCAACTGCAAGAAAGGTCATGAACGCTGAAGAGGCTATGGAAGAAAAGTATGAAGATGAGAACGAAAGTGACAGCGGGAAGTTCCAAAGAAAGATAGAAAAAAGAGGTTTACCGACGATAAGTTCGCACACTATACTCCTCTAACTATGAGCTGCGAACACATCCTCGACAAGATCAAGAAAGACTAGTCCCTGAGATGGCCAGAGAAGCTGAAGGCTCCTCCACATAAGAGGAATAAGAACATATGGGGGATTTCCACTAAGATCACGGGCATGTGATAGATAAGTGCTTCGCCTTAAAGGATGAAATAAAAAAGATGTTGAAGTCTAAAAAGTTGAGGAGGTATGTCGACGATAAATATCCTAAGAGGGGAAGAGATGACCCTAAAAAGAAGAGAAATGATAGGTGTCAAGATGAAACCCCAATAAGAAGAGACGACGACTCAGATGGTGGTGATGAGGACGATCCAGACCTCCCACCGAAGGATGATAATGCCCCTTTAAAGAGGGTTTGAATGATCTCCTTTTGTGTTAACACCATATGTGGAGGACTCGCAGGGGGTGGCTCTGAAGTAGCCGACCATAAAGATTATGTGGCAGAGGCTAAGTCAGTGGACAAAGTAGAGGTTGTGAATCTGGTGCCTTCAGAGGCCAAGCAGAAGAGAAAAAAGGTGGATATGGATACTCTTATAGTTGGATTCTCCCAACTCGACTTCAAATGTATCTTAGCTCCATATGATGACCCTCTAGTAATTACAACAAGAGTGCATGGATGTGAGGTGCAGATAATCCTCATAGATGGAGGAAGTTAAGTAGATGTGATGTTCTGGCCCTGTTTTAAGAGCTTAGGCCTCAGCAAGGCAAGCCTGATACCCTATCACCATCCGTTGATGGGCTTCAGCAGTGAAAAGGTCTATCCATTGGGAATGTATGAGATGGACGTCTAAATGGGAGATGAGTGACCTATGAGGCTGACCCGAAAGATCAATTTTTTCGTTATGGATGAAAATTTCTTCTCAGCCTACAACCTCATCATAGGACGAGTTGCCCTTAAGGATTTTGGGGTCGTGCCATCAATGGTCCACCAAATGCAAAAATTCTCGACCCCCTATGGGGTAGGGGAAGTGCAAGGTGACCAGACCACGGCATGCGAATGATACTTCAACTCAGAAGAAGAGAGAGAGGCACATAAGAGGGAAACAACCACACATAACATTGATACACTTGATCCTAGGGATGAAACAAAATTAAAGAAAGGAGAGGCTTCGAAAGAGGTAGAATCTATCATCCTCAATGAGGAAGAACCAAAAAAAACTGTCTAAATCGGTAAGGACTTAAAACCAGAGATCAAGGAAGAGCTGATAGGATTTTTAAAGAAGAGGCAGAGTGTATTTTCTTGGAGCCACGTAGACAAGCCTGGCATCAACGCAGAGGTTATGTACCACAAACTCAATGTGGCAAAAGATGCTAAGCCAATCAAACAAAGATGAAGAGTTTACTCCAGGTAAACGTATGATGTCATCAGGGAAGAGGTCAAAAAGTTGGAAGAGGCAGAATTCATCAGGGAGATCATATACCCAGAGTGGTTATCAAATACCATCACTGTGCCCAAAGCCAATAAAAAATGGAGGATGTGTATAGACTTCACTGACCTGAACAAGTCTTACCCGAAAGACAGCTATCCCTTACCTCGAATTGATCGGATGGTAGATACCACAAAATGGCATGAACTTATGAGCTTTATGGATGCGTATGCAGGCTACAATCAGATCTTCATGGATGATGAAGACTTAGGGAAGACAACATTCATCACAGATAATGGGACCTATTGCTATAAGGTCATGCCCTTCGGCTTAAAAATGTGGGGGCTACGTATCAACATCTTGTAAATAAGATATTTGAAGATGAAATTGGCAAGACTATGGAGGTATATGTAGATGATATATTGACGAAGACCTTGAAGGCCTGCACTCATGTAGCCGAATTGGAGAGAACTTTTGACACCATGGACTTATAGATGATGAAGCTCAATCATGCCAAGTGTGTCTTCGGAGCAAGGGATGGAAATTTTCTTTGATTTATAGTCAATCGGATGGGAATAGAGGCCAACCCTGAGAAAATTAAGGTTTTACTTGATATGAAGACGCTGAGAAGTATAAAAGACGTTCAGAGGCTCACCGGAAGAGTCGTAGCGCTTAACAGATTTATTTCCAGACTATGAACAAGTGTCCTCTATTTTTCAAGGTGCTTAGAAAGGCCTTCGAAAAGGACGGAGAGTGTGACAATGCCTTTAAACATCTTAAGTCCTACCTCGGATCCCCCCTGATCGTATCTCATCTTATTCTGGGGGAGAAGTTATATGTTTATCTAGCAGTCTCAGATTCAGCTATAAGTGCAGCCATAGTACGGGAAGACAATGGGGGTACAAAGGCTTATATACTTCAATAGAAGGCCCTTCAAGGGTCTGAACAAAACTATCCTTAGATGGAGAAGTTTTTATACGCTTTGATACACGTTTCCAGGAAGATGAAACCCTATTTCCAACCCCACTCTATGGTCATCCTCACTGACTCCCCACTAAGGCAAGTCCTTCACAAGCCTGAGAAGTCAGGCAAATTAATGACCTGGGCCATCGAGTTGGGAGATTATGACCTTATTTATCAACTTAGGGTGGCCATTAAAGGACAGGAACTCGTAGACTTTATCGCTGAGTTCACATGGGAAGAGGCTGAGGTTGAGAATAATCCAGAGATTGTAGAGGGATCAAATAGTAATGTCTTCCGAGACCCGAAAGAGGTTGTGTCCAGCAGAGCCAGAAAAGGAGTAGCTGAGAATGAGGAAGATAAATACCTTTTTAAGAAAGGAATCCTATCAAAGGGAAACTTCTCGTCAAATGAAGATGTTTGGAACCTCTTCGTTGACGGGTCTTCTTGCGAAAGGGGAAGCGGTGCAGGGCTGATACTGTCAGCTCCGTATGGTACCGATGTTGAATATGCGCTAAGCATTAACTTAAAAGCATCGAATAACGAGTTAGAATATGAGGCCTTGGTAGCAGGCCTCTCCTAGTCAAAAGCCCTTAGAGTTGGATGACTCTTACATCACAGTGACTCGAGGTTGGTTATCAACACAGTACTTAGAATACATGAGGCCAAGGATGAAAGGATGGCCAAATACCTGAAGAGGGTAAGAATGATGATAAAAGTCTTCTCAGAGGTAAAGACGAAGAGGTTACCTCGATAAAATAAGAGTCCTGTAGATGCACTAGCAAGGTTGGCTTCAGCAACAAGGGCAGACATCAAAAGGATAGTACTAGTCGAGATCATGCTCAAACTGACTATTGAGGAAGAAGAGGTTGCCAACTCTTGCCTCAACTTGAACCTAGGAGACTCATGGATGGACATCCTTATCAGATATATCAGAGAGGGAGATCTGCCAGAATCGAAGCTAGAAAGGAGGAAATTAAGGTATATAGCTACTAAGTTCTCAATAATAGGAGATGTCCTTTATAAAAAAGGATTTCTACTCCCTCTCCTCAGATGTCTCCATCCCACAAAGGTCCCCTGCAACTTGCAGGATGTACACGAGAGTTCTTATTCCAGTCACATAGGACGAAGACCTTTAGCCAAGAGGATAATTACACAGGGATACTGGTGGTCGACCTTGGCCAAAAATACTGCCGCCTATATGAAGAGGTTTGACAAGTGCCAGATATTCTCCACTATCCCTCATCAACCTATGATGTCAATAAGTTCTCCTTGGACATTCCCAGTATGGGAGATTGACTTAGTGGGACTATTGCCTAGATCTGCGAACAATTATCAATTTCTGATAGTAGCAATTGATTACTTCTCCAAGTGGGTAGAGGCTGAGCCAATGATCACGATTTGAGAGCAGAAGACTTTATAGTTCATCTGTAAGCGAATCATATGCAGACATGGTCTTCCAAACACCCTTATCTCAGACAATGGAACCCAGTTCAAGAAATATTCATTAGAAAAATATTGTAAAAGAGTGGGGATAAATAAGTTCTTCTCCTCTCCTGGCCGACCCCAGGAAAATGGGCAGACTGAGGTCACAAACCGAATGATCCTTGATGGGATTAAGAAGAGGCTAGAAGAAGCCAAGGGGAAATAGACAGAATATGTTTATGCAGTGTTATGGGCCTACAAAATAACGACAAGGACACCAACGTGGTAGACCCCATTTATGTTAGCACATGGCTCAGAAGTTGTCATACCTATAAAAGTAGGACTCCTGACTCACAGAGTTCAGAACTATGACCCTGAGAATAATCGGGGAGAGAGAAGACTTGATCTAAATTTGATCGGGGAAAGAAGGGGAGACGCTGAGATCAGACATGCGGCCTATTAGGAGAGAATAACAAAGGTCTATAACCAAAGGGTGAAATCAAGACCTATAGTTGTAGGAGACCAAGTGCTGAAGAAGACATTGTAGAAGACAAATAAGCTTCACTCGAACTGGCATGGTCCTTACAAAGTAGTTAATGAGGTTTTACCCGGTACCTATCGGCTAGAAAATCTCGAGGGAGAACCTTTCTCCAATCCATGGAACGCTGATCACTTAAAGAAGTATTACATATGATGCTGCAACTATTTCTATGTATATGTATCATTTTATGAAGAGAATATTAATGAGAAGAGTAGTTCCTATGTCAATACTTAGCTTCATCATGTTTTAGTACTAAAATTATGAGGTGTGGTGACCTCATACCTTTAAACATCATAATTTGGTGACAAGGTCTAAGGTGAAACATCCTAGTTTAATGACCTCGGACCATAAACATCATAATTTGGTGACAAGGTCTGAGGTGAAACATCATAATTGGATGACCTCAGACCTTAAACATCATTAATTTGGTGAAATTTATGAGGGTAACATCTTAATTTGATGACCTCACACCTTAAACATCATAATTTGGTGAAATTTACGAGGGTAACATCCTCATTTGATGACCTCAAACCTTAAACATCATAGTTTGGTCACAAGGTCTAAGGTGAAACATCATAATTGGATGACCTCAGACTTTAAACATCATTAATTTGGTGAAATTTATGAGGGTAACATCATAGTTTGATGACCTCAGATCTTAAACATCATTATTTGGTGAAATTTACGAGGGTAACATTTTAGTTTGATGACCTCAGACCTTAAAAAGTTTGGTGAAATTAAGGTAGACACCATTATGTTAAGACTTCAGACCTCCATATCAACAATATAAGACTATTCAGAGGAGAATTCATCAAAAGAAGCAAAATCCACTTAAAAGGATGATATAATATGAAGTAGTCAGAGTTACAAATATGAGAGTTTACAAAATTACAAATGAGAAGCAAAAAAATTACAAGTGTAAAACTTCACAAATTAAAGTCTAAGGTCTACAGCAATAAGGGTATCCTCTTGGACAACGTTGGTAACCTCGGCCCCATCATCTTGAGGGTTGACATCCTCGGTCTCGGTAAATTCTAGTTGTTCAGTCTCTACAAGTGTAGCACCTTCTCCTTCCTCCTCAACCTCTTGTAAGGCCTGAGAAAACTGAGGGTTACCAAAGTCGAGACCAATGAAGTCTGAGGTTGTCAAGCTCCTTGATTCTTTTTCCTTAATGGCCGCCCATTTACTAGTAGCTTTAACACCTCTTTCAAGGTATTCAAATTGGAATCTTATAAGTTGGTGAGAGACCTTGTAGTCATCCAAAATCTTATCAGAGGCATCCTTAAGAGCAGCTTTCACAGCAGCATCAACCTTTTGGTGAAGAACATCATCCTTGGCCTTCAAGGTAGAGGTGTGGTCCTTCTAGAGCTTAGCTATGTCCCGGTCCATCTGCTTCACCTCATTCGCAGACCCCTCCAAGGCGGTCTTCAGACGTTCAACCTCAGCACTTAGAGAGGCCTCCACCTTCTGGGCCTCTTTTCCCTTTTCAATAAGAGGCAGCTTCCTTATGGTCCAATCAAAGAACTAGTGCAAGGACAGGATTCTCTATAATACAAAATCAGATGTATGAGATCAAGACAACCCATATCAAGGATGAGGTTACACTTGGAGCCAAAAAAGATAAAATATCTACCTAAATGGACCTCTAAAGGCAAAACTCAGCCAGTAGAGGGGTCTCTATAGAGCGTAAGAAGTGTTTGTCAGCATCGATCATTGCAGAGCCAACGACATCCATCACTTTTAGACCATGACCTATCAAGATGTCACTGATCATTAACTGCTCCAGACGAGCAGCCAGGGCATCATCGGATGAGATAGTGATGGTACAATCACCCTTGTGGGCTTTGCTATCTCTCTGATCCTCTGAGGCAGCATTGGCGGATTTCCTCTTTTTTAGCATCGGCCTTAGAGGTTCCGACGTTCTTCTTAGGTGGAGGAGGAGGTGCATTGAACCCATAAGTCATCTAAGATACCTTTTGGGTGATGTACCAAAAAATATATCTGAGTCAGTATATCAGAGATATTAGAAAATTAGAGGTACAACTTTGCAAAATAAGCACTTACGAAGTTCGACTAAAGGACTTCCCCCAGGCCAGTCTCAGAGAGCTAGTAGGGGGTCATTAGATGCTCGTACTTGATTAGCCAACTAAGCTCCCCCTGATCTTGAAGATGTTTGACCTTTTATAGGTTATCCTAGATTAACCCAGGGTCGACTTTGGCAGCTAATGATAATTTTCCCCACCTAAGAGGGGTCCTCAGCTCTAGTGATGAAGAGGGAGCATAAGTACCAAATTCCCATGCCCTTGAGATAAAGAAGTACCGTGGTTTCCAGTTATGATTTGAGGTCTGAGTGACCAGCAGCATCTTCTTATCAGACATCCTATCTAAGAAGTGGTAGTAGCTCAGGTGGTTTTGAAAGAGTTGGCGCTTGCGTTCAATTAAGAAATAATATAATAAACACCTTTTTAACCCAAATTAACCCTAATCATGCAACTAGGCGTGATAGACATAGTATGAAGATTATGCAATAATAATTCAACACACAAAGTTTAAGGAAAAATCCCCCACAGGGGATAAACCATTTGTATATCACTATAATTTGTAAGAGAAACGGCTTACAATCGGATTATAACGAAATACAAGTTTTTGACTAAGAATTACCAACAGGCATCGGATTCTGTAGCCGCGGCTGGAAGACTCCCTTTCTAGTAGGGCTCTCGGCTGGAACTATCCCTGTCCAGTAGGGCTGCAATGAAGAGGAAGGAACGGTCCACTTCACAAAGGGTTGAACAACAGCAATGGTGTTCTTGGGTTATCAAACTTGATTCACATAGATATGGAAGATGTGTGAATCTGAAAACCTAGAATCATAGGACTCAATAGGTGAAGACTTTAGGGTTGATATGCTCTGAAAAACGTGGGAAAGTCTTGAGGAAACCATCTTCTGATCGTGGTATAAATAAGGTAGCCATAGCCCTAAAAAATCTGAATCACGATCTGGGAAATTCTATCCAGGGCGGACCGGTCCAGGCCTGAGGCGGATTGGTCCGATAGTGGATCGGTTCTTTTAATTTGAAGCAGATTCGGTTCGCAATTGGTTCGGTGCTCTCTGGATATAATTTTCAAGTCGGACCGGTCCGGGACTGGGCGGATCGGTTCGTTGGTGGATCGGTTCCTTTTTTATTTCAACGGATCGGTCCGGTTGCCTGGGCGGATCGGTTCTTTTTAATTAGAGGCGGACCGGTCCGGATTTCTGATTCCTTCTTTATTTGATCTTCGGATTTCGGATTTCGTTGATGACGATGTGATCATTTCAACCATCAATCTTGTAACGGCGTATAACATAACATATACATAAAGATGGAGAAATTTTCCTTACAAATCTCCCCCTATGTTTATGCCGGAACAAACATAAAAAAATCAGAATTATCAAGTATGAACAATGCCTATACAAATCTACCCTTCCATGAACCCAAAACTGAAAGAGATACAAATGATAAAGGCTGCATCGTTTGTTCTGCAAATCTTCAGATCAGAAATCTCAACGCTTTTCTCATCAGGGTGTGCAATATGGGATTATCAAGGATGTACCTACACACATGAGATAAAGAAAATACCAAGTGACGTATCGAGTTTGAAATGAGTTAATAAACATATGCGTATATACCAGATTTATGATAATTCTCAAATTTCAAAACTCCCCCATAATCAGATAATTCATTATCCCCCTTTTTATGATGTCCCCAAATAGACAAATGAGAGAAATAAAGAAAATAGCAAAATCGGGGTGTCACGGTATAAATCACACCATTAATGAACATAAAACAACCAAGTCGGTGATGGCGTAAATGAATGGGTGTGATCAAAATTCGATAGGAAAATCAAAGCATACAATCATGACATATGTGCACGATGAATATTGGATATTCCTAACGAATGAACTCAAATGCTTCCTTTGGTGTAAAAGAGTGGAAATATAAGATATTGACTATATCAAATCTACAAATCAAAGCTCAAAGTGATTTCTACACCAATAACGTCCAAAATGTTTTTCATGCTTTTTCAAGACTTTCAAGGAAGTGCAAACCCGTTTTTCTCATTCTCCAACCAAACTCCCTCAGATTTATATTTTTAATAGAGGTATACTAAATTCTCAAACTTTGGAGAATTGATGGTGAAAACCTAAATGGCCCATATATGGCATGTATTGCTTTTTATTGCCTTTTCAATTTTTTCGGGCTCTTTTAACCTCTTAGGACCTCGGATATTAAAATTCCTCCATTTTTTAGGTCCTTTTAAAGGGTGGCTTTTGCGCAAAGGATAAAAATCAACTTTCGCAGCCCCTCCCCATTTTACAATTTAACACACAGTCTCACCAAAACGGTTTTCACATGCATTCCAATCTTGTCAAGTTTTATCGCATATTGTTCATTGTATAGACAGAATTGAGATAGAAACACTCAAGCCAATATGAGATAGACAAGTGCAATAATCAAATAAAGTCGTGCATGTGTGCAGTAAAGGATATAGGAGTCAAGCATGTAGGAAAATATCACTAATTACATCTCAAGGACTCCAATCAATGTAAAGCATGTGGATGAAATGATGTAGCCTCTCAAATCTCTGTCAAACAGTCACATGGATATATGAAATGAAGTTGTGACTTGGCTATCATAAATGCTCATCCATAAAAACAAAACTCTTTTTGATTTTTCAAAAATTTTATCAAAATAAAATATTTTTGTGCTTTTCTAAAAAAATTTCTAAAAAGAAAATCCTTTTTTTTTGTATTTTTCAAAAATAAGAAAAAGAAAAAATAAAGCAAACTAATAATACATGCTAACAATAGGCAAAAATGATGTCATGAAAAACAACCTATGCTAGCAAACAAGACGAGATCTCAACCGGGAGTAACAGTGGAGTTTTCCAAAGATGGTGACATCTTTTGAACCAACTCCACTAGATCATGTGTAGTCTTGATCAAAAACTTCACTTGCTCGCGAATATGTGCAAACTCTCTATCAAAATGAGCAGGCAAAGAATCATGAGTGGGTGCATGAGCATGAATGTGTGAAGTGGCATGATGTGGCACAAAACCCAACTTATAACAGAACTCCCTAAGATGTCCTCGCTTCTTGCAGTGGGAGAAAACATAAACCGGTCTAGGAAGTAATTTGTCAACAATTTTGGGATGAACATTCCTAGACGGACACCCATGGGACTCACTCACCACGGTGGATATAGGCTCGGGAGCATTCTCTAATGTGACTTGGACCTCCTGTGCTTGTTTGAGGTCATCCTCGAGATGGGATACACGTGTCATCAGACTAGACACCGTGTTGGACAAGTCACCTTTTTCCCTTTCTAGCTCATCACTTTCTCTCTCTCCAAGCAATCTTAACTCTTTCTCTAGGGCAGTGATCCTAAGGACTAAAGCATTGTTTCGCTTCTTGGTTTCAAAAGACTCGGAATATAGTTCAGTGTAGGCGTGTTGAAGATCACACTCGCTCTCACTTGCCTCATCATCCTCCCCCTCACACTCTGCGCTCTCACTGTCGAGGTGTCCCTGTGAGTCAGCATCCTCATCGTCGTTAGGTGCACTAGAAGTACTCACATGACTAGCCATGAACGCGGTGAAGTTACGCTCATGCGGTGACTCATCTCCCGAGTCCATCGACTCGACATCACTGTCGTCACTAAGGGTAGCATTCAGGACAACTTTTCCCTTTCTCTATTAAGACGAGTGGCACACTCAAAGGCTCTATGACCCCTACCTTCGCATTCAAAGCATCTCTCACTGTCTTTCATGGGAGGATTTTTAAAATCTTTTTCATTTTTCTTTTCAAAATTATTTTTCTCAAAATTCCTTTTATCATTGAAATTTCCATTTTTCTTGAATTTGAGAATTCTTTTGAAATTTTTTGCAAACAAGGCCAAGTTATCTATGTCAAGATCACACTCAGAAACAAACTCCAAAACTTTTTCTTTCTTTTTCTTAAAATGAGTCTTTAAAGCAATTCCATTATCCTTAGCCTTAATGGTTTTGGGAAACATGTCAATCTCATAGGTTTGAAGATCTCCTACAAGTTCTTCCAACTTAAGAGCTTTCAAATTTCCCAAAGAGTTCAAAACAGTGACTTTAGGAATAAAGCGTTTTGGGAGAGATCTCAAAATCTTTTTAACGACACGCGTGTTATCAATATCCTCACCCAAATTAAAACAAGTGTTGACTATGTCCGACAAACATGCATAAAACTCATCAAAGCATTCGGACTCAGACATGGTGATAGTCTCAAATTGGGTGGTCAAATTTTGAAATTTAGATTCTTTAACCGTGTTCGTACCTTCATGAGTAAGTTGCAAAACATCCCATGCTTCTTTTGACGTGGAACACGTCATTATGCATTTGAACTCATCAGGAGTAATAGAAGCAGAATTAGCACTCAATCCCTTAGAATTAAAGGAAGACCATCTAAATTCATCTTCGGTCCATTGCGTGACAGATTTTAAATTTGTCACGTTTTCAACAGTGACGCAGGGAGGTGTCCACCCTCTTTCAACAAGAATCCAAACCCGTTCATCAATGGCTTTTAAAGGCGGCCTCATACGGGCTTTCCAATAAGCATAATTAGTCCCGTAAAAAACAGGCCATTTATTGTATGATTTCTCCATTTGAATATGCTCTTTTCAAAAATCAATTTATTTCAAAAAATTGATATCTTTAGAAAAATTTTGCGGAAGTAAGGAATACGCGATAGACTGGCGTAACCTGCTCTGATACCAATTTGAAAGAGTTGGCGCTTGCGTTCAATTAAGAAATAATATAATAAACACATTTTTAACCCTAATCATGCAACTAGGCGTGATAGACATAGTATGAAGATTATGCAATAATAATTCAACACACAATGTTTAAGGAAAAATCCCCCACATGGGCAAAACCATTTGTATATCACTATAATTTGTTAGAGAAATGGCTTACAATCGGATTACACTGAAATACAAGTTTTTGACTAAGAATTACCCGCAGGCATCGGATTCTGTAGTCGCGGCTGGAAGACTCCCTTTCCAGTAGGGCTGGCGGCTAGAACTATCCCTGTCCAGTAGGGCTGCAATGAAGAGGAAGGAATGGTCCACTTCACAAAGGGTTGAACAACAACAATGGTGTTCTTGGGTTACCAAACTTGATTCACATAGATATGGAAGATGTGTGAATCTGAAAACCTAGAATCATAGGACTCAATAGGTGAATACTTTAGGGTTGATATGCTCTGAAAAACGTGGGAAAGTCTTGAGGAAACCATCTTCTGATCATGGTATAAATAAGGTATCCATAGCCCTAAAAAATCTGAATCACGAGCTGGGAAATTCTATCCAGGGCGGACCAGTTCGGGCCTGAGGTGGATCGGTTCTTTTAATTTGAAGCAGATTCGGTTCGCAATCGGTTCAGTGCTCTCTGGATACAATTTTCAAGTCGGACCGGTCCGGGACTGGGTGGATCGGTTCGCTGGTGGATCGGTTCCTTTTTTATTTCAGCGGATCAGTCCGGTTGCCTAGGCTGATCGATTCTTTTTAATTAGAGGCGGACCAGTCCGAATTTCTGGATTTCTGATTCCTTCTTCTTTTGATCTTCGGATTTTGGATTTAGTTGATGACGATGTGATCATTTCAACCATCAATCTTGTAACGGCGTATGACATAACATATACATAAAGATGGACAAATTCTCCTTACAGGTTTCTGGCAGAGGATGGCACGTAGCACCCTGTGAAGACCCTGACAGGAAGGTCTGAGTGATGGACTGCCCTTCAAAGGATGATGGATCGAATCATCACCCTCCAAGCATTGGGGGATAATTGGTACGGGGCCAGGTTAATATGGGATAATATGGATCTAATAGTTGGATGTATGGGGAGACGGAATCCCAACTTAATCATCTGCTCATACACACAGATCTCCCCATCTCAGCCACCAAAGGCCCTCTCATCCCTCAGAGGTCTCTTAAGCTTGATAGAGGGGCCTATGGAATAAAGGTGCCTAAAGGCTAACATGTCGTATCAGTAATAGTACTCTCTATCTCGGCTGCCTCCGAGGTGTCAACGTCACTCTCATGACCATCATCCTTATCCCTGGCAATATCGGCCTGGGAAGATGTAGGAACACCCTCAGGGAATCTCTGAGCAAATCGGGCCCCTATTGCGGCCGATAGAGGAATAACATCAATGGGTGGGGGCATGACCACACTCGTCCGCACAACTTCAACATCGAAAGAAGTCCGTGAAGTGCTAGCATCGTTGTGAGATGAGGCACAATTTTGAACCTCGGCCTGATCATGGACCTAATCTTGCCTAATAGAGAAGTCCATGGCCTCTTGGAAAGAATAAGTAGACATAGGTTCTGAGGTAGAGGACTCAGACTCAGACATGGGAGAGGGATCTATTGAAACCTCTGTTGGCTCTATAAGCTCAGCAGGATCAGGCTATATCACCTTCAGAGTTAGAGAGAAGATAGGTATGAGGGGGAAGGCCTCAACTCTACGAGCTTCCTCTTGGGCTAATTCTACCTGCCTAATTTTTGCAAAGGTCTTCTCTATAAGAGAGGGGAAATATTCTATGAGCTTATAAAGGGGTCTGAGCATAAATAAGATGACCCTACACTTAAGATTCTAAACCACAAACAACTAGGGACAACTTAAGCTAAGGATTAAACTTAGTTTTTGAATGATTTCAAACCAAGAGAAACCAAGAATAGCCTTATCGAAAAATTCAAAGTAACCCCGAAAAACCTTAAAACCCTAACTGGAAAACCTAAATCTTCACCAAAAAAAGCACAAACCAAAATTAAAGGCTGAAAATGATGAAATAGGGTAAAGATGATACATGTATGAGTGTGAAATGAAGGACAGGAAGATCAGAAATGAGGAAAACCCAAAACATAGCAGCAACTCTTGAATAGAGAGAAATTGCAGAGGAAATCACAAGCGGAAAAAATGGAAAGAAATGAGGAAGAAATGGAAGGAAAGAGGGTTTAAATCCCAAAATCGTGCTGACACAAATCCCAAAGCCCATCATTGCCTTGGGAGCCGAAAAGGCAATCAACATCATTGCACTTGCCAGGCACGTTACCCACTTTAGAAGTTGACACATGTTAAAGAAATGTTGGTACACAAGAAAAATACATCCTTGGACATACATATCCCTTAGTCACCTATTCACATAGGTAACTAAGGGAAAAGTCTAGAAATACACAAATTATCGTCATACTCTCAAACCAACCGTCCCGTGATCGCTCGGTTAGTTCGTAAGAGTTACATTGGTACCGTGCGAGGTGTTAGTGCCACTCACGAGGACGTTCGGGAGTTGTTTCGGGTTTTCTCCCACTAAGGGTAAGTTTTTAAGCCAAAGTGTAGAAATGTGCAAATTATCGTCATATTCTTAAACCGTCAGTCCCGTGATCGAGCAATTAGTTCGTACGAGTTACATTGGTCCCGTGCGAGGTGTTGGTGCCACTCATGTGGCCGTTCGGGGGTTGTTTTGGGTTTTCACCCACTAACGCCAAGTTTATAAGCCTAAGTCTAGAAATATGTAAATTATCATCATATTCTCAAACCGGCAGTCCCGTGATCGGGTAGTCAGTTCGTAAGAGTTACATTGGTCCTATACGAGGTGTTATTGCCACTCACGGGGCCGTTCGGGGGCTGTTTTGGGTTTTCCTCCACTAATATCAAGTTTTTAAGCCAAAGTCCTGATATTTTTAAATTATCATCGTATTCTCAAACTGACAGTCCCGTGATCGCACGGTCAGTTCGTACGAGCTACATTGGTCCCGTGCGAGGTGTTGGTGCCACTCACGGGGCCATTTGGGGGCTAACGCCATGTTTTTAAGCCTAAGTATAAAAATATGCAAATTATTGTCGTATTCTCACACCGGAAGTCCCGTAATTATGCGGTTAGTTGTTAGGAGTTACATTGGTCCCGTGAGAGATGTTGGTGCCACTCACGGTCCATTCGGGGTCTGTTTTGGGTTTTCCCCCACTAACGCCATGTTTTACCTAGGTCGTGATATTTTTTTAATTATCGTCATATTCTCAAATCGGGAGTCCTGTGATCCCGCGGTCAGTTCATACGAGTTGCATTAGTCCGGTGCGAGGTGTTGGTGCCACTCACGGGGCCGTTCGGGTTTTCCCCCACTAATGGTAAGTTTTTAACCCCAAGTCTAGAAATATGCAAATTATCATCTTATTCTCAAACCGGCAGTCCCGTGATCACGTGGTCAGTTTGTATGAGTTATATTGGTCCCGTGTGAGGTGTTGGTGCCAGTCACGGGGCTGTTAGGGGGTTGTTTTGGATTTTCCCCCACTAACGCCAAGTTTATAAGACTAAGTCTATAAATATGCAAATTATTATCGTATTCTTAAACCGGTAGTCCAGTGATCATGCGGTCAGTTCGTATGAGTTACATTGGTCCCGTACGAGGTGTTATTGCCACTTACGGGGCCGTTCGGGGTCTGTTTTGGATTTTCCACCACTAACGCCAAGTTTTTAAGCCAAAGTCCTGATATTTTTAAATTATCGTCGTATTCTCAAACCGACAGTCCCGTGATCACACGGCCAGTTCGTACGAGCTACATTGGTCTCGTGTGAGGTGTTGGTGCCACTCACGTGGTCATTTGGGGGTTGTTTCGAGTTTTCCCCACTAACGCCAAGTTTTTTAGCCTAAGTCTAGAAATATGCAAATTATCATCGTATTCTCAAACCGACAGTCCCGTGATCACGCAGTCAGTTCGTACGAGTGACATTGGTCCCGTGCGAGGTGTTGGCGCCACTCACGGGGCCGTTCAGGGGATGTTTCGGGTTTTCCCCCACTAACGGTTAGTTTTTAAGACTAAGTCAAGAAATATGAAAATTATCGTCATATTTTCAAACCGGCTATCCTGTGATCACACGGGCAGTTCGTACGAGTTAGATTGGTCCAGCTCGAGGTGTTGGTGCAACTAACGGGGCCATTCGGGGGTTGTTTCGAGTTTTCCCCCACTAACGCCAAGTTTTTAAGACTATGTCTAGAAATATTTAAATTATCATCGTATTCTCAAACCGACAGTCCCGTGATCACGCGATTAGTTCGTACGAGTTAGATTGGTCCCGCGCGAAGTGTTGGTGCAACTCACGGGGCCGTTCGGGGGTTGTTTCGTGTTTTCCCCACTAACGCCATGTTTTTAAGCCTAAGTCTAGGAATATGCAAATTATCGTCGTATTCTCAAATGAACAATCCCATGATGAAGAGGTCAGTTCGTACGAGTTATATTAGTCCCGTGCGAGCAGTTGGTGCCACTCAAGGGGCCGTTCGGGGGATGTTTCGGGTTTTCCCCCACGAATGGAAAGTTTTTAAGCCTAAGTCTAGAAATATGAAAATTATCGTCATATTCTCAAACCGGCTGTCCCATGATCACGCCGTCAGTTCGTACGTGATAGGTTGGTCCCGCGCGAGGTATTGGTGAAACTAACGGGGCCGTTCGGGGGTTGTTTCGGGTTTTCCCCCACTAACGCCAAGTTTTTAAGACTAAATCTTGAAATATATAAATTATCATCGTATTCTCAAACCGACAGTCCCGTGATCACAATATCAGTTCGTACGAGTTAGATTGGTTCCGCGCGGGGTGTTGGTGCAACTCACGGGGCCGTTCGGGGGTTGTTTCGGGTTTTCCCCACTAACACCAAGTTTTTAAGCCTAAGTCTAGAAATATGCAAATTATCATCGTATTCTCAAAACGATGGTCATGTGATCGCGCGGTTAGTTCATATGAGTTACATTGGTCCCGTGTGAGGTGTTGGTGCAACTCACGGGGCCGTTCTGGGGCTGTTTCGGATTTTCCCCCGCTAACAGCATGTTTTGCCAAAGTCGTGATATTTTATTTTACCGTCATATTCTCAAACTGGGAGTCCCGTGATAGCGTGGTTAGTTCGTACAAGTTACATTATTCCCGTGTGAGATGTTGGTTCCACTTACGGGGTCGTTCGGGGGCTGTTTCGAGTTTTCCCCACTAACACCAAGTTTTTAAGCTTAAGTCTAGAAATATGTAAATTATCATCGTATTCTCAAATCTGTAGTCCCATGATCGCGCGGTCAGTTCGTACAAGTTACATTGGTCCCGTGCGAGGTGTTGCTACCACTCACGGGGCCGTTCGGAGGCTATTTTGGGGTTTCCCCCACTAACGACAAGTTTTTAAGCCTAAGTTGAGAAATCTAGAAATTATCGTCATATTCTCAAACTGGTAGTCCCGTGATCACGTGGTCAGTTCGTACGAGTTAGATTGGTCCCGCGCGAGGTGTTGGTGCAACTCACGGAGCCGTTCGGTGGTTGTTTCGGGTTCTCCCCCACTAATGCCAAGTTTTTAAGACTAAGTCTAGAAATATGCAAATTATCATCGTATTCTCAAACCGACAGTCATGTGATCACGCGGTCAGTTCGTACGAGTTTGTTTGGTCCCGCGCGAGGTGTTGGTGCAACTCACGGGGCCGTTCGGGGGTTGTTTCCGGTTCTCCCCCACTAATGCCAAGTTTTTAAGCTAAAGTCTAGAAATATGCAAATTATCATCATATTCTCAAACCAACAGTCCCATGATCGCGCGGTCAGTTCGTACGAGTTACATTGGTCATGTACGAGGTGTTGGTGCCACTCACGGGGCCGTTCTGGGGATGTTTCGTATTTTCCCCCACTAACGGCATGTTTTGCCTAAGTCCTGATATTTTATATTATCGTCGAATTCTCAAACTGGGAGTCCCGTGATCGCGTGGTTAGTTCGTACGAGTTACATTATTCTCGTGCGAGATGTTGTTGTCACTCACGGGGCCGTTCGGGGGATATTTCATGTTTTCCCCACTAACACCATGTTTTTAAGATTAAGTCTATAAATATAAAAATTATCATCGTATTCTCAAATCGGCAGTCTCGTGATTGCGCGATCAGTTCGTACGAGTTACATTAGTCCCGTGCGAGGTGCTGGTGCCACTCACGGGACCGTTCGGAGGCTGTTTCGAGTTTTCCCCCACTAACGGCAAGTTTTTAAGCCTAAGTCTAGAAATATATGCAAATTATCGTCGTTCTCTCAAACCGGCCATCTCGTGATCGCGCAGTCATTTCGTACGTGTTACATTGGTCCCCTCCGAGGTGTTGGTGCCACTCACGGGGCCGTTCGGGGGCTATTTTGGGTTTTCGCCCATTTACGACAAGTTTTCAGGCTAATTCTAGAAATATATAAATTATCTTCGTACTTTCAAACCAACAGTACCGTAATCACGCGGTCAGTTCGTACGAGTTCGTATGAGTTACATTGGTCCCGTGCGAGGTGTTGGTGCCACTCACGGGGCTGTTCGGGGGATATTTAGAGGTTTCACCCTTTAATGCCATTTTTAAGCCTAAAGATATATATGTTCAAATTATCATCGTATTCTCAAACCGGGGGGTCCCGTGATCGTGCAGTTAGTTCCTACGAGTTTTATTGGCCCCGTGCGAGGTGTTGCTGCCTCTCACAGGGCCATTTGGGGGTTGTTTTGGGGTTTCGCCCTCTAATGCCATTTTTTAAACCTAATTGTTTATATTTTCAAATTATCCTCATATTCTCAAACCGGGGATCCCTTGATCGCGCGGTGAGTTCCTACGAGTTACATTGGTCTCGTGCGACGTATTGGTGCCTCTCACGAGAGCATTCGATGTTTGTTTCGGAATTTTCCCTTCTAATGCCATTTTTAAGCCTAAGTCTATATATTTTCAAATTGTCATTGTATTCTCAAATCGGAGACCCGTGATCGCACGATCAGTTCATATGAGTTACATTGGTTCTGTGCGAGGTGTTGGTGCCTTCACAGGACCGTTTGGGGGTTGTTTTGAGGTTTAACTCTATAATAAAAATTTTAAGGCTAAGTCTAGATATTTTCAAATTATCATCATATTCCCAAAATCAGGGCTCCCGTGATCGAGCAGTGTCAGTTCCTACGAGTTACATTGGTCCTGTGCGAGATATGGGTGCCTCTCACGGGACCGTTCGGGGTTTGTTTCGTGGTTTCGCCTCTTAATGCCATTTTTAAGCCTAAGTCTATATATTTTTAAATTATTATTGTATTCTCAAACTGGGGGTCCCGTGATCGCGTGATCAGTTTGTACGAGTTACATTGGTCATGTGCGAGGTGTGGGTGCCTCTCACGGGGTCGTTCGGGTGTTTTTTCGGGTCTTTGCCCTCTAACGCTATATTTTTAAGCCTAAGCCTAAGTCTTGATATTTTTTGCCCTCTAAAGCTATTATCAAGGTATATATAGCTATTATATATAGTAGCAGCTGCTATATATAGCCATATATAGCTTCAATATATGGCTATATATAGATGTTATGGCCTTATATCGCTTCTATATATAGCCATATATAGCTGTTATATAGCTATATATAGCTGCTATACAGCCATATATAGCTTCTATATATGGCCATATATAGCTACTGCAATCGATATAGATTTTGTTTTGTGTAGATTTGTTATTTTCACAAAATCTAAGTGACTTCAACTATACTTGGATCAATTCAAATTCACAGTTATACTTGGATCAAATTATAGTTATACTTGGATCAACACAAAGTTCATGTATCAATATAAAACCAGTTAATTAATGCACCTGTCAGCCTTAATCAATACCATATCATTTAATGCCATATTAGTTCAATACCATATCAATTAATGCGATATCAGGTAATTATGCAGCTATCTCAAGTAAGTATCAGCTATAGCATATAGCATGTAAATGTACAAGCAGTATAATTACCAACTATAGAATATCAGTAATACCAGCTATAGTAGTATAATTACTAGTGAAATCAGGTCTAAATTGTATAGCAACTATAATTACCACTTATAACAGCTATCAATAATCACATTTCAATATTATGAACTCGAAAATTTCAATATTACTAGGTATAGCAACTATATCAGTTATAGATCAGTAGTATAAGTAGCACTATAAGTAGTAGATCACTAGTATATCAATATAAGTAACAACTCGATATAAATAATCACACTTCAATCAGTAGCATATCAGTATAAGTAGTATTTAGAATTAATTAGAAGCTATAGCAGATCACATTTCAATATAATGAGTGTAAGTAGCAACTATAATTAAGTAGCAGATTACATTTCAATCTAAGTAGCAGTTATAATTACTAGCTAGACATGTGTAAGTAGGATATCAGTAGTATATCAACATAAGTAGCAAACCAATATCAATGATCACATTTCAATCAGTAGCTAGTAGCAACATTAGTCCCATATTACTCAAGTTTGCTTAATAAATTGGCCTAATAAATATGTGAACTATATAAAAATATACGGGTTCAAATAAAAATACCCTTTCAATAAGATTTCCTAAAAATAAAACAATATAACTACGTGGGTAGGTACCACATGTCCATCCTCATCCCAAATAAAAACATGACACCCATGTGTTTCCCACTTCAGGTGATACTATTTCTCCTCGAAGTTGAAATGGAAACTTCTGATTTCTAAATGCGATATGTCTCCCTCTGCCTCTATTCTCATAAGAATAATGATAGACTCCCCGAAAGGAGTCTACCGATCCATTACCCAATTTCATCCCCACCCTTGTTTGCATTACCTAATTTCATCCTAACCCTTAATCTATTTTTAAAAAACAATACATTATATCTCTACACTTATTATTTATGTTAAACAAAAATTAAAAGATATTCTCTTAATTTTTTTAAATTTAACAAAAGACTAAAAAATAACTAGAGTTGCGATTTATTTTAAAAAAGTAGATGAGCATAACCTTAACATAGCTAGAGTTGTAGATGAGCAGCTACAGCTAATACACTAGCAAGTAAGATAGTTCAATAACTTTTTTTGATAAGAAATAAGCCTTTTTCTATAGCTCCGTGTGAGGTGTTGGTGCCACTCACGGGGCCGTTCGGGGGCTGTTTCGGGTTTTCACCTTCTAATGCCATTTTTTTAAGCTTAACTCAATATATTTTCAAATTATCAACGTATTCTCAAAATGGGAGTCCCGTGATAACGCGGTCCGTTCCTACGAGTTACATTGGTCCCGTGCGAGGTGTTGGTGCCTCTTACGGGGCTGTTTTAGGTTTTCGCACTATGACGCCAAGTTTTAAGCCTAAGTCTACATATATTCAAATTATCGTCGTATTCTCAAATCAGGAGTCCCGTGACCACGTGGTCAGTTCCTACGAGTTACATTCGTCCCGTGCGAGATGTTGGTGCCACTCAAGGGGCCGTTTGGGGGCTGTTTCAGGTTTTCGCCCTCTAACGCTATTTTTAAGCTTAAGTCGAGATATTTTCAAATTATAAATGTATTCTCAAATCGATAGTCCCGTGATAATGCATTCCGTTCCTACGAGTTACATTGGTCCCGTTCGAGGTGTTGGTGCCTCTCACGGGGTTGTTTTAGGTTTTTGCACTCTGACGCCAAGTTTTAAGCCTATGTCTACATATATTCAAATTATCGTCGTATTCTCAAAATGACAGTCCCGTGACCATGCGGTCAGTTCCTACGAGTTACATTGGTCCCGTGCGAGGTGTTGGTGCCTCTCACGGGGTCGTTTGGGAGCTATTTCAGGTTTTCTCACTCTAAAGCGAAACGATAGAAATAAATAAATGAAAGCATGTTTATTCTAAACAAAAGAACTGATAAATCACCTACCATTTTCACAAGTAGCAGTACATTACAGTTAAAAGTAGATGACATTCATACATTAAAGTAAAGTCCTAATACAATGTCCATATCATAATATGATACAAATAAGATTGATGAGGATAAAATAATATTTTGATACTTAATCTTCCTCCAAATCAGCTAAAAGATCCTTCAAATTAGGGTTGTCATCAAGAGCCGACTAGAACTCTTTTGGAGCCTTTAATGCGTCTACTTCAGTAGTTATACCCTTTGGTGCATGCACAACAATAGACCAATTGCCATCATTTATGCACTTCGAGTAGAATACCTTCTTTACATTCTGAAAGGCACAAATAAATGGCTCGTCGACTATGGAGTCTTTAGTCTTCAGCTTTGACAAATCTACCATAATAAGTTTGGAGTCGGGATCAACATTGCAAGCATTCCTTGTATCCTCCACCTTCAACAAATCATAATAGAATACGGTTTCTGTGAAATCCAAGTAATCAAGTTCTAGGATTTGTTGAATTATCCCATAATAGTTTAGCACCGTATTCTTTGGATTTTTATCACTTTTGCTAGCGATACAGGTGGTCATGGTAGAAATTGATATTCCACTATTTTGCATCAAAAGCTTTTCCTCGTATGGATATGAAATGAAAACAAAACCGTTGGTGCAGAATTTCTTAAACTCTTTCGCACGAAAGCTAGGACCTTTTGCTAGGCGTGCAAGTCTGGAAGAGACATCACCTCTTTTTAGATTTACATTTATTAATGAATTTGTATTAGGGCATGTTTTAACCACACATGAATAAATAACCGCACACATACGATGTGAAAAGTACCTCTTTTGACACCCATTCCCTAAAGTCAATTGTCATCAAATTTCTCCTTTGATTTTGGAAAATTTCATTCTCGTACTTCCTACTGAAAAATTGTAGAGTTTAGATCATAAAATAAAAAAAATACATATAATCAAAAAAGAAGAATTCAGTAGATACTCACTCTTTCCAGTCTTTGACTTCATCTTGCGATTCGAAGACATGGCAAGTTTGTTGCTCGTATTGTAGGTTTATGAGTTTCACATCTTCAGGGTTCCTAAACAACAATTCGTCCTCAAACTCGTCAGGTTCCTCTATCACTCGTGCTCTTGTTCTGGCATATGTTCCCTAGCGTATAGTGATGATTCCACCGTTACGTATTCTTCAACAATCGACCATCTAATATACTGTGTATTCTTTACATAATCTTTAAAGGTTTTCATCAAGCGTTCAAAAGGATACATCCAACGATACCTCATGGGACCACATAATAAAGCTTCATTGTATAAATGCACAAGTAGGTGGATACTGATATCGAAGAATGACCGAGGAAAATATTTCTCTAATACACAAACTGCCTTGGTTAAAGTTGATTTCCCAGCTTTAATTTGCCTCTTGTTTACCACTTTCGCACAAAGTATGGTAAAACACAAAATGATTTGCATAATTGCCCGACGGAGATCTTTGTGTTCAGAGAAGTAATGCCAAAATAACAATGGGATTAATTGGATGATTACATGTCAGTCGTGAGACTTTCACTATTTCAAGTCCTTTGCGTGGTTGTTTACTACCCTACGTAAATTACCTAAATAACCGGTTGGAGTCTTCAAGTTGAACAACGTGTCTAAGAGGATCTTCTTCTCACTAATAATCAAAGTGAAAGCAGTCGGGGGGATAGAAATTCTTACTGTCGTTGGATCATTTTTTTAACCACAGTCTCTTCTTTATTTTCATATCTTGTAGATCTTGACGGACCCGCTCTCCATCTTTGGAATGAGATCCTCCCAGACATGTTCCAATAAATTTTTTTGCAACATTCTTCTCTGTATGTATCACATCAATTATATGCCTTACACGATGATCTTTCCAATACAGAAAATTAAAAAATATTGATTGCCTGGACCATAGCTTCACTTTACTAGGGTCGTTTGGATCCCCTCTATCTTTACGCTTCAAGTTTACAAACTGGGGGTGTTTGCCTACGTACTCATTCCCCGTAGTCGCAGTCACCACCTTCTTCTCAATTTTCTGACCAG
This sequence comes from Sambucus nigra, assembly GCA_949130495.1. NCBI lineage: Eukaryota > Viridiplantae > Streptophyta > Magnoliopsida > Dipsacales > Adoxaceae > Sambucus > Sambucus nigra. Next base: position 359,018,906 of record OX422213.1, on the reverse strand, counting down.
AAAGATGAACATGTGCCATTCTGGGCTCGTGACCGATAGGCAAAAAGTTAGACTTGTCGTTCCTAAAAGGATGACTAGTCAGTAGAAATCTACGATAACCCGTGTAACTCATCTTACCATAATAACTATGAACATTATAACCGGACAAGGTCCCAAAAGCAGGAAGATCATGGATCGCCCACATCACCATTACTTTAAGTATGAACTCTTCACCCTTATGAGAATCGAATTCCATCACGCCTTTATCCCACAACTCTTTAAGTTCTTCGATTAATGGTGCTAAGAATATATCAATGTCATAACTGGGAGCCTTCGACCTGAGTATCAACAAAGATAACAATGTGAACTCCTTTGTCATGCATAATGTCGGAGGAAGACTTAAAGGCGCCATGAGAACTGGACAATAACTCTGACTAGTACTTAAATTACCAAAAGGGTTAAACCCATCGGTTGAGATTGCAAGACGAATGTTACGCGGTTCCTTTGCATATTTATGGTGTTGTGAATTTGAAATTTTCCAAATGAGTGAATCAACCGGATGACGCATCAAATTACCACCCGACTCGCATCGAGCATGCCATGTCATGGCCTCCACTATCCATGGTACAGTAAAAAAATGTTCTAACCGTGGCCCAAGTGGAAAATACTTCAAAACCTTTTGTGGGACTTGCGAGCACTTGCAATTTTTTGCATGTTTGTCATTTCCATTCTCAAAAACCACATATCTAGGCTCACTTCATACAGGACATCCATCCTTCTCTTTGTGATCGTTTTGGTACAATATGCAATCATACTTGCAAGCATGAATAGATTTGTATTTCAAACCTAAAACCTTCAAACTCTTCTTCATGGTAGGATAATTTTCTGGTAACATGTCCCCTTTTGGGAGAATTTCTTTAACCCACTTAAGAATTCTGGTTATGTTGTTCCCAGACAAACCAAATTGACTCTTCAAAATATGCAAACCAATCATTGCATATAATACCGAGTGATCTTAATCAGAATCTTTATACAACGGTCTAGCCGCATCGGCTTTCAACCGTATGTATTCCTGATCTCCTAGTAGTTCAACATCAATTTGTTCATTTACTTGGTCATAATGCGCATTATTTGTATCCATAGGTTGGTAGTTTTAATGGTTGTGGAGTCCTTAAGCATCATCAATTAAGTGATTCAATGGACGATGTGTTGGGGAATCATGTACCACTTCTACTCCTTGGGGTTTCGTTACACGGTCAGGTGCCGGTAATTCTTCTGGAACATAAGGTACAACTTTTTCACCATGGTATGTCAATATTATATAGTCTTGACAGATTCCCCACTGTAGTAAATGCAACTCAACATCTTCCAATGACTTATATTTTTCGTTAATACAATGAGTGCATGGACATGGAATCTTTCCACTTTTAAGATTTTTGGAAGCATATTTTGATAAATTCATAAACGCCCTTTACATGATTATTTGATATCTGGTTAGTCTCTCCCATCCACTCTTTGTATTGTGGGAAATCCATATAATAATCCTCAAATTCCAATCCTGTGGTAATAGGTTAAAAAATATTATTACAACTGAAACAAAAAGAATATTCTTATGACTGAAATAAAAAAATATCATTACAAATGAAACAAAACCAATATTCTTACAACTAAAACTAAAAAAATATTCTTATGACTGAAATAAAAAAAATATCATTACAAATGAAACAAAACCAATATTCTTACAACTGAAACTAAAAAAATATCATCCTAACTGAAGCAAAACCAATATTCTTACAACTAAAACAACAAAAAAATTATTACAACTGAAACGAAAGAAAATATTATTACATCTTGGCCAACAGATAAACTGGACAAGTAATAAAAGATTTTTCAGAATTCCTCAATTACATACCATCCCCATTGTTAACGTATACAGGTACATCTCCGCATCCATTGTATAGTTCATCGACCATTAATTTAGCCTCACCCTTCTCTAAAGGTCGGCCATGTACTAGATTTCCAGGAACTATAGAGATGAGTATGCACACGCCAATAAACCTCTAATTACTCATGTCCTTGATACAGTACTCTTCGCCATAGTCACCGTGAGTTGTTAACGATGATCCAAGTCCCGTGATTGGCGGAGGTGCATGGGAGGGGAATATTAGAGTATGAGGCATTTAAGATGGGATTATTGGAGGGGAAGGATGTGTGAAACCTTGAGTAGGAGTAGGGTAAGGGTAACCTTGAGGAGGCATTGGGGGCCTATAAATTTCAAAAAAGGTCACAAGTTTCCCAATTTGATTCGTCAATAATCCCAGGGTATTTTTAATCTCATGGACATCCCCATCGGTCTTCAACTGGTGCTCCTTTTGGGATGAGATAGAATTCTTGACCGAAGAAACATCGTCCACAAAAGGTGCAGTGTATTGAAGTTTTATTTTTGGCATATATGAGCCAACACCTCTCGTCCTCCCCCTTTTTTCCTTTCCAAAGGTTTGTGCCATGGCATCATTTTCAAGGTCAAAGTCATCAGTAGGGCTCGAATCAGATTGACTGTTGATGGCCTCTATTGATTCTAGTGTCTTAACCAAGTATGGTGGGAATTTATTATCTTTGTCCCGTCGAGCATGAAGGAATAAGTTGGACTGATTTGGGTTTTTACTGGCATTTGGACCATCCTTTGTCCTACTCTGCCATTCATTCTTTAAATCCTCATATGATTTGAATCCCAGCCTATGGATATCAGTTTTTTGTGCCCAATTTTTTTTGTTTTGATCCCTCTGGACCAATTTTTTCTCCTTCGCCTTATTCTCCAAAAACTTATTCCACTGCTCCAACGGCATTTCAACATTGGCAGACACTCTCTCTTTCAAAGCCAAAATATCTTAGCTCATTGCCTCTTTCGGAAAATGTTTCTTCCGAAGGTTTCCCCTGTATGTCCTCAATCCTTCAGTAACTCGAGATAGAACCCTATTCTTGGAACAGTCAGAAATGTTTGAAAAGTTGGTCATGTATGTCATCTTTGACAGCTTGATCAACAAGCTTCTAATTGCGTGGTCTACCGACTCCCACGTTCATTTTTCCCAGGGACAAACACCGAGCTTTAAAGTTCAGCACGTTATTCCTATCACCCATTGGGTTATTCTCGATAAGGGAGAACCCAATAGGCTTCTTTCCATTTGAGAGGGAGGCATCGCGAGTGTTGGATGGGGGTGTTAAAGCAACAGGAGTGCTGGATTCGGCGTAGGAGCACTTGAAGTTGGACTTGGTGAGGAGTGAACCATTGGTGGACTTGTTAATTGCTCAGCCATTGGTGTTGAGAATTCGAGTTCTGCACGATATGGTGAACCTCGTTGTGGTGTCACCTCGACACTTGGTACCCTTGGATTGTTTCCTCTCGACATTATCTACAAAAATGAAAAACTATAAGTGACTAAATAATTATAATAATATGAAATTATAACTAATTAATCAAGCTTATGACTATATATATATATATATATATATATATATATATATATATATATATATATATATATATATATATATAGAGAGAGAGAGAGAGATAGATAGATAGATATCTTTTCAGAGTAAGACTTTAGAATAAGTTCAATGTGTAAGAACCTATGAATTTTTGCACGTGGACAACTAGGAGGAAGGGTATCTATGATTGATGTGTAGATATCCGTGGCATGAACTCGGAATCCCATATTTCTCAACTTGTTGGCAAGATTCAATTTTACATACATGTGGCGCGAGACATCACAGTCTATGTCAATGCTCTCTATACGCAGTTGTATCCATAACGGGTGGATTTTTTTTCGCCTTATCCAACAATGTAACCAAGGTCAGGGCTACATTGGGAATATGTGTGTGAAATATATTTTGTATAACGTCATCCCAGTTTCCTGGTAGAGAAAATAGAATACGATCGAACAAGTAATCTTGTTGGAGATCAACTCTATGATTTACAAGGTAGTTAAATTGTTTGATCTTTTTATTTCCATACATATAAATAGGAGTACCCTCTATATGATGCACACTAATAAAAGAATTATGTGTGCGGTCTAATTGCAACCTCTCCCACTCTTTTGAACAGTAATTATCACCGTGCCTCATTTTTCCTGAGTAAAGTATACGAGGGAGTGAATACGAGTCCTACTATTAAGGTTTGGGTTTGAAAGTATATGGGAAATTCCAACAACAACCCCCCGTAGTTGTTTATAACATGTTTTGTTAGGGTTTATTATGAGAGAGTTTAACAGAAACACACATTGTAATTACACACATATTGTAGTGCAAAAAATCACAACATGCATATAACCCCCAATATAATATGATGGCACGTATATAACCCCCAATAAAATCACGACAAGGCGGACGTAAATTTTTTTACTCATTAAAAATCCATTTAATTATATTTTGTCAAAACAAATACATACACATACAATCTAGGTTTATTAGCATAATCTATACAGCACACACATACAATCTAAGAATTATTGACATAATATTTACATACACACAAATACTATTTAGGGTTTACTAAACCCTAATATTTTTTTTGACATAAATCTATACATACACACACATACAATCTATACATACACACACATATAATATAGGGATTATTGACAAAAAAATAATTTATTTGTTCATAGTTACACACATAAACATACATGTACACATAAATCTATACAAACACACACATATAAACATAAATCTATACATACACATATACAAACGTAAATCTACACATATATACACAGAAATTAGGGCTTTAGATAGAAATCACGAAATCCAAATGATTCAATACACACCAGGGGTTAATCCAAATGCAAACCAACTAAAATTGCTTAACCCTTGCAAATCCAACCAAAATCCAACTCAAAATCGCACTTAGAAGCAACGGCCTTACTCCAACTAAAATAAGAAGCAACGACGGGTCTTTTTTTTAAAACCTAGAACTGGTCACGACCTAGATCCATGACCCCATGCGTGTGACTAGCCAAACAAAAATAAGGTACACCTGGGTTCTTCGACCTGTCACGGCCTGGAGCCATGGCCCACCACGCGTGACCCTTTTCCATGCTTGAATGAGATATGGTCACGGCCCATAGCCGTGAGACACACCATGAAATGGTCACGGGCCCAAGCTGTGACCCTCAAACTGTGATGCGCGAACCTTTTTCATCAACCCTAGTGCTTGAATGAAGTATGGTCACGACCCATAGCCGTGACCCACACCAAGAAATGGTCATGACTCTAAGTCGTGACCCTCAATGTGTGTACTCTCTTCTTCGTGATGCCATGGGTCCCGGACTTGGACCGTGACCCATCCGCGGCCAAGCTTGGAGGGAATTTTGGCTCGAGTTTGGCGCCAAGATGGTCATGACCTGGTCACCGCCCAAGGTCGTGACCCACAATGGTCACAGATTTGGTCTGTGACCACTTCCAGAGCATCGATAATTTAGTGTGGTAATAAATATGGTCACGCCAAATATTGAGTGGGTCACGGTCTAAGTTCATGACCAGTTGGTTGTGGACTTAGACTGTGACCCACTGGGCATGACCCTTAATAGGATTTGGTGCAGTGTCTTGCATCGTATACATGATGTGTTTTATATTTCTTCGCTGAGGCGGTATCTCCGAGATGAGTTAATGCACACTCATATTTCATTGGAGGAAGTTGATTTGTAGCCAGATAAATCTTACGAGGAGGGACCAGTGGCGATATTAGACCATGGTGAGAAACTTTTGCAATCGAACGTAGTTCAGCTTGTGCGTGTTCAATGGGCAAACCATATTGTGGAGGAGTCTACATGGAAGCGCGGGGATGATATGCGCGATAGATACCCGAAGTTATTTCTACCAGGTAGCCCTTTTTTCAAATTTTGGGATGAAATTCCGTTATTAGGGGGGAGTATGTAATACACCGTCATTTTTAATGATTTTAAAATGGGATTAATTAGGATTAATTGTGAGATATTTAAAATCAATTCGGATTTAAATATTACTCGAGAGTAAAGTAATATGTGATATAAGTTGAATATTACTTAGTGATTAAAAGTAATATGTGATTATGACTTTACATGATTTAATAAAAATTATCGCGAGTGATGAATACGACCATTACGGGAATTAAGTCGGGACACGCGTGTGAATCGTGTTGGGACTACATTTAAAGGAATTAAAAGTAAAATATTTTTATGTTATCTAAATGATCATTTTAACTGCTCCAAAGTGTCCGGGAGGGTTTAAATAGTCAAAAAAGTCTACTTGGTTGTTTGATTTGGGTCTCGGGACACTTTAGAACCGAATAGACATCCTAGATGGGTATTTCAATCATTTTCCAAATGGGGTGAATAGTACCCACAAATTTTATATAAGTTGGAGAGTTGGTCACAATGAGGTTCATTCAACAAAATTAGAGTAAGAGATGTAGGAAGAATGAGAGACTTCTGTAGAGATAGAAAAAGACACCTCTAGGAAGCTAAGAGGCCAAAGGTCACCTTACACCATCACCGCCATCGAAAGTTGGCCAAAAAAGTGAGAGGACCACTAGTAGACAAACATCCCCAAAGGTTCTGAACTTTAATTTAAAGGCAAGTGACCTAATCTGTACAAATTATCATGAATAATTCCCATGTTATGATAGTTATATAATTCTGAGAAAATTGCATGACTTAGAAGTAAACCATGATGATTTTAATGGAATCATTGATTTGCGAATGATGTAGAATAAGCCTTCTTCCAATTATATATATTAATCCATGAATTTGGAATCAATTGATAAAAGGAAATTTGGTTTTTATATGATGTTCTTGGAGAAATGATAAAAGATGTATTTTCTGGAAATTAGGAGAAATAACTTGTTTAATCAAAACATATTGATGTTTTAGGATTGTTTAATGATTGGAAATCATTTATATGTAATGTTATATCGTGTGGAATGAATTATAACAAGTTTGTACTTTTAATATAGAGGATTTGAGGATAAAAATTGGGTAAACCCGTAGGTCATATGCAGAACAATAGGCTTATACCTGATTGATTGATCGATTGACCTTGAATGTCGATCGATCGAGTAGATCGATCAATCAACTGTCCAGAATTCACATGTTGATTTTGTTTAAGACTTGATTAAATTCCCCCACTTTCAATAATTCTTAGTGTAAATGAATTATAGCATAATGGGATTTAGGAAAGGTCAGTAGGGTGGTGATTGAGACCCGAAAATTGTTATGTGTGAATTAGTTATTAGGAGTAGAATAATGGATTAAAAGTAATTAGAGTTTATCGAAGTATAAATATATTTGAGGATATTATGAATTTGTAAAAATTCGGGATTTGGGATGACATCGACCAATAGGGGGTTGGATAATTACCTACTAAAATTTATTTAAGAAATAATGGTTAACTTTTAAGTGATGAGAAGTCTCGATAAATATATGTTAATAAGTAAAGTTATAATCTATAAATACGTAGGATATTTGAGATATAAATATGTTGAGTAAGATACTTGTTATGGGTTTTGCGTATGCCCTATATATATATATATATATATATATATATACTAGGGTATGCCCGTGCCTGAAGGCACGACGAAATTTTTTCAAAGTACATAATTGCGAAATGACAAAATTTTTTGAACGAACGTAATCGCGAAACGACAAAAAAAATCAAAGTATCACTCGTGGTCAAATTATCAATTGTGGTCAAATTTCTAAAGTATCACGTTGGGTATGATAAACTTTGATCAAGTTCCATTCATAATTCAAATATTTATAAAGATTGGACAAAGTTTCCTTTGTTTATACGACTATCCACCTTATTTAGACAATACAAAATACTATAACAATAATAAAAATAGTCCATCTTGGACCTCATATATATCAACTATCAAACTCTGGAAAAAAAACACGTATCACAATAGACAATAAAAAATTTCGAAGAAAATTCTATTTACATCCAGTAATTGTGCCGAATTTTCACGTTAAGACGATAAATAATCTTTTTACAACAAAAGCATATTAGACCATGCCACCTATATCTCCCACGTCACGCTTATCTCATTCATCGTTACAAAATGCATATACCAAAAATATATCTTCCTTGAATGAAACCAATAATCGAGTGGATTTGAAGCCTCTATGCCTCTGATCGACACGACTGACCTGCATATATGACAATTGGACCATTAATAGGACTAAAATAAGAAACGAAGAAACTAAAATAAAACTTTGGCATAACTGATGACTATACCTTGGGCATAACTGATGACTATACTTGGGAATTTCTTCATTCGAGAAAAATAGAAATACCTACAAAGAAAGAAATGCAATGAAAAGCAAGAAATGCAGATCGTAGATTTTTACTATAATAAAGCCAAATGTGAGGATAAAAACTTCAAAATTATTCATATACAACATCAAAATTTTTAAATCTATTTTGCATTCGATCATGTAAATATAATATATCGATCAATAAGCATATTAAAAACTATGAGCATACTAAATTAAAAAAGAGCCCCTATAGCAGCTATACAGCAGCTATAGAAACTATATGAAAAACTATAGAAGCTATAGAAGCTAATATACTATATGAAAAAAGAGTCCCGATAGCCCCTATATGAAAAACTATAGCAGCTATAGAAGCTAAGCTAGAAACTCTATGAAAAAAGAGCCCCTATATTCCCTATATGAAAAACTATAGAAGTTTATAGCAGCTAATATACCAGCTATAGCAGCTATAGAAGCTAATATAGCAGTTATAGCAGCTATAGAAGCTACAACATTGAACCCTCGTATAGCAGCTATAGAATCTACTGGTATAGCATCTAAAACCTTCAAGGATAGATTCATAAAAACCCTTCAAGGATTGGTTCATCAAAATGTAGGCGATTAAGGTTTCAGTGGAGTAGCGGTGATGCGTGTGTGTGTGTGTCTGTGTGTGTGTGTGTGTGCGTGTGTGTGTGCGTGTGTGTGATGAATAGAGAGATACATGATCTGCTTTAATAGTTAGATTACAACACCTGATGTGCCCAATAATTTGATTTTTTCGTGGAGTTATGTAACTATAACAGTTATTTATTGTAGAGGAGAACACGGGAGAATGATCAAAGTACTTGATGGATCTGCATATCTTGCATATCTGCCAAAGAAGGAAATAATATACCATGAATATCTGCCAAAGAATATACCTTGCACATCTGCATATACCTTGAAGGAAATAATATACCTTGTATATCTGCCAAAGAAGGATAGTTGTAAGAAACATCATATTGATTTCAACAATCTGCAATTTATGTGTACATAGCTAGCCTTAGGTGAATTAAGCGGCAATGATTGAAGATTCGTATCAAAATATAAGATATTAAAAATAATCATAAGGGTTGATATTCAAGAAATTGAATCAAGGCAAATGATGTGCAGCAAGTTGAATAAAAATGTCTTGAGCATTCAATTAGAAAGACAATGTCATTAAAAAGACAATGGGGGAAAGCAGGGCATCAAGAAAATGATGTGCAGCAGGTTGAATCTTCCCCTTTTCAAGTCTAACACTAAGGATATTCAACTTACTTTTCATGATTATAAAGCAGATGCAATGTTGCTAGTATTTCGGTTGCTAGCAACATTGCTCTTGTGTTGAGCTTAAGGAAAAAATAATCAATCTAGTTAGGCAACTGGTAATGCAGCTGGCTGAAATTATTCGTAAAGAAAAGTTGAAGGCTAGTGCTTTTCTTACACTTTTGGCTACTTAAAATCAATCAACTTAAATTTCTCTCTTTCTTCTCTTATCTTGATATTAATCTATAAAAAAAATGGATAAATTCTGGAAAGCTATTATTTTTTCATGTGTTTTGGCATATGTATTCCTCTCATCCTATGCTCAAAATTGCTCTATGTAATCATTCTCCAACAATCCATATACCACATGCATTATGTAGTCATATAAGTATAGAGTACTACTGAACCAAAAAGACACATTTTATTAAGAAAATATATTTTTAACATCAGTGAGTATAGAGTACTCGATTTTTTACACTATGTTGATGCCTCCATTTTAAAAAAAATGTAGACATATGTTGATACCTCCATTTTTTATGCATTCAAACGCGTCTCCGCTGAGGAGGCACTGAATCACCCATTTATGTGAGTCTCCATGTGATCAATGAGGAGCCTACTTGTGAAGCTCCTTCTGTCTTTGATTTGAACAGTCACCATAAAAAGTTTCTACAATTGAAATGAAAACATAATCATCTCATCAGCCACATATTTTTATATCTGCAAAATAAGAGGAGAAATTTTATAACTAATATCAAGTACCGCTTTAGTAAAATCCAGTACTAAAGCAAGTAATGCTATTTAATGTACAAATTGAGTATTGACTATACTATTATAGAACACAGATATCAACTGCTCCGTTTAAGAACACATATATCAACTTTTATAGACTAATTTTCCCCGTTTAAGAACACAGATTAAACAGTACAACATGTATTAAGACTGATTAAATAGTACAACAGGTATTAAGATCCCAAAACTGATTAAACAGTACAACAGGTATTAAGATGTACAATATGTATTAAGATATTCAATTCTAAACATCCCAAAACTAACTTATCCCAATATGATCAGACCTTTTAGATTAGACTAATATAAATGAGACTAATACACTAATAACATTAGATTAATACTAAACATCCCAAAACTGAAAACATAAGAGTAATACACTAATAACATTTTTAGAATATAGAACAGAGCCTAATACACTGACAACACAATTCAATCAGACCTTTTAGATTAGATAACAATAAATTAAAGCTATATGAGCCATGATAAAATGTCCAAATTCACCTTGGTGCCGCAATACACGGATTGGACAAAATATGAAAACTCGGATGATGAGAAGTTGGTTCGGAAAGTCGATGAAAAAAAGTTTTATAGTCACCTAACTTGTATAATTTAAAAAATCAGATTTTGAAAGTCGATTATAAATGTAGTTAGATATCAAATTTGTGAGAGAAGGAGAAAATATTGTACTCACATTACCAAGAAACTCCCCTACTTGGATAAGCTAAATTTTGAGAGAATTACGGCTGCTTGGTTACCACCCAATAGGAAATACAGATGCCTGAGAGCTGCTGTAGCTGATAAATTAAAATTCATTGCAAGAGTACGCTTGGTATTGCCTGAGAGCTGCTTGGTACGCTTGATAAATTTAATCCCTCAATGGATCTTACGCTTGGTATTGCCATTTGCAAGATTAATATCCCAACCGAAAACATATTAAATAGATGAGGACTGTTCTGCTGCAATAATAATGACAAAAATAACTTGGAACACTTAATTTTAGAAACCCAATTTTCGAACCCCACACATAGATGAGACATATATATCACATAGATAATGGGGGAGGGGACATCGAGCGAGTGTACTATGCACCAGGTGTCACACGCACACCCAGTCTGCACAAAATCACCCACAATATAAACTAAAGTGTAAGTATACAATTGTGGTTCAAAAATTTTTTGGCAGGCTTCATGTATTGACAAAATATTTCGAACCAAAAGGATTCATGTATTGACAAAAAAAAATGTACCCGAAAATTACACAACCCTGGATGTGGTGTTGAATTTAAATAGTGATGAAATACAATTACATCTACAAAATAAGAAGGAAATAACTGTAATAATAACTACAAAAATTTATAAAATTAGAAGATAAATTGAGAAGTATATAAAGGAATATGAGATAATACCTTGTTAGCATTCATAGCGAAGATTAGCAACGGGAGTAATGGAAGTTTTAGGCATAAACTTGTTAGCATTCATAGCGAAGATTAGCAATGGAACTAAATCAATACCTTCATATTTTCATGCTCTAACAATATGAGAATAATTTCCAAAATATTCTATGAAATTAGTAATCAAATATCATAGAATAAATAGCTACTTGGAGAAAGGCAAAATAGTACAAAGAGTACTGTTGTAAGCCATCAAATATTGATGTTAATGTGCATTTATATGATCTCATTATTGACTTATTGAGTCGATTTCAAAACTCAAAATATATATTTTCGAAACTCATTTGTAATAATCCATAGTATATGCTTTAATGTCAGTGCCTCAAAACCAATAGGCCGGAATAAATTATAATCCTTGCTTGGTTGTGTGGGAGCTATAAGAATGAAAAAAAGTTAAAAACCGGCATATGCTTTTACAACAGCATTCACCTACCAAATATGGCAATGTGTAAGGTTTTACATTACTTAAACTTTTCCAAAATCTATCACAAAACAGGGAAAAAAGATCATGGAGGCAAAAGCACACTAAACATGATTTCCTCTTTTGAACAAATTAGGAGACATAATCAAACTAACAATGTATAAAACATAATCAAACTAAGAATTCAAAATAAGCATTTTAAAGTGATTTCATGTACAAAAAGCGAACTCGAGATAGCGTGGCAAAAATAATAAATAAAATCCCTAATATTGAAGTGTAAGCTATGGAGAAATCTATAAAGCAAAAACAAAAATTGTGGAGTACCAGGTCTAGATCTAAACAGGAGTAACAACTCTAGATCAAGTGAATGCGATAAAGTACTCACCTGAGTGCGAAAGCGGGGTCGTGAAAAAATAAGGCAGCAAGAGTGTTTGTAGTGACAACATGGAAATGGAGTGATAAGGACCAATACATATACAGTATGAACAAATTAGCATAAAAAATAAATGGAGGTCAAAATAAGTACAATTCGTTAATTAATAAAGTAGTGATAAGAACACAAATACATAGAAATTGCAACCAAACAAATAAACATAAAAAGGAAATGTATGTCAAAATGAGGGGAAACAATATATATACAATATGAAAGATGCTATAAACGGCATACACCGACGCCTACAAAATGGTATTATCAAACATCATTCACAGGTATGAAGGCCTCAAACTGAAATCTATAGATAAATAAATATACATGTGCATTTATTTATTTTTCTTCATGCATTTATCAAGCCCATCAATGGGTTGTCTGATTAGATTATGCAAAAGGAATCAGTAACATGTAACCTAATATCAGTAACTATCACCACATTTTCATACATTTATTGTGACCGTGAATTCCATTCATTTACAGAAAAGATTTTACATCTTGTAATTTCATTATAGTTGTTTTAGAGTGCATCTTTAATTTTAGTGGCAATTATTTACCCCAGAATATCTAATGTAAAGGAATTCTTGAATCTAGTTTGTTCTAATATGTATTCTTTCGGTTTAATTTTAAATTATTTAGAAGACAACACAAATGAATGAGAATGGTATCTTGGTCAGATAGTTAGTTATTCAAGTACCTTTTTTCTTTAATTTCAGCGGACAGAGAGATTTGAATATATGGGGGAGTGGTCGAAGCTTTGAGGTGACTTATTAGGTGCAATATGAACATTGGGAAAAGGAACCAAGGTTGAAATGCAATGATATGTGCAAATGATTTCTGAAAGAGGGAGAGTACACATAAAGAAAAGAAACTAAGGTTGCAACACAATGATCATCGGCCATTACCCCAGTGATCAATAGTTAATTCTCACATGTAAAGTCAAAAAAATACACTAAACAACATGAATCCTAAAACTGATACATAAAAGTCTAAATATATCAGCAAGAAGTAAACTTATACAAAAGTCTATAATCCAGCATGAAACACTATCCAAATCATTCAGCAGAAAGCAAACTTATCCAAATGTCTAAATAATTCAGCAAGAAGCAAACATATCCAAATCATTCAGCAAGAACTCTACCTGTACATGTCCTTGGTCCAGTATTAATTGCAGAGAACTTAAAAGATGGCTCGTGCCTTAGTTAAGGACATTTAGGTGAAGGCAAATCATAGCTTACTGCTGCTGCTGCTGGGGCTGCTGCATACCAATCAGTGGAGCACTAAAATTGAAATGCATCAGAAAAGGGAGAATAATTAGGCAAACAAAAATAAATCTTAGCACACTAACAAACATTGCAATCTATAGAGATCATGAAAATAGAATAATTTATGATTCCTAAAATATGAGATGCTCCATTTCCATGAACCGTTTCATTACTGAAATGGTCCACTTTCATGGTGAAATGCTCTATTAATGAACCATTTAATTACTGAAACCAAACATTAATGGGCAAATTTGTAAATGAGTCGATTTATAAATGGACCAATTTATAATTGTGGGACAACCAAATGGGGCCAAATTCAATCAATTATTGTGAACATCTTATATGTAATAGATGACATACTTCTAAGATGACATCCTCTATCGTATCCTAACTGAATAAAAAATTAAGACAACATAAAAGCGTTCTATATCCCAATTGTTTGCATAGACTGAATTGTATTTTTATAAGCCACTCAGTAATTAACCTTACTCCATGATAGTGGGGGGCAAAAAAGGCTAACTAATACACAATATTTAACCACTTATCTCACTGTACGTACCCAATACTACAAAAAAAATTTTAAAAGCTGAACAAATAAAATAAAAATGATGCAATCCTAAATATGCACTTAGATATTGGACCATTTACTGAAGCTATGGAAAATGCCAGGGTGAAGAAACCTCTCCATTTTGTGCTTATCGGAATTTATATTGTTTGAAGGTAAGTTCAAACCCCTAATGGAATGAGTATGTTCATTTCCGAAAGCCTTGATAGAATCTACAACATTCATCCACCATAAAAGCTCATCAATACTATGTTATATAATAAATATGAACTTTCTCAATGGTAAACATTAAAAGGAAATTTGCATATCCTTTTACTTATTGCTATTTATAATTTCAATAAACAAAATGTTAGGCAAATGTAAAACACCAACGAAAACATCAAAATAGATGAGCTATCCATGTTACCAACCATCAACTAACTAAATGAACACATAAATAAAACATTTTGAAACTGCGTGATTTATTGCCAATGGACAATGCAAGTGAAAACTTTTGATATATACAACATATTATACAAAAGATAATTCAAAATTTCAAAAGTAATCCTTTACTTAAAACACTACCATAAAAAACTATTTCCTAATGATTATACAATACTTGATGGACCCTGAAGAAAGACTAAGATACTTAATAGAAGAGGAGCATAAACCAAAAATTTTCAAAATATCCATCAGAATTTCAAAAGCAAACGAAAAAGGATCAATGCATATTACTAAAATTACCTTCGCAAACTCGGACAACAATTAAGAGAACATGAAATGTATACAGAGAAAATCTTATAGGATATTTTATTAGTCTCTAAAGGATTTAAAGAACATGAAAATTGTAAACTACTTGATCCGATGATGGCCTTATTGCAGACTGCATTCCATGCCTCTTCTTATTCGTATTCTGCCTCAAAACCTTCTTCATATTCAAGCCATCCCATGTACCTTAAATGAATCCATCCCTATTAAATAAATCCCAAAGATCTGCTACCCCCAACCCCTGTTTTTCTGTTACAATTTTTCGTTAACTGAACAATAAAATGAAATGAATTTAAGCCATAAATATAATACAAACATATCCACATCTCAATTGTGAAACCAAATGGGGTGACTGGAATGAAACAAAATTAGGAACTCACAAATAAAAATAGAAAAGGAAGCATGTAAGATGAGTTTCAAAGAAAAAAACCTCATACCAAATTAGGAAACCTAATGATTATACAATACATGATGGACCATGAATAAAGACTGAGATACTTAATAGAAGAGGAGCTGGGAAGTTTGGTTCCGCTATCTCAAATATAAGGACCCGAGTCACTGTACATTGCGCGTGGGCGTACCATTGAGGCTAACACTCTTGACCTTCTTCTCCGAATTCTTCTGGAACTGCTTATCCCCGTTGGCATTGATAATCACCCCGGATCTCCTATCCATCTTTTTGGCCATCAATGGCATTGTAATCCCCTGTTCTTACAACTGCCAATTTCTCGTTGCTATTGACCATCTTCATAATCGTATGGCATGTACTAAACTGATCTGGGCCCTCCATTTAGTGATTGTCTTCAAGATTTGAAAGTGCTACCAAAATAACCTATAATTGCATATCAAGATTAAACTCATTACTAATCAAGAATAAACTCATTTCTAGAAAATTAAGTATACATGCCTCTAAAATAATGTAAGTAATGTAAATACCATGAAAACTCTAGAGATGTAAAACTCTAGAGATGTAAGACTCTACCAAAATAACCTATAATTGCATATCAAGATTAAATTCATTACTAATCAAGAATAAACTCATTTCTAGAAAATTAAGTATACATGCCTCTAAAATAATGTAAGTAATGTAAATAACATGAAAACTCTAGAGATGTAAAATTCAAATCTCAAACATCAATTAAAGAACCACCATGAACTTCCATACATACGTGATACATAAAACTTTGTGTATCTTTTGATATGTTAATTAAAACATCAATGGAAGTCATATCATACCACATTATGTTAATTAAAACTTCCATATATACATGATACATAAAACTTCCATACATACATATACATAAAATTTCCATACATACATATATATAAAGCTTCCATACATACCTGATACATACATCATAATTCCTGCTAGAAACAAAACAAAGATCCATATAAAATAAGATTTCAAAAAAAGAACTCCATAAAACTAATATGCAGGGCCCTTCCACCCTATACCTTCTTAGTGTGAGCCAACAATAAAAAACTAAAGAATCGTACCAAAATAACATATTATAACCCCATACCTTCTTAGGGCTACCAAAATCTGCAAAACATAAGAAAAACATTGGATCTCTAATACATAATTACATTATTAGATATACAACTGAATAAGTGAAAAACCTAAACATTCAACCAAAAAATTTTAAAAAAACCACGAAACCATAAGGGCAAGAGTAAAACAAAGGCCATGTTTCCAGAAATATAACAAAACAATATCATCTTTTTCTTTGACCAAACATATAATCAACACACACACACACATACTCATATTAAAATATATACATATATATACCCATTGTAGTCCTCCAAGGTTGGTACATTATTTGATAAATGTAATGAAAGAATTTAAACCAATATGAAACATAAGAAAAATTAAATTCCAAATTGTAGTCTTTCAAAACAATAAAGCTACCCGTTTTGATCATTAAATAGAGAGATGTGTATGAAAAAGGAAATATTTTCAATCAAACACCCCATATATAAAAGGGAAAAACTATATATAACCCTAGGATTAAAAAAATCCAAATTGGAGTTTTTCAAAACAATAAAGCTACCTATTTAGGTCATTAATTAGTAGACAGATATGTATGAAAAGGAAAGATTTCTAATCAAACAACCCGGATATAAAGGGGAAAAAACTCATTATAGCCCAAGAATTCATATAAGAGAATGTAATTGATTTTGCAAAATAGAATTGTGAGAGAACAAAGAATATACCTGAGAGAAGCACAATCATTAAACATATATTATGCCTGCAAAATAGAAGAAAAAAAAACTAATGACGGCAAATTAACCATTTTCAAACCAATAGAAAAAACTAAACATAATACAACAAAACAAAAAGAATCTAAAGCCAAATCGTATGACAAAGGGTCAATAGAATATAGGAAGGATACCTGCAAATCCATCAAATTAGAATGAAGTAACCTTTTAAGAAATTAGTAGCAGAAATTAGAAGAATTTTGAACAAAACCCTAATCAAACTGCAAAAGAATATTTCATAAAAAAATCAAATCAAATCCCCCAAACCTCTAAATTATACCCATACATCAAACTCAAATGAGGCACCAAATTAGTACCTAAAAAACAAAACAAACTAACAAATGAGGCGACTAAAATTTGAATCGAAAATAATTAAAACCGATTTAAACTCCAAATAAGAAAATTATGGATATATTTATCTGTGGTCAAGCCAAAAAAATTAAACATTGGTGCCAAATTTGGAACGAATAACCGTGTAAAAAACTTTGTGAACTAAAAACCCCCAAAAATTTGTAAGATCTGAAAAATATCCCTAAAAAAAGATCTAAATACCTCTTAATCCACGATCAAACCTAGAAAATCAAACAAAAAAAACCCTGGCTTGAAAACTAATTCCAAGACGTAGAAAAAAAAATTCAAAGCGCGGAAGGAGAGAGAGAGAGAGAGAGAGAGAGATTACCTTTAGGAACCTAATGTGGGAGGCTTTTTGTTCCGGCTGCATTGGATCATAGTGTGGGAAGGATGAGGGCTTGGGAGGGTGGTTATGTTGAAGTTGAAGAGAGAGTAGAGAGTGTCGTGGGAAAAAGTGAGATGAGAAAGTGAGAGAGGAGTGTGTACCGGCTCGATAGAGACGGTGAAGGTAGTCTCGGTAGTGTGTAAAACTTTCTTAGTGTTAATTTCCAATTTTATCCTTGTATTTGAATTTTGGGTAAAAGGAGGAAAGGAAATGAAGGGTAAAAAAGAGGGGGAACTCAAATATGTAAAGGACAAACTTGTCTTCCAAATTTGTGAATAGTGAAAACACCATCCTACTTTATTATATAGACTAGGGTATGCCCGTGCCTGAAGGTACGACGAAATTTTTTCAATGTACATAATTGCGAAACGACAAATTTTTTTGAACGAACGTAATCGCAAAACGACAAAAAAAATCAAAGTATCACTCGTGGTCAAATTATCAATTGTGGTCAAATTTCTAAAGTATCATGTTGGGTATGATAAACTTTGATCAAGTTCCATTCATAATTCAAATATTTATAAAGATTGGACAAAGTTTCCTTTGTTTATACGACTATCCACCTTATTTAGACAATACAAAATACTATAACAATAATAAAAATAGTCCATCTTGGACCTCATATATATCAACTATCAAACTCTGGAAAAAAAACACGTATCACAATAGACAATAAAAAATTTCGAAGAAAATTATATTTACATCCAGTAATTATGCCGAATTTTCACGTTAAGATGATAAATAATCTTTTTACAACCAAAGCATATTACATCGTGCCACCTATATCTCCCACGTCACGCTTGTCTCATTCATCGTTACAAAATGCATATACCAAAAATATATCTTCCTTGAATGAAACCAATAATCGAGTGGATTTGAAGCCTCTATGCCTCTGATCGACACGACTGACCTGCATATATGACAATTGGACCATTAATAGGACTAAAATAAGAAACGAAGAAACTAAAATAAAACTTGGGCATAACTGATGATTATACCTTGGGCATAACTGATGACTATACTTGGGCATTTCTTCATTCGAGAAAAATAGAAATACCTACAAAGAAAGAAATGCAAATCGAGAAACGCAATGAAAAGCAAGAAATGCAGATCGTAGATTTTCACTATAATAAAGCCAAATGTGAGGATAAAAACTTCAAAATTATTCATATACAACATCAAAATTTTTAAATCTATTTTGCATTCGATCATGTAAATATAATATATCGATCAATAAGCATATGAAAAACTATGAGCATACTAAATTAAAAAAGAGCCCCTATAGCAGCTATACAGCAACTATAGAAGCTAATATACTATATGAAAAAAGAGTCCTGATAGCCCCTATATGAAAAACTATAGCAGCTATAGAAGCTAAGCTAGAAAATCTATGAAAAAAGAGCCCCTATATTCCCTATATGAAAAACTATAGCAGTTATAGCAGCTAATATACCAGCTATAGCAGCTATAGAAGCTACAGCATTGAACCCTCGTATAGCAGCTATAGAAGCTACTGGTATAGCATCTAAAACCTTCAAGGATAGATTCATAAAAGCCCTTCAAGGATTGGTTCATCAAAATCTAGGCGATTAAGGTTTCAGTGGAGTAGCGGTGATGCGTGTGTGTGTGTGTCTGTGTGTGTCTGTGTGTGCGTGTGTGTGTGCGTGTGTGTGATGAATAGAGAGATACATGATCTGCTTTAATAGTTAGATTACAACACCTGATGTGCCCAATAATTTGATTTTTTCGTGGAGTTATGTAACTATAACAGTTATTTATTGTAGAGGAGAACACGGGAGAATGATCAAAGTACTTGATGGATCTGCATATCTGCTAAAGAAGGAAATAATATACCATGAATATCTGCCAAAGAATATACCTTGCACATATGCATATACCTTGAAGGAAATAATATACCTTGAATATCTGCCAAAGAAGGATAGTTGTAAGAAACATCATATTGATTTCAATAATCTGCAATTTATGTGTACATAGCTAGCCTTAGGTGAATTAAGCGGCAATGATTGAAGATTCGTATCAAAATATAAGATATTAAAAATAATCATAAGGGTTGATATTCAAGAAATTGAATCAAGGCAAATGATGTGCAGCAAGTTGAATAAAAATGTCTTGAGCATTCAATTAGAAAGACAATGTCATTAAAAAGACAATGGGGGAAAGCAGGGCATCAAGAAAATGATGTGCAGCAGGTTGAATCTTCCCCTTTTCAAGTCTAACACTAAGGATATTCAACTTACTTTTCATGATTATAAAGCAGATGCAATGTTGCTAGTATTTCGGTTGCTAGCAACATTGCTCTTGTGTTGAGCTTAAGGAAAAAATAATCAATCTAGTTAGGCAACTGGTAATGCAGCTGGCTGAAATTATTCGTAAAGAAAAGTTGAAGGCTAGTGCTTTTCTTACACTTTTGGCTAATTAAAATCAATCAACTTAAATTTCTCTCTTTCTTCTCTTATCTTGATATTAATCTATAAAAAAATGGATAAATTCTGGAAAGCTATTATTTTTTCATGTGTTTTGGCATCTGTATTCCTATCATCCTATGCTCAAAATTGCTCTACGTACTCATTCTCCAACAATCCATATACCACATGCATTATGTAGTCATATAAGTATAGAGTACTACTGAACCAAAAAGACACATTTTATTAAGAAAATATATTTTTAACATCAGTGAGTATAGAGTACTCCATTTTTTACACTATGTTGATATGTTGATGCCTCCATTTTTAAAAAAATGTAGACATATGTTGATACCTCCATTTTTTATGCATTCAAACGCGTCTCCACTGAGGAGGCACCGAATCACCCATTTATGTGAGTCTCCATGTGATCAATGAGGAGCCTACTTGTGAAGCTCCTTCTGTCTTTGATTTGAACAGTCACTATAAAAAGTTTCTACAATTGAAATGAAAACATAATCATCTCATCAGCCACATATTTTTATATTTGCAAAATAAGAGGAAAATTTTTATAACTAATATCAAGTACCGCTTTAGTAGAACCCAGTACTAAAGCAAGTAATGTTATTTAATGTACAAATTGAGTATTGACTATACTATTATAGAACACATATATCAACTGCTCCGTTTAAGAACACATATATCAACTTTTATAGACCAATTTTCCCCGTTTAAGAACACAGATTAAACAGTACAACATGTATTAAGACTGATTAAATAGTACAACAGGTATTAAGATCCTAAAACTGATTAAACAGTACAACAGGTATTAAGATGTACAACATGTATTAAGATATTCAATACTAAACATCCCAAAACTAACTTATCCCAATATGATCAGACCTTTTAGATTAGACAAATATAAATGAGACTAACACACTAATAACATTAGACTAATACTAAACATCCCAAAACTGAAAACATAAGAGTAATACACTAATAACATTTTTAGAATATAGAACAGAGCCTAATACACTGACAACACAATTCAATCAGACCTTTTAGATTAGATAACAATAAATTGAAGCTATATGAGCCATGATAAAATGTCCAAATTCACCCCGGTGCCGCAATACACGGATTGGACAAAATATGAAAACTGGGACTATGAGAAGTTGGTTCGGAAAGTCGACAAAAAAAAGTTTTATAGTCACCTAACTTGTATAATTTAAAAAATCAGATTTTGAAAGTCGATTATAAATGTAGTTAGATATCAAATTTGTGAGAGAAGGAGAAAATATTGTACTCACATTACCAAGAAACTCCCCTACTTGGATAAGCTAAATTTTGAGAGAATTACGGCTGCTTGGTTACCACCCAATAGGAAATACAGATGCCTGAGAGCTGCTGCAGCTGATAAATTAAAATTCATTGCAAGAGTACGCTTGGTATTGCCTGAGAGCTGCTGGGTACGCTTGATAAATTTAATCCCTCAATGGATCTTACGCTTGGTATTGCCATTTGCAAGATTAATATCCCAACCGAAAACATATTAAATAGATGAGGACTGTTCAGCTGCAATAATAATGACAAAAATAACTTGGAACACTTAATTTTAGAAACCCAATTTTCGAACCCCACACATAGATGAGACATATATATCACATAGATAATGGGGGAGGGGACATCGAGCGAGTGTACTATGCACCAGGTGTCACACGCACACCCAGTCTGCACAAAATCACCCACAATATAAACTAAAGTGTAAGTATACAATTGTGGTTCAAAATTTTTTTGGCAGGCTTCATGTATTGACAAAATATTTCGAACCAAAAGGATTCCTGTATTGACAAAAAAAAAATGTACCCGAAAATTACACAACCCTGGATGTGGTGTTGAATTTAAATAGTGATGAAATACAATTACATCTACAAAATAAGAAGGAAATAACTGTAATAATAACTACAAAAATTTATAAAATTAGAAGATAAATTGAGAAGTATATAAAGGAATATGAGATAATACCTTGTTAGCATTCATAGCGAAGATTAGCAACGGGAGTAATGGAAGTTTTAGGCATAAACTTGTTAGCATTCATAGCGAAGATTAGCAACGGAACTAAATCAATACCTTCATATTTTCATGCTCTAACAATATGAGAATAATTTCCAAAATATTCTATGAAATTAGTAATCAAATATCATTGAATAAATAGCTACTTGGAGAAAGGCAAAAATATTACAAAGAGTACTGTTGTAAGCCATCAAATATTGATGTTAATGTGCATTTATATGATCTCATTATTGACTTATTGAGTCGATTTCAAAACTCAAAATATTTATTTTCGAAACTCATTTGTAATAATCCATAGTATATGCTTTAATGTCAGTGCCTCAAAACCAATAGGCCGGAATAAATTATAATCCTTGCTTGGTTGTGTGGGAGCTATAAGAATGAAAAAAAGTTAAAAACCGGCATATGTTTTTACAACAGCATTCACCTACCAAATATGGCAATGTGTAAGGTTTTACATTACTTAAACTTTTCCAAAATCTATCACAAAACAGGGAAAAAAGATCATGGAGGCAAAAGCACACTAAACATGATTTCCTCTTTTGAACAAATTAGGAGACATAATCAAACTAACAATGTATAAAACATAATCAAACTAAGAATTCAAAATAAGCATTTTAAAGTGATTTCATGTACAAAAAGCGAACTCGAGATAGCGTGGCAAAAATAATAAATAAAATCCCTAATATTGAAGTGTAAGCTATGGAGAAATCTATAAAGCAAAAACAAAAATTGTGGAGTACCAGGTCTAGATCTAAACAGGAGTAACAACTCTAGATCAAGTGAATGCGATAAAGTACTCACCTGAGTGCGAAAGCGGGGTCGTGAAAAAATAAGGCAGCAAGAGTGTTTGTAGTGACAACATGGAAATGGAGTGATAAGGACCAATACATATACAGTATGAACAAATTAGCATAAAAAATAAATGGAGGTCAAAATAAGTACAATTCGTTAATTAATAAAGTAGTGATAAGAACACAAATACATAGAAATTGCAACCAAACAAATAAACATAAAAAGGAAATGTATGTCAAAATGAGGGGAAACAATATATATACAATATGAAAGATGCTATAAACGGCATACACCGCCGCCTACAAAATGGTATTATCAAACATCATTCACAGGTATGAAGGCCTCAAACTGAAATCTATACATAAATAAATATACATGTGCATTTATTTATTTTTCTTCATTCATTTATCAAGCCCATCAATGGGTTGTCTGATTAGATTATGCAAAAGGAATCAGTAACATGTAACCTAATATCAGTAACTATCACCACATTTTCATACATTTATTGTGACCGTGAATTCCATTCATTTACAGAAAAGATTTTAAATCTTGTAATTTCATTATAGTTGTTTTAGAGTGCATCTTTAATTTTAGTGGCAATTATTTACCCCAGAATATCTAATGTAAAGGAATTCTTGAATCTAGTTTGTTCTAATATGTATTCTTTCGGTTTAATTTTAAATTATTTAGAAGACAACACAAATGAATGAGAATGGTATCTTGGTCAGATAGTTAGTTATTCAAGTACCTTTTTTCTTTAATTTCAGAGGACAGAGAGATTTGAATATATGGGGGAGTGGTCGAAGCTTTGAGGTGACTTATTAGGTGCAATATGAACATTGGGAAAAGGAACCAAGGTTGAAATGCAATGATATGTGCAAATGATTTCTGAAAGAGGGAGAGTACACATAAAGAAAAGAAACTAAGGTTGCAACACAATGATCATCGGCCATTACCCCAGTGATCAATAGTTAATTCTCACATGTAAAGTCAAAAAAATACACTAAACAACATGAATCCTAAAACCGATACATAAAAGTCTAAATATATCAGCAAGAAGTAAACTTATACAAAAGTCTATAATCCAGCATGAAACACTATCCAAATCATTCAGCAGAAAGCAAACTTATCCAAATGTCTAAATAATTCAGCAAGAAGCAAACATATCCAAATCATTCAGCAAGAACTCTACCTGTACATGTCCTTGGTCCAGTATTAATTGCAGAGAACTTAAAAGATGGCTCGTGCCTTAGTTAAGGACATTTAGGTGAAGGCAAATCATAGCTTACTGCTGCTGCTGCTGGGGCTGCTGCATACCAATCAGTGGAGCACTAAAATTGAAATGCATCAGAAAAGGGAGAATAATTAGGCAAACAAAAATAAATCTTAGCACACTAACAAACATTGCAATCTATAGAGATCATGAAAATAGAATAATTTATGATTCCTAAAATATGAGATGCTCCATTTCCATGAACCGTTTCATTACTGAAATGGTCCACTTTCATGGTGAAATGCTCTATTAATGAACCATTTAATTACTGAAACCAAACATTAATGGGAAAATTTGTAAATGAGTCGATTTATAAATGGACAAATTTATAATTGTGGGACAACCAAATGGGGCCAAATTCAATCAATTATTGTGAACATCTTATATGTAATAGATGACATACTTCTAAGATGACATCCTCTATCGTATCCTAACTGAATAAAAAATTAAGACAACATAAAAGCGTTCTATATCCCAATTGTTTGCATAGACTGAATTGTATTTTTATAAGCCACTCAGTAATTGACCTTACTCCATGAGAGTGGGGGGCAAAAAAGGCTAACTAATACACAATATTTAACCACTTATCTCACTGTACGTACCCAATACTACAAAAAAAATTTAAAAGCTGAACAAATAAAATAAAAATGATGCAATCCTAAATATGCACTTAGATATTGGACCATTTACTGAAGCTATGGAAAATGCCAGGGTGAAGAAACCTCTCCATTTTGTGCTTATCGGAATTTATATTGTTTGAAGGTAAGTTCAAACCCCTAATGGAATGAGTATGTTCATTTCCGAAAGCCTTGATAGAATCTACAACATTCATCCACCATAAAAGCTCATCAATACTATGTTATATAATAAATATGAACTTTCTCAATGGTAAACATTAAAAGGAAATTTACATATCCTTTTACTTATTGCTATTTATAATTTCAATAAACAAAATGTTAGGCAAATGTAAAACACCAATGACAACATCAAAATAGATGAGCTATCCATGTTACCAACCATTAACTAACTAAATGAACACATAAATAAAACATTTTGAAACTGCGTGATTTATTGCCAATGGACAATGCAAGTGCAAACTTTTGATATATACAACATATTATACAAAAGATAATTCAAAATTTCAAAAGTAATCCTTTACTTAAAACACTACCATAAAAAACTATTTCCTAATGATTATACAATACTTGATGGACCCTGAAGAAAGACTAAGATACTTAATAGAAGAGGAGCATAAACCAAAAATTTTCAAAATATCCATCAGAATTTCAAAAGCAAACGAAAAAGGATCAATGCATATTACTAAAATTACCTTCGCAAACTCGGACAACAATTAAGCGAACATGAAACGTATAAAGAGAAAATCTTATAGGATATTTTATTAGTCTCTAAAGGATTTAAAGAACATGAAAATTGTAAACTACTTGATCCGATGATGGCCTTATTGCAGACTGTATTCCATGTCTCTTCTTATTCGTATTCTGCCTCAAAACCTTCTTCATATTCAAGCCGTCCCATGTACCTTAAATGAATCCATCCCTATTAAATAAATCCCAAATATCTGCTACCCCCAACCCCTGTTTTTCTGTTACAATTTTTCGTTAACTGAACAATAAAATGAAATGAATTTAAGCCATAAATATAATACAAACTTATCCACATCTCAATTGTGAAACCAAATGGGGTGACTGGAATGAAACAAAATTTGGAACTCACAAATAAAAATAGAAAAGGAAGCATGTAAGATGAGTTTCAAAGAAACAAACCTCATACCAAATTAGGAAACCTAATGATTATACAATACATGATGGACCATGAATAAAGACTAAGATACTTAATAGAAGAGGAGCTGGAAAGTTTGGTTCCGCTATCTCAAATATAAGGACCCGAGTCACTATACAATGCGCGTGGGCGGACCATTGAGGCTAACACTCTTGACCTTCTTCTCCGAATACTTCTGGAACTGCTTATCCCCGTTGGCATTGATAATCACCCCGGATCTCCTATCCATCTTTTTGGCCATCAATGGCATTGTAATCCCCTGTTCTTACAACTGCCAATTTCTCGACGCTATTGACCATATTCATAATCGTATGGCATGTACTAAACTGATCTAGGCCCTCCATTTAGTGATTGTCTTCAAGATTTCAAAGTGCTACCAAAATAACCTATAATTGCATATCAAGATTAAACTCATTACTAATCAAGAATAAACTCATTTCTAGAAAATTAAGTATACATGCCTCTAAAATAATGTAAGTAATGTAAATACCATGAAAACTCTAGAGATGTAAAACTCTAGAGATGTAAAACTCTACCAAAATAACCTATAATTGCATATCAAGATTAAACTCATTACTAATCAAGAATAAACTCATTTCTAGAAAATTAAGTATACATGCCTCTAAAATAATGTAAGTAATGTAAATAACATGAAAACTCTAGAGATGTAAAATTCAAATCTCAAACATCAATTAAAGAACCACCATGAACTTCCATACATACGTGATACATAAAACTTTGTGTATCTTTTGATATGTTAATTAAAACATCAATGGAAGTCATATCATACCACATTATGTTAATTAAAACTTCCATATATACATGATACATAAAACTTCCATACATACATATACATAAAATTTCCATATATACATATATATAAAGCTTCCATACATACCTGATACATACATCATAATTCCTACTAGAAACAAAACAAAGATCCATATAAAATAAGATTTCAAAAAAAGAACTCCATAAAACTAATATGCAGGGCCCTTCCACCCTATACCTTCTTAGTGTGAGCCAACAATAAAAAACTAAAGAATCGTACCAAAATAACATATTATAACCCCATACCTTCTTAGGGCTACCAAAATCTGCAAAACATAAGAAAAACATTGGATCTCTAATACATAATTACATTATTAGATATACAACTGAATAAGTGAAAAACCTAAACATTCAACCAAAAAATTTTAAAAAAACCACGAAACTATAAGGGCAAGAGTAAAACAAAGGCCATGTTTCCAGAAATATAACAAAACAATATCATCTTTTTCTTTGACCAAACATATAATCAACACACACACACACATACTCATATTAAAATATGTACATATATGTACCCATTGTAGTCCTCCAAGGTTGGTACATTATTTGATAAATGTAATGAAAGAATTTAAACCAATATGAAACATAAGAAAAATTAAATTCCAAATTGTAGTCTTTCAAAACAATAAAGCTACCCGTTTTGATCGTTAAATAGAGAGATGTGTATGAAAAAGGAAATATTTTCAATCAAACACACCATATATAAAAGGGAAAAACTATATATAACCCTAGGATTAAAAAAATCCAAATTGGAGTTTTTCAAAACAATAAAGCTACCTATTTAGGTCATTAATTAGTAGACAGATATGTATGAAAAGGAAAGATTTCTAATCAAACAACCCGGATATAAAGGGGAAAAAACTCATTATAGCCCAAGAATTCATATAAGAGAATGTAATTGATTTTGCAAAAATAGAATTGTGAGAGAACAAAGAATATACCTGAGAGAAGCACAATCATTAAACATATATTATGCCTGCAAAATAGAAGAAAAAAAAACTAATGACGGCAAATTAACCATTTTCAAACCAATAGAAAAAACTAAACATAATACAACAAAACAAAAAGAATCTAAAGCCAAATCGTATGACAAAGGGTCAATAGAATATAGGAAGGATACCTGCAAATCCATCAAATTAGAATGAAGTAACCTTTTAAGAAATTAGTAGCTAAAATTAGAAGAATTTTGAACAAAACCCTAATCAGACTGCAAAAGAATATTTCATAAAAAAATCAAATCAAATCCCCCAAACCTCTAAATTATACCCATACATCAAACTCAAATGAGGCACCAAATTAGTACCTAAAAAACAAAACAAACTAACAAATGAGGCGACTAAAATTTGAATCGAAAATAATTAAAACCGATTTAAACTCCAAATAAGAAAATTATGGATATATTTATCTGTGGCCAAGCCAAAAAAATTAAACATTGGTGCCAAATTTGGAACGAAGAACCGTGTAAAAAACTTTGTGAACTAAAAACCCCCAAAAATTTGTAAGATCTGAAAAATAGCCCTAAAAAAAGATCTAAATACCTCTTAATCCACGATCAAACCTAGAAAATCAAACAAAAAAAACCCTGGCTTGAAAACTAATTCCAAGACGTAGAAAAAAAAATTCAAAGCGCGGAAGGAGAGAGAGAGAGAGAGAGAGAGATTACCTTTAGGAACCTAATGTGGGAGGCTTTTTGTTCCGGCTGCATTGGATCGTAGTGTGGGAAGGATGAGGGCTTGGGAGGGTGATTATGTTGAAGTTGAAGAGAGAGTAGAGAGTGTCGTGGGAAAAAGTGAGATGAGAAAGTGAGAGAGGAGTGTGTACCGGCTCGATAGAGACGGTGAAGGTAGTCTCAGTTGTGTGTAAAACTTTCTTAGTGTTAATTTCCAATTTTATCCTTGTATTTGAATTTTGGGTAAAAGGAGGAAATGAAATGAAGGGTAAAAAAGAGGGGGAACTCAAATATGTAAAGGACAAACTTGTCTTCCAAATTTATGAATAGTGAAAACACCATCCTACTTTATTATATAGATACATGGACAGAAGCCCTATCCTTCTATTCTATGGTGATGCCTTCTAGGGCGACAAAAAGCATTCAATTGCTGAAGAATTTAATGAAGACACGAGAAAGCCTCAAGTTTCAGTCTCCCAGAGCCTTCAATTCAAGGTTTGAATGTATGCCCCGAAAATGGAATCTGTGCGGAGAGAGAGAGAGAGAGAGAGAGAGAGAGATTGACTCTTAAGTTTTTCAGGATTGGAAGGGCTAGAGAGTCAGAGAACATGATCATTTCATGGGGATACGATCTTTTTAAATGGTAAACCTCATTTCAAAATATTTTTAAAGGCCCCATTTAGGTCAGTTTTGTTGGAGCTGATATGTTTTTACTTAGCCGGAAAGTGGGATAGTTAAGAGTGTTTTCACTTATTTTCGGTTTCAATTTTCTTTTGGGTAAAATTGTAAATACTGTTAGGGCTGCACTTTTTTTTCTTAACGTGTGGTCTTAGGTCACATAACTGACCTTTTTTTAAAATCTGATTAAGTTTTATTTTTACTAATTTGGAACAATTGTTGATTTATGGTTTTTCAAAATAAGTAGGATCAGAAGTGAAACTCATTTTGAAAATGTGGTCAGATATTTATTGAAATCGTGTTGATCTAAATTCTTAATCTTTTCTGTTTCCCATCGCAATTATTCTATTTTGAATTTTTATAATTTATGCACAATAGTAGTTTTGAAATTTTCCAAAATAACGTCTGAATTACAAATTCCCATTGTTCCACAGTTTTGAAGTTTGTCAAAAGTTCCAAATTTTTGCAACACATTCCAATTACCAAATAAATCAAAATTCAAATTGACAACTAGTTTTCCACAAAGGAACGAAAAATATTTTCCTATACGTTTTAGGTGAAAATAATCTATATTGTGTACAAGCTGTAATAGTGTGATTCGAACAAAATTTAATTCTAAATAGACGAAATTACTTTTCACCATTTTACATTTTACTTGGCAAAAAAAATGTCACCCTGAATTAAACAGTCAGATGCTTATGGAAAATTTGGCCATGATCTTGAGGCGGTAATACCCCGTATTTCTGGCAATATTTATTTTTGGGATTAATTAATTAAATGAGAATTAATTGGGAATTAATTGGAATAAAATAATAGCGAGATGTGAGTTGGTATTTCACTATATTGAGTATATATGATGATTTATGAATATTGAATTATGAAATTGTCGTGAGATTGATATACGGCAATTTGGACATTTTATTGGGACGCGGGTGATAGTTGCGTCAGCATATAATTATTTTATTTATAAAAGTGAATTTAAAATCTATTAATCGTATGGTCGTTTTGAGTGTGCCAACGCGTCCGGAAGGGTCGAGATAGTCAGAAAACACTAGCCGGGGGTTTAGTTTGGGTCCCGGGGCATTTTTAGGCCATACCGGCATCTTATAGGGGTATTTTGGTAATTTTGTACTTTTGGAAATTAAAAGTGACGAAAATTAGTAAATTATATCTGATGTGGATTTGACCCACTAAGACACTAACCAACCCATGTTAACCCATTAGGTTACGTAGGTTATTAGAATTAGGTTTCTAATTACTTTCCAAAAGAAAAACCCTAGCCACCATTAGAGAAAAGCTTGGAGAGAGAGAGAAGAAGGGAATTCTGCAGAAAGAGAGGGAGAGAGCTTCATCATTGTCGTCAAAATCTGAGATTTAATCAAGGCAAGTGGTTTAATTTCAATTATTATAGAGAATGCATCTTCCATGTGTAGGAATTTACATAAATCTAATTGTTCTTGAGAGTTTTATAAAGACCCATTTTAAATGGACTTAGAATTTGAATGTTGAGGAGTAATTGCATGTAGAATCGTAGAGAAATGATTACCCTGAGGTAAATATGTGTTGGATGTAACAAAAATGAATTTAATTTGAGTAAATTGATGATCATAAATTTTAGGGTTTATGTTCTTGAAAATTTGGGCAAAAGTGTAGAGATTTGATGGATTGATGATGATTGGGATGAATTGGTCCTTTAAAATACGTTTGTATATAACCCTGATATGTCTAGGGATGATTAGAGACCATAAAACATTGTTGGGACGAATTTTGGTTGAGATTATAAGTGTAGAAATTGGTGAAAAACGAATATAGAATTTCTGGGCTTGAATCTGGTCACTCGTTAGAAGACCTACCCAGGTCGTTCGAACGAGCTCGTTCGAACGAGCTTCTAACGAGTTGACAGTTTGGGGTTCTAACGAGAGGGATGTTCATTCGGTAATCTCGTTCGAACGAGATCTCGTTAGATAGACCAGTTCGTTCGAACGAAATCTCGTTCGAACAGCCTCGTTCGAACGAGACTTCTAACGAGCTGGCAGTTTAGGCCTTTTTAGCCTGTTTTGATTTTGGGAGTCCCGTAAACTTGGTCGATGTTAGAGATAACATTCCTTTGATGGGGTATTGGTATACTTGGTGCATTTGGGATATAATGAGGAGTAAATTATAATTGTGGAACGAATCAAATAGACATTATGGATTGAGACGTGAGTGCCCACTACGACGTGAGAATAAATTATGGCGCGTATAAATGTGGACCGGGATTATATAAGTTAAATATATATTAAGCTGGTACGAGAATGCGATATGTACTACAATTAAATTACGGTGATTACTAAGATGCGTGTTTACTTAGTATTGGTATATGATTTGTGTGTATGACATACCTACCATACTTGCTATCACGGGAGGTTTGCGTTCGATTAGGGCCCTCTAATCCTTGTGTTGCCCGGATTTAGACTGGTTACCTCGATGAACATAGGTCAGAGAAAGACTTATTGGGATGTTAATAAGTCCGCTGATCGTGGGAGCGTAGGTATGTGCGTGACCCATGTGATGTGACTGTGTTCGCCTTCGTTATTTGTGATGTAGTTATCTGTGAACTATTCCTGAGAGATTCGGAATATGTGATCCTTATGTACGTGATGTACCGGGATGGATAGCAGAGTATGTGTGCACCGCAGCTTAGTTCTCGGGGTGCTTGTATTGTATATTTATGATGTGAATAATATACACTTAATTAATGGGAACCTTCATGTTAATGTTGTGAATATAATTACGGTATTGTTTCGAGAAAAAAACATAACGGGTTAACTGATAGTGAAATATATTGCATATTGAGCATCTGAGTTTACGTTAAACCCCTATTTAATTGAGATCGTTTTTATGTTAATGGGAACCGAGTAATAAGGGTAGAACCTATATCAGTCTAGCTAGATATGATGTCACTTAGCTAGTGGTTTGTGTCATTTTAGATGGGTACTTACGTTAGGAGTGCACAGTTAGACGAGAGGTGAGAATTTCATGTGAGTGCACGTCCTAACATGTACTTTGCATTTAATGTTTTAAATGTTTTTAAATCACTTGCAGGTTTTTTTAAAATATCTCCACATTCGGGCTCTGACCCGTTTGCATTCAAATCTATTTTTTTTTTGTAAAACCATTTTAGGTGCCCAGCCACAAGGACACCATGCATAGGATACTCATTCAGATGACGTGCTGTAGCTGTTTGTGGAAGCTACAGGGATTTGCTTTTAGACACTTCTATCTTTTGGATTCCAGATTCAGTATCTATCAGTTGTAGGGCATGTTGCCCATTTCTATTAGAGACGTCTTTCCATTACAGTTTTTCAGACTTTGGCATGTATTGATTCAGTATTCAGTTTAGTTATTTCAGTTTGTGGTATTGTAGTGAGGAGTTTTCCTCCAGACTTTATTTACATTATGTGATGGTTATTCTATTTACTTCGTTATGGTGAATGGTGTTATTATTCTTGCATTAAATCTTTTACTGCATGTTAATCAGACTTTAATTAAAATTTGGCAACTTACTTTTTAAATACTAGGTGGTTAGTAATAATAAAATATTTTCGACAGTGATGATATTAACTGAGCCAACTTGGCATTTTGGTTTAATTTAATAAAGGAGTAGCTACCCAGTATTTAATTAGTCGGGGTGTCACAGGTGGTATCCGAGCATCATGTTCTAGTGTCCTTTAGGATCTGTACGGCTATTATGTTTCCGCTAAGCTTTCTTTGATATAGAGCCCTATATTTTAGGACTGTTGTACTCTTTTTGTGTATGCTTCGTTCTTCAGCTATTTTAAGTTTATAAACAGCGAACTTATAAACTTCATTCTTGTTTCAGATGCCTCCACGACGTGCACGAAGAGTTCCCAGGGATGCAACGCCCGAACCCCAGCCCGCTCCAGTTCAGGGCATGATGAACGCCACTGAGGTTGCAGCTATAGTAGCCCAAGCGGTAAATGCCGCAATTGCCGTAGTTCAGCAGGCACCACCTCAGTCGCCGGTTGCCGCGCCAGTACAGGCAAATGCATTCCCATTTGCTTGGGAATGTGTACGTGACGCTTTTCAGAAAGCGCATCCGCCAGAGTTTGCAGGTAGCTCTGATGTGGTAGTCTCGAGCCAATGGAGGAAGGATATGCAGAGGCACTTGAGAATGTATGAGTGCATGGATGTTCAGAAGCAGGTGCTAGCTACTTTCAAGCTAGTTGGATCTGCACTGCAGTGGTGGGAGTCTATTACCACCGTAGAGGAGAGGGATACTCTCACTATTCAGGACTTTTGGGTGCGGTTTGATCACAAGTACTTTCCGTCAGCTGTTCATACAGAAATGAGGAGGAAATTGATGAGTCTGAGGTAGGAGGGTAAGACCTTGGCCTAATATGAGGCCGAGTTCACAATCTGTTGAATATCGTTCCGGATGAGATACCGACAGAAAAGAAGAAGATTGAGAAATTCACCGACGGGTTGACATGGAGGATCCGTCAGCATCTGTTAGGGAACCTTTCGTTGGCCACTTATTCTGATGTGGTTAACGCTGATTTGTTACACTGCCAGGATCACCGCTTTCATATGGCTGAGGGCAAGAGATCGGGAGAGTCTAGCCATCAGGGCAGGACTGGAGGACATGGTGCCGGTGGGGCACAATATGTTCAGGGGCAGAGACAGGGTGAGCAGGGTTCCCAGCAGGGGGATCATAAGAGGTTCAGATCAGGGAACTATAGGCACGGACAGGGAGGTTTTCGTCAGGGCCATCGGGGTCCAAACGACCATCAGGGCCAACAGGGGCAGAATGGGCAGCAGTTTCACCAGGGCCAGCAGGGCCAAGGGAGGAATGGTAACGGCCACCAGGGCCGGGGATAGCAAGGGCATAGAGGAGGGAACTTCCCAGGGAAGTGTTTTGTTTGTGGCAAGACTGGCCATAAACGACAGGATTGTCCTGATAGGGGCAGGGCCCCACAGCAGCAGCAACAGGGTGCTCGCCAGGAGCCACAGAGGCCTATGTTTCCCGCCGCTCTCCCCGCACCGCCACAGATGGCAGCATTGCCACCCATTCCAGCAGTCCCAGCTCAGCAGGGGCAGCTACAGTATGGACGTGTCTATAATGTCCACCAGGCTGCAGTTCCACAGGCACCGCCCGCGATTGAGGATACGTTTCCTATCCATGGCACTATGGGTCGGGTATTGTTTGATACGGGGGCTACACATTGCTTTATAGCCACACATTTTGCGAAAGCCTTAGGGTTGTTAGCTACGGCAAAGAGCACAGTGACGTGTGTCGACTCACCTTTGGGGAGTGGGTCACTTATTTTCTTTATATGCCGGGGAGTGGGGGTAGAGATTGGTGGTTTGGTATTACCTGCAGACATGTTGGTATTAGATATGCATGTTCACGATGTGATTATCGGTATGGATTGGCTCATAGCTTATAGGGCTATGATTGATTGCTTCAGCGGGAGCATTGTTTTTGCCATTCCGAGGCAAGAGATGTTTGTAG
Source organism: Sambucus nigra (assembly GCA_949130495.1). NCBI lineage: Eukaryota > Viridiplantae > Streptophyta > Magnoliopsida > Dipsacales > Adoxaceae > Sambucus > Sambucus nigra. The sequence continues at coordinate 358,983,636 of OX422213.1, read as the reverse complement.
TGGCGATGCCTCGCCTAGAGGGAGGATCGACCGCTCATCTGTATTACATAGAGGAGGATACCTCTATGGAGGTTGTGATTCCTTTAGATTCTATCCCAGTTGTCAGGGAATATTCGGATGTGTTTCAGGAGATACCAGGCCTACCCCCCAGTCGAGAGATAGACTTTGTTATAGACCTTTTACCAGGTACGAGACCTATAGCACGCGCACCGTACCGTATGGCTCCAGCTGAGATGCGAGAGCTACGAGATCAGATAGAGCAGCTGTTAGGTCAGGGCTTTATTTGCAGGAGTACCTCACCTTGGGGCGCTCCAGTTTTGTTTGTGAATATGAGGGACGGTTCACTGAGATTGTGTGTGGACTACCAAGAGTTGAACAAGGTCACGATACGGAATAAGTATCCGTTGCCTCGAATCGATGACCTATTTGACCAGTTGAGGGGAGATTCTGTCTTCTCGAAGATTGATTTGAGGTCGGGATACCATCAGTTGCGTATCAGGGAGGAGGATGTCTCGAAGACTGCGTTCTTGTCGAGATATGGTTCTTACGATTTTCGAGTTATGCCTTTTGGTTTGACCAACGCTCCAGCTGTGTTTATGGACTTGATGAACAGAGTGTTCAGGGATTTCCTAGATCAGTTTGTCATTGTCTTCATCGATGATATTCTAGTTTACTCTCAGACAGAGGAGGAGCACGCCGAGCATTTGAGGCAGGTTTTGCAGACGCTGCATCAGAACGAGTTGTATGCAAAATATGAGAAATGCGGGTTTTGGCTGAAGGAGGTCCAGTTTTTGGGACATATTATTTCCGACCGGGGAATATCTATTGATCCGGGGAAAGTATCCGCGGTGAGGGAGTGGGGACAGCCCACGACACCGACTGAGATCCGTAGTTTCTTGGGCCTAGCAGGATACTACAGGAGGTTCATTCGGGGATTTTCGAAGATAGCGGGTCCTTTGACACATCTGACTCGTAAGGGTGTGCCATTCATCTGGAGTGATAACTGTCAGTTGGCATTCGATGAATTGAAGAATAAATTGACCTCAACACCTGTGTTAGCATTTCCGAGACCGGGAGTTGAATATTTGGTTTACACCGATGCGTCTTTGAAAGGACTTGGAGGTGTATTGCAGCAGGAGAGACAGGCCATAGCTTATGCTTCCCGTAAGCTTAAACCTCACGAGAAGAATTACCCCACTCATGATTTGGAGTTGGCGACAGTGGTATTTGCCCTACGGATTTGGAGGCACTATCTTTTGGGGGAGAAGTTCCAATTGTTCACAGACGACAAGTCCCTACAGTACCTGTTCACGCAGAAGGAGTTGAATATGCGGCAGCGTAGGTGGCTTGAGTTTGTGAAAGACTACCAGTTCGATATCCAGCATCATCCGGGTAAGGCTGATGTGGTGGTAGACGCGTTGAGCCGTAGGCCAGCAGATGAAGTGGAAGAGGTGTGGAAGGCCAAGTGGAAGGAATTGGGACACCAGGATGCAGTGGCCCGATCTTTCATCTCTGTGATGACCGTTACACCGCAGATTGTCACGAAGGTAGTACGGGCACAGACTAATGACTCGTTCTGTCAGGAGCAGATAGTTCTATTTCTAGCAGAGGGAGCCGAGTCCTATACCATTAGCTCAGACGGGGGATTACGCTTCAATGGGAGGTTGGTGGTTCCGGAAGGGGAGGAATTGCGACACGATGTGATGACAGAGTCACACGGCTCACGGTTCGCGGTACATCCCGGAGGGGATAAAATGTACCAAGACATGAGACGCCAGTATTGGTGGAGCGGTATAAAGAGAGATATCGCTGAGTTTGTTTTGAAATGCGCCACTTGTCAGCTTGTAAAAGTGGATCATCAGAAACCGACAGGAATTCTACAGCCGTTGGAGGTCCCGATGTGGATGTGGGAGAGCATATCCATGGATTTTATCCTGGGTTTGCCTACGTCGCAGAGGGGTCATGACTCCGTTTGGGTAATTGTGGACAGATTGTCCAAAGTCACTCACTTTTTACCCGTAAGGACTGACTACACTACGGGACAGTATGCCCAGCTCTTCATTTCAGAGATTGTGAGACTTCACGGTGTGACCCTAAATATCATGTCTGACAGAGACAAGATATTTGTTTCGCAATTTTGGGAGAGTTTCCAGGAGGCCATGGGCACGGAATTACGGTTGAGTACGGCTTATCATCCGCAGACCGATGGGCAGACCGAGAGCACAAATCAGATGTTGGAGGACATGCTACGCATGTGCATTATTGACTTTGGGAGTGGATGGGAGCAGTACCTTCCACTGGTGGAGTTTGCTTACAACAACTCCTATCAGTTCACTATTGGCATGGCTCCATTTGAGGCGTTGTACGGTAGGCCTTGTCGTTCCCCAGCATGTTGGTTAGAAGTGGGGGACAACAAACTACTTGGGCCGGAAGTGATTCAGGATACTTCGGTAAGGATTGAGTTAATTCGGAGTCGCATTCGAGTAGCTCAAGACAGGCAGAAGAGCTATGCTGATGCGAAGAGGTTCTTCAGAGAGTTCCAAGTAGGGGACCAGGTTTTGCTCAGAGTATCTATTATGAAGGGGATTATGCGTTTCGGGAAGAAAGGGAAGTTGTCACCGAGATATGTGGGACCATTTCCTATTATTGAGCGGATTGGACCGGTTGCGTATAGGCTTGGATTACCGGAGCATTTGCATCGGATTCACGATGTGTTTCATATTTCCTCGCTAAGGAAATATCTTAGAGACAATTTGGCTCATTCTCATATTTCTTTGGAGGACATCGATCTCCAACCTGATAGCTCCTACGAGGAGGGGCCGATTGCTATTTTGGACCGGAGTGAGCGGAAACTGCGGTCAGAGATAGTCCCGTTAGTGTGTGTTCAGTGGCGACATCATAATGTCGAGGAGTCCACATGGGAACGCAAGGATGAGATGCGTGAACGTTATCCAGAGTTGTTCTTACCAGGTACTTGAAGGCCCTATATAGAGCACACCTAGGATTTGCTTTTCGTGCTTTAGCTATATAGGACTTCATCTAGTTGGACTAGAATTTTGACAAAATATTCTTGTAATTTAGGTTTGTGTGTCCCCATATCGACTCCAAGCTCTCTTTGTCCATCTACATAAAATGTGATCTCCATTCAGTCCGCCATCTCAGAAAAAGGTAAACTTATGGCTCATAGGAATTTTATATCACGTAGGACACGACACCACGTTGCATTTTGCATTTTATCATATCTTATGATAATATTTTGTTTCGTCATAATAAAATTATTTTTGAGTTCAAAAATTAATTTGAAATTTTTATAAGAAAAATATTTTATTGGAAAATCAGTTTTGACACTAAATATTTTTCTTAATAAAAATTGCAGAATATTTTTTTTTTGAAATTAAAAATACATTTTGTTATTTTATGTTTACTGTGCATATGCGTGTTATTATATATATAAGTTTATGTATGCGTGTATATTAATATATATATATATATATATATATATATATATATATATATATATTATATATACATAATATATGTTGTGTGCGTGCGTGTGTTTTTATATATATGTTAATATATGTATGTGTGTATGCATGCCTTTCCCTTGTGATATTATATATATATATTAATATATGTGATGTGGTCTTGGCTTGAACTATTCACCTTAACTGTTGGCGATGTGACCTCTTGCATATTTTTAAAAGACTCCTCCATGAGTTAGTAACTGCATGCGTGTTCTTCTTTTTTTTAACTGTTGGCCACATACGAATTGACACCTTGGCTGATTTATGAGCTGGCCGAGATTAGCCCATCTCATACATGAGATATTTGTTGCTTTTTGCTTTGCCAAAAGCTGTTGCCATATGACTTGCCCATGCCTTATATCAGTTGGCCCTGTAGCGCATTACTTAAGTTGGCGTGTGTCAGTCTTCCTGAGCTGACCGTCCCATGACTTTTGGGTTGCCACGTCGGTTGGCGTGTTTATTTAGACACATCAGACCTTTCCCATGCTCTGCCGATTTTGACCTCACGCAGGTCTGTTAACAGCCCTTAGCTGTTGCCGATTTGACAAGGCAGTAAGTTTGGAATATTTATATATATTTTTAAAACCGAAACTGTTTTTTTTTGGGAAAACGACGTCGCGTCTATTTTTTAAAATCAAAAATAATTTTTGTTTTATAAAAACGACAACGTCTGACTATTTTTTTACCGCCCACGGTTTTCTTCAAAACCGAAAATGGTTTTGTTCCTTTTACTAAAACGACGCAGTTCTATTGTTGGTGTAACGGTAATACTTTTGTTATTGATTCTGTTACTGTTATAACGTGGCCGTCTATATTTCTTTGCAACGGTAATATCTTTTTTGGCGTTTTCAGTACGCAGTCAGTTTTACAGCTGGCTTTATGTATTTTTTTAAATAGTTCAATTTTTTTTAAAACGGCACAGTTTTATAAAACGAATTGGTTCTTGAATTTGTTAGTATAACAGCTTGCTTTACACGTGTCTTATTTTTAATGGAACATTTTGTGTTTCTTTCTCAGCCACAAGATCTATTTTTTTTTTTTTTATCAACGGTTCTGTGTAATTCTTTAGTAATCCGTGTGACTCTATTTTACACCTATCAGCACACACTTGTGCACTCTATAAATAGAGACTTTGTGCCTTCATTTTTTTTAACCCGAGAAAATTCGTTTTTGAGCATAAATTCTGCCAAAATTAATTCTGAGAGAGAGAGACTAAACACCAGTATTTTCAGAGAAATCTTTTGTGTATTCCTTACAAAACATTGCTGAGTCTTCAAATCGTTTTGTGGATTCAAGAATGGAAGGTTTTTAGATCTCAGAATTTCTGCATTTCCAAATCAATTGATTTTTCATTCTGAAAAATCGTTTTGTGAGTATCTCTATTATTGTTCTTGTTTTCTTGTAGTTTCTGATCTGTTATGTGCTAGATCTAAAGTGTTTGTGTAAGTATTGTGCTGATATATTTTATAAACACTACACACACTAGAACCAGTATTGATCTTACTTCATTTAAAACACTTTGTTTTAAATTGATTCTTTCTGAAAATCTGATTTACACTAAAGTACAACTAATTCTAGGTTTAGAGATTTAAACCTAATATAAGTTGTGAATCGGAACCTAACTACCTGATACTGGAAATATGACCTTGGACTAAACATATTTGTACCTGTATACTTGACCAAGGACTTGGACTGAGAACAAGAACATACTGGACCTAATCAAGAACCTGAACTGTTCAGAATGATTGGAACTTAAACTAAACTGGATTAAATCATTTTAATCTGAACTAGTTATAAACAGTTTGTATTATTTCTGACTGTATGCTTGATATGATTTATTTCTGTTCAGTGTAGAAATATATCTGTGTGAACATGCTTACTTGATTGCTTAAGTGATTCAGAAATTGATTGCATCTCATATCACTCACATATAATCACTCACGTATTCACGTAGACACATCTTTGTTTGTGAAACAGCTTTCAAAATGTGTCGTAGTCGTGATATAACCTGTTTTGACCTTGACAAATTGCTTGCTGAACAACGATATAAGGGTGATACTAGAGGGTTTGGTTATGATGGTCCTATTTCAAAGACTGATGATTTTACTAAACCAGTCCCCTTTGTAAAAGCTCAAGAAGAAATGGCTCTTCCGTTGGAAAGTAAGTTGTCTGAAAAGGATAAAGGAAAACAAGTCTTAATTGAAAGTGATTTTGAAAATGACATTGATACCTTCATTGAAAATTTTGTTGAGGCATCTACATCTAAATATTGCCCTCCGGCCAAGAGACTCTATAGACCTCCTAAACCATTTATTCGTAATGAATCTGTCAAGCATGTAGAGGAAAAACACTACCAATCTGATCTACCTACTTCTAGTAAATTTTGTACTAGGTGTGATGTTTTTGGTCACCAAAACTGGGAATGCCTTTGTAATCGCAAGAAAGGTACTCATTTTAAAAGTCATAACCCTAATGTGAAGCAATTTACAAATTTTCGAAGGCAGCGCACTAATAATAATTGGAATCATTTCTTCAATAAATCTAGGCCTCATGTTAACAAGAACAGTTTTTCGAAAGCTAAATCTTTTCCTAAATTCCAAAAGGCCCAAAAACCTTTGAAAACTCGGCCTATTTGGATTAGGACTTGTGATTTGAGACCTCAAATGGATTTTTTAAAATCTAAGAAATGTCCAACTAATGTATGTGACGCTTGCGAGTGTGAGAAAATCATTAAGTCTCCTCACGAGAAGGTTAAGGACTTAAACACCACCACACCCTTAGACTTGTTCAATGATGGGGGAGGTGAGTTTTATCAAAATGGAGTTACCATGTATTGCGATGCTAATAGATATTCGTACCAGTTTTATGCTCCAAAAACTCTTAAACAATTAGGGTTGTTCCTTCTATTGCATGTGATTTTTAGCTTGCTGATATGGTTTATATACCTTGAGATAACTCTTGTTTTGAAGTAACTTCAACATTTGATTGGAAAGATTGTACTTGACTGTTTTGCTTATGTTTAAACTGCATACTTTGATTACTAGATCTCCGAGGTTTTAGGATAAAGGTATCTACTAAAAACCGGTATCTCTTAAAGCCATGTTTAATGTAGGAGACGCTTATTTTGCAGATTATTAACACTTATTTTTTTTCTTTCTTTTCCATTGTCTAATTTAGACAAAATGGGGGAGAATTGAGTACATATTTTAGTCCTTTGTTGTTGATATTTTTCATACATATCCTGTCTTATAATTTCTGCACATTTTATTCTGTCATTTTAATATTTTGGTAGAACAAATGCTACTAACTTGATTTCTTGGCAGAAAGTGTATTTATGTTTTGCAGGTTTTTCTTAACCGTGCATCCGTTCGAGTTGTGTCTTTTTCTTTTCTAGGATGGGTGGATAGTTAGCTACTCTTTTGTATAGGACATATTAGGATTTATTTTTCCTTAGTATATCATTTGATGTACTCAAGGGTTTTCTCAAAATTAGTCCAATGGGGGAGTTTGAAGGCCCTATATAGAGCACACCTAGGATTTGCTTTTCGTGCTTTAGCTATATAGGACTTCATCTAGTTGGACTAGAATTTTGACAAAATATTCTTGTAATTTAGGTTTGTGTGTCCCCATATCGACTCCAAGCTCTCTTTGTCCATCTACATAAAATGTGATCTCCATTCAGTCCGCCATCTCAGAAAAAGGTAAACTTATGGCTCATAGGAATTTTATATCACGTAGGACACGACACCACGTTGCATTTTGCATTTTATCATATCTTATGATAATATTTTGTTTCGTCATAATAAAATTATTTTTGAGTTCAAAAATTAATTTGAAATTTTTATAAGAAAAATATTTTATTGGAAAATCAGTTTTGACACTAAATATTTTTCTTAATAAAAATTGCAGAATATTTTTTTTTTGAAATTAAAAATACATTTTGTTATTTTATGTTTACTGTGCATATGCGTGTTATTATATATATAAGTTTATGTATGCGTGTATATTAATATATATATATATATATATATATATATATTATATATACATAATATATGTTGTGTGCGTGCGTGTGTTTTTATATATATGTTAATATATGTATGTGTGTATGCATGCCTTTCCCTTGTGATATTATATATATATATTAATATATGTGATGTGGTCTTGGCTTGAACTATTCACCTTAACTGTTGGCGATGTGACCTCTTGCATATTTTTAAAAGACTCCTCCATGAGTTAGTAACTGCATGCGTGTTCTTCTTTTTTTTAACTGTTGGCCACATACGAATTGACACCTTGGCTGATTTATGAGCTGGCCGAGATTAGCCCATCTCATACATGAGATATTTGTTGCTTTTTGCTTTGCCAAAAGCTGTTGCCATATGACTTGCCCATGCCTTATATCAGTTGGCCCTGTAGCGCATTACTTAAGTTGGCGTGTGTCAGTCTTCCTGAGCTGACCGTCCCATGACTTTTGGGTTGCCATGTCGGTTGGCGTGTTTATTTAGACACATCAGACCTTTCCCATGCTCTGCCGATTTTGACCTCACGCAGGTCTGTTAACAGCCCTTAGCTGTTGCCGATTTGACAAGGCAGTAAGTTTGGAATATTTATATATATTTTTAAAACCGAAACTGTTTTTTTTTGGGAAAACGACGTCGCGTCTATTTTTTAAAATCAAAAATAATTTTTGTTTTATAAAAACGACAACGTCTGACTATTTTTTTACCGCCCACGGTTTTCTTCAAAACCGAAAATGGTTTTGTTCCTTTTACTAAAACGACGCAGTTCTATTGTTGGTGTAACGGTAATACTTTTGTTATTGATTCTGTTACTGTTATAACGTGGCCGTCTATATTTCTTTGCAACGGTAATATCTTTTTTGGCGTTTTCAGTACGCAGTCAGTTTTACAGCTGGCTTTATGTATTTTTTTAAATAGTTCAATTTTTTTTAAAACGGCACAGTTTTATAAAACGAATTGGTTCTTGAATTTGTTAGTATAACAGCTTGCTTTACACGTGTCTTATTTTTAATGGAACATTTTGTGTTTCTTTCTCAGCCACAAGATCTATTTTTTTTTTTTTTATCAACGGTTCTGTGTAATTCTTTAGTAATCCGTGTGACTCTATTTTACACCTATCAGCACACACTTGTGCACTCTATAAATAGAGACTTTGTGCCTTCATTTTTTTTAACCCGAGAAAATTCGTTTTTGAGCATAAATTCTGCCAAAATTAATTCTGAGAGAGAGAGACTAAACACCAGTATTTTCAGAGAAATCTTTTGTGTATTCCTTACAAAACATTGCTGAGTCTTCAAATCGTTTTGTGGATTCAAGAATGGAAGGTTTTTAGATCTCAGAATTTCTGCATTTCCAAATCAATTGATTTTTCATTCTGAAAAATCGTTTTGTGAGTATCTCTATTATTGTTCTTGTTTTCTTGTAGTTTCTGATCTGTTATGTGCTAGATCTAAAGTGTTTGTGTAAGTATTGTGCTGATATATTTTATAAACACTACACACACTAGAACCAGTATTGATCTTACTTCATTTAAAACACTTTGTTTTAAATTGATTCTTTCTGAAAATCTGATTTACACTAAAGTACAACTAATTCTAGGTTTAGAGATTTAAACCTAATATAAGTTGTGAATCGGAACCTAACTACCTGATACTGGAAATATGACCTTGGACTAAACATATTTGTACCTGTATACTTGACCAAGGACTTGGACTGAGAACAAGAACATACTGGACCTAATCAAGAACCTGAACTGTTCAGAATGATTGGAACTTAAACTAAACTGGATTAAATCATTTTAATCTGAACTAGTTATAAACAGTTTGTATTATTTCTGACTGTATGCTTGATATGATTTATTTCTGTTCAGTGTAGAAATATATCTGTGTGAACATGCTTACTTGATTGCTTAAGTGATTCAGAAATTGATTGCATCTCATATCACTCACATATAATCACTCACGTATTCACGTAGACACATCTTTGTTTGTGTAATATCTGAACAAGTCTAGTGTTCGAGATTTAAAGAAAGAGAAAAGAAGTTTTTCAAAGGTGTATTCAAAGTCAAACTGATTTGATTTGAATAACACAAGACTTGCAAAGATATAGGTGTTATATATTCTGTTGCATCACACACACTTCACTAGAAAGTAAATAATAGGCACTGAGCCAACCTGCGCTTAAAGAAGTTAAAGGGGAGGCGTGGAAGTGAAGAACGCAAAAACAAGTGAGGACAAGTTAAAGAGAGAACTGAATAAGCAACCTGGTTAGAGACTTGGTCGTGTGGGATAATAGCTAGATCATTCTTCTTTAATTGTTACGTTTGTTGTTTGTAACTCGTACCTATTCTTTTATTGTTTTAGTGGAAGTAGTTTAGGTAACTCCTAGAGGAGTTCGTCGTTTTTCCCGGGGAAGGGTTTTTGCGACGTTAAATAAATACCGTGTGTTGTACATTTCTTGCATTTCACCTCATAAGAAAAGGTAGGACTACATAATTAGAAACTCGCCTAAAAATTGAATCTGTTTTGGACTATAATTAACTTTGAAAATTAAAACTATTTTCATAAAAGTTAATCAAATTAAGTAAAAGTTTAACTTGGTCCCCCTTGGCATCATTCATATAAACTCGTAGGTTTAAGGTGTTTACTCAACAATAGTTTACTTCCGCATATAAAGTCTTTGCGCACTGACCCGCATTTTCGGGGTCACCTCAGTACTTTCTAGTTCCGAATTTCGGGACAAAATTCTGTTATTAGGGGGGAAGTATGTAATACCCCGTATTTCTCGCAATATTTATTTTTGGGATTAATTAACTAAATGAGAATTAATTAGGAATTAATCCAGATAAAATACTAGCGAGATGTGAGTTGGTATTTGACTATATTGAGTATATATGATGATTTATGAATATTGAATTATGAAATTGTCGTGAGATTGATATACGGCAATTTGGACATTTTATTGGGACGCGGGTGATAGTTGTGTCAGCATATAATTATTTTATTTATAAAAGTGAATTTAAAATCTATTAACCGTATGGTCATTTTGAGTGCGCCAACGCGTCCGGAAGGGTCGAGATAGTCAGAAAACACTAGCCGGGGGTTTAGTTTGGGTCCCGGGGCATTTTTAGGCCATACCGGCATCTTATAGGGGTATTTTGGTAATTTTGTATTTTTGGAAATTAAAAGTGACGAAAATTAGTAAATTATATCTTATGTGGATTTTACCCACTAGGCCACTAACCAACCCATGTTAACCCATTAGGTTACGTAGGTTATTAGAATTAGGTTTCTAATTACTTTCCAAAAGAAAAACCCTAGCCACCATTAGAGAAAAGCTTGGAGAGAGAGAGAAGAAGGGAATTCTGCAGAAAGGGAGGGAGAGAGCTTCATCATCATCGTCAAAATCTGAGATTTAATCAAGGCAAGTGGTTTAATTTTAATTATTATAGAGAATGCATTTTCCATGTGTAGGAATTTACATAAATCTAATTATTCTTGAGAGTTTTATAAAGACCCATTTTAAATGGACTTAGAATTTGAATGTTGAGGAGTAATTGCATGTAGAATCGTAGAGAAATGATTACCCTGATGTAAATATGTGTTGGATGTAACAAAAACGAATTTAATTTGAGTAAATTGATGATGATAAATTTTAGGGTTTATGTTCTTGAAAATTTGGGGAAAAGTGTAGAGATTTGATGGATTGATGATGATTGGGATGAATTGGTCCTTTAAAATACGTTTGTATATAACCCTGATATGTCTAGGGATAATTAGAGACCATAAAACATTGTTGGGACAAATTTTGGTTGAGATTAGAAGTGTAGAAATTGGTGAAAAACGAATATAGAATTTTGGGCTTGAATTTGGTCACTCGTTAGAAGACCTACCCAGGTCGTTCGAACGAGTTCGTTCGAACGAGCTTCTAACGAGTTGACAGTTTGGGGTTCTAACGAGAGGGATGTTCGTTCGATAATCTCGTTCGAACGAGATCTCGTTAGATAGACCAGTTCGTTCGAACGAAATCTCGTTCGAACAGCCTCGTTCGAACGAGACTTCTAACGAGCTGGCAGTTTAGGCCTTTTTAGCCTATTTTGATTTTGGGAGTCCCGTAAACTTGGTCGATGTTAGAGATAACATTCCTTTGATGGGGTATTGGTATACTTGGGACATTTGGGATATAATGAGGAGTAAATTATAATTGTGGAACGAATCAAATAGACATTATGGGTTGAGACGTGAGTGCCTACTACGACGTGAGAATAAATTATGGCGCGTATAAATGTGGACCGGGATTATATAAGTTATATATATATTAAGCTGGTACGAGAATGCGATATGTACTACAATTAAATTACGGTGATTACTAAGATGCGTGTTTACTTAGTATTGGTATATGATTTGTGTGTATGACATACCTACCATACTTGCTATCATGGGAGGTTTGCGTTCGATTAGGGCCCTCTAATCCTTGTGTTGCTCGGATTTAGACTGGTTACCTCGATGAACATAGGTCAGAGAAAGACTTATTGGGATGTTAATAAGTTCGCTGATCGTGGGAGCGTAGGTATGTGCGTGACCCATGTGATGTGACTGTGTTCGCCTCCATTATTTGTGATGTTGTTATCTGTGAACTATTCCTGAGAGATTCGGAATATGTGATCCTTATGTACGTGATGTACCGAGATGGATAGCAGAGTATGTGTGCACCGCAGCTTAGTTCTCGGGGTGCTTGTATTGTATATTTATGATGTGAATAATATACACTTAATTAATGGGAACCTTCATGTTAATGTTGTGAATATAATTACGGTATTGTTTCGAGAAAAAAACATAACGGGTTAACTGATAGTGAAATATATTGCATATTGAGCATCTGAGTTTACGTTAAACCCCTATTTAATTGAGATCGTTTTTATGTTAATGGGAACCGAGTAATAAGGGTAGAACCTATATCAGTCTAGCTAGATATGATGTCACTTAGCTAGTGGTTTGTGTCATTTTAGATGGGTACTTACGTTAGGAGTGCACAGTTAGACGAGAGGTGAGAATTTCATGTGAGTGCACATCCTCACATGTACTTTTCATTTAATGTTTTAAATGTTTTTAAAGCACTTGCAGGTTTTTTAAAAATATCTCCACATTCGGGCTCTGACCCGTTTGCTTTCAAATCTATTTTTTTTTTTTGTAAAACCATTTTAGGTGCCCAGCCACAAGGACACCATGCATAGGATACTCATTCAGATGACGTGCTGTAGCTGTTTGTGGAAGCTACAGGGATTTGCTTTTAGACGCTTCTATCTTTTGGATTCCAGATTCAGTATCTATCAGTTGTAGGGCATGTTGCCCATTTCTATTAGAGACATCTTTCCGTTACAGTTTTTCAGACTTTGGCATGTATTGATTCAGTATTCAGTTTAGTTATTTCAGTTTGTGGTATTGTAGTGAGAAGTTTTCCTCCAGACTTTATTTACATTATGTGATGGTTATTCTATTTACTTCGTTATGGTGAATGGTGTTATTATTCTTGCATTAAATCTTTTACTGCATGTTAATCAGGCTTTAATTAAAAATTGGCAACTTACTTTTTAAATACTAGGCGGTTAGTAATAATAAAATGTTTTCGACAGTGATGCTATTAACTGAGCCAACTTGGCATTTTGGTTTAATTTAATAAAGGAGTAGCTACCTGGTATTTAATTAGTCAGGGTGTCACAGAGGCGTTTGAAAATTGAGTATGAATTGTTTTGTAGGCTGAAGGTATTTTCTATATTAACCCCGAAAATAGCAAAAACGGGCATGTGAGGGACCAGCTCAATAGGGAATTGTGCCTGAAGACATAGATGTGCACTGTTTAGCCGGTTTGATTAAAGCAGGGTTTCGAGAGCTTCCTTCTAGCATGTTAAATGTGCTTTCACCCGAAGAAGTTTTAAAGTGCAACACCGAGGAGGAGTCGAATGAGATCATCAGACAACTGCAACCAATCGAGATGACTTTGCTCAATTGGGTAGTCGATCTTATAGCCAATGCCATTGAGTAAGATGAATCTAACAAAATGAATGCCACGAATATTGCCATGGCTTTCGCACCCAACATGACTATGGTTAGTAACTCAAGCTTCTAAACTTTTTCTAAGAGTATCTGTAATAATATAAGAAGAAGTTGAATGTTGATTAAGGTAATAAGATTGATGATTTAAAAAGACCTCCTCCCAAGGCAGACTTAAAACTTAGCAATACTTTGTCAGTAACTAAATTTTTATCTCCCCATAATCAAAATTCACCAAGTTCTCAATAATCAAAAGGAAATTGTGTTACCCCCACAATCTTTTATACAACTTTTTAATACAAAAGTATGAACTTATGTCTGATTGTCATGTCAGTTTTTTAAACTCTTGATGAAACTAAGTTATGTCTGATTATCATTAATAAGGCTTATATTTCTTTTGATGGGGATGGTTCATGGATGGTAATTACATTTTGTTTTACATTGTCTAATACTTTTTCTATTTTGAGATTTGTTTTCATTTTCTATTATTTATTTGGTTAGTCTTCACTGGTACTGATCAAGATGGGAACAAAATCACAGAGGAACAAGTGTTGGATTATATTCACAAGGTGAGTTGTGCCTCCCCTATTAAGCATTATTTGTAGATTGAATTGAGGAGCCATTTTTTCATGATTTAACGATGGTTTAAAGTTTAGTTTGGAAGGTATGTTTGGAAACTCCAGCTAACTTCTTTCTCCTTTTTGTAAATGTTTCGTGAAAACATAGAAATGCCATTAATTTTAAAAAAATGGTAGCTCCATATTCTAAATTTTTTTAGTACTTTTATTTTAATGCTTCAAATAAAGGGTTGAACACATTACATTATCATGAAAATATCAAAGCATAATAGATTTTGTTGGAAACTTTTCTATATTAAATTTAAATGTTTGGTATAAATAATTATGTCATATATTATTTGAAAAGTTTCAATCTATGGATTTAAACTTTTGGTTTATCTTCAGGCTCTTAGACCAGATTCAAATTTTACGTCCTCCGTGAGAAGATCCGTCGGGGTAAAATCGTCCACGAACTACACCTCGATTGAGTTAATCAACAACAACCGACCAGGGTTACTCTCAGAGGTGAGTGCAGGCTCACCCACCTTAAATGAAATGTGGTTAATGCTGAGGTGTGGACCCAAAACACGCGGGACGCAGCTGTTATGCAGGTAACCGATGGGGAAACTGGTGCTACAATTAAAGTCCCAGAGAGGCTCTCTATGATTAAGAAATTTCTATGCAATGTGCTGAATGGCAGCATCAAATCTAGGGAGGCCAAGACTATAGTCTCCTATGGGGCCACCCACACTCTGTTGTCACTATTCGATGCAAGGATAGGCCCAAACTGCTATTTGATATAGTCTTCATTTTTACGATATTCAATATGTTTTTTTCCATGGGAATATTGATGCTAAGGGGTCAGAGGCTCATCAGGTTAGTGAGTTTGTAAATTGTTCAATTTTTATCTTGTATTTTTTATGCTTCAATCGTAATTTTGTTTTCAATATAATACTTAGCGTCTGAAATAATTTAAATGGGTGCATTTGAAGGAATAATATATCAGGCATGTGGATGGATCCCCAGTAAAATCAGATGCTGAGAGATAAAAAGTGATACAATGTCTTAAAGAAGCAATAGAAAGAAGAGTTTATTTTTTTGCTATCGTACGCAGCCATGACGGTACGCACTCTAGGCGTAGGGTTTGTTTTTTTGCTCATAAACCTGACCATCTCCGAATCCCCTCTCCCTAGGTCGACCCGGGACCTGAATCCTACGATGGGTCCTCGGGTCGGGTTCTTTATTCTCCCTTATATAGTGTTTTACATTTACAATTAAGAATCATATTCACTTTAATCGAAAGAAATTTGATCTACGTTATCTGTAGAAAAATCTTACGCACTTAATTTCTAATAACTTCAATCTCCTATATAGTGATTTACATTATCTGCTGAAAAATATTAATAGGATCATATGAGTGTACTATTTTTGTTTTCAATTGTAGGCTCAACGGCTGAATAAAGACATATTTGAGGCCATATACTACCATGCTCTCGAGGCTTCTTAACTATCACATGAGGGTCACAAAATTAATATTTCTCATAGGATTTCTCATACGTTAACTCTCACATGAGGGTCAACAAATTAACATTTCTCACAGGAGACAAAGTTGATCGATGCTCTAATTCAAGTATCAATTTTGATTTGATCAAATATTACGTGTGTTCATTTTGTTCGAAAGGTAAACACTAAATTTTTGCTTGTTTAGCCTTGTTTGGAATATATCTTATGAAGTTGACTGAGGTGCAGACGTACTTATGGACTTGGTCCAAAGAGGCTTAGTTTTAAACCAAAATCAACATTTCTCTTTTATTTATTTATTTATTGTTTTTGGAAAATGAATGCAAATTTTGGTGGAAAACGATGTCATTTTGAACTGAGTCCTTGAGTAAGTCTGAATAGGAGTGTTTTTGTATATCATATATTGTACATCTTCAGAGTGTCACCTAAATGGACCTTTGGCATATTGGTTGACGAAAATCCAACTATTATTCTAATTTTTTGCATTTTTTGTAAAATACTATATTACGTGGAGTGATTATTTTATCATTTTGCATAATCCTCCAAAGATGGTCTTAACTCAGTAAAGTTTACATAAAATTGAATCTAGGCCTTAGAATTCAATAGTAGGTATATTCTTCTTTTTTTCAATAGATATCGACAATATATAGATTCTTACAAAATCTATGTATTTGCAGGCAGTCCTTCCCCAAGGAATTGTTCCTCTTATCTTTCCCAAGGAATACAGTGTTCATCCTGGCATATTAAGCACTAGGTTAGAACATAGAATTCAAAATCCTATTTTATTGATGCCCTAAGAACATCTGATGTGTAAAATTGTTAGGAACTTGCAACGACTCCCATTTCATTGTAAATCTTTGGTATTGCTGTATATTTGACTAGTAACATATCTCAACTTGTAGGGTCTAAGACAATGTCATCATGGCAAGCCAATATACTCTTTGAGTCACTTCTAAAGCAAGTATCTAATTTAGAGTATAAGAGCATTTTTACAATGTGTGTATATATATATATAGAGAGAGATACAGAAGTGGTAGGGGTTGCCATTTGGTCTCCACCAGAAATATGTATAATTATGTCAACTTAACTACTTATTATTAATAAATTATCCACTGTCATTCATCATTATAATAAAACTGGCACTGTTGCACACAGTTGTGCATCATAGCTTTCATTTTATTTGCATAATGACCGTTTTAATAAGAAGTTAGAGTATAAGAGCATTTTTTCACCAATTTAATGTCCTGAAAATAAGTAAAGAAAAAGTAATATACAGCAGATCTGAAATGTATATCTACGAAGTTACCCTCTAGGTTTATTTCAACATTCGTGGAGTTGGCCAAGCAATTCATTGTTTTGAACTAAAATACCGCATGTTGCTATGGACTAGTATGTTTGAACATACTTCTGTTTTAAGACATTATGACTGTTGAACCAACACTATTTTGGCTTAATCCATCTAATAAGTGGGAATACTATCTTTCTTTTTAGAATGAAATTATTTCCCAAATAGCCTTTGCAACAACCCATCTTCATTCCTCAAATTCCATCTTCTTAGTCATCACTTTTACATGGATAAGAAATAGGTCAGGCCTCATAGGAATATCCCCAAAGAAACTAAGGTTTCTAGCCTTCCATATATCCTCAAAAATGATAAACGGGACATTTGATGGAAGGGAAATAATATAATTAACTCTGGATAAAATGGTAAGAGGGACATTAGATTACAGCCCTAATAATGATCCATAGGGGTGGTTTGTTTTTAGCTCTGGCTATATTCTTTCCCTTGAGTAAACGTTTTACTTGGTTTAAATGATTAGTAATATTAAGAGTTTAATAAAAGAAGATCTCATTTTTATTACCGATGTGAGTATGAATGATGCATATTTTGTTTAGTTTCAAGAAATATTGACACATTTTTCTTTAATGCTACGGGTTAATTGTTTGACATGGATAATTTAGTTTTTTGTTCAGCTATTTCTCATAGTTTAACAGTTTCTATCCTTCCATATCTCTCGAGTTTTCCATTTTTGGATGTCACAATTACTAAGTCGAACCATTTCCTGCTACTGTCAATTTATGGATTGGAATGAATGACCATTACTTATCATAATTGAATACAACATTGCCTTGCCGAGATTACTACTCAGCGTTACTAATCATAATTGAAGACAACCCCACCTTAATGAGACTGTTACTGGTCATTGCTAGTTTTATGTGTGCCAGACGATTGATTCCTTGATTAGAAAACAACCTCGCCCCAATGACATTGTTCTTATTCTTTGAATAATTGTCCCTAATACATGGTTTCTAATAAAATTGAAACTCACACTATCTGTTTCACTATCTAGTTTCATTATAGAATTATTATACACAAGAACAAGTTTGATTGGACAAAGAAAACACTAATTTGTCTAATAATTCTGTAACATACACATGCATTCACATTGGTTTAACGTACACATGTATGACACCTCGCCTAATTAACTACTGGGTGATCAGTCCCTTATTAAATTAGATCAGAATATCCTGTTGGTTCATTTTTAGCATCACCGTCGAAAAATAATTTCCCTTATTGCTCACCTAATAATTAATTAAGGTAAGTGTCAAAACTTTTTCAATTTTAATTTAATTAAATCCATACCACAATACAGAGGTAAATAAGTGACATTCCAGCACAACTGAATTAAAATTAATTTTTTTTAAATGTAACTGGAATAAACTCTCCATTTGGAATATCTCAATATCACCATCCAAAACAAAATGATAATAGTATTAATATAAAATCGGTACAACATCCGAAATGGAAATGAAACTACTAGAATCTTGGGCGACATGCCCTACATGAGACAAATACTATACTGATAGGAATCAAGAAAAGGAATGCGCCTAATCCAAAGCTGCATCCCCAGAAACTCGTCAAAATATCCATGCTCTAAGCCGAGCGTCCCTGATGTCGGGCACCTGGTAATATAGATATACTAGAGAAGAGAATATACAAGTAAATGGGTTAGAGCCCGATTGTAAAAGATTTTAAAAATAGCAAGTGCTTAACAAGTGAAATTAAGCAGGTATTATGTACATGTTAGTTCTCGGCTCTCACTTGAGAATCTCACCTCTCATCTAGTGTGCATGCTTAACATACCTTATTATTCCCCTAAACAAGTTTTTTAATAATCATCCTATCTCTTCTCCTTATCCCTTATTTCCCACACAATATTTTATTTAATTAAACATGTTCATTTCTCTTTAAGATCAACTAGGCCTTTAACTATTAGGTATTCACTTACTTAATTCAATTCAGATTTTCTTATTTACTTTTTATTTACTAAATCACATAGTACATCACATAATAGTATATATATATATATACGACACCCCCAGACACAGTTGCGGTGCATGCATATTCTGCTATCATGTCTTGATGCATCACTCACTACATAACGAACAATTGGTTCGGCCTCTCTCACGAACCATAAATCTCATAACACAGATATTGGAGGCTAGCATACTCCCCAACCAAATGGGTCACGCGCATACCTACGCTCCCATTCAACTGTCGAAACTATCATTCACACCGATAGCACGTGTCATTGGTCCTATGCTTAGTGTATGAATCTAAATCAGCCCAAATGGGTCCAATCAGGATAAGACCATGCATAACACGAAACCTCCACCCCGATAGCAAGTAGCGTAGTGATAGAGTTGACTTTTCGGTATATTTCATCGTTGTTGAAAAGATCTTCTAATAAAAATTCTCAAATACCTACAAAATATAATAAAACTAAAGTGTAGAGGTAAGTAAGGGTATCAATTCAATTCAAGGGAGTGAAACGAGAGGAAAACACATGTAATTCTAATTTTTCATTATCTTTTTTTGAATTTTTGCTTTTTCTATTTTTTTTTAGCTTTTTCAATATTAAAACAATTTGGGTGAGAAATGGTGAAATAACTAAACTCAATGAAAGATGTAAATAACTAACGAAAGAGTAAGTGAATATGCTAAATAAATCTAACTAACTAAAAATTTAAAATATGAGAATGGTGAGGAAATAAAATTGAGGACTAACAAGGGATAAGATGACACAATATATTCTAGTTAATTAAAATTAATTATCCCAAGTTAATGTCAAAATCGCAAATCAACTCTCGTTGCAAATGTAATTTTAATAATAACATTTTAGAAAATTAAATTTAACACTCTTACAACTCTTAAAATGTAGATCCAAACATCACCTAACAAATCACCCGCTATGATCGATCGATTAAACTAGTTTAAATCATAAAAGAAAGCCTAGAGTTGAAATTAAATGAATAAGACCACACATGAGAAACTTTTATCTGTAGTTCGAATCTAAAATGGGTATTATAACTAGAATTTTAATTTTCTCTCAAAAATCATTTACCCTCTCTCGAGACATAAATTAAAATGTAAAAGTGCAAAATTAATCATCAAAGGGACATTTAATTTAAATCAATTATTTAAAATGGATTAACATCAAATAATAGGATCATCCCACCTATGAAATGGGATTTAGCCTAACATGATATTAAACATGATGAATAAATAATCAAAGGCTAATGAAATAAAATAGAAGAGAAGAGAACAATCAAACCCAATCTTTTGAAGTGAAATTGAACTCTAATTTCTTTGAAATCAAGCACCATCGATCCAATATGAGCATCCAACAATAATCAATTCAATATAATATTCAATTAAATTACTCACAATTTATCCTCACAAATCTCTAAAAATAAAAATAAAAACCATTTACAAAATTTTTCCCTAATTTATTTTCTACTCTAACCTATCTCTCTAACTTTCTCTAGAATTCTCTCTATAATCTTTAGCTAAAAACAATCTTTTTTTTTCCAAAATGGTCTTCATCTTCTTTAAATAGTAGGCATGGAGCTACGGGTAAATTGGGTAGGGATTAAATGGACATGAGGGGTGTGAGGATAAGTTGGGGTTAGAATGGAGAAATGCACAAATGTGCATAGATTGTGTGAGGTCATGTGAATGAGGGGTGGGGGAATAAAAATCAGATTTGGTTAATGGGCATTTTGGTCATTGGGGTAAAAGGTGTTAGTTAGGGGTAATTTTGGAAAAGGGGTAAAAAGGGTATTAAAACATATGGGTTAATTTTTGCTCTTTGGCTTTTGGTTGGTTAACATGTGGAGAAGGAAATTGAGATGGGTTTAGAAGTGGGTATGGATTTGAGATCAAATTCAGGCTCATGGGTTTTCGGAAGCATGTTCGGGTTGAGGATAAACTCGGGTTTGGGGTGTATGGTAGTGCAAAGGGAGGTCGAGATTTGAACAAGTTATGGAGGTGAAGATTTGGGTCGAGGATTGAGGCTGGAAGATGGTGGTGGTGTGGTCGGGTTTAGGCGCCGGGAGCATGGGGCGGGTTTGGTTGACCCTGGAGGTCCGACTCGGGTTATCGACAGCTGGTATTCAGGTTGGATAGAGGTGGAAGTCGGTAAGGTTGATGCCAGGTTCGTTTGCATTTTTGAGTTCGGGAAAGGATCAGGTTTGGTAGATTGTGGTCGTCGACGGTTTTGTTCGGGTTTAGGATCGCGATGGTGGAGGTGGAATCGGGTATGAGGTGGTGATATGGACGTGGGAGAGAAATGGTTAAAGGTGGTGGTCAATGGTGTGAGAGGAGAGAGAAAGAGGAAGTTGAGTGGGGATGATGATGAATAACAGATGGTGGGTTTGTGTGTAGTGAGGTGTAGGTTAGTTTGTTGAGGGTGAGTGTGTATTATGGTGTGAGTAAGGTGTAGGGTATTAAGGTGTGAGTGGGTTATTATTTGGGTGTATGGGGGTATATGGGATAATATGTGTGTGTATTAGTTTACACCCAACTGGAAAAAAATAAAAATAAGAAAATAACAACTAATAAAAATAAACATTAAAAATCTAATAAAACTAAAAAAAACTAAAATCCTAAATAAAAAAATATAAAAGACACAAAATAAAAATCTATTAAATCTAAAAATAAAATCCTAATATAATAAAACTAAAGAAAGATCAAATCTAATAAAACTAGAAAATAAATTTTTTAAAAACTAATCCTAATAAAAATAAAATAAAGATAAAAATTAAAAACAAATAAAAATAAAAATCGAGATAAAGAAATATAAAAATAGAAAATAAATCCTAGAAAATTCTAGATAAATCTAAAAATAAAAACGAATCAAATAAAAATCTAAAAGTACAAACACAACGCACACGCTGGGTTCGGGTGGCGGTTTAGGCTAAGGTTTGGTATGTAATTGAGGAATTAGCTACATATGATGCACATTTGCCTTGAAATAAGCGTCAAACTTCCGCAAACACACATTTGACCTATAAAATAAACATTAACGCACATAAGACCCATATATATATATATATATATATATATATATATATATATAATAAAGTAGGATGGTGTTTTCACTATTCACAAATTTGGAAGACAAGTTTGTCCTTTACATATTTGAGTTCCCCCTCTTTTTTACCCTTCATTTCCTTTCCTCCTTTTACCCAAAATTCAAATACAAGGATAAAATTGGAAATTAACACTAAGAAAGTTTTACACACTACCGAGACTACCTTCACCGTCTCTATCGAGCCGGTACACACTCCTCTCTCACTTTCTCATCTCATTTTTTCCCAAGACACTCTCGACTCTCTCTTCAACTTCAACATAACAACCCTCCCAAGCCCTCATCCTTCCCACACTACGATCCAATGCAGACAGAACAAAAAGCCTCCCACATTAGGTTCCTAAAGGTAATCTCTCTCTCTCTCTCTCTCTCTCTCTCTCTCTCTCTCTCTCTCCTTCCGCGCTTTGAATTTTTTTTTCTACGTCTTGGAATTAGTTTTCAAGCCAGGGTTTTTTTTGTTTGATTTTCTAGGTTTGATCGTGGATTAAGAGGTATTTAGATCTTTTTTTAAGGCTATTTTTCAGATCTTACAAATTTTTGGGGCTTTTTAGTTCACAAAGTTTTTTACACGGTTCTTCGTTCCAAATTTGGCACCAATGTTTAATTTTTTTGGCTTGGCCACAGATAAATATATCCATAATTTTCTTATTTGGAGTTTAAATCGGTTTTAATTATTTTCGATTCAAATTTTAGTCGCCTCATTTGTTACTTTGTTTTGTTTTTTAGGTACTAATTTGGTGCCTCATTTGAGTTTGATGTATGGGTATAATTTAGAGGTTTGGGGGATTTGATTTGATTTTTTTATGAAATATTCTTTTGCAGTTTGATTAGGGTTTTGTTCAAAATTCTTCTAATTTCTACTACTAATTTCTTAAAAGGTTACTTCATTCTAATTTGATGGAGTTGCAGGTATCCTTCCTATATTCTATTGACCCTTTGTCATACGATTTGGCTTTAGATTCTTTTTGTTTTGTTGTATTATGTTTAGTTTTTTCTATTGGTTTGAAAATGGTTAATTTGCTGTCATTAGTTTTTTTTTTCTTCTATTTTGCAGGAATAATATATGTTTAATGATTGTGCTTCTCTCAGGTATATTCTTTGTTCTCTCACAATTCTATTTTGCAAAATCAATTACATTCTCTTATATGAATTATTGGGCTATAATGAGTTTTTTCCCCTTTATATCCGGGTTGTTTGATTAGAAATCTTTCCTTTTCATACATATCTGTCTACTAATTAATGACCTAAATAGGTAGCTTTATTGTTTTGAAAAACTCCAATTTGGATTTTTTTAATCCTAGGGTTATATATAGTTTTTCCCTTTTATATATGGGGTGTTTGATTGAAAATATTTCCTTTTTCATACACATCTCTCTATTTAATGATCAAAACGGGTAGCTTAATTGTTTTGAAAGACTACAATTTGGAATTTAATTTTTCTTATGTTTCATATTGGTTTAAATTATTTCATTACATTTATCAAATAATGTACCAACCTTGGAGGACTACAATGGGTATATATATGTACATATTTTAATATGAGTATGTGTGTGTGTGTGTTGATTATATGTTTGGTCAAAGAAAAAGATGATATTGTTTTGTTATATTTCTGGAAACATGGCCTTCGTTTTACTCTTGCCCTTATGGTTTCGTGGTTTTTTTAAAATTTTTTGGTTGAATGTTTAGCTTTTTCACTTATTCAGTTGTATATCTAATAATGTAATTATGTATTAGAGATCCAATGTTTTTCTTATGTTTTGCAGATTTTGGTAGCCCTAAGAAGGTATGGGGTTATAATATGTTATTTTGGTACGATTCTTTAGTTTTTTATTGTTGGCTCACACTAAGAAGGTATAGGGTGGAAGGGCCCTGCATATTAGTTTTATGGAGTTCTTTTTTTGAAATCTTATTTTATATGGATCTTTGTTTTGTTTCTAGCAGGAATTATGATGTATGTATCAGGTATGTATGGAAGCTTTATATATATGTATGTATGGAAATTTTATGTATATGTATGTATGGAAGTTTTAATTAACATAATGTGGTATGATATGACTTCCATTGATGTTTTAATTAACATATCAAAAGATACACAAAGTTTTATGTATCACGTATGTATGGAAGTTCATGGTGGTTCTTTAATTGATGTTTGAGATTTGAATTTTACATCTCTAGAGTTTTCATGTTATTTACATTACTTACATTATTTTAGAGGCATGTATACTTAATTTTCTATAAATGAGTTTATTCTTGATTAGTAATGAGTTTAATCTTGATATGCAATTATAGGTTATTTTGGTAGAGTTTTACATCTCTAGAGTTTTCATGGTATTTACATTACTTACATTATTTTAGAGGCATGTATACTTAATTTTCTAGAAATGAGTTTATTCTTGATTAGTAATGAGTTTAATCTTGATATGAAATTATAGGTTATTTTGGTAGCACTTTCAAATCTTGAAGACAGTCACTAAATGGAGGGCCCAGATCAGTTTAGTACATGCCATACGATTATGAAGATGGTTAATAGCGTCGAGAAATTGGCAGTTGTAAGAACAGGGGATTACAATGCCATTGATGGCCAAAAAGATGGATAGGAGATCCGGGGTGATTATCAATGCCAACGGGGATAAGCAGTTCCAAAAGCATTCGGAGAAGAAGGTCAAGAGTGTTAGCCTCAATGGTCCGCCCACGCGCATTGTACAGTGATTCGGGTCCTTATATTTGAGATAGCGGAACCAAACTTCCTAGCTCCTCTTCTATTAAGTATCTTAGTCTTTATTCATGGTCCATCATGTATTGTATAATCATTAGGTTTCCTAATTTGGTATGAGGTTTGTTTCTTTGAAACTCATCTTACATGCTTCCTTTTCTATTTTTATTTGTGAGTTCCTAATTTTGTTTCATTCCAGTCACCCCATTTGGTTTCACAATTGAGATGTGGATATGTTTGTATTATATTTATGGCTTAAATTCATTTCATTTTATTGTTCAGTTAACGAAAAATTGTAACAGAAAAACAGGGGTTGGGGGTAGCAGATCTTTGGGATTTATTTAATAGGGATGGATTCATTTAAGGTACATGGGACGGCTTGAATATGAAGAAGGTTTTGAGGCAGAATACGAATAAGAAGAGGCATGGAATGCAGTCTGCAATAAGGCCATCATCGGATCAAGTAGTTTACAATTTTCATGTTATTTAAATCCTTTAGAGACTAATAAAATATCCTATAAGATTTTCTCTTTATACGTTTCATGTTCTCTTAATTGTTGTCCGAGTTTGCGAAGGTAATTTTAGTAATATGCATTGATCCTTTTTCGTTTGCTTTTGAAATTCTGATGGATATTTTGAAAATTTTTGGTTTATGCTCCTCTTCTATTAAGTATCTTAGTCTTTCTTCAGGGTCCATCAAGTATTGTATAATCATTAGGAAATAGTTTTTTATGGTAGTGTTTTAAATAAAGGATTACTTTTGAAATTTTGAATTATCTTTTGTATAATATGTTGTATATATCAAAAGTTTGCACTTGCATTGTCCATTGGCAATAAATCACGCAGTTTCAAAATGTTTTATTTATGTGTTCATTTAGTTAGTTGATGGTTGGTAACATGGATAGCTCATCTATTTTGATGTTTTCATTGGTGTTTTACATTTGCCTAACATTTTGTTTATTGAAATTATAAATAGCAATAAGTAAAAGGATATGTAAATTTCCTTTTAATGTTTACCATTGAGAAAGTTCATATTTATCATATAACATAGTATTGATGAGCTTTTATGGTGGATGAATGTTGTAGATTCTATCAAGGCTTTCGAAAATGAACATACTCATTCCATTAGGGGTTTGAACTTACCTTCAAACAATATAAATTCCGATAAGCACAAAATGGAGAGGTTTCTTCACCCTGGCATTTTCCATAGCTTCAGTAATGGTCCAATATCTAAGTGCATATTTAGGATTGCATCATTTTTATTTTATTTGTTCAGCTTTTAAAAAAAATTTGTAGTATTGGGTACGTACAGTGAGATCAGTTGTTAAATATTGTGTATTAGTTAGCCTTTTTTGCCCCCCACTCTCATGGAGTAAGGTCAATTACTGAGTGGCTTATAAAAATACAATTCAGTCTATGCAAACAATTGGGATATAGAACGCTTTTATGTTGTCTTAATTTTTTATTCAGTTAGGATACGATAGAGGATGTCATCTTAGAAGTATGTCATCTATTACATATAAGATGTTCACAATAATTGATTGAATTTGGCCCCATTTGGTTGTCCCAAAATTATAAATTGGTCCATTTATAAATCGACTCATTTACAAATTTGCCCATTAATGTTTGGTTTCAGTAATTAAATGGTTCATTAATAGAGCATTTCACCATGAAAGTGGACCATTTCAGTAATGAAACGGTTCATGGAAATGGAGCATCTCATATTTTAGGAATCATAAATTATTCTATTTTCATGATCTCTATAGATTGCAATGCTTGTTAGTGTGCTAAGTTTTATTTTTGTTTGCCTAATTATTCTCCCTTTTCTGATGCATTTCAATTTTAGTGCTCCACTGATTGGTATGCAGTAGCCCCAGCAGCAGCAGCAGTAAGCTATGATTTGCCGTCACCTAAATGTCCTTAACTAAGGCACGAGCCATATTTTAAGTTCTCTGCAATTAATACTGGACCAAGGACATGTACAGGTAGAGTTCTTGCTGAATGATTTGGATATGTTTGCTTCTTGCTGAATTATTTAGACATTTGGATAAGTTTGCTTTCTGCTGAATGATTTGGATAGTGTTTCATGCTGGATTATAGACTTTTGGATAAGTTTACTTCTTGCTGATATATTTAGACTTTTATGTATCAGTTTTAGGATTCATGTTGTTTAGTGTATTTTTTTGACTTTACATGTGAGAATTAACTATTGATCACTGGGGTAATGGCCGATGATCATTGTGTTGCAACCTTAGTTTCTTTTCTTTATGTGTACTCTCCCTCTTTCAGAAATCATTTGCACATATCATTTTTTTTTTATTAATTAAGAGGGACATGGCCCCCAGGTAAATTTTATTAAAAGAGGTAACGGCCCCTAACCAAAAAGCTTACAGAGGATTCATGAAATAAGAAACTGAAAATCAAATCTGGGGCTTTATGATAGCCCCATTACAAAGCTTAAGTAATCTTAGCACTAGATCTAATGTAATGACAACCCAGTTTGTCCAGCTTGACAGCCCCTCTAGTCATAGTAGGAAGGTCCAGAAAATGATGAAAAAGTGATAGGGAGGGAAGAAAAATCCCATAGTTCGCAAGAGAGTCCGCAGCCATGTTTGATTCCCTGTAACAGTGAGATAAAATGAAATTGTTCTTCAAGATGATCTCCTTGATTTCTTGAACACATTCCAGCAGTTCCCATGGAGGTCTCCAATTTTTGTTGATAAGGTTTACCACGAATAATGAATCAGACTCGATTACCACATCTTTAATATTGAAGTCCAAGCACATCTTGATACCAACCCATATACTTTTAATTTCCACACAAGTATTTGATGCTAATCCTTCAGATTTAGCATATGCGAACATAATATCACCTCTGTCATTTCTAAGGATCCCTCCTATTCCACTTGGCCCTGGGTTCCCTCTCGAATCCCCATCCGTGTTTAGCTTGAACCACGACGGATTAGGGTGTCTCCACTTGATTAACTTTACCAAGTGAATAGGCCTGCGAATTTGAAGATTGAAAATTTTTTGAACCCCTTGATCAAACGAAGAAATTCTATTTTGAAATGTAGTTCCTTTACAGATATCTGAGATATGGG
The DNA here is from genome assembly GCA_949130495.1 of Sambucus nigra. NCBI lineage: Eukaryota > Viridiplantae > Streptophyta > Magnoliopsida > Dipsacales > Adoxaceae > Sambucus > Sambucus nigra. Next base: position 358,955,714 of record OX422213.1, on the reverse strand, counting down.
AGATTGATTGATGAATTATTGATTTGGGATTAACCTCAACATTTTCGAATAGGGCTTTGTTCCTACTTTTCCATATTTCCCAACAAACAATATTTGGGATGCATTTACCAAGGAACCTTGAATAGTCTTGAGGCCCAGTTTTTATCCACCAGCTTTGAAGAAGAGAAGAAATATTAGATGTGTTCATATCAATCCCCAATAATTTGGAAAAAAATTCCCACACGGGTCTGATTGAGGGACAGTGAATGAACAAATGATCTATAGTTTCAATATGAGCCTGGCATGCCACACATCTGGAGCAGAGCTTAATACCAACTGACTGAAAAGATGAGTCTATAGGAAGACAATTATTAATTATTTTCCAGAGATTAATCGAACATTTTTTCGGAATACTAATATCCCAGATAATAGTGCTAACATTTGATAAAGGGTAATGAGTTCTGCAATACATATAAGCAGAGCTTAAGGAAAAATTCCCTGTAACTTCAAGAACCCAATACCACTGATCTTTCTTAAGAGCCATATTACCTACACAAGCATCTTTCACCTTGGCCATGTTCCTCCAGGTATGAGAGACTCCCTTCGATCCTTCCCTACAATTTTTGTACCTGTTCGTCATATATGCTGACCATAAAGACTTCTCAGAGGACATCTTCCAATATAGTTTCATTGCATTTCAACCTTGGTTCCTTTTCCCAATGTTCATATTGCACCTAATAAGTCACCTCAAAGCTTCGACCACTCCCCCATATATTCAAATCTCTTTGTCCGCTGAAATTAAAAAAAAAAGGTACTTGAATAACTGACTATCTGACTAAGATACCATTCTCATTCATTTGTGTTGTCTTCTAAATAATTTAAAATTAAACCGAAAGAATACATATTAGAACAAACTAGATTCAAGAATTCCTTTACATTAGATATTCTGGGGTAAATAATTGCCACTAAAATTAAAGATGCAACCTAAAACAACTATAATGAAATTACAAGATGTAAAATCTTTTCTGTAAATGAATGGAATTCACGGTCACAATAAATGTATGAAAATGTGGTGATAGTTACTGATATTAGGTTACATGTTACTGATTCCTTTTGCATAATCTAATCAGACAACCCATTGCTGGGCTTGATAAATGCATGAAGAAAAATAAATAAATGCACATGTATATTTATTTATGTATAGATTTCAGTTTGAGGCCTTCATACCTGTGAATGATGTTTGATAATACCAATTTGTAGGCGTCGGTGTATGCCGTTTATATCATCTTGCATATTGAATATATATTGTTTCCCCTCATTTTGACATACATTTCCTTTTTATGTTTATTTGTTTGGTTGCAATTTCTATGTATTTGTGTTCTTATCACTACTTTATTAATTAACGAATTGTACTTATTTTGACCTCCATTTATTTTTTATGCTAATTTGTTCATACTATATATGTATTGGTCCTTATCACTCCATTTCCATGTTGTCACTACAAACACTCTTGCTGCCTTATTTTTTCACGACCCCGCTTTCGCACTCAGGTGAGTACTTTATCGCATTCACTTGATCTAGAGTTGCTACTCCTGTTTAGATCTAGACCTGGTACTCCACAATTTTTGTTTTTGCTTTGTAGATTTCTCCATAGCTTACACTTCAATATTAGGGATTTTATTTATTATTTTTGCCACGCTATCTCGAGTTCGCTTTTTGTACATGAAATCACTTTAAAATGCTTATTTTGAATTCTTAGTTTGATTATGTTTTATACAATGTTAGTTTGATTATGTCTCCTAAATTGTTCAAAAGAGGAAATCATGTTCAGTGTGCTTTTGCCTCCATGATCTTTTTTCCCTGTTTTGTGATAGATTTTGGAAAAGTTTAAGTAATGTAAAACCTTACACATTGCCATATTTGGTAGGTGAATGCTGTTGTAAAAACATATGCCGGTTTTTAACTCTTTTTCATTCTTATAGCTCCCACACAACCAAGCAAGGATTATAATTTATTCTGGCCTATTGGTTTTGAGGCACTGACATTAAAGCATATACTATGGATTATTACAAATGAGTTTCGAAAATAAATATTTTGAGTTTTGAAATCGACTCAATAAGTCAATAATGAGATCATATAAATGCACTTTAACATCAATATTTGATGGCTTACAACAGTACTCTTTGTACTATTTTGCCTTTCTCCAAGTAGCTATTTATTCTATGATATTTGATTACTAATTTCATAGAATATTTTGGAAACTATTCTCATATTGTTAGAGCATGAAAATATGAAGGTATTGATTTAGTTCCGTTGCTAATCTTCGCTATGAATGCTAACAAGTTTATGCCTAAAACTTCCATTACTCCCGTTGCTAATCTTCGCTATGAATGCTAACAAGGTATTATCTCATATTCCTTTATATACTTCTCAATTTATATTCTAATTTTATAAATTTTTGTAGTTATTATTACAGTTATTTCCTTCTTATGTTGTAGATGTAATTGTATTTCATCACTATTTAAATTCAACACCACATCCAGGGTTGTGTAATTTTTGGGTACATTTTTTTTTTGTCAATACATGAATCCTTTTGGTTCGAAATATTTTGTCAATACATGAAGCCTGCCAAAAAAATTTTGAACCACAATTGTATACTTACACTTTAGTTTATATTGTGGGTGATTTTGTGCAGACTGGGTGTGTGTGTGACACCTGGTGCATAGTACACTCGCTCGATGTCCCCTCCCCCATTATCTATGTGATATATATGTCTCATCTATGTGTGGGGTTCGAAAATTGGGTTTCTAAAATTAAGTGTTCCAAGTTATTTTTGTCATTATTATTGCAGCTGAACAGTCCTCATCTATTTAATATGTTTTCGGTTGGGATATTAATCTTGCAAATGGCAATACCAAGCGTAAGATCCATTGAGGGATTAAATTTATCAAGCGTACCAAGCAGCTCTCAGGCAATACCAAGCGTACTCTTGCAATGAATTTTAATTTATCAGCTGCAGCAGCTCTCAGGCATCTGTATTTCCTATTGGGTGGTAACCAAGCAGCCGTAATTCTCTCAAAATTTAGCTTATCCAAGTAGTGGAGTTTCTTGGTAATGTGAGTACAATATTTTCTCCTTCTCTCACAGATTTGATATCTAACTACATTTATAATCGACTTTCAAAATCTAATTTTTTAAATTATACAAGTTAGGTGACTATAAAACTTTTTTTGTCGACTTTCCGAACCAACTTCTCATAGTCCCAGTTTTCATATTTTGTCCAATCCGTGTATTGCGGCACCGGGGTGAATTTGGACATTTTATCATGGCTCATATAGCTTCAATTTATTGTTATCTAATCTAAAAGGTCTGATTGAATTGTGTTGTCAGTGTATTAGGCTCTGTTCTATATTCTAAAAATGTTATTAGTGTATTACTCTTATGTTTTCAGTTTTGGGATGTTTAGTATTAGTCTAATGTTATTAGTGTATTAGTCTCATTTATATTAGTCTAATCTAAAATGTCTGATCATATTGGGATAAGTTAGTTTTGGGATGTTTAGTATTGAATATCTTAATACATGTTGTACATCTTAATACCTGTTGTACTGTTTAATCGGTTTTGGGATCTTAATACCTGTTGTACTATTTAATCAGTCTTAATACATGTTGTACTGTTTAATCTGTGTTCTTAAACGGGGAAAATTGGTCTATAAAAGTTGATATATGTGTTCTTAAACGGAGCAGTTGATATCTGTGTTCTATAATAGTATAGTCAATACTCAATTTGTACATTAAATAGCATTACTTGCTTTAGTACTGGATTCTACTAAAGCGGTACTTGATATTAGTTATAAAATTTCTCCTCTTATTTTGCAGATATAAAAATATGTGACTGATGAGATGATTATGTTTTCATTTCAATTGTAGAAACTTTTTATGGTGACTGTTCAAATCAAAGACAGAAGGAGCTTCACAAGTAGGCTCCTCATTGATCACATGGAGACTCACATAAATGGGTGATTCGGTGCCTCCTCAGCGGAGACGCGTTTGAATGCATAAAAAATGGAGGTATCAACATATGTCTACATTTTTTTTAAAATGGAGGCATCAACATATCAACATAGTGTAGAAAATCGAGTACTCTATACTCACTGATGTTAAAAATATATTTTCTTAATAAAATGTGTCTTTTTGGTTCAGTAGTACTCTATACTTATATGACTACATAATGCATGTGGTATATGGATTGTTGGAGAATGAGTATGTAGAGCAATTTTGAGCATAGGATGAGAGGAATACAGATGCCAAAACACATGAAAAAATAATAGCTTTCCAGAATTTATCCATTTTTTTATAGATTAATATCAAGATAAGAGAAGAAAGAGAGAAATTTAAGTTGATTGATTTTAAGTAGCCAAAAGTGTAAGAAAAGCACTAGCCTTCAACTTTTCTTTACGAATAATTTCAGCCAGCTGCATTACCAGTTGCCTAACTAGATTGATTATTTTTTCCTTAAGCTCAACACAAGAGCAATGTTGCTAGCAACCGAAATACTAGCAACATTGCATCTGCTTTATGATCATGAAAAGTAAGTTGAATATCCTTAGTGTTAGACTTGAAAAGGGGAAGATTCAACCTGCTGCACATCATTTTCTTGATGCCCTGCTTTCCCCCATTGTCTTTTTAATGACATTGTCTTTCTAATTGAATGCTCAAGACATTTTTATTCAACTTGCTGCACATCATTTGCCTTGATTCAATTTCTTGAATATCAACCCTTATGATTATTTTTAATATCTTATATTTTGATACGAATCTTCAATCATTGCCGCTTAATTCACCTAAGGCTAGCTATGTACACATAAATTGCAGATTGTTGAAATCAATATGATGTTTCTTACAACTATCCTTCTGTGGTAGATATACAAGGTATATTATTTCCTTCAAGGTATATGCAGATGTGCAAGGTATATTCTTTGGCAGATATTCATGGTATATTATTTCCTTCTTTGGCAGATATGCAAGATATGCAGACCCATCAAGTACTTTGATCATTCTCCCGTGTTCTCCTCTACAATAAATAACTGTTATAGTTACATAACTCCACGAAAAAATCAAATTATTGGGCACATCAGGTGTTGTAATCTAACTATTAAAGCAGATCATGTATCTCTCTATTCATCACACACACGCACACACACACACACACACACGCATCACCGCTACTCCACTGAAACCTTAATCGCCTAGATTTTGATGAACCAATCCTTGAAGGGTTTTTATGAATCTATCCTTGAAGGTTTTAGATGCTATACCAGTAGCTTCTATAGCTGCTATACGAGGGTTCAATGCTGTAGCTTCTATAGCTGCTATAGCTGCTATATTAGCTTCTATAGCTGCTATAGCTGCTATAGCTGGTATATTAGCTGCTATAACTGCTATAGTTTTTCATATAGGGAATATAGGGGATCTTTTTTCATAGAGTTTCTAGCTTAGCTTCTATAGATGCTATAGTTTTTCATATAGGGGCTATCGGGACTCTTTTTTCATATAGTATATTAGCTTCTATAGCTTCTATAGTTTTTCATATAGTTTCTATAGCTGCTGTATAGCTGCTATAGGGGCTCTTTTTTAATTTAGTATGCTCATAGTTTTTCATATGCTTATTGATCGATATATTATATTTACATGATTGAATGCAAAATAGATTAAAAAATTTTGATGTTGTATATGAATAATTTTGAAGTTTTTATCCTCACATTTGGCTTTATTATAGTAAAAATCTACGATCTGCATTTCTTGCTTTTCATTGCATTTCTCGATTTGCATTTCTTTCTTTGTAGGTATTTCTATTTTTCTCGAATGAAGAAATGCCCAAGTATAGTCATCAGTTATGCCCAAGGTATAGTCATCAGTTATGCCCAAGTTTTATTTTAGTTTCTTCGTTTCTTATTTTAGTCCTATTAATGGTCCAATTGTCATATATGCAGGTCAGTCGTGTCGATCAGAGGCATAGAGGCTTCAAATCCACTCGATTATTGGTTTCATTCAAGAAAGATATATTTTTGGTATATGCATTTTGTAACGATGAATGAGACAAGCGTGACGTGGGAGATATAGGTTGCATGGTGTAATATGCTTTGGTTGTAAAAAGATTATTTATCGTCTTAACGTGAAAATTCGGCATAATTACTGGATGTAAATAGAATTTTCTTCGAAATTTTTTATTGTCTATTGTGATACGTGTTTTTTTTCCAGAGTTTGATAGTTGATATATATGAGGTCCAAGATGGACTATTTTTATTATTGTTATAGTATTTTGTATTGTCTAAATAAGGTGGATAGTCGTATAAACAAAGGAAACTTTGTCCAATCTTTATAAATATTTGAATTATGAATGGAACTTGATCAAAGTTTATCATACCCAACGTGATACTTTAGAAATTTGACCACAATTGATAATTTGACCACGAGTGATACTTTGATTTTTTTTGTCGTTTCGCGATTACGTTCGTTCAAAAAAATTTGTCGTTTCGCAATTATGTACTTTGAAAAAATTTCGTCGTGCCTTCAGGCACGGGCATACCCTAGTATATACATATGTTTTCATGTAACTGAAAACTAGGACTTATTTGTATATGTTCATCGATTATTTTGCTTAGATTTGTGTATGTAGATCCGATCTCGATGCAATTTTTTCTCTTTCAAAACTGAGAGACTGACTGAAATTGCTATCAGCCAAAATAACTAGTCTTTTCAGTATGGTAGTGGGTGCTCAATTACCCAAATCAATAAGTTTGGTTTGGTTAAAATTACCCCACATTTTGATCTACCGAATCATAAACCCCACTAGTTTAAAGGCTTATTTGATTCTTTTTTTGGATAAACAAAAGAAAGGCTTAATAGGTCACTAAGACCTAATTCAGTGAAACTTCCTTATTTTCCACAAAATATTACTCCTATAAGTTTAGGTTCTACACACTTAAACACTTCTGAACTTAAAACATCCAAACAAAACATTGAAAAGTCTAGTCTGAGGAATTCCAATGTTAGATTTTTGCACTCCATTCCGTACAAGTTTTTAAATATCTAGTTGCTTAGAATTAGAGAACACAAAGTTAAAAGAGTTATGCAGTAGCATTGCCCATTACAAAGCATATCAAAGACATCTAAAATTAAAACTCTCACACACAAGTCAAGAACATATAATAAGTACATATCAATCAGAATACAGGAACAATTCATCAATATTTGACTGAGCTATGAAGACTACATTTAATTCTCACCGAAATTCTATCTTGGTATTTCTCCCTAATCCTTCCAGCCTCTGCACGCCTCTTCTATGCACATAGTACAAAACACAAAATCGAAAACTCAATCAAATCATTTCTTTCCATATACTCCTCCGTCCTAAATTAAGAGTCCCCCTTTCATTTTTGGGTCATCCCAAATTAATAATCTACTTTTCTTTTTCGAACATAATCAACAAACCAAACTTAGCAAACAATTTTTTATTTGGTCATTGATTGTCTCCTTAAGCTATATAAAAAGAAGATTGGCAATGTGTGAGTAAACCATTTTTTTAGGATAGATTGGATTATGAGTTATGCATTGAATTTCAAACAATTCCTATGTAGTACTTTGAGATTTAATCTATAATTCATAATCAGCAGATAATTATATGTCTTTTTTTAACTTACCCCTTGCGATAATAGCACATTTAGACATACCCCGTTGAAGTTCAAAAATTAAACTTACCTCCCTCTGAATGAATAAAGTTTCACTTTAAACAATCACAATATACAAAATCATAACCCATATTTATGTCCACTGAGCAGGGGGCGCTATGCCTGAATGTTTTATTATTATAGGTGGTAAAGTAAATAATAATAATAATAATAATAATAATAATAATAATAATAATAATAATAATAATAATAATAATAATAATAATAATAATAATAATAATAATAATAATCTATTCAAATGGATTCTACAACACAAAGAATAAAAAATAAAAAACAACCCGAAGAATTCAGTACAAAATGGGCAACACATATCAAGATCATGTTCTTGCCTAAATGAGCTCTTTGCCATTGAAAAAACTGAAACTACACCCAAAAAAAGAACAACAAAAATTATTGCTGCAAATTTACAAATACAAAAGAGCCTACTTGAAACAACAAGAGGCATTGAGTAAAACTAAACAAGATTGTGTACAATTAATACACACCACGCCCTAAGATCAAAAAGATTCTACAATACCCAAAAATATTTAAATCGGTGAAAACCCAGAATTGACTTTAGTTTTTTACATAACCACCACACCCAGAACGTACAAAAAATAAAACACATACAAAAAGGAGAAATATTGAATCTTTTTTTGGAAGAACTAAACAAACAATTATTAAGAGTTAAAATATTTTTAACTTTGTTTAAAATATTTCATTACACAATTAATCCTTTGTTGTGCAATAAAAAAATATTTCATTACACCCAGATCATTCTATTTAAAATTGTAAAAGTGAAGGAGAATTACGTAGTCATTACACAAGGATCATTCAATAAGATCGTATCCCCACAAAAAGTATTACGTAATCATAGAAATCCTAACCAATTCACATCTAAAGCTCTAAACTATTGTAATTCCAATCTTAATTTGAGAATATTCATATATAACGCCCAATCAACAACTCCTAAGAAACAAACACTTCCAAAACCCTAACTTTAAACAATCACACTAACCACAAATCAAAATATCAACCTTATAAACAACATAATCAAATGAATAACATGATAAAATACCTTGATCAAGATCGTATCGCAATGAAAAAGCTAAAGCTTCTCCATAGTATCAGGATGAAGCGAAACGACGAAGTTATCATTGTAACATATACCCAAATCTACAAAATGCATATGATAGATCTGAGTTGTCATTGTAACGTATACCTAAAGCGAAGCAAAAGGACTGAGGATAGAGAGTTACCTGCGAGAGAAAGAGAGAGAGAGAGAGAGAGAGAGAGAGAGAGAGAGAGAGAACCAAAGCTGAGCGGCGAGGCACGAGGGTATCTATCTCAAGCGGGAAGGTTGAAAATACAATAGAGGGAAGGGAATTTTTTTTAACACTTTCAAGTCCTAGAAGGGGATTCATGTGACTCTCACTATGTTCTATATTACCTCTTATGTGTTATATTAAAAAGTTTGTATCAGGCATGGATATTTGTAAGTGATCAAAATTGTTATAAATTTTGTAAGTGTCACGAACACTTATAAATCATTTTTTCAATTAGTTATAAAATAGCCAATTTGGTGTTGTGTTCTGAACTTTCTTTTGACAAGGTTTTTGTGGGAATGCACAACTACATTGAGTGTCAAGTGACCGATATTAAGAGGGGTTTGAGGATTCTTTGCAAAAAAAGCACTCCCATAATATTCCTATCTGGCGTGAGCTCATAGGCTAGGTTTCTCATTATGCTATTAAAATAATTCTTGAGGGGCTGAAGACTTGTGATACCGTTGACATGGATGTTAAATCATGCCTACACTTGCCACGCAACATCTATGATCTACTGTACACTCATGAATTGGTCATCTATCGGATGGAGGGTAGGGAAATACTATGGGGGGATGTGGATACGCATTGGCGTAAATTAACAATGGTGACCGAATTAGCAAAGTACCATATGGTTGACTATGAGCCAAAAATGGTACTTTTTAAACAAAAGTGGGAATGATAAACTATTGATGATCAAAGGGACATGTTGTGAAAACTTGGGGACATCCGTTGTCCCACCACCGCTAGGCTATTACAGACATCTGTGCTTAATCATTACAAGGATCACTCGAGAGGTTGAAAACCAACTGCTAAAGAGCAAAACCATGAGAAGTCAACTAAAAGGGATCCCTCGGGCTTCAAACTTGTTAGGAAATGAACAGAAAAGGAATACCCCACTGTCCAAAGGCCTAAGAAAAAAATTAATTTCATAGAGTTCACCCGCCCTGCCCCATGGTGCCCAAAATACTCCACCGGGTATAAATAATATATCAGCGAGATACCTGTGTTTTATAAAGATTTCGTAGAAGATATCATCGAGGTTGATGCTGACAGAAATTATGGGTTTAGATGCATTGCTAAATGACTCAGATTTGTGCTCGACTGACAAAGACAAGTGAGATCAGACTTGATTGAAGAAGTTATAGCAACTAATGACTTCTATGCACACTGTTTTGGTAATTATTTTTCGAACAATATTCTACATATGTTGGACGATTATTGAAGCCCATATATGTCAAAGTCTTGGATGGTCATGCTCGAGCCCGTCTATCTTTTAGCGAAAACTTACAAGTGCATGTGTGTCCTCACTTTCAAGAGATAGTGTCTCACATTTCTACCAATAAGACATGAACGAATAATACATCCAATATTCATAGATATCTCTAATATATGCGGGAATCACTTTGTAGCTTTGAAGTTGAAGCATGACTGTCAAATTACCCCAGTAGCAAGTAACTAACATAGTTGTTAATTGCTTGAAGAAAAACTTTGGATTGATAAATACGCGCAACAAGTAGCGGAGTTTCAGAAAATCTTCCCAAACAGTGTAGAAACCAACGATCAACCTATCACGATCAACTAGTTCGGTGTTTCATCTGAAGATGAAGTACAAAATCATGTATAGTAGTATGATGATAAACGAACTTGTATGATATGAAATTGAAATGACGTTGTATCAAATTAAATGAAGTTGTATGATATTCAAATGTAGTTGGTTGATATTGAAATCAAATTAAATGAAGTTGTATGATATTCAAATGTAGTTGGTTGTATTAAATTAAATTACTTTTGAAATTTGATTTACATGTATTATTTCATTTTTGAAATATCACATTGAAATGAAATATCGCTACGAAATGAAAAATTGAAATGATTCATTTACTATCAGCATGCCGAAATACTAGAATTTATTCCCTATGATCATGTAAAATTAAACTAGGCCTCCAAAAAAGAAACCCCACTATTAGGGATGTTGATCCCGAACCAAGTTCACACTGAATTGGTTCGGTATATATGTCCCAAAATACTAGAAATCATTCGATATCATCATGCAGAATTAAATTGTGCCTCCAAAAATTTAACCCCATTGTTGATACCAAATTTAATCTGATGACATGGACCAATCGTATGAAGACACGTGGCTATCTACATGGCAACAACAAGCACTTCCGAGATGATCACACGCTCCGAGGAACCATGTTACTCCGAGGAACTCAGACGCTCCGAGGAACTCTTTAGCACTGAGAAGCCTAAGCGGTCCGAGTTGCACCTCGAAGCAGGATACCAACAGTTTAACTGCTCATTAAATGCTTATCATTTAGACGCACACGCAAAAAGGGCATTAAATGTATTACCCTTTCATATATATACCATTTAATGTATTACCCTTTCCTATTACAGCCTCAGGACTATAAATACATTTTACAATCCTCATTGTGAGGGAATCCAGATCGGAATTTCTTGATAGAACATAAATCGAGAATTCCCAAACACTCAGCAATAAAACAACAGTGGACGTAGGCCATTCTTATAAGGCCGAACCACTTTAAAATCTTTTGTCTCATTTATTTATCTGTGATTGAATTATTAGAGTGATCTAATTTTTTACATCAACAGATTGGCGCCGTCTGTGGGGAAACGATTGATAATATCGTTTTTCATCAAAAATAATCCATTACCAATGGCTGATATTCCTGTATCCAGCAATTGAAACGCTAGAACCCCTCAAAATCAATATGCTCCCCCAATTATTCCAGATCTGACTGGAATAATGGCAAATCTGGCTCAGGGCCAGAACGTCATGCAAGAAACAATGCGACAACTCATACAAACCCTCCATGGCGATGCATCAGCCCATTCTGGACCACGAAGCATTCAAAGAAATACCCGTGCGCTTTCTTCGCGTACTAGGCATACTAATTCATATCGCAATGAGGAATCTGAAGATTTTTCTTATCAACCTGGATGAACTTCTTCAGTATGAGCCACAGATACTGAACAACGTGTCACCCTCTCCCCAGAAAGGACCAGCGCATTGGAAAGATTAAGTAGGGTTTCTCCTTTCGACCGATTAGGCCCTAGGAGGAACAAAAGTCCTCTTAATGCAGCGTCGAGGAGCTTTCAACGACCATCAGATTTAAGGGAAGGATCTTCCCAGTCATGACCAGCTGCTCGTTAAGATAGATCCTATGACCGACCAGTTGCTCGTCAAGATAAATTCTAGGAAGCCACTTCAACACGATCAGTTGCTCGAACCCATAGGCCCGAGGAAGTAAATGATGCATGGAAAGGATCTATTCAGAGGCTGGAGGATAGATTAGGGGAAATGGCTAAGGCCAAGAACCCTCTACAAAGAACCTTTGTTTGAGGAACACCTTTTGTCCAGGCCATTATAGATTTTCCAACACCATCAAAGTTTAAAGCACCTGTTGTGACCCCAAAATATGATGAAAGACTGACCCTGTTCTTCATATAGAACAATATCATGCTGCTGCCGACATCTATGCTGTCCCAGACGAGATGAGATGCAGGGCATTCTCAGGAACTCTTACCGGATCTTCTCAGATATGGTATAATAATCTTCCTCGGGGTAAGATCTCAAATTTCTTTCAACTGGCCGAGTTATTCATTAGAAATTTCTGCTTTGGGGCAAAGCCAGTTAAACGAGTAGCACATTTATTAAGTGTTAGACAAAAAGCTGGTAAAAGTACCAGAGATTATATAACTCGTTTTAATAACGAGAAACTTGAACTAATTGATTATGAGGAGAAGACAGCGATCACTGCCTTGATGAGTGGACTGTTGCCTAACAAGTTGTATTACACTTTGGCCAAAGAACCACCCACAACTATGTCAGAATTGATGGCGAAAGCGGCCAAAATCATGAATGCCGAGGAGGCTATGGCTGCGAAGAAGAGTATGGATAAAGTGACCAAGGTGGAAGTTGACAAAACCAAGAAGAAAGAGCATAAGAACAATGGTGGTGACAAGCAATCCAAAAATAGGTCGTCATGGGAAGTCTTAAAGAAATTTGATAATTACACTCCTTTGAAGGTAGATATCAATAATGTCCGGGAAGAAATTAAGAACAGCGAGGAGTTAAATTGGCCAAAGAAGATGAAGGCAGACCCTGACACGAGCAATAGGGAAAAATATTACGAGTTTCACAAGGATCATGGGCATATGACCAAAAATTGCATAGCTCTTCAGAATGAGATTAAAACACTCATCCGACGAGGAAAGCTAGCAAAGTATGTTGATCAGGGAGGCAAAAGAAGAAACAATGACCGAATTAGAGAGAGGTCTAGATCTCCTCGTCGAACAGAGGAGAATAAGAAGAGAAACCATGAAGTTGATCCAGAGGATGACCCCGATCTTCCCAATAAATTAAGGCAGCCAGAACTAGAGGTATTTTTAATACGCTTTGGGTCATTTGATTGTAATGTTATTACAGGAGGAGATGCAGGCGGAGGAGACCTTACTGCAGAAAGAAAAGCTTACCTCGGTGAGGCACAAGCTTGCTCATACATTCAGCGAATAAATCTAGCTGAGGAAGATCGCCCGAGAAAGGTGAACAAGGAGAAATTGGTCATCGATTTTTCAAAAAATGACCTTGCAGGTGTTTTATATCCTCACGATGATCCACTGGTGATCAAGATGAGAATGAAGGAGGTAATGATTTCAAGAGTGCTGGTCGACAATGGTAGCTCGGCAGACATCATGTTCTACTCGTGTTTCGATAGTTTAAATCTAAAGCTATCTCAACTGGAGCCTTACCACAGACCCCTCATCGGTTTTGCTGGCGAGAAATTATTTCCACTTGGGACGATCAAGTTGGATATACTCATTGGTACGTGGAATGCTTGTCGGACAGAAAGAATACTTTTCTTCATGATGGATAAGAATGTCCAATCATCGTACAATATCATCATGGGAAGAGTAGGATTGAAGAAGTTCGAGGCTGTACCATCTACAGTGCATCAGTGCCTAAAATTCTCAACTAACTTTGGAGTAGGATTTATGAAAGGTGATAAGAAAGTAGCTCGGGAGTACTATTATTCATCCGCCGAGCAAGAAGAACTGGAAGAATCAAAGAAAAAGACTACTACCTATCAAGTGGATGAAGGTGCAGAAATTGAAACATTGGATCCTCGAGATGAGTCGCAACTCGTGAAGGGTCAAGTGGTGGAAACTACTGAAAATATCATTCTGGACGACGAGCACCCTGAGCGAACTACTCAAATAGGTTCGTCGTTGGAAGCCTCATTAAAACAGGAATTGATAACTTTCCTGAGAAGCAGAAGACAAACTTTTGCATGGAGTCATGAAGATATGCCCGGGATAGACCCAAACTTCTTATGTCACGAGCGCAATGTGAATAAGGAGATCAAGCTAGTGAAGCAGAGAAGAAGAGTATTCAGCCCCGAGAAGAATCAATCTATACAGGAGGAAGTCGAGAAGCTCCAGAAAGTTTATTTCATTAAAGATGTTAAATATCCAGACTGGTTGACTAACGTGGTGATGGTAAAGAAGAAAAACAACAAGTGGAGGATGTGTGTAGACTTCACCGACCTCAACAAAGTATTCCCAAAGGATCACTTTCCACTTCCCCGAATTGATCAACTGGTGGATGCTACCTCGAGACACGAGTTGTTGAGCTTCATGGATGCTTATTCTGGCTACAATCAGATTAAAATGAAACCTGAAGACAGGGAGAGTACTTCTTTCATTACCCCTAGGGGAACTTATTGTTATAATGTTATGCCTTTTGGTTTGAAAAATGCAGGTGCGACATATCAGCGGCTGATGAACAAAGTCTTTGCTGAACAAATCAGTTGCAATATGGAAGTCTATGTTGACGATATGCTGACGAAAAGCAAGAAAGCTATCGATCATCTAGTTGACTTAAGTCAGACTTTTGATCAACTGGATAAATATCAAATGAAGCTGAACCCGACGAAGTGCATATTTGGAGTACGAGAAGGCATGTTTCTCGGGTACATTATCAATCAACGAGGCATTGAAGCAAATCCAGAAAAGATCAAAGCCCTATTAGGGTTGCGATCTCCAATGACGAAGAAGGAAGTACAGAGTCTCACATGACAAGTAGAAGCACTCAACAGATTTGTATCACGAGCAACTGATAGATGTCTCCCATTCTTCAAGACACTCAGAAAAACTTTTTAGTGTAATGATTAATGCGAGAAGGCTTTTCAAGACTTGAAGGAATACTTGGGAGCACCACCATTATTGTCTAGACCAGTGATGGGAGAAAAATTATACTTGTATCTCGCAGTGTCCGAAAATGCAGTTAGCCCGGCGTTGATCAGAGTGGAGAATGGAGTACAAAAGCCAATTTACTACACAAGTAAGGCCTTCCGAGGAGCAGAGATCGGATATCCAAGGCTGGAGAAATTGGCACTGGCGCTAATTGAGGCGAGTAGGAGAATGAGGTCATACTTCCAGGCTCATACTATAGTAGTATATACGGATATGCCATTAAGGAAAGCCCTGCATAAGCCAGAAAAATCAGGAAGATTGATGTACTGGGCAATAGAGCTCTGTGAATATGATATAGTCTATAAACCCAGATCATCGCTTAAAGGGCAGGCTGTAGCAGATTTTATAACGGAGTTCACCTATCCTGATACCGTCGAGGAGCAAAAGTTGCTCGCTGATCAACCTGTGGATGTTACATGATCAACAAACACAAGCTCATACCAATTCCGAGTGGTAAAAGAGCGTGTGGATGTTACAGGATGTGATGCAGAGATAGTTGTGAGAACTCTGGACGAGGAATAAAAGTTGCTCGCTGATCAACCTATGGATGTTACAGGATCAACAAACACTAGCTCATACCAACTCCGGTTGGTAAAAGGGCAAGTGGATGTTAGAGGATCATTGAATTCGAGCTCAGACCAACTCCGGTTGGTAAAAGGGCAAGAAGAAATGATCGACGAAGAGCAAGAAAAATCTGAAGAGGAAAGGAAGCAGCAAATATTTCACCGAGGAACTCTGATTGAACAGAAATTTGAAGACGAGTTACCTATATGGAGGCTATATATAGATGGCTCATCTTGCACTACAGGATGTGGTGCGGGGATAGTTTTGAGCACTCCGAACGAGGTCGACATGGAATACGCAATACGTTTCCAATTCAAAGCTTCCAATAATGAGGCTGAGTATGAGGCCATGATTGCAGGTCTAAGTTTGGCAAAAATTATGGAGGCACAATGTAACACCCCGCCTAATTAAATACCGGGTGGCCAGTCCCATACCAAATTAAAACAGAATATACAGTTGGCTCATTCTTAGCATCACTGTCGAAAACATTTACAACTCACCCAATACTCAATTAAGCTGGTGTTAAAAAAACTTTCCACATTTTAAATTCAATAAAATCCGTTTCCAATTTAAGAATAACATAACACATTATATTCTACAACACTGATAACCAAATAGATAGCATAAAAGAATTTAAAAGCATTTGGAATAAACATTCCCACATAATATTAATCCATTATAGTAATCCCAACAATGTTAAATGTATTAAAATGACATGAATACCATAGTATTTGACCCCGATAGAAGAAGATAACTGAATCCTTTGGGAGACATGCCCTACTAAGAGAATACTGTGAATCAAATGATGATAGACATCTAAGCAATACTCCATAGCTCCATAGCTCGTCACAATCAATTAAGGTTGGCGTCCCTGTTACTGGACACCTGATATAGAAGATACAATAGAAAAGAAAATATGCAAGGAAACGGGTCAGAGCCCGAATGTGTAAATGATTTTTAAAACAGCAAGTATTTAACAAGTGCAATAAAGAATTTATTATGTACATGTTAGATCCAACTCTCACTTGTTATTCTCACATCTCAACTAGAGTGCACACTTAACGTTTCCTATTAACCTCCTAGTTAATGGTTCCTCTTTTCTAGTCTCCATATTATAATTCCATTCCCATATCATAATCCCCGTATGTCCCATACCATACGTCACATTATTATTCATTTACATTTCTCCTTTATATGATTAGTTTCTCATTAACATGAATCATTTCTCATTAATATGAATCATTTCTCATTAACATGAGTTAAGCTTTTCAATTCTATAAGCATAAACATTCATTAACTTAATTCCATTATATTTCTCTATTCACCGTTATCTACAATTATCACCGTAGATAGATTTAACCATAATAAATAACCATTCATTCATTTAATTCATTATATATATATATTCATATATAATACAGCACCCCGAGTCACAGCTGCGGTGCAATGCATTACTCCGCTATCATGTCCCATCATCGCAGGTCGCCGAATAGGGGACTACGGGTTCGGTAAGATCCCACGAACCATAAACAACAACAAACAAATTGGAGGCGAATATAGTTCTCGTATCCATGGGTCACGCACATACCTACGTACCCACAGTTAGCGGACTTATCAACTCCCCGATAAGTCTTTCATAGACCTATGTTCTCGAGCGACAAATCAAAGATCCCATGGATTCATTAGGATATGATTGCCCTCACGCGCAAACCTCCCACTGATTACAAGTAAGCTAGGTATGTTATACACATAAATCATCAATCAATCAAATAGGTATTATCATACCTATAATATAACATCAATAAGGTACTCACATTAACCTTAGATTATTCCCTTATGTAGTATTATATCTCTTTAAATCCCATGTATTAAAATGTCATATCTTTACTTCATAATTTAATTATCCTCGCATCCTATAACATCTCTCCACTCCCGACGTCGTTAAGGTTCATGCGCGGAGCGTCTCGCAAAGCGAAATCCAAATAAGGAACCCCTCCAATACACTACTACTTAACTTTATCGATCGAGGAGGTCCGACGACTTCAACTATGCGACCGGGATAACCTCATACCCTCTTTCAACCAAATGTATTCTAAACTCCCATCTCTATCCAGGAGACATACCACTACACTCTTGTATTACACTCAGCCCTTGCGAAATCAATAATGAGCTTAAACTCAGTCCTTGATGTTTAAATTGTAACCCTAAGTCTACCCAGGTGTTATATTAAATATCCTCTACTTGAACTATCCTTAATCCTCATACAAACAGATTAGAATCCAACACATGAATCTAGCAATCGAAATCTCTTTAACTTTAATTATCATAATTCTAATCAATTAAATCCCAATCAAATTAATTCAAATCTTAACTAGGGCTTACTGATCTTTTCTAAGTCCCATAATATCCAATTAATAATCACTGAATATCTACAAAAGTTTTGGGATAAGAACCAACATTAAAATGAAACAACATCATGAATTCTCATATTTTAAATACTCAGAAAAATCAAATCCAAAAATTATTCAAATCATCAATCCGACTTCAGATTTGGATTCCATACGAAAAATTGAGTCAGGTATGTGTTTTGAGTTTTTCTTAAATCTCAACCAAATGCACTAAAAAAGAAGATCTAAACATTCCAAATTGGCTCTTCTCATTCCACTCGTTTTTGCCTCTTTTTCCAGAAAATTATCAACATATTATCTTCAAGAACACTAAATTATTTTCAGAATTTCTTCACAAATTGATGAATATTTATTGGATTACTAACTACCTACAACATGAGTTTAATTACTATATATTTTTAGATTCCAGAAATCCATTAACAACTATATCCTTTCATCTTCCCAGCATGAAAATCATCTCTTTTTATAACTATCCTAACATGGACAATATACGAACTTAAATTGCAAATATCAAACACTTGCCTCTAATGAAGATCTGATCCTTTGGAGTTGAATAACACAGGTGGTGACCTTTGTTCTCCTCCTTCCCAAGCAAACTTCTTTTTCTTTCCAAGAAACCTTCCACTCTCTCTAAGAAGATGACTTTTCAATTTTGTGTAGAAGAGATGAAATGAACCTACATACACTAATCTCCAAATACTTATAATAGGACAAAACCCGAAATCACTATTCATCCCCGTTGTAAAAATAACCAAAATGCCCTTTTTGGGTTGTCTTTTCATTTCCAAATGACCCGAGACTCAAAATTAACATCCAAATAGACTTTTCTGACTATTTCGAACCTTCCGGATGCAACGACGTAGTCGAAATGACTATAAGGTTGATAGAAAATAAATTTCCTTTTTAATTTAATAAATTAGTCCCGACACGTCCCATACCGCGTCTGACTAAAAATTCAAATTACCGAATTTATATCACACTGTTATATCATTGACATCACATTCATATATTACCTAAATATCTTTGAGTAATATTCAAAATCATCCATTTTAATATCCTCAATTCTGATAAAACCCAAATGAATTAATTAATAATAAAATCCAATTAATCCATTAATTTAAAATATAACTCATTTTAAAAGTCATAAAAATTACGGGGTATTACATACTTCCCCCCTTATAACAGAATTTCGTCCTGAAATTCAGAAAAATGAGCCATACTGATAAGGTCAACTCCGAGTATAAATCTCACATCGTAAGAAATCTAAGTAGTACCGCCCACACAGTACATTAACGAAAATCCCCATCGATGTTACACTAAGTCTCACCATATAGTTCCAACTGAATCAAATTTAAATTATACCCAATCTTCCCTATACCGTCCTCGTGACAAAGTTTGGGAAAAATGATCCTCACTTATTAAACAAATAAATCCTGAAGTTCCAACTACTTACCTTTTCACAATTATGAAAACTACTACCATTCAACCATCCAGGGCGCCCATACACCCTCTCGTACCTCTTTCAATATAAAAATTTTGCAAAGGTTATAAACTCACATCCCAAAGACCTAACTTATTTCGACTCCCAACGGTTATTAGTTTCATGCGTGGGGTGTCTCGCAAGAGAAATCCAAACAAGGAACCACCCCGATACACTACTTCCTAGAGTAGTCGGTCATCGAAACTCCTAGGGTCCTTAGTCAATAATATATAAAAATTTGGTTTATAAAAAAAAATCAGGTTTATCGATTTAAAACAAAAATTAGGTTTTATCGATTTCAAATAGAGTCTACGCATCTACTCTCTTATAAAAGACAAGATGCTAGCTATAGTAGTAGTACATACGCTCTCGTACACCACATGTCAATGCATGCCGATAATCACATCACGCTCGGACATGCCCAAGGTAAATCATCCCATTATAAAAATCAAACCCACGTGATAACATGTAATATATAGGTGTCCCACACCCCTCAGTGAGTCTACGTAAATAACGATGCTATAGGCTAAGTTTAGCAATCCTTTTTACCCACACAATATTAATCGCTACAAAAATCAATATACGCCTCATAATTCCTTAGATAGAAAACATACCCTCATTCGCGGGTGGTGGTTGTTGATTCACTATTATAACTTTACTCCGATAAGTCAAGAAACATTTTACCCCAAATTTTCAGTTCTAGTTCACCACACTCCACTATATGCCCAAGCCTTTGAATATTTTGCCTTCGTTAGGTAACACACACAGTTCCCGCATTTGAAGAAATTCTACTGATGACTCTCCTCAATTTTTTTTTCATAATAGGGGTGACTTCGACTATGGTCATCAAACTCGAACATACTTCATAACCTCTTAAGTACGATCTCCGCTATCCATTCAATGGCCCTCATCTTCCATACTTCTTTGTTCGATCACTCCCGAACGTAAATAAGATTCACTGATATATATGGAATCTTACCAAAGAGATCAACAATCCTAAACATAGGGCTCTACATCAAAGAACGCTATGCTGAAAACATAGTAAGTCGTACAGACCCTAAAGGACACTAGAACCTGATGCTCTAATACCACCTGTAACACCCCGCACGCCCGGGAAGAGCGAACGGAGCGCTAATGCGATAAAATAAATCCAAATCCACAAGTGACAAGGTATAGAGCGTCTAAATAAACCCACAATAATATAAATCCACTAATCTCAATCTCTTCAATTACAACAAGTCTCTCGAATTAAAATTACAACTATCTAACTCGAATAAAAATACAACTCTCCAAAGCTCTATACATCAAAATAATACAAATCTTTTCCAAACAATCCTCGCTAAAATCAAACTCCATAGCGCCCCAAAATCTGCGCTAACCTGCAACTAAAAGAAAATATGGGGAAGTACACAATACGACAGGAATTATGCTCAACAAATACGGATTAGCAACGAATAAAATGTAACAACATGAGTACGAATATTCAAATCAAAATGCAAATCTCAAAGGATTTATCAATATAATTTCTCAACAATACTTTAACCGGGTCACCAGGCCTCACCACATCCGTATATGCTTTATCAAGCCATAGTCCCGGAAACAGGAATTTTGGCTGGTGCACAACATCCGTGCCATATTAAAATCTCATGACAACGTGCTCATCAATAATATAATGATACCTCATGAATCAAAATAATTTTCCAGATTTCAATGAATTTATCAATTCAAATATGAGTTCAATTAAACAAGAATTCAAAGAGAATGACACTCGCGAGATTTAAGGAGCATATTGTGTAAAACCCCATACCTCAAACCATGATGAGAAACCAATGATCACATCCTCAAGATCAACTCAAAAGATATACAAAATCTCCTCCAAGAACCTCCAACAAAATAGCCCCAAGAACACCTCTAATCTAAGGTTGGAACTCACAAATCTCAAGTGCCAATGTGTATATAAAAAGAAGAGGAATATAAAATATATTTGCTGTCAAAATTTATGCCAAAAGTAGGTTAAAAAGTTTGCCCACGACTTTCTTTTATAATGAAAAGAAATGAAGAGTTGGAATCCAAAAGACTCCTTTAAATAAGGCAAAGAAATGAAGAGTTGGAAGTCAAAACAACTCCAAGAGTTAAAAATATTTTAAAATCATTTTAAAATCTGTTTTAACTCCGTTTTCAAAACCGTTTGAAATTCTTGCCTTTAAAAATAATAACCAACATATTTGAGAAATAAAAATAATTTTATCAAAAACTTTATTTTTCCTCCATTTTTCAGAAATTAATTAAAGTAGCCCAAAATTATATGGGTTGTTACACTTCCCCACTAACAATGGAATTTCGCCCTCGAAATTCGCCGAATGTCTAACCCTCAAAATCAGGCCAACAATCTCCAAAATAAATAACGTCTCCCAAGAATAAATTCCTCACCTCTAATCTCGAAACTTATCACGAATATCACCTAAAATTTTCTATCTCCAAAAATTGCTAACCATGCAATGAACCCAAAACCCAAGCCCCGAGGGTTGCCGTATACCTAAGCTCTGATACCATTTGTAACACCCCGCCTAATTAAATACCGGGTGGCCAGTCCCATACCAAATTAAAATAGAATATACAGTTGGCTCATTCATAGCATCACTGTCGAAAACATTTACAACTCACCCAATACTCAATTAAGTTGGTGTTAAAAAAACTTTCCACATTTTAAATTCAACAAAATCCGTTTCCAGTTTAAGAATAACATAACACATTATATTCTACAACACTGATAACCAAATAGATAGCATAAAAGAATTTAAAAGAATTTGGAATAAACATTCCCACATAATATTAATCCATTACAATAATCCCAACAATGTTAAATGTATTAAAATGACACGAATACCATAGTATTTGACCCCGATAGAAGAAGATAACTGAATCCTTTGGGCGACATGCCCTACTAAGAGAATACTGTGAATCAAATGATGATAGACGTCTAAGCAATACTCCATAGCTCCATAGATCGTCACAATCAATTAAGGTTGGCGTCCCTGATACTGGACACCTGATATAGAAGATACAATAGAAAAGAAAACATGCAAGGAAACGGGTCAGAGCCCGAATGTGTAAATGATTTTTAAAACAGCAAGTATTTAACAAGTGCAATAAAGCATTTATTATGTACATGTTAGATCCAACTCTCACTTGTTATTCTCACCTCTCAACTAGAGTGCATACTTAACGTTTCCTATTAACCTCCTAGTTAATGGTTCCACTTTTCTAGTCTCCATATTATAATTCCATTCCTATAACATAATCCCCGTATGTCCCATACCATACGTCACATTATTATTCATTTACATTTCTCCTTTATATGATTAGTTTCTCATTAACATGAATCATTTCTCATTAATATGAATCATTTCTCATTAACACGAGTTAAGCTTTTCAATTCTATAAGCATAAACATTCATTAACTTAATTCCATTATTTTTCTCTATTCACCGTTATCTACAATTATCACCGTAGATAGATTTAACCATAATAAATAACCATTCATTCATTTAATTCATTATATATATTCATATATAATACAGCACCCCGAGTCACAGCTGCGGTGCAATGCATTACTCTGCTATCATGTCCCATCATCGCAGGTCGCCGAATAGGGGACTACATGTTGGGTAAGATCCCACGAACCATAAACAACAACAAACAAATTGGAGATGAACATAGTTCTCGTATCCATGGGTCACGCACATACCTACGTACCCACAGTCAGCGGACTTATCAACTCCCCGATAAGTCTTTCATAGACCTATGTTCTCGAGCGACAAATCAAAGATCCCATGGATTCATTATGATAAGACTGCCCTCACGCGCAAACCTCCCACCGATAGCAAGTAAGATAGGTATGTCATACACATAAATCATTAATCAATCAAATAGGTATTATCATACCTATAATATAATATCAATAAGGTACTCACATTAACCTTAGATTATTCCCTTACGTAGCATTATACCTCTTTAAATCCCATGTATTAAAATGTCATATCTTTACTTCATAATTTAATTATCCTCGCATCCTATAACATCTCTCCACTCCCGACTTCGTTAAGGTTCGTGCGCGGAGCGTCTCGCAAAGCGAAATCCAAACAAGGAACCCCTCCAATACACTACTACTTAACTTTGTCGATCGAGGAGGTCCGACGACTTCAACTATGCGACCGGGATAACCTCATACCCTCTTTCAACCAAATGTATTCTAAACTCCCATCTCTATCCAGGAGACATACCACTACACTCTTGTATTACACTCAGCCCTTGCGAAATCAATAATGAGCTTAAACTCAGTCCTTGATGTTTAAATTGTAACCCTAAGGCTAACCAGGTGTTATATTAAATCTCCTCTACTTGAACTATCCTTAATCCTCATACAAACAGATTAGAATCCAACACATGAATCTAGCAACCGAAATCTCTTTAACTTTAATTACCATAATTCTAATCAATTAAATCCCAATTAAATTAATTCAAATCTTAACTAGGGCTTACTGATCTTCTCTAAGTCCCATAATATCCAATTAATAATCATCGAAGATCTACAAAAGTTTTGGGATAAGAACCAACATTAAAAAGAAACAACATCATGAATTCTCATATTTTAAATACTCAGAAAAATCAGATCCAAAAATTATTCAAATCATCAATCCGACTTCAGATTTGGATTCCACACGAAAAATTGAGTCAGGTATGTGTTTTGAGTTTTTCTTAAATCTCAACCAAATGCACTAAAAAAGAAGATCTAAACATTCCAAATTGGCTTTTCTCATTCCACTCGTTTTTGCCTATTTTTCCAGAAAATTATCAACATATTATCTTCAAGAATACTAAATTATTTTCAGAATTTCTTCCACAAATTGATGAATATTTATTGGATTACTCACTACCTACAACATAAGTTTAATTCCTATATATTTTTAGATTCCAGAAATCCATTAACAACTATATCCTTTCATCTTCCAAGCATGAAAATCATCTCTTTTTATAACTATCCTAACATGGACAATATACGAACTTAAATTGCAAATATAAAACACTTGCCTCTAATGAAGATCTGATCCTTTGGAGTTGAATAACACAGGTGGTGATGGTGGTGGTGACCTTTGTTCTCCTCCTTCCCAAGAAAACTTCTTTTTCTTTCCAAGAAACCTTCCACTCTCTCTAAGAAGATGACTTTTCAATTTTGTGTAGAAGAGATGAAATGAACCTACATACACTAATCTCCAAATACTTATAATAAGACAAAACCCGAAATCACTATTCATCCCCCTTGCAAAAATAACCAAAATGCCCTTTTGGGTTGTCTTTTTATTTCCAAATGACCCGAGACTCAAAATTAACATCCAAATAGACTTTTCTGACTATTTCGAACCTTCCGGATGCAACGACGCAGTCGAAATGACTATAAGGTTGATAGAAAATAAATTTCCTTTTTAATTTAATAAATTAGTCCCGACACGTCCCATACCGCGTCTGACTAAAAATTCAAACTACCGAATTTATATCACACTGTTATATCAATGACATCACATTCATATATTACCTAAATATCTTTAAGTAATATTCAGAATCATCCATTTTAATATCCTCAATTCTGATAAAACCCAAATGAATTAATTAATAATAAAATCCAATTAATCCATTAATTTAAAATATAACTCATTTTAAAAGTCATAAAAATTACGGGGTATTACACGCAACAAGTTATTGTCTTTAGTGATTCTCAATTGATTGTAAATCAAATGTTGGGAGTATATGCAGTCAGAGGAGAATTAATGATCAGATATCATGCAAAGGCAAAGGAGCTGGTGTCAGAATTTATTGCTATTCAGCTGGTCAGAATACCGAGAATAGAGAATGCGAGAGCAGACGCCATAACTCGACTAGCATCAGCTACTCATACGGAGCTACGATGAACAATCCCAATTGAGGTTTTAGCTGGTCGGAGTATAGATGAAGATTTGTCGATGAACTTTATAACCCTTGATTTAGGACCATCTTGGATGGATCCCATCAGGGCATACATTGAGGAGGGAGAATTGCCAATTGATAAGCTCGCAGCCAAGAAATTGAAGTTCAAAGCTACTCGGTATGTATTAACTAACGGTGTTTTACATAGATGAGGAATTATGGCAGGTTTGCAGAGATGCGTGCATCCCTCCGAGGTGAAAGATTTGATTGAAGAGATCCATGAAGGGTCCTGTGGAGCACATGTAGCAGGTCGGACACTCTTGCAAAGGATGATGACGCAGGGATATTACTGGCCGACGATGAGGGCTGATTGTGTAGCCTACGCGAAGAAATGTGACAAGTGCCAGCGCTTTCCCTCTATCCGAAGAACTCCAAAAGCATTATTGACACCCATAACTTGCCCTTGGCCATTTTCCATGTGGGGAATTGATTTGGTTGGACCACTACCAACGACCCGAGGAAGGTTCAAGTATCTTGTCGTCGCAGTGGATTATTTTACTAAGTGGGTAGAAGCTGGGCCACTCATTGACATGACGTACGAGAAGGTGTACCAATTTGTTTGGAAGAACATTATTTATCGATATGGTCTCCCTTATGCCTTCATCACAGATCATGGAACACAATTTGATAACGAGGAGTTTGCCGCCTATTATCATCAGTCAAACATTTTGAAGGTCCACTCAGCACCAGGCCATCCTCAAAGCAATGGACAAACTGAAGTGACAAACAGAACGCTACTAAATGGCTTAGAGATAAGACTGGATGATGCAAAATCGAATTGGATCAACGAGCTACAAACAGTACTCTGGGCTTACCGAACTACTCCCCGAGTAGCAACTGGAGAAACACCATATATGCTGGCGTTTGGAACTGAAGCCGTTATACCTACCGAGTTGGGCCTCCCAACACACAGGGTTCTGAATTTCAATTCCCCTGTCAGCGACTTAATGAGAAGACTGGATTTAGACATGCTCGAGGAAGTTAGAGAAGAATCATCCATTAGAAATGCTACTTACCAGCAGCGAACAGCTTTGTTCTACAACAAAAGGGTGAAGAAGTGTGACCTGAAAGAAGGAGATTATGTGCTGAAGAAAGTCATTCAAAAGCACAATAAGCTGGAGGCAAACTGGCATGGACCATACCGGGTTACAGAAGTTGTTCGACCAGGCACTTATCGAATAGCAACTTTAGAAGGCGAGGAGTTTAAGAATGCATGGAACGCAGAGCGCCTGCGCAAGTATTATCAGTGATGTGTATTCCCATGTAACGCAGTTCCATCGATATGAATAAAATGAAGATATTCTGCAAGTCTCTCTTTTTATTGAAAATTTTTTGGGGAATACTAGTGCTACACACTACTCGGCAAAACTCGGCAAACCTCAGACTTCTCAGAAAAATATTCCTAAAAATTCCAACTTTGGTTGGTTAGGAAACAAAATATTCCTAAAAATTCCAACTTTGTTTGGTTAGGAAATAAAATATTCCTAAAAATGCCAACTTCGATTGGTTAGAAAATGAAATATTCCTAAAAACGCCAACTTCGGTTGGTTAGGAAACAAAATATTCCTAAAAATGCCAACCTGTTTGGCTAGGAAACAAAATATTCCTAAAAATGCCAACTTATGTTGGTTAGGAAGTACAAATATTCTCGAAAATGTCAACTTATGTTGGTCGGGAGGTAAGATTATTCCAGAAAGCGATAAAAGTCTACTAACTATGGCTGGTCGGGGATAAAAACCCACCAACTGTAGTTGGTCGACAAGCAAAATTTATCGATCTTAGTTGGTCGGAAACATTTTATGAGTAAAATTATTTCAAAAAGACTAATTATGGCTGGTCGGGGATAAAAACCCACTAACTGTAGTTGGTCGACATGGAGAATCTAACAACCTTGGTTGGTTGGAAAAATTTTAAACATTTTTTATACTCGTAACTTTATTATTAAGTGATCGAGCAATATTATTGAAACTTGAAACTTTTTAATTATTACTGAGTTGGTCGACAAACAACACAATATTGCTATCTTTTTAACAGATATGCATAAATGTAAAGTGCTTGATATTTACAAGATAATAGCAATTAAGATTTGCAAACAAAAATGAAAGTGTTTCATTGAATTCAAAATAAATTACAAGTACATTGATATTGAAATGTATACTAACTATTACATCAAAAATTCCTATTCTACTGGTCTTTTCCCCTCTGCTTTTAACACAGGTTCCTCGCCAGCAGGCGGATCATTTAAAGACAGAGGAGAATTGATGAAGTTGAGATCCTTCAATATCCTGACATTCATTATGGATGGTCGATCTAAGAGATGCTCGGGACGAGATACCTCAATTTGAGAATGTAAATTGTAATCACCGAGATACTTTGAAATTAAGCTCCGAGGAATGGCCCTAGCAGGGATCCAACCCATGTCCAAATTGTATGGAGGCACAGGTAGGTCGAGTAGCCCGGGATCATAATAGTCCCATAGATAATGACCTTGTTCGAGCTTCAACACACCTAAGGCATTCAACCACCCTTCCTTATAGCCCTCATTGTTGGCATTCTGGATACGATCATCCAAGTGGAATAGTGCTTCGTTGTATCCAGCCATCCAAAACTCCCTGGGCTGTTTGTGGAACTGATATGTTAACCTCTCCATCTGTTCATGAAGATTTTTGATAAAAATCTCTTTGTCCTCTAAAGTAAACTTCTGTGTGGAGAGTTGCTCTTCCATATCTCTGATCTTCTTTGACATTTCAGCTAAAGCTCGGTTCTTCGCCATCAGCTGGAAGGCCTGGTTCTCTAGGGAAGACTGAGTCCTTTATTCCTCGACAGGAACCCGAGCTTCTCTTGCTCGTCCTCGAGAAGATGTGGAAGGACTCGACCTCTTCAAGATGTCCAACTCTTCCTTAAAATTGGCGTTCTCGATCTCCAAGAATGAAAATCCCTCATCAGTCACTGGGATTAGGGCTTTTGAAGAAGAGGCTGCAGATTTCAATTGTGACAACTCCTTTTGCAGATTATTGTTTTCTTGCTCCAGCAGCTCGGTAATCTGTCTGCATTCCTCGACCTCGCCCCTCAGGGTTCTCTCTCTTACATCGTACCCAGTAAAAAGGTTCTCGTAGCCCTTGTCGGCAATGATCTGCTGGTACTTTTTCTCGTACCCCTCATGCAACAAGGCAGTGGATTCTTTGTATTGAAGCTGAAGGTCTTCGAGGGTGCTTTGAAGATCCTCAATCATTTCATAGTAAGCCACATTATTGGCCACCGCACGATCAAGTTGACACTTCAGATATTGATATGCCTCCACTGGCTCATCTGAAGCATCCTGGCCGAGGATGTCGACAACTTGTGTTGCACTCAGGTCTGTGTGACCAGCTTTAAAGTAATCATTGCATTGCCTCAGCAGCACAGTATCGTGAGTAGATAACAGTTCCATCCTGGCCAGAAACTAGCAGAGAAAAAGAAGCAGTAATCAATAAGAAGAATGAGCAGAGCATGAATAGAAAATAGACAACAGTATGCAAAAAGTTTAAGTTTTATTAGATCATAGTTCAGAGTTACATATTCTGGGTTACATTTGATAAAGAGAAACAAAATAAAGAGAAATCCGAACAACACTACACCTTTTCCTTATCTCCCAAAACCTTCTCGAGAGGCTGGGATGAAGAGGTAGGTTGCTCGGAGGGAAGGGATAATTGCTTGGGGAGAGTAGGCAGTTTCTCGGAGGAAGAAATGATTTGTTGATTTTCCTCGGCAGTAGGCGAGATGTCTAGGGCATGATCTCCCATCACCATCGAAGACGCTTCGGAGGTAGCTTCGTCCTCTTCTAAGTCTTCTGGAGTTGGAGGGGAACCAGGGATATGTCTCTGGAAGAGCTCGGAATACTCGTCGACCTTCATCTCCAGAAGGGAAGTAACCCATCCATCCCTAAAGTATTTGAGACTGCCATAGTCCACTTGCGACACCATGGCAGCCAACCCCTTGTTCCACCCCTTGTCCCAGCCAGAACTGAAGGACTTCTTCACAACCATCTTCCTCTTCAATTTCTTTGAGGAGAGCTTCTCGGACAGCAGGTTCTTAGCAGCCTTCAACTTATTTTCTACCTCCTCCTTCTGTTGACCTACTTCCCGAAGTTGAGCCAACTCCTCCTCGACAGCTTTGAGTTTATCTTCAAACTCTCCAGCAGTTTTGAGCCTCTCCTCAAGCTCTTTATTTGCCATCTCCAGGGCATTTATTCTCTTCTCCAACTCCTTGGAGGCATAAACAGCCCGAGCTTTTTCTTATTCGGAGGAGGCAAGCTTCTTCTCCCAGACAGCTTTGTCATCAGCATATTTCTGACGAGAATCTGCCAGAGACTTGGTAGCTTCTTCCAGAGCTCCCTCCACACTGGACGACGAGCACCTTAATCGCTTCATCCTTCTTCAGGATTATATTGAAGCAGCTCGTCAACTATGAACAGAAAAAGAAAGCAAGTTAGAAACATAAATGACAAAGGAAATATGAAAAATTCAAAGTAAAGAGACTTACAGAAGTAAGGTGACGAGCAGCTAGCGAGGTGACCATATCCCGAGTAAGGTTTTCTTCAGAACCTTGGACCTCGGGAATGATCCTGGATTTTACCGAGATCATGGTAGAGCTCAGAGGAATAAAAGTTGGAACCCCAGTTCCAGCAACTAGGGGCTGAGTGATGGTATCAGCCAAATTGACTGAGGAGCTTTTCTTCAGCCTCCTCGGGGGAATAGGAACGGATTCAACCAAAGAAGAACCCTTGGTCGGTGATATCACAATCACCTCTCCAGGAGAAGCAGACCTGCTCGGAGCCACTGCGGGCTTCTCAGTAACCTTCACAACTGCAGCAGCTGAAGAAGGTGCATCATTCTTCTTCGTCCCCTACCTTGGGACATCAATCCTACTCCTTTTTGCCTCCCCAGAACCGGAGACAGTTTTCTCAAACAGGGTGGGAGGTCTTCTCTTCTTCCTCCTTTCACTTAAAGGAATATGGGATTCAGGCGATGAGCTGGTGGAAGCTGGTACTAGCTCTGATTCACTTATCACTGGACAAGCAGTGAAGGACGTGGTGTAGCTCTTGTACTGGAGCAGATACGAAACCGACCTAATGTGCTCGTCAGCAACACTCTGATGCAGACTCCAGATAAGTTTCAGGTGTCTTATATTAACATCTGCTTCCTTTGGACACTTTCTTTTGTTATCAACTGCAAATAAATAAGCATTGTTATCAGTGGCACATTTTATCAAACACAAAAGAAACATGATTTCAAAATAAATAAAATGAAATAAAAATAACCTATTCCATTGCCATAAGGAGGGCATCTGGGACCCTGGTAAACCTCATCTCCAGCTAATGGAGGGTGTTGCCAATTTTTTATGACAACCCCGTGTTCAAAATAACCCCTATTGGCATTAGGGAGATTTACTACTAAGGCTCTATTTAAAAATCTAGTTTTTAAATAAAAAATATTATCATTAACTGTCCATCTATAACAGTACACGATTTCTGGAATTCCTATATGAGTCCCATGCACTTGATTTAATCTATGCACCCCATTAACTATTCTCCATGTGTTTGGGGCTATTCGTGCAGGAACAACGTCAAAGTACTGACAGAATTCCAGACACAAGGGATTTGGTGGAAAAGAAAATCCACACTCAGCAAAAAAGAGACTGGGGAACCAATGTCCCTCAGCCAAACGGAAGTAATCAGAAGGCTCAGAAAGCTCTTCCAAAACAACCCAGGAGGGAATGGAAAAATCAGAGCGAAACTTATCAAGAGACTCAACAGAGTAAACCATGATGATGAATAAAAGAAATGAAGAAGAAAGAAGAGGATCTTACAGAAAAAGAGTAGAGCTGTTGACAACGAACGATGGAAGAGATGAACGCACAAGAGAGTAGAAGACAATAAAAAACTCGAAGATACAAATTTGAAAAGTAGAAGACGATGGGAGTATCTGTGAAGTTTAAATACCTTGCCTTGGGAAATGGTGAAGTAATGATTACAAAAAAGGATGATTACGTTACCGACGGCTAAAAAGATGAAAAGTGGTGCGGGAATCAGAGCGGGCAACGGCAGTTAAAAAGACGAAAAGTGATGCGGGAATCGAAGCACGCAGAAAAGTCCAAAAAAAACATGATTCTACGAATTGGGAAGGAGAAATAAATACAAGGGAAACGCTCCTAAAAATAAGGAAAAATATTTAAAGCTACCACATTCCGAGAAAGAATGTTCCATACTCCTCAAATTTAGAACTATGAAACATTAGGGGCTTCTATTGATACCAAATTTAATCTGATGACATGGACCAATCATATGAAGACACGTGGCTATCTACATGGCAACAACAAGAACTTCCGAGATGATCACACACTCCGAGGAACCATGTTACTCCGAGGAACTCATACGCTCCGAGGAACAGACCTCTCCAAGGAACTCTTTAGCACTGAGAAGCCCAAGCGGTCCGAGCAACTCAGGCGGTCCGAGCTGCACCTCGAAGCAGGATACCAACAGTTTAACTGCTCATTAAATTCTTATCATTCAGACGCACACGCAAAAGGGGAATTAGATGTATTACCCTTTCATATATACACCATTTAATGTATTACCCTTTCACATTATAGCCTCAGGGCTATAAATACATTGTACAATCCTCATTGTGAGGGGATCCAGACCGGAATTTCTTGATAGAACATAAATCGAGAATTCCCAAACAATCAGCAATAAAACAACAGTAGACGTAGGCCATTCTTATAAGGCCGAACCACTTTAAAATCTTTTGTCTCATTTATTTATCTGTGATTGAATTATTAGAGTGATCTAGTTTTTTAAATCAACACCCATTGTTACCAAACCAAGTTCACACTGAACTGGTTCGGTACATATGTGCCAAAATACTAGAACTCATTCGTTATCATCATATCGATTCAAACTAGGCATCCAAAAAATAAACCCCACTATTAGGGATGTTTATACCGAACCAGGTTCACACTGAACTAGTTCGGTATATATGTGTCTAAATACTAGAATGCATTCGCTATCATTATTCCAAATCAAGCTAGGCCTCCAAAAAAGAACCCCCACTGTTTGGGATGTTTATACTGAACCAAGTTCAAAGTGAACTGGTTCGGTATAAACATCCCTAACAGTGAGATTTTTCAACTTCAAACACTTATACCATCATTTTTATACCAACATTAACACCATCAGTTATTCATACGTTTATATACCAATATTTATAAAATAATAAATACCAACTTTAACACCATCAGTTATTCAAACATTTATCCCAACATTTATAAAACAATATCTACCAACATTAACACCAATAGTTATACAAACATTTATACCAACTCCAATGTAATTCAAAGTAAGTTCAAAACATTTGAGACCCCTCAACTACAACTTTAAAACACTTAATCAAAACTCCTATTTTTTTCTCTTTTACATCTATGGGACCCCTCAACTACTTTATTTTTTCCTTTGACTTTGAACTTGCTTTTCTTTTGCCACCCGCTCCTCAATGACAACTGACCTCCCTACCCCAATGGCTGTAGCTAGGATATTATAGGATTGGACACTACGTGCAATTAATGCACCCGGATCAGTGGTAATCCCATCAACAATATTGTTCTTTAATAAATCCATAGCCTTGCACACCTCGTCCGCCTATCAAAAAGATAATAACATGAAATTAGTAACGATAGTAGAACACCCAGAAGTAGTTTACACATAAAACTTACCAGTGATGTTTAGTGTTGTTTGATAGTGCGAAACTTGAGGTTTTTGACTCTAGGATGAAATTTGAACAAGAACCAAGATATATAATCACTTCTACAATCCCACGGGCTCGATAAGTTCATAAACTTAGACTTCTCAGATAAAAGGTGGCCACAGTTTTCTTGGTACTATTTTTTCATATCAAATTTTACCTTGTATCGAGCCTCCTTGTCTCCCTTATCGTCCTTAAAGGGTGTTATGGGATTGGGAGGTATGATTTTCACCCGTCCGACTTGTCTAAGGAGAATTTTCGAGTAATAGGGCTCCCCCACCTCAAAACAAACCATAATCTCTCTATGCCATGATGCTTCATAAAAGGGATAAGCAACCCTATAATCTCGATAGGGTTCCCACATAACCTATACAAAAACAATATATAATTGAATATCAAAAAATATCAAAGTTAAAACAAATCATTACAAACAATCCAAAGAATTTACTCACATCACCAACATCCATATCATCCAACTGCTCGCGATAATTTACTAGGTTTTAAAATGCATTTTCTGAGAGTCAGATTGCAATGACCAGCGTGCAAACCTTAGCATGGTTTCATCGAACTCCATATCAACGCATCTGCCAACCCCTAAAAAGTGATCATATATCCATGACTGCAAAACACACATATTACAAATTTATTAACAAAAGGGGGGAAATTGACAAACATACATAACCGAAATATGAATGTAGATTATTAGTTGCCTATATAATAGATATCCAACCACTCATTTGCCTCATACCTGAGTGAGAGGTAAGGCCCAGCTACTGATACACATGCGCCAAGATATCCATCCCACATACTAGTTTCTCAACCTTCTTCACGTCTCTAAGAACCGGAAGGTAGAGCACGCAAATCTTGTTCTTTGTCTTATCGAGGAAAACTGTGTACCCGATAATGTAAAGAAAATAGGCCCTAGCACAATAGTCTCTGTCTTCACTCGAGGCATTGGAGTCCTGAGACCGTTCCTAGAAATTCGTTGTGAGATAGTTCAATCAGATGGTCGCATGCTCGTCACATTCTTCTAGGGTAACGTCCATTCTCACTCACAACAACTCCCCCACAAGGTCCACAATCGACGGGACCATTACATCCTCATCCTCCTCCTGAAATACAGGCTACGGATTATATAGAGGTAATCCGACGAGAGAAACTCCCAAGATCACTGATACGTCGTCGAAGGTGATTGTCATCTCCCCAAATGGCATATGGAATGTGTTAATCCATGGATTCCACCTCTCGACAAATGCAGATACATGGGTGTAGTCTATATAACAATGGCTACATGCTATAAGACCCCCCCCCCCCCCCCCAACTTAACCCTTTGGACCATCCATTGTACATTTAAAGAAAGATTATTGAATTCCTACTCCTTGATCTTCGTCTAGTGATTAATGCACAATAAAGACACCTGCTCCACCTACAATATAAGAAAAATATTTATCATGATTTATCAAAGTAATGGAAAATCTAAAATATTAATGATTAACTTTGTAGTGAAATGAAATTACCACTGAACCGGTCCAAATACCATAGGCCACGTGATTCTCGAAATGTTTAATAGGCTAAGATCGTCAGGGCCCCGTAAGCTGCCGTAGAGTTGCCTTCCTCAGGAACTTTTTTCTTCTTTCTACATGCTTCAGCAATCTTGTGTAAAATGATAAACAGGTATCATTCCATTGGGGTAATACACCCTCCTCAACCTCTTCTTCTTCCTCAATCTCCTCCTCTTTCTCAACCTCAATATCATCCTTTTCCTCAGCCTCAATGCGACCTCCTAGTCATGAACCGCCACCTCTTCACATATCTCCACCACTGGAGCATCCACCTCCATCACATCCGAGACAACGCCCTCTAAGGGAGTAGTATCCGCAGTAGAGAGAGCATGGATCTCTTCTCGACGTTTCCTCTCTAAGGCAGTCAACGGCTTACGGTTTTTACGAGAGTAGGATACTAGGTTATTCATGGTAGACCTGCATTTAATCATGTATTGTTTGAACATAAGTAATCATGTATTCATTATAAACATAAGTCATTTAATAAGTAATCATGTATCCTTTCATAGGTAATCATGTATTCATGATAAACATAAGTAATTTCATAGGTAATCATGTATTTATGTGTATTCATTATAAATATAAGTCATAAACATAACAATTCGGCATATACATAGCGAGTGGGTAGTGAGGATTCGTTATTATTACAACGATTATGGTGTGAGGATTCGGTATGTTTGCACTCAACTTATGTATTCATTATAAACATAAGTCATGTATTGTGTAAAGAATAAGTCATAAGCATAACTAATGTATCGTAGTAAACGTAATTCATAAACATAAGTAATGTATTATTGTAGACAAATAAAACATTTGGGACTATTGAACATATGACCCTTGCCAATTTTATCCATATAACTAGGCCATAACAGTGATTGCTCGATAAATAAAACATAAGTCATATCAATGTTCATTCGGCATATACATAGAGATTGTGGAGTGAGGTTCGCTATGTTTATAATGATTGTGGAGTGAGGATTCAGTAGGTTCATACTGAAATAATTGAATATTTTTCGCATAAACATAGCAATTGTGGATTTAGGATTCAGAGTAAACATGTCACTTGAAACCCTAGTTCCGATTTCATTAATTCGTCATAAACCTGATGAATTAATGCAATTATTTCGTTATGTTTTTACCGATTGAAACCCTAGTTTGACAATTTGGAATTTTTAATAGGTCGGGGTTCGTTTTGATAGGAAAACAAAAAAAGGGAGACCATTTTTCATTTTGACCTTCAAACCGTTCAAACATAATGAGATGGATTGATGAGTTCTGATTTCAGTAATCAAGGTATTGAACTATCAACCCTTATTTGAAAAATGGACGATCCAACAGTTGAAGATGAAACCGTTTGGTGTTTTCTTTTTTCGTTCGTAAGGTTAAAACAAAGGATCCAATAGTTAAAGATGAAATCTAATTAAAAGTTAAATATTAAGTATAAGCCGTACTATTATATATACATTAGGTCAATTAAAAGGTTAAACTCCTTTAGTTCATTTGAAGATGGGTTATTTTGTTCAATGTACCAACCTGATTAGCTTAATCTTTACTTGAAGATGAAAGACTTAGAAGTTGAAGATGAAAGGTTTCAAGGTTTGAGTCTGTACAGAGATGGAGAGAAAGTGTGTAAATGAATTTTGATACTTTAAATATGTGGTAGCCCTTTGGTGGTATTTAGAAGTAACTATTAAAATTAAGTGGTATTTTAGAGTAAAAAAATAGTTGTGGTATTTTGAATTAAGTTTTGTGGTGCCCTTAGAAACTCCCTTTATTAATACACCAACTTTAAAATACAAGAATGTAATGAACCACTAATGTGAAGAGCCACATGCCTAAATTTGCTACATATGAGTTATTCACCCCAAATCATGTAATGTTAACTAATTATATTTTTCTTACTATTCTAATTAGATACCAAAACCTTAGTTAAAGGTACAGTCAATCTCATATATTCTAAATATAAATAGTTTTTTTATTTCATGTATGTTTAGTACATTTGTATTCTTGACAATCGTGTTATATCTACCATTTCATTTGAAGTATTTTAATTTCTAATTTGTCTTACTACATGTAAATTGTAATAAGCGTTACAAATCGTCCGCACATCGCGCGAGACTAAAGTCTAATTGATACATCAAGTTGAGTTTCAATTTTGAAAATTATTAATGTAATGCCACGTAACAAAACATAATGAGTAGACAATATTCTAGAGTTTTCTATTAGGGTTAATATTGCAATTTTCTTTTTCTCATTATACATAAATGGCAATCTTTCTTTATTTTTTCTCTCCATAACTCTAATTGGTAATTTCTAAAGCATCATATTTGTGCTGCTTCACTGTAAGTAAGTTGAGATGTTCTAATAAACTAGTCGTGTATTGAGGTTGAGTATATCCAAGGTTATTGATTTCTTGATCTAGGCCCTGGGTGAGGAATCTAGACAATATTCCCATACCGCTGAGGAGAAGATATTTAAGAAAAGATTTATTGGCAGTTCCTCTTCTTTTGCCAACATGAGACACTACTAAAAGGGCATGGACAAAGCACACCATCATAGAGATAGAAAGCATTTAAAATAGGGCCATTTACAATTAAGTGTCTTGATGACAATTTTTAAGTATCTAAGGACAATTTATTATTAGGTTCATTTATTATGCTATTAGTCAGGACATCTACTAAAAGAGAATTAGTGAATCTAAGTGTTTAAAATTTATAAAAAAAAATTAGTATTTAAAATTTATTTGCAAGACACGTAAAAGTACTTTGCAAATTTAAAATATTCATACTTTCTTATAAATTGATATTCCAATCCATGATTTCAAACCCAGTAGGATCTATATCATAATCTACATCATCCATCCCCCTTTCTGCTTGGTCCCTCCTTCATGCTTAGCAATTTTTTAGGAGGCAAAAGAGACAGGGGAAAAAGTGAGCGGAGGGAGGGTTGTGAGTGTGTACATTAGAAATCCACCCAGCCCTATCCCCCCAAAAAGGGGATCTTTCTATTAAGTCCTGTTTGAAGGGGATATTTTCTATTAGGTCCTATCACAATATTTTTTCCTTAATAGACCCCATTTGGACATATAGTGAATATTCACCGTATATTTACAAATAGGACCTATTGGAACAAAAATCTTATTTCATGGGACCTGATGGAGCAAAAAAAAGATGTTAGGACCTACGGAACTACATACCTAGTAAACAGGACTAATTGGTAAATAAAACCCAAAAAATAAAGAATAAATGGATTTCGTAATCAAGTGTTCTTTGCAAAACCATATTTTGAAATTTGAATTTTGAATATTATTTTCCCTTATCGAAAGATGGTTGGTATGCTATTATAGATGGGAAAAGAAATAGAAAATAAGCAATAAGAGGGAAAAAAATTAGGCGGAAGTACCAAAATAATTATTCAAGGCAAAAATGGAGTAAATTCGGGCCATGGACGGGTGTAGACCGAACCTAGGTTGACTTTTGACAAGTAGGCTCAAACTCAACTAAACAAGCCTTTCTGGTTCATCCAATTTATTAAACAATAGTAAAGAAACATTAAAGTTCAACGAAAAGTTAACGACAGAAAAGATTAGAAGTTATTAATTTTCTTTTAGGTCAAGCATACAAAACCAAAATCACTTTAAGCAGGTGGGTTGGGCAGTTTTATAGATTAGCACAAATTTCGCAAACTTAAGTGGAGAACTCTCACATTCTTTTGTCTGCAGTTACAACAAAGAATTAAAAACAGGATTTATCATTGCGAAAAATATAGAACAAGAATAAATCTAGGGAGATTAAAAAAAAAATCATTTCATAAATCTAGTGTATTGAAAGTTTATATCTTATGGTTGCGGGTCTCGCGAGGACATCAAAATGTGCATTAAAAATTTGTATTTATTTTTATCTTATGTAGTGGATTTACAAAGTGTTTTTTTTTAGATCCCCTAGTGCTACTCATAGAACAATATGTAAGTACTGAACAGATTTCCCAGTGCCTGAGACTGAGCATATGCACCACGCGCATGATTAAAAAGGTTCTAATTTAACCAATTATAATAGGATAATTATCCCATCTTTCTGTAATATGAATATCTATTAAGAAGACTGAGGAAAGATTTCAGCAATCTTACTATGATCGCAAGGGAGCGAAGAGATATGATATAGTCCAAAAAATTACCTCTAAAGTTGCACTGACCACAGCCCATTATTGCTTGCTGATCCTCCAAGTGCTGAGGATAACGACATACATTTCAGCAATAAAAATGTGTACCGAATTCTATGAACCAACCCCCATAGAAACCTACCCTCCCACATGAATCTCTATCTTTAGCTTCTTTGAATAGATGTAACCTGCGTTGGAGATAACATATGAAAATCTATGTATCTGTTATCTAACCGGTGGTGAAGCCAAAACTTTCTTTCGTGGGGTAGATATATATACACGGTTGCACATACACATTGTCATTGATGTATAATATATATATGTAGATACATTTTTTTTTTTAAAAAGAAATATTATTTATGGGAGGAAAAAAGCCTTTCTCCGGTGGTTAGGACAAGCTTAAGAACAATGAATTTTGAAGCCTTTTGGCAAATTCAAGATCTAGTATAGAGGTACATCATGTGAAAGGAAAAGCTAAAAATAAATCCCTAATGCCAGGAAGGATATTAGAAATTATGAAATCCGTCTTCATACGAATATGATCCATTGAGGTTGCCACTTCTCCCTTGCAAAATAAATGATCAATTGATTCATGATGATGAAGAGTACAACATTGACATCTTGAAACAATGGGAATGTGGAGCTTTGCAATCTTGTCATCAGTAGGAACAATTTGATGAAGAAGTTTCCACACGAAAATGGAGACTTTTGATGGAATTATATGATTCCATATAGATTTAAAAGATAATTGAAGATAACTTTTTGTTTAACTATGTTCCATGTTGATTGAAGAGAGAATGTACCGTTTGTATTTCCCAACCAACTGATATATATATATATGTGTGTCCTCATTAGTCCATTCTTTTATCACTGATATGGTCTTGTGCATTATTTTCAACACATGAGAAGAGTAATTTTTGAAAGTGGAATTTAGTGGGGAACATCACTTACAATATTTGTTCTTCAGAAATCTACTCCATGTTGAATCCACTGTTAAGAGTCTCCACCAAAGGTTGCATGAGTTAGCTTGAATAAAATCAGGAATTAGTTTTAGGCCAAGACCTCCTTCTTCATAAGGCATACACATAGAATTCCACTTTTTCCAGTGCCTTTTGGTGAGTCCTTCTGAAGAGCCCCAAAATAAATTTGAGAATAAAGATTCCGGTGTCGTGATGTTTGACATTGGAGGATCAAGAGCTGCAAATAAATGATAAAACATTGATTGAGTCACATCCTTAAGAAGAGTGCGTTTTCCTCCTCGACTTAGAAGATGGCAAGAACATCCTTCAAGTCAAGTTTTGATTTCGTCTATGAGGCCATTAAAAAGATCAATCTTCTTTTTTCTACATATAGAGGCACTCCCAAGTATAGCATATGAGGATTTTTTAGTGTAAAATTTGTAATGCTCTCAATAACCCCTCTACGAAAAAGAGGACAGTGAGAGGGAACCATAAAAGAGCACTTGGAAATATTTTAGAGATATTTTACTCCCATGAGTGAATATGTGAGTGTCGTCTGCAAAAGAAAGGCATGAGATAGTAGGACTGCCTGGTTGTAGTGAAAGGAATCAATTTTACCATAAGAGAATAAATGATGCATCCCTCTGTTTAGAACTTCAGCTGAGAGAATGAATAGCGCAGGGGATAGTGAATCCCCGTGTCTAATTCCACAAGTAGACTTGAAAAAATCGTGAGAAGAACCATTAATGAGAATAGAAAACCACCTTTCACATATATGTCTCCAAACCATGTCAATAAATATTTCATTGAAGCCAAACTTTCTGAGAACTTGAAGGAGATACATCCATAAGACCTTGCCATAGGCTTTAGACATACCCAACTTGCATACCAAATTTGAGCCTCTCTTTTTCTTGTTGAAATTGGACATGATTTCTTCTGCTAGAAGTACATGTTCATAAATATCTCTACCTTTTATGAGTCCTGCCTGGTTTGGACTAATAATTTTATTAAGGAAACTACCAAGTCTAATAGAAAGAATTTTTTATATGTTTTTGTTTCAAGTGTTGCAAAGACTTTTGGGCCTGTAATCATTGCAAGAGGAAGGATTATCAGTCTTGGGAATAAGTGTGAGAAGTGTTAAAAGTCCAAATTTTTGGAAGATTATTCCCCATAAAGAAACTTTAAATGGCCTTGAAAAGATCTTCTTTTATAGTATCCCAGCATTTTTTTATAAAACAATGAGTTGAAACGATCCGGACCTGCTGTGCTTGAAGAGTCCATTAAGTCAATGGCTAGTTTGATTCCATTTATAGATGGAGGAGTAGAAAGAAGGATATTGTCATTCTCAGTGATCAGGTGAGGAATGTGATTTAGCAAAGATGCATCCTCATGAATATAAGTAGGAGAGGATAAAATAGATTTGAAATTTACAAGAGCAACATTTGATAAAGAAAAAGTTGATTGAAATTTAAATGAGCAAAATTTGATAAAGCAAAAGTTTGGCTCCATTGAAAGTTACACACAACTCTATCCAACCTGGCCCAAATTCGATTTAATCCTTCTCGATGATTACACCAAGTGTATTTGGATCCATTGTATGGAACTTCAGACAGGCATGCTGCTCCCAAAGTGTTATTAAATCGTGTATAAGCCTCCAAGTCTATCCCATTACCACCCAATTTCTCAAGAGGAGAAGAGACCACATTAAAATCTCCACCAAAAATTATAGGAAGAGGGCAATTGCATTGAGCATATATATCCTCCCACAATTCTTGTCTGTCATCTTTGTTACATTTACCATACACAACCATAAATTTAATGGGGGCAAGGAAGAGAG
Source organism: Sambucus nigra (assembly GCA_949130495.1). Classification (NCBI taxonomy): domain Eukaryota; kingdom Viridiplantae; phylum Streptophyta; class Magnoliopsida; order Dipsacales; family Adoxaceae; genus Sambucus; species Sambucus nigra. The sequence continues at coordinate 358,913,632 of OX422213.1, read as the reverse complement.
TTTTCTTGAATTTCAAGAGCTATAGATCGTATATAATTATGGTTAATAGAAATTTTCCATTGATGTTTCTAAAGAATCCAAATGGAGCCATTTGGACTTGATAAACCATCGGCAAAATTTATCCTCATCACCAGGCTTGAGAGTTGAATTTCATCAACTTTTGGTTCTATTATTGCTACCACTAATATATTATGGACTTTAATCAATTTTTTTAGTCTTCAAATTGTAGGCTTGTTACCAATGCCCCTCACATTCTAGAAGAGGATTCTAATCATTCATAAAGATTTTTCACAGTAGTTTTTGAATTAGAGATTTACCTCTAGATGTGGTGGTCATAGGTGTTACCTCAGGCATTTTTTATTTTTCCTTCTTCTGTAGGTTTGGCCCCTCCTCCATTTTCCTTAGACAAGCAAATTTATTTGAAAGAGCAAGAGAATATGACTTGAAATCATTTTTTAGGTCAATCAATTCTGCATTATCCCCATCTATTTCATTATCTGAAAGACTTTTTGTACGCCAATCAAAATTCTTTTTGCAAGGCATCTTTGGTCTGGAAGAAAGATTTTTAGAGTTGAGCCAGAATTTTATGGGAATCATGAGAGTTTTCTTATGGAGTTTGGGGATAGAAAAATTTGGATTTTTGGGTGTGAGAACTGGTTTCAAGGTAGGTATTTCACCATCTTCCAAAGATTGAGAAAGTTGTTTAGAGTTGATAGGAAAGGTTTCATCCTCTACAATAGGAGAAAGAGAAAGGTTTGAATCAATAAGACTAGAAATTTAGTTTGGACAAGAAGAATGTTGAAGGTCAGCTAAAGCAGAAGAGGTTTTTTATATGTGTCAATCAAGAATTTGAGAAGGAGATGATTTTTTTCTTCGTTCACCACTGTTAAAATTAGTTTTGGATTTTGTCCAAACCTTGGCAGGTAAGTGTGTTTTAGTGAGGACTCTGAAATGTTTGGGGATATTTGGATTCGAGGTGTGGTGTATTTTGTCTCTCCGGTGGCTTCCCGTTGGTTCACGACTGTTTTGGGAGAAAAATAGTTTTTTTCTCGATATTTATAAAATTGCCACTTTGAGGAAAATCTATAAACAGAAGCCTATTTTTTTGTTTTTAATGCACTGCTGTTTTTCAGCTTTAAAGTGAACATTTTATGAGTTTTCAAAGAGAAAAGTGAGTCTGAGATTTTTGTTTAAAAATTAGTTCTTGTGCTTGGTTTGTGAGTGACTTTCTTGGAGAGATAAAGAGTGTGAGTGTATAACCTTGTGGTTCCTCCATTTATCAAAGAAAGAAGAAATCCTACCATTGTGGATGTAACCCTTGTTTGGGTGAACCATGTTATATTGTTGCCGTTTATTTGCTTTGATTGCTTTTGTGTTCTTGTTATCCTACTTGTTGATTGTTGATTGGATTCGTTTTGATTTTTCACACTTAGTTTTCATTAGGAAGAAGGTCTTGAGTGCTTTCCGCACACCAAGTGTTTGGTGAAATTCTGAAGTGAGTTTTATGGTCTTGGTTGCTTAACATAGGACTGTTTTAGCGCAACAAGTGGTATCGAAGCTTTGGTTGCTTGGTTTGCTCGGTATTTTGGTTCGTCTTGAATCAATTTGAGTGATATTGGCATAACTTCTAGAATTTGTTCCAAATGGAGGAAGAGGTGTCGCGTACTCTCGAATCAACTTCTACAAGCGGAGGCTCTAAGAAGTGGGATCCTAGTTATGGATCCGGAGGCTCAATGAAGTTTGAGATAAAACCTTTTGATGAGAAAATTAATTTTGGCTTGTTGCAAAGAAGGATGCGGGGTGTTCTTGTTCAACAACGGTTGGTTATAGCTTTGTTGGGTATAGAGAAGCGTCCGATGGATATGATTGAAGAAGAATGCAACGATATTGATCAAATGGCAATTTCTTTAATTGAAATGTATATCACGGATGATGTGCTCAATCATGTGATGTCGAAAACTACGGCTAAGGGCATGTGGGATCAATTAGAGGATATTTATTTCGGCAAGTCTTTGTCAAATAAATTATTTCTAAAGAAGAGGCTCTTCAAGTTAGAAATGAAGGAGGGCGGTGATATGATGAAGCATATAAATATATTCAATGCTTTGATCAACGATTTGAACCGGATTGATGTTCAATTTAGCGAGGAGGATCGAGCGTTATTATTGCTTGCTTCGTTGCCTGATTCATATGAGCACTTTGTCACCACACTTATGTTTGGGAAGACTACTCTCAAGTTCAATGATGTAATGCAGGACATCATTTCTGACATGGACATGAATAAGAAAAATGGTAGCGGTGGAGGTAGTTCATCTTCTCAAGGTGAAGTCTTGGTAGACAAGGATGGTGGTGGTGGACGAAGAGGAAGGTCGAAGTCTCGGAGTGCAAATAATCGGGCTTCCAAAGGTCTCAATCTCGAGACATTAGCACAATTGAGCGTTTCAAGTGCCATAAAAGGGTCACTTTAAACGGAATTGTCCAGAGTGGAAAAAAGATAATAAGAAATGACACGCTATTAAGGATGTGGACGGTGTTTCTACTTTAGAGGAAGGAGAAGAGGTTCTTACTTGTTTTTCTGCCGATCACGTTGATGGTTGAATTCTATATTCCGGATGTTCATACCACATGTGTCCGAACCGAGAATGGTTTGAGGATTACAAGTCCAATACTAGTGGTGAGATTCTCATGGGAAACAATGTTACGTGCAAAGTAGTGGGAATTGGTTCGGTGCACATAAAGATATGGGATGGGGTTGTACGAACCTTAAGTGAAGTGAGGCACATTCCGGCACTTAAAAAGAACTTGATTTCCTTAGGCGCACTGGATTCAAAGGGGTGTGTGATTCAAGCCAAGGGTGTGGCTTTGAAGGTGAAAAGGGGATCGATGGTGATTTTTCGAGGCAGAAAGTTACCAAAAAACTTTATATATTGAAGGGAAATACGATAGTGGGTGGAGCGGCAGTCTCCACGGAGCCAGAAATTGACGAGCTACAATTGTGACACATGATACTTGGTCACATGAGCCAACGGGGCATGGAAGAACTTCATCGACAAAAGCTGTTGAAAGGGGTGCACGGATGCAAACTTGGGTTTTGAAAGTATTGTGTGATGGGGAAGCAAACTCGAGTGCAATTGACTATATATACGAATAAGAGTCAAGGGACTCTTGACTATATTCATTTCGACGTGTGTGGGCCTTCGGATGTTGTTTCTATTGGCGGCTTTAGATACTTTGTGACTTTCATAGATGATTATTCACGAAAAGTGTGGGTCTACTACTTGAACGAAAAATCGGAGGTTTTCGAGAAGTTCAGGGAGTGGAAAGCCATGGTGGAGAATCAAACGGGGAAGAAGGTCAAGTATTTGAGGAGCAACAATGGGGGTGAGTATAGAGATGGTGGTTTTCTCAAGTATTGTAAAGATGCGGACATCACAAGGCACTTTACCGTTAAGAAGACTCCACAACAAAATGGGGTGACGGAGAGGATGAACCACACCATTATGGAAAGGGCAATGTGCATGAGGTTTCATGTCGGGTTGCCGAAATCATTTTGGGTAGCAGCTCTTGATCACGCTATGTATTTGGTGAATCGGTCACTAAATTCGACTCTTAGTTTGAAGTGTCCGGAGGAACTATGGTCGAGGCACGAGGTCGACTACTCTACTTTGAGGGTGTTCGGATGTCCGATGTATGCTCACATTCCTAGTGACGAGAGAACCAAAAATGACCCGACAACTCACCGGTGTATTTTGTTAGGCTATGGAAAAGGGGTAAAGGGGTTCAAGCTTTGGGATCCGTCTACAAGGAAGATAGTTGTTAGCCGGGATGTGAGGTTTGACGAGACATCCATGTTGAAGGCCAAGGAGTTCCTGGAAGTTGCCAATGACGGTGGTGTTAGAACCGTTGAGATTACTTTGTCATTTTTGAGATCATCAACCACCGATAGTGATAGTGCATCTACTAGTGGTTCAAGTGATTCTCAACAGATTGATGACACGATTGAGGTGGAGGACAGTCAACGGGTGGAGTAAGTGCCATCCATAGCACGTGACCTAGAGCGTAGGGAGATCAAGCCACCATCTAGGCTTGATTGGGAAGAGATCAATTACGCTCTCATTTCTAGTGAGGGTGATCCAACGACATAAAAAGATGTCATTAATTTTGATGTCAAGGCGAGTTGGATGGGTGCTATGTCGGAAGAGATGGAAGCTCTACGAAAGAACTCTGGGTGGGAGTTGGTTCCTAAACCCAAGGGGCGACACATTGTTGGCTCTAAGTGGGTGTATAGGAAGAAAGAGGCAATTAACAAAATAGAAGAACCGAAGTACAAGGCAAGGCTAGTAGCAAAGGGGTTTTCACAAAAGGAGGGGATTGACTATGATAAGATCTTTTCCCCGGTGGTGAGGCATACTTAGATACGGGTGTTATTGGCAATAGTAGCTCAATTCGATATGGAATTGGAGCAAATGGATGTGAAAATAGCTTTTCTTCACGATGATTTGAAGGAGCTTATTTACATGGTACTACCAGAGGTGTTCAAGGAAGTGGGAAGGGAAGATCATGTATTACGGCTTAAGAAGTCATTGTATGGGCTTAAACAGTCACCACGACAATGGTACCTACGGTTCGATACCTTCATGTTGCGGGTTGGTTACACGAGATGTGATCATGACCATTGTGCATATTTTCGGGTTATTGAGGATGGTTCGTTTGTTTTGTTGATGCTCTATGTGGATGACATGCTCACTGCGTGTCGGGACATGTCACGAATAACGGAGCTCAAGGTGGAATTGAGCCGTGAGTTTGACATGAAGGATCTTGGTGCAGCGCAAAAGATTCTTGGTATGGAGATTAGACGAAATAGAAAAATTATATTTCGCATGTCATCGAGAAATTTGGCATGTTGGATGCCAAGGCCACTTCTATGCCGTTAGCTTCACATTTTGCTTTGTCTGCAAAGAAATGTCCCTCTACGGATGATGAGTTGGAGGAGATGGCTTCAACGTCATATGCTTGTGCCGTGGGGTGCCTTATGTATGCTATGGTTTGTACGAGGCCGAATATCGCCCAAGCCGTGGGTATGGTTAGTAAGTACATGTTGAATCTGGGAAAAGAGCATTGGAAAGAAGTGAAATGGATTCTTCGGTATCTAAAGGGAACCAAGCCTATGGGCATTGTGTTTGAGCGAAAAAAAGGGGTCGAGTTTGTTGCGGGGTATGTGGATTCGGATTATGCGACGGATCTTGATAAGCGGAGATCTACATCGGGGTATGTATTCACTATTGCTAGCGGGCCGGTATCTTAGAGATCCATGTTACAAGCGATAAGCGCTTTGTCTACCATGGAAGCGGAGTATATGACACTTACGGAAGCATTAAAGGAGGCGGTTTGGTTAAAGAGTTTGGTGAGTGAATTGGAGATGAAGCAAGAGAGTGTTCGTCTTTATTGCGATAGTCAAAGTGTTATGCATTTGGCTAAGAATCAAGTGTATCATGCCCGCACATAACATATTGATGTGCGGTATCATAGAGTTCGGGATTGGGTTAATTCCGGCGAGGTTTTGATTGAGAAGGTGCACACGGATGAGAACGCAGCAGCTTTCTTCACCCAACCTGTGACTACGGAGAAGTTTAGGCATTGCCTAAAGCTTCTAAACTCACTTCTTGTTGAAGTGCGAGGAGAGGCTCCTCGGTTAGGTGGAGCCACATTGCTCTTGGTAGATTTCGGGCTGATCTTCAAGCGGGTTCAATGGTTTTCATTCCGGAATTTTGGTTGGATCATTCGGATCGCCAAGGTGGAGTTTGTTGTGTATTTTGGCTCTCCGGTGGCTTCCCATTGGTTCACGGTTGTTTGGGGAGAAAAACAGTTTTTTTCTCGATATTTACAAAATTTCCACTTTGAGAAAAATCTATAAATAGAAGCCTATTTTCTGTTTTTAAGGTAGTGCTGTTTTTCAGTTTTAGAGTGAACATTTTGTGAGTTTTCAAAGTCAAAAGTGAGTGAGAGCTTCTTGTTTAAAGATTAGTTCTTGTGCTTGGTTTGTGAGTGACTTTCTTGGAGAGATAAAGAGTGTGAGTGTGTAACCTTGTGGTTCCTCCATTTATCAAAGAAAGAAGAAATCCTACCTTTGTGGATGTAACCCTTGTTTGGGTGAACCACGTTATATTGTTGTCATTTCTTTGCTTTGATTGCTTGTGTGTTCTTGTTATCCTACTTGTTGATTGTTGATTGGATTCGTTTTGAGTTTGCACACTTAGTTTTCATTAGGAACAAGGTTTTGGGTGTTTTTCGCACACCAAGTGTTTGGTAAATTCCGAAGTGAGTTTTATGGTCTTGGTTGCTTAACATATGATTGTTTTAGCGCAACACGAGGAATCCTGATTCACTTGAGCAGTAACATTATTCTTCTTATAATCCCTATCAGTATGACCTTGGCGTTTGCAGGTTTTACAGAAGGGTGGAATTTTTTCATATTCCACTAGTTGCCAAAAACCCGAGTCACCATTTCCAATCCAAACTCTATGAGTTAAGGATTTTGTAAGATCAATTTTAACACAAAGTCTAGCCATACTAGGTCGGGCCAAACTAGCAGTGGATTCATCAATTTTAAGGGGTGTTCCAATCAACTGGGCTATAGACAAAAGGGAAATCCAAATAGGTTTAGAAAAAAGGTGGATTGGAAGATATGGAAGGGAAATCCAAATAGGGGTTAAGGAACAATCTTTATTGGTTTAGAATCTAGGAGTCCATTTGGATATTTGCATTTGGTATTTTTAGATATACCATTGGTTTCGTAACCACATGTGCAGGTAATCCTCTTCACTATTGAGTTTAATGAGAATATGTTTCTCATCTAACAAACCAATGTTGAAATCAATCTTGAGTGAAAATATATGAAAACTGTTACGAATCACATCCATAGGAGATCTACCAAATGTGAACTTACCCACTAAGGAGTATTTGAAACTTTCAGCAAGAATATGACTATCATCATTTGAAAATGGGATAGCAGGTTCACTTTTATGCATGCATGGTGATTTCAATGAAAATTCAGTAGTTGGTTTATTTCCCAGAATAGAAGAAAATGATTTGATGGCAAAGGGAAGAAAAGGTTTTAGAGGTTAGTTTGAATGGATGGAAGGGTCAGGTGGCTTGGTGATGGAGGCTTCATCAGCCGCCATACCTACATGGTTATAGGGTTTTCGATAGCTAAGAGAGAGAATCTCCAAAAAAAATCGGAGGGAGAAGGAAACTTGGGAAAATACTGTATGTAGATACATGGTTAAACAAACACAAATAGATAATCCAACAACTGAAAAAAGAATAAATTACAACTACTTACCATTTTTGCAACCAAATATATTTCACGGCGAAGGTGCAATTACATCAAAAGTCATGGCATCTACATGCCTTGATTCAGCTGGGGTCCATTTTATAGAATTCTTAGGGGACACACTCTTCGAAACACAACTTGTCCAAACAAAGATTTTTTTTTTGGTTTTCAAACAAAGATGCATTGCCCCCATATCTAAAGGAGCGTTATATCTTTGGGATTGCTTCACTGTCGCACCACCTCCATGTAGCTGAGGAGAGAGACTCATTATTGCCTCAGCAGTAGACTTACTCACGGACCCACTTTCCATAAAGGTTTAGACCGAGGTGAGAAGGACATCCAGACTCTTCCTCAATCATCGGGCTACAGAAGCTGCTTACGAGCCCCATAGTTAAACCTCGTATCTCTTCTTTACATGTGTACTTCTCAGGGTTGCCTATATATAATAGTTAACGAAAAGGTTCAATTGGAAATCATGTGGCGTGAGAGATTGTGTATAACCTATACTTGAAAATAAAGCCTTTGGCCATTATGTGCCAAATTGGGTGGCTAGGAAGTGGAGGCCCAACTATCCTACATAAACACTCTCAAATGTCAATTTTATTAGGTTTTGCTCCGATGAAGTCAGTCAGAAATGCCTACACCAAAGTAGTACACAAAAGTGCACCATTATGTCCAACACTAATCTAACACTCGCGTTCATGTGTCAAATAGAAAGTATATGTATTATTTATTTCTTAGAGATGGCGCTGAACCTAAATGATATAATAAAGCCTGTGATGTAATGCATGGGAGTCAATGAAAAAGGAATCGAATTCAGATAATTTTTTCACTAGTTGTAAAACTAACTACCATTTGGTTTTAGCAAATAAAATGCAACTTGAGCAATAGATGTTAAAACTGCTTTCCACTATGGTGACCAAGAAGAGATATATGCAGCAACCAAAGGTTTTCGAAACCAGATAAGGAGAAACCAATGTGCAAGTTGAAGAAGAGGTTATATATTAAATCAAACCCTGAGGCAATGTACACGAAATTTGATGGGTTGATGCGGAGAAATGACTACTACTGCTACAAGTACAAGCATTATTGAAACTTCAAAAGATTTGACTCCCGTCATACTTTGCTACTATATTTTGATGGCATAATACTGTCACTCTCAAATATAAGCAAAATCAAGAACTTGAAGCAATTGTAGAAGGAATTGAACGTGAAGGATCTGTGGTGTAGCAAAACAAATTATTGGGTTGAAGATCATTAGGAAAAATTGTATTTTGGAGTTATTTGGGTACATCGATTGTGTTCCACACAAGTTCATATGCAAAGACTGTTACCAATTGCTAGTTACTTTCGACTATCCAAAGACCAATCTTTCGAGACATAACAAGAGAATAACTTCATGGCTAAAGTTACATATGTCTCTTCCATTGAAAGACTGATGTATACCACAATCTACAATACGCCATTTTTTTTTTTTTTTTTTTGCAATGGGAGCAATGAGAAAGTTCATAATAAATCCAGAAAATAAACACTGGGAGGCATTGAAGTGAGTACACATGTATTTACAAGGTATTACTAATAGATGATAGACGTTTATGCTTCATACGCGGCAATAAAAGACTGCAAGGATATGTAGATTTAATTATTTTGATGAGGTAGATCACATGAGGCCGTATGTTTTCATAGTTGGTCAACTGTAGTGAGTTGGGTCTTGCAGTATTAAAAGACGGTTGCATTATGCACTACAAAGACAGAACACGTTGTTGCGACGGATGCCATGTGATAATCTCGTTACAATGATTGTAAGGATTGCTAGTAGAATTCAGTTTCAAAAAATGTGAATAATGTTTTGCAAACCAATAGTCAAAGGGTAATACGTCTCACAAAGAATTCAACATTTCATTCAAGAATCAAACACATTAAATCGTTATGACTTTCCAAATTACGGGGTGCTATTTCATGCAAAGATTCATGGAAGTAAGAATTCAACAGATATATTAATCATTGAGCGATAGACATTAAGTAAGAAGGAGAAAAGATGTGTCAAGATGTAGTCCTTTTCGTAAGTCTTGAAGTTAAAAATTATTACCACATGGAGACATAATGAAAATGGAGGCTTCAGACTCTATTAGTCATATTTTTTTTTTGATAGATAAATGTTATTATAAATCCATCACTAAGAGAGAGAACTCATATACAGGAAATATACAAAGCAACAATCCTAATAAAAAGAACAAAAATAAATAAACTCGGACACACAGAAAATCATACTACAAAATAGAGTGGAGCTCCTCGACAAACTCAAGAAATTCCCGAGTCATGACGACAAGGCTTCCTTTAAACCGACTAAGAAGAGTGCTAAAAAAAAGATAATGATGCCTCAACGGCACAGTCTTGATGCCATCATCTCACACCCATCTCCTTCCAAATTGTCAAAAAAATGCAGTAAGGAACTAATCGCCACACACGCCTGTCACTCAGCCACCCCCACGGGGGTCTCCACCATTCTAAGAGCGCCCTCACAGACCCGGGCATAACACATGCAGTCCTAGTAAGGGAAAGTAATTCAAAGAGTGTGGGCTCTCAGACTATTGAAATGGTTGTCGTACGTAAGCAAAAAGTCACGATGTGTTGACTAAATATGTGAGATACCTATTTCTAATCTTTTGGGTCTAAAAGAAGTCTTCATTAGGCTACTATTAGTCATGCACATAAATTATGTATGTTATCCCCTAAGTTATTTTCATAAATTTGGGGTTAAAAAATCCTCAAATATATCAAAGTAAATGCATTCAGTCAACTAGAGAGGGTTTCAACTAGAGAGGATATAACCATATAGAGAGTAAACTAGAAGAAGAGAACATTAGTGTGTATGAAAGAGTGATCAAAGATATTGTGAAAGTGGGTGTGAGCTACGAATGTGGGAAAATTTTACCAATCCACGTAAAACTTTGTCTTGCATTTATGCGTATTTTCATTATACTATTATATCCATTTTAACTTTTTATTCTGGTATCATTTTGGACTCACCTTGTAATAGCGGATTTTCTAAAAGAGAGGTATTTTTTTATCATCTTTAGCACATTGAGCCTCAAGATCCACCTAAAATTATTGACATAATTGATAGCATTGAATCTCCAAAAAATTCACTCTATGTAGTCACGAATAATTGTTGGAGATTTTTAAAATAAGAGAGTAAGAGTTTTTTGGGTGTAAAAGCCTTAAGAGCTTGTTCCACATTGGAAGTGTGAGGAAGAGGTGGGAAGCTAACCCAAATATAAAAGGGTATAGTGTCCCACATTGGAAAATGTACAAAGCTAAGTGTCACCACTAAGCTATAAAAGGGGTGGGCAACCTTTGAGTCCCACATTGGAAAAATGTTAAGAATTTGTACACTTAATAAGTACAAATGGAAGATGAAGAGTTAATTCATCTAGCATTTAAGAGGCTATTCAAGAGACCTCAATACGGTGCGAAGCACCGTACGCACACGCACACGCGCGCGCGCGCGCGTGCGGATGCGGGGCAGTGGGCTGTAGAGGCGCTAGTGGCGCACTTTGCACTTCGCACGCCGCGTGTCCGCAGTGGTAGCGGGTTGCCGGGATTCGTCCGGGTCGGATCGCGGTAGCTCGGGCGCGGTCACTTTTTGGTTGACCCGTGCAAAACCGATTCGGTATTATTATACCTGTTCGGAAAGGACTTAAGACTGTTGGTAATTAACAGTCATACCTGTTCGGAAATGACTTAATTCAACAGTCATGACTCTTGAAGACAAAGCCTTTCATTTTCTATAAATAAAGGCTGCCTAAAAACGGAATTACATTGATACCAAAAACCAGTTTAAGATTTCCATACCCTGCTATTACTCTCTTACAGTTTTCAGGAGATATAAATTCTCTTATTCTGTTTTGTGCACATAAACAGAATAAGAACTTGATTGACTGTTCTTCGCTGCTACATCCAAGGGCTGTCTTCAAATATACAAGTTGCAGACAGTGCAATTGTTTCATTGTATCTTGAGTACGGATTTGCTGATTCCCGTTTGTATACCGAAATTCTTCGTGTGGGGCAAATACTGTATTTAGGAAAGTGACATCACGCCTTGAAGTTTTATAGTGACTATTCAGAAATCACATTGTTGTATTGATGTTGACATTTTGAGATATATAAAGAGTTCCATTTCTGTATTTGCATTGATAATTTTCAACAATCTAAATACAGTATTTTTGGAAATGGCCGACTCTTCCAAATCACTTCGACAAATAACAGAAAGCTTTGTCAAGTTGGACCGTTTTGATGGTGGTAATTTTCTGCGTTGGCAGAAAAAGGTTCACTTTCTTCTAACAACATTGAAGATTGTATATGTCTTGTCACAACCGAAACCAAATGAAGATGAAGATGAAACCATGGAACAGACTAGGCAACGCACAAAATGGGAGACCGATGATTATTTGTGTCGTGGTCACATTCTCAATGCACTTGCTGATAATTTGTTCGACTTGTACCAAAATGTTGGGACTGCAAAAACTTTGTGGGAAACATTGGAGACCAAATATCTAACGGAAGACGCTACAAGTAAGAAGTTCCTTATCGGTCAGTTTCTAAGCTTTAAAATGCATGATAATAGGCCTGTGCTAGAACAATTTCATGACATCCAACGCATCATAAATCATTGCAAACTGAAAAAATTAAATATGGATGATAATGTAATTGTTGCTGCCATAATTGAAAAACTTCCTCCTTCTTGGAAAGACTATAAGAAAGAACTCAAACACAAAAAGGAGGATATTTCACTTGAAGAATTAGAGACTCATTTAAGGATTGAACAAGAGTCTCGAATTCTAGATGGTAAAGAGGAACAAGAAAATTCTGTTTCTAAGGTCCATGTGGTGGAGGAAGGAAAGGAGCAAAAATATGGCAATCATGGAAAAAATAACAAGCGGAAGAATTTTTCAAATAATTCTAAAGCAAACAAAAAGAAGAAAGGAAATTGTTTTCATTGCAACAAACCAGGTCACTTCAAGAAGGATTGTCGTGAGTTCAAGAAACTAAAGGAAAAAGGAGGGACATCAGACACAAAGCAAAAATTTGCTGCTATGATATCCGAGGCTAATATACTTGGAGAAGACAACTCTTGGTGGGTTAATTCTGGTGCCACAAGGCATGTTTGTAAGGACAAGAACTTGTTCTCTGCCTATGAAACAGTGGAAGGAGATGTTCTCTATATGGGAAATTCATCTACAGCTGCGGTTAAAGGCAAAGGGACAGTGGATCTCGAATTCACTTCCGGGAAAATCCTTAGCCTCACCAATGTTTTTCATGTTCCTGATGTTAGGAAAAATTTAGTTTCTGGAAGTATTCTTAACAAATTTGGCTTTAAGCTTGTATTTGAGTCAGACAAATTTATTCTGACTAAGAATGGTACCTTTGTAGGCAAAGGATATTTGTAAGAGGGCATGTTTAAGCTCAATATCAATGATAAGGATTCTTCTGCTTATATCGTTGATTGTCTTTCATTATGGCATAGTCGTTTAGGACATGTTAATACAAAGAAAATGCATTTCATGGTTAATTTAAATTTAATTCCTAAATATGAGAATGATATGAATGAAAAGTGTAAAATATGCATGCAAACAAAAATAACAAGATTGCCTTTTCCTAAAATAGAAAAAACTACATCTTTGTTGCAATTAGTACATAGTGATGTTTGTGATTTGCATGGAACGCCTACTAGAGGTGGTAGTAAATATTTTGCTACATTTATTGATGACTTTTCAAAATATTGTTACGTATATCTTTTAAACTCTAAGGATGATGTGCTTAATAGATTTAAGACATATAAAAATGAAGTTGAAAATCAATGTGATTCTAAAATAAAATGTCTTAGATCTGATAGAGGTGGTGAATATCACTTTCCTCAATTTTGTGAAGATATGGGAATTATACATGAAGTTACTGCACCTTATACACCACAACAAAATGGAGTAGCAGAAAGAAAAAATAGGACACTAACTGAAATGGTTAATGCTATGCTTTCTTATTCTGGTTTAAGTAAAGGTTTTTGGGGAGAAGCACTTTTAACTGCATGTCATATTCTGAATAGAATACCTGTTAAAGATAATAAGAAAACTCCTTACGAATTATGGAAGAATAGAAAACCTAATTTAGGTCATCTTAAAGTTTGGGGTTGTAGAGCTATTGTAAGACTACCTGAAACTAAGAGAAAGAAATTAGGAAGCAAAGGTGTTGAATGTATTTTCATAGGTTATGCACAACATAGTAAAGCCTATAGATTTTTGGTTAGTGAACCTAATGATTCTGTTGAGGTAAATACAATAATTGAATCGAGAGATGCAATTTTTTATGAACAAAGGTTTTCTTCTATTCCTAGAATTAATAATGAAAAAGAAGTAAGCACTCCTTCACAGTTACCTGTAACTCCACTAGTAGAACAAGAAGAGATTAGAAGAAGTAAAAGACCTAGGAAAGAAAAAAGCTTTGGTCCCGACTTTGTAGTCTATCTTGTTGAAGGAACTAGAAACACATCTTGTAATCAATATGCTTTGACTCTTAGCGTTGAAACAGACCCACAAACTTATAGTGAGGCAATTAAGTCTGTAGATTCAGCATTTTGGAAAGAAGCTATAAATGATGAAATGGATTCAATTTTGGGAAATAAAACTTGGAAATTAGTGGACTTACCTCCAGGATCTAAACCCATTAAGTGTAGATGGATTTTTAAAAAGAAAATGAAAATAGATGGAACAATTGATAAATTCAAGGCTAGATTGGTTGCTAAAGGTTTTACACAAAAAGAAGGAATTGATTATTTTGATACCTATGCACCTGTTGCTAGAACCGCCACTATTAGAATTTTAATTGCATTAGCATCTATATATAATTTTGAGATTCATCAAATGGATGTGAAAACTGCCTTTTTAAATGGTGACTTAGAAGAAGAAATTTACATGGAACAACCTGAAGGATTTGTTATGCCTGGACAAGAAAACAAAGTATGTAAACTTATTAAGTCCTTATATGGCCTAAAACAAGCACCTAAACAATGGCATGAAAAATTTGATAAAGTCATTATTTCTTATGGTTTTAAAATTCATGAATCTGATAAGTGTGTTTATAGTAAATTTGCTAATGGTAAAGGTGTGATCATTTGTTTATATGTAGATGACATGTTAATTCTTGGTACTGATTTAGAAAGCATTAATAATACTAAGAGTTTTTTGTCTTCTAAATTTGATATGAAAGATATGGGTGTAGCTGATGTCATATTAGGAATGAGAATAATAAGGAAAGATAAAAATATAATTCTCACTCAATCTCATTATGTTGAGAAAATTTTAAAGAAATTTAATCAGTTTGATTGCACACCTGTTAGTACACCTTTTGAACCACAGCTAAAGATGATCCCTAATAATGGTAGAGCTATTTCACAATTGGAATATGCACGAGTAATTGGTAGTTTAATGTATGCCATGACATGTACTCGACCTGATATTGCTTATGCTGTTGGTAAATTAAGTAGATATACTAGTAATCCAAGTTTACTGCATTGGCATGCTGTCAATAGAATATTAAAATATTTGAAAGGAACTATGGAGTATGGTATATACTATAGTGGATATCCTTCAGTATTAGAAGGATTTTCTGATGCCAGTTGGATAACTGAGCGGGAGGATCATTCCTCAACAAGTGGATGGATTTTCACTCTTGGTGGAGGAGCTGTTTCTTGGGGATCAAAGAAACAAACTTGTATAGCTGACTCTACTATGGCAGCTGAGTTTGTAGCATTAGCTGCAACTAGTAAAGAGGCAGAATGGATAAGGAATTCATTAATTGAAATTCCAGTTTGGCCAAAACCAATGCCTCCAATATCTATACATTGTGATAGTGAGTCTACACTTTCCAGAGCTTATAGTAAAGTGTATAATGGAAAGTCTAGACATATTGGCCTGAGACATAGTTATGTCAGACAAATGATTACAGATAGTGTAATCACAGTGGATTATCTAAAATCAAGTCAAAATTTAGCTGATCCTTTTACAAAAGGTCTTGCAAGAGGACTGGTGTCTAAGACATCAATAGGGATGGGACTAAAGCCCATTAATAATAATCACTCTTGATGGAAACTCAACTTGAAACTTGATATATTCAAGTCTCAAGTTCAATGATTAAAGTACATCATACGACGTGATTGTAAGCACTATGAAATTTAACATCCCAAGGATAAGTGCTTAGAACATGTAATGAATAATGAAAGAGGATGGATTTAACCTTAATAGATTTATGGTGTTTTAAGTTACATGGACACCTATGATAATCTACCTATATGAGTGTGGAAGTGGTGCCGCTTCCTATAAGTATTGGGCTTGACTCTAAAGCACTCATGAAATCAAGGTACAGACACAAGGCCTAATTCATGTGTCGGCTTATATGGATAATCAGTGACTAAAAGATTTGTGTGTGAAGACAAATCCGGATAATCAATATAGATTGATAGTTCAAAGACAAGTCTACTATATTTTCATGGTTAACCTTGACGAACCTTCACAGGGTATTGGTTCAAGTCGTGAGACACCAATGCTTATACACAGTCTTACAAACAATCAAAGATTTACAAAAACTTATTTTGAAAATGGTGGAGGAATGTTGGAGATTTTTAAAATAAGAGAGTAAGAGTTTTTTGGGTGAAAAAGCCTTAAGAGCTTGTCCCACATTGGAAGTGTGAGGAAGAGGTGGGAAGCTAACCCAAATATAAAAGGGTATAGTGTCCCACATTGGAAAATGTACAAAGCTAAGTGTCACCACTAAGCTATAAAAGGGGTGGGCAACCTTTGAGTCCCACATTGGAAAAATGTTAAGAATTTGTACACTTAATAAGTACAAATGGAAGATGAAGAGTTAATTCATCTAGCATTTAAGAGGCTATTCAAGAGACCTCAATACGGTGCGAAGCACCGTACGCACACGCACACGCGCGCGCGCGCGTGCGGGTGCGGGGCAGTGGGCTGTAGAGGCGCTAGTGGCGCACTTTGCACTTCGCACGCCGCGTGTCCGCAGTGGTAACGGGTTGCCGGGATTCGTCCGGGTCGGATCGCGGTAGCTCGGGCGCGGTCACTTTTTGGTTGACTCGTGCAAAACCGATTCGGTATTATTATACCTGTTCGGAAAGGACTTAAGACTGTTGGTAATTAACAGTCATACCTGTTCGGAAATGACTTAATTCAACAGTCATGACTCTTGAAGACAAAGCCTTTCATTTTCTATAAATAAAGGCTGCCTAAAAACGGAATTACATTGATACCAAAAACCAGTTTAAGATTTCCATACCCTGCTATTACTCTCTTACAGTTTTCAGGAGATATAAATTCTCTTATTCTGTTTTGTGCACATAAACAGAATAAGAACTTGATTGACTGTTCTTCGCTGCTACATCCAAGAGCTGTCTTCAAATATACAAGTTGCAGACAGTGCAATTGCTTCATTGTATCTTGAGTACGGATTTGCTGATTCCCGTTTGTATACCGAAATTCTTCGTGTGGGGCAAATACTGTATTTAGGAAAGTGACATCACGCCTTGAAGTTTTATAGTGACTATTCAGAAATCACATTGTTGTATTGAAGTTGACATTTTGAGATATATAAAGAGTTCCATTTCTGTATTTGCATTGATAATTTCCAACAATAATGTGATTGTGACCATGAATATTTTCATATAGAGACAAAATTGACAATAGGCACACATACTAAGGTAATGCAGTAGAGTCGAATAACTCATTATATGCATTTGTGTAGGCGCGTATACCAATATTTTTCTGAGCACCGCGAAACAAAGATGCACTTCGTTTGTTCTTTTCTCTTCTTTATGAAGTTATGAAATTATAGATTTTTTGGACTCAATCCCCTTTCCCAGGATTCTACAGTCAATGCCCCTATTTTTTTAACAAATGGTCCTATAACTGCAAATATAGATGACACATTGGAAATGGGTTAAGAGTCAAAGGCTATTAAATGTCAAATATACCCTCATTAACATAACTCGTTCTGAGAATATTTTTTCTTAGAGTTTTCAATTATATTCAAATAGGATAAAAGTTCAAAAATCCCATTTCATGGATTATCTCGTGTGTAGTTTTGGCTTACCATTTTCATTGTGGTTGGAATTTGATACCAACAAAAAGCTTATATATATGGGTTACGGTTCTAAAACTGGTGGCAAACAACAAAAATGAAAATTTGTTATGTGCAATGTTTGGTTGAATGTATCATTACAATTCACAAATAAATCAGTTCTTTTTAAATAATTTATTTCACTTTTTTATGTTACAGTTGATATATGTGAAATATTTTGGATCATTATATATGAAGCGACAGAGCCAAGATTTAGGTAGGGGTGGGGTACTTAAGACTATTTTTCTCCAAAGTACATATATATTAACATTCTATTAGTAAACAAAATATAATAAACCCAGGAATAAAACTTCATTACTAAAAGAGAGACAAATATATTTTTATACAAACGTAGAAAGTTGTCAAAATGCACCATATTATACTTCATTTCCCCCAAAATATGATCATAATATCTTCATACAAAAGTAGAAAGTTGTTAAAATAAACGACATTCGATTTAACACATTCTACAATCTCACTACACCAAAAACAGCAATTTGGCACACCCTGATATTAAAAATCTGGCACAGTTTAAAACTGTGCCAGATTTTGGCACGGTTTAATAGCATTTTGGCACACTTTAAAACAGTGCCAAAATTTGGCACTGTTTTAAAGTGTGCCAAAATTGAGTACACTTACTAAAATATAAATAGTCTAAAAAAATAATATGCCTCCTTCCAAATTTTTATCTCCCGCTCTCTCTCCTCTCTCAATTAGATATCCCGCTCGTCTCTCCTCCCTCTCGTCTCTATCCCTCACACGACCTCATTTTTTTGGTCTCATCTCTCTCTCTCTCTCAAGATGAACCTCAACTGCCAGATTTCTGATCTTTTTGATCAAACAGATTTGATTTGGTCTCTTTTGGGGTTTGAAGGAGATCTTAGTTTCAACGTGTTCGATTTTTTTTTTTTGGTTTTTCCGGTGTGGCTTCCTTGTTCCAGCGCGTTTTCTTTTTCTGTGATGGTTTCGGTTCCGGTACCGGTGGTCCCCATTTTCAGAGTCGCATTATTTCCGGTGGTTCTGGCTTTTTCAGTCCGGTGTGGTACGGGGTTTCTGGTGTTGAGATTCCGGTGTGGAGGTTTTTCAGTCCGGCGTGGTACAAGTTTCTCCGGCTGTGATTTCGATGGCCGGTATTTGGGTAAGTTTTTTTTTTAATTTATACATATATATACATATCTATATATATATATATATATATATTTATATATATATAATCTGTTGTTGCTGTGTAAGATTGAAACTTTTGGGGCTGGTGTGTTTTAAATCTCAAACTGATCTGATAACAAAGACTTTTAAGTTTGAATCTGTGTTGAATTTTTTTTGTTTTGTTTGAGTTTGTTTTTGGGTTTAATTTATTAACAATCTGTTTAATTAATTTAGATATTAAATTCTGGACTGATTTTTGTTGTTGGTTTGTTGAAAAGTTTGGGGCTGATTTGTTGTTTTTTTTAAAAAATATTAATCTGTTGGGTTTAATTTATTAACAATCTGTTTGATTTGATTTTTGAGGAGAGGGTTTCTTCTTTCGATTTGAGCTTGGTGTTTATTTAGTGCGATTTGGGGTTAGTTTTTTGTAGAGAGGGTGAGAGCATTGTGGTGGTGGAGGCTAGGGCCGGCAAAATTCAATATGTAGTCAGGAAAAATTTCCCTCCAAACACTTGAGATAGGCGTGCACATAACATTTTTCCACCGAGCCAAATGACCTCCACCTCCACCTCTCGCAAAAGTAACATTGCCGGAAGAATCAAATCCGTCGCTTCAGCTATTTACTCGGACAATCAATCTGTCGTCGTTGTAAATTTCCTCTTCCTTAAATCGTCAAACTAATTTTTTATGCAAATTGAGTTTTGATTGTGTGTTTCAGGAAATCCAAAAAGCTCTAATGGCGATGAAGGAAATTGGGATTGATTTGGAGAGAGACAATCAATCTCAAATGGTAACCATTAATTCATAACCTTTGGAACTTAGGAAACTTATTCTATTTTAGTTTTTTTATGAAGGTAATGCCTCTACTACATTACTAATATAAAAGGGTTTACTTAGATTGTATGTAACTATAATATATGTGCTCTATTAATAAGATGAGTAATTCTAGATGATTTGATGAGGACAATACTCAATATTTCACAATAGGACTCGGAATAAATCGACAAATCGATAGGACCCACATCGAACACATGTGCTTGGTTTGTGGCCTTTCTCAATTACTTACTCATTTTCACTAATTCTTCATGTATGCCAAAATTGAAAAACTGGTAAATAAAACAAAAAACCAAGAACATTTCACAAGTCAGAAAATTAAGTCACATGTTGTAAAATGACTACACTCCCTACATAATGGTTAATATATCTTTTTAAAATATAATTTTGGTATTGCAGGACCTCTTTGTGTCGGGACTGATACAACATCAGCACACTGGTGAAAGCCAAAGCGGAACTCGAAGAAGTGATTGGAAAAGGGAAGATCTCAAGTTGTTTGCACAAATACGCAAGGATCAAGAATGAGGGAGCTTATTCGGAGGATCTCAAGTTGCGAATAAATTTGGTAAGTATTTTATATTGATGATAGAAGATTTTATAATGTAGTGCACCTTTACCAAAGTAAATTCTTCATTTAATTGTGTGCGTGTGTGTGTGTTGTGTAAGATGTGTGTGTTAAGGCCTTAATAAGTGGTTGACATGGAGGAAGGGGCTATATGGATTTATATACTATTTTTAGATGTTAAATCGGTGGAAGGGATTTATTGGTGGTTTAGCTGCGGCTTTTGTGCTTGTTGTTGTTGTTGGGCTTATGTTAATATTAAAATAAGTTGGATTTCATGAATAAACAAAGGAAACTCTGTCGAAATTTTATGAAATAAGTAAGTGTTCTAAATTGATTAAGGCTAGCATACAACATTTGAAAATTGAACATTGGTGAATGAAAACGTAAAACAACTAATAAACATACCAGAATGAGACACGCAAAGTCCCGAACACCTCGCACGAGACCAATGTAACTTGTAGGAACTGACCGCGTAGTCCCGGGTCTCTCGGTTTGTGAGTATGACGATAATTTGCAAAAATCAACACTTAAACTTAAAAACAAGTCGTTAAAGGGTGAAAACCCAAACCACCCCCCAAACCACCCCGTAGGGGTCACGAACACCTCGCACGGGACCAATGTAACTTGTAGGAACTGACCGCGTAGTCCGGGATCTCCCGGTTTGTGAATATGACGATAATTTGCAAAAATCACACTTTGTTAAAAAGAGGCCGTCAAAGGGTGAAAACCCAAACCACCCACCAAACGACCCCGTAGGAGGCACGAACACCTGGCACGGGACCAATGTAACTCGTAGGAACTGACTGCGTAGTCCCGGGTCTTCCGGTTTCTGAATAAGACGATAATTGGCAAAAATCACACTTAAACTTAAAAACATGCCGTTAAAGGGTGAAAATCCAAACCATCCCCCAAACGACCCCGTAGGAGGCACGAACACCTGGCACGGGACCAATGTAACTTGTAAGAACTGACCGCGTAGTCCCGGGTCTCCCGGTTTGTGAATATGACGATAATTTGCAAAAATCACACTTAGAGTTGAAAACAGGCCTTTAACGGGTGAAAACCCGAACCAGCCCCCAAACGACCCCGTAGGAGGCACGAACACCTAGCACGGGACCAATGTAACTCGTAGGAATTGACCGCGTAGTCCCGGGTCTCCCGGTTTGAGAGTATGACCCGAATTTGCAAAAATCACACTTAGACATGAAAACAGGCCGTTAAGGGGTGAAAACCCGAACCAGCCCCCAAACGACCCCGTAGGAGGCACGAACACCTCGTAGGGGACCAATGTAA
Organism: Sambucus nigra; assembly: GCA_949130495.1. Classification (NCBI taxonomy): domain Eukaryota; kingdom Viridiplantae; phylum Streptophyta; class Magnoliopsida; order Dipsacales; family Adoxaceae; genus Sambucus; species Sambucus nigra. The sequence continues at coordinate 358,892,276 of OX422213.1, read as the reverse complement.
CTTGTAGGAACTGACCGCGTAGTCCCGGGACTCCCGGTTTGAGAGTATGACCCGAATTTGCAAAAATCACACTTAGACTTGAAAACAGGCCGTTAAGGGGTGAAAACCCGAACCAACCCCCAAACGACCCCGTAGGAGGCACGAACACCTCGCACGGGACCAATGTAACTCGTGGGAACTGACCGCGTAGTCCCGGGACTCCCGGTTTGAGAATATGACGATAATTTGCAAAAATCACACATAGACTTGAAAACAGGCCGTTAATGGGTGAAAACCCGAACCAACCCCCAAACGACCCCGTAGGAGGCACGAACACCTCGCACGGGACCAATGTAACTCGTAGGGACTGACCGCGTAGTCCCGGGACTCCCGGTTTGAGAATATGACGATAATTTGCAAATATCACACTTAGAGTTGAAAACAGGCCGTTAAGGGGTGAAAACCTGAACCAGCCCCCAAACGACCCCGTAAGAGGCACGAACACCTTGCACGGGACCAATGTAACTCGTAGGAACTGACCGCGTAGTCCCGGGACTCCCGGTTTGAGAGTATGACGATAATTTGCAAAAATCACACTTAGACTTGAAAACAGGCCGTTAAGGGGTGAAAACCAAAACCAGCCCCCAAACGACCCCGTAGGAGGCACGAACACCTCGCACGGGACCAATGTAACTCGTAGGAACTGACCGCGTAGTCCCGGGACTCCCAGTATGAGAGTATGACGATAATTTTCAAAAATCACACTTAGACTTGAAAACAGGCCGTTAAGGGGTGAAAACCCGAACCAGCCCCCAAACGACCCCGTAGGAGGCACGAACACCTAGCACGGGACCAATGTAACTCGTAGGAACTTACCGCGTAGTCCCGGGACTCCCGGTATGAGAGTATGACGATAATTTGCAAAAATCACACTCAGACTTGAAAACAGGGCGTTAAGGGGTGAAAACCCGAACCAGCCCCCAAACGACCCCGTAGGAGGCACGAACACCTAGCACGGGACCAATGTAACTCGTAGGAACTGACCGCGTAGTCCCGGGTCTCCCGGTTTCTGAATAGGACGATAATTGGCAAAAATCACACTTAAACTTAAAAACATGCCGTTAAAGGGTGAAAACCCAAACCATCCCCCAAACGACCCCGTAGGAGGCACGAACACCTGGCACGGGACCAATGTAACTTGTAAGAACTGACCGCGTAGTCCCGGGTGAATATGACGATAATTTGCAAAAATCACACTTAGTTAAAAACATGCCGTCAAAGGGTGAATCCCCAAACCAACCCCCAAACGACCCCGTAGGAGGCACGAACACCTCGTACGGGACCAATGTAACTTGTAGGAACTGATCGCGTAGTCCCGGGACTCTCGGTTTGAGAGTATGACGATAATTTGTAAAAATCAACACTTAAACTTAAAAACAAGCCGTTAAAGGGTGAAAACCCAAACCACCCCCCAAACGATCCCGTAGGGGGAACGAACACCTCGCACGGGACCAATGTAACTTGTAGGAACTGACCGCGTAGTCCCGGGACTCCCGGTTTGTGAATAGGATGATAATTGGCAAAAATCAAACTTAGTTAAAAACATGTCGTTAAAGTGTGAATACCCAAACCAACCCCAAACGACCCCGTAGGAGGCACGAACACCTCGCACGGGTCCAATGTAACTTGTAGGAACTGACCGCGTAGTCCCGGGTCTCCCGGTTTGTGAGTATGACGTAAATTTGCAAAAATCAGCACTTAAACTTAAAAACAAGCCGTTAATGGGTGAAAACCCAAACCACCCCCCAAACGACCCCGTAGGGGGCACGAACACCTCGTACGGGACCAATGTAACTTGTAAGAACTGACCGCGTAGTCCCGGGTCTCCCGGTTTGTGAATAGGACGATAATTTGCAAAAATCACACTTAGTTAAAAACATGCCGTCAAGGGCTGAATACCCAAACCAATCCCCAAACGACCCCGTAGGAGGCACGAACACCTCGCACGGGACCAATGTAACTTGTAGGAACTGATCGCGTAGTCCCGGGACTCTCGGTTTGAGAGTATGAAGATAATTTGAAAAAATCAACACTTAAACTTAAAAATAAGCCGTTAAAGGGTGAAAACCCAAACCACCCCCCAAACGATCCCGTAGGGGGCACGAACACCTCGCACGGGACCAACGTAACTTGTAGGAACTGACCGCGTAGTCCCGGATCTCCCGGTTTTTGAATAGGACGATAATTGACAAAAATCACACTTAATCTTAAAAACATGCCGTTAAATGGTGAAAACCCAAACCATCCCCCAAACGACCCCGTAGGAGGCACGAACACCTGGCACGGGACCAATGTAACTTGTAGGAACTGACCGCGTAGTCCCGGGTCTCCCGGTTTGTGAGTATGACGTAAATTTGCAAAAATCAGCACTTAAACTTAAAAACAAGCCGTTAATGGGTGAAAACCCAAACCACCCCCCAAACGACCCCGTAGGGGGCACGAACACCTCGCACGGGACCAATGTAACTTGTAAGAACTGACCGCGTAGTCCCGGGTCTCCCGGTTTGTGAATATGACGATAATTTGCAAAAATCACACTTAGTTAAAAACATGCCGTCAAAGGGTGAATACCCAAACCAACCCCCAAACGACCCCGTAGGAGGCACGAACACCTCGCACGGGACCAATGTAACTTGTAGGAACTGATCGCGTAGTCCCGGGACTCTCGGTTTGATAGTATGAAGATAATTTGCAAAAATCAACACTTAAACTTAAAAACAAGCCGTTAAAGGGTGAAAACCCAAACCACCCCCCAAACGATCCCGTAGGGGGCACGAACACCTCGCACGGGACCAATGTAACTTGTAGGAACTGACCGCGTAGTCCCGGATCTCCCGGTTTCTGAATAGGACGATAATTGGCAAAAATCACACTTAATCTTAAAAACATGCCGTTAAAGGGTGAAAACCCAAACCATCCCCCAAACGACCCCGTAGGAGGCACGAACACCTGGCACGGGACCAATGTAACTTGTAGGAACTGACCGCGTAGTCCAGGGTCTCCCGGTTTGTGAGTATGACGTAAATTTGCAAAAATCAGCACTTAAACTTAAAAACAAGCCGTTAATGGGTGAAAACCCAAACCACCCCCCAAACGACCCCGTAGGGGGCACGAACACCTCGTACGGGACCAATGTAACTTGTAGGAACTGACCGCGTAGTCCCGGATCTCCCGGTTTGTGAATAGGACGATAATTTGCAAAAATCACACTTAGTTAAAAACATGCCGTCAAAGGGTGAATACCCAAACCAACCCCCAAACGACCCCGTAGGAGGCACGAACACCTCGCACGGGACCAATGTAACTTGTAGGAACTGATCGCGTAGTCTCGGGTCTCTCGGTTTGAGAGTATGACGATAATTTGCAAAAATCAACACTTAAACTTAAAAACAAGTCGTTAAAGGGTGAAAACCCAAACCACCCCCGAAACGATCCCGTAGGGGGCACGAACACCTCGCACGGGACCAATGTAACTTGTAGGAACTGACCGCGTAGTCCCGGGTCTCCCGATTTGTGAGTATGACGTTAATTTCCATTCATATATGTAATTTTTTTGTTTTGAGTATTTTTTTTTGTAAATTAGTGGGTTACTAATATCGTATCTTTTTTGTATTCTATTTTTGTTGCAGGATAACAGTTTATCGTTGGCTTTTATTCGCTTGGAACACACAAAGAACTCAATGGTTTACAACAAGGGGTTTATTAATGAATCCATTTTTTTGTGTCATGACCGTATGGTCTCTTGTTGTTTTATTATTGACTTTTATGGCCATGAGGGCTTTTGTAAGTTAATTGTTATATTTTGTGGCCGTGCGGGCTTTTTGTTAGGCAGGTTTTGTATTAACAGGTTTTGGAATGTCCAGAAAATAGAGGAAACTCTGCCCAATTTTTTTTTGGCATGCGAGCAGTTAAAGACTTGTAATATTTTGATGTTTGTATGTACATTAGTTTATTAATAACGTGCAATATTATTAATTTGTGAATTTTGTGCTTTCAAATATTTTTTTTTTTAAATTAAAAAAAATTGGCACAGTTCAAAACCGTGGCAAAAGTGTATGATATTTTGGCACGGTTTTAAACTGTGCTAATTTTTTTTTAAATTATGCTGAATCTGGCACAGTTAAAAACCGTGCCAAAAGTGTGCCAGAAATATCAAATTCTGGCACGGTTTAAAAGTGTGCCAGAAGTGTTCCTATTATGCTGAATCTGGCACAGTTAAAAACTGTGCCAAAAGTGTGCCAGAAATATCAAATTCTGGCACGGTTTAAAAGTGTGCCAGAAGTGTGCCTGTTTGACTGATTCTGGCACACTTTTAAACCGTGCCAAAAGTGTGCCAGAAATATCAAATTCTGGCACGGTTTAAAAGTGTGCCAGAAGTGTTCCTGTTTGACTGATTCTGGCACACTTTTAAACCGTGCCAGAAAAAAATTCCCATTTTGGAACACCTGATTCTGGCACAGTTCAAAACCGTGCCAGATTTGATCTGGCAGAGTTTTGAACTGTGCCAGAATCCTGTTTTTGGTGTAGTGTCTCCCTCTACAGATTTTCATCTTCTGGAAGCGATCCACAATTGTGTCATTGGAAATGCAATTAAAGACATCTTTTTGGATATATGTCATGCAACTATCACTTAACCAACCATCCCTCATGCAGTTCTGGAGATCGATTTCACAATATTCATAGCGGAAAATGCCTTTTCAACCATATACGTGGAAAGAAAAACTAGTTATCACAATTTTATAAGCTTATACACAATGTCTTTTCCTATCTCAACTATTTTCTTAGCCAAACGACTAATCCCTTCCACTTCAAGAAAGTCGATATCATATTTCATATCAAATTCATACAACTTTAGTTCATCCCCAATTACAATGCATTCTTATTCTGTGACATCATCAGTATAAAATTCAGAGAGACGAACCGATTAATTTATATCAAAAGTATAAAATTATTTACTTGGATCAAAGGATTCCATATATATATGATCAATTCTGAATTTGCCTCATTGAAACAGTTATTGAGTTCAAAAAGTTACTTATACACATAAAGGTAGAACAAGTAAACTTTATAATGATCTAAATATGTTATCTACGGTCCTCGTCTTGATCATCCCAAAAGACTAAAATTATCCTCCATATTAGAAATCGATATCCCATATTTCATAAAAAAAGAAGAAGCCTCCATCAAAATATTGTCCCATCCATAATCTCTCATTTTTTGCACACGGGTCGCCGACTACTTCACTAAAGTCATAACATTAACAATAACTTGATGTTTTCTTTGTAATACTTTCGAAAGTTCATTAGTAATTTCAAGTACATTCCTCATCAAATGGAAGGTGAAAATGAAATAAAAATATTTCATTGATTTAATCACATTTAATGTTTCACCTTTTATATCCATAGCATGTTCCACCAAATCTGCAAGAACGTCAAGCACGGATCCAAACATAACAATTCAACTTATTATTGTACCACAATGTGAGTCGCAACGTGTATCACTGGCCCACTTCAAGCTAGTCTCCTTATTTAACCCTCGTCCACTTGATATCTCACCACTTTCCAGTTGCTTAAAAATCCGATCCACTTCCTTCTCTTGAAGAATGTCTTGCCACTTGTATGATGCCCCCATAATATTCCCTAAATTGTTAACTATGAAGAATAACTCATCAATGCACTTAAGATGCATTGTGACATGGACAAGTGAAGTTGGTGTGCAGAACAATGCACACAGAATGGTGACTTATTTTCCCATAAAATAAGTGATTTAAGCCTATTATACTCACCTTACATGTAACTTTCCCCATCATAATCTTGATTAAGCAAGTTTTTCACACTCAAGTTATGCTTATTAAAAAATTGATTAGTTAAAGCATCTACTAACTTAGCCTCGGTGTCAGGAGCATACATAACAAAATCCCGTGTGTCCATATAACGCATGACAATAGAAATTTTCTCTTTTATCGATACATCACGAGCTTCGTGATTTAATACGAAAAATGGTTCTCCCACTAGATGTTTCAAGATTTCACTGGTAATATCACTAGCAATGGCATTTACAACGTCTTTCTAAATATTTAGTGATGTCAATTTATGATTTTAAGCATTTCTAGGAATAACATTATTAACTTTTGTATCCCTACTATCTAGCCATTGCTAAAGTTTAAGTTGATGTAAATAATTAGATTTGACCTAATTATTCTAATCACAGATAAAAATGAATAAAGAAATAATAGACAATAGATTTTTAAAGTGGTTCAGCCTTGCAAGAATGGCCTACGTCCACTATTATTGTTATTGCTGATTGTTTGCTTGGAATTCTCGAGGAATGGTTTTCTCAAGAAATTTCGGTCCCCTCTAATGAGGAGGTTACAATGTATTTATAGCCTGAGGTTGTACAAATGAAAGGACAATGCGCTGTTATCTAGTAGACATGTACATCTGTATGATAATAATGAGCATTTAATGCCCAGTCGTCTCCTTGATTATCCTGATTGGAGTGCTATGTAGCACGGACCGCCTAAGTAGCTCGGCATGCTTGAGTTCCTCGGGGCCCATGAGTTGGTCGATACTCTTAAGATGTTTGGAGTATAGGAGTTCCTCAGGGGGGAGGGTTGAGTAGTTCGGTATAAGCATTTACAGTTGCCATTTATCTTGACACGCGTCTTCAAATGATAGGTCCACATAAGCAGAATAAATTTGGTATCAACAGAAGCCCCCAATGTTTCATAGTTTGATGTCGAAGAAAAGTATGGGACATTATTCTTGAAAATTGCATAGATTATCAGTTTGTATGATTTTTAGGGAAAGGTTGTATGTAACTCCTTTTTGAATGCATAATATCGAGCTTCATAAATATTTTAAATGTTCATGACCGCTTCGATTTTTATGCCCATTTTCTTCTTTTTAGCCGCCAGATACGCAAACGTCCGCCCTGGTAATCATTATTTTTCTCTATTCCCGAGGTAAAGTATTTAAACGCGGCAGAAATCCTATCGTCTTTCACTTTTCAAATCTGTGTCTTCGAACTTTTCATTTCTTCTCTATCTTGTGCGTTCGTTTCTTCCATTGTTCGTTGTCAACTAGTTCACTCTTTTCCTGTAAGATTTTCTTCCTTCTCTTTTATTTATTTTGTTCATCATGGTTTACCTTGTTGTGTATCTTGACAAATTTCGTTCTGAATTTTCAATTCCTTCATGGGTCATATTCGAAGAACTTTCTAAACCTTCTGACTATTTTTCTTTCGTTGAGGGACATTGGTTCCCAAGACTCTTTGTGGCCGAATGTGGCTTTTCTTTTCCTCCAAATCCTTTATGTTTGGAGTTCTGTCAATATTTTGACGTTGTACCTGCAAAAATAGCGCCAAATACATGGAGAATAGTTAATGGAGTTCAGAGGTTGAACCAACTTCATGGAACCCGTTTAGGGATTCCAGAGATTATTTATTGCTACAGATGGATTGTCAGCGATAGTACTTTTTATTTAAAAACTAGGTTTTTGAATAGGGCGTTAGTTGTCAATCTTTCTGATGACAACATGGATTATTTTGAACATGGAGTGGTAATGAAAAATTGGCAACATCCTCCATTAAAGGGAGATGATGTATACCAAGGTCCTAGATGTCCTCCTTATGGCAATGGGATATGTTGTTTTTATTTTTTGAAATATTATTTTCTTTGTGTTTGATAAAATGTATCATTGACATTTAATTTTTGATTATTTGCAGTTGACAGCAAAAGGAAGTCTCCCAAAGAAACTGACGCTAATTTAAAGCATTTGAAACTTATCTGGAGTTTACACCAATCCGTTGTCGAAGAACATATTAGATCAGCCTCTTATTTGTTGCAGTACAAGAGCTATACTTCATCTTTTATTGATCGTCCAGTGGTGGTTAGTCTTGACCAAATACCAGCTTCTAAAACTAATTTGGAAGGTTCTTCTTCTGAGTCAATTACTCCCATCAGTAATCTAATGAAGAGAAGAATAGCTCCTGCCTTCTTTGATAAATCTTCCTCTACCAATGTGGAGGCAAAGAAAAGCAAACAAAATGTCCCAGAAGAAGGGACGAAAATTATTGATGCACCTCCTCATTCTGCTACCGAGAAAGTTATTGAGAAGCCCCCTGTGGCTCCGAGCAAGATTTTTGCTATTACTCCTCCTAGTGAGTTTATTGTCATATCACCAGCTAATACAACGTCCTTAGTTGAGAATGTTCCTGTTCCTCCAAGGAGGTTAAAGAAAAATTCTTTTGAGAGACTTGCTGAACTAGTCTCTCAACCATCAACTGTTAAAGGTGGTGTTTCAGCCTTTGTTCCCTCGAGCGTCGCTGTGGGCTTAGTAAAATCTTAGACTATCCTAGAGGTCCATGACATTGAAAATACTCTCACTCGTGAGAGATTTACTGCTCTAGCTGCTCAACATATTGCCTCAGTAAGTATTATTGATCTGAACCTTTTACTTTTTAATACTATGTTCGTACATTGACTTAGAGTTATTTATTTTCTCAGATGGTAACGTGTTTAAGCAGCATTGTAAAAAGGGATGAAGCTATCAGGGCCTCCAGTTCCTCGGATGGAGTAGAAAAGGCTTTTACTGGATTAACCCAGTCTTTGAAAGAATCTCATCAAAAGTATGAGGAAAATAAACTTGCTTGGGAGAAGCAGATTAAGTCTGTTGAACAAGAGAGAGATAAAGTTGTGGATGCCTCTAAGGATTTGGAGGAGAAATTGAAAGAGTTTGGAGAAGAACAATAAAGAGCTTGAGGATAAGATCGAGAATACTAGAGAGCTTGAGAATAAGCTCAAAAATGCTGAAGAGGAAATTATTAGACTTCATGATGTTGATCGCCAGAAGCAGGAGGTGGAGGAGAAACTGAAAGATGCCGAAGAGCTCCTTAGGGAAAGGATCTCCTCGGAGAAGGCAAAGAGGAGGAAGGCAGTCAAAAAGTCTTTTAGCGCTGGTTGGGATAAAGGCTGGAATAAAGGCCTGGCCGCTATGTCTTCACAAATGGAGTATGCCAGCCTTAAATATTTTAGGGACGGATGGGTTGCAGCCTTGCAAGAGCTAAAAATTACTGAGAATTCTGAGTTATTCCAGCAACACACTCATGGCCCTCATCCCTCTCCTAAAGAAGAAGAAGAGGACGAAGCTACCTCAGATGAGTCTTCCATGATGGCTGGAGATCAGGTCCTTATGTTCCAATTGTTAAAACCTTCTTCGAGCAACTCTAACCTACCACACTTCTATCGAGTAGCAACCTTCATCCTCCGAGCAACCAGTCATTTCCTCCAAACTTTCTGAGGAAGTCGTAGGGAACAAGGAGAAGGTGTATATTCGAGTGTTTGTTTTGTTATTTTTGAATGTAACCTCAGACTTTGTATTTTCTTCTTTGATGAAATAAAATTCAAACTTTAGTTACTCATCTTGAATTTCTCTTTTACTTTCTCTGTATGCATCCTTATTGATTCTCTTTATTTATCTTTGCTAGTTTTTGGCTATGATGGAGCTCCTATCAGCTCATGACACAGAGTTGATGAAGAAATGCAATAACTATTTTAAAGTTGGTCATACAGACCTAAACGAGCCTCAAATCATTAACATCCTTGGTCCAGATACTTCTTAACGAGAAGTCAAAGCTTACCAATATCTGAAGTGCTTGCTCGACCGAGCTGTTGCCAATAATGTGGCTTATTATGAGATGATTGAAGATCTCCAAGGAACTGTAGAGGAACTGCAGCAACAGTACAAAGAGTCCTTCTCACTTTTGCACCAAGGTTATGAGAAGAAATATCAACAGTAAAGTGCTAAAAAAGGATATGATAAATTCATCTCTGCTTACGAGAAGAAAGAGAGCGTTCTAAAGCTTGAAGTTGAAGAGCATAGGCATATCGCCAAGGTGCTGGAGCAAGAGAACATTGCCTTGCAAAAGGAAGTAAAATAACTCAAGTCTACTGCGTCTTCCTCGGGAGCCTTGGTCCCTTTTATGATTAAGGTTTTTCTTTTTTAGAGGTAGAAAATGCCAACTTGTGAGATGAGTTGGAAACTTTGAAAAGAGCTGGACCCTCCACTTCTTCTCGGGGACTAGCAAGATCTTCTTCTCGGGGACGAGCAAGGGCTGGTCGAATTTCTATTGAAGAAGAAAGAACTCAATCGGCCTTGGAGAATCAGGCCTTTCAGTTGGTAGCGAAGAACCAAGCCTTAGCAGAGATGTCCAAGAAGATTCTGAACCTCAGCGAGCAACTTTCTACACAAAGCTCTGCCTTGGAAAATAAAGAACTTCTGATGAAGAATCTTCACGAGCAACTGGAGAGGTTAACTTACCAATTCCATAAACAGCCCAGAGAGTTTTGGATGGTTGGTTACAATGAAGCACTTTGTCATCTTGATGCTCGTTTAGAACAGTCGAACATTGTAGGGTATCAATAGGGCTGGTTGAATGCTCTTTGTATTTTAAAATTGGAGAGAGGTCATTTCATGTGGGATTACTATAATCCTGGAGTTCTTGATTTACTCGTTCCTCCTTTCAAGCTTGACCTTAGTTGGATTCTAGCCCGAGCCATTCCTCGCATTCTGATCTCTAAGTATCTTGATGATTATAGTCTTCATTCAGATTTCGAAATATCTCGCCCAGAACACTTGCTTGATCGTCCATCTATAATGAACGTCAGAATGCTGCAAGATCTGGACTTCAAAATTCCCCTTATAGTCTTGATGATACTCGGGCTAGGGTAGACCCTGTATCAAAGGCAGAGGGAAAGAAACCCATAGAGTAGAATTTGTTCAATTGATATCACATGCGATCTTTAATTTATACCATATGTAATTTATTTTGGTTTTCATGAAGAAATTTTTAGTTTTCTTTGCAATTTAATTGTCATTGGTTTGGAAATATTTTATAGAATATCTACTGATGAAGATGTATGTATATCTGTAGAAAGACAAAAATGTTTTATTTGGTTTTTAAATTGCCGACCAACTGGAGTTGGTGGTACCAACTTGAGTTGGTGGTAATTGTATCCCGACCAACCTGGGTTGGTGGTGATTTGCTTCCCGACCAACAGGAGTCGGTGGTAATTGAATTGCCGATTAACCGAAGTTGGTCATGTTTGTTTCTCGACCAACCTAGGTTAGTGGTAATTTGTTTCCCGACCAACCAAAGTCGGTGGTAATTAAATTGCCGATCAATCGGAGTTGGTCGTGTTTGTTTCCCGAACAACTTGAGTTGGTGGTAATTTGCTTCCCAACCAACTGGAGTTGGTGGTAATTGAATTTCCGATCAATCGGAGTTGGTCGTGTTTGTTTCCTGACCAACCTGGGTTGGTGGTAATTTGCTTTCCGACCAATCAAAGTTGGTGGTAATTGAATTGCCGATCAACCGGAGTTGGTCGTGTTGGTTTCCCGACCAACCTGAGTTGGTGGTAATTTGCTTCCCGACCAACCAAAGTTGGTAGTAATTGAATTGCCGATCAACCGTAGTTGGTCGTGTTCATTTCCCGACCAACCTGAGTTGGTGGTAATTTGCTTCCCGACCAACCGGAGTTGGTGGTAATTGAATTGCCGATCAACTGGAGTTGGTCGTGTTTATTTACCGACCAACCTGAGTTGGTGGTAGTTTTCTTCCCAACCAACCGGAGTTGGTGGTAATTGAACTGCCAATCAACCGGAGTTGGTCGTGTTTATTTCCCGACCAACCTGGGTTGGTGGTAATTTTCTTCCCGACCAATCGGAGTTGGTGGTGATTGAATTGTATAGTGTGTAGCACTAATATTCCAAATTATTTTTAACGAATACAGAGAAATTGGGGGAAACATCACTTTATTGAATTAATTGTATTACATAGAGATTTCAACTACTGATAATACTTTCATAGGTGCTCTGCATTCCGTGCATTCTTGAATTCTTCTCCTTCCAAGGTTTCAATCCTGTATGTCCCTGGACGAACAATTTCTATTACTCTGTAGGGTCTGTGCCAGTTTGCTTCCAGCTTATTATGCTTTTGGATCAATTTTTTCAGAACATAATCCCCTTCTTTCAGATCACACTTCTTCACTCTTTTGTTACAGAACAAAGTTGTTCGTTGTTGATAAGCTGCATTCCTGATTGCTGCTTCTTCCCTGACTTCCTCGAGCATATCCAGGTCTAATATTCTCATCAAATCGCTAATAGGGGAGTTTAAATTAAGTACCACGTGCATGGGTAGACCCAATTCAGCAGGTATCACAACCTCACTTCCAAATGCCAGCATATATGGAGACTCTCCAGCTGCTGTTCGTGGTGTGGTGCGATAAGCCCACAATGCAGAGTGTAGTTCATTAATCCAATTTTCTTTGCACTATCTAGTCATTTCTTCAATCCATTTAGTAGCATTCTATTTGTCACGTCAGTTTTTCCATTGCTTTGTGGGTGACCTGGTGCAGAATGAGTTTTCAGAATATTGGATTGATGACAGTATGCAGCGAACTCCTCGTTGTCAAACTGGGTTCCATGGTCAGTAATGAATGCATGTCGGAGACCATATCTGCAAATAATGTTTTCCTAAATTAATTAATAGTCTTTGTCGTATGTCATATCAATAAGGGGTTCAGCTTCCACCCATTTGGTAAAGTAATCCACAGCGACTACGAGGTACTTGAATCTTCCCTTGGTCGTTGGTAGTGGCCCGACCAAGTCTATTCCCCACATGGAAAATGGCCAAGGGGACGTTATGGGTGTTAGCAATGCCTGAGGAGTTCTTCGGATGGACGAGAAACGTTGGCATTTGTCGCACTTTTTAGCATAGGCTGCACAATCAGCTCTCATCGTTGGCCAGTATTACCCCTGTGTGGTTATTCTTCGTAAGAGCGTTAAACCAGCTACATGGGCTCCACAAGACCCTTCATGAACCTCTTCGATCAAATCTTTCACTTCATAGGGATGAACGCATCTTTGTAGCCCTGCCATCACTCCTCGTCTGTACAAAATTCCATTGGTCAACACATAACGAGCAACTTTAAACTTTAGTTTCTTGGCTGCAAGTTTATCAATTGGTAAAGTCCCATCTTCAATATAAGATCTGATTGGATCCATCCAGGATGGTCCTAAGTCAAGAGCAATGAAATTTATCATTAGATCTTCATCTATGCTCCGACCAGCTAGAATCTCTATTGGGATTGTGCTTCGTAGCTCGGTGCGGGTGGCTGATGCTAGTCGGGCTAGGGCATCTGCTCTTGCATTATCCAATCTCGATATTCTAACCAGCTGAATAGAAATAAAACTTGATACCAACTCCATTGCTTTTGCATGGTACTTGATCATTAACTCTCCCTTTGCTGCATATATTCCAAGAATCTTATTTACGATTAACTTTGAATCGCTGAATACAACAATCTTCTTTGCCTTCATAGTTCTGGCTAGACTTAAACCTACAATCATTACTTCATATTTGGCCTCATTATTAGAAGCTTTAAATTGAAAGCGCAGAGCACACTCCACATCAATCTCATCTGGAGTTTTCAAAACAATCCCTGCTCCACTGCCTGCAGTGCACGAAAAGCCATCCACACACAAATTTTATATGGGTAACTTATTATTGAAATTTTGATAAGAGAGAATTCCTTGGTGCAATATCTAGTACTTCCTCTTCTCCTCTTTCAGTACTTCTCGCTGCTCATCAGTCATCTTTTCTTGCTCGTCAACCGACTTAAGTTGGTCGGGGTTTAAATTTAATGATCCTGTAATATCCACAGGCTGGTCGGTATTCAATTTCTGCTCTTCGGAGGTATCAGGATAGGTGAACTCTGCGATAAAATCTACCACTGCTTGCCCTTTGAGTAATGACCTAGGATCATATATTATGTCATATTCACCGAGCTCCACTGCCTAGTACATCAATCTTCCCGATTTCTCCGGTTTATGCAGAGCTTGCCTTAATGGCATATCAGTGTACACAACTATAGTATGGTCTTGGAAGTATGGTCTCATTCTTCAGCTGGCTTCAATTAGCGCTAATGCCAACTTCTCCAACCTTGGATATCTGATTTCTGCTCCTCTGAAAGCTTTGTTTGTGTAGTAGACTGGTTTCTACACTTCACCTTCCATTCTTATCAACACCGAGCTAACTACGTTCTCTGAAACTGCCAGATATAAGTATAATCTCTCTCCCATCACTGGCCTAGATAGCAAGGGAGGTGTTCTTAGGTACTTCTTCAGTTCTTGAAAGGCCTCCTCACATTCATCACTCCACTTAAATGTTTTTCGGAGTGTTTTGAAGAAGGGGAGACATCTATCTATCGCTCGTGACACAAATCTGTTGAGTGCTGCTACTCGTCCTGTGAGACTTTGCACCTCCTTTTTTGTGGTTGGAGATCTTAGCTCTAATAAGGCCTTGGTCTTCTCAGGATTTGCTTTAATTCCACGTTGATTGACAATATATCCAAGGAACATTCCTTCTCGTACCCCGAATATGCACTTAATGGGATTCAACTTCATTTGATATTTATCTAGTTGATCAAAGGTTTGCCCTAGGTCAATTAGATGATCATCATCTTTTTTGCTCTTTGTCAGCATATCATCAACATACACCTCCATATTATGACCTATCTGTTCTACAAACACCTTATTCATCAGCCTCTGATACGTTACACCTGTATTTTTAAGACCAAAAGGCAAAATATTATAACAATAAGTTCCCCTTGGGGTGATAAAAGAGGTACTCTCCGTATCTTCAGGTTTCATTTTAATATGGTTATAACCAGAATAAGCATCCATGAAACTTAATAATTCGTGCCCCGAGGTAGCATCCACCAATTGATCAATTTGGGGCAAAGGAAAATGATCCTTTGGGCATGCCTTGTTAAGGTCGGTGAAGTCTACACACATCCTCCACTTGTTATTTTTCTTCTTTACCATTACCACATTCGCTAGCCAATCAGGATATTTGACATCTTCAATAAAAGAGGCTTTTTGCAGTTTCTCTACTTCTTCTTGTATGGCTTGGTTCTTCTCGGGACTGAATACCCTTCGTTGTTGCTTCACTGGCTTAATTTCCTTGTTCACATTAATCTCGTGACACAAGAAATTTGGGTCTATCCCTGGCATATCTTCGTGACTCCATACAAAATTCTGCTTTTTACGTCTTAGAAATGCTATCAGCTCTTGCTTTATTGACACATCTAGTGACGCACCAATTTGAGTTGTTCGTTCTGGATGCTCGTTGTTCAGAATGATATTTTCAGTAGCCTCCATAACCTGACCCTTAACGAGCTGAGACTTATCTCTTAGCTCTAAAGTCTCAATCTCCGCGTCTTCTATCTCATCTACCTGATAAGTAGTAGTATTCTTCCTAGATTCTTCACTCTATTCTTGCTCGGTAGATGAATAGTAGCATTCCCGAGCTACTTTTTGGTCGCCCTTCACCACTCCTACTCCAAAATTGCTTGGGAATTTTAAACATTGATGTACTGCTTCGAACTTTTTCAAACCTACTCTTCCCATGATGATATTATAAGATGATTGGACATTCTTATCCATCACGAAAAAGCGTACTCTTTCTGTTCGACAAGCAGGCCATGTACCGATGAACATATCCAATTTGATCCTCCCAAGTGGAAAAACTTTCTCGCCAGTAAAACGAAGGAGGGGCCTATGATATGGTTCCAACTGGGATAGCTTTAGATTCAAACTATCAAAATATGGGTAGAATATGATATCTGTCGAGCTACCATTATTCACTAATACTCGTGAAATCATTACTTCCTTCATTCTCATTTTGATCACCAATGGGTCATCATGAGGATATAGCACACCTGCCAGGTCGTTCTTAGAGAAACCGATGACCAGTTTGTCCTTGTTCACCTTTCTCAGACGATCATCTTCAGCCAAATTTATTCGCTGTATGTATTAGCAAGCTTGAGCCTCATTAACGTAAGCTTTCCTTTATGCAGTAAGATCTCCTCCTCCTGCATCACCACATATAATGACATTACACTCAAATGATCCAAACTGGATTGAAAATACCTCACGTTCTGGCTGTCTTGGTCTTTTGGGGAGATCGGGGCCATCTTCTAGATCATCTTCATGATCTCTTTTCTGATCATCTTTTGTTCGAAGAGGAGATTTAGACCGTTGCCTTCCTCGTTCGCTGGTTCGACCACTGCTTTGACGATCAACATACTTGGTCAATTTTCCTCCTCTAATGAGTGCTTCAATTTCATTCTGAAGAGCTATGCAACGCTTGGTCGTATGACCGTGATCTTTGTGGAATTCGCAATATTTGGACTTGTCTCTCTTATCAGGATTTGCCTTCATTTTGTTGGCCAGGCTAGCTCCTCGCTATTCTTAATCTCTTCCAGAATGTGATTTATATCCACCTTCAAGGGAGTATAATTTTTGTATTTCTTCATCTGTTTCAATGATTGCTTACCCTTTGATCGCCTGTTACCACCATTGTTCTTTTGATCCTTTTTTTCGGTTTTTCCATCGTCTACCTTGGTCTCCTTAGTGTCTGTGTTCTTCTTTTGCAACCATGGCTTCCTTGGCATTTATGATTTTGGCTTCTTTTACCATCAATTCTGCCATGGTCCTGGGCTGATCTTTGGCTAAAGTGTAGTACAATTTATTGGGTAACAATCCACTCATCAAAGCAGTAATTGCAGTTTTCTCCTCGTAATCAATTACTTCTAGTTTCTCGTTATTGAAATGAGTAATATAATCCCTGGTGCTTTCACTTGTCTTTTGTCTAACACTTAGCAAATGTGCTACTCGTTTGACTGGTTTTTCTCCAAAACATAAATTTCCAATAAATAGTTCTGTTAACTGAAAGAAAGTTGCAATTTTCCCCCGAGGAGGTTTATTGTACCACATCTGAGCAGATCCGGTAAGAGTTCCTGAAAATGCCATGCATCGCATCTCATCTGGAACAACATAGATATCAGCAGTTGCTTGGTATTGTTTTATATGGAGAACATGATTAGTTTTTCCATCGTATTTTGTTGTTACTACCGGGGCTTTGAATTTTGACGGTGTGGGAAAGTCCACAATCTCTTGTATGAATGGTGTTCCTCGGACAAAAGTCCTTTGTAGAGGATTCTTGGTTTTAGCCATCTCCCCTAATTTATCTTCCAACCTTTGAATTGAGACCTTCCAAGCACCATTTCCTTCCTCGATCCTATTAGTTCGAGCAACTGATAGTGTTGAATTTGCCTCTTGGGATCTTTTATGACGAGCAGCTGTTCGTTATTAGGCAGAGACTTCCTTTAAATCAGATGGTCGTTGAGAGTTCCTCGTCATAATCCTAGGGAGACTTATATCCCTCCTAGGACCCAAACGATCAAAAGGAGTGACTCTACTCAATCTTTCAAGAGCACTTGTCCTTTCTGGAGATAGAGTGATGTTTTGTTGAGGGTCTGTAGCTCGTACCGAGGAAGTCCGTCCAGGCTGATAAAAATGATGATTAGATCTCTCAGTACGATATGAATCGGTGCATCTGGACTGAGATTCCTCTGGGAATAACATTCGCCTAGTTCGAGTATTTCTCTGAACGCTTCGTTTTCCTGATTGGGCTGGCACTCCGCCCTGAACGGTTTGTATGAGTTGACACATAGTTTCTTGCATGGCCGTTTGCCCTTGGGCCAAATTAGCCATTATACCAGCCAAATCTGAAAAATTTGGGGGAGCAGAAGGATTCCGGGGAATCCCAGTGTTTCGATTACTGGATTTCGGATTATCAGCCATTGATGATGAGTTGTTTTGGTGAAAAACGCTAATTACAGTCGTTTCCCATAGACTACGCCAATCTGTTGATGTAAAAAAATAGATTTGACCTAATTATTCTAATCACAGATAAAAATGAATAAAGAAATAATAGACAATAGATTTTTAAAGTGGTTCAGCCTTGCAAGAATGGCCTACATCCACTATTATTGTTATTGCTGACTGTTTGATTGGAAATTTTGAGGAGTGGTTTTCTCAAGAAATTCCGGTCCCCTCTAATGAGGAGGTTACAATGTATTTATAGCCTTGAGACTGTACAAATGAAAGAAGAATGCACTGTTATCTAGTAGACATGTACATCTGTATGATAATAATGAGCATTTAATGCGCAATCGTCTCCTTGATTATCCTGATTGGAGTGCTATGTAGCTCGGACCGCCTAAGTTGCTCAGACCGCCTAAGTAGCTCGGCATGCTTGAGTTCCTCAGGGCCCATGAGTTGGTCGATACTCTTGAGATGTTTGGAGTATAGGAGTTCCTCGGGGGGGGGGGGGGGGTGAGTAGCGCGGTATAAGCATTTATAGTTGCCACTTAGCTTGACACGCGTCTTGAAATGATAGGTCCACATAAGCAAAATAAATTTGGTATCAACAAGAATGTTCCCCTTATTTTATCTAGGCTTTTGTTTCTTCGTGAGAACAAAAAGATAACACTTATCCTAGAACGAATTGAATAATGTCAATGGATGCAATTAACCATAAACGATACTCGAACCGGCACTCCCTCGATTGGTTATTAATTAAGGTCTCAGTATGTTTATTTAGATTCAACAAATATTGACTCTTTATATATGCTACATTTTGAGCACTAGTGTTAACATGCTCGCAGAATCTTCATTTTTATTTCCAATTATTAAATCCACCTCTAAAAAAAACATCACTTTTATTTCTATCCACGAACTCTGGACGAAATATATAATAAGGAAAGTATAATGCAACATCCTTCATAACGTGTAAGGATATATTTTACATAGTCTTGGTTTACATTAGTATATGTTATATACCTCTACAAACCATCGATGAAAAAGTTCAGCTTTGGAGATACATGAAGACGAACCCGAATATCAAAAGTTCTTCAACATTCAAGCCTCTACGAGATGAGTTTTATCAAGGTTGTATTTTAGTACCTTAACGGTTCATTTAAAAGTGTTGACATATTTTTTAAAAATATTTTCTAAGTGTAGTGATGTTGTTTTTCGTCAAAATATTTTTCTAAGTGTTGCGACGTTATTTTTCATCAAAATATTTTTCTAAGTGTTGAGGCGTAGTTTTGAAATAAAAACTAATAAAAAAATTCACTCTGTTGTTAGAGAGACATATGCCCATCGTTCAAACGACATGTTGAGCTCGCGCGAAGTTCGTTCGAGCGACAAGTGTCCTCGTTCGAGCGACATAAGTGTGTCGTTTGAGCGATCTTCCAACTCAATTTTTTTTATATAAAGTGTGTTAAATGAGTATTTTTTTCGCTAAGAAGTCCTGACGATTTTCATTCTAAACAAACTGCAAAACAGCATAACACTTTGTCTTCTTCAATTTACGGTTCAATCCTTTTGTTGTTCAATTAATAAAAATACCAAAATCTTTAGTGAATTGTTTTGGAACCCAAGATACTTATTTGATGGAGTTTCTCTTATAGGGAGGATAACCTACTGCTGATCTAGGTGCCACTTAAAGGAGGTATTAGGCTGACATTGACTGCGTGTCATAGGGAGTACTCATGGTTGTTCCTGGATATTTGGACTGCGTGTCTTTGTGGATCTTCTGACGTTGATTCATTGTTGATTCAGAACTACTTGTTGTTGTGGGCAACTGCAAATATTCATTGCATATTTTGCTTGTAATCATTGTGAGTATTATTAAGTGAAATTAAAGATTTTCCCTTTTTAGTTTTTTCCTGATATTCATGAGTCAACAATTCTTATTTATTTGTGTTGTCGTGATCCACTGAACCTTGATGTTTGTTTAGGGTTAATTAAAATTGGGTTTAATTAAGTTGGTTTAATACCGACGATTGATGAAATAATAGTTGAATTGGAATTTGTGAATTTATTCAAATCAGTATCACACTGCATTCACAAATTGGCATTATAGCTTATTTAAGTGATCACCACTTTCACAAATTGTTATTACAACGAGTTTCTCTAAATTATTGAGTGATTCTGTTTTCCGTAAAATTTTGTGATATTGATTTTTTTAAATATGTTTGAAAAATTACAATGTTTCCGAATGAAAACTTATATAATCGATTGTCAATTTTGACGGGTCTAATTATGCTTATTTGAAAGCTCGTATGAAAGAACATTTAAAAGTAATTGATGAGCGTGTTTGTGTTGTTTGTGAAAGAGGCTGGAATCCTCACACTGTCACCATAAATAACGGCACTAATTTAAAACCCATGGAAGATTGGAATGAGGATGAGTTTAGGTGGAGCACTTTTAATTCACGCGGGCTGAATGTAATTTCTAGTGTCACCACTCCTGAGGAATTCCGACTTATTATGATGTGAACCACGTCTAAAGAAGCATGGGATGTTTTACAACATACCTATGAAGGCACAAACACGGTCAAAGAGTTTAAAATTCAAAATTTAACTACTCAATTTAAAACAATTACCATGCTTGAAACTAAGTGTTTTGATGAGTTTTATGGACGTTCGTCTGATATTGTAAACACTAGTTACAATCTTGGTGATCACATTCCTGATTCACGAGTGGTTAAAAAGATTTTGAGACTACTTCCTAAACATTTTATCCCTAAAGTAACTGTTTTAAATTTGTTATGTAATTTGAGAAAATTTAAAATTGGAAGAGCTGTTAGGTGATCTCTAGACATATGAATTTGACATGTTCCCCGACACTGTCAAACCTAAGGATAGAGGGATATCACTTAGATCCCAGTATAGGAAGGGAAAGGAAGTGTCCAAGTGGGAGAAGAAAAATAAAATGAGAGTTTGTGAGTCCGAGTCTGGTTTTGATATGGTCATGCTTGCAAAAAATTACAAAAATTTCTCAAGTTTTCAGAATAAAATTCTTCCAATAAAATGATTTTTGAGAAAAATTAAAAGAAAGATGAGGCCAAAAAGAGTTATGAGAAAGAGAAAGAGGACGAAGGAAGATGCTTTGAGTGTGAGGGTAGAGGGAATAGAGCATTTGAGTGTCCCACTAGGCAAAAGATAAAGGGCAAAAAGATTTCCATGCCATCCACTCTTAGCAATAGTGAGGAAGAGGTGAAAGATTCTGGGGATGAGTCTTCACATGGGAAGTTTGTTACCTTATTAGCTAGTAATGTGATAACACCTAGTTTGTCCCATGAATATGAGGATATTTGCGCACATGAGACCCCCGAGGATGATTAGAGTGTTTCTAGCAAGTGTAAGAGTGAGCTCCAACTTTCTTTTAGAGATTTGTATGCTGAGACCTTAAAGACTAAGAAGTTAAATAAGGAGTTAGGTCTTAGGGTGATAGATTTGGAGAGAGAGAGATTGACTGTTTGAGGAGATTTAAGGCATCGACAGAGTCAACTAGAGAAGGTGAAGATTACTTTGAGTGAGCAATTGATCGTCGTGAATCGGGAGAAGAGTGAACTTATAGCCTATGTGTCACAATTAGAGAGAGATCTTGAACGTGCCTCGGAGGTAAAGGTAAATATAGAGGATACATCTAAGAAGGTAGGAAAGATTCTCGTCGGTCCCACTTTGGGTAATGTTGAGATACTAGGAATAGGTCATGATGGTCCCACTTTGCACCCGAGTCGGTTCCTGAGTTTGTGATTGATCCATTGGCACTCAACCTAACCGACCTAGGCATCCCATTCAGGATAAGAGAGTGTGCCGTACACTTTTTGAGAGAGGTGTTCCCAGGCCCGTGTATGTTTGCACCTAGTGTAAGAAGAGAGGATACCTTAGGGAGTTTTGCTTTAAGTTGGGTAATGTGTCTCGTTTTGCTACTACACGTTTTTCTACGATACATGTACCCACACATGATACTTTGGATGCTCTGGATGATTACATGAGAGAGTTTGGACATATTAGGGAGCAAGTTAATTTTTTGGTCAACACTTCACATAATTTGATGGAGGTTTTTCATAGGATGTCACCATCTTTGAAAAACCCCATTTCACCTAACGGTTGAGGTTTAGACTCGTTTGCTAGCATAGGATATTTTTTTATGCCTATTGCTAGTGTGTACCATTTTTTATATTATTTTTAAAAAACAAAAAAGATTTTCGTTTTTGAAATTTTTTTGAACAAAATACAAAATATTTTCTATTTTAAAAAAAAATTGAAAAAGCCAAAAAGATTTCATTTTGATAATTTTTTTAGAAAAGGACAAAAGGAGTTTGGTATTTTGTTTACACCGTTTATGGATGGACATCTAGGATGACCGACTCGAAATTTCATTCCATATCTATGTGACGATTTGATAATGTTTTGTTATGTGTCATCATTTTTATTTTTGTGGTTTATAATGTTTGGAGTCATTAAGATGTAATTTGAAATTACTTCCTACATGTTTGACTCTTAGCCTCCTTTAATGCACACTTGAACGAATTTATTTGTTTATTTTACTTGTCAAATCACATATTGGTCGAAGTGATTCCATCTCGATCCTGTTTTTAAAACGAACCAAATGCGATAAAACTTGACAATGAAAGTAGTGCATGTAAGAACTCACTACAAAAAAAGAGTAGCTTTTGAGACAGTGGCCTAGCAGTCCTAAAAGATCATTTATCCGTCTCAAATACTTTTTGTGATGCTATTTGGGACGGATAGGGGGATCTTTTTGATAGGGGGTTATAAATACTTTTTGTGACGCCATAGCCGTCTCAAAAGAGTTTTTTGAAATAGGAATAGATCCATCTCAAAAGGTCCTCATTTTATATGACCCTTTTGAGACAGCACAAGAGCTGTCACAAAAGATTATTTTTGAAACGGACATTAATCTGTCTCAAAAGATTACTATTTTAAAATACCTTTTGGAGACGGCAACATAGCCGTCTTTAATATATTTTTGGGGCAGTTTTATCCATCCCAAAACAGGTGAAGGGATCTTAAAATTTTTGCACCAATATTTTGTGGAGAATAAAATCTATCGCTAAAGTTTAATATAGAATTGAATTACGTTTGAAACAACACAAACAATGAATAATCATAAAATGTAATACATAAGATGATTTTCAACCAGCATAACAAATCATTTTCATTCAATAGTAAATAGATTTCTTACAACCATCTCCAAATATTCATCAAAATAAGAATTATAACACTAAGTTCAAATATTTGACTTGACAACAAAAATACATTAATCTATTAATACTCCAAATATGAAATTCTTTTATCAAACTAATTCCGCAACACTGAAGCAAATCCACTAATTAATATTTGCATGTTCTACAAAAATTGTCACCTGCACAAAAAAAATACTGTTTCGATTATGTCAGAATTAATACCTCGTCAACAATACAATGTGCAAAATGAATCAATATAGTATATTTTCATCATTAACAATATAAATATCCAACTATTATTTTTTTTTAAATTCGGTAGGGTCCCCTTTGTTTATTCATGAAAACCACAGGTAGACAACCTATTTTAAACATCAAAGCTGATTCTAAGAATGATATACAGCAACAACAGAAAATTTTAACCACCACCATAATAAATTCTCACCACCATAACAAATTTTCACCCCCACCATTTAAAATTTAACTTTAAACGAGAGAATTTTCCATTATATATATACTAGGGTGTACCCGTGGTGATGGCACGGTTGGGAAAAAATTCCGAATATTTTCTAACAATGATTACAACCAAGCACGGTTGGGAAAACGTTCTGGACCCTTAATGTGTGGTCCCTTAATTATTTCAAATTACATAAATGACAAATCAATAAAACGCAATAGTTAACGACTGGAGATTACGTTGGCCCACTTCAATCGTTAATAACTATTAAGACCCATTAATTTTGGTAAAATAAGAAAAAATATTGAACCTCATAATGCTTTTTTGTAACTTTTTTTTTTTTAAAAGAAACAACAATCTAAATTAAACATTTAGGTTCTACGATTTTTTGAACGCGTTCGCTTGCGGACGACATTCCAATTGTCCTTTTTTGCGTTAGAATTTACATCATTCGAGATAAAATCGGAATCCACCAAAGCTGTTGAATCAAGATTGGGAAGATCCACAAATAAATTAATACCGCGGTCGTCGTGAATTTGAACACTAATAGGATTAACTTGGGATACCTCGACACTTGATTTAATATTCTCTAAAGGAGTCATATCCTCATCACTTTTAGAGTGTTCCTCAGAAGATGAAGTCTCAACTAGATCATTGCGCAATATAAGTTTATCTCCTATTAATACGATGGAATCTCGTTGGATTAAATTATGAATATAACTTCTTTTTTTCTGCATCTCCGATTTTTTTTTAACCCACACACTGAGTATTCTTCCATTACCAATCCTTCCGAACTATTTGCTGAGCTATGTCCTCCCTTATCATTTTTGAGATTTTCAAACTCATTGGTTTGAATAGTCAACATAAGTGGTCTGGATACCAAATTATTGGAAGTTGACATTTTGTGACTGGGATCGTTTGTTACACCCGGATTATTTGGAATTGCTGGTATTGACCCGACTTTTACCACGTTTCCTTCTTCCAAAAGGTTAACGGCAGGAGAAATATTTGTTCCAAGATTCTCGGGATAGAGATCCGGATTTCCCTCGCCTCTTTTGTCATGCCTTTCACCGGAGCCCTGATTAGATCTAAGATATCTTTCAGTTCCACAAAAACCGGATGTGTCATTTGAAATCCTAACAGTTTCATCTTCTTGAGAACCTTTAAAACTTTTTTCTAATGACCGAATATTGCTGCACTGATCTGAAGACTTTTTTTGAACAGTGTGTTTTTCACTTGAAAGATAATTTTGAACATCTATACTATCATCATTTGTAACCTTATTCACATCTGAATAATTTTTCTCAACTTGCATCCATTGTTTCGTAACATTCTTAAAATTCTCAGATGTTAACAAACTTACATGGGTATTATTGTGTTGGCCAACATTTTGATCACCTTTTAATTTGCAAGAATTTAAATCATGGCCTTTTCTGAGACAAAACTTACAGAACAAAGGAATATCCTCATAAACTCCTCCTTGCTAGAAACCATTCCCGTCTTCCCCATAACCAATCCACACCCGGTTTATTAACACCCGGGTTAAGTCTATTTCAATGCAAACTCTAGCCAAACTGGGTCTGGTTAAAGACGCAGTTGGGCCATCCAGTTTTAAAGGACATCCAAAAGCACTAGCAATCGAGAATATACTTGATTTATTATAAAGATGAATAGGAAGTAAAGGTAGAGAAATCCATACCGGGGTAACAGCAGATTCTCTATCCGGGTGAAAATCATAGGACCACTTAAAAACTCTCATAGAACATTTTTGAATAAACCATGTTTTCCGTAGCCATGGTCTAAGGAAATCTTCCTCATGAAAACACCTTATTAAAATATGTTTAGCATCGATTACACCCACATTAAAAGTGGCCTTCAAGTTCATAGAAGTAAAAACTTTCCGAATGACATCAACAGATGGTCTTCCATGTGAAAACTTCCCCACGAGTCCAAATGGGTTAATATGCCAACCTATATACGATTCAAAATAATACATTACCTTAATGAGAAATAACGAATGAACATGACACATTAAGTGTAATACTTTTATTAAAAAAATACCATCTCAATTCAAGTAAAGTATGTTAAAGTTATTCTCGTTTAACTTATAAAGTTATAACTTATGTCATTGGCACGATTAAAAAAAAATGTTTATCAAGACAAAATTATTGCTTTCAAGCATTATTCCCAATGACCCAACTTAAATGTATTTTCTTTTTGCTACACGTTATTGTGTCAACCGATCAAATAGATCCAAGTAGAATTTTACAACAATACATTATTTACAAACATATGTTCATTATATATGCATGTCAATATCACATATATGACTGTTAAAATAAAGACCCATGCATCATAATATGGATTTTTTGGCTAACAGTGACTACATCTTCTTGCCAATGAATACAAAAACTTGTGGAGAAAAACAATCGCAAATTAAAAATTAATTAGAAAACAAAAAAGAATATTACTCTATTTATTTTGATAATGTTAAATACACCCAACAGAACTAAGCCGAAAAAGTCATAAATACCCTCTTAAAAAATTTGTCAAATAGTTGGTGCAAATTATTTACATGATAATAGACTTTATATATATTAAAAATTTATCAGACACCAACACCAAGAAGTCATAAACTTAGTTGATTCAACCAAACTCAGATTTTTATTCTTTTTGTTTACAACTACAAACTCATAATATAAAGTTTAAAATAATGTCGTTTTACATATAACTTACAGTTACCGGTCCTACAACATATCTACCACCCGAAACCTTTACATGTGTAAATCCATTACATCCTAACTTTTCAAGATAAGAACATATATCATTAAAATTGATTCATTTCTCTTCAATGCATTTCTTATCCTCGTTGATAACCCTTCTCCACAAAACAAAATTTGGTTGTAAAAATAATAAACATAAAGCAACAATACAAACTCTCCGTACATCAATATCTCCATTTCTCGAACATTAAAACTACACCAAAAATAATCCGTTCTTCACTCCGGTAGAACTGAACTAAGTACCTCTGAAAAGGATTGAAACTAACAGAGTATTAAAAGTCATTATTTTAACAACCCAAAAAATACAAGTTTCACATTTCAAATCATTGACGACATTTAAACACGCATGATATATTGTATTAAAAAATAATACAAAGCCTTTTGGGTCGAACTTCTATCATCGTTTTTCTGAAAAAATAAATACATAAAGGAAACATGGGACTTAATGAGTTAAAAATAAAAAAAATAAAAAAAAGTTTATTGAAACTGAGGTCAACCAAGTATCTTTGATTAATAGAAAAAAAAAAGCCAATATAAAGTAATGGATTCAGTGGAATATTGAATCTTTAGACAAACAGGGGCAAAAGCGGGGCAAAAGAAAAGCTTACACTGGAATAGGAGATGATGAAAAAGTTATACCTTTAGTTGATTTGATCTACCAGGAAAATAATACAACTCATCGAAAACAACCCAAAACAAAAGTATAAAGAATAAACATGTTTTAAAAAGCTGACTTGAACACAAAATTACAAAAAATGACTATGTTCCAAACAACTACAAAAATTCAAAAATTCAAAACCCCAAACAACAAACAAATATAAGAAATCAAATGAAATCCTTAGTGAATTAAAAAAAACAATATCTGGAAACAAATAATCTGAAAAAAAACATTCTAGAACTAAAAAAATCATTCTTGAACCTATAGCAAAGAAAAATCGTTTTAAAATTTCTGGATCTCAAAACAGAAAAAATAGAAAACATATTACACATTTAAAAAAAGAGAGAGAGATGGACGTTACCCATTTAAAGAAACAACCGTGTATAAGATGGATTCACGTCTACATCTACAAACTCCATTCGATTTTGCTGTCCGGTTCAATACCACCCGCATTGTGGTTCCTATCTTTTGGGGATTAATCACTTCTATCGCTGCATTTTTCTACAATATGAAACATTTTTGAACAAAAAAATATCAATATTTGAAAACAAAATTTAATGGATCTGTACAAAACCATATATGATAACTGTTCTTTTTAATAGATTTGTATAAAACCTCAAGATCCAGAAAACAAAGAAAACATGCGAGCAAAAAATCAAGGGATTATAATCATATACATGTTGTGACAAAAAATAAAGGATTATAATCAAATACCGATTGTGACAAAAAATCAAGGGATTATAATCATATACCTGAAATCATAGCTATGGAAATAAAATCCAACCTTACCATGTACTCAACCACTGTATATGAAATAGTTTTCCAACCATGATATGCCAAAGATTCATCTTCCACGCACAAAACATTCACTTGACATATATTCACTTATCATTATAGAAACTAAAACCAAAATTAAATCGAGGAGTAAAATAAGAGAGGGGGATACCAAAATTTACAATACCCATTCTTTGGACCAATACTCTGTTGCCTCTATAAAATCCCTAAAAGGCATTATGTGTGAAAAAAATGATTTTTCTTTGTGTGAAAAAAACGTGGATGATTATTAGCAGTGTGAGCTCTGCTACCTGAACGGTTTTTCTTTGTGTGAAAAAAAACTAAAAATTGATTTTCCTTTGTGTGAGTTCTGCTTTGTACAACGTGGATGAATCAGCGGAACTGTTAGATCCTGTGTGATCTTGTGTTAGTAAAACCCAAAGTGAGATCTACAACTAAATTTTTATAAATTTTGTAGATCTTGTGTGAACTCTGCTTTGTACCTGAAACCCCAAAGTGAGATCTACCATTATTTTGGTACCGAAAAAAAATAGATTTCAAAAAACCCATGGGAACCGACACCTCCTCTGATATGAATCGGCACATGGGTCCAGACATACTTTAACCATCAACAAATCTCCAGACATACTTCAAACATCAATAAATCTCCAGAAAATTAACCAACGATAGTGAGTAAAAATAATCACGCTGGGTCTCATATCCTTTTCTAGAGATTGGAACTTACAAATGGGATTACTGATTAAACTGGACACGCTTAAACCTAGGTAAACCCAGTTAATACATACTTGTTTAATGGAATGGTTTGATAGAAGAAACAAAAGGTGAAACAAAAAATTAAAAAGAGAAACAACAAAAATATATCTACGAAGGAGAAAGAGAGATACCATATTAACTCGAAGAGAGAAAAATGATGGGAATTCCCACATAAGATAAATGACCCCCCCTGCATAAATGGAAACATAACAATACATGACTTGATGAAATGAAATATAGAAAGAGAGAGAGAGAGATCTTCACCGTAGAGAGAAATGGAGAGAAGCTTAAACATACCGATGTGACTATACTATTTCTCGAGTCGTGTGCTCTTTTTACCAGTTGTCCTGTTTCTTGAGCCATGTGCTCTTTGCACTCTCTTATTAAATCTGATCCATCCACGTGGTATAATATCAAACTATCAAGATTCAATCTCAGCCACCAGTTGATAAAGACCAAATCTATCAGATTTAATCTGAACCATTAGTTAGGGAGGAAAAAAAAACCCTCCTCCTTTATTATATATATATATATATAAGTAATTATATGTATGAATTATATTGTATTACCTAGTCGGACTGAATCGTCGAGATAGTGGAAGGATGCTGAAAGGTAAAACTTTGTAACAAACTTTTCATTTCACTTCTCATATCATTCTTCATCTGTAGTAAAGCTTGTTGGTTACGAATCTCTAACTCTTCAAGCTCCTGTCGATGTCGAGTCTCTCTATCTTCAGCTTCTTTCTTTAACTTGTTAATTTCTTCCAATAATAACTGAGATGAACATGCGTTTGTCGACGTTGGCCTAATACCTGCTCCCTTTAGTAAACCATACCCATGCCCTTTATATCCTACTACATCAGTAAAAATCTTGTTATGCACTTCTGGGTCATTTTGTTGCTATTCTTGTAGCTCATTTAGTCGTCTTTCAATCATTTTCTACCAATTGAATTAATATTATTATTAATGAACATAAAATAATTTTCAAGAACCCAATTTATAACAAATACTAAATAAATCTTTCAATCATCTCTTATGAATTAATATTAATACATACCGCTCTATCAAATGATCCATCTTCAACACTGGAAGATTTATTATTTGTAGCTCGAGTGGATTTCCACATGCTAATATTGTCGACGGGCTCCCCCTGTTCTATCCTCTGAAATATATATATATATACTCTTATATTAAAATCAGAAATATTTATAATAATAAAAATTCCAACCTCCTTGGCTATTTTAGCATGTGGCTTTCGTCCTGTCCTTGAGTAAGCACATTCAACTTCACGGTTCTTAGTGTTTTGATCGGCAATATACTAAATATTTGAATAAACAAAAATAAAAAATATGATACTAGTGAAGAAGAATGTAGGTATAAAATTCTTAATAAAATACGATATTTATACCTTAATCTTCATTAGACCCCAATATTTCACCAATTCAGGCCACTGATCTTTTTTTACTCGTTCAGGCGTATAACTCAACCGCTCTTCATCTATTCGAAATTTTTTATAGTGATTCACCTTCACTCGATGCTTCCATTGCTTCCACGCAAGTCCCATCCTCGCAAAGCAGATTTGTTTAAAACCTTCTGGTGCATTTATGTTATTCTAAGAACAAAAAGAATAAATTTTTGTTATTCTAATGTACAACGGAACAAATAAATAAATCAAACTAATAAGTTACCTTCACTTACTTCTAAATATTATCAAGTGCTTCCTCGTCCGCCTTGCTCCAATCCAACATTATCAATGGAAATAAATTTCCACACCTTATATAATAACCTAAATGATACATCAATTTACATTCAAGTTTACAAACTGGCTGACAAAGTTCATTCCATTCCAATATCTTCTTTTTGTTATCATTACATTCGAGCCAAGGCCTTTCCCTCTTTCTAACCCTTTTTTTACTAGTAAGGGTAGTCATTGTACCTGAACAAAAATTTAATAAATAATGTTTATACATCTTGTTTAATATGAATATAAACATAAAAGTAATACAAATGGAGATATACAAACGGTGCATTGTATAACACAGCATACCTGTGATATCCTTTCTATCTAAAGCCATCTCATTAGATGGAGGATTGACATTTCCAACTGAATTATTAATCTGCTCAATATTTGAGGAAAGTTTATTTGTAGGTGTTTGAAATAAAGAAATGTAAGCTCTTGAGTTACGATGTGTATTTTGTGACTGGGATGTTAATTAAATATTTGGGGAAAGTTGTTGCATCTCTTTAGTTCCATTGTCCCGTATGTTATGTTGAACGAAACTAATTTTGGGTGTCCTCTCTAAATCATTTCCCACTGGAGCTGCGAGTGGTTGCTTCTCGAGTGGTCTTTCCTCGGCTATGAGGTCGGACATAGTCAAACGATGTCGACGCCGCTTCAACATCATAGATATGTATATTTGCATCTATCGTATCAAGACGTTACATTTCAGTTATATATCACACTAGATGAGAACCCGCGCGATGCGCGAGGTAGAGCTTAGCGAATGCAAAATAAAAGAAGCAATTATGATTAACAGTAAGTAATTGAAAAAAATTTAACCACACCTGTTACACTAATCATGGATCATACAAATTTTGTTGATTGTAAAATATTAAAATATATGTGTATTTTTCATCTAAGACATTTCATCATAAATTTGGTATCCTCTTCTTCTACGAACATAAAAAAAAAATACATACATAAATCTACATATTACAACCTATGTTCAATTTATCAAATTTAAAACCCAACAATACATTATAACAATGCACGACATAGATTACTATTTCAAAAACTCATAAGGTACATATCCATTTTCATCCTCATTTGAATCCGTATGCTCATTTTCTTATTCACCTGGCACAAACTCATCATCATCACCAATGATTTTTTTTTCTCTTTGAACCACTTTTATTATTTTTATTTTTGTTGTGAATTTTTGAATATAATTAAAGAAGGAAGGAGACTCATACTACTTATTTAACATGTTAATTTCATTTCTATACTTTCTCTCAAAGTAGTTGTAGAACTTTAATGACTCATTTGGTTCGAGGTCTGGAAAGGGAATTTAGGATTCCTGGAATTTAGAATTTCCCTCATCTAGAATTACAATGTTTGGTTGGAAATTTGGGAGGAACTTAGAATTAATGGCATTTAGAATTCCCATAAAATTGGAATTCTCATTCCCCCTCTAAAAAGGGGGAATCCTATATTCCCGGGCATACTAGTTTACTTTTGTGGTGAGACAAAAATACTACCTCCACTACAAGAAAAATATCAATTTCACCTTAATGATTGGTTTCTGATTATAATGTAGGTGTTTGACTGTGCAATTTTGTTTGGATAATCATCAAGATTTGAGAGTTTCTCATCTCAATTTTGGTGATAGGAACGATGTCGGTACCACTTGATCGATTCACATGGCCTTGTGAGTTTTATTGCCTTGTTTTGAATACTTAAATCTAATTTGATTAATTCATTCTCTTGAGATTATTCTTAGATATTTTAAACTATAGGTTACTATATGTGTCCCAATATTGAATATTTGGCATGGTTTGAGTTTCTATAAACCAACATTTCTTCATAATGGACCTATATTGAATCTCTCCCTTAACTCCCTCTTTGAACCTCCACTTACTTCTCATCTTACCTATCTTGTTAAATATGATGTTAGTTGGAATTTAGATAGTATTAGTGTGTGGTAAGGATATAGATACATAGTACTATATTGTGCTTGGAACTTGGTGCGTTGGGGCATGCTTCATTGAGAAAGAATTTCGTCGTGCGCTTCACTTGAACTATTATTTGAATCATTTGTGTACCATATAAATTGTGTGTGTATATATAGAGTATGCTCGTGCTTTGTACTAGGAATGTCCTACTAGCCCTTCCCATTTTTAATTCAACAAGTTAGACTATTTCTGAATTTTTGTATAGATTACTTGGGTCTCCCCACCTCTGTACAATCAACTATTTCATCAACACCTATCATCTGCTTTGTTCATCCACAACACTCAATAACTAGTATTATGTGACAAGTGACAATTGCTAACTTGCCTCTCTTCTTATTTGTTTTGAGGTTTACATGTTTAACTTGAGTAGTTTGTTGTAGAAGGGCACTTTTGTCCACTATATATCTATTCTCAACCTATTAAAATTGTAATTCATAAAGAAGAATAATAGTTAGAGTTTGTAGAAGACAACTACTCCTGCGACTTATCCTCATGATTGCAAATAATTAATAGTGTTTGCGTCTAAAAAAGAACATAAAAAACATCTATTTTTGGTTTGAAGACAACTACTACTGTGGATTATCCTCATGTTTCTTGATTTTACTTTTTTATCTTTTGCATACACCCTGAGTGTGTATTGGACAGGTGTGTTTGCGTATCCAATACATATTTGACGTTGGTAAGGAATTCCTATAGAAGTATTCTTGCTTTATATTACAGAAGTCTAATCATTTTGCATGAACTTTTGCATAAAATGAGCCACTTTGGTTCCCAAAAGACATATCTGGAGATGGTCTAATCATATTATTATTTTGTTTTTAAAATCCAATCAAATAGTAATTTATGAGATTGATTTTAAGTTTTTGTTTGTAATTAGAACCCAGTAATTAAAAATAGGTGTTTTTGGGTTGAGGTGAATATTTTTCTATGCAGTCGTGTCTTAGTAAAGTTGGGGAGTAATCATAATGTATCAGCATTGAAATAATGTAATTAGCTACTATTCTTTTGTTTCTTCTTTTTTCTCCTTGCTTTAGTTTTAGTTCATTTTCCTTATTTGTTCTCTACATCAGTTCAGTGTTAGTACAGGTTTCTTTATTATTTCTTGCATCAGTTTGGCTTCAAAGTCGAAGCCTCGACTTCGACTTTGAGGTCTAGACATTGAATAAGGCCCTATATTGTGTTAAGGCAGAGTACAGTATTTACTTCCAAAGCAACAGTTATCGATCGCAATAACGACCTAATCTTTAGAAACTGGCCCACTCTGACGAGATGAATAGCTCATAACATAAGTATTTTAATCAAACTTGCCATATGTTGTTGTTAATTTCTCTCTGACTTTTGTTTGTCACGCTGATTAACTTATTTGATTCTGAAATTGAATTAGGGATGTATAATATAGTTCTACTAAATTCGTTATATAGACAAAGGTATCTTGTAAATGTTCGGTTAATACTATTAATAATGGGATCTTTACATTTATTGGTTACTGTAAAAAAGAAATCACTGGTGGCGATCGACTGATTTTTTTGGAAATCTACAACATATAATGACGCAGTTACCTTTTTTTCTTCTTTTTAAAAGTCTTATTTTTAATTAAATATAGGACACGTATTTGAGTATTTAGTGGCAGTGGCAGCCTTATTGCAGCATTGCTATGGAATAACTTTATGACTTGATTCCATCAGTCCACGGTACTTACTGTATACACACACCACTTATTTTTAGCTTTTTTTGTTTTGTGTTTTATTATTGTTATCTATTAGCTTATTCCTTGGGCATTTTTGTTTTTAAAGATTACTCAGGCATTTATGCATTAATTAGTATTAATTGATTTGAATGCAATGAGTTGAGATTAAATGTTATTAACTGATTTGAATGCAAAGATTCTCAGGCATTTGTGTTTTCACATCGTGTGGCATGTTCTGCCCAAGTTATGGATTGGTATTTGTTGCAAATAACTTGCTGGATATAGTTTTTAGCTCTCCCCAATACTTGATGTATAGAATTTTTATGAATGATTTGGCATTTGCAATATAAAATATATGCCTCAGTTCTGCATATTGCTTGGTATTTTCTCCATATAATGTCTTGTATCAATGAAATTCTTCTATTG
This sequence comes from Sambucus nigra, assembly GCA_949130495.1. Taxonomy (NCBI): domain Eukaryota; kingdom Viridiplantae; phylum Streptophyta; class Magnoliopsida; order Dipsacales; family Adoxaceae; genus Sambucus; species Sambucus nigra. The sequence continues at coordinate 358,857,979 of OX422213.1, read as the reverse complement.
GTTGATATTTTCATTATATGCACATTTTAATAGGTTCATCTTCCAAGAAACGAGTCAGAGGACTAACGCGAGGAATTGGATGGTGTGGAAGTATTTCAAAATGTTTTGGGGTATCGCTATGGCTATGTATGTGTACGAGGGGTTGGTTCTAAGGCCAAACTTGAAGCTATGAAAAAGGAGAATGATATTGAGAGGGATAGACAGGTTTCCGAGGCCATGAGAAAAGTTGATGAGGTAATAAGGGAAGCTATTATAATTTTATGAAAAATTATTAAAAATCATAAAAGAGACTCAAATGGGTGATCAGCTGTGATAAAGTAGAAAAAAATAAGGCGTAAGAACGTGTCGACGCCCCTGTAATTGCAGCTGCTCCAAAATCAGTATGTCCAAGCCCCGGCCACAAAGCTAATATATTACCCCAGAGTCGACAAAGCATTTTACTGCTCAAATTCAAATTCTGAACTCACCTTTCAATTTCCAAAGACTCTTCTTGCAATAAAATCCTTAATTTCCTTTTATTATTCTCAATTCGTAGTTGGAACGTTATAGTTCATACTTTATTTGTTCTACGTGCGTAGGCAATCATAAAATTCAACACATAATCAAACTACAGTGGAAATATTTACAAAATTAAGAACCTATTCTAAGTTAATAAAATAAATGTGTATATAAAAGCTTCAGAAAAGAAAAATATATAATAGAGTGACTTCAAATATCATATAGAATGGATTATCTCTGGGGAGGGGTGGTACTACTGAGTTCTATTGAATTAAAGGCTATGTATATGTTTTAGAGACCCCATAAATGTTTCCTACTGCATATCAAAAGAAAAAAATACATACTACTATAGGTCTGTTAGATGAGAAGGCTGATTTGAATATAGGTCAGCTAGATGAGAAGAACATACTAGTTTGGTGCTCAGTACACTCTGCCCCAATTTACATGTGTACTTGGTTTATGGACTTTTGGGAAAACTATATAAACGACCCATGAGACGAAGGTATCCCATGGCATCATTATGATAAAAACAAGTATTTTCCATGGAAAACAAATCAACGACAATCAAATAATATAAAAATATTAATCAAGGGCAATCAAATGATGGGGTAACCATGGCATCATTATGATAGTGAGACTTCCATTCATATGCCTAAAACATGGGGCGGGGGGGCAAGCTCATGAGGAGGGTGACTTTACCATTGGGGGAGAAATATTTTTGAAAGCTTCATAATTTTTGGGCCACGAAATAACATAAAAAATAAGTAGAGAAGATGCAATCCACATATTGACAATATAAAGAACACATTAAGAAGTACAAAAAAAATGCTCCAAGTTCAAAAACCCATAACTAGTTTTGGATAAAAGATGATAATGGTGATTAGTTTTGAATAAAATACGCATAACTATCAATACAAAACCAAACTACAAATGTTCCCGTTCAAAAACAAAAATAACTAGTTTAGGACTATATCTCCCTTAAACATTGTCCCTCTAAATTTCATCACCATCTTCGTCTTCATCTGCATTCACATCTTCATGATCATTAGCTTGAACCACACTAGTGTCAACTACTAATCCAACTCTATCCCTCACCCACCGTAAGTTTTGATCTTTATTCAAATTTTGCATGACAAACGGCTCATCTCTAGTAAACAATAATTCTTCTCCAGCTTCTTGAACTGTCGTGTACCTATAAAATTGGTATCTTGGTGTCATGGGAACAAATACATGCCAATCTTTATCGATAGGGTCCTACACATAAAATACTTGTTCTTCTTGGGATGCTAGTATGAAAGGTTCGTTACTCTCTTGATCATCCTTATATTTCAAATGCTTGAAATTCACTAGAGTATAGTTAAACTCGTCAACTTTTGTACCCATACTATTTTCAACCCAATCACACTTGAATAACACAAACTTCATGCCATTAAGATACCGAACTTCAATAATGTCCGTTAGTTCCCCATAGTATGTAATATCACACACAATGGTGTTTTTATCCTTCCGACTAGAATAACTCATTTGTTCGACTTTTATAACAACTCCTATATTTTGAGTTTTCTCTCCCTTATCAAGTCTCTTTGTTCAAGATATAAAACCGCTAACAATATAAGTGTTGAATCTGACCGCATACTTAAGATGACCTAACGACAAGCATTTGATTTCGTCGGATACTTGCACACCGTCACGTGCTAATTTATTAACTTATAGTATATTAATGTAAATGTCAATATAAAAGTATATATTTATTCGTAATTCAACTATTAGTTATGATATTTTCGCTTACATAATCCTTAAACCACTTGTGGAACTCATCGTTGTGAAGAAGGATAACACGATGCTTTTGTGAATCTTGAGGATACTTTGATAAAAGTTCTGCAATATGCTTTCTACAAGTAAACAAATAACCATATGTCAATTCCACAAAAAATATAAAAATGGTTTTCAAAAACACCAAATACTTATAATAAAACTTACTTAACAAATGGCGCCACTGCCTCGGTGTTGGTAAGAACGTGCTGATGAGCTTGCATATACATTACATAATCAATTTAAAATTGAACTTTTTTTCCAATTGCACTACCATTTATATGCCCCAAATCATCATTTCTAGCCGACCGGTTAGATTTAGTTTCCACATCCACATACTGGGAACAAAAAGTCATGCATTCCTGAAGAATAATAGAGTTGGCAATCGAGGCCTCAGGATGAGATCGATTACCAACGTAGCCTTTTAAAGTGTGGAGGTACCTTTCAATCGGATACATCCAACGATAAAGGACATAGCCAGCAATTAAGAGTTCGTCCAACAAATGTATAGGCAAGTGTTCCATCACGTCGAAGAAACTCAGAGGGAATATCTTCTCAAGGATACAAAGTGTAAGGGCCATATGATCTTCAAACTTTTCCAAATCAGTTGCGGTAACTACTTTTGAGCATAATATCACAAAGCAATTGCTTAATTCAATCAAGGCTTTAACAATATGATTGGGAAATACCCTTCGCACTGCTATTGGAAGTAATTGTTGCATTAAAATATGATTATCATGGCTCTTTAATCCTAAAATATTTGTTTCTTGCATATTCATGCACCATGAAATGTTCGAAGAGTAGCCATCAGGAACTTTAACATTCTGCAAAAATTTAAAAAAAATCTTCTTCTCCTTGTTATTCATCATGTACTCTGCTGGGGGAAGGTACTGTAGATTTGACCCTCATGGTTGAGGATGAAGCTCTGATCTAATACCCAATTTTTTTAGATCTTTTCGAGCCTGTAAATTGTCTTTTGTCTTCCTTTTAGTAACCAACAATGTAAATAGGACATTATCACACATGTTTTTCTCAATATGCATGACACCAAGATTTTGCCGAATAAGATTATCCTTCCAGTATGGCAATTCAAAAACTATGCTCTTCTTTTTCCAATAAAATCTACATTTTGGAACTGCATGTTTACTTTTTTCAAACGCCTCTCTTTCCCTCCTTCTAAAGACATCTTCCATCTTATATTCACATTCAACGTCAACATCATTCAACTGTTACAATACTTGTAAGACCAAAAATTTAAGTGGGGCTGGACGTAATTCTACCCTCCCATTACATGGTGCCTTCTGCCTACGAAGCCAATGGCGCGAGTATAAGAATCGATGATGAACCTAATAACAAAACTTCTTACCATTATTTAATTGCATTGACTGGAGGTCTTCATTATAACAAAGACAAGCAAATGTACCTTTTGTGCTCCATCCCGATAACATCGCATAAGCGGGAAAATCATTAATGGTCCACAATAACGATGCATGAAAGTGAAAGAACTCCTTACTTGAGACATCGTAAGTGCGTACACAATCAACCCATAGCTCAATCAACTCATCAATCAATGGCTGTAAAATACATCGATCTTATCTCCGGGTCCTTTTGGTCTATCAATAAGAATAGACAAAATCAAGTTAGGTTGCTTCATGCACAACCACGGATGTAAGTTATAAATAATGAGGATAACTGGACATGTACTGTGCTTAATTCTCATATTACCAAACGGATTAAATCCATCAGCAGCTAACCCAAGTCTAACATTGCAAATCTCCCTCGCAAAAGAAGGGTTTTTCTTATTAAAAGTTTTCCAAGCAAGAGAGTCAGCGGGATGTCTCATTACACTATCGTCGATCCTTTCTTCAGCATGCCATTTCATTAAAGGAGATGAATAGGATGACCAAAATAATTTCTGCAATCTCGATTTCAAAGGGAAGTATCTCATTTTCTTCACGGCTACCTTAGGATCATGGACACCATCAATACTTGAGTCCTCATCTTTATATCGAGAAGATATGCATATGCCACACTTTTCAAGACCCTCGATTTCATTACGAAACAACATACAGTTATTTGGGCATGCATCCCATATCTCATACTTGAATCCCAAGTCTTTTTTTAGCTTGTTGGCTTGGTAGTAAAGCTTGGGAATTCTAGCATGCGGAAACATCCTCCTCAAAAATTTTAATAAATCCGTGAGAGAACAATTTGTCCAACCATGAAGTTTCTTCATTTGCAAGAGTTCAACAACAAATGACAATTCGGTAATCCCAGGCAGACAATTTTCATAGAATCGCATTGAGCCTTTTTCATAAGAGTATAGTACTCTGGAACATCTTCGTCAGATTCAAAGACATCTTCGGTGTTATATTCCTCCTCACACATATTGTCACGCGCGTGGGAAATACCTATTCCCTCTTGAACCATTATAACCATGTTATCTCGAGCACTCAGTTCAATAGGTATAGGTATATCATCAACTAACATATCATCACGTGGAGTATTTATATCGCTGCTTACACCACCAAAAGTTTCTTCGTGAAAAATTCAAACCTTATATGTCTTGTCGAAACCATGTATCTCAAGGTGATCTCTCATAGTTTGTCGGTCACATCTCTTTCAGGGGCAATAGATTTTCGTTGTCTCAATGTTTTTATTTTCATATGCATAGTTAAGAAACCAATCAATCCCATTAATGTATTCTTTTGAACACCGGTTGTGAAAATCAATCCAACTCTTATCCATGGTTTCCATCTATGAATCTAAAAGAAATGTCAGTAAATTTATATTTCATAATATAAAGATAAAGAGATTAATAATGTTTTCGCAAGATGATGAAAAGCTAAAAAGATTAATAATGGCAAACATGAATTCCTAAAAAGATTAGCACATAAAGGGAGAACAAACTATAAAACTAAGAATATAATGCATCACATCAATTTAAGTATTATTATGGCTAACTAAACCGAGCAATTCAAATTTGAAATATTTAAGTATTAATGCACGCATGATAATGGAAATTATCAAAAAAAAATTCACACAATCAACTAATTAACATCTACATCACTAAATATTTACACATTAAAAAACTCACAAGGAACATACCCATTTTCATCCTCGTTTGAATCCATATGCTCATTTTCTTCTTGACGTGGCACAAACTCGTCATCATCACCAATGATTTTTTTTACTCTTTGAACCACTTTTTTTATTTTTATCTTTGCTTTGAATTGCCGAATACAATTCATGTATTCCCATTTCCTTCAATTTTTCTCCATTTTCTTCCTCTTTTCTTTCTCGTACTTCTTCATTATCACAAACTTTTTCTGAGAAAAGATATGTAATTAAAGAAGGAATGAGACTCATACTACTCCTTTAAAATGTTAATTACATTTCTAAACTTTCTCTCAAAGTAGTTGTAGAACTTTAATGACTCATTTGGTTAGAGGTTTGGAAAGGAAATTTAGGATTGCAGGAATTTAGAATTCCCCTCATCAAGAATTACAATGTTTGGTTGGAAATTTGGGACTAACTTAGAATTACTGGAATTTAGAATTCCCACAAAATTAGAATTCTCATTTCCCCTATAAAATGAGGGAATCATATATTCCCAGGCATTCTAGTTTACTTTTGTGGTGAAACAAAAATACCACCTCACATAAACTCTCTCACGCACACGCACACTCTCTCTCTCTTTCACACACACACACACACACACACACACATTCTCTCTCTCTTTCTCTCTCATACACACACACACACACTCTCTCTCACACATAAACACACACACACACACACATATAATCTCTTTCTCTATCACACACACATGTGCTCTCTCTCTCTCTCTCTCTCACACACACACATACACATACACACGCTCTCTCTCTCTCTCTCTCACACACACACACACACATACACACATATACACTCTCTCTCTCACACACACACTCTCTCTTTTTCTCTCACACACACACACACACATATACTCTCTCTCACTCTCACACACACACATACATACATACAGACACTCACACACACACTCACACACACACTCACCACACACTTACGCGCACACACTCAAATAAAGTAGAAGGGTATTTTAATTAAATGATATTTATTCCTAATATGGGAAAATAATTTAGATGGCGAAAAAAAAAGAATTCCCATTCGACCCAAACAATGGAAAGGAATTCAAGATTCGAGGAACTTATAATTCCTGGAATTAAGGATTTCCATCTCTTTTCTAAACCTCGAACCAAACGATCCCAAAAGCATTTTTATCTTTGCATTTAACTTTGTAGTAATAAGACCCAATATCATTTAACTTCATTATTAGAAATATCTAAAAAAAAAAAGAGAAGATCTACCAATCACAACTTTACATCAAAAACCTAATCAATCGTTCTACAAATCTCAAAAACATAAAAAAAAAAAACTCATTAATGGGTTGGGAGAAGAATAATTTTAGGATCTTTGAATAATTGGTTCATGCATTTAAGAATTTCTTTAAAAATTAAATAAAAAGGTATTATAGAATCATTGAGCCAACATGAACCATAATGCTATATAACATAAAAAGAAAATAGCCTATTATAAATCTTCTTATTAGGTCACATTGAAAGCTACAAAAAATATTAAAATCAACAAATAAGCATCCACTCTTTATTTACATTTTATATAAGTATTATGCATATGGTTATTTATTTACAGTTTATGTATATGGGATCATTAATTATGTCTAAAGAATAATTTTTGATCACCCATTGTTACCATTGTGCAACTGAATATTTACAGTAGCATATTTTGAAGAAGAAAAATAATAAATAAATAAAAATAATTTTTATGCCGTTTTCCTAAAAAAAGTAAAGATGAAAAGTTACCATGAAAAGAAAACAACGGGAGAGAGAAAATGGGCAGAGAAAACAACGGGAGAGAGAACGCAGCCGGGGGAGGGAGAGAACGTCGTTATGGTGGTAGGAGAGAGAGCGCCGTTGTGGTGGGGGGGGGGGGGGGGAGAGAACGTCGCTGTGGGCTGGAGAAGAAACGACAGTGGGTAGGGGTGTGGGGAGGGGGGGGGGGGGAGAGGAAGTTGGGGTTTGGATGATTTGGTTGGATAAGGACGGTTTGGGCTTTTTGTTTTTTGTTTTTTATTTTTTTAGGTGGGAAGTTAGGTTAAAGTGTTAGAGCGGAAGATGAAAATAATTAGTGGTGTGAATCATTTTTTTAGCCGTCTTATTGGGTATGTCTTTTGATACAGTAAGTATTTACCGTCTCATTTGCTTTACTTTATAAGACGGATATAATTAATCGTATCAAAAAGTGACATTTTTTTAGACGGATAGAATTAAGTATATCAAAAAATGACCTTTTTTTAGACGAATATAATTAGCAGTCCCAAAAAATAATAATTTTTGAGATGGCTAATTATATCCGTATAAAAAATATGTTTTAAAGACTATATTTTGTCTGTCTGAAAAAATAGGGTCTTAAAAGTAACTTTTTTTTTGTAGTGACTGTTTACCATGAGGAATTAAATTCCAAAATATAATGAGTGTTCACTGAAAAGAGCTGCGAGAGTATAAAATTAACTCATCGTGAAAGCCACCATTTAAAAGAGCTCGAAAACATTTAAAGGCAATAAAAAGATAAATAAGCCAAAAGGGGGCAATAGGTTTAGATCACCTCAAAGGGAAAAATAAATGCATTATTATTTATGAGGGAGTTTGGTTGGAAAGCTACACTAGTTTGTATTAAATTTTACTCATATTCTAGGCATCCCATGATAGTGTGGTCAGTTCCTTAGAGTTACAATGGTTCTGTTCAAGGTGTTCATGCCCCTTACAGGGCCATTTAGGGTAATTTTTTATTTTCTCCCTCTAGTAGCATGTTTTCAAACCTAAGTGTGGTTAATTGAAATTTTTTGTTCGATTATCAAATCGAGCATCTCGTGACTATGCAGTCGATTTTTACTAGTTAAATTGGTCCCGTTCAAGTTGTTAGTGCCCCTAACAATGTCGTTTCGTGGCCGTTTGGGTTTTTCACATCTTGTTGCATATTTTCAAGCTTATGTTTGGTTATTTTCAAATTTAAGTCCAATTCTCAGATCGGGTGTCCCTTTATTCCATGATTAGTTCCTATGAGTTACGTTGGTTTCGTGCGAGTTGTCCGTGCCCCTCACGGAGCCATTTGGGGGTTATTTTGGGTTTTCCTCTCCTGCGGTATGTTTTCAAGCCTAAGAATGGTTAATTACAAATTTTAATCTTATTCTCAAATCGGGCATCCCAAAACTACGTGTTCAGTTCCGATAAGGTACATTGGTCCCTTGCAAGGTATTTGTGCCCCTTGGGGGGTTGTTCGGAGCCTATTTAGTGTTTTTTTGCCTTTAACGGTATATTTTTAGGCTTAAGTCTTGTTATTAGAAAATTTTATTGCTATTCCCGAACTGGGCATCCCGTGACTATGCGGTCAGTTCCTCCGAGTTACATTGGTTCCTTATGAGGTGTTCATGCTCCACATGGGGCCATTTGGGGGGGGGGGGGGGGGGTTGGTTTTTCCCCTATAGCGGCATGTTTTCAAGCCCAAGTCTGGTTATTTACAAATTTTAGTTCTATTCTCAAATTGGGTGTCCCATAATACCCGATCAGTTTTTACGAGTCACATTGATCTTGTGCAATGTATTAATGACCTTTTCAATACATTTATTATTCTCAAACCGTGAGTCCCATAACTACGTGATCAGTTCGTATTGAAGCACCCTATACCTTTGACTCACTTGAATCTAATTATAAAGGTGCTCATCTAGTTTGGAAATAGTGACAAAATTTGAGCCTCTTCATTATTTTCCAAAGAACCTCAGACTCTACACTTGATTCCTCTACAAGTTCCTAAAGGTAGTATACCAACACCACACACTAGAACTACATACATACATTATCTCATGCCATATTTTGTTGTGTGTGAGTTAAATTCCTTAAAATTAATTTTATACTATTTTTGGGATGTGTTAAATAATTTCCAAGATTTTTAAATGATTTTTAGAAATTAAATTTGGTTGTTTATAAACCTTAGGGGTTTTTGTGCAATTTCTTTTTATGTCTTAAAGTTGGTTCGGGTAGAACCAAAAGCGCTAGAGACTTCAGGGTGTAAAATTTAATTAATTTGGTACGCGTTTTAAGCGTGTATTGTTCCAACACATGCTGGTATATTATTGGTGGGTTTTGTGCTTCTTTCCTCTCATAGACTTGTATTTTGAGAACCCTTGGATCAATGTTATCAACGATCTGCATGTGTTTAGACTTAATCCAAGTGAAACCTTTTCTAGCAATCAATGTTGGCTATTTTCACTCTTTACTTTGACAATTAGATTGATAGTCAAACGGTCAAAATTAATCCCAGCCATTGGATTACCTCAGCGATTCTGGATCCTTCCTCGCTCACTATATAAGCAACCTAAGCCTCAGCAATTTAAGACTTTTTCCCTTCGTCCAAACCAAAGAGAAAATAAGAGAGAGAGAGAGAGAGAGAGAGAGAAGAAGAAAAGTTAGACAGCGAAATGAAACCCTAAACCTAACTCAACCCAAATCTCACCAGAAAACCTTTTTCTGAGAGTAAATCAGTTTGATATTTGAGAAGTTTATCCTCTATAGTTGTTTATCTATTTCCTAACTTAATCAAGTTGGTTAAATCTTTGTTTATTTTCATAGAATCTTGAGATTAAGCCTCTGTGATACAATTCACTTAGATAGATCTTCGTCTAGATTTCTTATTTTGAGAAATCTTGTTTTTGTTGGTTATTTTCAAACTGTTATGTTGCTTTCAAACCTTAAACCAACAAAATATTTTTTAATTTTAAGTTTACTCAAATATTCATACTTAGATCTAGTTGAGATCTTGATTGGGGATTTCAGTTTCAAATATTTCACATTTTGTGAAATAAGTACATTTTTTCAAATAAGGAAAGTGCATAGGATCTTGGCTAGTTTTTATAGCAAGATTCCCTCTTGATCTGCGGATATCTTAAAGATCCAAAGTCTTATTACTTTGACTAGATTGATTTTGGAAATATTGCATATTAAGTGATCTGTTTGTAATTTGTTACTCATATTATCTGTAATTAAGTGTGTGTGTGTGTGTGTGTGTGTGTGTGTGTGAGTTGCATGCATGTGATTTAGAGCACATCACCACATACACCTTCACACTAATACACTGAAAAGTGTTGGTATTGAGATATTTGAATTTAGAGTCGACGTAAAGCTAAATGGAATAGAGTTATGAAGCTGGGGGAACATCAACAACATCAGAACCTTGGGAGAAATCAAAAAATGCCAAATGAGTCAGTACAAATTCTGAACTTAGTTTAGGTTTAATTATGTGTCTTGATTGTTATATAGCTTGTAACTTGTTATTCTTATTTAGTGGATTTTTGTTTTGGTGACCTAGAGGTCATAGTGGATGTTTCCCCAATTGGGTGGGGTTTTACCACGTTAAAATTTCTTGTGTATACTTTCTCTTCCTCTCATCCTTTACTTAAGGTTGTGTTGATTTAATTTTCTCAAAGTTTTGTTTTTCAAAACTGGTAGACCTATAACTGAAATTACTCATTCATACTATTTTACAGATCTTGTGTTTAAAATTTGTTTTTAAGAAAAGAGTTTATTCAACAAATTGTTTGGAACCATTTAGATAGTTTAATCTTGAATTAAACAACTTAAGTGGTATTTTTCAATTGGTATCAGAGCTTTGGTTTTTTAAAAAATTATTTAGATCTTGAGTTTCTGAATTTTTTTCTCAAAATAAATTATGGACAAGAAATTTAAGAGACTAGGTAACCTATCCTGGCCCCCTCTCTTTGATGGAACCAACTTTCCTTACCAAAAGGTAAGGATAGTTACATTCATCAAAGGGACTTTGGGAGATGATGTCTGGGAAGTTATTGAAAATGGTTACACGTTTCCTACTAAACCAGCCGCTGATGGAAGTACCGTAAGGATTAGAAAGCTACTAAGTGAATTCACTAAAGAAGAGAAACAGGTTTCACTTAATAACAATAAAGGCAAAAAATGCCATATTCATGTCTATTAATGAACACGAATTTAAGAGGATATTATTCTATTACGCCTCTAAAGAAGCATGGGGAACCCTAGTGACTGCACATGAGGGTGATACCAGAGTTAAAGCTCTTAAACACAAATAATAATACAGTAGTATAACTCCTTGATCATGACTGAGACTCAGTCATTTAATGACTTCTATATTAGATTGATAGAGATTGTGACCAAATTGCATTCTAATGGGATTGTTCATGATAGAAAGGAAAATGTCTCTAAAATACTAAGATCACTTCCACAAAAAATTGATGATAAGAGATATGCAATTGAGGAGATGGATGATCAAAATCTTACACCTGAACTCCTCAGTAGAAAATTGAGAACTGTGGAAATGGAATTATAATTTAAGAAATAATTAACGCACTCCCAAAAGAAGAAATCTAACTCCAATCTTGTTTTTTAATCTAAGTTGATCACACCTAAATTTAGCATACCTAACATTCACTTAGACTCTGATGAGGGCCATAATTTAGATATTTTGGATAATCAGATTGCCTTAATGTCTAAAAAATGTAAGAAAATTGTGAACTTTCTAAATAAAATAGCAAAAATACAAAGCAAACCTACTTATCCAAATCAATCTAATAACATGCCTCATGAGAGAAGACAAGCTGAATACTAGTCTAACAATAACAAGAGACTTGAGAAAGACCATAAAAATTTTGAATGCTATAGATGTGGAAAGTTACGACACATGGCTAGTGACTGTAAAGTTAACTTAGACAAAATTCACAAACATAATATGGCTCATTTAAGTAAGACTTGGGATGACTCAAGTGACTCTGAAAATGATGAACCTGAGTCATCTAACACTTTTGACCCTTGTATGTCATTATTTGCTAAGATAATCTACAATGATGATGAGGAATTTGATCATACTATGATTGATATTGTGCCTACTGCTTTATCTGCCTTATTGCTTGAGAATGTTGATAATGCTTCAAACATCGTGTGTGTGAGTCAAAGGGAACACTCTATTGTTGATTTCAATGGCTGTGTGAGTTCGAAAAATTAACCGCCAGGGGACAATGCACACTGCACACTTAGTGACTACAAAAATGATGACCTCCATGACATTCACGCACTGTACACAAAAACTCTTAAGAAAAGCACTAGGCTGGAAAAGATAGTCAAAGATATTACCTAGAAGATAGAAACCTTAAGTGTGATGATCAAACAAAATGTTAAAGATAGAAACCTTAAGTCTGATGATCAAACCTTTGAATAATACCTTTCCTAAGGTTATGAGTTCAACATGCTATCTTTATAGATCCTATTGTGATGTCTATCGACATTCCCTTGATTGTTGTTATTCCAAACGTCTATGTAATCCAATCTATACCTCTCTCATTTACAATAACTTCAACTATTCTAGGAGAAGCCGAAACAACTATGTCCTTCCTATACATCTAGATAAGAATTCTAACTATCGTAATAGAAGGAAAAGGACTAATACTAAAAGACAATCTACAAGAAGGAATCCTAGATTCTATTCTAGACCAATTACTCCAACTGTTTATAACAACAATAAAAATGTGCAAAAATATTTAAAGAAAAAACATAAGCTCATAAGTGTTATCAAATACAAGCTAATAAGCCCAAATTGAAAACGAAAGCAATTTGGGTTAGAAAAGATGATTTATTACCCCAGTTAAAATGCAACATAGTGATCAGTGCTTTTAGAGCTGAACATACTACAACTGGATGGTATTTAGACTCAGGATGTTCCAAACATATGACCAGGGATGATTCCAAACTTTCAAACAAAACTAATTTCTTTGGAGGAAAAGTCTTGTTTGGAGATGGTGTATCAGACCACATCATTAGTAAAGAAACACTCCATGCAGAAGGATTATCCATTCTCAAGGATTTTCTCTTAGTAAAAGGACTTAAAGCCAATTTACTAAGTATATCACAGTTTTGTGACTCAAACCATACTGTCACCTTTACAAAGAATAATTGCAAAATTTTAAATGAAAAAGGTGATTGCATTATTACAGGACTCCGTACTCCGGATAATTGTTACACAGTCAATCCAAGTACAGAGGTTTGTAACATTTCCAGAATTGATGACAATGAGTTATGCCATAATAGGTTGAGTCACATTAACTATGATAATCTTGGCAAATTGTGCTCCCAAGAGATAGTTATAGGTCTTCCCAAGATCAAACAAATTTCAAACGTTGTTTGTGGTCCATGTAAAGAAGGGAAAATTATTAAGGCTCTCCATAAGAAAGTTAAAGAAATTCTATCCACTAAACCTCCAGAAGTTATCCATATGGACCTAATGGGTCCTTCTCGTACTGTTAGTCTTTGTGGAATCAGTTACATCCTTGTTATGGTTGATGATTTCACTTGATTTACCTTGGTTGCTTTCTTGAAACATAAATTCGAAACCTTTCATAATTTTTTGAATATCTTAGCTCGTATAGAAAATGAAAAGGACACCCAAGTAGATAGAATTCGTAGTGATAAAGGAGGAGAATTCGTAGATTCAGGCGTCATAGAATATTGTGACTATGATGGTTACAGACATGAATTTAGTTCTCCTAACACACCTCAACAAAATGGGATTATTGAGCGTAAAAATCGCACTCTTCAAAAAATGGCCCGTGTGATGATTCGTACAAAAAACCTTCCAAAATATTTTTGGGTAGAATCCATTCGTACCACCTATCATATAATCAATCGAATCTACTTAAGGAAGAATACAAAATAAACATCCTATGAGCTTTGGTATGGTAAGAAGCCTAACCTAAAATACTTTAGAACCTTTGGTACTACCTGTTATGTCTGTAAGGAAAGATAACGTCTGTCTAAATTCGAAACCAGAGGAGATAAAGCCATCTTTTTAGGATATTCTCCAAATAGTAAAGGCTATCATTTTTATAATCTTCGTACCAAAACGATGATGGAATGCATTAATGTGGTTGTAAGTGACACTAATGTAGAAAGTAAGACCAAAGAACAAATTATTATGGATGAGTTCGAAAACATTTTAAATTATGACTCTCCAGAAATAATTGAATCTTTACCAACTAAGACACCTGAAGTACCTAACTGGGTTTCCAAGGATTATCCTATAGATATTGTAGTTGGTAATCCTACTGAGGTTGTTTGCACAAGATCTCAACTTCGTAACATTGCTCATTTTGCTTATTTTGCGTCTCTTATTGAGCCAAAAACTGTAAATGAAGCCTTGAATGACACATTGGGGATAAGTGCTATGCAGGTGGAACTTCTTTAATTTGTCATTCATGATGTTTGGTATCTTATACCCAGGCCTGAAAATAAAAGGGTTATTGGCACACGTTGGATTTTTAAAAATAAGACTAATGAATCTGGGATGATTATTCAAAATAAAGCTAGATTAGTTTCCCGAGGGTACTCTGAGATTGAAGGAATATATTTTGAGAAAACTTTTGCTCCTGTCACTCGCCTCGAATTTATTCGCTTACTTTTTTCCATAGCCTATCATTTACATTTCACACTATATCAAATGGATGTTAAGTTATCCTTCCTTAATGGAATTTTAACTGAGGCGACCTATGTAGAATGACCTATGTAGAACAACCCAAAGGGTTTATTGACCTTCATCACCCAAATTATGTTTATCGTCTTAAAAAAGATCTTTATGGGTTAAAGCAAACTCCTAGATCTTCGTATGAGCGTATATCCACCTTTCTTTTAGACAATGGATTTAGGAGAGGAGGGAATGACCAAACTTTGTTTGTTAAACATTTTGACAACAACATTACTATTGCTTAATTTTATATTGACGATATCATTTTTGGATCCATCTCCCCTTTAGAAGTTAAGACCTTCTCGGACATTATGTACAAAGAATTTCAAATGTCACTTATGGGGGAGTTACAATTCTTCTTAGGAATCCAAGTTAAAAAGAATTCAGAAGGATTATTTCTATCTCAATCTGAATACGCTTTAGAGATTGTTAAGAAGTTTGGCCAAGAAACTGTTAAAGAACCTAGGACTCCTATGAGTACCCCTGTCAAACTTTCCAAAGATTAGAATGGGAAATCTATTGATACCACCTTGTACTGTAGTATGATAGGAAGCTTAATTTATCTTACTGCCTCCCATCTTGACATCATGTACTATGTCTGCGTATGTGCCCAATATCAAAATAATCCTAAAGAGAGTCACCCATTGTGAGTTAAAAGAATTATCAAATACATCAAAGCCACTCTAAATTTAGGACTTTGGTACACTAAAGGCACTTCTAGTACTATAGTAGGTTACACCGATCTTGATTGGGCCGGTTGTATCGATGATAGTAAGAGTTCTTCCGGAGCATGTTACTACATTGGTAACAACTTGGTAGGATGGAGTATTAAGAAACAAAACTACACTTCGTTGTCTACTGCCGAATTCAAATATATTGTAGTAGGAAGATGTTGTTCTCAATTAATTTGGCTAAAACAAATGCTAAAAGATTACGGTATAACTAAAGATAATTTACATCTCTTTTGTGACAATCAAAGCGCGATTATATCTCTAAAAATCTTGTTCAACACTCTTGTACGAAACATATTAAAATCATATATCATTTCATACGCGAGTTAGTTGACTCTAAGGAGTTCGAAATAAATTACCTTCCTAATGAATTACAATTAGCTGATCTATTTACCAAACCTTTAGACTTTCTTCGATTTGAATATTTATGCAATTCTATTGGTATGGTCATGGCAGAACATTGAATTATTATTTCTTCTAGTTTTCTTTGCCCTTTGTCCATTTAAGACAAAATGAGTGAGAAATTTGAGTCATCTTGGACAGTTTAGTGTATTCTAAACTAAAAAGCTTGATCTTAGTTATCTTATTTTCAGGAATCAGTACCCTAGTTGCAACAAACTTTTATTAGGGTATTGGTTTGTATTTAGTTGAGTTATGTAATTTTTTTCTTTTTAGGATATTGGGTAGATAGAATTTTATGAATACGAATAGGATTTTTCTTATTTCTTTTGTATCCCTACGAGTCCTCATTGACTCAAAGGAGATTTTGTCTCATATTTCCAAAGTAGGATATTGAAGCACCCTATATCTTTGACTTACTTGAGTCCATATTATATAGGTGCTCATCTAGTTTGGAAATAGTGATAAAATTTGAGTCTCTTCAATATTCTCCAAAGAACATCAGACTCTACACTTGTTTCCTCTATAAGTTCCTAAAGGTAGTATACCAACACCATACACTAGGGCTGCATATATACATTATCTCCTTCTATATTTTGTTTTATGTGAGTTAAATCCCTTAAAATTAATTTTATACTATTTATTAGATGTGTTAAATAATTTCTAAGATTTTTAAATGATTTTTAGAAATTAAATTTGGTTGTTTATAAACCTTAGGGATGTTGTGCAATTTCTTTTTATGGATTAAAGTTATCTTGGGTAGAAATCAAAAGCACTAGAGACTTAATGGTGTAAAATTTAATTAATTTGGTACACATTCTGCAGGGTGTATTGTTCCAACACGTGCTGGTATTTATTGGTGGATTTTGTGTTCTTCCCTCTCACAGACATCCATTTCTTTGAGAACCCTTGGATCAATGTTATCAACGATATGCATGTGTTTAGACTTAATCCAAGTGAATCCTTTTTTACCCATCAACGTTGGCTATTTGCACCGCTTTATTTTAACCATTAGATTGATAGTCAAACGGTCAAAATTAATCCCAACCATTGGATTACCTCTGAGATTATGGATCCTTCCTCGCTCACTATATAAGAAGCCCAAGCCTCGGCCATTTGAAACTTTTGCCCTTCGTCCAAACCAGAGAGAAAATAAAAGTTAGAGAGAGAGACAGAGAGAGAGAGAGAGAGAGAGAGAGAGTTAGAGAGATAAATGAAATCTTAAACATAACTCAGCCCAAATCTCACCAGAAAAATATTTTTCTGAGAGTAAATCAGTTTTTGAGAAGTTTATCCCATATAGTTGTTTATATCTTTCCCAACTTACTCACGTTGGTTAAATCTCTATTTCTTATCATAGAATCTTGAGATTAAGTGTCACGACCCCAACCCAATAGTAGTAGGTAATGAGTGTCTGGACATGCCACCAAGGCATTCAATGTTATGACCTTAAAATATTTCTTAAAATAAATGCAACGAAAATACATTCACATGGGCATGAATCGTAAACTATTGAAAAAAAGGAATTACGTCATCAGAGCTTTCAAAAAGGGAATTTTGTATATATTAAAGTATGAACAAATTACAACTTATGCCAAAATTAAAAGCTTATTACTAAAGAGCCAAACATGCTCTATCTCCTAAAAATAAACGTTATATTTAAAAGTATAACAAAAGAGCTCCTTAAGCTAGATCTTCAACATAGTCCTTCTACACTCCATCCTCCAGTCTAATTATTTCCTGAAAAAATCATTATTTATACAACGTCAACTAAAAGCTAAATAAGATTTAATCTCCTGACATTCTAAGCTTTCCAAAAAATTGATACATATTCAAGTCAAAAGAGAAGGCATATATATATATATATATATATATATATATGGATAGGAACTTGCAGTAAATAGATATATATTTTGAAATGGTAGTATATTTATCACCATTGGATAACACAAAATAAGAAGATTGCAATAAATAAAATGTGATATCTTTTTCTTTCACTCATATCATTTTAATGGCCAACTACACTCTAATACCGTATTCTTCTACCATATTATAACCCGATAGTTGAGGGTCAATTGAACTAGTTCGTCACAACGCCTTATTTAGGGCACACCAGCGATAACCCAGCTGGGAAGGTCAGTCAGTAAAGAGGTCCTTTAGACCGAATCTTATTTCCAGTATTCAACATCACTTTCAATACTCATTTTAATCGGTATGTCTATATGGACAAATATAAACATATCACAATAAATCAATCATTAGTATCAAATGCATTTTGAGAATAAAAGAAGTTCACAAAGTACATAGTTTGCATAATATCATATAATTGAAATGTGCAAGAAATGACATAGAGTACTCACCAAAAATAGAGGCTCAAAAATACAGATATTGAGTCTTGAATCGCACGTTAATCTGATAAATACAATAAAGTTTTAATTACGTATTCTAAATAAAGCCCAATTTTAAATATTATGTTTTAATCCTAAAATAACTTGTTGAAAAAGGTTACTAAAACCATTTTCTCAATTTTTAATATTCATTCATTGTATTTAAAGAATTCAATTCATAGTTCTTCCTAATCAGTCGGTTCCCAGTAACGATGGAGGCTCACAGGGGCACCACTTAAATACCATCTCATCTAGATAGAACATTTTCGAATTTATTCCCAGTAGAGATGGAGATTCACAGGGGCACCACTTAAATACCATCTCAACTAGACATAATTTCACCAGGACTAACTTTGGAATTACTTAAATGAGATTCCATAATAACGAGAAATTTCTTATAGAAATTATTTTAAAAAGCGTGTATATATTTTTCAAACAAGTTGACATATTTTGAAAATTTAGATTGTTTCCAAATTTTAAGTTTTGATTAGTGAGTCTTTAGTGTATTTTACCAGCATAACTACTAACTAAAGCTATAAAATACGAAATTAAAACTACAAAAGTGCATTATAACATTTAAATAAAATCATACCTATGAAATGAAATCTTTCTTCGAAATTATAGAACTCCTTCTTAAGATATTTCCCAAGATTTCTATCACTCTTTCTTACTATAATTCTCAAGGAATTGGTGTGAGTTTCAAATGAACCCTAAGGCCCTATTTATAGGTTTCCAAAAGTATTACGGTGTTGACATGTGTCTAGGTGATCAAGCATTTACGATGGCAAGTCATCATTTGGGTGTCGCGTTCCGGGGTGGTCTTGAAGTCTTAACATCACCAAATGATGACAAGTGTTTTAGCTTTCTCTCAGAAGACGACATGTGTAAGGTGGAGGTGACTAACATGTGGTGGAAAGGTGATAAGGGCATAAGGGTCATTTTACACATGAAGGGTATTTTGGTAATTTCACACTATATATTTTCAATATTTTTTAGAGGTCCTTGAAAATATTTTATTTATAAAACGGCCCTTTTTATATATTTATTTTAGTCCCTAAAGTTTCATAAAATTATATTTTCTACCCCAAAACTTATTATTTACCTTAAGATATGTCATAAGACTTCGATTTGATCCAGTTTACAATTGATTCTTCGTATTTAAGAATGGGGTTTGTTATATTGGTAGCCAGTAATACCACATATCTAATAATACAACAGTTATAAGATAGTATGTAAGATATGAGTGTAAAAACAAACTATATACATATGAGCATATAAAAGTGGGGTCATTACATCCTACCCTCTTCATAAAAAGTTTGGTCCCCAAACTTGACTCATATTAATTTACAAACAAGTATGGATATCTCTCCTTCATTTAATCTTCCCGCTCCTACGTTTCTTCTTCAACTGAGTGATTTCGCCATAATACTTTGACTAGTGGAATTATCTTGGTCCGTAATATTTTATCTTTATGGTCCGAAATTTCTACCGGATGCTCAATGTATGACAAATCTTTTCTAACTAGAAGAGGTTCGTAACTTAAGATATGTGTTGGATCTGGGACATATTTTTTATCATTGATACATGAAACACATTATGTACACTAGATAGTTCAGGTGGTATGTCTATTTTATATCTTTTTAAGGATTTCAAAAGGTCCTATGTATCTTGGGCTCAACTTCCCTTTCTTCCTAAATTGCATTACTCCCTTTGAAGGCGATACTCGCAAGAACATATAATCTCCTTTTGGGAATTTAACTGTCTGTGTCAATTGTCAAAATTACTCTTTTGACGGCTTTGGGCGATTCGAAGTCGGTCTTGTATCAATTTCACTTTCTCTGTTGTGATCTGAATCAATTCTTATCCCAACAATTTTCTTTGTCCAACTTATACCCAACATGTGGGAGAACGACACCTTATAACATATAATGCTTCATTTAGAGCCATTTGAATACTTGCTTGATGACTATTATTATAGGCAAATTCCACTAATGGTAAATCATCATCCCAATTCCCTTTCAAATCAAGTACACAGGCCCTAAGCATATCCTCTAAGGTTTGAATGGTTCTCTCAGATTGTCCATCTGTTTGAGGATGAAAAGTATTTTTGAAATTCAATTTTGTTCCCATGGCTTCTTGTAGGCTTTTCCAAAAGCGAGAAACAAATCTAGGGTCACGATCAGAAACAATTGAAATTGGGGTTCCATGAAGCCTAATAATTTCCCGCACATACAACTTGGCTAACTTTTCTAATGAATGGATAATCTTAATGGCAAGAAAATGAGAAAATTTAGTTAACCTATCAATAATTACCCAAATAGAATCATTAACATTTGAACTCCTTGGTAAACCTATCACAAAATCCATGGTAATATGTTCCCATTTCCATTCATGTATAGGGGCAGGTTGTAATAATCTTGATGGTTTCTGATGTTCAACTTTTACTTATTGATAAACCAAACAGTGAGATACAAATTCTACTATCTCCCTTTTCATATTGTTCCACCAAAACACTTCTCTAAGATCTCTATAAATCTTTGTATTTCCAAGATGAAACGTAAATCTCGAGCAATGAGTTTCCTCCAAAACTTGCCTCTTTAGTTGGGCATCACATGGAACACACGCTCTATTTCCAAACCTCAATATATCATCCCATATCGTAAATTCAATTATCTTCCCTTCAATAACCTCTTCTCTGATCTTCTTCAGTTATATGTCATTTACTTGTGCAATTTTGATCCTTTCCATCAACGTCGGTTGTACTTATAAGGTTGGGATTATTCCTCCTTTGCTATAAATATGTACATCTATTTCCATACTTCTCAAATCCGCTAACAAAGGTTCCTGGTTTGTAATGAGACATGCTAAATTTGTTGTAGACTTCCTACTTAAAGCATAAGCTACTACATTTACTTTCCCTGGGTGATAATGAATATTTAAATCATAATCCTTCATAAATTCTAACCACCTCCTTTGTCTCATGTTCAATTCTTTCTGAGTAAATATATATTTCAAACTCTTATGATCGGTATAAATATCACAAGTCTCACCATATAAATAGTGTCTCCAAATCTTAAGAGCAAAAATTACAGCAGTTAATTCTAAGTCGAGGGTTGAATAATTCTTTTCATGTGGTTTTAATTGTCTCGAGGCATAAGCTACTACTTTTCCATTTTGCATTAGCACACATCCCAAACCATTTTTTGAAGCATCATTATAAATCACCAATCCTCCTGTACCAGAAGGAAGAGTCAAAATTGGGGCAGTTACTAATCGATCCTTAAGTTCTTGAAAACTGTTCTCAACTTCATCGGACCATTCATATTTTACCTTCTTTTGTGTTAACCTAGATAGAGGTTTGGCAATGATAGAAAATCCTTCAAAAAACCTTCGATAATAACTTGTTAATCCAAGGAAACTACGAATCTCTGTTACATTAGTTGGTCTAGGCCAATCTAGTATTGCCTCGATCTTTTGAGGGTCAACCGACACTCCCTCCTTGGAAATGACATGTCCTAGAAAAGAAACACTAGGCAACCAAAACTCACACTTCTTTAATTTCGCATATAATTTCTCCTTCCTAAGGATTTGTAATACTATCTCTAAATGCTTTCCGCATTCTTCAATACTCTTGGAGTAAAAAAGGATATCATCAATAAAAACAACCACACATTGATCCAAATATTTCCTAAACACTTTATTCATCATATCCATAAAAATGGTTGGTACATTAGTAAGTCCAAATGGCATAACAAGAAATTCATAGTGACCATATCTAGTACGAAAAGCTGATTTCAAAATATCATCTTCCTTAATCTTCAATTGGTGATTTCCTGACCTAAGGTCAATATTAGAAAATACTTGCACACCTTGTAGTTGGTCAAACAAATCATCTATACGAGGTAGGAGTATTTATTCTTAATGGTTACCTTGTTTAGTTCACAATAATCTATATATAACCTCATTGTCCCATCCTTCTTTTTAACAAATAACATTGGAGCACCCCAAGGGGATATACTCGGTCTAATAAAACCCTTGTTTAACAGATCTTGTAATTGAACTTTTAATTCCCTTAATTATAAAGGTGCCATGCGATAAGGTGATTTTAAGATTGGTATAGCTCCAGGAAGAAGGTCAATCATAAACTCTATTTCTCTACTAAGAGGTAGACTGGGTAAATCATCTGGAAAAAAATATGGAAAATGTTTAGCTATAGGGATCTCTTCTAAACTAGGATCTTTCATTTGCAAATCAATAGCACTTGCAAGAAATCCTTGACATCCTTTCTTAAGAAAACTATAGTCTTGCATTGCAGAGACAATACACATGGGAGATAGGATGCCAGTTCCTTCAAAACTGAATTTTGGTTGGTTAGGAATTTGGAAAGTAACTCTCTTCTGAAAACAATCTACATTAGCATGATATGACGCTAACCAATCCATCCCCAAAATCACTTCAAAATCTCTCATATCTAAAACTATCAAATTGACAAATAGTTTATGAGTACTGACATCAATAGGGCAAGATTTATATACTAATGTACTTGTCAATAAATCACCTGAAGGAGTAAAAAATGTGTATGTTATGATTCAAGGGTTCAGAAATATTAGGAAAGCGATTAACAAAACGTAAAGACACAAATTAATGGGTAGAAGCAGGATCTATTAAAACTTGAAAAGGATGTGAACATATAGAAAGTATACCTGACACTACTGCATTAGAAGCCTTTACATCAGAAAGAATAAAAATTCTACCTTGTCTGCCATGATCTTTATTGTCATTAAAAGTCTTTGTTGGAGCCTTCCCTTTGTTAGGGAAATCTCTCATTTTATGTCTCTTTTGTCCACACCCAAAGAAATTTCCTATTTCCAGGTAACATGGTTTCCCTCTATGAATATTACCACATCATTGGCATCTATCAACATTAAAGGGTTTGTTCATAAAAGGTCGCACTGTATTGGGTATAGTCCTAAAGGGTTTATTATTGGGATTCCTTCCTCTTTGTTCCCCAAACTTCCTCTTCCCTTCTATTATCTGATTATATTCTTCACTGTCCTTCTCAGCTATCGTTTCTCTAATCACCACGTCAGTATATGATGTCAACTCCAGGATGGAAATTCGACTATGAATATTCAACCTTAACCCACATTCAAACTTCTTGGCCTTTAAAATATCGATTATCACAACATGAGGTGAAAAACGGGATAACTCGGTAAACTTCTCCTCGTATTGACTAACCGTCATATTTCCTTGAACTAAACTCATGAAGTCGGCTACTTTTTGGTCTTAAACCGTTTTAGGAAAGTATTTCTCGTAGAATATCACTAG
Organism: Sambucus nigra; assembly: GCA_949130495.1. Classification (NCBI taxonomy): domain Eukaryota; kingdom Viridiplantae; phylum Streptophyta; class Magnoliopsida; order Dipsacales; family Adoxaceae; genus Sambucus; species Sambucus nigra. The sequence goes on along the minus strand of OX422213.1, from coordinate 358,834,191 downwards.
GAAATCATTCCAACCTATGGGATTATTCCTTTCCTCGTATATTCTCCTAGTTATTCTCCACCAATGTTCGGCTTCACCTTCTAACATAAACGTTCCAAATGATACTCTTTGTTCATCAGTACACTTAAGAACATCGAGTATCTTTTCTATTTGCATCACCCAACTTTCTGCATCAGTGGGGTTAGGAGTACCTTTAAAAGATGGAGGAATCAACTTCTTGAACTGTTCAATAGTACATTTACATAGTTTAGGATTCCTTGGTACTCCATTATTTACCTGATTCTCCATAATCTTTGCTAGATTTTCGATTGCCTTGTACGCACCTTCCAGTCCTTCAATACACGAATCACTAGTTCTCATAAATGATCTTCTCTTGGTCATTTTTTACAGTCATGGCAAAACGTAAGATCTACTATACTATATCAAGATTGAAAACTAAAAGACCAGTTATAAATAATATAACACATAGGGAGGGTTATCACATAAATCAGATATTTAATATTATTACCTAAGGATAGAAACATGAAATATATAACGTTCAAAACCTATGTTCAGTAGTCTATGAGTTCATAACCTATGCTCTGATACCACCTATGTCACGACCCCAACCCAATAGAAGTAGGGAATGAGTGTCTTGATATGCCACCGAGGCATTCAATGTTATGGCCTCAAAATATTTCGTAAAATTAATGCAATGGAAATACATTCACATGGTCATGAATCATAAACTATTAAAAAAACGGAATTACGTCATCAGAGCTTTCTAAAAGGGAACTTCGTATATATTAAAGTATGAACAAATTACAACTTATGCCAAAATTAAAAGCTTATTACTAAAGATCCAAACATGCTCTATCTCCTAAAAACAAAGGTTATATTTAAAAGTATAACAAAAGAGCTCCTTAAGCTAGATCTTCAACATATTCCTTCTACACTCCGTCCTCCAGTCTAATTATTTCCTAAAAAAATCATTATTTATACAACGTCATATAATAGATGAATATGATTTAATCTCCCGATATTCCAAGGTTTCCAGAAAATAGATACCTATTCAAGTCAAAAGAGAAGGCATATATATATATGGATAGGAACTTGCAGTAAATAGATATATATTTTGAAATGATAGTATATATATCACAATTGGATAACTCAGAATAAGAAGAATTCAATAAATCAAATGTGATATCTTTTTCTTTCACTCATATCATTTTAATGGCCAAGTAAACTCTAATACCGTATTATACCCCGATAGTTGAGGGTCAATAGAACTAATTCATCACAACGCCTTATTTAGGGCACACCAGCGATAACCCAGTTGGGAAGGTCAGTCAGTAAAGAGGTCCCTTAGGTCGAATCTTATTTCCAGTATTCAATATCATTTTCAGTACTCATTTTAATCAATATGTCTATATGGAAAAATATAAACATATCACAATGAATCAATCATCGGTATCAGGTGAATTTTGAGAATAAAAGAAGTTCACAAAATACATAGTTTGCATAATATCATATCATTGAAATGTGCAAGAAATGACATAGTGTACTCACCAAAAATAGAGGCTCGAAAATACAGATATTGAGTTTTGGATCACACGTTAATCTAACTAATACAATAAAGGTTTAATTACGTATCCTAAATAAACTTCAATTCTAAATATTGTGTTTTAATCCTAAAATAACTTGTTGAAAAAGGTTACTAAAACCATTTTCTCAATTTTTAATATTCATTCATTGTATTTAAAGAATTCAATTCATAGTTCTTCCTAATCAGTCGGTTCCCGATAGAGATGGAGGGTCACAGGGGCAGCACTTAAATAACATCTCATCTAGACAGAACATTTCCAGATTTTTTACCAGTTGAGATGGAGGGTCACATGGGCACCACTTAAATACCATCTCAACTAGATGGAATTTCACCGGGACTAACTTTGGAATTACTTAAATGAGATTCCATAATAAAGAGCAATTGCTTACATAAATCATTTTAAAAAGAGTATAGATATTTTTCAAACAAGTTGACATATTTTGAAAATAAAATCAATTTAGATTGTTTCCAAATTTTAAGTTTTGATTAGTGAAGTCTTTAGTGTATTTTACCAGCATAACTACTAAGTAAAGCTATAAAATACGAAATTAAAACTACAAAAGTGCATTATAACATTTAAATAAAATCATACCTACGAAATCAATTCTTTCTTCGAAATTATTGAACTCCTTCTTAATATATTTCCCAAGCTTTCTATCGTTCTTTCTTACTATAATTATCAAGGAATTAGTGTGTGTTTCAAATGAACCCTAAGGCCCTATTTATAGGTTTCCAAAGGTATTATGGTGTTGACATGTGTCTAGGTGATCAAGCATTTATGGTGGCAAGTCATCGTTTGGGTGTCACATTTTGGGGTGGTCTTGCAGTCTTAACATCACCAAATGATGACAAGTGTTTTAGCTTTCTCTCTAAAGATGACATGTGTAAGGTGGAGGTGACCATCATGTGGTGGAAAGGTGATAAGGGCCTAAGGCATTTTACACATGAAGGGTATTTTGGTAATTTCACACTATATATTTTCAATATTTTTTAGAGGTCCTTGAAAATATTTTATTTACAAAATGGCCCTTTTTATATATTTATTTTTGTCCCTAAATTTTCATAAAATTATATTTTCTACCCCAAAACTTATTATTTACCTTAACATATGTCATAAGACTTCGATTTGATCCAATTTACGATTTATTCTTCATATTTAAGAATGGTGTTTGTTATATTGGTAGCCAATAATACCACATATATAATAATACAACAGTTATAAGATAGTAAGTAACACATGAGTGTAAAAACAAACTATATACATATGAGCATATAAAAGTGGGAGCATTACATCAAGCCTCTGTGATACAGTTCACATAGATAGATCTTCGTCTAGATTTCTTATTTTGAGAAATCTTATTTTTTTTTGGTTATTTTAAAACTGTTATGTTGATTTAAAACCCTAAACCAACAAAATCTTTTCTAATTTCCGTTTACTCAAATATTCAGACTTAGATCTAGTTGAGATCTTGATTGGGGATTTCACTTTCAAATATTTCACATTTTGTGAAATAGGTACATATTTTGAAATAAGGAAAGTGCATAGGATCTTGGCTAGTTTTTATAGCAAGATTCCCTCTTGATCTGCGGACATCTTAGAGATCCAAAGTCTTATTACTTTGACTAGATTTATTTTCGAAATCTTGTCTATTAAGTGATCTATGTGTAATTAGTTACTCATACTATCTGTAATTAAATGTGTGTGTGTGAGAGAGAGAGTTGACTGCATGTGATTTAGAGCACATCACCACATATACATTCACACTGCTACACTAAAAAGTGTTGGTATTGATATATTTGACTTTAGAGTCGACGTAAAGCTAAAAGGAATAGAGTTACGAAGCTAGGTGAACATCAACAACATTATAACCTTAGGAGAAGTAAAAAAATGCCAGAGGAGTTGGTACAAATTCTGAACTTAGCTTAGGTTTGATTGTGTGTTTTGATTGTTATATGGCTTGTAACTTGTTATTCTTATTTAGTGCAATTTTGTTTTCGTGACCTAGAGGTCACCGTGGATGTTTCCAAAATTGGGTGGGGTTTTACCACGTTAAAATTGCTTGTGTATACTTCCTCTTCCTCTCATCCCTTTCTTAAGGCTGTGTTGATTTAATTTTCTTAATGTTTTGTTTTTCAAAAGTGGTAAACATATAACTGAAATTACTCATTCATACTATTTTACACATCTTGTGTTTAAAATTTGTTTTAAGAAAACTGTTTCTTCAATAAACTGTTCAGAACCATTTAGATAGTTTATTCTAGAATTAAATGATTTAAGTGGTATTTTTTCACCTATGAGTTACATTGGTCCGATGCAAGGGGTTCGTTCCCCTATCGGGGGAGTTAGGAGGCTTTTTTAGGTTTTTCCCTCTAGCGGCATGTTTTGAAGACTAACTTTGGTTATTTTTAAATTTTAGTCCTATTCTCAAATCAGGTGCCTTATGACTACACAATCAGTTCCAACGAGTTATATTGGTCCTCTGTGAGTTGTTTGTGCCCCTTACGAGGTCTTTTAGGGGCGTTTTGGGGTTTTTCCCCTCTAGCAACATGTGTTCAAGCTTGAGTCTGGTTATTTGCAAATTTTAGTCCTATTCTCATACCGAGTGTCCTATGACTATACGATCAGTTCCAATGAGTTACATTACTCCTGTACGAGGTGTTTGTGCCCTTCGTATGGACATTGGGGGTTGTTTTAGGTTTCCCCCTCTTGTGGTATATTTTCAAGCCTAAGTGGGGTAGTTTTGAAAATTTTAATCATATTCTCTAATTGGGCATTCCGTAACTATGCAGTCAGTTCTTACGAATTAAATTAATCCTTTAAGAGGTGTATGTGCCCCTTACGGGGCCGTTTACAGGTTGTTTTTGATTTTCCACCCCTAGTGGCGTGTTGGAAAGCTTATGTCTAGTTATTTCCAAATTTGAGTCCTACTCTTAAACATGACGTTCCATGATTACGTGATCTATTCCAACGAGTTTCACTGATCCCATGCGAGTTGTTCATTCCACTTACAAGGAAATTTGAGGTTGTTTTGGGTTTTCCCCTCCAACGGTAAGTTTTCAAGACAATGTACGGTTAGTTACATATTTCAATCCTATTCATAAACCAGGAATTCCATGACTACTCAGTCAGTTACTACGTGTTACGTTGGTCCTGTGCAAGGAGTATGTGCCCCTAAGGGGGTCGTTGGGGGGCTATTTGGGGGTTTTTCAACTCTAGCGGAATGTTTTCAAGACTATGTCTTGTTATTTAATAATTTTATTCCTATTCTCATACTAGCCATCCCGTGATGATGTGATCAGTTCCTATAGGTTGCGTTGGTCCCGTGCGAGGTGTTCATGCCCCTCACGGGGCCGTTTGGGGGATTTTTTTATTTTCCCCCACTAGCTCCATGTTTTGAAGCCTAAGTCTGATTATTTACAAATTTTAGTCCTATTCTAAAATTGGGCATCCTTGACTACGCAAGAAGTTCCTACGAGTTATATTGGTATGTACAAGGTGCCCATGCCATAATGGGGCCGTTAGGGGCTATTTTGGGTCTCCCCCTCTAGCGGCATGTTTTAAAATCTAACTTTGGTCATTTGCAAATTTTAGTCTTATTTTCAAATTAGGTTTGTCATGACTATTCAGTCAGTTCCTCAAGTTACATTGATCCCGTAAGAGGTATTAGTACACCTTACAAAGCCATTTGGGGTATTTCCCCTCTAGCAGCACGTGTTCAAGCCTAAGTCTGGTTATTTGCAAATGTCTAGTAATATTATCAAAATGGGCATCCCATGACTATGTGATCAGTTGCTATGCGTTACATTGATCCCGTGTAAGGTATTTGTGCCCCTGACGGGGTTATTTGTGGACTATTTTAGGTATTCCCCTCTAGCGATGTTTTTCAAGCCTAAATAATATTATTTGTAAATTTTAGTCATATTCTAAAATTGGGCATCCCGTGATAGTGCGATTAGTTCCTTAGACTTCTATTGGTTCCGTGTGAGCTTTTCGTGTCCCTTATAGGGCAATTCAGGGGAATTTTTGGTTTTTCCTCTCTAGAGACATGTTTTTATCTCGAGGTGTTGTTATTTGAATATTTTAGTCTCATTCTCAAATCGGGCATCCCGTGACTATGTGGTATGTTACTAACTTGGTCCCGTGCGAGGTGTTTGTGCCCCTTACGATGCCGTTTGGTGGCTGTTTTGGGGTTTCCACATCTACTTGCATGTTTTCAAGCTTATGTTTGGTTATTTCCAAATTTTAATACAGTTCTTAGACTATATTTCCCTTGATTACGCGATCAGTTCCTATGAGTTGCATTAGTCCCGTTGGAGGTGTTCCTGTCCCTCATGGGGCCATTTGGGGTTGTTTTGGGTTTTCCCCCTTTAGTGGTATATTTTTAATCCTAGGAATGTTTAATCATAAATTTTAGTTTTATTCTCAAGTTGGTCATCTCATGACTATGTGTTAAGTTCCTACGAGTAACATTAGTCCCGTGCAAGGTGCTCGTACCTCTTAAGGGGCAATTCAGGTGTTGTCTGGTGTTTTTTGCCTGTAGAAGCATATTTTCAGGCCTAAGACTTATTATTAGAAAGTTAATTCCTATTCTCAAACTAGATATCTTGTGACTATGTAGTCATCTTCTACGACTTACATTGGTCCCGTGAGAGGTGTTCGGACGCCACATGGGGCCGTTTGGGGGTTATTTTTTATTTTCCCCCTTTAGCGACATGTTTTCAATCCTAAGTTTGGTTATTTACACATTTTATTTCTATTCTCAAATCGTGCATCCCGTGAATAACTAGTCAATTTTGATGAGTCACATTGATCACATACGAGGTATTCGTGCCCTTACGGGGTCGTTTCAGGGTTATTTTAGTTTTTTCTCCCCTAAGGGTATCTATTCAATCCAAAGTAGTATCTCTCCCAAATTTTAATCCAATTCATAAACTAGGGGCCCATAACTTTGAGATCAGTTCCTATGAGTTACATTGGGGGGATTTTTTAGGTTTTCTCCTCAAGCGACATGTTTTCAAGACTAACTCTAGTTATTTGCAAATTTTAGTACAATTATCAAATCGGGTGTCTCGTGACTACCTAGTCAGTTCCTACGAGTTACATTGGTGTCATGTGACGTGTTTGTGACCTTTACAAGGATGTTGGGGGTTGTTTTGGGTTTTTCCCATCTGGCTGCATATTTTCAAGACTAAGTTTTGTTATTTAAAAATTTTAGTCATATTCTCTAATCGGGCATCCTGTAACTATGCAATCAGTTCCTATGAGTTAAATTGATCCCGTGCGAGGTGTCCATGCCCCTTACGAGGACATTTTGAGGTTGTTTTGGGTTTTCCACCTCTAGTGGCATGTTCTCAAGCTTAAGTCTATTTATTTCCATATTTTAGTCCTATTCTCAAATCGGACATTCTGTGATTATCCGATCAGTTTCAACGAGTTAAATTGATCCCATGCGAGGTGTTCGCGCCCCTAACGGTGTTGTTCTAGGGCTATTTAGGGTTTCCCAACTCTAGCGACATGTTTCCAAGCCTAAGTCTTGTTATTTACAATTTTTTTTCCTATTCTTAAACTGGACATCTTGTGATGATGCGATCAATTCCTACTAGTTGCATTGGCCCCGTGCAAGGTGTTCGTACCCCTCACAGGGCCGTTTAGGGTATTTTTTTATTCCACTAGTGGCATGTTTTAAAGCCTAATCTTGGTTCTTTATAATATTTCATCATATTCTCAAGTTCTGCGTCTCGCTACTACGCGGTCAGTACCTACGAGTTATATTGGTCTATGCAGGTGTTCATGCTCAAATGGGGCTATTTGGAGTTTGCCTCTCTAGCGGCATATTTTCAAAACCAACTCTGGTTATTTGCAAATATTAGTCCTATTCTCAAATTAGGTGTCTCGTGACTATTCAATCACGTCATATAAGTTACATTGGTTCTATACGAGATATTCTTACCCGTTATGAGGCCGTTTGGGGGCTTTCCCCTCTACAAGCATATGTTCAAGCCTAGGTCTGGTTATTTGCAAATATCTATTTCTATTCTCAAACCAGGAATCCCGTGACTATGTAATCAGTTGCTATGTGTTACATTGATCCCAGGCAAGATGGTTATGGACCTAATGGGGTTGTTTGGGGACTGTTTTGGGTATTCCCCTCGTGCGATATGTTTCCAAGCCTAATTCTGGTTATTTGTTAATTTTAGTCATATTCCTAAATAGAGCATCCCTTGATAGTGCAGTCAGTTCCTTAAACATACATTGGTTCTATGCAAGATGTATGTGCCCCTTACAAGGCCATTTAGAGGCATTTTTTTAGTTCCCCCCTCTAGGGGCATGTTTTCAAGCCTAAGCGTGGCTATTTCAAAATTTTAGTCTGATTCTCATATTAGGCATCCCTTGATCGGTTCTTCATAGTAAAATTGGTCTGATATGACGTGTTTGAACCCCCTACGGTGTCGTTTTGTGGATTTTTCGAGTTTTCCACATCTAGTTGTATGTTTTCAAGCTTATATTTGGTTATTTCCAAATTTTAGATCAATTTTCATATCAAAAATTCTTTTATTACGTGATCAGTTCCTACAAGTTATATTGATCCCATGCGAGGTGTTTGTGCCCTTAACGGGGCCGTTTGGGGGGTTGTTTTGGGGTTTTTACCCTCAAGCGGTATGTTTTCAAGCCTAAGAATAGTTAATTACAAATTTTAGTGATGTTCTCTAGTTAAGCGTCTCATGACTAAGTGTTCAGTTCCTATGAGTTATATTGGTCCCATGCAAGGTGTTCGTGCCCCTTGCGGGGCTGTTGGGATGATGTTTGATGTTTTTCGCATCTAGCGGCATGTTTTCAGGCTTAACTCTTATAATTTGAATTTTTATTCCTATTCTTAAATCGGTCATCCCATGCCTACGGGGTCAGTTCCTATGAGTTATATTGGTCATGTGCGAGGTTTTTGTGCTCCACATGGGGCCATTTAGTGGTTGTTTTTTATTTTCCCCCTCTAGCGGAATGTTTTCAAGCCTAAGTCTGGTTATTTACAAATTTTAGTTATATTATCAAACCGGGTGTCCCGTAAATACGTGATCAGTTGTTACGAGTCACATTGATCTCGTGCGAGGTGTTCATGCCCTTACGGGACGTTTAGGGGCTATTTTAGGATTTTCTCCCTTAGGGGCATGTTTTCAATTCTAAGTCTTATCTTTTTCAAACTGGGGGTCCCATTACTACGCCATCAATGCCTATGAGTCACATTGGTCCTGTGTGAGGTGTTCATTCCCCTAAAGGGGCGGTTAGGGAGCTTTTTTAGGTTTTCCCCTCTAGCAACATGTTTGTAAGACTAACTCTGGTCATTTGTAAATTTAAATTCTCAAACTACATGTCTCATGACTACGCAATCAGTTCTTAAGAGTTACATTGGTCCCGTGCGATTTGTTCATGCCCTTACGAGGCCATTTGGGGGTTGTTTAGGGTTTTCCCCTCTAGTGGCATGTGTTGAGGCCTATGTCTGGTTATTTTCAAATTTTAGTTCTATTCTCAAACTAGGTGCCCATGATTATGCGGTTATTTAATATGAGTTACATTGGTCCCGTGTAAGGTGTTTGTTCCCCTCACAAGGATATAGGGGGTTGTTTTGGGTTTTCCCATCTAGCTGCATATTTGCAAGACTAAGTGTGGTTATTTAGAAAATTTATTTGTATTCTCTAACCAAGCATCTCGTAATAATATAGTCAGTTCTTATGAGTTAAATTGATCTTGTACGATGTGTTCGTGCCCCTTACGAGGCCGTTTAGTGGTTGTTTCGGGTTTTCACCTCTACTAGCATGTTGTCAAGGTTATGCCATTTTCAAATTTTAGTCCTATTATCAAACCATACATCCCGTGATTATGCGATCAGTTCCAATGAGTTTCTTTGATCCCTGCGAGGTGTTAGTGCCCCTTACGGGGTAGTTTGGTGGTTGTTTTGGGTTTTCCCCTCCAATTGTATGTTTTTCAAGCCAATGTATGGTTATTTATAAATTTTAGTCGTATTCCTAAACTGGGCATCACACGATTAAACAGTCAGTTCCTACGTATTACATTGGTCCGATGAAAGGAGTTCGTGCCCCTAACGGGGCCGTTCGGGGGTTGTTTTGGAATTTGCACCTCTAGCGGCATATTTTCAATCTTAAGTCTTGTTATACATAATTTTTTGTCCTATTCTCAATCTGTTCATCCCGTGCAATGCAATCAGTTACAATGAGATGCGTTTGTACTATTCAAGTGTTCGTGCCCCCCACGGGGCCATTTGGGGGATGTTTTGTATTTTCCCACTAATGGTATGTTTTGAATCCGAAGTCTGGTTATTTATAAATTTTGGTCCTATTCTCAAACTGATCATCTCGTGACTACACGGTTAGGGTTTATTATAGGTTTCCCCACTAGCAGAATGTTTTCAATCCTAGCTTAGGTTATTTAAAAATTTTAGTCGTATTCTCAACCTGGGCATCCCACGATAGTGCAATAGTTGCTTAGAGTTACATTGGTTCCGTGCGAGGTGACCATGCCCCTTACAGGGCCATTTAGGGGTTATTTTGGATTTTCCCGTCAAGTGGCATGTTTTTAAGCCTAAGTCTGGTTATTTTAAAATTTGTCTCCTATTCTCAAGCCATTCCTCTCGTGATTACAAGATCAGTTCTTACGAGTTATATTGGTCCAGTGTGAGGTATTTGTTCCCCTCAAGAGGCCGTTTGGGTGTTTTTTTGGGTTTTCCCTCTAGCGGCATGTTTATAAGCCTAAGCCCGGTTATTTACAAACTTTAGTCCTATTATCAAACTAGGCATCTCGTGACTATACATATTGTTTTTACAAGTTACATTGGTTCCATGCGATGTGTTCGTGTCCCTTCCGAGGCCGTTTAGGGGTTGTTTTGGATTTTCCCCTCTATTATCATGTTTTCAGTCCTAACTTGAATTATTTACAAATTGTAGTCATATTCTCAAATCGGGCACACCGTGACTAAATGGTCTACTCCTACAAGTTACATTGGTCCCATGCGAGATGTTTGTGCCCCTTACGGGACCATTTGGTGGCTATTTTAGTTTTTCCCTCTAAAGGCATGTTTTCAAGCGTAAGTCTCATTTTTTGCAAATTTTATTCATTTTCTTAAATAGAGTATCTCGTGACTATGAGGTCGGTTCCTAGGACACGTGAAATGAGTTCATGCCCTTTACTAGACTGTTTGGGGGTTGTTTTAGGTTTCCACCTTTAGCGGCATGTTTTAAAGCCCAAGTCTGGTTATTTGCAAATTTTAGTTGAAGTCTCAAATCGGGCATCCCATGACTATGCAGTAAGTTCCTATATGTTAAATTGATCCCGTGTGAGGTGTTCGTGCCCTTTACGAGGCCTTTTGGGGGTTAATTTTGATTTTTTCCACTAGTGTCATGTATTTAAGCCTAAGTCTTGATATTTATAAATTTATTCCTATACTAAAATCAAGCATCCAATAAATACATGGTCAATTCTTACGAGATGCATTGGTCCTAGGAAACGTGTTCATGCCCCTTACCCGGACGCTTGGGGGTTGTTTACAAATTTCAGATCTATTCTCAAATAAAGCATCCCGTGAGTTTGCACTCAGTTCCTACGAGTTACATTGTCCTCGTGCGAGGTGTACATGCCCCTTATGGGGTCGTTTAGGGGCTATTTTGGGGGTTTTCCCTTTAGCGTCATGTTTTCAATCCTTAGTCTGGTTATTTGAAAATTTTAGTCCTATTATTAAGCCGATCTTACCATGACTATAAAGTCAGTTCCTATGGAGTTATATTGATCCCATGCGAAGTGTTAGTGCCACTGTCGGGGCCGTTTGGGGGTTGTTTTGGGGTTTTCCTCCTCTAGCATCATGTTTTCAAGCCTAAGTCGAATTATTAGAAAATTTTAGTCCTATTCTCAAATTGGGCGTACCGTGACTACGCGGTCAATTATTACGAGTTACATTAGTCTCGTGTGAGGTTTTTGTGGTTGTTTTGGGTTTTCCCTTCTAGCGTCATGTTTTCATGCCTTAACCTGGTTATTTCCAAATTTTATATCTAATCTCAAACCGGGTGTCCCATTATTAAGTGGTTAGTTCTTACAAGTTACACTACACGCGCGCAGGCTATTCGTGCCCTTTACTGGTCCGTTTGGGGGCTATTTTGGGTTTTTCCCCTCTAGCGGCAAGTTTTCAAGATTAAGTCTTGATATTTGCAAATTTTAGCTCTATTATTAAATTAAGCCACCCATGACTACGCAGTCAGTTCCTACACGTAGCATTGGTCTCGGGCAAAGGTGTGCATGCCCCTTAAGGGGCCGTTTAGGGGTTGTTTGGGGATTTTCTCCTCTAGCGGCATGTTTTCATGCCTAAGTCTGGATATTTTCAAATCTAAGAACTATTATCAAACTGAGCATCACGTGACTATATGGTCAGTTCCTATGAGTTATATTGGACACGAACGAGGTGTTCATCCTTATGAGTTCGTTTAGGGGTCATTTGGGGTTTTTCTCCTCTAGTGGTTCGTTTTCAATCCTAAGTTAGGATATTTGCAAATTTTAGTCTTATTCTTAAATCGGGCATCCCATGACTATGGATGTCAGTTCTATGAGTTACATTGGTAACGTGCGAGGTGTCCGAGCGCCTTACGGGACCGTTTGAGGACTGTTATGGGTTTTCCCCTCTAGAGGCAGGTTTTCATGCCTAAGTCTATTTATTTCCAAATTTTAGCCTATTCCCAAACTGTGCCTCCTATGCCTATTAGGTCAGCTCCTACGAGTTACATTGGTCTCGTATGAGGTGTTTGTGCCCCTTATTGTGTCATTTGGGGGTTGTTTTGTGCTTTCCTCCTCTAGTAGTATGCTTTCAGGCCTAAGTCTGGTCATTTGAAACTTTTGTCTTATTCTCAAAATGGGTGTCCGTAACTATGGGTTCCGTTCCTATAAGTTTTCTGGTTACCGTGCGAGGTTTTCATGCCCTTACAGGGCTGTTTGCGGGTTGTTTAGGGTTTTCCCCCTCTAACGACATGTTTTCAAGCTAAAGTCTAGTTATTTTTAGATTTTAGTCCTTTTTTCGAACCCGACATCTCATGACTACACGTTCAGTTGCTATGAGTTACATTGGTCATGTACGATGTCTTTGTATACCTTACATGATCGTTTAGGGGCTATTTTGGGGTTTCCCCTCTAGCAGCATCTTTTCAATCCTAAGTCTGGTTATTTGGAAATTTTAGTCCTATTCTCAAACTGGGCATCCCGTCATTATGTGGCCAATTCCTATAGGTTACATTGGACTCATCCGAGGTGTTGATGCCTTTATGGGACCGTTATGGGGTTGTTTTGGATTTACCCCCTCAAACAGCATGTTTTCAAACCTAAGTCTAGTTATTTACAAATTTTAGACCTATTCTCAAACCGAGCATCCTATGACTATGCGGTAAGTTCCTGGAAGTTATGATAGTCCTGTGCATGGTGTTGGTAGCCCTTATGGGACCATTTAGGGGATGTTTTTGGTTTTCCCCTCTAGTGACATGTTTTCAATCCTAAGTCTGCTTATTGCAAATTTTGGTCATATTATCAAATCGAGCGTCCTTTGACTATGCATTCAGTTCGTACGAGTTACATTGGTTCGATATGAGGTGTTCATGCTCCTTTCGGGGGCGTTAGGGGGTAGTTTTGTGTTTTCCCACTCTAGTTGCATATTTCGAGCCTACGTTGAATTACTTGCAAATTTCAGTCCTATTTCTAAACTGGGCATACCTTAACTATGCGATCAGTTCCTACGAGTTACGTTTATCCTATATGAGATGGCTATTTTGGATTTTTTCCTCTAGCGGCATGTTTTCAATCCTAAGTCTGGTTATTTTCAAATATTATTCCTATTCTCAAACCAGGCATCCCATGTCTATGGGGTCAGTTACTACGAGTTATATTAGTACCATGTGAGGTGTCCGCGCATCATTTGGGGGCTATTTTGGGTTTTCCCCTCTAGAGGCATATTTTAAAGCCTAAGTCTGGTTATTTCCAAATTTTAGTCCTATTCTAAAACTGGGTGTCTCATGACTATGCGGTCAGTTACATTGGTCCCGTGCGAGGTGTTCGTGCCCTTTTTAAGTTCGTTTGGTGGTTGTCTTGGGCTTTCCCCGCCTAACTGTATGTTTTCAAGCCTATGACTAGTTATTTGTAATTTTTTATCCTATTCTCGATCCGGATGTCCTGTGACTACGGAGTTAGTTCCTCCAAGTTTCTTCAGTCCTTATGAGACTTTTGTGCCATCATGGGGCCGTTTGAGGGTGGTTTTGGGTTTTGTCCTTTGGCGACATGTTTCCTAGACTAAGTCTGGTTATTTGCAAATTTTAGTAATATTTTCAAACTCGGCGTCCCATGACTACACAGTCAGTTCCTATGAGTTACATTGGTCCCGTGCGAGGTGTTTGTAGACTTACAGGACTGTTTGGGGGCTATTGAAGGGTTTTTCCCTCTAGCGACATGTTTTCAATCATACGTCTGGTTATTTTTAAATTTTAATCCTATTCTCAAACTTGGTGTCCATTAGTCCAGTGCGAGGTGTTCATGCCCCTTATGAGGACGTTCTTGGGCTATTTGATACTTTCCCCTTTAGAGGCAAGTTTTCAAGCCTAAGTCTTGTTATTTGCAAATTATAGTTTTACTCTCAAACAGGGCATCCCATAACTATGTGATCGATTTCTAAAACTTACATTGGTCCTATGTGAGGTGTTCGCCCCCCTCACGGGGTCGTTTGGGGGTTGATTTGTGTTTTCCTGCTCTAACGGCTTATTTTCAAGCCTAAATTTGGTTATTCTTAAATTTTAATTCTATTTTGAAACCGTATGTCCCGAGAATACACGATCAGTTTCTACGAGTTACATTTGTCCCATGCGAGGTGCTCTTGCCCTAAAGGGTCCGTTTAAAGGCAATTTTAGATTTTCCCCTCTAGGGGTATGCTTTCAAGCCTAAGTATGTTCATTTGCAAATTTAAGTCCTATTCTCAAATCATCCATCTTGTAACTGCGTGACTAGTTCATACGAGTTATATTGGTCCTATAGGAGTTGTTCGTGCCCCTCACAACCTTTAAGGGGATGTTTTGGGTTCCCCCCCACTAGCGGCATGTTTTCAATCCTAACTCTAGTTATTTTTAAATTTATTGATAAAATCAAACAGGGCATCCCGTGACTATAAGATCAGTTCCTACGAGTTACATTGGTTTGTGCGAGGTGTTCATGCCCTTACGTGGCCTTGTTTGGGGTTTTTCCCCTCTAGTGGCATGTTTTCAACCCTAAGTCTGGTTATGTGCAAATTTTACTTCTATTCTAAAATCGATCATCTTGTGACTAAACGATCAGTTGTTATGAGTTAGATTGGTCACTTGCGAGGTGTTCGTTCCTTACGGGTCCGTTTGGAGGCCATTTTGGGTTTTCTCCCTTTAGCGACATATTTTCAAGCTAGGTTTAATTATTTGAAAATTTTATTTCTATCCTCAAAACTATCATCCCGTGACTGTGTTATGTTTTTAAGAGTTTCATTGTTCCCGTGCAAGGTGTCCGTGCTCCTTTCGTGGTTATTTTAGGTTTGGCCCCTCTAGCCTCATGTTTTTTAGCCTAAGTCTAATTATTTACAAATTTTTGTTCTATTCTCAATTCATGTATGTCATGACTATGTAGTTAGTTGCTACGATTTATATTGGTCTTGTTTGAGGTGTTCCTACACCTAAGTGGTCCATTTGGCGGCTATTTTGGGGTTTCCCCTCTAACGACATGTTTATAAGCCTAAGTCTGGTAATTTACAAATTTTGGTCCTATTCTCAAACTGAGCATCGTGTTACTATGAAATAAATTCTTATGAGTTTCATTAGTCCTATGCGAGGTGTTCGTGCCCCTTCCGATGCCATTTAGGTGTTATTTTGGGTATCCACCTCTAACGACATGTTCAAGCCTAAGTCAGATTATTTGTAAATTTTTATCCTATTCTCAAATTGGGCATACCTTGATTATGCAGTTATTTGCTACGAGTTACATTGGTCTCATGCGAGGTGTTCGTACCCCTTACTGGGCCATTTGGTGGATGTTTTTGGTTTTTCCCATCTAGCGTTATGTTTTCAAACCTAAGTTTGGTTATTTGGAAATTTTTGTCCTAGTCTTAAACTGGGCATCTCGTGACTACGCGATCAGTTCCTACAAATTACATTGATCCCATATGGGATTTTCGTGCCCCTTAAGGGGTCATTTGGTTACTATTTTGGGATTTTCTCCTTTAGCGGCATATTTTCAAGACCATGTTTGATTATTCACAAATTTTAGTCCTATTATCAATTCATACATCTCGTGATTATGCGATTAGTTCCTACAAGTTGCATTGGTCCCACACGAGGTGTTTGTATCCCAAAAGAGGCCATTTGGGGACTGTTTGGGTTTATGCCATTTAGTGGCATATTTTTAATCCTAACTCTTATTATTTGTAAATTTTAGTCATATTCTCAAATCGGGTGTCTTGTGACCACTCGGGCAGTTCATACGAGTTACATTGCTCCCGTGCGAGGTGTTCATACCCCTTACGATGTCGTTTGATGGTTATTTGGGATTTTCTCCTCTAGTGGGATGTTTTCAAGCCTGAGTCTTGTTATTTTTGTTTTTAGTCATATTTTAAAATCGGGAATTGCATGACTATGCGGTCAGTTTCTTTGAGTCAAATTGGCCCCATGCGAGGTGTTCGTACCCCGTACGAGTCCGTTTGGGGGTTACTTTGCAGTTTCCCCCTCTAGCGACATCTTTTCAATCATGAGTCTAGTTATTTGCAAATTTGAGTCATATTTTAAAATTGAGCATCCCGTGACGATATGTTCAATTCCTAAGAGTTACATTGGTCCCATACGAGGTGTTTGTGCCCCTTACAAGGTCGTATAGTGGATCTTTTGGGT
This sequence comes from Sambucus nigra, assembly GCA_949130495.1. Classification (NCBI taxonomy): domain Eukaryota; kingdom Viridiplantae; phylum Streptophyta; class Magnoliopsida; order Dipsacales; family Adoxaceae; genus Sambucus; species Sambucus nigra. The sequence continues at coordinate 358,817,678 of OX422213.1, read as the reverse complement.
TTTCCCCTCTAGTGGCATGTTTTCAAGCCTATGCCTATTTATTTGCAATTTCTTGTCGTATTATCAAACCGTGCCTATGGAGACTATATGATCAGTTCCTATCAGTTACACCGATTTCGTGCGAGGTATTCACGCCCCTTACGAGGTCGTTTGATGGTTATTTTTAGTTTTCCCCTATAGCGGCAAGTTTTTAAAACTAAGTCTAGTTATTTGTAAATTTTAGTCATATTCTCAAATCGGGCATACAGTGATGATGCAGTCAGTTCTTATAAGTTACATTAGTCCAATACGAGGTATTCGGGCCCCTTTTGCAGTCATTTGTTTTTTTTGGATTTCCCCCTTTAGAGAAAAAATTTCAAGCCTAAGTCAGGTTATTTACAAATATTCCTCATATTCTCAAACCATGTGTACTGTGACTACGATGTCAGTTCCTACGATTTACATTGGTCCCTTACCAGGTGTATGTGCCCCTTATGGGGCCATTTGGTGGTTGTTTTGGGTTTTCCCCTTTAAAAGCATGTGCTTCAAGCCTAAGTCTGGTTATATTCAAATTTATTCCAATTCTCAAACACGGGCATCTTATGACTTCACGACCAGTTCCCACAGGTTACATTGGACGCGTGCAAGGTGTCCATTCCTCTTATGGGACTGTTTGGAGTCTATTTTAGGTTTCCCTCTCTAGCGGAAGCATTTCAAGCCTAAAATGTTGTAATATTCTCAAATTGGCCATCTTGGGACTATGGAGATATTTCTTACGAGTTACATAGTCCCGTCCGAGTTGTTCGTGCCCCAGATGGGGAAATTTGCAGTTTCCCCCCTCTAGCGACATATTTTGAAGCCTAAGTCTTGTTATTTACAAATTTTATTCCTACTCAAGTCGGGCATCCCTTGACTATGCAATATTTTTCGAAGACTTACATTGATCCTGTGCAAAATGTTCATGCCCCTCATGGGATCGTTTGGGGGTTATATTTGGTTTTCCCCTCTAGCCGCATGTTTTTAAGTGTAAATCTGATTATTTCAAAATTTTCTTCCAATTCTCAAACCAAGTTTCCCAAGAATACGAGGTGAGTTTCTTTGAGTTACATTGATTTCGTATGAGATGTTCATGCCACTCACGGGGCCGCTTGGTGGCTGTTTTAGGTTTTACCTTTTAGCGGCCTGTTTTCAAGCCCAAGTCTGGTTATTTGTAAATTTTAGTACTATTCTTAAACCACGCATATTGCGCCTACGCGATCAGTTCCTACGAGGTACATTGGCCCCGTATGAGGTGTTTATGCCCCTTGTAGGGCCACTTGTGGGATATTTTGGGTTTCCCTCCTCTCGCATCATGTTTTCATGCCTAAGTCTAGTTAATTACAAATGTTAGTCCTATTATCAAATCGGGTGTCTTGTCACTATGGGGTCAGTCCTTAGGAGTCACATTAATCCTTAGCGAGATGTTCATGCCCCTTATGGAGCCATTTGGGAGATGTTTTGGGTTTTTCCCCTCCAGCGGCATGTTTTCAAGACTAAGTCAGTTTATTTGCACATTTTAGCCCTATTATTAAACTGGGCATCCTTTGACTACGCGATCAGTTCCTACGCATTACATTGGTCCGGTGAGAAGTGTTCATGCCCATACGGGGCTATTTGGGCATTATTTTGAGGTTTCTCCCTCTAGTGGCATGCTTTCAAGACAGTCCAGTTATTTGTAAATTTTAGTCTTATTCTTAAACCTGGTATCTCGTGACTACACAGTCAGTTCCTACAAGTTACATTTGTCCCGTGCAAGGTGTCCATGCCCCTAACGGGGCTGTTCAGAGGTTGTTTTGGGTTTTTTCTCTCTGTGGCATGTTTTCAAGCCTAAGTCTCGCCATTTAAAATTTCTGTCATATTCTCAAATCGTCATCTCGTAACTATGTTCCTACTAGTTATATTGCTCATGTGCGTGGTGTTCGTACCCCTTCTGGGTCCGTTTGGGGCTGTTTTGGATTTTCCCCCTCTAACGACATATTCTCAATCCTAAGTCGGATTATTTTCAAATTTTTGTCCTATTCTCAAAGCAGGCATACCTTAACTATGCGATTAGTTCTTATAAGTTACAATGGTTTACGGGGTCATTTGGTGGCTATTTTGGGTTTTCCCCTCTGGCGGAAAGTTTTCAAGCCTAAGTCTGGTTATTTGCGAATTTTAGTCCTCTTTTGAAATCGGGTTTCCCATGACTATACGGCCAGTTCCTACGATTTACATTGGTCCCATGCGAGGTGGTTGTGCCACTAACTGGGCCGTTTTAGTCTTTTTTGGGTTTTCCCCTCTAGCGGCATGTTTTCAAGCCTATATATCGTTGTTTGAGAATTTGAGTCATACTCTCAAACCCGGCATCCCGTGACTACATGATCAGTTCCTACGAGTTACATTGGTACCATGCGAGGTGTTCATGCCATTTACAAGGCTTTTTTAGGGCTTTTTGGGTTTTTCCCTTCTAGCGGCATATTTTCAAGCCTAAGTCTAGTTATTCACAAATTTTATTCCATTTCTCAAACTAGAGTGATATGCCCAAGTATGACCTCGGCCTATTGGAACATACCTCGGCCGAGATGAGAGCCGAGACGTTAGCCGACCCACCGGTGCAGGGGGGCCCACGATATCATCCCTCGGCCAAGGCTACCTCGGCCCAGGCCGACACTAAGACATGCACTTCCCCCGGAACACTTCTCATATCACAGATAACATCAACTCCAGGTGCCAAGGAATAGTAACCCCGGTCAACAGTAGGCCAAGATAACAAGAAGCTAAACACACCTTCAGCATGAACCCTACCTCGTATGAGGCCGAGGTTACCAGGGACCGCTTATCATCAGTACGCTAATGGCTCGTCCCAGGCCGATATAGGTGTTTACCTCGGCTGACATAAAGCCGAGACAGCGCATGCCACATCACGAATTGATCGGACGACCTACCCTTATAGCTCGGCCTCTCCTAGGCCGAGGCCATTCACCAGCACGACTGTCAAAGTATCCGTAAGCATTTGGATAAGGACACCTGGGCCAAGATCAGTTACAACAAGATTATTCCCCACATGTGGGGGGAATATTTCATCATCATCACTTACATGTGAACCTGACAGCTGGCACACCCTCATTGATGAGGAAACTACACACATGCACATTACATGCATAGGGGGTACATTACACCCCCTAGGCATTATATAAAGGGATCATCCCCTACCTTGCAAAAGGATACAGATATTGAAACCCTAGCTGAAATTCTGTCTAAGTTTACACTGTAGAGGGAGAAAGAGCTTGAGAGGTTGTATCCATGGCCACTAGTGCCTTCTTTCAGTGATATTATTCACACACACTCACAGTGGACGTAGGCCGGTTTGGCTGAACCACTTATGTTCTTTTATTCATTCCTCTTCTCCTCACCTCATTCTTGCCTTATTCATACAACAGTGCTGCCATTGTTACACCTGTGTCGAGCTAGCAAACTCCTCACCTGGTGGTGCTGATTTTCGGCATCATCATTTTGGCGCCGTCTGTGGGAAACGAGAGGCTATCTCATCCTCTTTTTCTGCTTTACCTCACCGGAGACTCTGGTGGTGAACCAGAGTCCACCCCTTGTGTGGAGTTGTTTCACCATTGAAAGAGATCCTTTCAGGTATTAAGCTCACCTGCAACTAAGGCTCTATACAGTTTAACACAAGGCACCAGACATGCCGCCACCTCTTCCGGCGCCCGGAGGTGGGGGAGCTAGCTCCAGTCAGGCTCCCCCCCAGTCCGAAATGGCGGAGGTGGCAGCTGCCTTGAAATATTTGGCTGCAACGCAACAAGCGATGAAGGAGCAATTTGCACAGCTCAGCCAAACCATGATGATGAGACCACCTGGAGTCTCACCGGACATGATCACCCTGGCGGCAGTTCAACCCCAACCGGGTGCCAGGGGACCACCCCAGGCACCGATAAAGGACCAACCTGCACCCCAGCGGAGAAGGGACGTTGCTGACCCTAGGCGTTTGCGCCTGGGGAGGCAAGGAAACCCTTGCCCGGAGGACAGGTACGATGACATAGGAGTAGAATAGGCCCCAGAAGACTGCTGGGAGCCATATGAGGTGTCCGATAATACCGTACGACCTCTTCGGCAAAGCCAAGGATGTGTCGGCCGAAGAAGAGATGAGGTCCAGCAGAGAGGGTCGGCCTTCAACAGGATGAGCAGAGGCTCGGCCTTCGAGAGGCTGGGACCAGTTAATGACCTAAGACACAGGCTATTGAGGTCAAGGAGTGCAGCAGGCTCCCAAAGAGGGGCTCGGCCAGATCAAGGCCGACCCATGGAGGGAAGATCAAGGGAACAGGAAGAAGTCAATAGTTAGAGGGTCATGGCTGGGGAACCCTCTGTCCACCGCAGAGAGGTGGCAGGGGACAACCTCGGCCAAGTTGACGAGAGAAGACCATGGAATGACTCGATCCAACGTCTCGAGGAGAAGATAGGGGACCTCATAAAGAGCAAGGACCCCTTACAGAGGGGCTACACGGAGGGCTCACCATTCGTGGCTAGGATAGTGGGGTTCCCAACCCCCGCTAAGTTCAAGCCTCCTACGGTGACTCCCAAATATGATGGCAGCACTAATCCAGTGCACCATATCGAGATGTATCAGTCAGCCGCGGATATTTACTCGATATCTGATGAGATGAAGTGCAGGGCCTTTTCAAGGACCCTAACGGGGGCCGCGCATAGCTGGTTCACCTCTCTTCCAAAAGATTCAATCGAAAACTTCAAGGGATTGGCCGAGCAGTTCATACATAACTTCTGCTTTGGGGTAAGACCTCAGAAGAAGACTACCCACCTCCTATATGTCAAACAGGCTAAGGGTGAAAGCCTGAGAGATTACATAGCAAGATTCAATAAGGAGAAGTTAGAGGTGGAAGACTATGAAGAGAGCATAGCCATGACCGCCTTTATAGGAGGTCTTCAGAAGGGAAAGCTACTATGGAAGCTAGCGGAAGACCCCCCCAAGTCAATGGCAGAGCTGTTGTCCTGTGCAGGAAAAGTAATGAATGCAGAGGAGGCGATGGACGCCAAATGCGAGGAGGAGAACCGCGGTAGTGTTGGGAGGTCCCAGGGCAAGAAGGAAGGGAAGAAGCGGTCAGCAGATGACAAGTTCGCCCGTTACACTCCTCTGACCGTGAGCTGTGAACAAATTCTCAATGAGATCAAGAGTGACCGGGCTCTGAGGTGGCCAGAGAAGTTGAAGGCTCCGCCACATAAGAGGAATAAAAACCTCTGGTGTGAGTTTCATCAGGACCACGGCCATGTCACAGACAGATGCTTTGCCCTGAAAGACGAGATTGAGAAGATGTTAAAATCCAGGAAGCTAAGAAAGTATGTGGATGGCAAGGCCCCAAAGGGCAGCAGGGAAGACCCTAGGAAGAGAAGAGACGACAAGTACCGTGGTGATGTCCTGACTGAAAAGCATGACGATTCAGATGGTGATGATGGAGATGACCCGGATCTCCCACCTAGGGATGACAACACCCCGGTGAAGAGGGTAGGAATGGTCTCCTTTGGTATTAGCACCATATGTGGGGGATTCGCAGGGGGTGGATCTGAGGTCGCCGATAGAAAGGCTCATGTAGCGGAGGCCAAATCGGTGGTCAAGCCGGAGATTGTGAATCTGACATCTTCTAACACTGTGCAGAAGAGAACAAAGGTGGACATGGACACCCTGGTGGTGGGTTTCTCCCGGCTCGACTTCAAGGGCATCCTGGCCCCCCATGATGACCCCTTGGTCATAACGACAAGGGTGCATGGGTGCGACGTAGGGAGAATCCTCATAGATGGGGGAAGCTCAGCAGATGTAATGTACTGGCCTTGCTTCAAGAGCTTGGGTCTTAGCAGATCAAGATTAGTGCCATACCACCATCCCTTGATAGGCTTTAGTGGTGAGAAAGTGCACCCGTTAGGCATGTATGAGATGGATGTGCGTATGGGGGATAGATGGCCTAAGAGGCTGACTAAGAAGATAAACTTTTTTGTGATGGATGAGAATGTCTACTCGGCCTACAACCTCATCATTGGAAGAGTAGCCCTCAAGGAGTTTGAGGCCGTGCCGTCAACGGTCCATCAAATGCTAAAATTCCCGACCCCTTACGGGGTAGGGGAAGTGCAGGGGGATCAGACCACGGCACGGGAGTGTTACTTTAACTCAGCTGAAGAGAGGGAGGCCCATAAGAGAGCAACCGCCACCTACAGCATAGACACTCTTGATCCGAGAGATGAAACAAAGCTGAAGAAGGGCGAGGCCGCGGAAGAGGTAGAATCCATCGTCCTCAATGAGGACGAGCCGGAAAAAACCATCCAGGTCGGCAAGGCCCTAGAAACAAAGATTAAGGAAGAGCTGGTAAGCCTTCTAAGGAAGAGGCAGAGCGTCTTTGCCTGGAGCCACACCGATATGCCTGGTATAGACCCCGAGGTCATGACCCACAAACTCAACGTGAACAGGGTTGCCAAACCAATCAAGCAGAGGAGGAGAATTTACTCCAGAGAGAAGTATGAGGTCATTCGGGAAGAGGTGAAGAAGTTAGAAGAGGCCGAGTTCATACGAGAGGTCACCTACCCAGAGTGGCTCTCAAATGCAGTGATCGTGCCTAAGGCAAATGGAAAGTGGCGGATGTGTGTAGATTTCACAGACCTGAATAGGTCTTGCCCAAAGGACAGCTACCCCCTACCTAGGATAGACCAGATGGTGGACGCAACAGCAGGGCACGAGCTGATGAGCTTCATGGATGCTTATTCGGGTTATAATCAAATCTTCATGGACGCCGAAGACTCTGAGAAGACAGCCTTCATCACTGACAAAGGGACATACTGTTACAAGGTAATGCCCTTTGGTCTAAAAAATGCGGGGGCAACATATCAGCGTCTCGTCAATAGGATGTTTGAGGATCAGATAGGTAAGACCATGGAGGTGTACGTGGACGATATGCTAACGAAGAGCCTGAAGGCATGTACTCACGTGGCAGACCTTGAGAAGACCTTCGATGTCATGGACTCGTATAGAATGAAGCTCAACCCGGCCAAATGTGTCTTCAGGGTAGGGGCTGGGAAGTTCTTGGGGTTCATCGTTAATCAAAGGGGGATTGAGGCAAATCCAGAGAAGATCAAGGCCTTGCTCGACATGAGGACTCCTAGGAGTATCAAGGATGTCCAAAGACTCACGGGAAGAGTGGCAGCCCTGAACAGGTTTGTTTCCAGAGCAACCGATAAGTGTCTTCCATTCTTCAAGGTCCTAAGGAAGGCCTTCCAGTGGGATGAAGAGTGTGAAAAAGCTTTCGAGCAGCTCAAGTCCTACTTGGGGTCTCCCCTGCTGCTGTCCCGGCCCATGGCGGGAGAAAGGTTGTTTGTATATCTAGCAGTCTCTGAGTCGGCCATTAGCGCGGCCATCATACGAGAAGAGGATGGAGTTCAGAAACTAGTGTACTTTAACAGTAAGGCCCTACAAGGGTCTGAACAGAACTTTCCCCGGATGGAGAAGTTGGCTTATGCTCTTATCCATGCTTCAAGGAAAATGAAACCCTACTTTCAAGCTCACTCTATAACAGTCCTCACAGACTCCCCGCTAAGGCAGGTCCTGCACAAGCCTGAAAGTCCGGAAGATTCATGGCCTGGGCCATTGAACTAGGAGAGTATGATCTTACTTACCAGCCCAGGACATCCATTAAGGGACAAGCCCTTGCTGACTTTGTCGCAGAGTTCACTTGGGAAGAGACTGAGTCAGAAAAGAGCTTGGAAGGCGGCGAAGAGAATGGCAGAGGCGTCGCCCGAAATTCGGAAATGATAGACCCACACGTCTTCAGGAGCCGAGAAGAGGTAGTCCCAGGCAATGCTCGGAGGAGAACAGAAGAAAACGAAGAGGATCGATACCTCTTCGAAAAAGGAGTGATGAAAGAAGGGGTTTTCTCTTCAGATGAAGACGTATGGAGTCTCTTCGTGGATGGATCCTCCTGTGATGGTGGAAGCGGCGCGGGGCTAGTACTCTCAGCTCCAGATGGCGCCAACATTGAGTATGCCTTAAGATTCAACTTCCAAGCCTCGAACAACGAGTCTGAGTATGAGGCCATGATAGCGGGCCTCTTATTGGCAACAACTCTGCGGGTAAAGCGGCTTCTACTCCATAGTGACTCAAGGTTGGTTGTCAACCAGGTGTTGGGAGCGTACGAGGCCAAGGATGAGAGGATGGCCAGATACCTAAAAAAGGTGAGAGGTTTGCTCGAATTTTTTGAAGAGGCCAAACTGAAGAGAGTGCCGAGATTGAGCAATAATCACGCCGACGCATTGGCAAGGCTGGCCTCGGCAATGAAGACAGACTTGGGAAGAACCATCCCAATTGAAATCCTGGGAAGGGCAAGCATCGAGGAAGACGAGGTATGCAGCCCTTGTCACAACGTGAACCTAGGAGGCTCTTGGATCGACCCGCTCGTCAGATACTTAAGAGAGGGGGAGCTACCTGAGTCCAAGCTGGAAGGAAGAAAGTTGAGGTACAGAGCTGCCAAGTTCTCTTTGATAGGGGATGTCTTGTATAAAAAGGGGTTCCTCTTGCCCCTACTCAGATGTGTGCATCCCATGGAGGTAACCCGGGTCCTGCGGGAGGTTCATGAGGGCTCTTGCTCTAGCCATATAGGAGGAAGACCCCTAGCCAAGAGGATCATCACTCAGGGATATTGGTGGCCAACCTTGTCGAGGGACGCCGCCGACTATGTGAAGAGGTGCGACAAATGCCAGAGGTTCGCCACTATCCCTCACCAACCCCATCAGCCTATGACATCAATCTCTTCTCCATGGCCGTTCGCGGTATGGGGAATCGACTTGGTAGGACCTTTGCCAAGAGCAGTCAACAACTATAGATTCTTGATAGTTGCCATTGATTACTTTTCAAAATGGGTAGAAGCCGAACCCATGATAACAATTACGGAGCAGAAGACCTTTCAGTTCATCTGGAAGAACATCATATGTAGGTATGGCCTCCCAAACACACTCATCTCAGATAATGGGACCCAGTTCAAGAACGCCTCCTTAGAGAAGTATTGCCAAAGTGTGGGGATTAAACAATTCTTCTCATCTCCTGGACGACCCCAAGCTAATGGCCAGACTGAAGTCACAAATAGGACAATCTTGGATGGAATCAAGAAGAGGTTAGAAAACGAGAAAGGGAGATGGATGGAAGAGGTTTACGCTGTGCTATGGGCTTACAGGACCACAGCAAGGACACCCACAGGAGAAACCCCATTCATGCTGGCACACGGTTCGGAGGCCGTTATACCTACGGAGATAGGCTTACCAACTCATCGGATTCAGACCTATGATCCAGAGAGCAATGGGGAAAGGAGGAGGTTAGACTTGGACCACATTGAAGAAAGAAGGGAAGACGCAGAGGTCAGGAAAGCAGCTTACCGGCAGAGGGAAGCAAAGTTCTACAATCAAAGGGTGAAGACAAGACCCATCGCGGTAGGAGACCTAGTGCTTAAGAAAACCCTACAGAAAACAAACAAACTGCACCCGAACTAGCATGGCCCCTACAGAGTAACGGAAGAGGTTGTGCCGGGCACGTATAGGTTAGAGAACCTAGAGGGAGAACCCTTTACCAACCCGTGGAATGCCGACCACCTAAAGAGATATTATGTATAACGTTGCATCCATTTTGTCAATTAAGAATGTACCATCTTGTTGAGAAGAGGTTATGAATAAAGATCAGCTTCCATGGCAAATTCTTGTTTTATTTTAACATCATAAATTTGGTGATTTATTATGAGGATAACCTCTTAGGTGAGGACCTCAGACCTTAAACATCATTAATTTGGTGACATTATGAGTTACCTCGGCCTAGGTGGTGACCTCAGACCCTCATAACATCACTTGGTGGTGATGAGGTCTGAGCTCGGACACCTCGGCTAGAGGACCTCAGACCCTTAACATCATAAATTTGGTGATTTATTATGAGGATAACCTCTTAGGTGAGGACCTCAGACCTTAAACATCATTAATTTGGTGACATTATGAGTTACCTCGGCCTAGGTGGTGACCTCAGACCCTCATAACATCACTTGGTGGTGATGAGGTCTGAGCTCGGACACCCCGGCTAGAGGACCTCAAACCCTTAACATCATAAATTTGGTGATTTATTATGAGGATAACCTCTTAGGTGAGGACCTCAGACCTTAAACATCATTAATTTGGTGACATTATGAGTTACCTCGGCCTAGGTGGTGACCTTAGACCCTCATAACATCACTGGGTGGTGATGAGGTCTGAGCTCGGACACCTCGGCTAGAGGACCTCAGACCCTTAACATCATAAATTTGGTGATTTATTATGAGGATAACCTCTTAGGTGAGGACCTCAGACCTTAAACATCATTAATGTGGTGACATTATGAGTTACCTCGGCCTAGGTGGTGACCTCAGACCCTCATAACATCACTTGGTGGTGATGAGGTCTGAGCTCGGACACCTCGGCTAGAGGACCTCAGACCCTTAACATCATAAATTTGGTGATTTATTATGAGGATAACCTCTTAGGTGAGGACCTTGATGTTATGAGGATAACCTCTTAGGTGAGGACCTCAGACCTTAAACATCATTAATTTGGTGACATTATGAGTTACCTCGGCCTAGGTGGTGACCTCAGACCCTCATAACATCACTTGGTGGTGATGAGGTCTGAGCTCGGACACCTTGGCTAGAGGACCTCAGACCCTTAACAGAGGACCTCAGACTCTTAAGCGTTGGTTATGGCATCACATTCAGTAATGACTTCAGAGAGCGCATAGCATTCATATACATTCACAAATAAAGATGGACATTTTCATTCAACAAAAGAAAGAAATTGCATAATATTCACGTGTTTGAGAAATTACATACGAGATTACAAGTAAAAAGAAATGCAAAATACAAAAGATTACAAGTCAAACATCTGAAGAAGGAATGTTTGATGGCTCGTCTGGGTCGGCCTGCTCGGTATTGGTCACTTGAGCTACCTCGTTTGCAGGATCAGTATCTCCGAGGTCAGTCCCTTCCAGAGTAACCGTTTGACCAGGGGCAGCAGCTTCATCCTCTATCTCCTGCAAGGCCTGAGCAAACTGGGCGTCGGCAAGGCCGAGGCCCACAAAATCTGAGGCCTTAATGATGCCAACCTCGGCCTCCCTTACCTCGGCCCATTTAGAGGTAGCCTTGATACCCCTTTCAAGGTACTCCAAGCCAAAACCTACAAACTCCTCGGAGACCTTATAGTCAGCAATTATTGTCTCCGAGGCGTCTGCAAGAGAAGCCTTCACCGCAGCATCAACCTTACTCTGCAAAGCGTCGTCCTTGTCCTTCAGAGCCTTGGTATGGCTCTGAACAAGTGCGGAGATGTCCTTCTCTAGGGATTGGACCTTATTCTCAGAGGTCTTAGCCTTGGTCTCAGCCTCCTGCAGCTCAGTCCTCAGACGAGCAACCTCTGCCTTCAGGGTGCCCTCAACTTTTTCAGCCTCCTGCCCCTTCTGGATGAGAGGCAATTTCCTCAAAGTCCAGTTGGATAGCTGGTACATAGCAGCCGCACCCTGCACAGTAAATGAAGAAGTTAGATGAAAACAACATCAGACGTTATACTTCGGATAAAGAAATGAGTTATACCTGGACTACTCGGTGAAGGCCGAATTCAACCATCATGGGCGTCTCCATGGACCTGAAGAAGCGCTTATCGGCATCGGTCATCATGTTGTTCAGAGCGTCCATTGCCTGTCGGCTGTGGCCGACCACGCTATCAGAGAGTTTTAACTGGTCCAGACGGGCAGATAACGTATCGGCAGTGACAGGGATAGCAGTGTCTGAGCCCCTCTTTGTCCTGGAGCTCGGCCTCTGTTCCTCAGGAGGATGGACATCGGGTGCCCTCTTCTTAGACTTGGATGTGGAGGGAGTAGGTGGAGGAGCATTCATGCCAGTCTTCTTGACAAGTCTGGACAAACTCGGGGCCGCCATCTCCCACAACTCGTCCGAAACGTCTGGTGGTTTCTCTGCAAAAGTAAAAAGATACGAGTCAGAAATAAAGTACGTATGATAAGAGGCAACACGGTTAAAGTAAAAATTCTTACCAAAGTCAGCTAAGGGACTTCCGCCAAGGCCTGTCCCCGAGAGATACTGGGGGGTCAGCAGATGCTCAAATTTGACAAACATCCCATGGGACCCTTGGTCCTGCAGGGCCTTCACCTTTTTGCCGTGTTGCACACTAAGTCCAGGGTCGGCCCTAGCAGCCATGGTGACTTTTCCCCATTTCCGGGGTATTCTCGGCTCGAAGATGGACGAGGGAATGGAAGAACCAAATTCCCAAGGCCCTGAGGCAAAAAAGTACCTGGGTTTCCAATTATGATTGGAGGTCTGAATGACCAGGAGCATCTTTTTCTCAGGCCTCCGAGCCACAAAGTGGTAATAGCTCGGATGGTTCTTGGCCGAGGTAGGGACGTAACAACCAGCAAATACCTGCACTGGGAGGTCAGAGTGGTGAATCGCCCTCCACAAGATGATGGCCCCTATAATAACCCTCCAGGCATTGGGAGAGAGCTGCGAGGGGGCAAAATTGGTGAATGATAGAATGATCCTAATGACGGGGTGGATGGGAAGACGAAAACCTAACTTGAACATCTGCTCATACAAGCAGATTTCCCCATCCCTGCAGTGGTAGGCCCTCTCTTCTCTCAGAGGTCTCCTTAAGTGGATAGAGGGGCTAATGGAATATAAGTACCTGAAGTGCAGTAAATCCACCTCGGTAATGGTACTCTCGTACTCGTCTGCCTCAGAGGTGTCAACTTCACTTTCCGCATCCTCATCATCGTCAGACTCAACGTCGGCTGGGGCAGACGTGGACGGGTTACCGGGGAACCTCTGAGCAAACTCGGCCTCTGTTACGGCCGATAGAGGAATAGCATTTAGGATGCCAGGCACGGCCACACTTGGCTCTACAAGTTCAACCTCTGAAGAAGAACTAGAGGTGCTTGTGCCATTCTTAGACGAGGCACGACTAGAGACCTCGACATGGTCAGGGTTCTGGTCATCCTGAGTAGTGAAGTCCATGGCCTCTTGGAAATAGTCCACTGACATCGGATCAGAGGTAGAAGACTCAGACTCGGACATCGGCAAGTTGTTGGTAGAGGCGTCTGTCTGGTAAAAATTTTCAGGAGGACGAGGGTACACCACCTTGAGAGGAGGAGGAAAGAGGGGTCTGATGGGGGACTCTTGCGACCTACGAGCTTCTTCCTGAGCTCTCTCTATTTGTCTAATTTTATCCAAGGTCTTCTCCTTTAGAGATGGAAAGTCTTTAAGAAGTTGGTACAAGGGTCTGAGCATTTGGGGACGACACAAGGATTTTGCAGACCTTAAACTTGGGAATATCCTAAAAACTACAAACAAAGATGGCTTGAAAAGTTAAGGGAATTTTAGATCAAACTAAAGAACCTATGCAGGAAGCCTGCCCCACCGGAAAACTCAAGATCTAACCGGAAACCCCAAGATCTCACCGGGAAACTCAAGATCTAACCGGAATGTTCAAAATTAAAAATATCAAAAACGAAGGAGATGGAGAGGGAAGATACCTGAAGGTGAGGTTGGTGAACAATGTAGAGAGTATCGCGCAGGAAAGGAGGTATCCCTCAGCGGAACAATCGCTGGAGCAGAGGCTAGCTTCGGAGAGAAAAAATCGCAGAAAACAGGGGAGCAATCGCTTGAACAGGAGAGAAATGAGGAAGAAGAAGAAAAAGGAAGGTTTTAGCCTTTAAATACTTGGGCACGATTCCCAAGGCTCATCATTGCCTTGGGAAGCCCAAGGGACAATTGACAGCATGTGCCAACCAAGTGGGCACGCCTTAGCAATGGACAAGTGTCATGCGGGTATTGACTTTGGGGTAAATAGACCTCGGAGGCAAGAACCCCTTAGCCACCACTCTTCGCAAATGACTAAGGGCTGGGGGGTGATTGATATGCCCAAGTATGACCTCGGCCTATTGGAACATACCTCGGCCGAGATGAGAGCCGAGACGTTAGCCGACCCACCGGTGCAGGGGGGGCCCACGATATCATCCCTCGGCCAAGGCTACCTCGGCCCAGGCCGACACTAAGACATGCACTTCCCCCGGAACACTTCTCATATCACAGATAACATCAACTCCAGGTGCCAAGGAATAGTAACCCCGGTCAACAGTAGGCCAAGATAACAAGAAGCTAAACACACCTTCAGCATGAACCCTACCTCGTAGGAGGCCGAGGTTACCAGGGACCGCTTATCATCAGTACGCTAATGTCTCGTCCCAGGCCGATATAGGTGTTTACCTCGGCTGACATAAAGTCGAGACAGCGCATGCCACATAACGAATTGATCGGACGACCTACCCTTATAGCTCGGCCTCTCCTAGGCCGAGGCCATTCACCAGCACGACTGTCAAAGTATCCGTAAGCATTTGGATAAGGACACCTGGGCCAAGATCAGTTACAACAAGATTATTCCCCACATGTGGGGGGAATATTTCATCATCATCACTTATATGTGAACCTGACAGCTGGCACACCCTCATTGATGAGGAAACTACACACATGCACATTACATGCATAGGGGGTACATTACACCCCCTAGGCATTATATAAAGGGATCATCCCCTACCTTGCAAAAGGATACAGATATTGAAACCCTAGCTGAAATTATGTCTAAGTTTACACTGTAGAGGGAGAAAGAGCTTGAGAGGTTGTATCCATGGCCACTAGTGCCTTCTTTCAGTGATATTATTCACACACACTCACAGTGGACGTAGGCCGATTTGGCTGAACCACTTATGTTCTTTTATTCATTCCTCTTCTCCTCACCTCATTCTTGCCTTATTCATACAACTGTGCTGCCATTGTTACACCTGTGTCGAGCTAGCAAACTCCTCACCTGGTGGTTCTGATTTTCGGCATCATCATAGAGCACTGTGACAAAGAGATCAGTTCCTACGAGTTGCATTGGTCCTATACAAGGTGTTCGTGGCCTAAACGGGGCCATTTTTGGGATGTTTTGATTTTCCCTCCTCTAGCTGCATGTTTTGAAGCCTAAGTATGGTTATTTGAAAATTTTAGTCCTATTATTAAATCGGGTGTCCTATGACCACACGATCAATTTCTACGAGTTTAGTTACATTTGTCTCGTGCGAGGTGTCCACGTCCCTTATGGAGCTATTTGGGGGTTGTTTTGGGTTTCTACCCTCTAGTGGCATGTTTTCAAGCCTAAGTTTGGTTATTTCCAAATTGTAGATCTATTCTCAAACTGGTTGTCCCGCGACTACGAGGTCAGTTTTTACAAGTTGCATTGGTCTCATAGGAAGTGTTTATGTCCTTTACGAGGCCGTGTGGTGGCTGTTTTAGGGTTTTCCCCTTTAATGGCATGTTTTCAAGCCTGACTATGGTTATTTATAAATTTTAGTCCTATTCTCAAATAGGGTGTTCTATGATTATGTGTTTAGTTCCTACAAGTTACATTGGTCCCGTGCGAGGTGTTAGTGCCCCATATATTTTGGGTTTTACTCCTTTAGCGGCATGTGTTTTAAGCTTATTTTCGATTATTCGTAAATTTTAATCCTATCCTCAAATCGGGCTTCCCATGACTACGAGATCAATTCTTACGAGTTACATTGGTCCCGTGCATGGTGCTTATGAACCTAAACCTGCATAGTTCAAAAATAACATTCAATAATCAAACTAAGCATTCGTAAATGAAATGAAACATTCATAAGCAAACTAAAGTGCCAATATATCTTCCATGTCATAATAGGATACAAATTGGATTGTTAAAGGTCGATATAATAATATGATATAAATAGGGTTATCAAGGGTAAAATAATGTTTTGATACTCAATCTTTCTATAAATCAACTAAAAGATCATTGAAATTAGGGTTATCATCAAAAGCACACTTGAACTTTTTTGGAGCCTTTAATGCAACTCCTTGGGTAGTCATCCCCTTTGGTTCATGCATAATAATAGACCAATTGCCATCGTTTATACACTTTGATTAGAATACCTTCTTTACGTTCTAAAGGGCGCAAATAAACGGCTCGTCGACTATACGATCTTTACACTTCATCCTTTATAAATCTACCATGATAAGTTTGGAGTTAGATCAACTTTACAAGCATTCGTAGTGTCCTCCACCTTTACCTACTCCCAATAGACTACGATTTCTGTGATAATCAAATTCTAGGATTTGTTGGACAATCCCATAATAGGTTAGCACTGTATCTTTTGGATTTTTATCGCATTTGCTAGCTACACAGGTAGTGATGGAGAAAGTTGGAATTATACTATTTTGCGTCAAAATATTTTGCACAAATCGATATGAAACAAAATCAAAATCGTTGGCGCGTGAATTTTTTAAACTCTTTTTATAAGATGCATTTATTAGTGAATTTTTATTATGGCATGTTTTTACCACACATGAATAAATAACCGCACATATAAAAGGTGGAAATTACCTCTTTTGATATCCATGCCCTAAAATCATTCGTCGTGCAATTTCTCTTCTGATTTTGGTTAATTTCGTTCTCGTTTTTTCTAAAGGTAAATTGTAGATATTAGATAAAAATATATAGAATAAATATAATAAAACAAGAATAATTTAGTTAATTATGTAGCTACTTACTCTCTCATATCCTTAACTTCATCTTTGATGTCGAAAACATAACGAGTTATTTGCTCGTATTGTAGATTAGTGAGTCTCACCTCTTTATGGTTCACAAAAGGCAATTCATCCTCAAACTCCTCAGGATCCTCTATCACTCATTCTCAATGAGTATTGAACCTCCTCGTCTCTTATTCTAGCATATGTTCCTGAGTGTATAGCGATGATTTCACAGTTACATATTCTTCAGCAATTGACCTTCTAGTATACCATGTATTTTTTACGTAATCTTTGAAGGTTTTCATCTAGAGCTTGAAAGGATGCATCCAACGATACCCAAGAGAACCACACAACAATCCTCATCACAAAATGCACTATCAGGTGATGTTGATATCGAAGAACGACAAAAGAAAATATTTCACTAATAAATAAATTGCCTCAGCTAAATAAATGAGGGTTTTAATATGAGTCCTACAACAAATGACTTTAATTAATCATTAACTAGTTATTACTTTTCAATCGATCCAATTTACGTTTATCATATTTTATCATATGAGTCCTATGCGAACGGATGTAAATTGGAAATGTGCGCATGCATATTTTATCATAGTTATTATGTATTGTAGGTAGTGGTTTGCAAGTTACTAATGATAGGGTAAAGTAAAACCCTTGAGTAAGGGTATATTATTTTATTAAGGTTATGAGTCATCACAACTACCTTTCTATAAACCCCGTGTGTGGGATGTCTTACCGAAGTGAAATCAGAATAAGGAATCCTCTGGTACACTTACATTTTGATAGGGTAATTGTTAAGATACTTTTTGTTAAGGTTTATTATAAGAGAGTAGGACAAGAGTTTGAAAGTTTATGTGTACTATCAATCCAAGCAATCCAACATCACTATCCAGCAACCATACCAACATCCAATAATTATCTCGTACTCCTTATATTGTCCACATGATAAAACAAATACCAATAATAATATCTAAAGTAAGGGTTTATGTATGTTCTTGCTTAAAAGAGACATGTTTCTACTTATGTGTGCTACATAATAACGGCTCCTATATATAACAAGTGTCCCAAGTCATTAATAATGCATTCATGTTAATTCTTATTACATGAATGGGGTTCTCATAGTAAATCTCATCAGTTTGGTTCATAAATATCAAAAGTATTACTCTTAAAGCATAAGGTACAATCCTAATAAGTCCATATCATACACTATCAAATCTCAAGCGTCAATTTCTATAATTGGGGTCCAAATCTCAAATATTAATTTTTCCTGGTTTTGGGGTTTAGCGTTCAGGCTTTAGGGTGATAGTTTTCAATTTAAAATTTAGGGTATCTGATTTAGTATTTTGATTTTAGGATTTATGATCTATTTTTTAAGGTTTAGGTGTTTGGGTTTAGTCATTAGGGTTTAATAATTTGGGTTTAAGTTTTAGGATTTAGTAAATAGGGTTTAGAGTTTGTGTTTTAGGGTTATTAAATAGGGTTTTGATTTCCTATATTACATTTTAGGTTTTAGGACTTAGTGTTTTGGTTTTAGGATTTAGGGTTTATGATTTGGGTAATAAGTGTTAGGGTTTTTTGAATTAGGGTTTAAGGATTAGGGTTTAGGTTTGGGGGTTTAGGAATTGGGAATTAGGGTTTTAGGTATACGTTTTAGGAATTAGGAATTAGGAATTGCGAATTAGAGTATACAGTTTATAGTTTACGGTTTAAGTAATTTCTAAAGAGGGAAAGTGACGCTGCTAAGCACCCCTCCAGGCCACTTATTCTATTAAACATTTATGCCCCAAATAAGTAATCCACTAATATAACCTATAGCCCAGCCTTTGAACTTCAACCGGCCCAAAGTCTCATGTTCCACAAATTAATCAATTAGGTACTTTACATTTAAACTAATTGGGCAAACTAAACTTTTAAAATCATTGATCCTCTTAAATAAGAAAATTAATCTCATCATTTGAATATACATTAATACATAAGTCAATTGGATATTGAATTTCCCACTTAATTAGTTAAAAAAATAAACTAAGCGAGGTATTACACATTAAGGTAGAAGGGTATGTGGGTAATTGGCTATATACACACACATACACATACACAAACTCATACTCATACATACACACACACACATACATACCCACATATACACACATACACAGAAATATACACATACATAATATATATATATAATAAAGGAGGAGGGTTTTTTTGTCTTCCCCAACTGATGGCTCAGATCGAAAGTTTATGAATTTGGTCTTTATCAACTGACGGTTGAGATTACATCTTGGTTTTGTCTCCAAAATCAATTGTGCCGCTGACCATTTGTACCCACTAAAAACACAAGGCTCGAGGTCTGAGTTGAACACATTGGGAAAATCAATTGTGCCGCTTACCTCACGTCTCTCCCATATCCGCACTCCCATTTTCAATGCTCTCTCTCTATCATATTAGTGATTTATCATTCTTTTTGCGTTTTGTGTATACGGGTGGTTTTTGGTTGTTTTATTACGATTTGTTTTACATGTGTTGCAGAATACAGATCTAAAAATGAAACACTCACAGTATCCCCTCTTCATTTTTACGTGTGTTGCAGATCTATTTTTTTATAAGTGTATTGAAGTTTTACAGATTTAGGATCTAAGAATGTAGATCTAGGACCTGCGGTTCTTTATTATTGTGGTCTTGAAAGACATAATTTTTCACATATTTCTCAGCACTGAAGTTTTGTGGCCTTGAAAAACAAATAGGGGGAGTTGAAGTGGTTTCATTTATGTTTCATGTTTTGTGTGTACTGTGTTCATTACAGTAGTTGTTGATATCATTTTTACATGTGTTATAGATCGAAGAATACAGATCTAAAAATAAAACACTCCCAGTATCTCTCTTTATTTTTGCAGATCTATAAACACGGATGGATAAATGGGCTTTACAATGATGGATAAACACGGAGAGAAAGAGTGATGGATAAACATGCTGGCCATACAGCTCTACAGATGAGACCCATTTTTCACAACTGTTGTCATCAACTATGAGATTACACTCATATCTCATACCTGATGGTAAATAGAGGAAAGCAGGGAGTGATTGGGTTAACCATTCAAGACTCCAAATTACTGAGGGGAAATATTTTTTGGGGGCGTTAACATTTCTCCCAAAGCAACACGGGGGCATTAACATTTCTCCCAAAGCAACACACCTTACTTAGGTACATGCCTATTTTTTACTCTCTCTTCAGCATGCATCTCTTCAGTACCCATTTCCCTCTCTCTTTAATCGGAGACATAAAAAACGATTCAAACTAAAATCGGAGACATAAAAAACGATTCAAACAAAAAATGATTCAAACAAGACGCTAGGTGCTCAAAACCCATATCCCTCTCTCTCGAAAAATCTGTAACAAGGGACACGCGATGGAATTTTTCTCTGTACAATACACGGTGTGGTCTACCTTTGATCAAATGTACAACAATACAACATTTCCGGCGATTTTTTTGTTGTACTATTTTCTGGAAATGCCACAAAATCGAAAATGGGTTTCTCACCCATGGAATTTTTCATTTCTAACAGTTTATGTGGCTATGTCACGACTTGATGTTGATACTAATTATCTAGCTATGCCACGGATCTGAAGAGATGCATGCTGAAGAGAGAAAAAAATAGGATCTGATTCTGAAGACAATCTTCTATATTTTTGGTGAGAGTAAATCTCTGTTTTAATTATCTAGCTATGTCACGACTTGATGTTGGTACTAATTATCTAGCTGTAGTTTTAATTGTTGGAGCTTCGCTTACATTTTTCAAGGATTTGTGGATAACTACATGTATTATTTGACTCCGTTTACAAGGCATTTCATATTGGTTTTCAAGGGTGTTTTTGCTTTATTAATCTAATATGGTTTTTATTTTTGGTTTAAATTAGTATCAGATTTATTTACATATCCTTTTTTCTTAGCTTTTGTTCAGATCTACAAAAATGAGGTGGTTGTTAGTGAGTTAAATGGTTGTTCCTATGGAGAGAGAAAAGACTTATGTTATATTTAAGCACTGGAATAATCATTTGGTTCAGTTTGCGAATGAATAACTTATTATTTTAGGTGGTGAAGTACAATATATTTTAGTATAAAAGAACCATTTTGAAGGAAAAACTTCATTAAGCTTGCAGGGGTTTTATTTACTATCAAAATAATTAATTAATTTAGCCTGTTTAAGATATAAGCTTTTGGATACTCCAGAATGTATTGGCACTATAGATAATGAATTGAATATTGATTGATGTGTTTTTGAGTTTTTTTAATAATAAAATGCACTTAAAATGTATTTTTATTAAAATTTAGCTGTTTAAAATTTATTTACAATATTAAGTCAATTTTCCAACTTTAAAGTACCTGGTATTTAAGAAGATGTCTACGGTTTTATGTTCGGTGTTGGACCAATTTTTGCTTACCGTGATTTTTTTACTTAAATCTGAAAATGGTTCGTAAGGTGGTTGTACTTCCTTAGGATTAAAAGCAAGATTTGATGGTCCCACCTTATCTTGAGCACAAGGCTCAAGTAAAAGGACACCTACATCATATTGGAGAACTAGGCTCAATAAAATGACAGTCATCTATTTTAAATAGTAACCATTTTGCCTCTTTCAGTACTGACATCTTGATTTGTGGGTGTTATCTAGCAACAACTGCTCTCACTTTGTAGTTGCAGGAGAGAGAGAGACGATTTTGGGGCAGGTCTTCAGCTTAATTTGTTATGAAGCTTTGACATATGATTTCAATTTATGTTTAAATTGTAATCTCAATGGGCACTAGCGTGGCTTCAACGTTCATGCGTAACCTCAACACCTCAGATAGTCTGCCAGGATACGAAATCACCCTCACCCTTTCTTGGGTCGCCAAAATCATCTTCAACTTCCATGCTCTAAATTTATTTCTAATTTCAGTAATAAAATTTTTAGTTTTTAGATTTATTCCCTTGATGATTGTTATATTCTTCATATTTGACTTATAATACTAACAATTTTTTTTAGATTATTATCACAAGGTTCTCATTTGGTTTGTTGCATCTATTATATGCTTTTTATGTTGAAATTGTAACTTATGATGTTGCTTATGTGGTTGTTTAATGTTGTTCAATCTTTTATATGAAATTTGATACATGTGTATGCGAGTCACTGAATTTGGTAGTTTGAAATGTAATTCTATAAACTTTTTAAATTTCTTGAACTTGGTTTGAAGGATTACCTAAGCTTTTTAAATTCTATCAACTTTTTATATTACATGATATTTGGAGGAGTTTTAAAAAATAGTTATGAAATTTAAGGTTTAAAAAAATGGTGTTACGTAATTAATACAACGACAAATAGAAAATATAAAAAATAGTCACGATAAAAACAATTAAGAACATAAATTGTTTGCTCTAATTAAAGATCAGAGTATGATTACATGTGGAAAAATTCATACTACACATATTGCTCTAATTAAAGATCATTTCAAAAGTAACTTGAAATATAAATAAAAGAAAAATTAAATCGGAGATTTAATATTTTGTTAGTATTTTTTGTAAGTCATGCAAAACAATCCTAATGTTCTGCAGTTGAACAAGCTCGGGTTACTTTGAGAATGTATAATTTTAAAACCTTATTTGATGGATAATTTTTATTTACTCGAGTGAAATGAGTATCTTAGGCCATTAATTTTTTCTCAATTTTCGGTAGTGTGCGTGTTTTATAATCACAAATATTAGGGAGAAAATTTATCCCCGTGGTATCACGTTTGAAATATAGTATTTATATTTGCAATATTGGTGACACGTGTAAAATAAAAAATATTACGATAACAAATTTATCGTCTTGCCATCGGCACGGGGACAAAATATTACGGGAACAGATTTATCGCCGTGCCATTGGCACGGGTACACCCTAGTATATATATATATATATATATATATATATATATATATATATATATATATAGAGAGAGAGAGAGAGAGAGGGCAGTGGATCGAAAGTTTAGAGAAAGAGAGAGGGTTGCAGAGAAAGGTCACTAGAGAAAGGTCGAGAGAGAACGATATAGTAAAAATGGGGAGAGAGATCATGTGAAAAATGAAGAAAGGGATGGTTTGATGATGTGAAAAAAATAAAATGTCAGGGCAGTGTGGTCACGGTCCAAAGCCATGGCCAATGTTAACTAAAAACCATAACTTGCTCCTAGTCTGGGGACATGGCAGGAAATTTGGCACAAGTTTGGTGCCCAGGTGGTCATGGGGGTTGTAACGAACCACGATCGTGACCCCCATGGTTACGATCTTGGGCCATAACAGTGTTCATTAAATGTCATCCCTATTGGTAGTCATGGACCTGGTCCCACTTATTTTGTCTTGGTCATGATCTTAGGTCGTAACCACCTTGTCGTGGTCCTAGGCCGTGACCATTCCCAGTTTATGGTGTTGTGATACCCCCTGTTACGATCGTAAGTGATTTTCAAATATCTAATTAGCGTAGTAGTTTTTTGAAACTATTGTCTATTAGACTTATGCATATTATAATTTTTTATTTATAAGGGACTTTGATAAAGAATCGATATGAAAATTCCATAAGGATTTTCTTTGCCTAAAGAAATTCCAATGAGTACTTATTTATTTAGAATAGGACGCTCATTGTGAAAACTAAAGCTATTTTTAAGGATATAAGTACAACCATATTAGAAAATACTTGTCGAAATAAAGATATGAAAACAATCATAAAAGAAAATGTGCAATTATACAAATATCATTAAATGGATGCGTTCCTGAAGGGCTCAATAGAATTGTGAAATACCTAAATAAGGAATTCAAAAATAAAAAATCTTGGGGTAACTAGTTATTATCTTTGCTTGAAAATCAATCACAATCGACACTAATTCATTCATTGTATGAATTGAAAAACCCATCAATGATTCAGAATATATTAAGGACAACATTTTAGTAACCCATAGTCTCCGTTCATTAGATATTTAAATATTTATATCATCCTAAAGAGGATGACCAGATAATTTAGTCCAAAAGTTGAATATTTATATGTTATTATAAAACTTGTGGGGGTTCCGTCCCTCTTCTTAAAAAAAAGGATGACAAGATAATTTTAGTCCAAAAGTAGTATAATTGTATGTTATTAGTGCATTGTTAAGTTTGGTCCATACCATATCCTATATTTTTAGCGTGTTGTTCTACATATCGCAATGCATGCGACCATGCATAGCATTTACAATCAATCTATTAGCAACAAACAATTAGCATTGACTTGCAAGCTCGGGAATAATATCAATTATATGATGCTATACATTTCTTAAAATTATTGGTGTGACACTTTTAAGTCTACCCATCCATGTCTAGTTAATTATGTAGATGGAAGCTAAGTCAAAACAGTTATGACTTTTCGTAAACAACATATTTTCCAATTTCTACTTATGAACATAATGTTACATGTATAACTCAAATTCAAAGAGGTATTAATGGATATATATGCACAACAAATTTTAGTTTTATACGTAATGAACTCCAAAAGATTCATACAATCCAAGTCCTATATATTAGATAAGATGACGTTTTCACTCTTTTTCACCAAAGTCTTATGGAAGTCAAGATTCATGAAAAAAAATGAGATTGGAGTAAAAACCTGTATAATTTTTTCACCAAATAAATGTTGAAAGAAATATTCAAGAAGCCCGAGTCTGAGATGAGAATGTGTTGACTTAGTCTTTATAAAAATGTGATCATTAGGGGGGGGGGGGGGGGGGTATCCAATCAGGGGGATCATCTTATTAAGGGGAGAATCGAAGATCGTGTTATTTTGAAAATATACAAGCTTTAATCTATTTCCTTTCATTCAATTTTTTTATAAAGGTTTTAATAAAAATTCAATAAATGCATCTAACACCGATTCAATGATCACAAAAGTTTTACTCTTTTTCCTTCACTTTAGTTTTTTCCCACTAAAACGTTTTGATGAAGCAAATTGAATAGTGAAAATGGAGCCATCCAAGTGGGAGTGTTGTAAAATATATATAACAATGAATGTCCACTTATATCCCATATTGCAATAAGTGTGTTTTGGGAGGTTTTAATTTGTACTACGAATAGGGATCATCCATCTTGATTATTGAGAGAGAATGAAATGAAAAGTTTCCCCTATCTAAACTTTATCTGTACTTTATTTTTCACAACATTCTTTTATTTATTGTCTATTAAAGTCAATAAAAAAGGGGTTAATTTAGTATTATCCCATTGTTGTCAACCTCTATAATAAGGTGCCATGGATTTCAAATTTGTTAACCCACCTTTAAAGTATGGCATGGTGACTCTCTCACCCTATTAGCTGAAACATTAAAAATTGTGGAGTCTAACAGAACTACTTATTTATTATTTTGTGCTTTTATGTGACCCATGCTTGGTGTTAAAGATGTACAACAATCAACCCAATCATAAAACATTCTTAGTGAGACTCCCTGATCAGCCTAAACCTTATTTTTTTCGGCCAAATTTTTTCATGATCCTTATTTTGTCTTTTTCTGTGAAAACTTTAAAATTAAATATCTCCCTAAAATATAAGTTCACTTGAGACAAAATATATATTTTTTAAAATGTATCGACAAGATCTATCAAATGAGATCCATGAATGATATTTAATTTTGAAGTTCGAAATTTAAAATTTTGCAGTGCAATTTTTGTTGTCTTTTTCAATGGTAAAATATCACAATGTGAAATTACAGTGTGAAATTTCGAGCTACGAAATTTAGTGAAAATGCTTATTTTTACTGATTACGCAGTGTGAATTCTGAATGAGAAATTTGCAATGTGAAATTTTGAAGTGTAATTTCAAAATGAGAAATTTCAGTGGTTGTCAAAGCATCGTCGGAGGATCGTCAGAGTATCGTTGAAGTCACCTATATGCCGTCGAAGTACACCGGAGTGTCACCGGAGGGTCGTCGAAGGGTGTCTAGAGCCACATAAGTGCCGTCAAAGTACACTGGAATGTCACTAGAGCAACAGAGATGCAACGCCAGAGGTTTGTCATAAAGTCGCCGAACATATTGAGTGAGCTAAAGTAGAGAGATAAAAAGAATTAACAGTGAGTTAGTTATGGTAAATGGTATTTTGTTATACTCTAAAAGAGTTAGGCCTCTTCGTTGCCGATGGCGTGGACCAATTACAAAATAGGAATTAAAATTAATGGATTTTTATGTGTTTTTTGTTAAGGTTCATTAAAAAGTTCATTCTTTTGGTTCACTTCTAAACATATATATATATATATATATGTATGTATGTATGTATATATATATATATATATATATATATATATATATATATATATGTATGTATGTATATTTCGTATATTCGCGTTTTTCATATATTTACATATTTCGTACATTTATATATTTCATGTATTTAATTTATTCTATATATTTCATATATTTCCTATATTTCATGTATTTAATATATTCCGTATATTTATATATTTCATGTACTTAATATATTCCGTATACTTCATATATTTCGTATATTCCGTATATTTCGTATATTTCATGTATTTAATATATTCCGTATATTTCATATATTTCGTATACTTTTTAAAAATAAATGTGCGACGTATATTTCATATATTTCGTATATTTCATATATTTAATATATTCCGTATATTTATATATTTCATGTATTTAATATATTCCGTATACTTCATATATTTCGTATAATCCGTATATTTCATATATTTCATGTATTTAATATATTCCGTATATTTCATATATTTCGTATACTTTTTTAAAATAAATGTGGGAAATATATAAATATATAAAATATATATAAATCTACAAAATATATACATCTATAAAATATACGTGATATATGAAATATACATATATACTACAATATATAAAATATACGAAGTATACATACATATTAAAATGTACGAAATATATATATTTACAAAAAAGGAAATTAACTTTTTTGAATTTGACTTGGAATTGTTGCGCTAACGGACCCTAAGTTCTTAACCATCCATGTCCATGCCAGGGTTTTGGAGAAAGCAGTTAACTGTCAACAGATGAAGGCATAATTTGTCATCTACATAGCCACCTACATCTTTAATCTACAACACGTAGATAAACCCAAACAGACATTCAAACCCAATTGGAGATCATAGTACGTACATACCAGTTTGTGGAATGCCGTTGTTTGTATAATGCCTTTGTTTGAATTCTCCAAATGCAAAAGGTGCAATTTGTTTGTCTAAATGCATGTGTTAAAACAACCCAACATATTTTATGGGACATCTAATAACGTCCACTAAGAGTGGAGCAAAGTTGGCACAATTTTAATGTAAATGACTTCAGTCAGGTATTTGGTTAACTTTAATCATGCTCCATACTACTATGATTATGCTAGTATTTTTCTTAATCAACAATCTTGAATCACATGAATAGTTTTAAGTCGACCAATTGTCTAAATGTCTATGATAAAACAAAAAAAAAATTATATGTAAATATCAAAACAGACATATGGAGGAGAAAAAAAAATAGTCACAATTTCCTTTAAAAGATTCCACACATTCATTTGGTAGCTATATTTAAAATGAGTGTGCTACTAACTTGTACAATAACTCATGTATACAACCTTCAAGGAATCCATGCTCAAGAAAATAGTAAAGTCCAGTAGAAAGGACTACTTGTTGACATATCGCTTTATGAGGTATCAAGTTCAAGTTGCATTCATATTAAGTTCATCAAAACAATTTTACATGGATTCGCTTCCTAACCAGCAAGTGGATTTCATAAAAAGCCTTTTTGGATCAATAATTATAATCCAGACAAAAGATAATACAATGGTGGATTTCTTGTTCACCAATTATTGTATCTCTATGTTTTTTAAATGCCTCTGTTAGAGAACATTGTGTTACATTGAAAATGACTTGTGTCAGAAAACTGTTTGCTACTTTGAAAATGAATGTGTTAGAAAACTCCGTGCCATATCTAAAGTGCATAAGTTAGAACCTCTCTGCTATATTTGTTATATTTGAGTAGTACTTATGTCTACATTCAATGAATATAGTAACAATTTCATTTAAATGGCACCACACATTCATTTGTTAGCTATTCCAGTAGAGTTTTTTTTATGTGACATTCGGAGAATGCCTTTGTCAGAGCCTGAGTGTTAGCAAAGAGTGGATTTTTTTTGTTGTTGTTGTTGTTGATTATGACTTTTTAGTAGACATTTTGATGTCAAGTCCCTGTTATGGATTTGTATACGGGATAATTAGAACATACGTGAGAAGAGGCATTTAGTCCCCTGGGTCTACTAACGAAAAAAAAAAATAAGATGTTGTGATCGGTGACAATAGAAATTGTTGGGATAGGAGTTATCACCAAAAATCTATATTTTTATTGATGAATGCACTGGGATTTCTGCAGCAACTATTTCATAGTCCCATTACTGAAGCTCACTTTTTTTACGATCAAATGTTTGTTGAACGATTGTTAGAATTTTAACCATCTTCTATACTTTACATGCATATGATAAAATTTACTTTCAATGTGTATATAGTTTATGTTTATCTGAAACACTAAAATATACAAACTATTTATTAAATATTCTATTTTACCATAGTTTTGTATCGCATAGGCATTACTAGATATAAATCATAAGCTGAAGTTTGCTTTCTATAAGTCCATGCGGAAGGACATTAAGCTCATGAATATATGTAGATTTAAATTATACATTAAAAGCACTGAATTCCCTTTTTTTAAATTATATGGATTATTATTCATTCTGTTTAATTGATAGCTTAAATAACTCCATTGAAAAACACGCAGATGCAATTATTCAGGTCTAATATGTTGACGTCAAATACATTATTGCGTTTCCTAATTGACAGCAGCGTAATGGATAGACATTGGGACTTGATGAAAAGAACACCGTTATGGACACTATTCAGCACATATGCAAGGGGTCAGGTGACAGAGAAATATTACAAAAATATGATTCCAACTCGACATCTATAATCCAATGTTTCGACATCAAAAGCAACAAGTTCAGGGTTTGAGGGAAGTTGGTGAAATTCGCAGCCAATCATGTGTCAAGTAGGAAGTCTAGACCGAGGGGGCTCAATTGAAATACACGAGGGAAGTTCCAAAAGATATATCTATTAATAGATATCTCAACACATATACCTAGTTGTTAAAAAAGAAGGCTGAAACAACATTGTTGGCAACACTCAAAGTCAGCAGTGATGAACTGTTAGTGACGTTGTATGACTCATTGCTCTTCATTTCTACGTATCATTAATATTCCCAAACTTCCCGTTATCCTGAAAATCAAAGCATATAACTAGGCTTTAGCAGTTCATACATGGTTGATAAACTCATTGGGGAAGAAAATGACAGATAACAACCTGTCGACAGTAATAGGTTGGCTTTTGCTAAGAATTTACATTATTGTAGGCATACACAAAATACACAAAAAATTACATTTGACTTAAATAACTTTACATATTTAGTACCAAGACTATACCTAGTTAAATATTCCTTTACGATTAAACCCCTGCTGCAATCACGGCTAGGTACTTTGACCAAATGGATGTTATCATCTTGTTAACTTATCTATAAAAAAAAAAAAATCACTGATGAATTACATGGTCCGCACATTTTACTTTTTGAGAGTGACTAATTATATTGTATTACTTTTTTTTTCTCAAAACATAAACAACAAGCAACTAACATATTCTGATACAATGTCTGTTCTGGCTTTTTGAGGTCACAAATCTGGTTACCCCTGTTAATGAATTCAACACCGAGATTCAGGGTGGAGCCAGGGGTGGCTTGGGGGAACACCAGCCCGCCCTAAAAAAATGTAGTGTTAATTTAAAAAAAGAAGTGTTGAAATTTAAATTCAACCCACACCTACTAGGACTTTTGGTGAGATGATATTTGTTGTATGGATTCATGATATTTCAATATACCTCTATAAAAAAAATCAACTGAAAATAATGTTTTTTGTTATTTTTGAAAAATAGATAAAAAAACTGGCGTGAAATCCTGGCTCTGCACTGTCGAGATTTCTTCGTTGGGACATCCAAAATATGAATAAAAGGTTCCCCAACATAAACTTGGATACTTTGAAGGTAAACATAAAGATGTTAATCCATGCGACTTTAACATTTATTTCAATACGTGTTTTGTTGACATGCCTCTATTTACAGTTGAATCTGTAAACACTCCTAACAGTTGTGGAAAATGGGGAAAGAGACCATCTCTTGTCATCGTGGACGAAGAAAAAAGTGCAGATTGTAATTTTTTAGAAGAGATAAGAATAAATTCAAATGATAAAAACATTTCTTCAACGAGCATTGACAGCAACGAAGACGGGTTATCTGAAAGCTTAATCTATTTATCGGCAACACCAATATCAGCTAATAATGCGAATATGTCATTCCACACACCGGTTGAAGCCATAAGAAGAAACCTAAATGATCTATTAGAGATAGATGACAATATGGAAAAATATCTAGAATCGAACAATGATTATAGTGACCTCGTACTTGATATGCTAACCCTTTATGCAAGAGTTGGATGAACTTGAACGAAAGTAGTATAAAATGTATGGACCAACAATGCAAACAATAGAATACATTGATTACCTAGAACAAAATAATGACGAAATGGATGAGGCAATCGAAAAATTAGGATCAAGCAGGGTCAGGGAACTCGAAAATGAGTTGGACGTGGAGAAGGAAAGGGTTGTAATCTTGCAACAGGATCTGTCAAAATTGGAAATCGAAGACAAAGAAGTTTCAGACTAGGCTAAACACATAGATAGTTAACAACAGTGAGTTGTCGTCAAAGGTATAAGTGAATTAAATGTTTGGTACCGAATGCCATTTTTTATTAATACAATTAGTAAAATATCCCAACAATTTTTATTTTGTTTAAGACATATCAATGAATTTGAGTTTGTTTGTGTAACTAAAATGGTTGTTATTTCCATTCGATAACATTATTCCACTATAAGGAAATGACTTACAATTCATTAAAAGAATATATTGTATAACCATTTGTCTTCGCATGTAACTATTGTGTCAAGAGAACGGAACCACTTGCAAAGTGTCAAGTGCAACACTCAGTTTTCATGAGGAGCATGTCATGAGTATAAAATTGTAGCTGAAACTTTTTCAGTGTAATAATGAGGGACATAATGACAACAAGCTTACGACGATTGGAGATAAAGTACAAGAAATTGCATTCCTAAAATGTGATCTTGAGATTTTTGAATAAGACGCCACAAAACTCCACGTGTGATCAAAGGTATCAAGATATGACAACTACAATGAAGGAAGAGTTTGAATTGGAAATAGCTAAATCGTAGAGGATAATATCATAGTTGAAACAGAAGATTGATCATGTCTCATCGGATGCTAATTAATGTAGAAAATGGCCAAAGAACGGGGTAAATTGATAGTGATACACTTAAAGGATATTGATGAGCAAAGGAATAAGTTGAACTATGTTGATGGGGAAAATAGGGGTCTGCGGATATGCAACATTGCTCTTCAAAACATGGTTGTGTAACTCTATGGAGATCCTGACTGCCCAAACTCCAATCCTTCGACTAAAAACTCGAAAAATAGAGTTTCTAACAAGAAACTTGAGTTCATATACCAACCATAGGTTAAACAGCCAAATAAAAGGTCAGGTGAAAGAGTTAAAAATCTGGTGGCATGCAAGATGCCTTATAAAAAATCGTAAAATCTAGTGATAGAAAACCCCAATGAACTTAATGAGGCAACACTGGTACAAAATTTAGAACGGGAGGAACTATTTTTGTTCAAAATGAGATTCAAATACCACTTTATGAAAAACATATATCACCTTCTTGACAACAAGACCAGGTAAAATTATGCACATACTACGAAAAGGCTCCCATCAGGTAATAAACGTACCTACGATTCATGCATGTACCCACATAAGCTTTGACATAATTTTGCAATTTTCAAATGAAAAATAAATTTATTCCTGAAATGATAGTACGGTAGCATGGAAGCTATCTTTTGATTCAATATCTTTGCATGACATTTAAGACTTGCTTTGGTAGGCACTAATTTCAAACAATGTGAGTACGTAACATATACATGAAATAATCAATCCAAGTTCATCATATGACATCGTTTACACATGTCAATATAATATATACATTTATTTCATTAAAAACATTGCATATGATTGACTATTACACGACAATCCTACTGGATCAATACGAGAATGATGCTAATCCCGACAACATATGCATGGCAACGTCTGCATGGATATTAATATACGAAATTCATATTTTCGCATACGTAAATAACTAACCTATTTCGAAATATGGATTGTACAAAAATTTATTAATCCCCAAAGAAAACTTTACATATGTTAATGAATTACTAACACTCGGGTTCGTTGTGAGGAAGAACAACTCACAATATATTGTTATTTCTACTATTTATAAATAACAATTGTACAGAATTATGAACAATTAAAATAATGACAGAATAGAAACAGAATAATAGAAATGAAATACTTACTAGAATTTGCAGAAATAATAATAATAATTAGAAAGAAATCCGAGCCCTGTTCAACAGTCTCCTTAAGACAAAATTATTCCTCCAACGTGCTTGAGTTTAATGAATAATTGCCTCCCAAGATAGAACGGATTTTCGGATTTAATCAAGCAGCACAGCAATGAATAATCCCAGCGAACACAATTTCTGTGTTTGTACTCAACAGAACCAAGAGCATGCAATGCAGAAATGAAGAAAATAATTTTCTGGGCAGAGGAAATAATGCAGTAGCAATTTCGAAATTTTTCAGTAGTTAAAACTGAGGGGGTAACATTTTATTTATAGTAAATGTCTTGACTGTTGGGAACAGTCAAAACTGAAATTAACTGTCAAAGCAGTTAATTTGGTTAACTGCTGACTCTTGAAATTAACTGATTATCAGTTAATTAAAGATTAATTAATTCCGTAATTAATTAGTTAAAGCCCAGAAAGTTAATTAGATTCGGCCCAAAAATTTAAGAATTTTTATAAGCCCAAGCCCAAGCCCAAGCCCAAGCCCGAACCCGAACCCGAACCGAGCCGAGCCGAGCCGAGCCGGCCGAACGCGCGCGCGCGCGCGTGTGGACTTTTGACCGAAAGTCAACCCGAGCATAGCTTAGGTCATCTCCCCTTCAAAGAGTTGGGATACCCCCAAGGCATCCAAGCCTTAGTCCATACTTGGGGTGTTATTAACTCATCAAAATTCCACTACTCTTCCAATGTGGGACAAGAGTTAAAACACACCCAATTCATTAACTTTCATTGCTTTGTGAGTCACTTTGGGGACATAATTATCATTCATAACTTATTGAAATTGGACATATGAATATACTACGTTAATCTCCTTGCGGAGGTGAACGCATTCGTATATGGTCCCACAATTTCCGTAGTGTGGGTCCCACCTAAATTTGAGCTCAAAGTTGCTCAAAAATCTGTCCAGAAAAATCTGGACAGCTTTAAATACCCATTTATATTCCAATTTTCCAACAATCCCCCACATGAATGATATATCGCTATAAATAAAACAAAACAGATGCTGATGCAGATGCAGACACAGGTTGAGTAAAACTGAAGACTTATTGCATCGGGAGAAGTAGCCTAGTGGCCTTGAACTTTCCTTAGTGATATACTATCGGATTTACTTGGTTAATCAGTAGACTTCACGTCCTTGAACCGCCAACCGTTTTTGTAAACCTAGACAACAGTATTCACACAACAATTCTTCATCACAGTTGGTTCTCACGTTTGTGTTCATTTTGGTCGTGAACACCACTTGGTTCCGTAACTATTTTAGAGAATATGCCTTTCATTATTCTCATAGAAGTGGCCCCCTTCTTACTTACGTAGGTGACTTCCATAAAGAGTATTCTGCAATACCCCACTTAGACGTACTAAGATATAGATGTCATTAAAAGCATAACTTATCCTAATTTCGCGGCAGATATGCACTGTCTCATCTTTGGAATGGATAGGATTAAATATCCTCCAGTGCTTACTGAATACAACGTAGTTCGGTTTGCCCATTAAACCTAGATCTTGGGATCTCCAGTCAGCTAGGTTGGGTTGCCACTATATTGATTCTTATTTATTTATAGGCTTTAGACCCATTCCTCTCGATGATCTTTCAACTTGCTCTCGGTTTAAACCTTTCGTTAGTGGATCCGATATATTATCTTTTGACTTTACATAGTCAATTGTGATCATTCCGTTTGAGAGAAGTTGTCTAACGGTATTGTGTCTACGATGAATATGTCGTGACTTTCCGTTATACATGTGATTTTGTGCTCTTCCAATCGCTGATTGGCTATCGCAATGTATACATATTGCGGGCACAGGTTTAGACAAATTTGGAACATCCTCTAAGAAATTTCGAAGCCATTCAGCTTCTTCTCCAGCTTTGTCTAATGCAATGAATTCAGATTCCATTGTTGATCTAGCAATGCACGTTTGTTTTGAGGATTTCCAAGATACGGCTGCACCTCCGAGGGTAAACACATACCCACTCGTAGACTTAGAGTCTTTTGTATCAGATATCCAATTTGCATCGCAATGTCCTTCAAGAACAGCTGGATATTTTGAGTAATGCAATCCATAGTTTTGAGTATATTTTAAATAACCCAAAACTCTCAATATTGCTTTCCAGTGATCTCTTCCTGGATTACTCGTAAATCGACTTAGCTTACTTATTGAGTATGCTATGTCCGGTCGCGTACAGTTCATGACATACATTAAACTGCCGATAATACGAGAATATTCTAGTTGAGATATGCTTTCACCATTATTTCTTGCTAGATGTAAATTTACATCTACAGGTGTCTTGGTAGGACTAATATCATACTTCTTGAATTTTTCAAGAACTTTCTCAATGTAATGAGATTGAGATAATATAAGTCCATCCGATGTTCTAGAAATTTTAATTCCTAATATAACATCGGTGATTCCCATATCTTTCATGTCAAATCTACTACTCAACATTTGTTTTGTAGTTTTGACAATTTCCAAGTTACTACCCATGATAAGCATATCATCAACATAGAGGCATACAATGACATATCCATTATGAATGTATTTAAAGTAAACACATTTATCGCATTCATTAATTTTGAAACCATTTGATAACATTGCATTATCAAATTTTTCATGCCATTGTTTAGGTGCTTGTTTTAATCCATATAGTGATTTAACAAGCTTACATACTTTTCCTTCTTGTCCGGGAGCTTTGAACCCTTCAGGTTGCTCCATATAAATTTTCTAGTCTAGTTCACCGTTTAAGAATGCAGTTTTTACATCCATTTGATGTATTTTAAGTCCATTAATAGCAGCTATTGCTATTAACATCCGAATGGACGTTATTCTTATTACCGGTGAATATGTGTCGAAGTAATCCAACCCTTCCTTTTGCCTATAGCCTTTAGCTACAAGTCTAGCTTTATATTTATCAATTGATCCATCGGCCTTCAATTTCTTTTTGAAGATCCATTTATAACCTAACGGTATTGAACCTGGTGGAAGATCCACTAGTTCCCATGTATGATTTTGTAATATGGATTCAATTTCACTATTAATTGCTTCTTTCCAATTGGAAGCATCGGGTAAGGATATAGCTTCTTTATACGATTGAGGTTCATTTTCTAACAAATATGTTAGAAAATCCGGACCAAAAGAAGTCGAGGTTTTTGCTCTTTTACTACGTCTTGGTTCATCCTCTATTGATTCAATAGGTTAATGAGTACCACTTGTAGTAGCTTGATATGTCCTTTTAGGAGGACCAGATTCTCGGGTCATGCTATACGGGAATTCATTTTCAAAAAATGAAGCATCCCTCGATTCAATAACCGTATTTACATGAATGTCCGAAATCTCAGATTTACAAACTAGAAATCGATATGCACTGCTATTAGTAGCATAACCGATGAATACACAATCCACGGTTTTTGGCCCTATTCTTACCTTTTTAGGTTTAGGAACCATCACTTTGGCTAAGCACCCCCACACTCGTAAATATTTATAGGAAGGTTTTCGACCTTTCCATAATTCATAAGGTGTCTTATGAGTCTTTTTGTGAGGTACTTTATTGAGAATGTAATTAGCAGAAAGTAAGGCTTCCCCCCACAAATTTTGTGGAGCTCCTGAACTTAATAACATTGAGTTCATCATTTCTTTCAAAGTACGGTTTTTGCGTTCAGCAACACCATTCGATTGAGGAGAATAAGGAGCGGTTGTTTGATGAATAATCCCATTTTCAGAACAAAATTCCTCAAATGGATATTCATATTCACCTCCTCTATCACTTCTAATAGCCTTTATCGTTTTGCTTAATTGATTCTCAACTTCATTTTTATATTGTTTAAATGCATTAATAGCCTCATCTTTACTATGTAACAAATATACATAGCAATATTTTGTGCAATCGTCAATAAAAGTAATAAAATACTTTTTCCCACCTCTAGTTTGAACAAATTTTAAATCACAAATATCGGTGTGAATTAAATCTAAAGGTTCAGTTATCCTTTCAATAGAATGGAAAGGTAATCTAGCTAATTTAGATTCCACACAAATTTCACATTTATGATTTTTATCTATATTGAATTTTGGCAAAAAATCCAAGTTAATTAATCTACGCAATGTATCAAAATTAACATGTCCCAATCTAGCATGCCAAATATTAGATGACTCAATCAAATAAGAAGAACTAGCAACTTCATTCATAGAAACAGATGTTTTAGGGGTTACAGTAAGAACATTCAATTTAAAGAGCCCCTCATTTAGGTAGCCCTTTCCTACATACATGTCATTTTTAGACAACACAAAGCGATCCGACACAAACACAAGCTTGAAACCATTCTTAGTAAGGAGAGATCCCGAAATCAGATTCTTTCGGATATCAGGCACGGGAAGAACATTGTTGAGAGTAAGTTCCTTTCCAGAAGTCATTTTCAAAGCAATCTTTCCTTGTCCCACCACCTTAGAAGTGGAAGAATTTCCCATAAAAAGGTTCTCCTCATTTTCCAAAGGCTTATAGGTGGAGAACATCCATTTGTTTGCACAAATGTGTCGTGTGGCTCCAGTGTCCACCCACCATTCCTTGGTATTTCCAACCAAGTTACATTCAGAGACAACGGCAGAAAGATTCATATCCGCCAAATCATTGGTGATATGGTCACCCTCAGTCACATTTGCTTGAGAGTTATTTTAATTTTGCTTCTTAGGCTTACGACACTCACTTGAGCGGTGTCCCGGTTTACCACAATTGTAGCATTTGCCTTTGAACTTTTTCTTGTTATGTTTAGAAGTGCCTTCCCCATCATATTTTCGTTTGTTCTTTTTAGGACCTTCAACGACATGGACCTTTGTTTCCATCGGATTCTTCCCACTTTTCTTTTGAGATTCACGGTTGTCTTCTTCGATTCTTAGCCGGACCACCAACTCCTCCACATTCATCTCCTTACGCTTGTGCTTGAGATAGTTTTTGAACAAAGTCCAAGAAGGTGGCAACTTTTCAACAATTGCAGCAACTTGGAAAGTTTCACTAATTGACATTCCTTCAGCATGAATGTCGTGGAGGATCACTTGGAATTCTTGCACTTGCGAGATCACAGATTTAGAATCAACCATTTTGAAGTCCAGAAAACGCCCAACGATAAATTTCTTCATCCCAGCATCTTCAGTTTTATACTTCTTTTCTAAAGAATTCCATAATTCCTTGGAAGTTTTGATAGTGCAATAGACATGGTACAAAGTCTTGTCCAAGTAGGCCAAAATATAATTTCGGCATAGGTAGTCTGAGTGCTTCCAAGCATCGACAGCAGCAACCTTTTCAGCATCATCTCCCTCTTGAATAGAGGGGCAATCTTCATATACAAACCTGCCCAGTTGGCAGGTAGTGAGATAGAAGTACATTTGTCCTTGCCAACGTTTGAAGTCAGCCCCAATGAACTTTTCAGGTTTCTCCCCGTGTGGCATACATACGGGTGCAGTCACACTTGTGTTGGTGACAATCAGTTTCGTAGGAGTAGTGTTCGTACTTTGCGATTCCATTTCTGTTACAAAAACAGAATTTTTATCAATGATAAAATTCATATATAATGAATTAATCAAAACAGAATACAAAATTATGTGCAACAATTTCCTCCAAATATGATTCACAATAAATGAATTCCAAAAGAATTCAAATAATAATTCAGAATAAAAGTGAAATATAAACAGAATTCCGTACAAAACAGAATTAAATTATAAAATCTGTGTCACACTAATTTTTAATAATAAAAAGAATTCCGTACAAAACAGAATTATAATTTAAGATAAAAAAATTTAGATAAACAGATTTTAACAAGAGTACACAAATAAAATTTTATTTTCTAAAACAGAATATAAAAAGAGTATAGAAACTAATTTCTATATTAAAACTGTTTTACTAATTTCTACAATAAAGCAGTAAATTAATTCATTTTTCTGTCAAAACAGATTTTATTTCAAACAAATAAATTTCTGTAATAAAAAAAATTCTGTACACAAAAAACAGTAGAACTAATTAATTTTGTCTTAAGATTGTTATTTCTACTATTTATAAATAACAATTGTACAGAATTATGAACAATTAAAATAATGACAGAATAGAAACAGAATAATAGAAATGAAATACTTACTAGAATTTGCAGAAATAATAATAATAATTAGAAAGAAATCTGAGCCCTGTTCAACAGTCTCCTTAAGACAAAATTATTCCTCCAACGTGCTTGAGTTTAATGAATAATTGCCTCCCAAGATAGAACGGATTTTCGGATTTAATCAAGCAGCACAGCAATGAATAATCCCAGCGAACACAATTTATGTGTTTGTACTCAATAGAACCAAGAACATGCAATGCAGAAATGAAGAAAATAATTTTCTGGGCAGAGGAAAGAATGCAGTAGCAATTTCGGAATTTTTCAGTAGTTAAAACTGAGGGGGTAACATTTTATTTATAGTAAATGTCTTGACTGTTGGGAACAGTCAAAACCGAAATTAACTGTCAAAGCAGTTAATTTGGTTAACTGCTGACTCTTGAAATTAACTGATTATCAGTTAATTAAAGATTAATTAATTCCGTAATTAATTAATTAAAGCCCAGAAAGTTAATTAGATTCGGCCCAAAAATTTAAGAATTTTTATAAGCCCGAACCGAGCCGAGCCGGCCGGACGGACGGACGAGCGCGCGCGCGCGTGTGGACTTTTGACCGAAAGTCAACCCGAGCATAGCTTAGGTCATCTCCCCTTCAAAGAGTTGGGATACCCCCAAGGCATCCAAGCCTTAGTCCATACTTGGGGTGTTATTAACTCATCAAAATTCCACTACTCTTCCAATGTGGGACAAGAGTTAAAACACACCCAATTCATTAACTTTCATTGCTTTGTGAGTCACTTTGGGGACATAATTATCATTCATAACTTATTGAAATTGGACATATGAATATACTACGTTAATCTCCTTGCGGAGGTGAACGCGTTCGTATATGGTCCCACAATTTACGTAGTGTGGGTCCCACCTAAATTTGAGCTCAAAGTTGCTCAAAAATCTGTCCAGAAAAATCTGGACAGCTTTAAATACCCATTTATATTCCAATTTTCCAACATATATAACTTGACTTTATGACACTGACAACTACTGTGAAAATTTCTAACGTTTATTGAACTATCAAATCGGTTATTAATACTTCTTACAACCATGTAATAGATTTATATGACTAATAGTTTCGTCGCTTTAAATGCCTGATACCAGATACATATTCATATATAAACTTACCACCCTCTTTATTTTTTATTAATTAGTATAAAATGCTGCCATTATGCTAATATATATCTTCCATCTACATAAAACTAATTACATTTGGTGTTCATTAATCTTGATATGATTATGCCAATTCATTAACACAATTGATATAAAGTAAGCTTGATCAAGTTATATGCATGAATACATTTGAAAAATGCAAGAAGAGGTGAGGCATAAGAATAATGCAGGAATAAGGAAATTTGTCTACAATGTCATACTAAAAAAACAATAGAACATTTCGGAAGACATTTATCCTCACGCGACACGATGATGATTTCTACTTCACTTTACTATACCTTGACAAGGAGAAGGGTATGTGATGCCATTACAAAATGTTCCTAAAACACAAGGAAAATAGCATCTGAGACACTTGTTATGAGGAGGCTAAGCAAATGGCACGATCACATTAACCTTGGAATTCTTTTTTTGACATTATGGTTGCATCCAGGGACGAAGGCATGTGAGGCCCAGTGGGAGTTGTAGCCTCCCAGTGAAGTAATAAAAATAAATAAATAAATAATTTTTTTTAGATATATATAGTTTTGGATATGAATTTATAAAGTTAGAAATATATTGGGAAAGGATGCAATTTAGGAAACTTTTTATAACTTAACCTAACTAAACTTATCCAAACAACTTAAAGGTATGAAACCATCTCCAACCTTGTTTTGGTTTTTTTTAATAAATTTAATCCCAAAGTTAACAACAACTCTTGCATATTTATATTTTGTAGATGTATTGGTATTTTTTTTTTTGGAGTAAACTATTTGTATTGTTATTTATTTGGAGTAAACTATTTGCATTGATTTTTTGGGGGGTAAATATTGTTATTTTTTTGGGTAAACTATTTTTTTGTGTAAACTATTTGTATTGGTATTTTTTGGGGGTACACTATTTGTATTGGTATTTTTTATTTTGGTATTTTTTAGGGGTAAACCATTTGTATAAATTTGTATTGTATTAGTATTTTTGAGGTTCAAATGCAGTGGGATAAACCATTTGTATAAAATTTTTATTTTGGTATTTTTTTGGGGGTAAACCATTTGTATTATTTTTTTTATTGTAATGATAGGATGATTACATATGTAGAGAAAGATGTATTTGATGAGATAGATAATGAGATTATCATTCAACGCTTTCAAAACATGAAATGTCGTCGAGGACAATTGTAATTGTAACCGTGCCAAAAAATTTAAATCGAATATTATATATTTTTTTGTGTTATGCTCATTTAAATATTTGTTTCTCTTTCCATTAGATTAAATAAATTTCATTGTTTTTGGTAAATAGTCAAAAATAACCTCAAAAGAAAAAAAAATTCGGGGGCTACCACCCCCAAACCCCCGGAATTTAGCCCCCATTGACTCATATTCCTAGCTACGTCCCTGGTTGCATCCATGGTTTAGGGTTATTTTATATGTATATTTTAAAACAAAAGTATATCATTTCTCTTTACCTTTACTATCACATCATGACGTAACAACACAATATAATCCTAAAATTCCTTATAAACACGAGGGAAAATGGGGAAAAGATGTTACAAGATATTAATAACCTCAAAAACACAAGTAAGAACTTAATTGCAATGTCATCAACCTATCGACCAACAATCACGGATCATGAAGAAACAATTCGTTGGTTGATGCGTCAAGAAGGAAACATCCCATTATATAAGTACTCTAACTACCCACAATAAGTTTTACGGAACGTATGACATGAAAATGACATAAAATTATGCACACCTAAATTATTTACAATACTTCATCAAGTATGTACTAATTTTATTTTTAACTAGATGTGACTGTGGAATTGCGGTCATATACTTCATTCACGAACTCTCTACAAGCACTGATTTTAGCAAGCCTTACACACCGGAGTTGCTACTGGATATGTGGGTTCACCTTGTGGATGCGTTTTTAACTACAAATTCATTTGGAACTACAATGAATGTTTCAATCACATGACTAATATGATATCTATTGAAAAATCAACCAAGCCAAGCACATCAAAATAAGCCCAAATGAAGAAATGGAAGGTGTGCAAAACTTTTCATGTTTTGTAGTGAATTTAGTATATGTTTGTGTAAGTGATTTCCTTTTGAAGACATTTTTAACTTTATGATTTTATGAACCAAAAATGATGGATATGTGTAAATAAGGGTTCAACTTGAAGACAACCACCATATACTTAGTTTCTTGAATTGGGAGCTATTATTTTTGTTTCCATTATTGTAATTGATGGTTACTATAGTGTATTATACACATCACTACTATGCATATGTTCCTTATATCAATTTTACATAATCAAGATTTTCATAACACAATTTATATAAATTATAGTTGCTAATAGGTTCATAAGGTATTTATTCCTTTAAGGAGATTTATTTTAATTTCTTACCTCGAGTACATTAGTTACCCAATGGAATGCAAAGTCATTGTAATGCATGAACCAATAGGCTTTAAATAGGGAGTTTCCAAGGCCACAAAACTAATCTCAAAAGACCACTTAATTTGAATATTTACTTCAAAATACCACCAAAAGGTCACCACATATTTAAAGTTTAAAAAATCATTTACACACTTTCCCTCCATCTCTCTACACAGTCAAACCTTCAAATCCTTCATCTTCAACTTCTGAACCATTTATCTTCAAGTAATGATTAACCTAATCTGGTTAGTACATTAAACAATAAAAGTTTTCATCTTCAAATTAATCAAACGAGTTAAACCTTTGGATGATACATCAAACTAATATATATAATATTATAGCCTTTCATTTTTTTTTTTTACCTTTCTGTTGAAAAACGATTTTCATTACTGAAGCAAGCTTGGATCGAAATCACCTGCTGGATCGAAATCGTAAGCTCCAAACTTTAAACAAGGATCGAAATGGATCAACCCTTGGATTATTGATATCAAAACGAACTATATGATGTTTTTATTATGTTGAAATCAAAACGAAATGTTGGAAAATTTCATTGGATGACTTGTTTGAATTTTAGATTTCGTATTAAACTAGGGTTTCAATCTGTATAATTATAACGATTTACTTGCATTGTTTTGTCATGCTTATAACGAATCAATGCATTCTGAATTAGGGTATCCATTTGTTACCATTATCCCGAAATATATTACTTATTTCACTAAGTTTATGACGATAAAAAGAAAACAAAATATATTACTTAATTCCATTCATTCGTCATTTTCACCCCAAATGGATTCATATATTTTGCTATGTTTATTCCGAAAGTAGACCATCGATTCTCTATGTTTATGCCGAATGAATTCAATAAGTTTCGCTATGTTTATGCCGAATTCTACGTGCACATTCGCTATATTTATGCCGAATGCACATTTAATTATGTATTGTGTTAATGTCTGACTCTCTTAATGTTTATAATAATTCAAGACTTATGTTTAGTAATTATGTTTTCCACAACACATGGTATAGGTTTATGTACATGGTATAGGTTTATGTTTAACCCATAAATTGGTTTAGGTTTATGTTTATGAATTATGTTTACCCCATTATACTCATCATTGTGTAAATTGATTTAATGTCAATCTACTATGGATAACCTAGTATCCTACTCTCCCAAGAATCGTAAGTCGTTGATTGCCTCTGAGAGGAAGCGTCGAGAAGAGATCCATGCTTTGTCCACTACGTCTATCCGAGATGTGATGGAGGTGGATGCCCAGTGGTAGAGGAGGTAGCGGTTGAGGAGGTTGCGGTTCATGACGAGCAGGTTGTTGTTGAGGATGAGATTGAGCTTGAGGGTGGGATTGAGCTTGAGGATGAGGAGGACGCCGAGGTTGGGGAGGAGGCTGAGGAGGGTCAAGAGGCGGCAGAGGGTGATGCTAAGATAGAGTATGTTGCTCCCCAATGGCCTGATAACCCGTTTAGCATTTTACACAAGACCGTAGTAGCATATAGACAGAAGAAAAAGGTGCCTGAAGAAGGCACCTCTACTGCGGGGCATATGGAGAACCCCCTGATCTTAGCCTATTAAAATATTTCAAGCATCATGTGGCCTACGGTATTTGGAATAGTTCAGTGGTAATTTCATTTCCCTTCAATGTTAAATCATTAATGATTTAAATTTTCCATTGCTTTCATAAACCTTAATAAATATTTTTCTTATATCGTGGGTGGAGCGGGTGCTGTTATTTTGCATCAATCACTAGACGAAGATCAAGGAGTGGAAATTCAGTGATCTTTCTGCAAGTGTACCAAAGAGGGTTCAAAGGGATAAGCTGGGGGATCTTACCTCATATAGCCACC
Source organism: Sambucus nigra (assembly GCA_949130495.1). Lineage (NCBI taxonomy): Eukaryota > Viridiplantae > Streptophyta > Magnoliopsida > Dipsacales > Adoxaceae > Sambucus > Sambucus nigra. The sequence goes on along the minus strand of OX422213.1, from coordinate 358,773,832 downwards.
GTTATTTAGATCACGCCCTTATATCTGCATTTGCCGAGAGGTGGCATTCGGAAACTAACACATTTCGTATGCCATTTTGGGAGATGACAATCACCTTTGACGACGTATCAGCGATCTTAGGTGTTCCTCTCGTCGGATCACATCTATATAACCCGCAGCCTATAGTTGAGGAGGAGGAAGAGGAGGAAGACGTAGTGGTCTCGTCACTTATGAACTTAGTGGTAAAGTTATTAGGAATGAGTAGGGAAGTTTCCTTGGAGTAATGTGGCGAGCATGCGACTGTCCGTTTGAAATTTCTCACTGCAAATTTCAAGGAGAGGTCGTGTGACGCCAATGCATCGAGTGAAGACAAAGACTATTGGGATAGGGCCTACTTGCTCCACATTATCGAGTGCACAGTTTTTCCCGACAAGACAAAGAACAAAATTTTGATGCTATACCTGCATGTTCTTAGAGACATGAAGAAAGTGGGGAAACTAGCATGGGTTATAGGGATACTAGCGCATGTGTATAGGCAGCTGGGCCTTGCCTCTTGTTTAGGTTTGAGGAAAATGAGTGGTTGCCTCTCTCTTATACGAGTAACTAATAACACACATTCATATTTTAACTATGTATGTTTATCAATTTCTTGCTTTTTCCTAATAAATTCGTAATGTGTGTGTTTTGCAGTCATGGATATATGATCATTTTACAGGGGTTGGTGGATTCATTGATATGGAGTTTGATGAAACCATGCCAAAGATTGCACAGTGGTCATCGCAGTCCGCCTCTTAAGATAATGCATTTACAAACTTAATCAATTTTCTAAAGCAATTGGATGATATGAGTGTTGGTGATGTGAGTAAATTCAAATATTTTTTGTAACGTTTTCTTTTGACTTTGATATTTTCTGACATTAAATTATGTTTTATTTATTTATACGTCATTTGGTAAGCCTATCGAGATTCTAGGGTTGCTTATCCCTTTCATGAATGTTCATGGTATTACGGGATTATGATTTGTTTTAAGGTGGGGGAGTCCCATTACCCTGAAAGATGCCTTAGACAAATGGGACGACTACAAATCATACCGCATGACGTAATGACACCCTTGAAGGACGATAGGGGAGACAAGGCGGCTCGATACGAAGTTAAATTTGATACGTAAAAATGGTACCAAGAAAACTGGCAAGACCACCTTTTATTCGAGAAATCTAGGTCTGTGACCGTATCTAGCCCGTGGGATTGTAGTAGTGATTATATGGCTTGGTTCATGTCCAAATCCTATCCTAGAGTCCAAAACCCCAAGTTACATAGCGTGAAACAACAACAAACGTCGTTGGTAAGTTTTTTGTTTGAACTTCTTTCGGTATTATATATATGTAATTGTATATAAGTTTTTTGTCTAATTTAATCCTACAGTGTTATTATTAGTTCCATAGGCGGACGTGGTGCGCAAGGCTATGGACTTAATGAAAAATAATATTGATGATGGAATTGCTGCTGATCCAGCCAAATTAATTGCACGCGATATGTAAGCCTACGATATCCTAGCTATGGTCATTGGGGTAGGCAGGCCGATTGTCATTGAGGAGCGGGTGGAAAAGAAAAGAAAGTCCAAAGGCAAAGGAAAAAAGAAAGTATTTGAGGGGTCGCATAGAAGTAAAAGAAAGAAATAGGTTGGATGTCATTGAATATTTGTATTAAAATGGAACAATATTGTATGAACGTTTGGTTTATTGTTTAATTATAATATTTATTGATAAATGTGTAATTATTTTATTGGTTGTGGATTATTTTGTATAAACATCCCTAATTGTTGGTTGTGGATTATTTTTTATAAACATCCTTAACTGTTGGTTGTGGATTATTTTTTTGTTGGAGGGTGAGGTCCATTCGGCATCATTATAAGGAAAAAAGGATACTAATTCGGCATATATATACCGAACCAGTCCTGGGGAAACTTTGTTCGACATATACATCCCGAACAATGTCCTTTATTTGTTAGAGAGTGAGTTCCATTCGGCATCATTATAGCTAAATAAGGATACTAATTCGGCATATATATATACCGAACCAGTCATGGATACAACTTCATTTATTAATTATAATAATCAATCATACAACTTCATTTATTAATTACAACAATCAATCATACAACTTCATTAATTACGAAAAGGTGACAAGACAACAATCAATCAATTATCACTACACCAAAATGGCCAAAATGTCACCTTTCAGTCGGCCACCCTTGTCAAGGTCATTGACCGTGACAAAAAACACGCGTTTTATGTCACGGTCATTGACCTTGACACGACCGTGACAATTATTTAAATAATTGTCACGGTCAATGACCTTGACATGACCGTGACAATATTTCCAGCAAAAACCCTTTCCCCCTTCTTCTTTCCCTCCCGTCGTTCCCTCCCTCTCTCTCTCTCTCTCTCTCGACGATGCTCTCTCTCTCTCTCTCTCTCTCTCTCTCCCATTTATATATATGTTTGTGTGTATATATATGTGCGTGTGTGTATGCGTGTGTGGGGGGTGGGGCAGGGTGGGGGTAGGGGGTGGGGTAGGGTGGGGGTAGGGTGGGGGTGGGATAGGGTGGGGGTAGGGGGTTAAAAATGTAAATAAATAAGTAATTTTCTATAAATTTCCAAAAATAATATCCAAAAATGTAAATGTAAATAATATCCAAAAATAATATCCAAAAATGTAAATGTAAATAATAACCAAAAATATTGGATAACAATTTATTTTCATTCAAAATAAATAAGTAATTTTCTACAAATTTCATAAAAAAATGAAGGCCGGCTTAATATGTGATTTAAGTGTGAAATAATTGCTATATACTTATACTAATGGAGAAAAAAACCATATATGGCGTTTTTTGTTGACTTTATATGGTGAAATAATCACATGACTTTATATCCATCAAATAAAATCATGAAAACTAAAAAACTACAATACGGGTTAAAATGGCATCCGAAGTTGCTAAAAGCATGAAAAATAAAAAAAATTTTAAGATTTGTGGTGAATAACTAAAGTTAAAAAAAGTATCGCATTAGTCATTAAATTACTTTTTGAATTCGGGCGATGCGCATAAATTTGTAGTAATTGTCTTATAATAAAGATCAATTAGTCTATGTTGTTGAAAAATTTGATCAAATTGGTGAGCGCTTCATATTTTAAAAATGTTGTTTTTATTCCTATTTAACTTTTCTTTCTATACACTCCTAATTATATTTAAAATTTAATAAAATAGGAGTTATAGAAAGAAAAGTGGGGTTTCCATAATCTTACTTTGTCACAATTAATTTATATGCCTCAAAGTTATTTTATCACTCTTAGTTTATATTTGTGATAATACTTTATTAAAGATTTTATGGGAACTTGTTATACTAGAACTTAGATGAACACTAACTGATAAAAATAGTCCTTAAAATTGAAAATTAAATAAAGTTTATAAAAGTGAAGATGCTGGTAATACATCAAAGATAAATTAATAAGGACTAAATAACAAAACGTGTTCAAGTGTATAACAAGAAAGAAAATGTGGTATTTAGATTGGGTAAAATTCTTAAAGTAATGTTAAGGGACTAAAAGACTCAAGACAACTGGCACTAAGTCACGGACCGAAAAATTTATGACGGGTGATGAAAGCCCGTAAACATGTTGGGGTGGGAGTGGGTGGGGGTGGGGTATGATTTATAAAAAGCACAAAACAATAGTAGAAATTCAATACCTGAAATTAACATTGAGATTATTTTAAATAGATAGTCACTACTGTGTGTGTTTAAATTGAAAGAAGGTATGAGAATTTTATTAAAGATTTTTATGAGAACTTGTTATACTAGAACTTAGATGAACACTGTGACACCCCGACTAATTAAATACCGGGTAGCTACTCATTTATTAAATTAATTCAAAATGCCAAGTTGGCTCAGTTAATAGCATCACTGACGAAAACATTTTTATTATTACTAACCACCTAGTATTTAAAAAGTAAGTGCCAAATTTTATTTAAAGTCTGATTAACATGCAACAAGTGTAATAAAGAATAATAACACCATTTACCATAATGAAGTAAATAGGATAACCATCACATAACGTAAATAAAGTCTGGAGGAAAACTCCTCACTACAAATCCCACAACTGATAAGTAAACCGAATACTAAAACAATACATGCCAAAGTCTGAAAACTGTAATGGAAAAGTAACTCTAATAGAAATGGGCGACATGCCCTACAACTGATAGATAATGAATCTGGAATCCAAGTGATAGAGGCGTCTACAAGAAAATCCATGTAGCTTCCACAAACAGCTACAGCTCGTCAGCAGAATGAGTATCCTATGCATGGTGTCCTTGTGGCTGGGCACCTAAAATGGTTTTACAAGAAAAGTAGATTTGAAAGCAAACGGGTCAGAGCCCGAATGTGGAGTTATATTTTAAAAACCTGCAAGTGCTTTAAAAACATTTAAAACATTAAATGCAAAGTACATGTTAGGACGTGCACTCACATGATATTCTCACCTCTCGTCTAACTGTGCACTCCTAACGTAAGTACCCATCTACAACGACACAAACCACTAGCTAAGTGACATCATATCTAGCTAGACTGTCATAGGTCCTACCCTTATTACTCGGTTCTATTAACATTATAACGCTCGTAATTAAATATGGATTTGATGTAAACTCAGATGCTCAATATGCAATATATTTCACTATCAGCTAACCCGTTATGTTTCTCGAAATAATACCGTAATTATATTCACAACATTAACCGGAAGATTCCCATTAATTAAGTGTACATTAATCACAGCATAAATATACAATACAAGCACCCTGAGAACTAAGCTGTGGTGCACACATACTCTGTTATCCATCCCGGTACATCACGTACATAAGGATTACATATTCCGAATCTCTCAGGAATAGTTCACAGATAACAACATCACAAATAATGGAGGTGAACACAATCACATCACATGGGTTACGCACATACCTACGCTCCCACGATCAGCGGACTTATTAATATCCCAATAAGTCTTTCTATGACCTATGTTCATCAAGTTAACCAGTCTAAGTCCGGGCAACACAAGGATTAGAGGCCCTAAGAGAACGCAAACCTCCCGTGATAGCAAGTATGGTAGGTATGTCATACACACAATTCATATACCAATACTAAGTAAACACGCGTCTTAGTAATCTCGTAGTTTAATTGTAGTATTATTCTCATTCTAGTACTAATATATAATTTATACACTTTATATGATTTCGGTTTATAATCATACGCGCCATAATATATTCTCACGTCGTAGTAGACACTCACGTCTCAACCCAAACGGTTCATTGATTTAAATCACTCATCTATAATTTACTCCTCATAATAACCCAAAAGTCCCAAATCTATCCATATATCATCAAAGGAATGCTATCTCTATCCTCGAACAAGTTTACGGGACTCCAAAAATCAAAACAGGCCAAAAAGGCCCAGACTGCCAACTCGTTAGAAGTCTCGTTCGAACGAGACTGTTCGAACGAGATTCCACTGTCAGCTCGTTAGAAGTCTCGTTCGAACGAGACTGTTCGAACGAGATCCAGTTCGTTCGAACGAACTGTACCTTCTAAAGATATCTCGTTCGAACGAGATTATCGAACGAAACTGCCCCTCGTTAGAAGTGACTGGTCAACTCGTTAGAAGCTCATTCGAACGAGCTCGTTCGAACGACCTGGGTTGGTTTCTAACGAGCTACCAGCTGCGAGCCCAGAAATTCCAAAATCATTTTTCACCAAATTTCTACTCCTCAAATCTCCTCTAAACTTCGTCCCAACTATGTTTTAAGGTCTCTAATCAATCCTAAACATATATAGTCACATCCTAACATGTTTTAAGGAATTAATTCGTCCTAAACATCATTAAATCACAAATCTCTACACTTTTCCCCAATTTCTCAAGAATATGAACCCTAAAATTTGTAATCATGAATTAACCCAATATAAATCCGTTTTAATTTCTTCCAATCACAAATATCATGAGAATAATCATCTACCTATCATTCTACATGCAATTCTCCTCAAGATTTTCAAGTTCTAAGTTCCAAACTACATGGGTTTTCATATTTCACCAAGAACAAACATAAAATTTGAATTATATAACATGGAAAGAACATTCTCTAAAATTAAATGGAATTAAATCACTTGCCTCGAGTTTATCTCTGATTTAGATGATGGTTTGATGGAGCTTTTCTGCAGAATTTCCTTTCTCTCTCTTTCCCCAAGTTTCTTCTCCAATGGTGGCTAGGGTTTGCTTTGGGAAGGTATTAGAAAACCTAATTCTAATAACCTACGTAGCTTGTTGGGTTAATATGGGTTGGTTAGTGGCTTAGTGGGTCAATTCCCAATCAGATTAAAACTCCCAATTTTCGTCACTTTTAATTCTCCAAAAATACAAAATTACTAAAATGCCCTTTATGTTGCCGGTATGGCCTAAAGACACCCCGGGACCCAAACTAAACCTCCGGCTAGTGTTTTCTGACTATCTCAACCCTTCCGGACGCGTTGGCGCACTCAAAACGACCATAACGGTTAATAGAATTTAAATTCACTTTTATAATTAAAATAATACACCATGACGCGGCGGTCACACGCGTCTCAACAAAATTCCTAAAATGCCGTATATCAATCTCACGACAAATTTTCATAATTCAATATTCATATAAAAACATGTATGCACATAATCAAATACCAACTCGCATCTCGTTAGTATTTATAACCCGGATTAATTTCCAATTAATACGCATTTAATTAATTAATCCCAAAAATAAATATAGCCAAAAGTACGGGGTATTACATACTTCCCCCCTAATAACTGAATTTCGTCCCGAAATTCAAAACTAGAAAGTACCTGCTAAAAATAACTCTGGATAACGTTCGCGCATCTCATCCTCACGCTCCCATGTGGACTCCTTGACATTGTGATGTCTCCACTGAACACGCACTAACGGGACTATTTTTGACCGCAGTTTTCTCTCGCTTCGGTCCAAAATAGCAATTGGTCCCTCCTCGTAGGAGCTATCCGGCTGGAGATCGATGTCCTCCACAGCAATGTGAGAATGAGCCAAATTATCTCTAAGGTATTTCCTCAGCGAGGAAATATGGAACACATCGTGAATCCGATGCAAATGCTCCGGTAACCCAAGTCTATACGCAACCGGTCCGATCCGCTCAATAATAGGAAACGGCCCCACATACCTTGGTGCCAACTTCCCTTTCTTCCCGAAACGCATAATCCCCTTCATAGGAGATACCCTGAGCAAAACCTGGTCCCCTACTTGGAACTCCCTGAAAAATCTCTTCGCATCAGCATAACTCTTCTGCCTGTCTTGAGCTACCCGAATGCGACTCCGAATCAACTCAATCCTTGCCGAAGTATCCTGAATCACTTCCGACCCAAGTAGTTTGTTGTCCCCCACCTCTAACCAACATGCTGGGGAACGACAAGGCGTACCGTACAATGCCTCGAACGGAGCCATGCCAATAGTGAACTGATAGGAGTTGTTGTAAGAAAACTCTACCAGTGGAAGGTAATGCTCCCATCCACCCCCGAAGTCAATAATGCACATGCGTAGCATGTCCTCCAACATCTGATTTGTACGCTCGGTCTGCCCATCAGTCTGCGGATGATAAGCCGTACTCAACCGCAATTCCGTGCCCATGGCCTCCTGAAAACTCTCCCAAAACCTCGAAACAAATATCCTGTCTCTGTCAGACACGATATTTAGGGGCACACCATGAAGTCTCACAATCTCTGAAATGAAGAGCTGGGCATACTGTCCCGTAGTGTAGTCAGTCCTTACGGGTAAAAAGTGAGCGACTTGGACAACCTGACCACAATTACCCAAACGGAGTCGTGACCCCTCTGCGACGTAGGCAACCCCGTGATAAAGTCCATGGATATGCTCTCCCTAGTCCACACTGGGACCTCCAACGGCTGTAGCAGTCCTGCTAGTCTCTGATGATCCACTTTTACAAGCTGGCAAGTGGCGCATTTCGAAACAAACTCAGCGATATCTCTTTTCATACCGCTCCACCAATACTGCCTTCTCATGTCTTGGTACATTTTGTCCCCTCCGGGATGTACCGCGAACCGTGAGCCGTGCGACTCTGCCATCACATAGTGTCGCAATTCCTCCCCTTCCGGAACTACCAATCTCCCATTGAAGCGTAATCCCCCGTCTGAGCTGACGGTATAGGACTCGGCTCCCTCTGCTAGTAATTGAACTATCTGCTCCTGACAGAACGAGTCATTAGCCTGTGCCCGTACTACCTTCGTGACAATCTGCGGTGTAACGGTCATCACAGACATGAAAGATCGGGCCACTGCATCCTGGTGTTCCAACTCCTTCCACTTTTCCTTCCACACCTCTGCCACATCATCTGCTGGCCTGCGGCCAATGCGTCTGCTACCACGTTAGCCTTACCTGGGTGATACTGGATGTCGAACTGGTAGTCTTTTACAAACTCAAGCCACCTACGCTGCCGCATATTCAACTCTTTCTGCGTGAACAGGTACTGTAGGGACTTGTGGTCCGTGAACACTTAGAATTTCTCCCCCAGAAGATAGTGCCTCCAAATCCGTAGAGCAAATACCACCGCTGCCAACTCAAAATCATGCGTGGGGTAATTCTTCTCATGACTCTTAAGCTTACGGGAAGCATAAGCTATGGCATGTCTCTCTTGCTGCAATACACCTCAAAGCCCTTGCAGAGACGCATCGATGTAAACCAAATACTCAACTCTCGGTCTCGGCAATGCTAACACCGGTGCTGAGGTCAATTTGTCCTTCAATTCATCGAATGCCAACTGACAGGCATCACTCCAGATGTATGGAACACCCTTACGAGTCAGATGTGTCAAAGGACCTGCTATCTCTGAGAAACCCCGAATAAACCTCCTGTAGTATCCTGCTAGACCCAAGAAACTACGAATTTCAGTCGGTGTTGTGGGCTGTCCCCACTCCCTCACCGCGGATACTTTCCCCGGATCAACAAATATTCCCCGGTCGGAAATAATGTGTCCTAAAAACTGGACCTCCTTCAGCCAAAAACCGCATTTCTCATATTTTGCATACAACTCGTTCTGACGAAGTGTCTGCAAAACCTGCCTCAAATGCTCGGCGTGCTCCTCCTCTGTCTGGGAGTAAACCAGAATATCATCAATGAAGACAATGAAAAACTGATCTAGGAAATCCCTGAACACTCTGTTCATCAAGTCCATAAACACTGCTGGAGCGTTGGTCAAACCGAAAGGCATAACCCGAAACTCGTAAGAACCATATCTCGACAAGAACGCGGTCTTCGAGACATCCTCCTCCCGGATACGTAACTGATGGTATCACGATCTCAAATCAATCTTCGAGAAGAAAGAAGCTCCTCTCAACTGGTCGAATATGTCATCGATTCGAGGTAACGGATACTTATTCCGTATCGTGACCTTATTCAACTCTCGGTAGTCCACACACAATCTCAGTGAATCGTCCCTCTTCTTCACAAACAAAACTGGAGCGCCCCAATGTGAGGTACTCCTGCGAATAAAGCCCTGACCTAACAGCTGCTCTATCTGATCCCGTAACTCCCTCATCTCAGCTGGAGCCATACGGTACGGTGCGCGTGCTATAGGTCTCGTACCCGGTAGCAAATCTATAGCAAAGTCTATCTCTCGACTGGGGGGTAAGCCTGGTATCTCCTGAAACACATCCGAATACTCCCTGACTACTGGGATAGAATCTAAAGGAATCACTACCTCCTTAGAGGTATCCTCCTCAATGTAATACAGATGAGCGGTCGATCCTCCCTCTGGGCGAGGCATCGCCACTATAAACATCTCTTTCCCCGGAATGGCAAAAATAATGCTCCCGCTGAAGCAGTCAATCATGGCCCTATAAGCTACGAGCCAATCCATACCGATAATCACATCGTGAACATGCATATCTAATACTAACATGTCTGCAGGTAATACCAAACCACCAATCTCTACCCCCACTCCCCGGCATATAAAGAAAATAAGTGACCCACTCCCCAATGGTGAGTCGACACACGTCACTGTGCTCTCTGCCGTAGCTAACAATCCTAAAGCTTTCGCAAAGTGTGTAGCTATAAAACAGTGTGTAGCCCCCGTATCAAATAATACCCGACCCATAGTGCCATGGATAGGAAACGTACCCTCAGTCGCGGGCGGTGCCTGTGGAACTGCAGCCTGATGGACGTTGTAGACACGTCCATACTGTAGTTGCCCCTGCTGAACTGGGACTGCTGGAATGGGTGGAAATGCTGCCATCTGTGGCGGTGTGTGGAGAGCGGCGGGAAACATAGGACTCTGTGGCTCCTGGCGAGCACCCTGCGGCTGCTGCTGTGGGGCCCTGCCCCTATCAGGACAATCCTGTCGTTTATGGCCAGTCTTGCCACAAACAAAGCACTTCCCTGGGAAGTTCCCTCCTCTCTGCCCCTGCTGTCCCCGGCCCTAATGGCCGTTACCGTTCCTCCCTTTGCCCTGCTGGCCCTGGTGAAACTGCTGCCCATTCTGCCCCTGTTGGCCCTGATGGCCGTGTGGACCCTGATGGCCCTGACGGAAACCTCCCTGTCCCTGCCTCTAGTTCCCTGATCGGAACCTCTTTTGATCCCCCTGCTGCGAACCCTGCTCTCCCTGTCTCTGCTCCTGGAAAGATTGTGCCCCACTGGCACCATGTCCCCCTGTCCTGCCCTGATGGCTAGACTCTCCCGACCTCTTGCCCTCAGCCATATGAAAGCGGTGGTCCTGGAAGTGTAACAAAGCAGCGTTAACCACATCAGAATACGTGGCCAACGAAAGGTTCCCTAACAGATGCTGACGGATCCTCCATGTCAACCCGTCGGTGAACTTCTCAATCTTTTTCTTCTCTGTTGGTATCTCATCTGGAACGATATTCAACAGATTTGTGAACTCGGCCTCATACTCGGCCACGGTCTTACCCTCTTGCCTCAGATTCATAAGTTTCCTCCTCATTTCCGTGTGAACAGCCGACGGAAAGTACTTGCGGTCAAACCGCACCCAAAAGTCCTGAATAGTGAGAGTATCCCTCTCCTCCATGGTGGTAATAGACTCCCACCACTGTAGTGCAGATCCAACTAGCTTGAAAGTAGCTAGAACCTGCTTCTGGACGTCCGTGCACTCATACATCCTCAAGTGCCTCTGCATATCCTTCCTCCACTGGCTCGAGACTACCACATCTGAGCTACCTGCAAACTCTGGCGGATGCGCTTTCTGAAAAGCATCACGTACACGCTCCCAAGCAGACGGGAATGCATTTGCCTGTGCTGGCGCGGCAACCGGCTCCTGAGGTGGTGCCTGCTGAACAACGGCAATTGCGGCATTTACCGCTTGGGCTACTATAGCTGCAACCTCAGCGGCGTTCACCATGCCCTGAACTGGAGCGGGCTGGGGTTCGGGCGTTGCATCCTTGAGAACTCGTCGTGCACGTCGTGGAGGCATCTAAAATAAGAACAAAGTTTATAAGTTCGCTGTTTATAAACTTAAAACAGCTGAAGAACGAAGCATACACAAAAAGAGTACAACAGTCATAAAATATAGGGCTCTATATCAAAGAAACTTAGCGGAAACATAATAAGCCGTCAGATCCTAAAGGACACTAGAACCTGATGCTCTGATACCACCTGTGACACCATGACTAATTAAATACCGGGTAGCTACTCATTTATTAAATTAATTCAAAATGCCAAGTTGGCTCAGTTAATAGCATCACTGACGAAAACATTTTTATTATTACTAACCACCTAGTATTTAAAAAGTAAGTGCCAAATTTTATTTAAAGTCTGATTAACATGCAACAAGTGTAATAAAGAATAATAACACCATTTACCATAATGAAGTAAATAGGATAACCATCACATAACGTAAATAAAGTCTGGAGGAAAACTCCTCACTACAAATCCCACAACTGATAAGTAAACCGAATACTAAAACAATACATGCCAAAGTCTGAAAACTGTAATGGAAAAGTAACTCTAATAGAAATGGGCGACATGCCCTACAACTGATAGATAATGAATCTGGAATCCAAGTGATAGAGGCGTCTACAAGAAAATCCATGTAGCTTCCACAAACAGCTACATCTCGTCACCAGAATGAGTATCCTATGCATGGTGTTCTTGTGGCTGGGCACCTAAAATGGTTTTACAAGAAAAGTAGATTTGAAAGTAAACGGGTCAGAGCCCGAATGTGGAGTTATATTTTAAAAACCTGCAAGTGCTTTAAAAACATTTAAAACATTAAATGCAAAGTACATGTTAGGACGTGCACTCACATGATATTCTCACCTCTCGTCTAACTGTGCACTCCTAACGTAAGTACCCATCTATAACGACACAAACCACTAGCTAAGTGACATCATATCTAGCTAGACTGTCATAGGTCCTACCCTTATTACTCGGTTCTATTAACATTATAAGGCTCGTAATTAAATATGGATTTAACGTAAACTCAGATGCTCAATATGCAATATATTTCACTATCAGCTAACCCGTTATGTTTCTCGAAACAATACCGTAATTATATTCACAACATTAACATGAAGATTCCCATTAATTAAGTGTACATTAATCACAACATAAATATACAATACAAGCACCCCGAGAACTAAGCTGTGGTGCACACATACTCTGCTATCCATCCCGGTACATCACGTACATAAGGATTACATATTCCGAATCTCTCAGGAATAGTTCACAGATAACAACATCACAAATAATGGAGGCGAACACAGTCACATCACATGGGTCACGCACATACCTACGCTCCCACGATCAGCGGACTTATTAATATCCCAATAAGTCTTTCTATGACCTATGTTCATCAAGTTCACCAGTCTAAATCCGGGCAACACAAGGATTAGAGGGCCCTAAGCGAACGCAAACCTCCCGTGATAGCAAGTATGGTAGGTATGTCATACACACAATTCATATACCAATACTAAGTAAACACACGTCTTAGTAATCTCGTAGTTTAATTGTAGTACTATTCTCATTCTAGTACTAATATATAATTTATACACTTTATATGATTTCGGTTTATAATCATACGTGCCATAATCTATTCACACGTTGTAGTAGACACTCACGTCTCAACCCAAACGGTTCATTGATTTAAATCACTCATCTATAATTTACTCCTCATAATAACCCAAAAGTCCCAAATCTATCCATATATCATCAAAGGAATGATATCTCTATCCTCGAACAAGTTTACGGGACTCCAAAAATCAAAACAGGCCAAAAAGGCCCAGACTGCCAACTCGTTAGAAGTCTCGTTCAAACGAGACTGTTCGAACGAGATTCCACTGTCAGCTCGTTCGAACGAGACTGTTCGAACGAGATCCAGTTCGTTCGAACGAACTGTACCTTCTAACGATATCTCGTTCGAACGAGATTATCGAACGAAACTGCCCCTCGTTAGAAGCGACTGGTCAACTCGTTAGAAGCTCGTTCGAACGAGCTCGTTCGAACGACCTGGGTTGGTTTCTAACGAGCTACCAGCTGCGAGCCCAGAAATTCCAAAATCATTTTTCACCAAATTTCTACTCCTCAAATCTCCTCTAAACTTCGTCCCAACTATGTTTTAAGGTCTCTAATCAATCCTAAACATATATAGTCACATCCTAACATGTTTTAAGGAATTAATTCGTCCTAAACATCATTAAATCACAAATCTCTACACTTTTCCCCAATTTTTCAAGAATATGAACCCTAAAATTTGTAATCATGAATTAACCCAATATAAATCCGTTTTTAATTTCTTCCAATCACAAATATCATGAGAATAATCATCTACCTATCATTCTACATGCAATTCTCCTCAAGATTTTCAAATTCTAAGTTCCAAACTACATGGGTTTTCATATTTCACCAAGAACAAACATAAAATTTGAATTATCTATCATGGAAAGAACATTCTCTGAAATTAAATGGAATTAAGTCACTCGCCTCGAGTTTATCTCTGATTTAGATGATGGTTTGATGGAGCTTTTCTGCAGAATTTTTTTTCTCTCTCTTTCCCCAAGTTTCTTCTCCAATGGTGGCTAGGGTTTGCTTTGGGAAGGTATTAGAAAACCTAATTCTAATAACCTACGTAGCTTGTTGGGTTAATATGGGTTGGTTAGTGGCTCAGTGGGTCAATTCCCAATCAGATTAAAACTCCCAATTTTCGTCACTTTTAATTCTCTAAAAATACAAAATTACTAAAATGCCCTTTATGTTGTCGGTATGGCCTAAAGATACCCCGGGACCCAAACTAAACCCCCGGCTAGTGTTTTCTGACTATCTCGACCCTTCCGGACGCGTTGGTGCACTCAAAACGACCATACAGTTAATAGAATTTAAATTCACTTTTATAATTAAAATAATACACCATGACACGGCAGTCACACGCGTCTCAACAAAATTCCTAAAATGTCGTATATCAATCTCACGACAAATTTTCATAATTCAATATTCATATAAAAACATGTATGCACATAATCAAATACCAACTCGCATCTCGTTAGTATTTATAACCCGGATTAATTTCCAATTAATACGCATTTAATTAATTAATCCCAAAAATAAATATAGCCAAAAGTACGGGGTATTACAAACACTAAGTGATGAAAATAGTCCTTAAAATTGAAAATTAAATAAAGTTTATAAAAGTAAAGATGCTGGTAATACATCAAAAATAAATTAATAAGGACTAAATAACAAAACGTGTTCAAGTTTATAACAAGAAAGAAAATGTGGTATTTAGATTGGGTAAAATTCTTAAAGTAATGTTAAGGGACTAAAAGACCCAAGACAACTGGCCAGTAAGTCACAGACCGAAAAATTTATAACGGGTGATGAAAGCCCGTAAACATGTTGGGGTGGGGGTGGGGGTGGGTGGGGGTGGGGTGTGATTTATAAAAAGAACAAAACAATAGTAGAAATTCAATACCTGAAATTAACATTGAGATTATTTTAAATAGACAGCCACTACTGTGTGTGTGTTTAAATTGAAAGAAGATATGAGAATTTTATTAAAGATTTTTATGGGAACTTGTTATACTAGAACTTAGATGAACACTAAGTAATGAAAATAGTCCTTAAAATTGAAAATTAAATAAAGTTTATAAAAGTAAAGATGCTGGTAACACATCAAAGATAAATTAATAAGGACTAAATAACAAAACGTGTTCAAGTGTATAACAAGAAAGAAAATGTGGTATTTAGATTGGGTAAAATTCTTAAAGTAATGTTAAGGGACTAAAGACCCAAGACAACTGGCCAGTAAGTCACGGACCGAAAAATTTATGACGGGTGATGAAAGCCCGTAAACATGTTGGGTGGGGGTGGGGGTGGGTGGGGGTGGGGTATGATTTATAAAAAGCACAAAACAATAGTAGAAATTCAATATCTAAAATTAACATTGAGAGTATTTTAAATAGACAGTCACTACTGGGTGTGTGTTTAAATTGAAAGAAGATATGAGAGTTTTATTAAAGATTTTTATGTGTGTGTGTGTAATTCTCACTTTATTAATGTCAAACCCGACTCTCTTATAAGATATGCATATTGTGATAATATTATATCTGTACTAATAACATTTTTTTCAGCACATGTCTCCTTCAGATATTAAGGCGAAGATAATGATGTTGTTTATGATGATGTCGTCTGGGGTCGGTGGTAGTGGAGGCGACGAGGGCTCTTCCGCCCCTAGGCTCCCCAAATATGGGAAATATGGCATTACCGTCGAGAACAAATCGGAGATATTAGCGAGATCCCTCGTTCTGCTAAAGACAATCATCGGCCCGGGGTTTATGAGTTGGAAGGAGGTGCTATATGAGCTCAAGTTAGCTGTTTGGGCGACACTACAGGTAATATATTTCAATTTCAATTTCAATTTCAATTTCAATTTCAATTTCAATTTCAATTTCAATTTCAATTTCAATTTCAATTTCAATTTCAATTTCAATTTCAATTTCAATTTCAATTTCAATTTCGATTTCATATTTATATTTATATTTATATTTATATTTATTCGCAACTAACATTGTATTTGTTGGACAGGAATAATTCAACTTGGATCCAAATCTACGCGATCCCGTGTTGGAACAGATTAAGGAACAACTCAAGTTGTGGAAAAAAAATATGCGGGCACGGTACTTTGGGAAAACATGAGAGTCGATTATCCAATGGCGTGAATCCGTCCCCCCCCCCCCCCCCCCCAAGGATCCGATCTCATTGGCACAATGGCAGAAGTTCATTGACAATGAGATCGAGGATCGACAATTGGCATCTCGCCAATTGGGGAGGGAAAATCGAGCAGAAAAGATGGACGTGCACTACTCCGGTCGGTCCTCTTACGCCGAGGTGGAGCATAGGATGCAGGTAAGATTTAATTTTCAATAACTACAGAAATATATTATTCTTCATTATTTTACTTTGCGGGGTCGATACTAATTTTACTTTACTTTATTTTATTTCAGAGGGTATGGAGTGGTCCAGAGGTAAGCCACATAGGCTCGATACTTATGTGGCTCTTCGAACGAAGAAGAGGAAGGACAAGGAGGTGTCCCCGAGCGTCGCGGCCACGATTGTAAGTAATCCAACAGTTTAATTTTTGTTAATTACGTTATAATTTTTTTAGTTTACTTATTTTACTAATCATGTTCTTTTTGTCGTTTCAGGCAAAGCTTAAGGATGTGCATGAGTCACAGTCGGATGCCGACAAGGCATCTTTGTCCACAGATGCACTCAGCCAAATGCTTGGCTCTGATCGCAAGGGGAGGACAAGGGGGTGAGCTCGCGGGTGGCCAAATCTAGGATCATCAGATTGGAGACGAGCGACACCGGGTTGGCTCGAACGGTGGATTCACACGACGCGAAGTTGTCCCGTTTGGAGGCGACGGTCCAAGATATGTACGCATTCATGAAGCGTACGTTGGGCGGAGACCGTAAAGGGAAAGGGAAAGGGAAGGAGAAGGCGGTGGAGGAGGAGGTGCGGGAGGACGAGGCGCAGGATGACTAGGATGTGGACCTCGCTGCTTCATCATCGACACGTTCGTACTTCGATGATCCACTTCCCTAATTGGTGCCCTTCAACAGACCAATGTCGACACTTGGTTGGCCGAACGTGTTCATATTAGACGTATTTGATGGCCAGCGGATAAGGCGGGGATTGAGGGACCTGAATATCGTCCAGGATGGAATAGTTCATGGGCGTGCGCTTCAAGAGATGGAGTCCAGGGTGCTTGTCACGCATGTCATACCCGGGAAGGAGAACTCACTATTTTGTGTAATACCCCGTATTTTTATGATATTTATTTATGGGATTAATTGAATTAAATGTGTATTAATTGGGAATTAATCCGGATAAAAATACTAGCGAGATGCGAGTTGGTATTTAATTTTAATGAGTATAGATGGCTATATATGAATATGAAAATTATGAAATTTGTCGTGAGATTGAAATACGGCGATTTGGAATTTTGTTGAGACACGTGTAACAGTCGTGTCAGGAATATTATTATTTAATTAAAAAGTGAATTTTAATTCTATTAACCGTATGGTCATTTTGAGTGCGCCAACGCGTCCGGAAGGGTCGAAATAGTCAGAAAACACTAGCCGGGGGTTTAGTTTGGGTCCCGGGGCATTTTTAGGTCATACCGGCAACGAAAAAGGGTAGTTTGGTAATTTTGAATTTTTGGGAATTAAAACCAACGAAAATTAGGAATTAAAAATCTGATTTGGTAATTACCCACTAAACCCACTAATAACCTAATGGGCTACGGGGGTTATTGGAATTAGTTCCAAAAAGTTTCCTAAGGCAAACCCTAGCCACCATTGTCACCTTGGAGAAGAAGACTTGTATAGAAAGAGAGAGAGGAGAATTCTGCAGAGAGAGAGAGAATCATCCATCAATTCGACATCAAAATCAGAGATATACATAAGGCAAGTGGTTTAATTTCATTAGTTGCAGAGAATGCTTCTTCCATGCCTAGGAAATTGATAAAATTGTATTATTTTTTTTTGGAGATTTATGAAAACCCATTAAATAGGAATTACAAACTTGTATTTTGATGAGGAATTGCATGTAGAAGTATATGTAGGTGATTAATCTGATGATAATATATTTTGGATGAAACAAAATAGGATTTAATTAGTCTCATTGGGGATTTAAGAATTTATAGGGTTCATGTTATTGAAATTGGGGGAAAATGTATAGATTTGATATTTAGATGATGTTTAGAATGAATTAACCCCACAAAACACGTTAGTATGTGACCTAAGTATGTTTAGGGACGATTATAAACCTTGAACAATTGTTGGATTAATGTTTAGATGAATTAGAAAGGAAGAAAAGTTGGAAAAACGAGAATTAGAAAATCTGGGCTCGAAACTGGCCTCTCGTTAGAAGACCCGCCCAGGTCGTTCGAACGAGCTCGTTCGAACGAGCTTCTAACGAGTTGACAGTTTGCCTTCTAACGAGAGGGATGTTTTTTCGATGCCTTTCATTCGAACGAGATCTCGTTAGATGCCCAGTTCGTTCGAACGAACTCTCGTTCGAACAGCCTCATTCGAACGAGACTTCTAACGAGCTGACAGTTTAGGCTTTTTGGCCTGTTTTGATTTCGCATGTCCCGTAACCTTGTTTAATTGTAGAGATAACATTCTCTTGTTGATAAATTGATATAATTGGGACATTTGGGATATATTTAGGAGTAAAACCTAGAAGTGCAATTCGAATTGAATAGAAATCTTGGAATAGGACGTGAGTGACTATTACGATGCGAGTATTATTAACGGCTTAAATAATTGAATTAACTGGGAACTTATGAATTGTGCAACATTATAAGTCGGTACGAGAATGAGAAGTGTACCAAAAATAAATTATGGTGATTACTAAGGTGTGTGTACACTTGGTATATGTATATGATTTTATGTGTATGACATACCTACCATACTTGCTATCACGGGAGGTTTACGTTCGCTTAGGGCCCTCTAATCCTTGTGTTGCCCGGATTTAGATTGGTACCTCGAGAACATAGGTCAGAGAAGGACTTCTTGGGATGTTAATAAGTCTGTTGATCGTGGGAGCATAGGTATGTGCATGACCCATGTGATGTGACTGTGTTCGCCTCCATTGTTTGTGATTTGCTATTATCTGAGAACGATTCCTGAGAGATTCGGAATGCGTGATCCTTATGTACGTAATGTACCGGGATGGACAGCAGAGTATGTGTGCACCGCAGCTTAGTCTCGGGGTGCTTGTATTGTATATTTATGACGTGAATAATATACACTTAATTATCGAGAACTTTCATGTTGGTATTGCGAGTATAAATACGGAAACTCTTTGAGTAACTATAAAGGGATAACCTGTAATGAATTTTATTGCTAATAATTGAGAACCTGAGTTTAGTAAGCCCTATATTTATTTGATAACGCTAGAACGTATAATGGGAATTGAGTAGTAAGGGGTAGAACTTATTACGGTTTGGTTAGATATGTATGTCACTTAGATGGGTACGGTACGTTAGGAGTGCACAAATTAGTCGAGAGGTGAGTACTTCATGTGAGTGTATGTCCTAACATGTATTTTGCATTCATTGTTTTAATGTTATTAAAACACTTGCTGTTTTTAAAATAACCCCCACTTTCGGGCTCTGACCCGTTTGCTTTCAAATCTATTTTTGTAAAAAACATTTTAGGTGCCCAGCCACAAGGACACCATGCTTAGGATTCTCATTCAGGTGACGAGCTGTAGCTGTTTGTGGAAGTTACAAGACCTTGCTAGTAGACGCTTCATTTATCTTGACTCTATATTCAGCTTTCATCAGTTGTAGGGCATGTCGCCCATTTCTATTAGAAACATTTTCCTATTTCAGATTTTCAGACTTTTGGCATGTAATTAATTCAGGTTACATTGTTTTACTTAGTTCAGTTGTGGGATTGTTGTGAGGAGTTTTCCTCCAGACTTATTATTATGTTGTTGGTTATTCTATTGTTTCGTTATGGTGAATGGTTGTTATTCTTTCATTATCCTCTTATTGTATGTTAATCAGAGTTAACTTAAAATTTGGCAACTCACTTTTTAAATACTAGGTGGTTAGTAATCATTCAAATGTTTTCGACAGTGATGCTATTAACTGGACCAACTTGGCATTTTGTATTAATTTAATAAAGGAGTAGCTACCTGGTATTTAATTAATCGGGGTGTCACATTTTGGTTGCGCGAACAATGCGGCACGACGTATATTAGTGGGTACATCAATTAGTATGTCGTGTGGCCTACTCACCTCCTCAGTTTTAACAATACACCAGACATGTAGTGACATTATTTTAAGTTTGAATTGAATTATTATAAGTTTGAATTGAATTGTTTTAAGTTGTTACATTTGAATTATATCGTGATGCATATTGTCTCTATTTGAATATATATTTGCATTACCTTTAGTTTGTTTGGATATATGATGTTTGGAACAGGTACAACGTTGCTATAACAGGTATAAATATACTGCTGGGCAGTGGCAGTGGCCATACTGCCCTGCAGATTTTTTTTAAATTCTGCCCAGAATTGTCACTGTCATTGACCGTGACAAAAAGTTGTCACGGACGTGTCACGGCCATTGACCGTGACAATTTTTTAAAAGGGTCATGGCTTTGTCACGGTTATAAACCGTGACAAACGTTTCACGGTCATTGACCGTGACACAAAATGCGAGTTTTGTGTCAAGGTCAACGACCGTGACACGACCGTGACAAAAAAAGTTATCTCGCCTCGAAATGTCACGGTCATTGACCTTGACAAGTTGGATTTGTCAGGGTCAATGACCTTGACAATAGTGCAAATTTGGTGTAGTGTATACAATAAACCAACTTCATTAATTACAACTACAATCAATCATACAATAAACCAACTACATTTGAATATCATAGAACTTAATTTGAATATAATACAACTTCATTTGGATGTCATATCATACAAGTTCGTTTCACATCATACAAAAACGTTTCATATACCAAACTAGTCGATATGGATAGGTTCATCATTGGTTGCTACATCGATTGGGCAAATTTTTTGAAACTCCGCTACTTGTTGCACATATTTATCAATCCATGATTTTGGTTCTGGCAATGAGCAACTATGCTAGTGACTTTCTACTAGGGGAATTGGACAACCGTACTTCAACTTCAAAGCTACAAGTGATTCCTTCATTTATGATCAATCTCTATGAACATGGGATGCACTTTTTGTTCATGTGTTATTGAAAGAAATATGACACACTGTCTCTTCGAAATGAGGACGCACAAGCACTTGTAAGTTTTCGCCAAAAGATAGCTGCACCCGGGCATGATCATTCAAGACATGGGCATACATGGGCTTGAATGATCGTCCAAAATATGCAGAACAGTGTTCCGAAACCAATCACCAAAATAATGTTCATAAAATTTAGTATTTGTCTTAACTTCTTTAATCAAGTTGGATCTCACCTGTCTCCATCCATCGGGCCCAAATCTAAGGCATTTATCAACGCATCTAAACCCACAATTTCCATCAGTTTCAACCTTGATGGTATATTCTACGCAATCTTTATAAAAGACCAATATCTCATTGATATATTATTTATATGCGGGGGAGTAGTTCGAGCACCATGCAACTGGGCGGGTGAACTCCGTAAAATTAATTTTCTTCTTAGGCCTTCTGACCGCGGGGTGTTCATTTTTCTGTTGATTTCCTAGCAAGTTTGAAGCCCGAGGGATTCCTTTTAGTTAACTTCTCATGCTTTTGATCTTTAGCATTTAGATTTCGACCTCTCGGGCGACCCTTGCAATGCATTAGCACGGATGGCTCAAATAGCCTAGCGGTTATGGGACACCCGATGTCCTTGAGTTTTCGCAACATGGCCCACCGTTCCCACCTTTGTTTAAAAAGTATCATTTTCATATCGTAGTCAACCATATGGTACTTTGCTTATTCGGGCACCATTATTAATTTGCACTAATGTGCACCAACATCCCCCCATAGTATTTTCCTACCCTCCATTCGGTAGATAACCAATTCATGAGCGCACGGTAGATCATAGATGTTGCGTTCCAAGTGTAGGCACGATTTAACATCCATGTCAACGGTATCACAAGTCTTCATATCCTTAAGAATTTGGTCAATGGCATAATGAGAAACCTGGCCTATGAGCTCTCAAAAAATAGGAATATTGTGGGTGTGCTTTAATTTTTGCAAAGAATACTCAAACTCCCTCATAATCTCTGTCAGTTGCAACTCAATGTAGTTGTGCATGCCGACAAAAACCTTGTCAAAGTAAGTTGAGAACTCTCCAAGTGCCTCTTTAACTTACCATGTGCTCCTTCACAACGGTTAGTAGTTCGGTTGCCCTGGTTCTTAACCATATTTTTTCACGCATGAACGAAGCTTTCCCTTAGATTATACCACATACAATCTATGTACTGAAGAGTGTTAGGGAATGCAACCCAATCACGGTGAAGAAGAAACCACTCTTGGAATCATCATATTCCTCCTTGACTCGATACACCTATTAGTTGTGGAGAGCCTTCTTTCCCACGGACAACTTAGCTAGCTCCCATGTCTGGTTTGAGATGAGGGACTTCATCTCATCTTCCATTTTAAGATCCCAATTGTTCGTATCCTTCTTATGACACGCTTTATCATATCACTTAGGTTCATCTCCATCAGTGAATAACGAACAGTTCATACACTTATTATTTGGTATATGAGCTCGGGAGGATCTTCTGAATTCAGGAGCAGGATGTGAAGACTGTGGTGCGTCAGCCTGTTGTAGGCTACTCTGCGGTGTTAGTTTGTCTTATTGAGAATGTTCATCTGTCTATTGTGCCATATTACTATATCGAATATCTCCAAATCGATGTACACTATATCATCATATCTTGCGCCACTAGCACTATACCAAAAATAGGAAACTGGCACGGTTTGAATAGCGCCAGACGCAATCTGGCACGGTTCAAAACCATGCCAGAATCAGGCGTGTCAGATTTTCTAGTGTGGTTTAAAATCGTGCCAGATTTTCCAAATTGGCACGCTTTTAAACTGTGCCAGTTTTTTTATCTGGCATACTTTTGACATGCTTTTAAACCGTGTTATATGTTAAATCTGGCACACTTTTGGCACACGTCGAAAACGTGCCAAATTGTCTATTTTCTGGCACGCTTTTGCCACTGTTTTAAAGCGTGCCAGAATGTTTTATAAGCGTTCTCATTTTTATACATTGGAACGGTTTTGGCACGGTTTAAAATCGTGCCAGATTTTTCAGTTGATTAAAAATAATAATAATAGGAAACAAATCTGGAAAATCTGCAAATTCCAAATCCGGTTGGAAAATATTTATTATTTGCAAAAAAAAATCAAGAAAAATCACAAATTATGAATATCGTAGGTTGTTGATAAACTAATGTGCATACAAACTTCAAAAAATTACAAGAGTTAATACCAATATAAAGCCGCACATGACCATAAAAGTCGACAATAACTTTAAAAAATTACAAGAGTTAATAGTTCCCATATCAAAAAAAATTGGGCAGAGTTTCCTCTATTTTTTTAGCATTCCAAAACCTGCTAAACATAAAATCTGCCCATATAAAGCCCGCACGGCCATAAATGTCAACAATAAAACTACTACAACGAGCACGACCATAAAAATAAACCATAAAACTACTGAAGCCTGCTCGGCCATAACACAAAAAATAGAATCCTGAATATTAACGACACTAAATAAACAATCCCCATGTTGTAAAGCATTGACTTCTTTGTGCGTTCCAAGTGGATAAAAGCTAGGGATTGAATGTCATCCTACAAAAAAAATAAGACACAAAAAAGATACAATGTTAGTAACCAAGTCATTTTTAAAAAAATCGTATTCAAGCAGAAAAATTACATATAAAAGCAGAAAAATTCAATATACGACTACGCGATTAGTACCTACAAGTTACATTGGTCCTGTGCAAGGTGTCCGTGCCTCCTACGGGGTCGTTTGGGGGTTGGTTTGGGTTTTCACCCTTTAACGGCCTGTTTTTAAGTCAAAGTGTGATTTTTGCAAATTATCGCCATACTCTCAAACCAGGAGACCCGGGACTACGCGGTTAGTTCCTACAAGTTACATTGGTCTCGTGCGAGGCGTTCGTGCCTCCTACAGGGTCGTTTGGGGGTTGGTTTGGTTTTTCACCCTTTAACGGTCTGTTTTTAAGTCAAAGTGTGATTTTTGCAAATTATCGTCATACTCTCAAACCGGGAGATCCGGGACTATGCGATCAGTTCCTACAAGTTACATTGGTCCCGTGCGAGGTGTTTGTGCCTCCTACGGGATCGTTTGGGGGCTGGTTTGGGTTTTCACCCTTTAACGGCCTGTTTTTAAGTCAAAGTGTGATTTTTGCAAATTATCGACATACTCACAAATCGGGAGACCCGGGACTACGCGGTCAGTTCCTACAAGTTACATTGGTCCCGTGCGAGGTGTTCGTGCCTCCTACGGGGTCGTTTGGGGGCTGGTTTGGGTTTTCACCCTTTAACGGCCTGTTTTTAAGTCAAAGTGTTATTTTTGTAAATTATCGTCATATTCTCAAACCGGGAGACCCGGGACTACGCGGTTAGTTCCTTCAAGTTACATTGGTCCCGTGCGAGGTGTTCGTGCCTCTTACGGGGTCATTTGGGAGTTGGTCTAGGTTTTCACCCTTTAACGACTTGTTTTTAGGTTTAAGTGTTGATTTTTGCAGATTATCGTCATATTCTCAAAACGGGAGACCCGGGACTACGCGGTCAATTCCTACAAGTTATATTGGTCCCGTGCGAGGTGTTCGTGCCTCTTACTGGTTAGCATTTTCACCCTATAACGGCTTATTTTTGTGTAAGTGTTGATTTTTATTCGCAAACCGGAAGACCCGAGACTACGCGGTCAGTTCCTAAAAGTTATATTTATCCCGCGTGAGGTGTCCGTGCCTCCTGTAGGGTCGTTTAGGGACTGGTTTGTGTTTTCACCCTTTAATGGCTTGTTTTTAAGTTTTAGTGTTTATTATGATTTTTGTAAATTATCGTCATATTCTCAAACCGGGAGACCCGGGACTACGCGGTTAGTTCCTAAAAGTTACATTGGTCCCCGTGCGAGGTGTTTGTGGCTCTTACGGGGTCGTTTGGAGGTTGGTTTGGGTTTTCACCCTATAACGGCTTGTTTTTAAGTCTAAGTGTTATTTTTGCAAATTATCATCGTATTCTCTAACCGGGAGACCCGGGACTACGCGGTAGGTTCCTACAAGTTACATTGGTCCCCTGCTAGGTGTTCGTGCCTCTTATGGGGTCGTTTGGGGGCTGGTTTTGGTTTTCACCCTTTAACGGCTTATTTTTAAGTCTAAGTGTAATTTTTGTTACAAGTTACATTGGTCCCGTGCAAAGTATTCGTGCCTCCTACGGGGTCGTTTGTGGGCTGGTTTAGGTTTTCACCCTTTAACGGCCTGTTTACAAGTCAAAGTGTGATTTTTGCAAATTATCGTCATACTCTCAAACCGGGAGACCCGGGACTACGCGGTCAGTTCCTACAAGTTACATTTGTCCCGTGCGAGGTGTTCATGCCTCCTACGGGGTCGTTTATGGGCTGGTTTAGGTTTTCACCCTTTAACGGCCTATTTTTATTATCTTCATACTCTCAAATCGGGAGACCTGGGACTACGCGGTCAAATCCTACAAGTTACATTGGTCCCGTGCGAGGTGTTCGTGCCTCCTACGGGGTCGTTTGGGGGCTAGTTTGGGTTTTCACCCTTTAACGACCTGTTTTTAAGTTAAAGTGTTATTTTTGAGAATTATCGTCATATTCTCAAACAGGGAGATCCGGGACTACGCGATCATCTCCTTCAAGTTACATTGGTCCCGTGCGAGGTGTTCGTGCCTGGTTTGGGTTTCACCCATTTACGGCTTGTTTTTAAGTTCTAGTGTTAATTTTTGCAAATTATCATCCTATTCTCAAAATGGGAGACCCGGGACTACGCGGTCAATTCCTACAAGTTACATTGGTCCCGTGCGAGGTGTTCGTGCCTCCTACGGGGTCGTTTGGGGGCTGGTTTGGGTTTTCACCGTCTAACGGCTTGTTTTTAAGTGTAAGTGTTGATTTTTATTCACAAACCGGAAGACCCGAGACTACGCGGTCAGTTCCTACAAGTTATATTTCTCTCGCGTGAGGTGTCCGTGCCTCCTACGGGGTCGTTTGGGGGCTGGTTTGTGCTTTCACCATTTAATGGCTTGTTTTTAAGTTTAAGTGTTGATTTTTATTTTTGTAAATTATCGTCATATTCTCAAATCGAGAGATTCGGGACTACACGGTCTCTTCCTACAACTTGGATTGGTCTCGTGCGAGATGTCCGTGCCTCTTACGGGGTCGTTTGGGGGCAGGTTTGGGTTTTCATCCTTTAATGGCTTGTTTTTAAGTCTAATTGTTATTTTCGCAAATTATCGTCGTATTCTCAAATCGGGAGACCCGGGGCTACGCGGTCAGTTCCAACAAGTTACATTGGTCCCGTGCGAGGTGTTCATGCCTCTTACGGGGTCGTTTGGGGGATGGCTTGGATTTTCACCCTTTAACGGCTTGTTTTTAAGTCTAAGTGTAATTTTTGCAAATTATCGTCATATTCTCAAATCGGGAGACCCGGGACTACGCGGTCAGTTCCTTCAAGTTTCATTGGTCCCGTGTGAGGTGTTCGTGCCTCCTACAGGGTCGTTTGGGCTGGTTTGGGTTTTTACCATCTAACGCCTTATTTTTAAGTGTAAGTGTTGATTTTTATTCGCAAAACGGAAGACCCAAGACTACGCGGTCAGTTCCTACAAGTTATATTTGTCCCACGTGAGGTGTTCGTGCCTCCTACGGGATCGTTTGGGGGCTGATTTGGGTTTTCACCCTTTAACGGCTTGTTTTTAAGTTTAAGTGTTAATTTTTACAAATTATCGTCATATTCTCAAATTGGGAGACCCGGGACTACGCGGTCAGCTCCCACAAGTTACATTGGTCTCGTACGAGGTGTCCGTGCCTCTTACGGGGTCATTTGGGGGTTGGTTTGGGTTTTCACCCTTTAACGACTTGTTTTTAAGTCTAAGTGTTATTTTTGCAAATTATCATCGTATTCTCAAATCGGGAGACCCGGTACTATGTGGTCAGTTCCTACAAGTTATATTGGTCCCGTATGAGGTGTTCGTGCCTCTTATGGGGTCGTTTGGGGGCTGGTTTGAATTGTCACCCTTTAACGGCTTGTTTTTTAGTCTAAGTGTGATTTTTGTAAATTATCGTCATATTCTCAAATCGGGAGACCCGGGACTACGCGGCTAGTTCCTTCAACTTACATTGGTCTCGTGCGAGGTGTCCGTGCCTCTTACGGGGTCCTTTGGGGGCTGATTTGGGTTTTCACTCTTTAACGGCTTGTTTTTAAGTTTAAGTGTTAATTTTTACAAATTATTGTCATATTCTCAAATCGGGAGACTCGAGACTACGCGGTCAGTTCCTACAAGTTACATTGGTCCCGTGCGAGGTGTCTGTGCCTCTTACGGGGTCATTTGGGGGTTGGTTTGGGTTTTCACCCTTTAACGACTTGTTTTTAAGTCTAAGTGTTATTTTTGCAAATTATCATCGTATTCTCAAATCGGGAGACCCGGTACTATGCGGTCAGTTCCTACAAGTTATATTGGTCGCGTATGAGGTGTTTGTGCCTCTTAAGGGGTCGTTTGGGGGCTGGTTTGAATTGTCACCCTTTAACGACTTGTTTTTTAGTCTAAGTGTGATTTTTGTAAATTATCGTCATATTCTCAAACCGGGAGACCCGGGACTACGCGGTTAGTTCCTTCAAGTTACATTGGTCCCGTGCGAGGTGTTCGTGCCTCTTACGGGGTCCTTTGGGGGCTGGTTTGGGTTTTCACCCTTTAACGGCTTGTTTTTAAATTCAAGTGCTGATTTGTCCAAATTATCGTCATATTCTCAAAACGGGAGACCCGGAACTACGCGGTCAGTTCCTACAAGTTACATTGGTCCCATGCGAGGTGTTCATGCCTCCTACGAGGTCGTTTGGGGGCTGGTTTGGGTTTTCACCCTCTAACGCCTTGTTTTTAAGTGTAAGTGTTGATTTTTATTCGCAAATCGGAAGACCCGAGTCTATGCGATCAGTTCCTACAAGTTATATTTGTCCCGCGTGAGGTGTTCGTGCCTCCGACGGGGTCGTTTGGAGGTTGGTTTTGGTTTTCACCCTTTAATGACTTGTTTTTAAGTTTAAGTGTTGATTTTTGCAAATTATCGTCATATTCTCAAATCGGAAGACCTGGGACTACGCGATCAGTTCCTACAAGTTACATTGGTCCCGTGCGAGGTGTTCGTGCCTCCTACGGGGTCGTTTGGGGGCTGGTTTGGGTGTTCACCCTCTAACGGCTTGTTTTTAAGTGTAAGTGTTGATTTTTATTCGCAAACCGGAAGACCGGAGACTACGCGGTCAGTTCCTACAAGTTATATTTGTCACGTGTAAGTTGTTCGTACCTCCTACGAGGTCGTTTGGGGGATGGCTTGGATTTTCACCCTTTAACGGCTTGTTTTTAAGTCTAAGTGTAATTTTTGCAAATTATCGTCATATTCTCAAACCGGGAGACCCGGGACTACACGGTCAGTTCCTTCAAGTTGCATTGGTCCTGTGCGAGGTATTCGTGCCTCCTACAGGGTCGTTTGGGCTGGTTTGGGTTTTTACCCTCTAACGCCTTATTTTTCAGTGTGAGTGTTGATTTTTATTCGCAAACCGAAAGACCCAAGACTACGCGGTCAGTTCCTACAAGTTATATTTGTCCCGTGTGAGGTGTTCGTGCCTCCTACGGAGTCGTTTGGGGGCTGGTTTGGGTTTTCACCCTTTAACGGCTTGTTTTTAAGTTTAAGTGTTGATTTTTACAAATTATCGTCATATTCTCAAATCGGGAGACTCGGGACTACGCGGTGAGTTCCTACAAGTTACATTGGTCCCGTGCGAGGTGTTCGTGCCTCTTACAGGGTCATTTGGGGGTTGGTTTGGGTTTTCACCCTTTAACGGCTTGTTTTTAAGTCTAAGTGTTATTTTTACAAATTATCATTGTATTCTCAAATCGGGAGACCCGGTACTATGCGGTCAGTTCCTACAAGTTACATTGGTCCCGTATGAGGTGTTCGTGCCTCTTACGGGGTCGTTTGGGGGCTGGTTTGGATTTTCACCCTTTAACGGCTTGTTTTTAAGTCTAAGTGTGATTTTTGCAAATTATCATCATATTCTCAAACCGGGAGACCCGGGACTACGCGGTTAGTTCCTTCAAGTTATATTGGTCTCGTGCGAGGTGTCCGTTCCTCTTACGGGGTCCTTTGGGGGCTGGTTTGGGTTTTCACCCTTTAACGGCTTATTTTTAAGTTCAAGTGCTGATTTGTCCAAATTATCGTCATATTCTCAAAACGGGAGACCCGGGACTACCCGGTCAGTTCTTACAAGTTATATTGGTCCCGTGCGAGGTGTTCGTGCCTCCTACGGGGTCGTTTGTGGGCTGGTTTGGGTTTTCACCCTCTAACGGCTTGTTTTTAAGTGTAAGTGTTGATTTTTATTCGCAAATCGGAAGACCCGAGTCTATGCGATCAGTTCCTACAAATTATATTTGTCCCACGTGAGGTGTTCGTGCCTCCTACGGGGTCGTTTGGGGGTTGGTTTTGATTTTCACCCTTTAATGGCTTGTTTTTAAGTTTAAGTATTGATTTTTACAAATTATCGTCATATTCTCAAACCGGGAGACCCGGGACTACGCGATCAGTTCCTACAAGTTACATTGGTCCCGTGCGAGGTGTTCGTACCTCTTACGGGTTCGTTTGGGTACTAGTTTGGGTTTTCACCCTTTAATGGCTTGTTTTTAAGTCTATGTGTTATTTTATCTATGGCGAAATGTTACATTTATATACATGTTAGTTAGATGTTTTATGATTGGTGAAATGTTACGTTGAACACTTTGGTGTGTGGTGCAGGGTACACTATCATTTGTCTATACGGAGTATGCAGGGGGTAGGGGGCTTAGTTAGGATGCTATTTCGATTTTTGGATCGCAAGGAACGAGTATTTAAGTAGTTTTGAACATCGTGTATACTATGTTTAGTTATCCATGATACACCCAAGCATACATTCTAAATTTTTAATCTAGTCTTGAGCATCATATATACCGTGTTTAAATATCCATCATATACCTAAGCATACATTCTAAAAAAAATTTATCTGTGTTTTTTGTATTGGGCACCTAGTATTGGAGTGCCTAGGTTTTTTGTAGATGTGTTCGAGATTGAGAAAATCAATAGCTTTATAGCAGACATGTTTTTTTTTCTCGTTTTTTGTTGTTACTCTTATTCT
The DNA here is from genome assembly GCA_949130495.1 of Sambucus nigra. Taxonomy (NCBI): domain Eukaryota; kingdom Viridiplantae; phylum Streptophyta; class Magnoliopsida; order Dipsacales; family Adoxaceae; genus Sambucus; species Sambucus nigra. The sequence goes on along the minus strand of OX422213.1, from coordinate 358,743,380 downwards.
CTTTAAAACAAAAATTGGGCATAAGATTTAGGGTCAATTATTAAATAGTCCCTACTATAAATATATATTTTTTAAAAAGGACACATATTTTTAGTTTAACCCATTTAATCCCTCAAGCACTCAATATCCTCTTATTTTTAGAGGTCCGCGCCAGCGGCACTTCCTCTCCAAAATATGTGGCAAAGGACTTTTTGAGCCAAAATAAAAAAATTTGGACTAAATGGGTATTAAAAAATGTCCGAGGGAGTATTTGGTATATGTCCCTAAGATTTAGCGTCTAGGACGCTTAAGAACCCTAAAAGCGTACGCGAGAGCGCATCTAGTAACATTGATCCGTGCACCAAACATGAGCTATGCACACATATACTATAATTTAAAAGATGATAAACGTACATAACAAGTGAGAAACATACCTTTAATGTATTGTTGGCCTTCTGCATTCTTCTTATTAGCAGCTGGCCCAATACGCATGGCCCTGGTTGAGCAATACCTTCCATTCATCTCAGTCATAGCACGTAATTGCTTGCATTCATCTCCAAACTCAACAAACCCATAGCCCTTTGTGTGCCTAGTGGCCCTTTCTGTTACAACCTTTGCCCCCTTGACTGAAGAATAGTGAGCCCTAAATGTCTCTTGCAATATGTAATCTGTAACATCACCTGCCAAGTCCCCAACGAATATAGAGAAATCTGGCACATCATCTGTACGTTTTTCACCCATGCCAAACGATGCCCAATTCAGTCTGAAATTCTGCTCGACATTTGGCTTCAATGTACCCTTATACGTCTATAAACTCCTTTATGCAGCAGCATGACTAGCAAACTCAATGAAGGCTAGCCTTCTGATTGAGCAGTTTGCTTGTTACGGATAACTTTCGCAGAAACCACCTGCAAGAAGTTTGCTTGTTACTGATCTTCTACACATAGCATATGAAGAAATAACCAACATATCAATGCAAAGATACTTTGTAACTGGAAACAAAAAAAAAATATAACAATGTGAAACAAGAACGTAAATGCACGTGCGGGTGTGTGTGTATATACACACACGTGTTTGATATGTTTCTCTCGATATAAAACAGCAGCTTTCTACTCAAATCTTTCACTTATGTACGCACCACCAAGCAATTACAAAAAATTTACTTCAATATTGTTTACAAGGCTTTCGATCCAAACAAAACTTTATGATTTACTACCCAGCAGATGTGAAAACAATCAACAAACACGAACACACAGGTTACATAAACCTAACGAAAAAAGGAAATGCTTGTGTGCTTATTTTCTTTTTTTATATTCTTCACTTCCAAACAACTAAAAGACCCTGCAGTTGCCAGTCACAACAGTCTGTCAGATGAATGGAACAAAAGTACAATAAAAAAGTGTTTGTAATGTTTATTAGTCAAAATACAAGCAAAGTTTATTAATTTTTAAAAGTTGTGCTGTAGTGTTGACTAAGACTTGAGGAATATTTGTTCCTGGAATGAAATAAGGGACAAAAAAGGAATGATTCAAAAGTAAACGAAAACTAATATACAAAAAAATATTTCCTTTCCTTTACTCCAGCCTAGATAATTGAGGGTGGATTGAAGGATTAATTTAACTGTACATCAGAAGCAAAAGTAAAACACACATTTAGTAATTGTGTCAAGCACCTGAGAGAAATAGTTGCTCTTACACTACACTAAAAATGAACTTCTAATGCCCTGAGGCCAATGGAACATAAGTCACCACTCAACATATACACGTCAATGGAAAAAACTAACTCAATTAGGATTAATTAAGTAAAATGAAAAAATTACTCAAACACTAAGACAAACACCTAAAACCCACAATTATTCTAAAATTAGATCAATGGAACGAATTTAAGCTAAAATCGCCTATTATAAATTGTGCGCCATTAGTACACTACACATCCTACTGCAAAAGTAAAAACAAGAGGTTATATACGTTTTTTAATAGTAGTTCTACACAAATTTTAGATTCTTGGTTGACATCACAAAGACCCTCAATTTTTTTATTGTTCAATGGGCATTCCCTCTATTTCGATGGCACGAATTATTAACAAATAGCGTTTTTTAGAAATCAAGGCAGTGCTTCTATTGGTGGTGTCTTTATAACCTACTGAAGCTTTGTCAAATAGGCATTTTGCTCTTCAACTATTGTTCATACAGCCTTGTAAGGCCCTTATATTCATGCATTATGTATATGTCTTTTTATCCTTCTTTGAGTACAAGGTGAGACAAATCCTCAATCCTATAATTAAATGTTGATTGTAACTTTTAAAAGAAGGTTAGTACTTAGTAACTAAATCCCAATATATCTCTCCTCTAGGGCTAGTTAATTAGAATGTTTTAAATAGACAACGATAACTATCGATTAGAAATTATTTTCGTACCTCTAAATTTGAAATGATGCATCAATATTCGAGACTGGAGTTCATCATGCCCAGAACCCAGACGAGTACAAGTACAGTTTGAAGAAGCATAGAAAACCTATGAAATCAAAAGAGTTAGGGTTTGAATACAAAACAACATGTATGTAATATATTTCAAAAAGATATATAAGTAAGTCCAAATTGCACTCAACTCTAGTAAATTAACAAATGGCATGGTATATATCATATTAAAAGTAATTATAATGGGGAAAATGTTAGATATGTACATAACTATTCTAATGGGGCAGATGTCAGACAGTTCTAAGAGGTTGATACCCCCTAAAAGAGTTTGTAGAACTAATACCTGATTTTGATCAAACCAAAAACCTAAATAATATATAAGATTCCATGTTGAGAACATCGTAATAAATTTGTCAAAAAAAATTGAAACCTTAGATTTAGATTTATGCATCTTGTGAATCTCCATTTAAAACCCTCTTTTCACCCCTACAAAACTAAACAACAACAAAATTCCAATTGAAACCTAAATTGAAAGAACACACATAACTCGAAACCCTAAATTGTACCTATTCACGACGGGGAGAAGCGGTTGGGGAAGAGGTTGGCAGCTGGTCATCAGGGAAACTAAATGAAGGGCGCTTGCGGGGAGAAGGGGTGACAGTGAGGAGAGGGGCGGCAGCGAGGAGAGGGGCGGCAGCATGTGCTGGTAGCATGGAGAGAGAGAGAGAGAGTAAGAGAGAGAGAAAGATAAAGAGGTACTTAGGTTAGATTGATGGGGGTCCCGATTGAATTTTTGGGATAATATATTTTTAATGAGCCGTACTCGTATTTGGCACGGTTTAAAACCGTGTCAGATTTTGGCACTATTTTAAACCGTGCCAGATTTTGAATAAACCGTGCCAAATTCTAGCGCGGTTTAAAATCGTGCCAAATTCTCCTTGTCTCAGCGTGCCAGATTAGAAGTTTTGGTGTAGTGTAGACCATGTTGTATCTATGTCCTTGTACATCACATTTTCATTGAATATCACATCCCTGCTTCTAATTATTTTCTTTGTTTGGTAATTCCAGAATCGATAAACAAGCTCATATTCTCCATATCCAATGAAAGTGCATTTTAGTGACTTACATGATCGTTAATATGCATAGATGATACACAGCTGAAAACTTTAGAGTGTGAAAGTTTTATTTTATTTCTTCTCCATAACTATACGGACATGATTTTCAACATGTCCGTTATCTATTAAGTATGTTATATACCGCTACAACCGTTGAAGAATATTCAAGAACATTCACACATCAAGATGATTTCGAATATCAAGTTCTTTAGCAAGAAAAGCCTCCGCGAGACAGATTTTGGTAAGGTTGTGTTTTAGTCCTTTGACGGTTCACTTAAAGTGTTGGGATATTTTTTCTAACACAATTTCTGAGTGTTGGAGCGGAGTTTTTTGTCAAAATATCGTTTCTAAGTGTAGAGGCTGACTCGAATAAAAAAATAATAATTTACGCTCCAATCGTTCGAGCAATATTACCACATCGTTCGAGCGACAGAGGTATCTCGCGCGAAGTCGTTCGAGCGACAGCTGGCATCATTTAAGTGACAGCCTTATTTCGTTCTAGCGACGCGCCACCTTAGATGTTTGATCAAAATGGTTTCTCCAACTTCGTTTTAGATCAGAGGACCAGCAAAATTTTCCATACCTGAAACTACTTTGGCAGAATACTTTGTCTTCTCACTTTTAGGATTTTAAACCATTTTGTTTTCAATTCATAAGATTCCAATAGTTTGTGTGAATTTTTTGGAACCCAAGAACAAATCTTGTGTCAATTTTCCCTTATAGAGAGGATCTCCACTGCAGATTTAGGTGCTTTTGAGGGGAGTATTGGACTGAAGATGACTGCGTGTCAATAGGGAGTGCTCATGGGTGTTCCTAGGCTGAATTGGAACTGCGGTTTTGTCTGACTCTAGGTTGCGATCTATGTGGGTTTTCTACGATTAACTCATTGCGGATTTCATTGTAATTGTACGTATTATAGTGAAATAAAAGTTTTACCCGAAAAGTTTTTTTCCCTGAAATCTGTGAGTTGGTTATTTGTGGTTACTGATTTGACACACACACACATAGTTGTTTGTATAGGGGCTGATTTAGTTTGGTTTAAAATTGAATCCAATTAAATAATTTTGCAGTTGGAATTTGCGAATTTATTCAAATCAGTATCGCACATGGCACAACTCTCTTTATAAATTGGTATCAGAGTAGATTACACTAATTTATTGTGTATACCCATTTTTTCGCAAAATTTGGGTGATATTGATTTTTTTGAAAATATGATTTTGACAAATTATCGTAATGTTTTCGAATGAAAACTTATATAATCGATTGCCAATTTTTTACGGGTCTAATAATGCTTACTGGGAAGCCTGAATAAAATATCATTTAAAAGCAATCGATGAAAGAGTTTGGGTTATTTGTGAAAGACGCTAGACTCCTCCCACTGTCACCATAAATAATGTCACGAATTTAAAATCTGTGTCAGATTGGACTGAGGATGACTTTAGGCGGAGCACTTTTAATTCACGTGGGCTTAGTGAAATTTTCGGACACATCACCCCCGACGAGTTTTGACTTATTATGACGTGCACCACGTCTAAAGAAGCGTGGGATATTTTACAACTCACTCACGAAGGCACTAATGCGGTTAAAGAGTGTGAAATTCAAAATTTAACTACATATTTTTTACACGATTACCATGCTTGAGAGTGAGTGTTTTGATGACTTTTATACATGTTTGTATGAAATTGTTGGTGAGCCTATACCTGATGCACGAGTGGTTAAATAGATTTTAAGATCACTGCCAAAGCATTTTATCCCCAAAGTGACTGTTTTGAATACCTTAGGTAATTTGAATCGTCTAAAATTAGAAGAGCTAGTAGGAGACCTCCAGACATATGAGATTGACCATATAAAAGTGAATCCATTAAGCAAGTTAAACTGAAGCGACTCCGTGTAAGCATGATAAAGAATATTTTAAGGATTAAAATTCTAACCAAAAGTTATAGTCACATTGAAGCGAAATGAGGATTCAAACACAAACATATGCCACAAAATGTGTGTAAAACCAAAATACACATAAAATAAAATCTTTTTGAGTTTTTGAAAATTTTAACCAAAAATAAAAATATATACTCAAAAGACACATAAAAATCATTTGTATTTTTCATTAAGCATGAATTACTACTAAAAGGGTAAAACACAAATGATAAACAAAAATCTTTTTGTATTTTTCATTTAAAGCAAACAAAAGAAATATAATATAAAAGATAAACAAATCATGATTTCTAGCATGAGATAAGAAATAAAGCAATGACTAGAAAATGACTAAACATGCATACACCTAGAAATGATATATAATATGAAGTACAAAACGCTAGAGTATGACAACAAAACTAACACATTCAACCTTTAAATTTAGCAAGGGAGGTTTCATGTGAAAGCAAATGAGATTCAACAAATCTAATATCTAGCACGTCTAAAAATAATTTCCGAACCCATATAGATGTATATTTAAAATGATGGGATTTGGAAACAAAAGAATTTCTAGACATAGACTTCCTATGACTTCTTTTAAGATCAAAACAAAATGACCTAAGGTGACATTTCCTACCACAATGCAAGCATGTGAAAACACGAGGAAAGTTACCTAAGATCTGACGTTTTCTAAAGTCTTTGGATAAAGTAGACCCTCTAAAACAAACAATGGTTTTAGCTTTAGCAACAGAAGTATTTGAACTAGATGAGCTTGAACCATCACAACTACTACTCGAATCTTGTAAGTCATTTTTCATTTTTAAAATATCGAACTCAAGTAATAAATTAGAATCCTCAAATTTACGGGCCTCCTTCTTTAAATTTTCAATTACACCTAGAAGGTTATCACGCTCCCCCTCAATATGAGAAAACTTGTCCCTAAGAGTCTTTTCTCGACTATCACTCTTTTTCTTGTACATTCTAAAATATTAAGATTGTGATTCATGTCCATGAGCTTTTCACGAAAAATATCTTTTTTAGATAGTGAGGTTTGCAAAAATTCAATTTTAGCGTTAAAACAAGAATTTTCATTTTCAAGAAATTTAATTCTTTTTGCAAATCTCAAATTTAATTCTCTTAATTTTTCATTACAATTATTAAGCCCATTCAATTCCTCTCGAATAGCAAAAACTTCATTATCATTAGAAATGGACAAATTATCATTAAGACGTCCCATTCAGAGATATAAAATAAAAATGAGAGTGAGTAAAAAAATGAACCACCTAAAAATGTAAGGAGCACAAAAATTATAAAAGTCGAAAAACGGATCTTTGACGCGATAAATTAGCGATCCGACTGTGATACCACTTGAAAACATTAGGCTTTCTCAATCAAAGCTCTGATACCAATTTGAAAAGGAGTAAGCCCCCAATTTTAAAATTCTTATACTTCAAAAATTAATAATTTCCTTTTTAGATATGCGGAAGCATGAGATAGTTCGATTAAACAAATTAACAAATTTTAATTTCTTTTCAAATTAAAATTAAAACCAAGTGAAATATGATGAAACACACACACAAGTTAATTTCACTTAAACACAATTAATTTAACCTCAAGTCCTAAAAATTTGCCTAAGACATATTTTCAATATTATAAAATTAGGCCAAACCAATTGTATCAAATTCAATTAAATGACATGAATCAAATTAACATTTACCCAAATAATTATGTAGCACCAAATTAAACATGAGTAGTGATTTAAACCAATTTTATCTTTTTACCTAAGCATGCGTTCTAGGTGATTATTGCGAAAGATAAAATAAATAATGAATCACTACGCCACGATGTACGAGGAAAAACCCACAACGGGAAAAAACCTCGGACGACCCTAACCTTAAGTCCACTAAGAATGGTTTTAAAATCACAAGATAGATGACTTACTTCCTCGACTCGACCCCTTTCAAGCCTTGGCGCATCTTCTTGTAAACACTTCCACTTGGTCGACAACCCCGGAGCTCCACTAGAATCTTGGAATCACCAATGAGACATAGGTACACCGTCAACCACACATGGTGCCTTTCACCATGTGAGAATGCCGCAGCAAAATAATTGACTTCTTCTTTGAGGGATATAGAAGCAAACCCAAACTTCTCTTCTTCAAGATGTAGAGATAAAACGGTGCCAAACACTCCAAGCAAAGTACATATATGAAAGCTTGGAATTAATAAACAATGGGTGAAAACAAAAGTGTTTTTGGAAGATTTTCTTGAAAAATTAACACTTTAAACAATGAACTTTTTCTTGGAAAGTTGAACTCTCAAAAATCTCTCTAGGATATGGAGGATAGTGAAAAAGTTAAGTTAAAAAACTTGGTTCCCGCACTTATATATTAAGATAAAAAGTTGGTGGGAAAAGAAGTGGGAAAGTGGAAAAACTGCTCAAAAAACTGCCAATTAACTGTTCCCGCCAAAACTCGTTCGAACGAGATTTTCGTTCGAACGAAGTCTCATTCAAACGAGCATTCTAACGAAGTTCCAGTGTATTAAAAGTTGAACTCGTTAGAAATCTCGTTGGAATTCTCGTTCGAACAGCCATCTCATTCGAACGACAATTCGAACGACATTCCAGTGGCCAATAAGGGAACTCGTTGGCAAACCTCGTTCGAACGATAATTCGAATTAACTTTCAGAAAGTGTAAATTTCTATTTTTAGCTCAAAAACTTTATATACTTTATTTTAAAGTTTTAATGAAACTTTTTGAAAAGAAACAACAGTTTAAAATAAAATTTCACCCAATATAAAATGCTCCAAGCTCCTATATATATATTCAAAATGCATTCATACCTTAGGAGAAATGGAACCAATGTTGTTGATGTAGAAACGAGGCACGTTAAAATCGGCATTTGATGAAGCTTTAATATCTTGGCCACTACGTCTTCAACAAACACGTCATAAGCTTGAATGGATAAACTTAAACTCTATTCTATGACTCAAATATTTTTGTCCGGAATTGAGCCAAAACTACAAAGGACATAATTGGAAATGTGTGTCCTTACAGATGGAGTGCACATTAAAGTAATGTTTAAGCTTGTAAGAAGCAATCAGCAATGAATAAGCTAGTTTTTCCAAAGTCAAGTAGCACTTCTCAGCATCCAGGTGTGTTTTACTGGCATAGTAAGTAAGAAACTATTTTTCCTCTTTCTCAGAGACCAAGGCTGATCTATCTGCGTGGCTAGATACTGAAACGTAGAGGTAGAGAGGGTCCCCTTGATCAAGAATTTCAAGCAATAGAGACTTTCTCATGTAAGATTTGATTTCTTCAAGTGTCTTTGAGTACTTCTTGTTCTACGTGAGTCATGTGTCCTTCTTGAGAAGCTAAAAAAATGGCCAATAATGCTCGGATGACTCGCGTAATGTCTTCGACGACTGGACTTTATTTATAGCCTTTATTTGATCTGGATTTACCTCAATTTCCCTCTTACTGACTAGGTTACCAAGAATTTTCCTGACTGGACCCGGACGAGTACTTGCTCACATTGAGCCTCATTCAATAGCACCTGAGGAATTCGATGGTGTTGGTCAGGTCTCCGTGATGGCTTATTTACTCATGCTCTTAACGATCATGTCATCAATATATACTTCCATCATTTCCCCCATCTGACATTTGAATATCATCGTGACGAGAATGTGATACATAGCTCCTATATTTTTAAGGCCGAATGGTATGACCTTATAGTAGTAAAAGCCCAGTGGTGTTATGAATGAAGTTTTAAATTGACCGGGGACAAATAGAGGAATATGGTGATACCCTGAGCAACCGTTTAGAAAATTCATTCGTTCATAGGCTGAAGTGACATCGACCAGTTGATCAATCTTTGTCAAGGAAAACAATCTTTGGGCATGTTCGGTTGAGGTCAGTGAAGTCTATATAGACTCTCCAGCTACCATTTCTTTTACGGACCAATACTGGATTGGAGAGCCACTTCGGGAATTGAACTTCTCTAACGTACCTTGCCTCCAAAAGTTTCCCCACCTCATTTTTTGTTGCCTTTGCCTTCTCCAGGGCTTTTCAATGTGCTTTTTGTATGATTGGTTTGAATGATGGACCCATGTGGAGATGATGACAGGTGACCATAGGATCAATCCCCGGCTTGTCATACGACTCCGATGCAAATACATATAAGTTGCATTTCAGGAAGGCAACTAACTCCTTTCTCACATAGTTGATCAGTGTTGTTGAGAAACAAAATTTTGTCTTCGATCATCTTTCATAAGAAATAACCTCCTCCACGTTTTTGACAACCCTATTAGTGGAGTGCACCCTGGTCTCCTCCACCCATGGTCGGCTATTCCGTAGTTGCTATTTTAAGGGAGTGGCCCCATCCTGGATCGTCTCTAGAGGAACTTCTTTCTCTTTTTCTTCTCCTATATGGGTCTAAAGCTGGCGATGTAGCATTTTTTAGCAATGTCTTGGTCGCCTCTTATCTCCATTATACCCCGATCTATGATATACTTGAGTTTTTGGTAATAAGTAGAATGGACATATCTCATGGCATGAAGCCAACCCCTGTTAAGAATGGCATGATAGGGTGAATCAATATACATGACCAAAAACTCAGTGAGATTTGAAATAGTCCCTACCCTTACTGACAAGATCACTTTTTCCAATGATATGGTCATCTTCCCTCTAAAGGCGACCAAGGGAATGGTCGGTTCCTTAAGGTTTGACATATTAAGCTTGAGCTTATGGAAGAGATCTAGGTACATCAACTCCGAAGAGCTTCCCTAGTCCACTAGTAACTTATCCATATCCTAGCTTGCGCTTCTGAGAGTGATTACTAAGGCGTCATGGTGTGGGGTTCTTGCCCAAACCAAATCCTCCTCTATGAAGACAATATCCTTGTTGTAGTCAATATCCTTTGGTCATTGATGCTTGTCAGTCTGGATTTTGATGGGATCTATCTGGAAGGCCTCCATCACGGTCATGACTTTCTTAAGCTCTATCCAAATGATATTCCACTATATCTGTTTGAAGTCGGATGCCTCATGTATTATGGAAAACTCATGTCATATCTCATTATCTATCTTCTAGTCACCATTAGTGATGACCTAGTAGAACTTGTTCTCGGCATAGTAGTCATTTTCTTTTTGTAATGCACAGCAGAGTGTGTTATTCCTCTTAGTTGGACACCCTCCTATCTTTTTTGGCCACTTGAAAAACTATTGATACTTGATTTTTTTCCAAGATCTTTTAGATCGATTCCTTAAAAACTATGTGAATGGCTTAAAAGGCTTTGGATGAATCTACCTTGTCCCTGTTCTTGGCATCATTTTGCTTCTTATTTCCCTTTTTGAGATTTTTCTCCTTGTCAACCCCTTTATTTTCTTTCACATGACCAGTCTTAGCCTTGTTGGTATGGACCATGTCATTTACATTGGATTACTTTTCAATATGCAACATAAGATCATCAATGGTGTTAGCCTCATTTTTTATGAGAGACGGGTGCAGTATGAAAGTAGGGGGTAAGCTAATATTGAAAGATGTCATGTCAACCTGCTCCAAGTAGTCCTCCATTTCGTTGAACACTTTCTAATAATATTTGTCATACTCGTGCAGAGTCTTCTTTGGCTTCTTCCTCATTGTAAGAAGCGAGTCCATCCTCTTTAGATATGAGTTGCTAGTTATTAAGCAAGTAGTGAAGGCTTCAGTGAGGACCTTAAAGCTTTTAATGGATCTATGATGCAGATTCTTGAACCATTCATTGATTATATCACCCAACCTGGAAGGGAAAATATGACACATTAGAGCGTCGTTGTGACTCCATAAAGTCATGGCTTTCTGATATCGCTGAATATGATCTACGGTGTCAATTTTACCATCATAGATTTTGATCCGGAGGGTTACAAAATTTGTAAGGGGATCTTCCTCTTCAATATCTCTTAATAAAGGAGAATTCATTTAGGTAATAGAACTCTCCTTGATAGATCTTTCGTTGACCTAGATCCTCGGAGAGGGAGGGTGCTGGTCTATTTCCCTTCTAACCAAACTCATTATGGCATCCCTATGGCACTCATTGTCTCGGTGGTGCTTCCCTTGATGACCTTCGTATTCTAAATGATCTGGGTTGTGCCTGGTGCCATTTCCTTGGCTAGGAGTCTTGCTCTCCTGAGGACTAGGAGTCCAAGCATGACGTTTATGGTCATGGTGAAGTTCTCTCTCCAGTTCTTCTAACCGCTGCTGGAGATGAGAATTCTCGTTAATATTGAAGTGAGTTGCATCCTCCTACTATTGAAGTCTTGCTTCGTATGCATCGACTATCCCTGAGATTTAGGTAGATCTAAGCTGCCCGATTGAAATCTTGGGTTCCAATCTTGATGGACCTTAGACCAGACCCTTAGTGAAACGAAGTTAACTCGCATATCTCCAGGTTGGGGTGCACTATTTGGGTGGTGAGACATCACAATTATTCTCTTGTAGGGATTGCTTTCGTAGAATGGAAATTAATTCCCACAGACGACACTAATTATGAGTGCAGATAGTTAGAATGAATGGAATCTAGAGATCAATTAAAGGAAAAGCATGTTAGTGTCACACACACACAACACACAAATGCATGTGGTTCGGTAACTTGCCTACGCCTACGAAGAGGTCACTTGATTCTTATTAGTTTCTCTCAAAGTACGAAAAATTACATCCCCTTGGCCTTAGGGTGTGGGTGATATTTACAGTTGCTTAAAACTACAATGGTTCAATTGATCAAGGAATTCCCTTATCTTAAGATAAGCTCATGTGGTAATTCCCTAACTATCCTCTTAGATTTTTGGTAACCATCATGAGCTAATTGCAAATATTGATTTCCTTGTAATTATCCACGCGATATATCAAATGTTTGTAGTCATCCTTGTTATTAGTAAACCAAGACAGACGTGCCCCAACTGCTTTTGGTCCTGGTTAGACAGGCCTGAGCTGGGTCCAATTATGGTTTAGTCCCCACAGTCGATAATATACGATTGGAGTTAAACCCATTCAGGAAGTCGAATAACTTAAAACAAGTCAGTCACTTATGATTTTACATTAAACCCACTCAAGATGTGGTACAACTTAGAATAATTGGTCATCTGTGATTTAGAATTAAACCTACTCAAGTAATGGTAAAACTTATAATAAGTCGATTGCATACGATTTGGAATTAAACCCATCCAATTAGTGGTATGACTTAGAATAAGTCGTTCACCTAGGATGTAATATTAAACCCACCAAGCAGTGGTATGAGTTAGAAGAAGTCGATTACTTATGATTTGGTATTAAACCCACTTAAGGAGTGGTACAACTTAGAACAAGTCGCTCACCAATAATTTGGCATTAAACTCACTCAAGCAATGGTATGACTTCGAATAATTTGGTCATATATATTTTGTCATTAAACCCATGTAAATAGTTATACAACTTCGAACAAATCTATTTCACTCGGATTAGGAAAAACCCCACTAATCATGGTGGCATGACTTAGCGCAAGTGAATTTCACCTGGATTAGGCACAAACCCATCAATTATGGTATTGCCACTTAGACAAATTTGGTTTCTTTCTATAGTAGGCATAAAAATCGTTAATCACAGTGGTACAATTTTAAACAAATTCTAACTTGCCTAAATTAGTAAAAAACCCACCTATAAAGGGGTGGTACAATCTAGAATAGATTAATCTATCACCCTCAGTTGACTTAGAACATGTGTGATTGGGAAAATGAATAAAATATAAACGAATAAGCCAAAGCGGCTTAATAAGACAAAAGGGACTAGATTCGACATAAAATATGTTGTACAGATCTAAAACATATCAATCCATCCTAAATAAGGATACGTCGACCTAAATCAGACACGATTAATCTGGAATAAACATTATCCTAATATGGTTAAAGTCAACCAATGATGACCTTAGTTGACTTACGATGTTAAATTAATATACGGAGATCAAAATTGACCTAATATGGTCAAATTGACCTTTGACAATCAAAATTAACTTAAAATGGTCAAGTTGATCTAAGACGACTAATTTTAACCAAAGACGGATACATTCGGTATACGACAGGCTCATATATGTAAGATAGTGAAATTGATCTATCAGGAACAAGATTGACCTAAAACAATCAAGATGGTCTAAGACAACTAACATTATCCTAAGATAGATAAAGTCAACCCACGATGGCCTCACCTGACCTACGATGGTCAAATTAATTTAAGATGCTCAAAATTAACCTAAGATGGTCAAATTGATCTATTACTCTTAAATTTGACCAAAAATCGTCAAGTTGGTCTAGGATGACCAATGTTAGCCTAAGATGGCTACGTTCGAGCTATGATAGCCTCATTTAGCCTAAGATGGTCAAATTAATGGATGATGAGAAAAATTTAATTATAACGATCGGGTTGGTTTAAGAAAAACAAGTAGCGTAATATGGCTAAAATTGGCCTACGATGGTCCCAATTGACCTAAGTAGATTAAATTGGTCTATGACGATTAAAATTGATAGAAATGGTCAAGTTGGTGTAAGATGGTTAATATTAGCCTAAGAAGGATAAAATCAGTTTGTGGTGGCGTTAATTGACCTTAGACCGTCAAATAAATCTATGAGGATCAAAATTAACCTAAAATAATCAAGTTTGTCTAAGACAACTAATATTAGCATAAGATCGCTAAATTTGTCTTACGAATGCCCCATGACCTACGATGGTCAATTTGATCTACAACGATAAAAATTAATTTTAAATGGTCAAGTTATTCTAAGATGTCTAACATTATCCTAAGATGGATAAAACGGCCTACGATGTCCTCAGTTGACTTAAGCTGACAAAATTCATCTATGATGATCAAAATTGGCCTAAAATGGTCATATATCTCTAAGGCAACTAATGTTAGTCTAAGATGTCTAAAATCGATCTATGGCCACAATTGATTTTAGATGGTCAAATTGACCTATAAGAATCAAAATTAATCTAAAATGGTCAAGTTGGTCTAAGACAAGCAATATTAACATAATATCGATAAATTTAGCCTACGGTCATCTCAGTTAACCTATGACGATAAAATGTTTCAATCACGATCAAAATTGAGGTAAAATGGTCAAGTTGATCTAAGATGACCAATATTGACCTAAATTGATTAAAAATAACCAGCGATAACCTCAATTGACCTTAGATGGTCAAGTCAATTTATGAAGATCAAAATTGACCTCAAACGGTGAAGACAGTTTACGATAACCAACATTAGCCTAAAATGTCTAAATTCCGCTTACTATGACCTAAATTGATCTACAACGGTGAAATTGATCTACGTTGATCAAAATTGACATAAGATACTTAAATATATGACTATCAAAATTGACTTAAAATGGTCAAGTTGGTCTAAGACAACCAACGTTAGCTTATATGGATATATTTGACCTACGATGGCCTTAACCTAAGATAATTAAATTAATCTATGTGAATCAATATTGACCTAAAATGGTCAAAACGGTCTAAAACGTCTTAAAGTCGACCTACGATGGCCTCAGTTAACCTAATATGGTCAAATTAATCTTCGATAGTGAAATTTGAAACAATTAAGTTTGTTTAAGATGACCAATATTAGCCTCATTATATTAAATATATCCTACAACAGATCTAAATAATTCTAAATATTGAATAACATCAAAATAAAGGTATTTTATGATTATGCATGAGATCTCAACCTAACATGTGACTAATCCCAATTTAATTCAACATAGTAATCGATCATAAATAAGTTACACATGATATGTCGTGAAACAATTTGTTTCTTGATTTAAATCGAAATATTGATCCTACATTAAGTTTTCTTTGTGATCCTCTTATTCTTCCAAAATATCATTTGTTGTTAAGGTTTCATGTTATGTTCAAGATGTCTACTTGATGAGGGTTAGATCCCTATTTAAACCATTAATCTCGTTTAAGATCTCTACATAAGACCAAAAAAATACTTGTATGTTCTCAAAATTTAGTCAAAAACCGTGACACCGAATCTGACATACTAAATTATCACTCTAAACCTCTTTACCCACTTAACACGATTTAGGTCTAATGGTATCAACTTGAAATATATAAATAAATCACAACGTTATTATTAAATTATGAATTGTTTACATATAATTTAAATTCTGAATTTAAATAAAACTATAAAACATAATCCATATATTAATAATTTACACAATTGACCCTACAAAGGAGAAAAATTAAATATAATTATTAAAATCACATTTACTTAATTAAATGAAGGGCGTATTATAATTTTTTTCTAGGGTAAGAGATTTTGGGCTTCTGATTAAATATGTCTTGAACTTGGGTTATATATTGAATAAAGTTAATTAAAGGTGAACATCAGTAGACATTATTCAAAAATTGTACTATTCTTTGCTTTTCACTTTAAACCTTTAATTTTTTAAATTTTGACTCAAATTATTGTTTGGTTATTTTTTTAGGGAAAATTATGTGTGAGCCATATTTAAACAAATTGTTATTATATAAATCTTGCTCATAAGTCAAATATAAAATAAGTTTTTAAAATATACACACCTTTGTTTACTAAATTACCCCGAGACTAAAGCATTCACTTAGGGTTTGATAAACCCCCTTCTACCATTACCACCACCACGAACGTCACCTATATATATAAAATAAGATACCATTTTTTTTAATACCAAAAATATAAAAGCACAATAAGGTTTGGATTGGGCCATATCTTCGCTTGCTAAATCAATGGTTGTGAGTAACTCCCTAAATTTAATATCCCGCCCAAACGATTTCCATATCCCTCCCCAACTAAAGCCATCCATTTTCTCTTTCCTCAAATGTCTCAATCATACGATTCCCCTCCCCTCTCTCTACACCCTCCATCATGAATCCACCTCTCACAAATCTAAAATTATTCCTCCACCACAACACCTAAAGGTCACTCTTCATCTTCTTCTTCCACTGGATCAAATATTTTTTTTACCTAAATCATGTATATTTGCAATTTTTTCAAAAATGGAGTTTTTGGTGTGATTTTCCACAGCTAACTATTCTTGCTATATTCAGTTGTAATTACGCTTTGTTTTGTATATGTAGCTAGATTTCTCATTAGGGTCTCATCTGGGTTTTGGATTAAGGTATGCTCCATGTTCTGTGAGATGTTTTGGTTTTTTATTTTTCTTGTACTAATAATTATTATGTTTAGATTTAACTTTTAGGTGTATTGATATTTTGCAGATCCTCCATTCAAAACCCAGGTTTTATCATTTCCCGTTTCCATTTTTTCTTCAATTTATGCATGCATCGAGAACTATTTTACTCGAATGTCCTATTTCATCTTCAATATATGTACCCGACACTTAAAACTCTCCATATTTTATTTCCAGATTTCATCCTTTCTAGTTCGACATGGTTTGGGGTTAAAGATAATGTGGGTTAGGGTTTGATAATGTGTTGGTTAGTGTTTCAATTAGGGTTAGGGTTTGATATTGTGTGGGTTAGGGTTCGATAATGTGGGTTTCAATTAAGGCTGTTTGGTTTCAAAATATGGCTGATGACCTAAAAAATCAATGATTTCAAAATGAAGTGTGTAGTTCATAATGGAAAAATTGACATTTGATCAAACTCCAATTCTGTGAATATCATTTAATTATAGATGGTTATTTAATGGCTCATTTTTGTTAGCAAATGATATTGTAATGGGTCGAGGTATATTTTAAATTATTTAGATATTTAGAGTTGTTAAAATCTATTTTTATCTTCTTTTCATCTGTTTTTGTTCCAATTGTTCCTTATTCTTTAATGGATTTTTTATTGGTCAGATATTGCGATAACGACACTAATAACAACTTGAGTTTGTTGGTCAGATATTGTGATAACAACATTAATAATAAGTTGAGTAGGGATGACATCTACCATTTTCCTTTTTTTGTCATGTTCCTTAGTCAAGTAATGTAATAGAAAACTTGGGGTTTAATTATATTAGACTAGATATGTTCATTGGGATGAGTTTCAGGGCATTTATTGAACCATTCATTAATAATAGAATTTAAATTAAAAAGTAATTACAACTTTTGAAAACATGGGAGTTTAGTTTTTTGGTCTAATGAATATATTGTGTGTTAACATGGCATTGAGGTAGCCTTCTATTATCCTTGATGTGCTTACATTGCTGTGTTTCTAGGTTTCAATTTTGTTAATGATTAATGCAACTCAATTATTTGTATTAAATTTACTGATATAAAGTTTGCATATATACTTTCCTAAAAGTGACATTGTACTGTCCTGTTTGAACATGTATGTGATTTGTGCCACTGTCATGTTTTTCTTCATGAGATACGATTTGGTCATGTGTTTATATTTATTTCTTTATAGATATTTACAAATATTTTTGCTAATGTGTAATAAATGCACCAACATTTTTTTATCTAAAAAGGATTCTCATAACTCAATTCTCTTGGATGATGATAAACACGTATTTTTATCTCTTGGTTTTGGTATACTACATTTATGTTAACAACTATGTTGATTTTCCTTATTTTTACTCTTCACTCATTTTAAAGATATGGTATTAATATTTACAATTTTTAATGCAAGGGTCATGAACCAAATTATGCATCATGGATAGTTGAGACAACTAGAGCACCATGAATAGGTGGATTACTCTACATTGGTCTAACAATCTACTACAACTGACTTTTCATAACCACAACTTGGTTTTCATCTTCATAACTGAGATTGGAGCACCCTACTCTCTAACCATAAAGTCCCATATTTTAAGAATATAACCGGGCACAACTAATTAGATAACCATCCATTAGAAAAATTTTGATAGACTTTGCATCCCTCTCCGTATCACCACTAGAAAAACCTTGATATGCCATGTCAAAGAAAGCAAAATGCCCTTTAAGATTAAACTGGTATGAAATCTCTCTCCATTGTTCCTCCAAAGGATCCACTCCAGTAGGATTGTGTGTGCATCTATGAAGCACAAAGAATGACCCATTTAGATCATTCTTTGTGTCATTGACGCGACTCAGGTAGTTTCTCTAATGTGCATTCACTCTAGGCTCAAGTGCAAGCCTGTCACGTTAGTAATAAACTCGATAAGTCGGGATCATATTCACAGGGAAATAAGACAACAGAGTTGTGGCGACATTGGATAGACAAGGAAATCCTGACTCTGACTCTAAAGGAAAAAGAAAATTGATTTGGTTTGTGGAATGACTATACTTGATGCAAATATGAAATTATAAAAAGATGCAATTATACTAAATTACCTAAAATACTGATTTGAAACCTTAAACTATGTGATGATAAAAACAGGACGGGAATACAATTCCCCAACCCTAGTGTATTGCAGGTAAAATACTAATCGTAAATTTAACTGATTAATTAGACCCAGAATTTAGTACTCCCAAGCATTACGTATATGAGGTTCAAGCCCGCACTGTACTTAATCAGAGGACCAGTAAATCGGTATCGCGATAATTACACTCGAATTATATTCTAAAGCATCCCGGTTACCCGGAAGCAAACGAGATCCAAAGATCTATAATTGTCTTGTTCCTACGCAATATGGTCGTAATAAATCACTAAATTCAGAGGATTAATGTTATACACATGCAACTATCACATCAGGTTGGGTTCATGTATCCCGACCTTTGAAAGTCTAGCCTAGCATGCTGAAACTAATGAAAATAATTTTTAAATTGCAGAAAACCATGATTAAACTAAGAAAACTTTGTGGAATGATGTAAAAAGGAATTTGATTGAAGATAAGTAACTCCTAATCTTACCAAAGCAGTAACAACAGCAATTAAGAACACTTGTAATCACAGAATTCTGAATAATCTTCAATCTTGAAATTAAAAGAATAAACTATCTCTAAACTAGGGTTTTCTGGAAAGAATTGGAAAATTATACTAATTTTCCTTCCTAAAAATGATAAAACTTGGGTTTATATACCATACAAAGTTTCAGGAGTTTTAGCTGCACTAGGACTCTACATTAGAGAAGGATAGAATTTCAAAACTCGACATCTGGACTGGTCCGGGGATCTTGCGGATCGATCTACCTGGAATGCGGACCGGTTCTTTTATTTCTGGGGCGGACCGATCCAGGGCGGACCGGTTCCTTTATTTTTCTTCCATCTTCGGTTTGCTTTCGATCCAGGGTTCTCTGGAATAGGGCACTGCAGATCGGTCTGCCTCTTTGACTTTTTCTCCAACTTTGACTGCTCATAACTTTTGTTCCGGAACTCCGATTGAGGTTCCATTTCTTCCTATGTGCTCATGAACTTGATATATTCAACTTCTCTTTAGGTGCCTCATCAGAATTTTGGGTAAAAATTACACTTTTGCCCTTTTGACTTTCCTTCTTTTCTTTCTCGATTCTTCATTTTTTTTCTTCCTTTGATTGACATAAAATACTTGTAAACTCAATACAAAATACCAGAAACTTGGTGTACTCGTTAGGATAAGTCAGTAGCAAGATTATGAGATAAAGTCAAATCGATTACGTTATTCGAGGTGCTAAAAGTAACTAAATTAAGGGATAAATTGGGAAGAATTTATGCCTAATCAAACCCCCTAACTTAAAACTTTGCGCGTCCCGAGCAATGTAAAAGAATCCTAGCAAGGCTCAACTCTTGAAAAAAAATTTATGGGGATAGAATACCTTTTTCGCGGGCAAGCGATTGTATTTAGCATATGCAACAAGCCTTTAAACCCCTAGATCACCCTAGTAGGACGAGTTGTGTCTCATGAGGGTTTGCAGTGAATATACCCACAAAATTCGACTCAAAGAAAGATCAAAATACGCAAAAATTGTCTAATTCAAACTTTCCCAGAAAATAGTCATCATTCAGTCATATTCAATAGTCTCAAATCATAGTGCGTGTGTGCGAAGCCGGAAATATAACCGCCAATTTCCACCGATTGATCATTACGTTACTTACCCAAAAATTTGTTTTGATTTCAAATTCTCACGGAATGCTCTCACAAACGAATCTCTCGGGTTATGGCTATTCTCTCGGTATGCGTGACATAAAGAGTAAATGTAATGGACGCAAAATCATGCACACAAGTAGAAAGACGGAAATTTTATAGTGATAGGATCTCATCAACGGATTACGGTTTTAAAAACGGGAACATTGTCACTTATTCGTGCATTGAACCTCTTTTATTATCTTTTGGTGTATTAGCTCTCCACATAGTAACTAATTTCGCAATTTAGACTCGGTTAAGACTTTTTTGATTTTTTTAAGGTATATTGGGTAAAATGAAAGAGGTAGGGAAGGTTGGAATTGGAAAAGTAATTTTTGAGGTCCATTTGTTCTTTTTTCGGGCCATTGCTCATATTTTCTTCTTTTTCTCTATTTTTTCTGTTTTTCACTTCTTTTCTTTTCTTGCTATTTTTTATGAGCATATCTATTTTTTTCTTGCCCCTTTATATGCACTTTTCGGACTTAAATTATAAATTTTTCCACTTTTCGTAATTCCGGGCTATTTGAGTTTTTCGGGTTATCAAACGAAAGGGGAAAATCTTTTTGGCTCAATTTGGGTCGCAAAAGGGGTGATTTTTCACATCTTTTTATGGCCAATATTTTTGGGTAACAAACGAGGGCCTACTTCATTGTCTAAAATACCAATTGCGTTACCATATGCGTTTCGAGATGAATTTAAGTTTGGAGATCAATTTTGGCACTTTTTCAAAGCAATATCACACACATTTTTCATAACCGATCAAAGTGAAAGGGTTGAGATCCTCGATGATTTTTTTAAGTGCTGAAAAGAACTTTGAGTTAACAATTAACTCGGATTGATTTAAAAGTTCGCAAAAATTGATAGGCTCGAATCTCACCGGGTTTGTTAATCTCCACACTTATTCGTTAAGTCGTCAATTTTCGCTCAATTTCCATCTTTAGTCAATTTCGACTTTGTGTATGTTGAATTTTACAACTTGAGACTTCAATCCGACTTTTAATAATATTTTTGAAAATTTTGAATTCCAATTTTTATTTATTTTGAACAAAAATATTTTTTGATTTTTCAAAATTTTATGATTTTTTTTTTGGAAATTTCTGGGCATTTTTGAAAATTTGTGAAGTTTTAGAAATACGCACTTATCACCCCCCCCCCCCCCCCCCAACTTAGACTTTTGCATTGTTCTCAAGAAAAAAGGACTAAAAGCTAAATAAGGCAAAATAAGAAGTGCAAGAAATAAAACAAGCAAATGGCGAAAATGCAGATTTTATATAAAACAGGGTTATGGTACAATTATAGGGAAAAACAGACAACCATGTGAAACAGGGAAAACAAATAAAAACTGCCATAACCACATAAATCTTCACTGGGGTGGGGGTTGGGAAGAACCGGGCGCGTCGGGGCCATAGGAGTCATAGAAATAGGATGGCAATGGCTCGTTGGGAGCCCCTTGGCGTCGGTATATGTCCGCTTGGAAACGGAACATCATGCTCGTATCGCGACGGTAATTGGTCAAAAAGTTGTCGAATCGCGTCTCAAGCGCCGCCATACGGTTCGTGAGGTCGCTACCCGCCCATTCAAAATCAGGGTCATCTTCTTCATCCTTCGACTCTTCGTCCGCACCTACGTCACCCATTTCTACATCAGCATCGACGGCCTCATCTTCCTCTTCTTCGCTCTCACTCGAGGCAGCTTCTTCCTCGCTATCACTGCCCCACCTCGCCCGAAGGACGGCTAGCTATTTGGCGCTTTTAGTGCGGGTTCCCTGTCCAAAAGGATTGGGAATGCGAGTACGATCGAGCGGTGCTACAATGCCAGCATCCTTGAGGATGGAGGTAATCAATCTTGCATATGGAAGCGGGGCGGCACCTTGGGAAAGGGGAAAAAATTTCTGCAGAGGGCGGACCGGTCCGGTCCTTTAATTTGCAAACCATTTCAACTGCCGAACCGGTCCGACTAAAAAATAAAGGAACCGGTCCGGCCCAAAATTAAAGGAACCGATACGGCTCTTATTTTTTAGCTGAATTTCCCCCTAACTTAATTTCGATCGCTCTTCTTCGAAAATTTCAGTTTCACAACATACTCCCTATCAATTTTGGAATAAAAACCTCTCGATACCAATGGTCAACGCGACTTGATTCAATTTCTCAAAAATGTGAATGCTCTATCCCGAATGTACCCTAATCCTATCGACTCTCACTACACACGCGACTCTCATCTACTATATACAAGAGTTCACCCCATACGCATTGAGGTTGCGACGACCTCGCTGTAGCAGCTCATTCTACCCCGTAAACAGGGTTCGACAACCAAACGATGTCGACTTCTTCCACACACGCCTCTATATATGGCTTTAGTCATTGTCCATTTACTTTGAATGTATTTCCCCCTTTTAAATCGTCTAATTCAATAGCTCCGTGAGGGAAAACACTCTTCACAATGAACGGGCCAGACCATCGTGACCGCAACTTGCCCGGAATGAGATGAAGCCGAGAGTTATAAAGAAGCACTTTTTACCCGGGAAGAAACTCTTTGCATCGAATGATGCTATCGTGAGCGAGTTTCATCCTTTCTTTGGAGATTTTAGCATTCTCATATGCATCATTGTGTAGCTCTTCTAAGTCATTTAATTGAAGCTTGTGAGCTTCACCGGCCTTATCCATGGCATAAATCAACTGTTTAATCTCCCAATACGCCTTGTGTTCTAACTCCACGGGAAGATGGCAAGGTTTTCCATACACAAAGCGGAAAGGGGACATACCCAGTGGATTTTTATATGCGGTGCGATAGGCCCATAGCGAATCGTTCAATCCAAGTGACCAATCTTTCTGGGTAGGATTGACAGTCTTTTCAAGAATGTTCTTGATTTCCCGATTTGCTAGTTCAACCTGACCATTCATTTGCGGGTGATA
The DNA here is from genome assembly GCA_949130495.1 of Sambucus nigra. Classification (NCBI taxonomy): domain Eukaryota; kingdom Viridiplantae; phylum Streptophyta; class Magnoliopsida; order Dipsacales; family Adoxaceae; genus Sambucus; species Sambucus nigra. The sequence goes on along the minus strand of OX422213.1, from coordinate 358,720,036 downwards.
AGTCGTTCCAACCTTGTGAACGACGCCATACTTTCTCATTAGCTTCTTGAATGGCCTATTGCAAAAGTGCGTTCCATTATCGCTGATTATCGCTTTCGGTGCACCAAAGCGAGAAAGTATGTGTTCCTGCGAAAACTTTATCACTACTTTATTATCATTTTTCTTGGTAGCTATAGCTTCCACCCATTTGGAAATGTAGTCTACCATAACAAGGATGTATAGGAAATCAAAGGACGGGGGGAAAGGACCCATGAAGTCAATACCCCAATAGTCGAAGATCTCAATGATGAGTATGGGGGTAAGAGGCATCATGTCTCGTCGGGTAATGGCTCCCATCCGTTGGCACCTATTGCAAGATTTACATGCAGCGTTCACATCCCGGAATATTATGGGCTAATCGAGGACGCATTGCAGCATTTTAGCGGTCGTCTTTTTCGTCGAAAAGTGGCCTCCACAAGCTTCCAAATGACAAAACTGGATGACTTTCGGGATCTCGTCATCCGGTACACATCGTCGGATGATTTGGTTGGAGCAATATTTAAAAAGGAAGGGATCATCATAGAAAAACATGCGTGACCAAGTACTAAAACTCTTCTTGTCTTGCGGTGTCCAATCAGGAGGGATGGCTCCCGTGACAAGGTAATTCACTATATCCGCAAACCAGGGTAAATGAGATGTAGCAAAGAGTTGCTCATCCAGAAAGTATTCCTCTATGCGCATGGGATCACTAGGTACGTGGGACGAAAGCCGTGATAAGTGGTCTGCAACGACGCTTTCTACCCCTTTCTTATCTTTAATGGAGGGATTAAACTCTTGTAGGAGTAGGATCCACCTTATGAGGCGCGGCTTTGTATCTTTCTTTGCAAGTAGGTATTTCAATGCCGCGTGGTCGATGAAGCAAGTAATGGGAGAACCGATAAGGTATGACCGAAATTTATCAAGGGCAAAGACTACCGCTAACAACTCCTTCTCCGTAGTAGAGTAGTTAGTTGTAGTTCAGTAAGAGTCCGGCTAGCGTAGTAGATGACATGAGCTTGCTTCTCTTTTCTTTGGCCCAAAACAGCCCCTATCGCATAATCTCTAGCATCACACATAAGTTCGAATGATAAAGACCAATCCTAAACTTACATGATGGGAGCGAACACAAGCATGGTTTTTAACTTTTCAAAAGATCTTTGGCATGCTTCTTTCCACTCAAATGGGGTGTCCTTCATGAGTAGGTTGCTTAAGGGTCTAGCGATGGTGCTAAAGTCCTTAATGAACCTTCGATAAAACCCCGCATGGCCCAAGAAGGAGCACACGTCTTTAAGAGATTTTGGTGGGGGAAGATCAGCTATGACATCTATTTTCGCCCTATCAACTTCTATCCCTTTGGATGATACTATATGGCCAAGAACTATTCCCTCAGTGACCATGAAATGGCATTTCTCCCAATTCAGCACTAAGTTCTTTTCTACATACTTGTTCTAGTTTTTCTAGATAAAGATCGAAAGAGGTGCCAAAAACGCTGAAATCGTCCATGAACACTTCAAGACCTCTCTCGACCATGTCGCTAAATAGGCTCAACATTCACCTTTGAAAGGTCGCGGGTGCATTACACAAGTCGAATGGCATACGTTTGTAGACAAATGTACCAAAAGGGAAAGTGAAGGTCATTTTCTCCTAGTCACGTACATCTACCTCAATCTGGTTATATCCGAAATAACCATCAAGGAAGCAATAGGAAGGGCGGCCCGCTACTCTCTCAAGCATTTGATTAATAAATGGCAAGGGGAAATGGTCTTTTCTAGTTCCCACATTGAGTTTCCGGTAATTAATGCAAACGCACCACCTAGTTGTGGTATGTTGGGGAACTAGCTCTCCCTTAGCATTCTCAATCACTGTCATGCTTGAATTATTTGAGACGACTTGAATCGGGCTCACCCACTTGCTATCCGATATTGGGTAGATAATCCCGACATCCAATAACCTGATAATTTCGATTCTCACTACTTCTTTCATATTGGGATTTTGCCTTCTTTGCATTTCTCTTGAGGGCTTGACATCCTCTTCGAGATGGATCTTGTGAGTGCAAATCAAAGAACTTATTCCCTTCAAATCAGCAATGCACCAACTAAAAGCACTTTTATGCTTTCTTAGAATTTTTAACAATTTATCCTCCTGCTCTTTGTCTAGGCTAGAGGAGACAACAACAGGAAATGTCTCATTATCTCCTAGATATGCATATTTAATATGGAAGGGGAGTTTTTTCAACTCAAGGATTGGAAATTTATCGCTGGAGGGAACCATACGTGTACCCCTCAAAGGTAACTCCTCGAATCTAGAAACCCAACTAACATCTCTCGCGTCCTCGTCCGACGCTCTCTCATCGAGTAACTCTCTCAACTCCTTAACCTCTCTCTCGAATTTGTTGTACGTACCCTCGCTCTCGTTTCTCTACACTAAACAAGACCCAAAGGTGTCTCCGTAATAATTCTCCTCAAAGTACTCCTCTACTATCTCATCTATGAGGCTCACCGCGTGAAGATCATCTTCTTCCCCCGTATGTTGGGATATATTGAAGATGTTGGTTTCTAAGGTCATGCTTCCAAAAGTGAGTTGCATCTTCCCATTCCTAGTGTTGATAATAGCGTTAGCCGTAGCTAAAAATGGGCATTCGAGAATGATGGGAACATGATTGCTCGACGCGAAGGAAGGCTCCGTGTTCGAAATGACAAAGTCTACCTGGAAGTAGAAAGTGTCAACTTAGACAATCACGTCCTCAACTACACCTAGTGGGATCTTTACAGTTCGATCCACTAATTGGAGAGTGATTCTGGTGGGCTTGAGGTCTCCTAAATCAAGTTGCCTATAGATGAAGTAAGGGAGGATATTGACACTTGATCCCAAATCAAGTAAGGCTTTTTCGATTTTTTTTTCTCCAATGATGCAGGAAATGGTGGGTGCACCAGGATCTTTGAATTTAGGCGGGAGATCGTTAAGTAGAATGGAGCTCACGTTCTATGCTAGAAAAATATTTTTCTTTACCTTCATCTTTCTCTTTACCGTCAGTAAGTCTTTGATGACTTTTGCATAGGCTGGAATTTGCTTAATGGCATCGAGGAAAGGTAAATTCAGCTTTACTTGCTTTAGCACGTCTAGCACTTCCTCACGTGGGTTTCCTTTATGGGAAGGAATCAACCTTTGGGGAAACGGTGACGCGAAAGGTGGTTTCACTATTACCTCAGGCTCACTAGCGTCTTCTTTATCACTCTCATTCAAGGGGACATCTTCGGCCTCTTTCATGCTGGGAGAAATCTCCTTGTCTTTCGTTGTGTCATGTGGGGGAGGTGATAAATCAATGACTCTCCCACTACGAAGAGTGGTCACAGCTTGACATTACTCGTGATGTTCAGTAGAGGTGGAGCTAACACTATTTTGACCTTGGGGAGGTCTTTAGCCCTGGGCAAGAAACTTGCCCTTCTCTTGGACAGTCAACGAGGATTGTATCTTTAACAGATTTATATTTATGTCGCTGATTAGGCGATCATATCTTGCATTGGTTGCAGGCTGGATATTGATAAATTGATTCATAGTATCCTCGAGAGTTCTCCGCAGTGGAGGGATATATGCTCCTTGAGGTGGTGGTGCTTGCACATGTCCTTGCATGTGTGGAGATTATTGAAAGTGTTGTGGTGGAGGAGGGGCAACATGTGAAGTAGGGTTCATCGCAGCATGTTGTTGCCCATAGCTAAAACCAGGGTGGTTTTTCCATGAAAGGCTGTAAGAATTCCCGTGCGGTGCACCGAAATTACCCTTAAATCCTCCTAATCCACTAACTTGCACTTGAAGCATCACTTTGTAGGCAGGTATAGTCGAGCATTTCTCAGTTGAAGGACCCGCCTCACAAATCGCACGCACCTTCTCGACGGGGTTTGGTATGGATCATGTTGGTCCTCTTCTATATACCTCACATAGGTCTCGAAATCCTTTCTCAAGTGTATCCAATCGACTATCCGTCATAGAATTCTTATCTACCTGAAATAGCCCGGACGTCACTGGAGTGGTGGTCACTTGACAATTTTGATTTTAATCATTAGGATCAGATGTATTCCAGGATTGGGTAGTCTCGACGACATAACTCAGGTGAAGCTCAGCATCGTGGGCGTCTAGTTCGACAAAAGTACCACTACCCATGGTTTCAACGAGTTATTTAGAATTAAGATTCATCCCATTATAAAGAAAGGAAATGATTTACGCTGTATCAAATCCATGATGGGGCATGAAGTAACTAACTCATTGAAACACTCGTAACATCGATGAAATGGCTCATTTTGCGATTGTCTGAAAGCTTCAATTTGAGCCTTTATGGAGATTTTTTAATGTGGTGGGAAGAATTACTTGAGAAATCTAGATTACAACTCGTTCCAAGATGGGATCGAGCTTGGAGGTAAAGACCATAGCCATATCTTAGCTTTATCTTTTAACAAGAAGGGGAAGAGTTTGAGGCGGATCACCTCTTATGTGCAAGTTTGATCATTGAGAGTATCGCACACATCCTAAAATTCCCTAATGTGGAGATATATCTTTTCAGAATCCAGACCATGATAATGGGGTAACATCTGGATCATCCCATTTTTAAAACGAAATTGCCCGGCATTATATGGGAGTATAATGCATCCCGGAGTGACAGTGCACTCGGGATATAAGATTTCTCTCAGCGGGCGATATGGGGCCTCTGCCTCATCGGCGACTGCACTACCGTGTTACGACATTTCTCTCTCTCTTAAAGACTTGGTGTCCTCACTTGGTGTGCTCGAAGGTGTGTCCTAAGAAGGAAAATGGAGTGTTGTTTGAGATTGAGTGTGACGGTGTGGGAGGTGGAATCCAGAACTATGTGGCGTTAGGAGTGTGAGGACTATCGGGGTCGTACTCAACTATTGGATTTTTGTGAAAGCTGGTTGGAGTATTATGGGGTGTGGGAGTGAGTTCAGAATTTTGCATTACCAGCTTATGAGTGATGATGATGGATCTTTTTGCGCTTTTTGAATTTTTTTATGTTTTTGGAATTTTTGGAAATTTTTGGTCAAAGTTTTAGATTGACTCGATCTAATCCTAAGTCTACCTAATTCCCCGGCAACAGCGCCAAAAACTTGACGCGACTCAGAAAGTGTCTCTAATATGCATTCACTCTAGGCTCAAGTGCAAGCCTGTCGCGTTAGTAATAAATCCGGTAAGTCGGGATCGTATCCACGGGGAAATAGAAAACCAGAGTTGTGACGATGTTGGATAGACAAGGAAATCCTGACTCTGACTCTAAAGGAAAAAGAAAACTGATTTGGTTTGTGGAATGACTATACTTGATGCAAATATGAAATTATAAAAAGATGCAATTATACTAAATTACCTAAAATACTGATTTGAAACCTTAAACTATGTGATGATAAAAACATGACGGGAATACAATCCCCCAACCCTAGTGTATTGCAGGTAAATTACTAATCATAAATTTAACTGATTAATTAGTCCCAGAATTTAGTACTCCCACGCATTACGTATATGAGGTTCAAGCCCGCACCGTACTTAATCAGAGGACCAGTAAATCAGTATCGCGATAGTTACACTCGAATTATATTCTAAAGCATCCCGGTTACCCGGAAGCAAACGATATCCAAAGATCTACAATTGTCTTGTTCCTACGCAATATGGTCGTAATAAATCACTAAATTCAGAGGATTAATGTTATACACATGCAACTATCACATCAGGTTGGGTTCATGTATCCCGACCTTCGGAAATCTAGCCTAGCATGCTGAAACTAATGAAAACAATTTTTGAATTGCAGAAAACCATGATTAAACTTAGGAAAATTTATTCAATGATGTAAAAAGGAATTTGACTGAAGAAAAGTAACTCCTAATCTTACCAAAGCAGTAACAACAGCAATTAAGAACACTTGTAATCACAGAATTCTGAATAATCTTCAATCTTGAAATTAAAAGAATAAACTATCTCTAAACTAGGGTTTTCTGGAAAGAATTGGAAAATTATACTAATTCTCCGTCCTAAAAATGATAAAACTTGGGTTTATATACCCTACAAAGTTTCAGGAGTTTTAGCTGCACTAGGACTCTCCATTAGAGAAGGATAAAATTTCAAAACTCGACATCTGGACTGGTCTGGGGCTCTTGCGGATCGGTCTACCTGGAATGCGGACCGGTTCTTTTATTTCTGGGGTGGACCGGTCCATGGCGGACCGATTCTTTTATTTTTCTTCCATCTTCGGTTTGCTTTCGATCCGGGATTCTCTGGAATAGGGCACTGCGGATCGGTCTGCCTTTTTAACTTTTTCTCCAACTTTGACTGCTCATAACTTTTGTTCCGGGACTCCGATTGAGGTGCCATTTCTTCCTATGTGCTCATGAACTTGATATATTCAACTTCTCTTTAGGTGCCTCATCCGAATTTTGGGTAATAATTACATTTTTGCCCTTTTGACTTTCCTTGTTTTCTTTCTCGATTCTTTATTTTTTTTTCTTCCTTTGATTGACATAAAATGCCTGTAAACTCAATACGAAATACCAGAAATTTGGTGTACTCGTTTGGATAAGTCAGTAGAAAGATTATGAGATAAAGTCAAATCGATTACGTTGTTCGAGGTGCTAAAAGTAACTAAATTAAGGGATAAATTGGGAAGAATTTATGCCTAATCAGTCATCCATCAGAGAACCAAAATCCATCTCTTTTGATTCTAGGTGATAATGATGGTATGCCCTATGTAGCATATAGGCATCTCTCCACATGTTATAATGATTGGACAAGATAGGAACTGGAATATAGATCTAGGAATGAGGGAAAAACCACTTTTGAAAGTTTGCAAATAGTCGACATGCACCACTTCTAGAAAGATCTTTCACTGCTATAATCTTCTTATCTTTAATCAAGTCAAAAGTCTCCCCATAGGCCATCTTCAGTATTTCCTCAACCATCTTCACATTTCCTCTAATCGGGAGATGCTCACCGTTCAAATTGCCAGCGATCCGGCACTTTACTTATCTGACGCGCTAGAGAACAATCAGCTTACCATTATTGTTGTGATAAGAACAAACTCCAATATTGACTTTATTGTAATACCCCGTATTTTTATAGCTTTTAAATTATGAGATTTATTAAATTTAATTGAGATAAATTAATTTGATTTTAATCCGAAATGTTGCTTTAAATATTTACTAACGTGACGAGAGTTAGTAATTATTGGAAATTTATTATTTGTTGCATATTACTGGATGAGTATAGTAATATATGAGATTTATTTTTATAATATTGTCACGTGTGAATAAAATGGCAATTGTAGAAATTTAAGTCGGGACGCGCCTGTGTCGTGTCGAGACTAAATGTGAATTAATAAAAGTGAATATTTTATAAGTTGTTCGGATGGTCGTGTCGAGTGCGCCAACGCGTCCGGAAGGGTCGAGATAGACAGAAAAGTGTACCCGGGAGTTTAGTTTGGGACTCGGGACGTTTTTAGGCCTAATTAGTAACCCGCGAGGGCATTTTGGTCATTTTACATTTTTGGGTAATTAAACCCACAAAAATTAGAGGAGTTATATCAGATACCTAGGTTACCTTCTAGGGTTAGAAACTCTAAACACAAGTGACGGCCATAGGAGAGGAAGGAGAAAGCTTCCAAGGCAATCCAAGGCCCCAAAAGTCATCCGTTTGCACCGCAACCACCACCAAAGCGTAGATCGCGCAACGGGCTACGCAACCACACCAAAAACATCTGCAAATCAGAACGTCGAAAATCCCAGGCAAGTGTTTATCTTGCTATTTTCGTTGGTGCAATTTCCATATTAGTTTAGGAATGATTAGGGATGAAATATATGGAAGAAAACCCAAATTGTGATAGGAATTTGCATGTAGTAAAGACTTAAACCTATTTCTGGAAGTCTCTTGTGATGTAGAAAGTTAACCCACGAAATATTGGTGTAAATAAGAAAGAAATTCTGGGATAAAACATATTAGAATCATGAGTTAGAGATTTTTAGGGTTCTTGAGTTTTAAATGAATTATGGCATGATTAATCCATGTTTAGTGATGTAAATTGACATGTTTTACGTTGAAAATACCTGATATGATGATATAAGGTTAATAGTATCAATTCTGGGACGATTGGGATTAGAAAATATGGATTTGGTGTAAGTTTGGAGATGAAACCCGTAACTGCAGAATTTCAGTTTTCGCAGACCTGCTTGATCGATCGATCGAGCCTAGAGCTTCGATCAATCGAAGGTTCAATCGATCGAGCCCCAAACCTCGATCGATCGACCCCTCCTGGCAGACTCCTATTTCCCTTATTAAATGAGTTAAATTCAATTTATTGTGAGAAAATTCTTGGGCATCCTTAATGAAATATTTTGGGAGATAGGGGAGACCAGTAGGACATGTGAATAGATTTTGGGACCCTCGATGTCGAGCAAGGATTGAATTTTGGGATAACTACATAAGGGTCGGTAAATTTATAATTTAAAGAGAGAGAGAGACACGTAAGAGAGTTACTTTGGGATAAATGTGTATACCTACTGAATTTTATACTTGGGAGGATAGAATCCATGAGCGTTATGTAGTAAGTGGAAAAGTTCCTCAAATTAAAATAAGATGTGAATGGTTATACGTGATAACTAAATAATGAGAAATAAATGCGAATGACGTAATTATGGTAATTGAGAATTTACCCATTATTGATATGGTAATATGAGTATAGTTATATGATTGTGTATGCATATACTATCTATGTGTGAAAATCATGTCCACGCTACTTGCTATCCCTGAGGTTTCCGTGCTGGGACAGTCTTATCTCGATGGGACCTTTATGGGGGATATTGACTTGTACCATAGAAGATAGATATCCTTGGTACATGCTATCAGAATGATAGTTCAGACGGTCCTAAGAGATGCGGGTATGTGCTTTCCTCTTAGAGACTTGGAATCTATGCTTCGCCTCATTTTGTTTGTGTATAGGTATCCTTGGTACAGGCTATCGCAGTGATAGTTCAGACGGTCCTAAGGGACTTGAAACCTAAAGTTTGTATATGTGTTAATACAATTCGAGAGTGATTCCGAATTTGTATTCCCCTTAATGTGAGTGACATGGGGTTTGGATAGTAGAGTATGCCCGCACCATAGTTTTATTTGGGGTTCTGTTATGGTTTATATATATATTTTACGAGTGGTTATTATCTATATATGAAATTCTGAAATCTGGAACTGTCTACTGTGATATGATATGTAGGACGTGGTTGATAACTCAAATTATAAATACTTGTGTTGAGAAAGTATAATATGACACTGGAAAACTTTGTTGATTTATAAGGTTAAAATGAGAACTTTGGTTACTAATTTAATAGTATCTTCAAACAATTAAATCGTTAATTTTGAATCTTACGAGTAATATAAGATAAATTAATCCATTGGGAAAGGATAGCATGTTATATGATGAGATATACCATTGGGAAGGTAAGTGCGATAGGTGTGCACATTTGAAGAGGGGTGGGAATTTCTCAAGAGAGTGTCGCACGAATATGTTGTTGCATTGGCATGTATCAATTTAAATACTTGCTAAACGTATTTTTAATCAAACACACTATCGGGCTCTGATCCGTTTCTTTTTCTCTTTCTCTCTCTTGTGTATATATGTATGTATTACAGGTGCCCAGCCACAGGAGCGTCTTGCTTAGGATCTTTTGGAAGGAACGCGCTGCAGCTTAGGTGGGAGTTGCAGGTCTCTTGATTAGACGACTTCGTTCATTCGGATCCATTATTAGTACTTTCATCTAGTTGAGCATGTGTAGCTCTTTCCATTATTCCGTTGTTATTGGACATTTGTATTTCGGTTATTTCCACTATTATTACTATGGGATTTATTCAGTTTGGATGTGTGACTTTAGATTTCATATGTTGGCATTCGATTGACGAATGTATTAAATTAATTGGATTATGTTGCAGAATTTAATGTAGTGTGATTCTTAATTATTGAATGTTGTTAATAAAATAAATGATTTTTCTTTAAATAAAATTTGAAAAGTATGTATGAAAACGGTTTTGACACTTAGCTTAATTATTTAGGGTTTTTAAATTGGAAAAGTATTTCTACGACAGTGATGCGAAGAATGAACCAACTGTTCACCTTGATTTTAATTTAATAAAGGAGTGATCGCCCGGTATTTAATTAGGCGGGGTATCACAGGTGGTATCAGAGCATCAGGTTCTAGTGTCCTTAGGATCTGTACGGCTTATTATGCTTTCAGCGTTGCTTTGTTTGTTATAGATCCCTATGTTTAGGATTGTCGATTCCTTTGACGACATTTCGTTCTCCTGCTATGATGTTTATACACTAGTGAATTCTAATTTCGTTCGGATGTGTGCGTGTACTGAGCGATGACGGATGTCATAAGAGGACCGTTAAGCGTACATCAGGAGGCAAGGCTCAGTTGAGATGATGAAATATATTCGAGGATGATGACCGTAGTCGAGGTCACCTCCATTATGGCACGAGAAGCCAAGACTCGAAAGGCGAGTAAGGTGCAACAATGATTTTCAAATGCTGTTATAGTCAAATGAGGTGCGAGGGTAAACTTACCCAACGTATTACAAAAAAAAATGTGTAGAGACTATCAATGGGAAATTTTAGAAACGCGAAAATTATATGTGTCTTTACCAAAGGCGGTAAAGTATCCAAAGGCTTAAATATAGGACGGAGTGTGGCAAACCGATAGTGAAAATTTAGAGAAAAATTTTCTTGGCTTTCAGGATGAAGTTATAATGGTTGGAGTCAACCACCAATTTGAGAAATGGAATTCTATGCCTATAGGAGAACCTTAGGTACAGTGTTGACCGTATGTTCCTTCCTTAACTGTTCAGGATTAGAAGCAAATGTGGTTCTGAACTCATTGAGAGATGGCATGTCAGGGTTCCATTCGTGAATATGAATCTTAATCGTTGGCGAATTTTGTATCGGAAGAGGTAGATACTAGTGGAGGAAACAACTCCAAGTGGGAGACCAACTTGTAAAAATAGTTGATAATACTCGAGGAGGAAATTCTGATGGACGACCGATTTGGAGGTTGACATTGTCATATTTTGTCAAAATAGATGATAACACTTATTTGTGGGGGGAGTTAAAGAAATTGAAGGATTTAGTCGAGAATGAGACTGAATGCAACGATGGTGGTATAGCACCACACAAAGGATGTGGATACCCATCAGGAAAACCATTTAAATGCTCCAGATAGTTAAATTCTTACCAAGTGATGGTAAATTCAGTAAATACTATTATAGATAGTAACATGATCTTTATGGCCTGAAAAGTTAAGAGAACAATCGGGATGGTTTACAGGAATTGAGTTTACTAAAGTTTGAGAGGAGGACAAATCCTAACCTGGTTAGTAGGACAGGTGGTAAGTGGATTACGTACTGAGGTATTTTGTGCGGAGTGAGATCGCTCACGATAATATGTTCCAAAATGAGAAAAGGGACAAGAATACGGTGTCTAGTAAAAGGCAACGATTAAAATAATTTTGTTTTGGTTTGGACAGACGTGTTACGTCCAAAAATCATTTGTGCAGTCAAGACGATTGCCAGGATGGAAGTATAGGTTGTATCCTTAGAGGATGCGGAGTGTTTATGTGACACGAGCGAGTCACCATATTTTGTTCATTGCTAGATTAGCATGTGAGACGAGTTTAATGCATATAATTATAAATGTTACCATTATGTGAATATTTTTCCCTAGTGTAGCGGGATTTTTCCTTTAGTGCTATCCGCGGAGGATGGATGAGTATATTAACAAGTTTTGTACCTTATTGAGGTTACTCTTTGTAGTGATACGATACACGAGTATGATATTATCTTTGTTAAAACATTATAGAAATGGTTATACGATAGTAGGCATTTATTGCAAGACTATCAGAGTGGTTGCATTAGTGCAATATGTTGTATGTTTGTTTTGGCGAGGCTTTACCTGTGATAAGGTTGGACTCGCACTTATATTATCTATCCTAGAGACTTCAGAGGAGATAGTGGGCTCGAGATATTCGATGCCAATATATGTATAGACTTTGACAGTATAATTCTGTATGTATCGGGACTTACCGTTGAGCGAAAAGATTTGACTCAGTATTATGTTTAGCACTCCGGACTTAGTGATAAGAAGAGTGCATTGTAATATTTATCCTTTAGAGATGTGGGAATTAATAGTTATACCCCTATTATTAGGGAAGGGAATTTTGAGAATTCCGATCGTATGTATCCGAGGTTTATAGAATGTAATTACCATCAACCAATACGGGACGATAGTGAAATTGGTGAAAAGTTCTTTGTTAAGCATAATTACGGGAGAAATTGTAACTTTTCTGTCAAGGGACGGAATAAAGGGGTATATACTATGGACGGAGGACCTAACGGATTTCGATAACCGACAATTCTAGGTAGTAGTGTATCGGGGGGGTTCCTTGTTTGGATTTCGCTTTGCGAGACATCCCACGCATGAAACTTAGCGTAAGGTTGGAAATAGGGAGACGTTTGGTCACTATTCCATGAGTTCGGTACCCTGGTCGAAATGGGATCAAGTAATTATGTATGTAAGTTGGGAGTTGAATTTTTTTTAAGGTCATTGGAGCCGGATTTTTGTGGTAGGAAAAGCATTGAAAGTTATCCCCACAAGTTGAGGGGTGGAACTATGATAAGGAGAATTTAAGAATTTTGATTTCTAGGGTGATTGAGAGTACCCAAATGTCATAACCGCGTACAGAACAAAAGGTGAATAAAGAGTTGGAATGATTTTTAGAATGGATTGTCTGGAAAGAACTTTATATTATACAAAAGAGATAACCTGTAATCATTTTGATGAATAGAGCGTTATTGAATTATTTTGGTTGTTGTACAAATTTGAGAAATTTTTGTACTTATCTGAGGAAGGTTGAGAATTATTATTCCTCTCTTATTGTCATGGAATTTGAATGCCCTATTCCTTCTATTCCGCTGAATTTAGTTAGTCCTACATAAGAGTAGCCGTCGTTCGCTCTCCCAGGGCGGACGAGGTGTTGCAAAAATGTGGGCATTTGGGTTAGATGCAGTCAAAATAGTCCGAGTCGAAGGGACGTGGTAATAGACGTGTGAAATAAATGTTTGTGGGACTAGTATAACGAAGTGGAAGTGATAGAGTGGATTAAACGTCACATGAGGGGCGATAATCCATACATAAGTGTGCAATTAAAATAGCACGCGCTAACTTGATTGGAAGGCTGTGGGAAGCCATTCAAGGGTTGGTATTCCTTGAATAGGGTAGAATTTAATTGTTATGAAGCACACCCAGAGCGGAATTTTTATTTGTCAAGAGTGAGAGCGACTTGCGCCTACAAAGAGTAATGATGTTAGTATAGTATAAGAGATCCAGAAGTGCGCTTCGTGGAGAGAAGAGCACGGGTCGGAACTTTCGGCATATTACGTGTCACTTAATGTGAGACATTTCAAGGGAAGAATCGGTGTTTAGCGAGACGTAGTGAGTAGTCTCTACATGCACCGCCCATAGGTAAAGTTTGGTTGAAAGAGGAGAATCAACCAAAGAATTTTGTGTTTATCGAAAATTCCTGAACTTGGAAGAGGTCGGTAAAGCCGATTAAGTTCTGGAATGAGTTGCCATCCTCAAAACAAGATCAAGGGTTTATCCCGAACATGTGAATCAAGTCGCTGAGAATGAAGTGATTGATATTCCTTTGGGCTTGCTTACAATAGTAACTAGTATGCCCCAGACTTCCTTTGAAAGGAAGGATCGCGCCAGTGCATGGTCCGGCGCAGTATAAATTTCTGAATCAGGATGAGATTGGTAAATCCCACCTTTGTTATGAGATCTCAGGAACCAGCGGAGATAAGATTTCGTTTTGAGTAGGATGTATCACCTTAGCCAAAGAATGGGCGCACGGTAATTAAAGATTTGTGGAGCCACGTAAAGGAAATTTTGGAATCTTGATACGATGATTTCAAGAATACTCTGTAGAAGCACTCGTACCTTTTTGTCGCGTACAAGGTATTTATTAAGGTTTTGTTATGGAAGAACCTCAACTATTCTCCTTCCGTATGTTTATAGGAGAGTAGGTAATCAGAATTTTTGGATCGGTCGAGAAAACATCCGATAAATGTGGTAGAATTCCACGACTGTTTTAGGCGAGCAAGAGTGATCAAATGTTCGTAATATTTTCTCAGAATGGGAGTTCTGTATATGAATAAATCCGAGGATTTGTCATGAAGTGAGGTGCGGCCTCCTAATGTTAGTGAGATAAGGAAATTATAACGTATAGGCGTGACCTATGCGAATGTTGTCGAGTGGGAGCACAATGTGAAGTGTCTCCAATAAGAATGTAAAACAATGTTGTTGTGAAGAAAGGGATATAGTGATTGAGCGCCGTAATGTGTAGTTAGTTTGTGTACGGAAAAGGATATCCAGGATTGTGCTACCTGATAGGCCTTATTTTCTGAATTTCGGGACGAAATTCAGTTATTAGGGGGGAAGTATGTAATACCCCGTATTTTTATAGCTTTTAAATTATGGGATTTATTAAATTTAATTGAGATAAATTAATTTAATTTTAATCCGGAATGTTGCTTTAAATATTTACTAACGTGACGAGAGTTAGTAATTATTGGAAATTTGTTATTTGTTGCATATTACTGGATGAGTATAGTAATATATGAGATTTATTTTTATAATATTGTCACGTGTGACTAAAATGGCAATTGTAAAAATTTTAGTCGGGACGCGCCTGTATCATGTCGGGACTAAATGTGAATTAATAAAAGTGAATATTTTATAAGTGGTTCGGATGGTCATTTCGAGTGCGCCAACGCGTCCGGAAGGGTCGAGATAGTCAGAAAAGTGTACCCGGGAGTTTAGTTTGGGTCTCGGGACATTTTTAGGCCGGGAGGGCATTTTGGTCATTTTACATTTTTGGGTAATTAAACCCATGAAAATTAGAGGAGTTATATCCGATACCTAGGCTACCTTCTAGGGTTAGAAACTCTAAACACAAGTGACGGCCATAGGTGAGGAAGGAGAAAGCTTCCAAGGCAATCCAATGCCCCAAAAGTCATCCGTTTGCACCGCAACCACCACCAACGCGTAGATCGCGCAACGGGCTACGCAACCACACCAAAAACATCTGCAAATCAGAACGTCCAAAATCCCAGGCAAGTGTTTATCTTACTATTTTCGTTGGTGCAATTTCCATATTAGTTTAGGAATGATTAGGGATGAAATATATGGAAGAAAACCCAAATTGTGATAGGAATTTGCATGTAGTAAAGACTTAAACCTATTTCTGAAAGTCTCTTGTGATGTAGAAAGTTAACCCACGAAATTTTGGTGTAAATAAGAAAGAAATTCTGGGATAAAACAGATTAGAATCATGAGTTAGAGATTTTTAGGGTTCTTGAGTTTTAAATGAATTATGGCATGATTAATCAATGTTTAGCGATGTAAATTGACATGTTTTATGTTGAAAATACCTGATATGATGATATAAGGTTAATAGTATCAATTCTGGGACGATTGGGATTAGAAAATATGGATTTGGTGTAAGTTTGCAGATGAAACCCGTAACTGCAGAATTTTAGTTTTCGCAAACCTGCTTGATCGATCGATCGAGCCTAGAGCTTCGATCGATCGATGGTTCGATCGATCGAGCCCCATACCTCGATCGATCGACCCCTCCTGGCAGACTCCTATTTCCCTTATTAAATGAGTTAAATTCAATTTATTGTGAGAAAATTCTTGGGCATCCTTAACGAAATATTTTGGGAGATATGGGGAGACCAGTAGGACATGTGAATAGATTTTGGGACCCTCGATGTCGGGCAAGGATTGTATTTTGGGATAACTACATAAGGGTCGGTAAATTTATAATTTAAAGAGAGAGAGAGACACGTAAGAGAGTTACTTTGGGACAAATGTGTATACCTACTGAATTTTATACTTGGGAGGATAGAATCCATGAGCGTTATGTAGTAAGTGGAAAAGTTCCTCAAATTAAAATAAGATGTGAATGGTTATACGTGATAACTAAATAATGAGAAATAAATGCGAATGACGTAATTATGGGAATTGAGAATTTACCCATTATTGATATGGTAATATGAGTATAGTTATATGATTGTGTATGCATATACTATCTATATGTGAAAATCATGCCCACACTACTTGCTATCCCTGAGGTTTCCGCGCTGGGACAGTCTTATCTCGATGGGACCTTTATGGGGGATATTGACTTGTACCCTAGAAGATAGATATCCTTGGTACAGGCTATCGGAATGATAGTTCAGACGGTCCTAAGAGATGCGGGTATGTGCTTTCCTCTTAGAGACTTGGAATCTCTGCTTCGCCTCATTTTATTTGTGTATAGGTATCCTTGGTACAGGCTATCGCAATGATAGTTCAGACGGTCCTAAGGGACTTGGAACCTATAGTTTATATATGTGTCAATACAATTCGAGAGTGATTCCGAATTTTTATTCCCCTTAATGTGAGTGACATGGGGTTTGGATAGTAGAGTATGCCCGCACCATGGTTTTATTTGGGATGCTGTTATGGTTTATATATATATTTTACGAGTGGTTAATATATATATATATATATATATATATATATGAAATTCTGAAATCTGGAACTGTCTTCTGTGATATGATATGTAGGACGTGGTTGATAACTCAAATTATAAATACTTGTGTTGAGAAAGTATAATATGACACTGGAAAACTTTATTGATTTATAAGGTTAAAATGAGAACTTTGGTTACTAATTGAATAGTATCTTCAAACAATTAAATCGTTAATTTTGAATCTTACGAGTAATATAAGATAAATTAATCCAATGGGAAAGGATAGCATGTTATATGATGAGATAGACCATTGGGAAGGTTAGTGCGATAGGTGTGCACATTAGAAGAGGGGTGAGAATTTCTCAAGAGAGTGTCGCACTAATATGTTGTTGCATTGGCCTGTATCAATTTAAATACTTGCTAAACGTATTTTAAATCAAACACACTATCGAGCTCTGACCCGTTTCTTTTTCTCTTTCTCTCTCTTGTGTATATATGTATGTATTACAAGTGCCCAGCCACATGGGCGTCTTGCTTAGGATCTTTTGGAAGGAACACGCTGCAGCTTAGGTGGGGGTTGCAGGTCTCTTGATTAGACGACTTCGTTCATTCAGATCCATTCTTAGTACTTTCATCTAGTTGAGCATGTGTAGCTCTTTCCATTATTCCGTTGTTATTGGACATTTGTATTTCGGTTATTTTCAGTATTATTACTATGGGATTTATTCAGTTTGGATGTGTGACTTTAGATTTCATATGTTGGCATTCGATTGACGAATGTATTAAATTAATTGGATTATGTTGCAGAATTTAATGTGGTGTGATTCTTACTTATTGAATGTTGTTAATAAAATAAATGATTTTTCTTTAAATAAAATTTGGAAAGTATATATGAAAACGGTTTTGACACTTAGCTTAATTATTTAGGGTGTTTAAATTGGAAAAGTATTTCTACGACAGTTATGCTAAGAATGAACCAACTGTTCACCTTGATTTTAATTTAATAAAGGATTGATCGCCCGGTATTTAATTAGGCGGGGTATCACATTTATGTGACTAGGATTCGCAAGAAAATCTTCAGCAATGCCAATAATGGGATCTTTGGCGGTGGCCTCCACGTTTCCCCACAATGACGGCATGGATCGCGACATGCTCGGTATTCTTATCCACGTTACAGATATAATAGTGTAATGCTAATTCTGGTTTAAAAATGGTGAACTTATGATGTTCTTCATCGTTTTTTATTAAATTTATGTAGATATGTTTCTGATTGTCTTATATTCCATTGGAGTTAGTTTCAATGTCTGTGTTTTCTCTTCAGTTAGTGTTTTATACTTTGCTCTTATAATGTTAAATAAAAATTCAAAGGCGTTGGTTGGTTTACTTTTAGATATGTGGATCAGTTCTCAAGAAGCCTCTATGTGGAGTACAAGAAGATTGGTATTGATGTGCAGTGTCAGGTATTCTCCCACACTCAGTCATCGTTTGAGGTTCATAATAGTTTAGAGAATATGCAATTATTCTTAAAAAGGAAAAAAGAGAGAAAAACTATGCCATTAGTGCCATATCTTAGATTATTATATTCCCATTAAAAACTATGCCATTACTGCCATATCTTAGAAAAAATATTTCAATCTCCATTTTTTAATCTGTGTATTATGAATGGTTTTATCTGTGTATTATGAATGTTTTCCTTTTGAGATGTAAATTTTTAAACTCCAATTTTGCACCAGTGAGGTGACTTTTAGTCCTTTGCTTAAATGTCCATGGGTGGGTATTATTCAAGACAAATATAATAATCTTAGGCAAAATTAATATGTCACAAGTGCTACTTTTGTTGTAGAGAGTACAATATTTTTAGAGCTGCCTTGGATTGGAAAAGAGCTTTATGCTATAAATATAGGTGAAATGTCCGTCTTGTTGTTTACATGGATTATGACGAGATTATTACGATCATGCCATGTTCTTGTTTTTTTAATTTATTATTCCTTTTAAAAGTACTTCATGTACATACCTGTGTGAATTATATGATCAGAACTCCATGAGTTTTAGTTTTAGTAGACTTTTAGCACTCTTCAAATTAGTTTTAGTAATCTTTTCGTTTTGATATTATTGGTTTTCTAGGACTTCTTATGGTTGGTTATCTATTTTGGATGCATGTTTGGACTACATCCGGGATCCCTTTGCAAAACAGGTGTAGTCAAGGTTTTTAGTTTTAGTTTTTAGGGATCAAGAGTGTAAAATGACAATGAAACAAATGTTTAGATACAAATTGTTATCCAAACTTATTTTCTTTGATCAAATTCATTTCAGGGTGTTGACGTAGTGACATCGGCGCAAGAATGTCATATCATAACATGTGTTGTTTTTTCTATGCATAGTAAAATATTGATGTCACAATACCATTTTAATAATTCATGATATTTAGTGTTCTTCACTATTCACAAATTGGCTTTTGTATTTATTGACTAATTGGTTATTTTTCTTATAGCGATAAGTTTTCTTCTGGATACTTAAATCACAACGCTTGGAGGGGGACCTTTTTAAAATGTTTGGAGTAGTACATAGGCACTAAAGAATTAAGGAAAATGAATGCCAAAATATTATTATCGAAACCTCTTTCTGTAGTTGGTTTCATTGCAAAGGGTGTAAACAAAAATAGAAAAGTGAGTGCATGTGGCAATCCAAATGCCAAATATACAAATTTGTGACACTATGCTCTTAGCATCAAATATTGATTTTTATTGATAGACACCTCATGAAAATGGAGCGTTGTAGACATAACACTTACTCTTCTTTAAAATCTATTATTGTTATTTATTAAGTGTTATTTGATTTTTTTTCGTTATGTGGGTTGTTGGCACAAAAAACATGACAATATATTTTGTTGTGTGCATTGATTGAATTAATATTTGTATCATGAGAGTTATATTTTACTATGTGCATTTTTTACACGATAAACAAGGTGTGTTGTAATAATCATTCCGCCACGACTGTTGTCGCCACCATCACACATGTAGTAATAATGTAGTTTATTTTTAAAAACTCAATCGTGCCTTCAGGCACGGGCATCCGCTACTCTCTCTATATATATTTATATGACGACAAAAACATTAAAAGAAGAAGAAGATGATGATGATGATGATGAATAATATATGAATGAGTGAGTGAGTCGTACTAAACACATAATATACATGTCGACTTACTCATTCATTCATATATTATTCATCATAATCATCTTCTTCTTCTTTTAGTGTTGTTATTGTCATATATATATATATATATAGAGAGAGAGAGAGAGAGGGAGAGACCCTCTCTTGTAAGGACTCCTTATGGTACATATCCCGGTACATAACATTTTTTAAAAATAGTAAAAAAATGACTTTTTTTTATAAAACTTCATGGATATGATCTCCACGGTAAGAAGATCATCTCCAATTTTTTTCATCAAAAAATTCAATAAAAAAACCGTTGAGATGAGGTGGTATGCAAAAAAATGGTACAAATATGCATTTTCGACCGTTGAAATTTTGGCGATCATCTCACCCACTTTTTGATTGAATTTTTTGATGAAACTTCATGGATATGATCTCGACAGTGAGAAGATCATATCCATTAAGTTTCATCAAAAAATTCAATCAATCAAGTGACTGACGCTGACCCAAAATTTCAACGGTTGAAAATGTATATTCATACATTTTTTGACATACCGCCTCATCTCAATGGTTTTTTTATTGAATTTTTGGATGAAAAAAATTGTGGATGATGTTCTCACCGTGAAGATCATATCCATGAAGTTTCGTCAAAAAAATTATTTTTTTACTATTTTTAAAAAATAATATGTACCGGGATCTGCACTATAAGGAATCCTTATAAGAAACTTTATATATATATATATATATATATATATATATATATATATATATATATATATATATATATATATATATATATATATATATATATATATATATATATATGCAGCAACAAAAAATGTACAAGAATGTAAATTAGAAATGTTTATTCTTACTAGAAGTATTTACTATAATAGAATGATTGATGTAAAACATATATACTACAAGAGTAAATGTTGTTTTTGTTTATGTCTTGTGTTAATAGTAAACATAAAATCTTCGATTTAATTCTTATTCTTATTCTTATTCTTATTCTTATTCATCCTTTTGTTTTGTGACTAGAATAATATGCATTACTGTAGTAAACATTTACTGGTATAGTGATATTGTTAACACGCAAAATATTTAGTGTATGCAAAATAATTTCTTCAAAATTCCATGATGGACATGGATCTTGTTTGATAGATCCCAGTGAACTGGTTTATAAATATAAATTTTATGAAAAATAAATTCGTAAATCAAAAGTTATTAGTTTTTGAAGTTTGGAAAAGATTTTTTTTAATGTTTGGACAAGCTTGAATATTTCCCTGTAAATGGGTGTTTATGTCTAATAAAAATCCCGCGAGAGTGGATGATCCATGTGAGAGAAATATTTGAATATGAACAATGAGAATTCTTCCTGATGGTATTATGGAGTATATGGAATCATGGAAGCAAAAAATTTCACGAGATAGGTGAAATATGCCCATGAGGGTAGGCGCAAAAAGCTTTTCAAAAAGAAAATAATGGCCACGAGTAGAATCATAGTAAACTCCTAACAACCTGGATCCCTCCCCCATATGATATTTCTAAAATCAATTTTGATGTTGCGATGAACAAGAAGGATAATAACATCTTGGTGGGGGTTGTTATACGTGATTCAAATGGACATTTGAAAACCGATATGTGTAAAAAAGATATGGGCTCTGTGGGGCGCGTCACAAGCCGAAGCAGTGGCTTCCTATTGGATGTTATCGTTTGCAACAAACATGGGATACTTGAGAGTTAATTTGGAGGGAGATAAATGGTGGCCATAACATCTCTAAGAGAGGAGGGGTCAAATTTATTATATGTGGGAGGAATCATCAAAAACACCAAATTCATATGCTCCAGATTTCATTCAATTTATTTTTCTTCGGATAAACGAGAGGGAAATGTCCCTACTCATATTCGGTTGAAAGTGCCAAAACTATTGAGGACTACCTAGATTGGATAGATTTATGCTCGGATATTTTGGGACCCTGTATTCAACATGATGTATCTTTTTAATTCAATTGGATTTTTTACTTTAAAAAACAATGCCCCAATTAGGAATATGAACCGAATTGTCAATGAGAGTCATATAATAAAAATATATTCAAATGTGATTTGAAAGTAAAACACCTTTTTAGTGGGTTAAAATTAATCATGTTAAGGGTTAAAATTAACGTAAATCTTTCATTCTTCTCGTTAAATTTGGTTGTGATTGAAGATTTTATCCTTCAAACACCTTGTGTTAAGTCGCACATGCTAAAATTTTGTTTAATTAATTATCCCAAATGTAATTTAGCGTTAATTACAATTCCAAAAAAAAAAAACATTTTTTTGGGTGGGCTGTGGTGGGGTTGGGGGTGGGATGGAGGGGGAGGAGTGTTGGGGGGTGGGGTGGGAGGGTGGTGATAGAAGGGTTAGCACAGTTTGTTAAAATATTTCCCCATTATTTGAGTATCTAAGAAATTAAAAAATAACTAAAAACAAAAAGGGTCAATTATTTAATAGTCCCTACTATAAATATATATTTTTTAAAAATGACACATATTTTTAGTTTAATCCATTTAGTCCCTCAAGCACTCAATATTCTCTTATTTTTAGAGGTACGCGCCAGCGGCACTCCCTTTCCAAAATATGTGGCAAAGGACTTTTTGAGGCAAAATAAAAAGACTTTGACTAAATAAGTATTAAAAAATATTTGAGGGACTATCTGGTATATGTCCCAAACAAAAAACTACAAGAAGTTTTAAACTTCTGATTAGCTATATTTAGAATGGCTATAAATATCAGCTTCAGGAGTCGACATGATTTGTATTTCCCTGTTTATATTGTCTTCATTATCAACACGCACGGCGCATGAACATTGGAAGACTAGATTCTCACATTCTTGGTGGTAGTAAGTGGGAACATCACCAAAGGGTTTGGTAGTCAACAATTGAGATAATGCATAATATATGTTCTAACCTGGCTTTTAACACAATTTTAGTGTTTAAAACTAAAAGAGAGTAATTTATCATTAAGTCTCTTGATAACAATTTTTACTTTTGGATCCACTTTTTATGCCCTAGCGCGGACTTCTATAAGAAGAGAATTAGCGAATCTAAGTGTTTAAAATGTATTAAAATTTTCGTAGTGTTTAAAATTTGTTTATGAAAGACTTAAAAATGCTTTCTCCAATAAAATATACCACAACAGGAGGAATACTTGTATGCATTAAATAAGCGTAAAACACACATCATGTAACTGTTCAACATATTTGTAAACTTGTGAAAAATGATTTAAGTCTACCGGGACGGGAATACGTTTCCTATACATGGTGTCCGCACCTAATAGACATGCAATATATGTATAGCCCCTCCTTACGTATTTTTCATAAAGACAAACTATTCGTTTAGCGTATTTTGTAGTACATAGTCCACACAAAATACATGACATGAGCCCCTCCAAGTATCTAAGTGTTACTACTAACTCTCACAAGGATTTACATACTAAAATTGGAAGGTGAAGGCCAAGTTGGAAAATCTCCCATCTCCATATCAATTTCAGTAACTAATTGATCAGCCGCCATCTTTTGTGGGCTTTCTTGTTCTTCATCAACAGTTGGACTTCCCTCTAGCCCAAGCTCATTCTCGAAGTATTTCATCCACTTCCTGCACTCCACTTCTTTATCATCAACTTCTCCAAAATTTGAGCTTTGTGAGCCCTCAAATTGTTGTTGCTGGCCTTCACCAGATGCTAAAGAATCCAAATTATCTAACATGTCCCAAATGTCAACATCAGACTCCCAGGGAATTTCAATCATGTTATGAAATTCACCAAGTCCCCCAAAGTTGAACAGTGGGTTCGATTCATCTATTGGCCTTGTCACATCAATTTGATCGCAATTTGAAGAAATGGAGGAAGATGAACTTGTAGCTTCTTTTGGTTCATTATTAATAGGAGCGCAATCATTTGATATTATAGTGGAAGGATCTTGTTTCTCTACATGATCTCCAAGCCCCTTGTCTATATTTTGATCTTCATATGATGTGAATGAATTGGACGACGAAGAGGGAGATAAGGAAGACTTGATTGAAGTTCCTTTGTTCTTAACTAATTTTTTCTTCAAATGTGTATTCCACACGTTCTTAATCTCATTATCTGTTCTTCCAGGAAAATGAGATGCAATTTTTGACCACCTGTTGTACAAGAGCTATATGAGATAAAATTGAAAAAAAAAAAGCATATTATTCAAAACAACATTCAATGAATAATGATATGAGTATTAAAATCTCTCCAAAAACCTCATTTAAAAGTGATATGAATTTCATTTATTCTTTCACTTGCTTATTAAATTTTGTCTTGTAATATGGTCTCGTCAAGGCACAAAGAGGTTTTAAGAAATTTATTTGGGACTCATATTCAATATATCAGTGTATCGACAACTTTTGGTTTCTCTCTCTTGTCACGTAGTGAGGGAGAAATTACCACATAACTGAGAACTATCAATATATTGTAGATGCAATAGTGATTGAATAATTTCTCCATTTCATGATGTAACTCCTAAGAAAGACGAATGACCGTTATTTTACATTATATTTAAATGTTGAGACATACTTGTTTCCCAATGAGCCGTGTAATTTTATTATTGCTTCCTCTTCTTCTGGGGTGAACTTCCCTCGCTTGACGTCAGGCCGTAGGTAATTAATCCATCTTAAACGACAACTTTTTCCGCATCGCAATAGTCCTAAGAAACAAGGAAACATTTATAATAAGAATTATTACTTTCACCATTTATAATAAGGAAACATTTAAGCGTACGTGGATATAATTTTCTAATAAGACAAACACTGAACCATGCAACATCAACTTCTAATGAATAAATAAGTAAAGAAGAACGTGACAAGGATTACAAGTTACTATAATGTTTATTTTTCTTGTTGGACCAATGAGGACTTTTAATTCCAATGTCCAACCACTTTGAAGTTGAAACCATTCTCAGTTAATTATTTTATTTTTCAAACATTAGTGCTTTGGTAAACGTAAATGCAGTTAAAGAACACCATGTCTATTCTTTCACTATCTTTCTAGTCGCTTTTTCAAACTTTGAATTAAATGATTAAGAAAATTACTTGTGAATGTTACAACTAAATTGCCATATACGAAGAATCATAACTTTATGGCCCGTTGCACAGCATTTTTTTGCGGCATTAGTCAACAAGACGACTGCGTCAAAAAATTAAGGCTATGTTTGATTATTAATTAAAATTTATTTTTTGTGATTAAATATAATTTTGATTAAAAATTACACTGTTTTTTTAATATTGAATTATAATGTCGTGCTATAATTAAATTTTTCAAAAGAGAAAGGATATTTTCTATATTCTATTTTTTATTTTTCAACTCAGAATAATTTATTCTTAATATTTCTATGCATTTATACTTTAATACATATATAATACATTGATATGTGCATAACTTTAATGAATAATATATATATACAGTTTTGCTCTGGTGCGAACTAGTTCGTATTTTAAGAGTGCAGACTGGACACATGTCACCTGACGATGAGCCCAGAAAAGAGAGAGAGTGTGCCTATAATTTAGGCAATAATTTCTAGGCGCACCGTTAGGTGACACATGTCCGATCCGCATTCTTAAAATGCGGACTAGTCCGCACAAGAGCATTATATTATAAATATATATATATAATCAAACTACCCAACGCACCACATTAGATATATAAAAAGAACACATGATATATTTATGAATTTATGATGTATGTTTCTATGTATATATGCATGTATGTATCTTCAATATACCACATTAAATATATATAAAAGACACATGATATATGTATATATGTATGTATGTATGTATGTGAATCCGTTTCAGGTGCGAATCTCTTATGGTGTTGACTCCGAGCAAACTATTTTTTAAAATAGCAAAAAATGAATTTTTTTATGAAACTTTATGAATATGATCCTCATATGGGGATCATATCCACGAAATTTTATCAAAAAATTCGTTTCTTACTATTTTAAAAAAAATAGTATATATTAGAGCATGTAAGATAAAGAGTTCTTACCGGATATATGCTTTCATGCATTGTGTATATATGGAAACGTTATATAGGTGTTTATATATATACACATATATGTATAGTATAAATATATATGTTTATTAATTTTATCAAACTTTTAAAAAATCGTATTTAAAAATATATTATCTAATGCGTACCAATATCTATAAATACAGAAAATCAAAATTTAAAATTATATTAAAAAATTAAATTTTCTGGATATATAATCAAGCGGGTCCTTAAGCATCCAACTTTTGTTTTTTTTTTAAATGTGGCAATTATAATGGTCGGTTAGATAATGACAGATAGTAAATACCATCAAACTGCTATATTTATTTGGTCGTGTCCTAAAATTACTCATCAGTCATTCACCCATGAATTGAATCATCAAATCACTATGTATCCTACTCGATATAATGACAAAAAAAATATTACTCTGTGTGTGTGTGTCCATAGATAGATAGATAGATAGATTGGTGGGGGTGGCCGGTGATACTTGCGTTAACTGGCAAGTGAACTGAAGTAGGAAAGGGAATTAGGATCCTCTATTTTTTTTTTTTAGCATCGAGATCCTCTCGGCTTTTGCATTAGACAATACTGTTATGTCACGTGTATATTGATTTTTGCCGCAATCATGCCGAGATTGAAGGACAAAACAATGAGGTTCCATTAGCTATTCGTTAAATGAAATTAAATTAATGAAAAGTTGTAACTAATGCCTTGATTTTGTGGTTTCATGTAAATACACGCAACAAACATATCTAACTTGAAAGGAAATAGCATGAATCGAGCAAACATTTAATATAGCAGTGGAATGGATTCTCTCCTAGAAATTTATACACGCATATATAGAGTGAGTAAAATGTTATTTTTTGCCACCAAATTTATAGCAGACTCTCTATTCCTCGAAAAGAGGTGGACCATACAAATTTACATGGGTGAATCTCAATATAATGATTAACGAAATCATAAATAAAACTCAAAGGCTAGTGATATAAAAACTGAAATATTATATCATCATTAAATAAGAATTGACTTAAGTGGTACATAATAGGAATATGTAATGAAAAATAACATTTGAAAATATAACATGTCATACTTTCATTAATTCCTATTCCATTGGGCTGATGAAAAAGTTAAAACGAGTCAATATGCTCCCGGAAAATATATAAATCTTATTTCTACATTTCATGCACAATTGTCTAATAAAACTTTAATGTACTCTCCATCAGCACAAGCACACACGAACAGGAGAGAGAAAAAGTGAAATTTTGATATAAATATATAAACAATGATATGAGTATCAAAATTTTTATAAAAAATGATATAAATTTCACTTATTTTCTCACTCATCTATTAAAAATTCTCTTATAATATAAATCCATCAAATCACAAAAAATTATTATTTTTTAGGAAAGTTTTGAAAAAGTTATCTAGGACTCTAAATATATATAGTCACGTGTGTGTGTGAGTGAGAGAGAGAGAGAGAGAGAGAGAGAGACCAGCTTGTTTAGGGAGAGAACGCCAATTGCCATGTCCATTCTTCTGAATAAAAGCGATAAGTCTCAAGTCCTCAGCAGGAGACCATGGCCCTTTCTTCACCTTACTCTTATCACAGCAAGGAGCTCGTCCTCCACCCATCTCTCTCTCTATATGTATATAGCAATTTATATATATATGTAATTATTTATAT
Source organism: Sambucus nigra (assembly GCA_949130495.1). NCBI lineage: Eukaryota > Viridiplantae > Streptophyta > Magnoliopsida > Dipsacales > Adoxaceae > Sambucus > Sambucus nigra. The sequence goes on along the minus strand of OX422213.1, from coordinate 358,692,515 downwards.
GTAATTATTTCTATTCAGCACTAGCTAATCGCAGACAAATTAGCAACGATGATCACCACCCTTGAGTCCTGTTTAGTTGATCTCCTCACAAGGTGGTTCCTTTTATCACAGATTCTATATTATATATATAGGGGGGGAGAGATAAAGATGTACTACCCAACGTGGGCCATGCCATAATTTTCTACGCGATAATGAGTGGGGCTAGATTTACTTATATAAAAGGAAAAATAACAATAATAACTCTATCTAGTGTAATGGGGCCACTTACAAACACTCCTATGATTCCTATGTTGTTTACGGCTAACTTGCACCCTCCACACATCATTCGAATCTGGTGATGCGGCATCGTTTTAAATGAAATTATTAAAATATCAAAAAGGTACTTTCAAAATCATAAAAACAATATTTAGAAAAAAAAAAATATTACATATAGAAATTTGTCAAACATAATCCTAAATGATAGGATAAAAATTATAATTTGCTTCAAATCCAAAAACTAATAAAAAAAGTAATTATATTATGATTTTCTTCAAATACAATGATATCATTACGAGAGTAATAGTGTCTCATAACTTCCATCTCACTAAAAATGTCGCATGTATATTTGTAACTATTTAGAGTTAAATTTTCTTCATTATATTTGTCTAAAGTTATAAATTGATATATAATGGCATTTACTCATGTATATTAATCCTAAAATGATTATATGATTGAAATTTAGACTTATAATTAATAATAAGGTCTATATAAAAACATAAAAAAAATATTGGAATATATTGAATGTTAGAACAAACCCATAAAGAAAATCACCTTCTTCAACTCTTGGTAATCAAATTCACTATAAAATCCTAATTATTCAATCATGTAATTAATTAATCACTAATCAAATTAAAAAAATAGGGGAATATAAATAAACAAAAACCAAAAATAATTACATATATATACAACCAGGTTCTAATGCGGACGCAACTTGCAGATTTAACTTGCGGACGAATTTTTTTGTGATTTTTTAAAAATAGAAAAAAATCAAATTTCAACTCAGATTTTTTTCTGTGGTATATAAACATCTCAAGGGATCCTTGTAAAAAAATAATCTCAAAATGAATCTTTTTATTATTTTTAAAAAATCGGTCAAACATATGTAAGTTTTTATAAGAGTTTTAAAAACTAACATATTTCTGACCGATTTTTTAAAAATAACAAAATAATTCATTTTGAGCTGATTTGTTTTCCAGTCGTCTCCTAAAATGTTTAATGTTTAAATACCACAGAAAAAAATCAAGTAAAAAAATGTTTTTTTGCTATTTTTAAAAAATAATGAAAAATCCGTCCGCATTATATATATATATATATATATATATATATATATATATATATATATATAGAGAGAGAGAGAGAGAGAGAGAGAGAGATTACAAAGAAAATCACCAAGACTGAATTTTTTGCTTGCAACCCATTTTTGATAATTAACGGTTGTTTTTTTAACCTTATCATACCAACCCAAAGGGTATCCAACGGTGTAATTTTTGTAATCTTCAGCATATAGAGACAAAGAGAGGAGAAGATTGAAAATGAAGAATAGAAGGGTAAACCTTCAAGTGTTGTCGTGTCTCATGTGTAATACCCCGTAATTCTGCTTAATTTTAAATTACGTAAGTAGAGTAATTTAATGTGATTAAATACGCTTTAATTTAAATTACGTGAGTAGAGTAATTTAAATAGTTATTATGTTAATAAAGTTGAATATGTGTTATAAAAATTTACTAAAGGTGAGTAGTAAATTTTCAATGTTAATATGTACGGTCTAGTGACTATATGGACGTATCGGAAGTATCTCGACTAAATTAAGGATGAGAGTAGAAAAAATATTTACGAGACTCAAATGATAATTTAGAGTCCACAGTTGATTCCGAAAGGGTCGAATTAGTCAAAATAGTGTACCCGGGGGTACTAGTTGAGTGTCGGGTCATTTTCGGGCTAAACCGGGACCATTCGGGAGCATTTTGGTCTCTTTACAATTATGGGAAAGAAGACCTACGAATTTTGAAACCCTAAATCAGATTATAAGAGTGGTGGCTAGGGTTAGGCAATGAGAGTTACACCATAGCCATTAGAGAAGAGAGAGAGAGGCAAATTCCTAAGGCAAAAGAAGGAAGGAGGGATCATCTTAGGAAGATTTCACCACAAAGATTGTTGGGAAGGAGGATTGAAGCATCAATATCATCAACCATCATCAACAACCACGAAATCAGACCCTACAAATCATAAGGCAAGTGGTTATTTGCAAAATAATTGAGTTATAATACCCATGATTAAGCTTTAAGAAGAACATAAGTTCTATGATATTCTTGGGAACAAACAATTGATAATAATCCATGATTGATAAGGATTTTCATGTAGGACGTTTTTGGATTACCAAGTATGTTTATATCATTGAAAGCTTGATGAGAAATTCGTAGGAAAATCTGGAATTTGGATGAAAGATATAAAGAATGTATTTTTAGGGTTCTTGAATATTAGAGAGATTTTCAGTTAATTTGGCCAAGATTTTTAATGATTTTGTTGTTTTAAATCGTTAGTAATCATCCCAGAACATGTAGGAATGATTAGAAATTGTTGGTTGTGAATATGATGGCTTATCATGAAAGTTAGAGATGTAAAAATGGTGAAACCCGTAGGAAGAAGATGAACTGGGTCTGTCACTGCTTGATCGATCGATCGACCCTTGAATGTCGATCGATCGAGCAGCCGATCGATCGACCATATTCCTTCGATCGATCGACCCTGTCTGAACTATAGAGAATTTGTGAATAAATTTCTTTAATTGCCGTTGCTTAATGGGAACCTTAGAAATGATATTTTTCCTATGGGGGGACTTTGTAATTACCAGTAGGTGTACCATTAGGTTCCTCCACAAATGATTGAGTAGGAATGTTGGAGAAACGGAATGACGAAAGAACGATCGACTTAGCCGTGGGTTGAGACGGATAATTTAATTACGGAAAGAGTGAGACTTAATTCCGGAAAGAAAATACCAGTAGGTTAAAATTAACTTAACTACTGAATTAAGGGAGGGGTAACTAGGGCCCTTAGAGTTACGCGAATACTCGAATAAATACAATAGTGAGATAAATTGTAATTGATAAGTACGGAGAATATGAGTAAAATATATTACGTACGAGTATGATTTATTAGGTTGGGTGTTTACCTACTAAATTATATAAAAAGGTTTGGGTTAAGAGAATATTACCTAAATTAATTATGTTAGAGTCGATGTGACATTCCGAACTAACATAAAGTTATTATATATTTTGGGGTCGATGATAAATGCCGAACCAAACTTCGAACTGGTGCCGCGATGAAAGACACCCGAACCAGAATATGTGTATACCTTTATATTTATAGATAGTTGGGGTCGATGGATCATTCCGAACCAACTTTCACTTGGAGTCGATGAATTATTTCGAGCCAAGGGTCCTTACGTGTAATAAAAGGATATATTAGTGGTAACTAATATTAAATACATTGTTGTGTGATAAAATGTTTCTATGTGTAATCAACAAATTTAGAATAGTAGACAATGAAATGATATGTATATGTCTTAGTAATAATTTATAGCATGATGAAATTATTACAAGAATAAGGACAACGAACAGTAAATGAGTTAACAACGATTATGGGAAGTATAACTAGGTAGACTAAGTATCCTCGATAGTTACGTACTACGTAAGAGAGGTAAGGAAGTTCAAGGGAGTGTGCGAAACTTTAATATGTGTAATCAATAACTTAATTGTGATAACTGCTTGCAAAATATTTTCAAATGTTTTGAGTACTAACTCTTGCTATGTAAAATTTTAAAAACCTTTTAGGTGCCCAGTCACAGGGACACCCAGCTTGATTTCATGTCAGAGATTCGGGAGTTGCAGCCAGTGTGGAGGTTGCAGGGATTGTTTAGACGCTTCCTCTTTTTCAGTTCTAGTGCAGGATCTCAGTTTTATTATTCCTAGTTGGAACATGTCGTTCCACCTTTACTATTACAGTTTATTCTAGTTATGGATTTGTAGTTGTCTTTTTGGGCCGTGGTTTACGGCAAGACTTTAACTGCTTTCAGATTATTATTTTTGCATACTGCTTATTTATATCTAGAATTGGTAATGTTATGTTTGGAAAATTTTTGTTTAAGAAAGATAAAATTTGGCACCCGTTTTAATTTTCATTTAGGTGGTTAGTAATTTAAAAGGCGTTCGTCAGTGATGCTAAGAATGAACCATTTAAAAAACCTGTTTATATTAAAATAAGGCTTGATCACTCAAGGTTTAATTAGGCGGGGTGTCACATCATGTTTCTTAGAGTTTGTGAGATTGATAGATGTGTTGTGTAAGTTGAAGATCCTTCATAAGAATAAATGTAGTCTATGGTGCCTTGCAAAATCACGACGGTTTGGGTTTAATAGAAAAAAACATTTAAATAGGCAGAGAAGTGGAAGGGACTAACAAAAATTAATGGGACAAATAGAGAGTTTATGCTCTCCATCTTTTGAGTGGATCGTTTTTATTTTATCGAGTTTCGTTTTTTAAGGAAGAAAAAGAGTGTGAATTAATGCATTAAAATTTGAATGGTTTACAACATATACATTTAGTTTGGGATACATAAAGCCTAAATTAAATAGGTTTAATATAATCTTAATTATCTTTGTCCACGTGACTCTCTATATATGCGACAATTATCATCACCGTGTTTCGCTGTCAACTTTAATTATATACTATAATTATTATTAGGAAGTTTTAGCCCAGTTGGATATCGTATGAGTGTATTCAATGCTTGATTTATGATCACCACAAGATTCAAAACAACGTTAACTGATATTGATCCTTTTTGTTAAATCAATGTTCGATAATTGCCAAGAAACTCTTATGAGATCCCACTTAATATTCCCTATCTAAAAGTTCAATATTTTAAAAGATAGTTGTGAGATTCCAAAGTTAATTAACTCCTTGTGTACTGAGTGAGCTCCAAGTTTAATTACAAATATTTAATGCACTTTGTGGAATATATTTAATGTATATATTATTTTCCTTAATAATTAGGACGCACAAAAAATGAGGATTTTGTTTTAACACTTCCAGTTATATCCATAAAGCACCTTACAAAAAATTATGGATTTTTACTAATGCATCAGTTTTTTATCCTATTGGTATAATTAAAATTTTTTCCCTTCGAAGAGGTCATAGTAAATATTTACTACTCATAAAATTTGTGTAAAATAGATACTAAATGTTTTCTATCTCGACAAATAAATAGTAAATAGTAAATATAGTTATTACGTGTACGAGACATGCAATAAGACTTATTGAGAAAAACTTCTTTTAATGTAATCAATTAGGAAATCTCTTATCTAAATAAGACTTATTTGTCAACTCTCCCGAAAAATATACTCCATCATAACAAGAAGCCAGATCAAGAATTATTTGCTATTGTGAAATTTGTTCATTGATTACGTCTATAAATGGAATGCGGATTATAAATTGGGGACCTATTGAAAAGAAAAGCAAGACTATAAATTTAGAACCAAGGTAATACATTTTAATTTCATGTGTTATCTTTAAATTTTCACAAGTTACCTATGTGGATATCATAAATGATGTCACAAATTTGGTAAGCATTTAAAGGACAATTTACAATTAGGTATCTTGTTAACAATTTTTAAACATTTAAGGACAATTTACAATTAGGTCCACTTGTTATGCCACTAGCGTGGATTACTACACGAAGAGAATTAATGGACCTAAGTGTTTAAAATTTATCAAAATTCTTTTAGCGTTTAAAATTTATTTGCGATGACCTTAAAAGTACTTTCCTCATAATTAAAATGCACCCAATTACTTATTGAGTAATGATAGAGAGATCTAATTTTCGGAGTCAATTTTGAAACTATGTAATGTGTCATCATCGCATTAAGTGATATTTTTAGTGGAACTCATGTGAACCACACACATCATCCAATGTGATGATGACACATCATCAGATTTCAAAATTGAGTCTGAACACTAGGTCTCTCTGTCATTAATCTTACTTATTTTACCAAGTCTCTTTTTTATAAAGCTCAAAATTAAATTATTTTTCTTTTATTTATTTATCAAAATATAATTAAAGGCTATTTTATAAAGTAAAAAAAACAATACATTTTTAGTTAGTGTACGAGGGTGGATTTTAATTTACTACGTGTATGAGGGTGGCAGCACGGGGACGTGTTAGTTAGGCACCTCCTCTACTAGACTAGAACAGGATTACCCGCCAGTACAAATGGTCATTAACGACCAATTTTTTTCTCACCTGCCAAACTAGCCGATTCCAATATCCATTAAAATAAGGAAATGTTAACTTCTGTCTTATCATTGTATGATTTGAACATTAAACTCTCTCTGTGTTCTATTAATTATATGATGAAACACTGTTTCTATTATTTATAAATTAGAAATGTGTGTTCTTAAATAATATGTTATCAAGACCATTAACAAAACATATCCCAGTGCGATCAAATCGGTACAAGCATGTGCCCACTTCTCAATGCAATTTTAGGTTCAGTACAATTAGCTAGAGGAAGGTAGTGGTAGTTACAAAATTGTGAATGATGTCAAAAATATCTCCAGGCCAACAACTCTAATCCAGTCCTATATTCTACACTGAACCTTGTTTCATCTAACAGCATTGACAATTTAATCAAATCTTGTGATCCGTGACGGAGCCAGGAATCTAGTCTTAGTGGGGCACAATTCATTATCGGGAGTTTGGGAGTGGTAACTCCCGACAAAAAATTTAGGCTTATTTTTATATTTTTATAAATATTGATTTGATAGTTTATATTATTAGACAATTACAACTCAAATAAAATAAAATAACAATTCATTACTAAAAAAGAATTTAAATAAAGTTTGCAAATCCCTAAAAACAAACAAATGTTAAATAAAAAATAGACAGCAAAAGTAGTGACAAAAAAAATTAGACAACAAAATTAGATAGCAAAAATGAAAACATCAAATGAGTCCTTACATTTCACAACAATTCAACAATGGAGGAAGGAGCCTGAGCAGTGGCGGAGGTGTTGAGGTCGGCCGAATGTGTTGAGGGCAGCGACGGAGTGTAGCGGTGTGGGTGGCAGCAGCAGTGTAATGGTGTTGAGATAGCAGCTTGAACAGAGTGTTTTTGAAAGTGTGAAGGCTGACCATTTTTTTGTTGTTTTAAGAAGATAGGGGGGGTTTTAGGTTAAGTATATATAATATTTGAGTTTAGATCCTTTCTTTTGTTATATTTAAATTTTATCCCAACTCCAAAACACATCTCCTCCATTATATTTCGATTTTGGCCCTATTTTTTGTTATAATTATATTTTGTCCCAAAATAATTAATTATTTTTTTTTTCAAAATTTCTGGTGGGGCACTTGCCCCCCACCCTACAAAGTGGCTCCGCCACTGCCTGTAATATTATCATAGCATTAACTAAGCATAAATTATCAATATATTATATACTAAAGTATCACGAATAAAATGCATTTAAACATTAATAACTGCATTAAAATGCATTGAGTTGGTCCAAGTAATATTGCTCTTAAACAAGTTTACAATTAGATTGTTGGGTGTTGGAACTGAGCTATAATTTAGGTATAAGTGGCACGAAAATATAATTATGGACAAAATAAAGTAGTTCAATGTAACAATATGGATGATTATAGAAACAAAGTATAATCTCCACCCCCCCCCCAAAAAAAAAAAAACATGGTGGAAATCATAGATCATTACTTATTTCATCCATTTTTCTTTCAAATAATTATATTTACTAACAATAGAAAATATATATAAATCACAGGTGACTTGTTTGCCCTTGGTTGGTCATTATATTATTATTAGAGTATACTAGTTAGAGAACCTGTTAAGCTAAACTGGAATTGTAACCGAGTTAGTTTGTTTAGAATTTGTAAGAAATTAGTGTAGTACAGTTGTACTCTGTTATAACAGTAACTCATCAATATGATGGATATATACACTTGTACTCTTCTACTGTTAATACATTGAATAACATACATTTACTTTTCTTTTTCATCTACAATACCTGTTATGGTATCAGAGCTCTAAAGCTCAACAACGATTTTATTTTTATTTTTCTAATCCTGCTCAAAACCCTAATCAACAAACAATTCTTTAAAACCTTCATTAATTCTAGATTCTTCCTCCTCTGCTACAACACCTTCGAATATAATTTTTTTTCTCTTTTTTATCTCTTCCAATCACAAAAATATAACACCTCGTATTTTTTAGCATTTACTTTTGAGCATTTTTAAATTACACGTGTGCACATAATTTAATTAAATTGAGAAATAAAGTGAATTAAGTAAATATTAATTAGCGAGTAAAAGGATTAAGATTTATGTGATATTACATTTACGTGTGAGATAAGTAAATGAAATTATGTTAAAATTACATTACGTCGTAAGTGAGTGAAATCGACAGGTTTGGCAATATCTCATTCGAGACACGCGGTTAAGGTCGTGTTGGGCTATGAGATTGAAATATAATAATTGATAACTCGGATGGTAATTTCTAGTGTGACAATGATCCAGAATGAGTCCAAATAGTCAAAATTAGGTATCCGAGGGTTGTAATTGGATTCCGGGAACTTTTTAGGCTAATTAGGACCTTTATAAGGGCGTTCGGTCATTTTCCACATGAGACCAAACCTAATTTCGGGATTGAGGAAGTTTAATGCTATATCCAGGGAAGGTGGATGGAGTGGGCAACCATTCCACCATCCAAAAGACTTGGGGTTTGAGAGAGGAGAGAGAAAAAAGAACGAAAAACCAAGAAAAAGTGAGGAAGAACAATTCAAGAAGAGAATCGAAGCATTCCAGGCCTAAAACCATTACATAAAGAAGATCTAAAGAGAAGATATTAGAATTCCTACGATAAAGAGGCAAGTGTTTATCTTGCTTAAACGCATGTGATTGAAAAATATATAAATTATTGAGAAATGAATTATTTAATTAATAATATAATTAAACGAACATAATTTGGATAAATAGTAATTTTGTGATTAATTGAAAGAATTGTCGTGATAAGTTGAAAATATGCCTTATGTGATTATTAGTTGTGTTAATATTTGACATCGCGAGGACGACTGAATTATCGGGGTAGCAATGCTCTCACCTATTTTAGGGTGCTCGCTAGGTATGGAACTAGTAATCGAGTTTTTAACACTTTCTAGGTATGGGACTAGTGAGTGTAGATTTTTGCGGATGGGTATTTTCAGGGTGATGCTAAGAAGTACACTTTTTCTTTGTTTCGTTAGCCTAGGTGCAAGACTAGATGGAAATATTGGGTAGGTATTCTTCCTAGGCGATAGGCTAAGGTACACTTGTGGTTTAGAGATCTATAGATAATGGCCTAAGGATGATTTGAGGATTTAAGGCTTCAATAAAGGGTGGGGCTATTAGAAAATAATGAACTCGATAAATGGAAAATTAATGCCTAAGATAATAAACAGGTATTAAAATAATTTTTTGTCGTTAACAAGTGCAAGGCTAACAAAATTGGGTTGGCTGGCTATAACAACGTAGGTGTGTGTTGGTGTCACCAATATGTGAAGGGCTAACGAAAAATGGGTTGGCTGGCTATTGTGATGTGTCATGCGTAAGAGTAGGGCTAATGAAATTAGGTCGGTTGGCTATAGCAAGGGGAATGTCCATGGTGTAAAACTTTAGGCGGGCCAGAATAAGTGCATGATCAATAGAAAGGTCAGTTGGCTATAGTGGTGTCGCCATAATAATAATTTGGTTAATCGAATTAACTCGAATTGATAGATTTAACATAATTAAATGATTGAAATCTCATAGTTGGACTTGAACATTGGGATGGCTTAGATATGTGGGTAGATAGCGATAGTTTATTCTACTCGCATATTAATATATATCTCCCTTAAATTAAAATACTCTATTGTGATATTTATCATGTATAAGACCTCTGTTTGAGTTTACGAACCTTAATTGGTAGGAGTAGCTAGCATTCATTCGGCGGGATCTGGCCTAAGCATTTACTAATATTTCAGGTATAGTACTGAAGTAGCTGCATAGGATTGATTGGACATCTTTGGAGTGTAGATGGATATTTATTTTATTCCCTTTAGTAGCAGTTTGATTTATTTTCATTTCATCGTTTAATTATGAGACTTTCATTTATGGATTTGGTGGCCCAATCGGTTCCATAGTTGTTTATGATTTTAGTTCGAAATTTATAATTGGATTGTTTCATTTAAGTTTTTAATAATTTGGAGTTAGATTTATTTTGGAGATAGATTGGTGATGGATTTTAATTTGCCTTAATATTTATATTGGTTGGATAAATTTGGATATTATCTGTGGAAAAAAAAAGTTTTCAACGTCTCATATTTATATCAGATGCTAAGAATGATAACTTATTTGGTGATGCCCGACATAGTTTGGCGGCGGTGGCTGACCACCTCGCTTTTCAGATTGCGCAGGGTGTTACAGATGGTATTAGAGCATGGTCTTAGGTTTCCTAGGTTATGAGTCCGTTTTAGCTTCCACATTACCTATCGTTGATTCATTTTGATGATTTGTAATCTTTATCTATTCCGAGTCTGATTATTATTTGTTCCTATCTTAGTGAGCACTAGGAGATTTGAAGATACGAGAGAGTTTTCCAATTTGTGGTTCCTCATTTCAGGAGAGGCAGAGTCAGCTTGTCTTAGGTGGAGAGGTGTTAGTTTATGAGGCCAAAGCGGTCGGTATTGAGATAAGGAGACAGAGGTGGGAAAACCTAGAGGCGCAGCAGCGAGGTACACCTGCCTCAGTTTGGAACAAGGTGAGGGACAGTTTTCTTAAGGGCAATCCTCCCACTTTCGTAGGGAGATTTGACCCAACGGTTGCTCACCAATGGAGGCGCTATATGAAGAGGCACTTGAGGGTGGTAGATTGTACGGATGTGCAGAAGAAGATGTTGGCTACGTTCAAGTTGAAGGGGGATGCGTTGCAGTGGTGGAAGAGTGTCACCCTATCTGAAGATAGGGATTGTCTATATTAAGGAGACTTTATGGTAAAATTTAATTACAAATACTTTCCTTATGAGATTAGGAGTTCAAAGAAGAAAGAGTTTTTGGATTTAGAACAGGGTTCCAACTCAGTTGCTGAGTATGGACAAGAGTTGTCCATGTTTGTACAAGAGGAGGTGAATATCGAGGCAAAGAAGATGGAGTGTTTTATTAAGGGTTTGACATGATCGATTAAGGAGATGATTTTGGGAAATTCGGCGTATATTACTTATACTCAGGTGGTGGACGTCACATTGTTATTATGGAAGGAGAAGGTAAATTATCAAAAGAAGTTGAATAAGAGATATGAGTCGAGTGGCCCAGATGGGGCCAAGGAAGGTGGGGAGAACAAAGGTCACAATAACCAGCCCAAGAAGAAGTAGCGAGCATGTCAGGAGCAGCAGGCCTTTCAGCAAGGCAATGGCATTCCATAGTCCCCTCAGGGAGAGAGGCAGGGACAACAGGGTAAGCGAGCACCGGGAAGGCATCCAGGACCTTTTAGGGGTGCATGTTTTGTTTATGGAGAGGTAGGGCACCGCGATTCTAGGTGTCTGATTTCAAACAAGATAAATAATAACTTTTATTTCTATAGATTCATTCCCCAAAATCCCATTTTTGTCATGTGAATCCCACCCAAAAGTTCATATTTTTTTTCACCAATCATGATATGAACTAAAACACAAGATATACTATCAAAGCGAGCTAAAATCTTGCCTTAAAATTTGAGAAGAGTCTGAATCCTTTATTGTGTGATGTAACAAGTCCAAAAATCTCTTCAAATTTCTCTCAACTCTTTCCTTTCTTGATCTCCCCTTTGATTTTCCTTCACATTTCTCTCTTCTTTCAAGCTTAGGTAATTTACAATGTGTCATTGGTTGCCTCACTCACCTAAAACCCATTGATATACTCCTAATCCCGTTTTGAGGTTAAATAATAAGATTAAAATGACCTGAATACCCCTGTATAGCTTAAAAAGTCATTGGAACCCGATTATAACCCCCGAGTATCTAATTATGACTCTCTCGACCCATCCCGGATCATTCGTACACTCTAAATCACCATTCGAGTCACCTATCATCAATTTAACATATTATTCCCAACATAACCCCGTATGCGCGTTCCGAATAAGATCCTGTCGACCCATCGCTTTTACCCACATACGACATAATATAAAATAATACAATTTCATTTACGTATCACATAAGTAGATATAATAATACATAAATATTGATCCAATATTCACTTATTAATATTTATTTAATTTACTTTATTTCTCAAATTAATTAAATTATGTGTAATTTAAATATTTCAAAAAATACGGGGTGTTATACTCTGCCTTACCCGAGGACTTCTTCAAACCTTTGGTTTCTCCTTAGCTAAAGCCTCACTTTGTATATTTTTTTTCTTTCTCTTTCATATATCCTCTAGGAGATAGTTCCCATTCTTGTAATATTTTGAAGTCAATATATGAAATGATCTATTCATTTGTCACATAATTAACCTAAGTACAACATTTACTTTACTTATCAAATTTTCATTAAAATGTGACTTTGTTATATATCTTTGCATAGAGTCTTACAAATTACAACATCTTTTGAAACTCTTCCTTTCTAACCCCACTCAAAAGGAGAAAAAAACAAAGGAAGTAACTATAATGTAATAGTGGATAGTTTGAGGCAAGACTCAACTCAAGATAAACATTACACATGTTAGACCTTTAGCCATTTGTTATTGATTTTGAAAGTTCTATCTTCTTCCATCTTCAAAACTAAACAGTAACCTGAGTCATGTGCCTCTTTTAGTATGAAAGGTCCCTCCTAATTGGTAGTAAACATGGTTAATGGGAGCCCTCTAATATTCTTCACACCTGCCTTCAATACTATATCTCCTTCCACAAACTTGATTGGTCTCACCAAATTGTCAGAATCCTTGGAGAGTTGCCTTGTGTAAATTTCGAAGTGATGCATCGCATTATCCCTTTGTTTATCTAGCTCTTCCAACTGGCATATTGGACGTGTCTACTTCGAGGGAACATGTTGCTTCGCTAGTCATATTTGACAGAGGGAACTTCTAGTTCCACAAGAAATATGTCTTCATCTTTATAGTCAACAGAGAAAGGTGTATATCCTTTTGGTTTTCCCTTAGTCGTTCGATATGCCCATGACACTCCCGAAATTTTGTCATCCCACGCTCCTGAAAAATCTTCCATCATCTTGAACAAAATATTGACCAAGGTTTTGTTAGTTGCCTTTGCTTGACTATTACTTTTGGGGTAAGCTATCGTTGAGGTGTGGTGTGTGATAAAGTATTTTTCAGTGAGAAAAGTCACCCCCTGTTGACAAATGGAGTTCCATTATCAAATAAAAAAACCTTGGGACTACCAGAACGAAAAATTATATACTTTCTATAGAAGTTTCCCCCCTCCCCCCCCCCCCCCCCCCGATGTTTCTCTCGTAAATGGTATTGCCTTTAACCACTTTGTGAAACACTCTGTTGCTAAAATTATCCATATCTTATCCCTAGAAGATTGGTGTATTGCCCCTACCAGGTCAAATGCCCAAGTATGTAATGGATAAGGCGTAGCCAACGAGTGAATGACCACTAAAGGGGCATGGATCATGTTTCTATATAGCTGACATGCAACCGAGTCTTTCTCCATTATTGGCCAGTAATATCTCATGGTCATGAGTTGGTCATATAACTTAGCACCCCCTATATGAGGAGATTTTTTACCTTACTTAACTCCTGTTGCTTCTTCTCTTGTGGTGCACCTCAAAGGTATATTGAAATATCCCCTATGATAGAGCTGATCCTCTTGGACATAGAACTGTGGGTCCCTCCTCCTGATCCTTATGGAATCTATCTTCTCCAAAGGAATAACTCCGTCTTTGATGAAGTTAATATAAGTCTGCCTCCAATCTTTCTTAGTTTTCATGAAGTGGCACGTGGCTGCTTGGAAATAGAGTTAGCATTTCGTGCACTCTTTTTACACTGCCACCGCATCTTGCTTCATTGTTGGCTAATAGTGCCCCTCTCATTGGATCCTCGTGTATAGAGCGATTTCAGTGGTGTCGCAATTCTCATCATATCTCTTCTTTAACATTCGCTTTTCTTCCTCTGGGCTAACACATCATGACAATCATCCCCCAACATTTATGACATACAAGCTCCCTTAACTTTCAAAATACTATGCCAACTACCTTAGCTCCATCTTTCCTTCTCCATACTCAAGCTTCTTCCTGATCTCACTCCTCCTTCCTGAGTCATCCTCCATCAGTAAGATCGATTTCTTCATCAAGGGAGAAGTACTTCGTTGTATCACCAAAATTATTGTATCGATACTCATTAATATCTTCTGTGCAATGGTTACATAAGTGTATGCATGCTTGTTCATTATTCTAGGGTGCCTCTTCACTTTGAATTGATGGAACTGAGTGCTCATCCTTTGGATAATTGTCCTCTACGGTAACAAATGGAGGCGCTTTAAAGTATATTATCTATTCACGTATTTAACCACTAAGTTTGAATCGCGCTTAATGCTGAGTAAACGAATGCCCCTTCGAAGAGCCTCTAGCAACCTTAGTACCAATGCTTCATACTCTACCTCATTATTGGAGTAAGGGAAATCTAAATTGAAAGATATACAAATTTACTCCTTTCCTCTTAAAAGAATGACTCATGCTCCCCATTTCCTTTATGCCGATGAACCATTAAATTCAATTGTCCATTCTTCCAAGCTGGCATCTTGAAGGTTTGCCTGCAAGTTATCTTTTAGAATGCTTTCTTGTGGTGGCTGAAATACCCTTGATGGGAAAATTTCCAACAGGTCTGCATATGTCTGGAGCTTGATTTCTCGAGAAACCACACACTTCAACTCATACTCTGAGAGGATGAGGAACCAACTAGTTACCCTCCCGATAAAAATGGCTTGTGCAAATAAAAACTTAATAGGATCACATCTTGTCATAATATAAATAGTGAAAGATAGCATATAATGTTTATGTTTTGGGGTGAAAAACACATAGGTCAAACAATGCCTCTCAGTGCTAGTGTATCTTGCTTCTGGACCATGGATGATCCTATTCAGATAGTATACATGTCTATCTTGCCCATCAATCTCCTATGCCAAGAGAGCGCCGATTTACCTCGTGGTGGAGGTGAGATAGAGCTGCAATGGTACTCCAGCCCTCGGAGGAATCATGGTTTATGGATGAATGAGCAACTTCTTAATCTTACTAAAAGCTTCTTAGTGAGGTCCCACCCACTTGAATTTTATGCCCTTGCGCAACAAATCCATTAATGGAGGAGTTATTTCGTCCAACCCCAGTACAAATCTCCTAAGGTAGGAGACTTTTCTGAGAAAGCTCTTGAGCTCGTTCCTAGTTCTTAGATAAGGCATATCCAAAATGACTCTCTATTTGTCTTGATCCATCTGTATTCCTTCTCGATCTAATACAAAGCCCAGGAACTTTCCATGTGTCGCCCAAAATGCGCACTTTAATGGGTTCATCCTCAACTTGTACTTTTGACACCTCTTGAACACTTTCCTCAAATCAGATAAATGGGACTCGGCCTTCTTTGACTTGATGACTAAATCATCCACATAGAACTCTAAGATATCGTGAAGAAATCACAAAAAATGGCCATCATTGTTATTTAATATGTTTACCTAGCATTTTTCAACCTAAAAGTCATCACCTTGTATATAAAACACTACACCAAATCTGCCGAATTATCACGGTCATTGACCATGACAAGTTGGACTTGTTAAGGTCAATGACCGTGACAATTCTGGGGGTGACAAATTTTTTTATCACGGACTTGTCACGGTCATTGACCGTGATAAGTTCATTTAAATTGTCACAGTCATGTCACAGGCCTTGACCGTGACACGCTTTGTTACGGTTAAGGACGATGACAGTGTTTAAAAAAATTATCACGGTCAATGACCGTGACAAGTCCGTGACAACATCCTTTGTCAAGGTCTTGTCACGGTCATTGACAGTGACAATTCTGGGTAGAATTGAAAAAAATCTGCTGGGCAGTATGGCCACGGCCACTGCCCAGCAGTGTATATGTACCTGTTATAGCAACGTTGTACCTGTTCAAACATTATATATCCACATAAAATAGATATAGTGCAAATATACATTCAAAATAGAGAGAATATGTATCACCATATAATACAAATATAATTCAAATGTAATAATTTACAACAATTCAATTCAAAATTAAATTAATGTCACTAAATGTCTGGGGTATGGTTAACACTAAGGACGTGAGTAGGCCACACGATATACGAATTAACACATCCACTAATATACGTCGTGCCGCATTGTTAGCGCAACCACAATTGAGAGTTCTCCTTCCCGGGCATCACATGCGTGACGAGCACCCTGGACTCGATGTCTTGAAGCTCACGTCCATGAACTAGTGCACCCTGGATGATATTCGGGTCCCTCAACCCCCTCCCTATACGCTGGCCATCAAATATGTCCATTATAAACACGCTCGGCCAACCAAGTGTCGACATCGGTCTGTTGAAGGGAGACAAATAGGGAAGTGGATCATTAAAGTCCGCACGTGTTAGCGATGACGCAGCGAGGTCCACATCCTCGTCCTCCCACACCTCCTCCTCTTTCCCTTTACCCTTACGATTTACGACCAACGAATGCTTCACGAATGAGTACATATCCTGGACCGTCGCCTCCAAACGGGACCGCTTCGCATCATGTGAATCCACCGTTCGAGTCAATCCGGTGTCGGTCATCTCCAATCCGATGATCCTAGATTTGGCCACCCGCGAGCTCACCCCCTTGCCCTCCCCTTGCAATAAGAGCCAAGCACTTGGCTGAGTGCGTCTGTGGACAAAGATGCCTTGTCGACATCAGACTGCGACTCATTCACTTCCTTAAGCTTTGCCTGAAGCGACAAAAAGCACATGATTAGTAAAATAAGTAAATTAAAAAATTATAACGTAATTAACAAAAAGTAAACTGTCGGAATACTCACAATCGTGGCCGCGATGCTTGGGGACACCTCCTTGTCCTTCCCCTTCTTCGTCCGAAGAGCCACATAAGTATCGAGCCTACTTGGCCTACCACCAGGGCCACTCCCTCTCCCCTGAAATAAAATAAAGTAAAATTAGTATCGGCCCCACAAAGTAAAATAATGCAGAATAATATATTTTATGTAGTTATACCATCATCTTATGCTCCACCTCGGCGTAAGACGTCCGACCGGAGTAGTGCACGTCCGTCTTTTTTGCCCGATTTTCCCTTCTCGATTGGCGAGATACCAATTGTCGCTCCCCGATCTCATTGTCAATGAACCTTTTCCATTGTTCCAATGAGATCGTCTCCTTCGGCGGGACGGATTCACGCCATTGGATAATGGACTCTCGTGTCTTTCCAAAGTATAGGGTTCGCATATTTTTCTTCCACGTCTTGTGTTGCTTCCTCAACTGCTCCAAGACGAAATCGCATAGCTTTGGATCCAATTTGAATTGTTCCTGACCAACAAATACAATATTACTTGCAAATAAATATAAATATAAATATAAAATGAAATTGAAATCAAAATTAAAATTGAAATTGAAATTGAAATATTCATATAAATATAAATATAAATATATTACTTGTAGTGCCACCCAAACAGCTAAGTTGAGCTCATATGGCACCTCCTTCCAACTAATGTACCTTGGGCCAATGATCGTCTTTACCAGCTCGAGAGATCTCGCTAATAGCCCCGACTTGTTCTCGATTGACATCCCTAATTTGCCATATTTGGGGAGACTAGGGACCGAGGCGCCCTCGTCGCCTCCGCTACCACCAAGCCCAGACGACATCATCATAACTAGCATCATCATCCTCGCCTTAATACCTGAAGGAGACATTTGCTGTAAAAAAATGTTATTAGTACATATCAAAATGAATTAAAAGAAGACATGCAAATATGTACAATTACTACAAATAAAAATGAATTGTTACTCTTAAACACCTTAATGGATAATAATCCAGTGGTCATACCACTTTTAAAGGTACGAGGCGTATATTAAAGGTACTATGCGTATAAACAAAGTAATTTTCAAAAAATTGAAAATCTCACCCCCATAAGGACAATAATCCAGTGGTCATGCCACTTTTAAATAATCAATTCGTTTACAAGGGACATTACACACATTACACACACGCGCATACACACACACGCATCCCCCCTACCCCCACCTACCCACCCTATCCCCTACTCACCCCCACCCTACCCCACCCCCTACTAACCCCCACCCCACCCACCACACACGGACGCGCGCACACACACACACACACACACACACAGCCCCCTGCCCCTGCCCCACCCCCTCCCCACCCCCACCCACCACACACGCACACACACACAAACATATATATAATAATTACATTATAATAAATTTTAATATAACTCATTCTTCGACTCTAATATTATTATAACTATTCACTGTATTTACGACAATGCCACTACTATTTATTTTACACAAATGTTATCATTTTAAATGGGGTTAAACACACGAATTTCACCAAAAACCAATTTATAACTTCTCAAAGTATATTTCTGATTATTTCCAACATTTATTTCCTAATTAATTCCAGATTTCATAAATAAACTTTATTTTAAATTAAATAGGGCATTCTAATCATGTTCAGGCCTTTGAATACCAAGTTGTGAATTTAACAATTCAGGGGCTGCATTTTGTAATTTCCTTAAAACATGTTAAAACAAACATATTCATACCTTAGTCATGTTAAAAATTAAGTCTACCAATTATTACAACATAATATTCACGGTAAATGG
Organism: Sambucus nigra; assembly: GCA_949130495.1. NCBI lineage: Eukaryota > Viridiplantae > Streptophyta > Magnoliopsida > Dipsacales > Adoxaceae > Sambucus > Sambucus nigra. The sequence goes on along the minus strand of OX422213.1, from coordinate 358,673,590 downwards.
ATTTCTGCCTAAGAAATCCCTTAATATGCCACTATTTATGTCAGGTTTATGTAGCATTTCATTACTAACTTTTTCCTTCAATTTTGATGCCATGAATGATCATTAAAATAACTTTAACAACATGAAATATTCTTAAAGTCATTTTAAATCATCTTTCAACATGAAACATGGATTTCTACCTGAGAAATTCCTTAATATGCCACTAACATGCTCATAATTGTGTAGTCTTTTTTAAAATTTTAATATAAGTAAATCCAAATGGGCTTTTTTTTTCAACTCTTGTAGGGAGAAAAAGTTAATTATAGCTTAACCAAAAACACAAAGTACCATTATTATTATTATTACTATTATTATTATTATTATTATTATTATTATTATTATTATTATTATTATTATTATTATTATTATTATTATTATTATTATTATTATTATTATTATTATTATTATTATTATTATTATTATTATTATTATTATTATTATTATTATTATTATGAAAACATGCAAATTAAACCTTGAAGTTTGGGGTTAATTTCAATTTTGACTCGACATTTCAAAAGTCACAATGTTAACCCTAAATTTTTAACATGGTTGTTAACCAGCGGTTTCTTTCCGTTAAAAACTTGATGCAAATTAGTGCAATTCTATGTGTACAACCGATGTGTAATGTATCAATTATTTGCGAAGTAGGTCCTATATAGATTAAAAAAATTATTTAAAATTATATTACCATTTAAAATTGCAATAATATATATATATATATATATATAAGATCAAATTCTTAAATTAATTAAGATAATTTTTCTATCTCTCCCCCATGATCTCCATTTGTACACACTTGCCACCACCAACCCACCCACCCTGCCCCACCCCGCTCCCCACCCACCACCCACCACACACACACACACATACACACACACACGCACACGCACATACACACACACACACACACACACACACACACACACACACACACACATATATATATATATATATATATATATATATATATATATATAAATTGAAGAGAGAGAGAGAGAGAGAGTAACCTAAAAGTAGAGAGAGAGAGAGAGAGCAGCGTAGAGAGAGAGAGAGAGAAAAAAGGAGGGAATAACGACGGGGGATAAAGAAGGGGAAAGGTTTTTTTTACTGCGACATTTATCACGGTCGTGTCACGGTCAATGACCGTGACAACATAATAAGTGTTGTCACGGTCAATGACCGTGACACGGCTAAGCGCTGAAAGGGTGACAATTTACCCATTTTGGTGTAGTGAAATTACTTAACAAAGTTTTAAACGTTATCTTCTCTGCATCAGTTGGATCCATCTTAATTTGATAGTAACCCACATACCCATCCATGAAGATATACATCTCATGCCCAGCTGTTGAATTTATCAATGGAGGGTAAATGGAACTCATCATTCGGGCATGCTCTGTTAAGATCTCTGAAGTCCACGCACATACGTATCTGATTCTTATCCTCCTTCCCCATTGGAATAATGATGGACAACCAGATAGAATGTTGGATAGGATTGATGAGCCCCGCTATTAATAGTCATTACACCTCTTTTTCATCTTCAGATCTTGATCTTTCTTGTAAGTCCTAGTAACTTGTTTCACCGGTATAGATAAATGCATGATGTTTAACTTGTGGCAACTTACTTCCGAATCCAGCCCTACCATCTCAGTATACTTCCATGCGAAGACATCTATGTACTCATGAATCAGCTCAATGAATTTATTCTCTTGTCTACTTCTAAATCCTTCAAAATAAAGATGAGACTTAAGTCTTCTCCCTCCTTAGCCAGATCAATCTATTCCATCTCTTGCGCCTGTGGTAATGGGCTATCTGTCATACATTTCAACTCATCTTCTAACTATTCTACAAACTCATAAATGTTGACGTTATCAATGATAATAAATTTCTCTTAATTATCCACTAGAAAACATTCATATTCTGTGTCATCGTCCTCCTCATCATCCTCGATTGTCCACTCAAACCTTTAAAGGAGATAAACCACCCTCCTATCTTATAAATGTAATTTATTGTATTGATGATTGAGCGATGAAGATGAATTCCATTTCTTTTCATACATAGCTTCTTGTAACCTGGCCCTTGAAGACCTACTTAACCCACTCTGCCATTTGACCTCGTGCTCTATGGGGTCAATCCCATGCCTCATTATATCTCTCAGTTGTTTAAAGAAATCTTTTAGCCTAGGACTAGCAGTGTTTACCTCCTCACCTCTTTGGCTTTAGATTAATCCTTAATTATTGTGATTATTCATGAGCCCTAACCTCTCTTTGATTGAGGGGACTCTACAACCCTCCGCATGTGGCATTAGGACTCGTGCATCCTCTGCCAACTCTACGTAGAATTCAATGTCATGAGAAAATGGCTTCTAAATTTCTCTATTGACTATCTCAATCTCCTTTATGTTCGCCTTGGCACATTGGTGGAATGTTGATGGGACCAAGCCATGATTTTGAATCCACACCCTTCCTATCAAAAGATGGTAGGAAGTATCACTTTCAATGACGTGGAATTTATGTGCGATGTAAGATTTCCCATCAAAATCCCCTCATTCACATACCCAATAGACTTGGAGGTTTGGTTGCCATACCCAAAGATCACCAAAGGCATTTGGATTAGCTTTGGTTCAAGAATATTATATGCATAGAAAGAACTAATACGCATGATGTTTATGGAGGCACTCTATCCATTAAATCCCTTGCAAAGCTCATCCCATTCACGCTTGGCATAACATAAAATGACCTGTTGTGAGGGAACCTCGACCTATCATCATCTAAAAAAGTTATCTTAGACATAAATTTCCTCACCAATCTGGCCATGGGCCCCCTTCACCTTAACGAGGGAATAACTTTTTTCCTTGTAATATCTAGTATTACCTGTGTGATCTCAAGCTTACTCTCTAGAGGAATCCCCACCTGATAGAATAGCTACACAAATTTAGGGGATTGCGTTACAACTTTATACTCCAAAATGGGTTCTACCACATGACCCTCTATGTTGTAGACTTCTTCCATATCCCTGGTACTCACCTCATCATAAGTTATCATGACATTTTCTATCCCTCTGGTACAATCTTCCAGAGCTACCTTAAAATCTTCCCTTTTTTCTCTTATCTCCCTCGATTCTTCTTCAGTTTCCTCAGTATAAGCCATTACCAGGTTTGATCCATGAACTGGTAGTCGGTTGTTGCTGACATTTGCTTATGGGATTTGCAATGTCCCAGCTAACATGTGTTTGTTGATGATCCTTCTTAAGGTGAACCAGGATATTGTTGGATTACATATATGCCAATACACTTGGCAATATTTTGGGTTCGCTCGAACCTCTCATCCTAGATCAATCTGGGGGGCATCTTTAGGTGCACAGATAGACACCCACGTAGCATAGTGTTGTAACAACTAATAACCTCCTCTACCTTATAAGGCAATGGTGGTAGATCTTCCCCGTCTCTTACAAATTTTATTTTTTTCCTTCTTCTGTTCTTTCCAACTCCTACTCCCCCATATATATAGTCCAGTCGTGGGGTTTGTCCTCTTACCCCATATTATTGAGCTTGTTTATTAAACATCAATGGTATTACGATGGGACTTGGGCATACCACTAATGAGATGTTTCTTGCAACCTTTAAAGATGTTGATAAATTCCCCTCACATGTCTCATTTATCAGATGGTAGAAGTACTCTGGTAGCAAGCCCTTCGCACAAATTTGGAGAAGTTTGGCCTCCTCTCTTATATCGAGAGACCTTTCTCTGAACCTTCGTATGTAGATCGCCTACTCTTCTTCCGTTTGTTGAGTCTCCCTAGCCAGCTGTGTCAGATTGAACTTATCTTCTTCTAAATGAAAATTATGTGCATTTCCTCCCATGTGGGAACACTTCTAGGGCCTAAGTGTGAGTACTCAGTGTATGCTTTATCTGTAAGGGATTAAAAAAAATCCCTCAAATTCAACCTCTTATTCTTGTAATGGTCCCCGAAGTGTTCTAAAAATCTTTTGATGTGCTCCTTCGGATTCCCTCTTTTTCAAGTGTACTTATTAAAAATAGAAGGCACATAGTACTTGGGTATAGTCTCATCATCGTACTCCTCTAGGTAAGGAGTACAAAAATTTTCATAAATTGAAGATGCCTCCCTAGTTGTCTATGAGGAAGCTTCCATCATCTTCAAGATCTCCTTCTTTATATATTCCAAAGAAGGAGAGGGAAGTTTCTTCACTATTACAACACTTGGATTAAGAGCCACATGGGTAATGTCAATTAGATTAGATGTTCCCACCATTGGCATAACCATGGGAATAGTGGTCATGGTAACTATGCCCGATTGGGCCACTGGGATCACCATAGGAGTAATAAAAGAGTTGGGGTCTATCGCACCCCCTAAAAGACATCGCCGCCATGGGAGTTTGCAGAAACTACATAAACTTTCCCATTAAATGGGCCATTTGAACTGGCCCCATCAAAGCGCTCATGGAAGCCTGTGTGATCGTTGGGATTCTCGTTACCGTTTGCACTTAGGGGACCTCCACTTGAGGTTCCCCTTCTCTAGAGCTTTCAAGCTCCCTCAGTTCTAGCTCCTCCCTTTGTTGAACCTCTTCAAAGTCAAGGACACACTTAACTTATCTTGGGCCATAATTTTGTAAGAATACCTCGCCAGTGGAGTCGCCAACTTTATGAGGGTAGTCCTCTTAGGGCTGGGGTGTTATAATATAACGAGAGGCATAACCTCTATTCAGGAGGCAATGAAATAAGAAAAATAATTTCTTAACAATTATGAGATGAAAACAATGTATATATAGAATCAAACACTTAGATTAAACTCAGTTAGAGGGTTAGAAAAGCAAGCACTCTTAGATACACCTAGGGTATGCAGCTTAAAACACCAAAATCTCCTAAAATCTCAGCTCTAAATGGAGGAAACTTGAAATGTATCAATGATTGGTGATAAGTGCTTGAGTTCTTTCCACAAATAATCTCCCTTCTTTCTTTGTCTCTCTCAATCTCTTTCGAATCTCTAAATTCTTTCCATCTCTCAATGAAATCTTGTAATATATATACCGACTGCCTTAGCCCCGTGGGACCTTAAATCTCCCTTTTTGGCATCCCCATGCTGGTTCCGCACTAGTGTTCAGCATGACATAAAGTTATCCCAAAGCATGGACAAAGGTATTTCTTTAATGAAAAGTAATCATCACTCTTCCCCAATAAATCTGTCAACATAGAATCATGTCCATAGAGAATATTATATCATATCATTATCTCTTCATTATGTCCAATGTGTTTCTTTGACTCTTGCTCTCTCAAATCTAGTGGTATTTTTACCTGGTGTGTCTAGATTAGTTAAGTCACTCCTTAACATTTCCTTGATTCTCAATCCTCCAAACCAGTTCCCTCTAAGGTTACCATGGTGAGGTCATTCGATAGAGAATGTAAGCTCTTTCAAGCCCTGCCAGGCTTGGTCCCTCGCGGATACCGTTTGGCATCACTTCTCATAATACAACCGCTACAGCTTACAAGTTACATCTTGTTACAAAATATAAAAATTAAACAAGCGTAACAGAAGAAACAACCGAGCCTTCTCGAAGGGACTCCTTGATCTTCCTCGCTGAGCTTCATCTCTGGGCTTCTTCGCTGAGCTTTTTCTCTGAGCTTCCACATTGAGCTTCTTTTTTGTGCTTTCTCTGATAGTATGAAGAGTTAAGTCCCCTTTACATTAGTTGAAATAGATTAGATTGAGATGATTGAACTCACCTTGGATTAGTTAGTTACTTTACTATGGTGATGGATTATACTAGTTTTAATGGGTTAGGTTGTTCTTGCTTTTATGCCTAGGAGATTTAACATTGTATATCATGTATGAACCATATTTATGACCTTGTGTGTGTAATATCCAGGATATTTATTGACGCTAAAATCATATTAGGCTTTTATGAGAATTTAGGGGGTGACAACTCTAGGTTTGATTAGTTGACGAAATGATATTTATTCTCGTAAAACGTTTCTTCCCATGCAACAATTTATGCTAATTAACCCAAGATGAGGGATATTATTATCAATCTATAATTTTTATTATTCTTGTGTTTAACTTAGTTTAAATACATGCCAAGATTAATATATAATAAAAATAGTTATATTTTACACTTTTATTTAAAAGAAATAAATCAATTAAAGTATAAAGATAATTCCTTGTGGATTTGATACCCGAACTAGACGCTATACTCCGATAAGAGTAGTAAAAGTGTAGGTTTTTTATTAGTCGCAAAAGCTGAAAATAATGATTAATGTAGTCACACGAAGCTATGCTCTTGTGTGCGGTCAAATGGCTCCGTTATCGGGGAATTGAGTACAAATAAAAAGCACATCCATGTTTCCCATTTACATCAAATGGCGCCGTTATTGGGGATTGTTTTGTTTAAAAATTTAATTGATTTAGTAGTTCGTAGTATTTTCTTTGTATTTGTATTCTTTATTTTAATTTATTTTGCAGACTTACACATTTGAGCGCCAAGAAACGCTTGAATTATTGTCTACACACCACTTTGTGGATTTTTCTATCTTGAGCTTTGGGTAATCATGTTTTACTCTTCTGTTTTTGATAATCGTAACAATAATTTTCAGAATGACTTTGGGTGAGCATTAAAAAATTCTAAGTAATGTATTATAAGAATTTTTAAATTGATCTTTCTAATAAAGGGCAACAAAATCCTTACAATAAGAATGTTAAAACTTATTGTAATAACTTTCAAAATTCTAATACTAATGATTTTGATAGTAGTTTCGAGGATAGTTCTAGCACTTTTTATTTTCAAGAATCCTCACCTTCACTTATGACTTTGCGTAAGGGAATTCGCACTGCTGAGAATGAAATGCGAGAAAACGGTTATTAGAAATAAAATTATTATTGTCAACAAGAGTTGGATGCATTATTCAAATCCAAAGATGGTTTTTTCTTTCAAGACTTTTGAAGTTAAGGAATGTTTTAAACCAAATGAGAAATCGATGCCTACTTTGGAACAAACCATTCTTATCTTGGCCCAAGGCATAATAAAGAATGAAAGTGAGGAAGAAATGGATGTAGTATCCATTTGCAATGAAATGATTGTGTTTTTGGCCAATAAAGATGATATTTTCATCGATGATGATCCTGTCATCTTTGAAATTCAATCTTTGAGAGATAATGAATCATATTCCAAGATTGAATTTAATTTCTCCCTATTTTCATTCCTCATTATCGAACTGTTACAAGTATCTAGTGAATTAGATCAAACCTTTAAGACATTTGACCATTTCACCGATGAGAATTACTTGCATCCATGAAGGAAATGTTGCATCCATGTGCACCACCTACCATTCCATTTAAAAATTCTTTCAGAGGAAATCCAATTTTTATTAGTTCCCACTTGTACTCGTCACCCGTTTTATCTAAATCCCCCATAATCCGCCAAAAACTTTTAGTTGCTGATGGTTACCTTTCCCTACCTAAACCACGCCTTCCGTTGTTCAAAAGGAATTCTTATTTTCTAAAAGGCATTAATTCAAATGAGGTTAGACCAATTATTCTTTAAATTCAAAATGAATTTTGGGTGAAGCCTAAAAAATTTTAACCTCTAATGTATAGTTTGTGAGAAGTTAAAATTATAGGTTGTACAAATGTGTTTCTTAAGCATGATTTTAAAGTTGTTTTGACTCGAGAATCGCTTAATATTTAGGAAAGGATTATAGGCCCAATTTGTTATTTCACCTATATTAACCTTAACCTCAACTTATATTTTTCCCTTAGTCAACCCCTTTGAACCTAAATATAAACTTTCATTTAAAAATCCAAAATCTCATAACCAACTCCACATTGGAGTTTTTAAACCATATATACACCTTCCATACTTTTGTTTAGAATGATAGTTTGGATTTTATGATGTTCTTATTATGTGGTTGTAATTGAGCATGCGAGCATTAAGAGAAAAACAAAAGAAAAAGAGAAAGATAAGCAAAAGAAAAAGAAGGGAAAAAGAAGAAAGAAAAGAAAGAGATATTATTCCCTTGATGTGCATAGTGTTATATAATATCTCTCATTCTCCAATGTTATGTCCATTTCTTTTTATGGAAATCATATTCCAATTTTGAAATTATTCGCAATTTCTATTATCAAGAGTATTCTCCCCCAAACACTTTGAACTCGTACATATTCGCTTATTTTCATGACCTTAACCCCAAACCTACATTACAACCATACAAATTCCTATGTGATCAATGGGTTAGTGTGATTCAAAAGTCATAACAATTGCGATAATTTGTAAAAATGCATTTCACCTCCCATAATGAATGGTATCTTCCATTGAGATTACAATTTTTTATTTTGTATATAACATTATTCATTGATGACATGTGCACGTACTTGTTTACATCCACATTGACTCATTATGTCCGCATGTCCCGTGTGTGTCACACTTCATTTTCATAGATATTTCATTTATTGAGTGTAAACACCACTGAGGATTGAATATCATGCACACTTTAATATTTATTTGGTTTATAAAAGTTTTCCAAATCAAAATATTTTCAGGTGCTTTCTCTTCCTCCCACGTATTAATATTTCAATTCTATGAAGTTATTCTAAGGTTAATAACGAGACAACACTCATACATTAGGCTAACCTAGGGGTTTAAAGGCTATTTGCATTCTTTAAATGCAATCGTGCACCTAAGAAAGTCGAATTTATATTTTATATGCTTATCTGTTTTTTTATCTCTCTATTGAGATGGTTTTATTTTCATTTCATCACTAAGGAATATTAATATCTAAGATAGCAGGTGTTATTAGTCATAAATATTGTATATTAGTGCCTATTATTCTTATGCATTCTAGCACAATGCTTAATGGAGCAACTGGTTTCATTTCAGTAAAATTACTTTGTAGGATGAAACTTCATAGACATTTCTATTTTTTTAAACTTCTTGTACCAACTATGGATCTTCATGGAAGCATAGTTCATCGAATTAGATTCATGTGCCTATAAATGTACCGTCGTTTCAAATTCGGACGATGAAGTTATGGATGTTCTCCAAAGCCCCTTTGTGTCTAAAAACAAGGGATTGATCGATCGATCAACGCCCTATTGTTGATCAATTGATCAACGAATGGTCGATTGACTAATCATTCCATTTTTTTGAAATATCTAAGAGTAGTATGCATTTTTCAGAACCATCGAATGATCGACCATTCGTTGATCGATCGATCATACCAGATTTTTGGAAATTTGTTTTCTTTTCCCTTTTCCTTTAATCTACAAACTTTATATATATAAGTTGGATATTATTTTAAAATTTATTAGTTTTAGGTTAGTTATAGGGTTGATAGGTAATTTTGGGAGCTTATACTTCTCTCTCCTGGGGTTTGCCATTTATGTCTTTGTAAGTAACATTCATATTCTTCTCCCTTTAGTTCAATCTTTCTTTTCTCATTTATTTCTTTATTGATTTAGTTTATTTCAATAATGTACTTAGTTTCTTTTAAATTCATGCTTTACAATGCTTTGAAGCTAAATTAGATTAGGTTAAGATGGTTGAACTCACTTTAACCTTATATTAGTTGGTTGTTTTGCTTTGGTGATGGATTAAAATAGTTTTAATGGGTTCGATAGTTCTTGATTTTATGACAACGAGATTTAACGATGTATATCAGATATGCATTATATTTATAACCTTGTGTGCGTAATCTTTGGGATATATATTGACGCTAAAATCATAATTGGCTTTTATGAGAATTTAGAGTGTGACAAATCTAGGATTTATTAATTGACTAAATGAGATTTAATCTTGCAAACCTGTTATTCCCATGTAACCATTATGCTAATTCATCAAAAGTGAGGGATATTATTCTCAATCATTAGGTTTTGTTATACTTATTTTTTTTTAAATCCCTGCCTAGATTAATATATAATTAAAACAATTGTCTTTTACACTTTTTCTCAGAAGAAATAAACCAATTAAAGTTTAGAAGTCATTCTACGTGGATTCAATACACGTACTAGGCACTGTACTCCCATAAGACTGTAGTTAAGGTTAAGGTTTTCGTATTGTTTTGGGAACCGATAACAAGGACTAGCATATTTACATGATTCTAGTTTTACCCTACAACCAGACGTGCCTGCAGTGCTTGAGCTATGCTTTCTTTGCTGATGTGCAGGCAGATTTCACCTCATTGAGGTAATATTTCCCCTCTGCTGGATCATCTCCCCCAGTAGTATCTCCTCCACCAAGAAATTACACCCAAAATAAATCGTGCAAACATTGTCCACTAGTTCCTTAGGTTGGTTTAGTAGATCGTGATTAGTTCCATCGTCTAAATCATGTTCTCAGCCTCGCTTCTTCTCGTCCTTACCCTTCTAAGGAGACTTAAATCATCTCATGGGATTCTGGTTGTCCTTGTGTTCAGTTGTTCAGCCAATCTTATCAATGTACTTCGTTCCTTTCCTTTTCGGATCAAAGTCTCAATTTCATTCATCAAAGCCAAACACTTATCAATATTGTGGCCATGATCCTTGTGGAAGTGGGAGTATTTATTTTATCCCTTCTCACTGGTTAAGACTTTAACTTTACCGCCCACTTAAGGTTTTCATTTTCTTGAATCTCATAGAGGATGTGATGAACTCCCACAGTGAGTGGTGTGTACTCATTAAATCTATTTGGTTTGTATGATTTCTTGGTATCGTTTAACTTGTCTTTCTTATCTCAAATTTTTCTAGCATCAGACTTTGTATGACTCGAATCTTTTACTTCCATTGCCTCCTCATTATTCATTATTTTTAATACATTGGATAAGATCTTGACCATTGTGCTCGTCGATTCCTCTGCCAAGACCCTATAAATCTTTTCGGGTAAAAATCTCCTCATTATTAAAGTTATAGAAATCTTCTCGTCATAATCTACCACCTGCAGTTTCTTAGTGTTGAAATGCGTAATGAACTCCCTTGTCTTTCATCCGCTTGATAGTGGACACTTAAAAAATAAGGTACCCTTTTCCTCGACTTAGTGCCGAAGCAAAAGTTGTTCACAAATGGGTCACAAGTTGTTCCTCCTAGGGAGCCCATTGTACCAGATTTGAGCCTATTCATTGAGAACACTCTGCATTGCATATCATCTAGAATTGAATAAATGTCTGACGCAACATGATACTGTCCCACCTGGAGAATTGGTAATGATTTTCCATCATATTTTAGAGTTATAGTGGGTTGTTTGAACTTCGAAAGTGTTGGATAACTCATAACATAGGCTATAAATAGTGACCCTTAGACATTAACCCTCTACAAAGGGTTTTTCATCTTAATAAAATCACCCATCTGATCTGATAAGCATTGAATTGATCCCTTATAAGGATACTCCTTTTCATCTTGATAGGATGTAATAACCTTCTTAGTTCATTTGAGACTATCAACTGAGCTCTCTTCCTCTGTTGAAGTGTGCTCAAATCTGGTCGACCTTCACACACTCTACCTGGACCTGGATGAGAACTTAATTCTTTCAATCTCTGATCTCCTTAATTCTTCCCTGTACTTCCAAGGGTTCATGTACGAATGTTCTTGTGCATCCCTTAGGCCTAATCGACAAAAAATAAAGCCTTTTATCATCCTTTCTAACACACTTGGGTGCTCCACTGGATAAGTTTAATCATTTTTATACCAAGTTGATTGTAGGGTGGACGTATCTTCTGATGAGTAGGATTACCATTTTGACCAGATCCCAAGAACCTGAACATGAACCTTCTCCTCACGAAACCAAATCCGACCTCCCAGGGTTTTCCACAACACGATCGTGGTGTACTTGTCTCATGTCTCTATATGGAGATGGATGTGGCATCTCTCGCCTTCGATCATAGTTTTCCCCAACTGAAAGGGTCATCAAGTTCATCTCCGACATGTTTTGTTTGTCAAAATAGTTTTAGTTAACTGTTTCATATTATTATGCATAACTTCCTAACTTTTATTCAGGCTTTATAAGACACCTTAGAGGTCTCCCATACCTATAGGAGAGCATGGTAGAATTCTCTATCCATCACTGTTGCCTTCTGGGTTTTCCGCCATTGTTAACAACAAATGCCTTCCGGGTTTTCCTTCATAGGTTTTCCGCCATTATGGAATTGCAAAAAAATGTGAATCAAAGATATGAAGACACTAATTTAATGAAAGACTCAAAAAATTAATGAGAATTGGATAAAATTTGCTGAAAAATGGATCTAAATCTTTGGAACTAGGCGAATCAGATTGCAATTCACTAGTTAACAGAATTTGGGTATCTTTGAGATTTAAAAAAAAATGGTGGAAAGAGATAATGTCCAGCCGTTCCTACAAATGATGCCAATTTGTTATTGCATAAAACTAGTATACTGATTATCTTAGCTTGAATATACTAATTATTCGCATATGAAAAATAAGAGATCTTAATTACTGCTATACTAACACTAGACAAAGCAGTATAGATGTGAGAGAGAAAAATAAAATAAAATTTACGTGGTTCGACCCAAAGTTATGCCTACGTCCACTCGTGCAATGTAGATTGTATTGGAATACTGGGCAAAATACATTAACTAGTAAAATATAGAAGCTCTCAAGTCCTCTCGAGAATTATACAACATAACAATAAGGAAAATATCTCAAATCCCCCTAAAGGGTGGGTTATAATCCAAAATTATGACCCATTGTGTGACCATTCAAAGTTATGTTAGTGTTGGTCATAGCCTAAAACCCTAACCCCAGTTTGGAAAATAAAACTATAAAATATTTAGTCATGATTGTGGATCGTGACTAAATATATTACAATTCTAATTTGTCACACTGGGGGTCACGATTTTAGATCATGACAAACACTAACATTGAATTTTAAAAAATTATATTTGGTCATGGTTTCTGACCATGAGCAAATATTATTATTTATAATTTTATCACAGTTTGTTTTACGGTCCAAAATCGTGACCAAATGAAAAATAATAATAAATTTTAATTTTCTGCATCCCCAAAAAATCTGTACATTTTTCAATCCTGTTTACATTTCTAAAAATAAATATTTAGCCACTACGCCATCCATAAGCCAAAAAAATAATAATACAACACAAATTAACTAACTAAAGCCATCAAATTTTTAGCACAAATAATAATACAATTCAGGCTTGCATGAATATGATAATAACATCGCAATATCCTAGTCGAAATCCAATGTAGTGATTTTTTCCTTCCACGAAACAAGACTTCAAAATGTTTCAAATAGTAAGTAACAAGGAATTGAATCCTAAAGCAACTTTGGAACGCTCACGTAGCCAAATGGCATTAAAGTCCAATTGGTTCATAAGATGAACAAGGTTGGGGTCTAACCCATAATCCAAATCTAGGGTGTCGCTTTTGATTATGACAATATATGTGAAACATATTGAAAGTGTATAAAATTGTGAGCACACTCTAAATTGAAAATTGTGGTATAAGGCCCCCTTTTTAGGTTTTTTGTTTATAAAAATACGTGTGAATGCATATATAATGATAAAAAAAGTGGGATTAGTGATACAAGATAAATATGGAATAATAACATTAAACAAAGTAGGATAAGAGATTGAAGAATATAAGAAAATAGAATTAGTGTTAACAATAAGAAACTTTGATACCTTGTATCTCGGTGAACATCACATAACACTAACCACCTATCGAGGAAACCACACAAATATTGATCATCAATAGAATATGTGACCATTTGTGTGGTTACTTCAGATTAGCAGTTTGTTATCAATGCCGCATTCAAAACTTAAGAAGATCTACAAAATGGTATTTTGCAAAATGAGGGATGGGGAAGCAAGTGTGAGTGAACTAAATAGAAGAGTATAATATATAGAAAGTAAATAAATACGAGGTTTATTCTAATACATATGACACAAATAGGGTTGTCATATAAGAGTTAACTAAATAAAAATAATGTAATGTTTCAAAACTCAATCTTCGTCTAAATTAACCAAAAGAAAGGTCAAATTAGTGTTATCATGAAGAGGAGACTGAAACTCTTTAGGGGATTTAATGCATCTGTTTGAGTAGTTAAACCCTTCGGTACATGCATAAAAATAGATTAATTATCGTCATTTATGCACTTAGAAAAGAATACCTCCTTGACATTTTGAAAGGCACAAATAAAAGACTCGTCGATCAAGAAATCTTTACTATTAATCTTATATTAATATATTATTACAAATTTTGAGGTAGTTTTAACTTTACAACCATTCGTAGTGTCCTTCGCCTTCATCCAGTCACAACATAAGACAATTTTTTTGAACTCTAAGTAATCTAGTTCTAGGATTTGTTGGATAATCCCATAATAGGTCAACACCGTGTCCTTTGGATTTCATTATTTTTGCTAGATACATAAAAGGTCAAGGAAAAAATTTATATTCATTTATTCTGCATTAATATTTTCTCCTCGCACGGGTATAAGACAAAATAAAAACCATTGACGTGAATTTTTTCAAAGTCCTTCCCTTGAAAACTAGGACTTTTGGCTAGGCGTGATTCCTTGAAGACACATCACCTTTCTTCAAAATCTGTAATATTTAATGGATTTGTATCAATCCATATTTTACAATGCATATATAGATAACCGTAACTGAAGAGGTTCGAATTACCTCGTTTGCTACCCATGCCCTAAAATCACTCATCTTCTAATTTCTGGCCATTATACGCTCATACTTCCTAAACGTGTTCATGAATTTGTAGAGTTTAAATGGTAATATAGATAATGAAGTAATCAAACAAAAATAAGTCAAGACGTAGTTACTTACTCTCTCTAATATTCAACTTCATCTTGGTATTCGAAGACATAATGAGTTTCTAAATTGTATAATAGATTGATGAGTCTCACCTCTTTAGGATTCCCGAAATGAAATTCATTATTAAACTCATTAGGTTCATTGATCACTCGTTCTCCACGAGGATTGAACCTACTAAGACCTTGTTCTGGTATATATTCTTGGGCATATAACGATGATTCCACTGATATGTATTCTTCCACAATTTACCCTCTAATAAGGAGTGTATTTTTAAAGTAGTCTTTGAAGGTTTTCCTCAATCGCTCAAAAGGTTACATCTAGCGATGCCTAACGGGTCCACACAATAAAGCCTCATCGCATAAATCCATAAACAATTGGGCACTGATGTCAAATAATGGCGGAGGAAAATACTTCTCGAAGACATAAATCACCTCGGCTAAAGTGGCTTTCATAGACTTAATATGCATGTTGTCTATCACTTTTGCACACAGTAAGGTGAAGTATAAACTAATCTGCATAATTTCCCTACGGAGATCTTTTTTCTCAGAAAACTAATACTTAAACAAGATGGATTAAATGGATGATGACGTGTTATTCATGACTTGCACTGTTTCAGGTCATTTGTTTGGAATCTTACAACCATGTGCAAATTACCGAAATAACCATTTGGAGTCTTCAAATTGAACAACATGTCTAGAAGGATCTGATTTATATCGCATAATTTTTTATGCATAATTTTTTTTTTTTTATCTCCTTTATATCGCGATGCGCCCTTTCTCAATCTTTTGAATGAGATCCACCTAGACATGTTCCTACCAAGTGTTTCGTAAAATTATTCTATGTCTGCATAATATTAATTACATGCCTTACACGATGCTCTTTCCAATATGGCAAGCCAAATAAAATTGGCCATCTGGACCATGCCTTTATTTTACTAGGATCTTGCAGATCCTCCCTAGATTTATGCTTTTGTCTTAAAAACTAAGGGTGTTTGCCTATAAACTTATACCTCGAAGTCGCAACCTTCGCCCTCTCCTTGATGTTATAACTGGAAGCCAAGAAGGTTCCACCTTACGCTCTTCACCGATAAGTAAGAAGTTATACTTGTCATTTTTAAAAGAGTAACAGCTTGACATAAACTTATGATGACCGACATAACTCATATTCCCACTATGGTGTAGCCAAGTGGATTCAGTTTCCTCCCCATAGATGGGACATCCATAATAAACATGAAAATTGCAATCATATTAGGTCCCATAGGCAAGAAATTCATGGATCACCCACATAATCATTGCATTAAGTGTGAACTTTTTACCCTTGTGAGCATCAAGCACCCTCATGCCTTCATTCAATAACTCTTTAAGTTCTTCGATTAATGGGGCTAAGAAAATGTTAGTATCTTTATGGGAGCCTTTTTCCCAGGTATCAATAATGACAATAATGTGAACTCTTTTATCAAGCATAGTGTTGGAGGGAGACTTAAAGGCGCCATAAGAATTGGACAATAACTATGATTAGTGCTTAAATTACCTAAAGGGTTAAACCCATCAATTGATAATCCAAGACGGATATTGCATGGTTCTTTTGCAAATTCAGGGTGTCATACGTTTGATCGTTGCCAAGTGAGTGAATCAACTGGATGACGCATGATATTCTCACCCACCTTGAATTAAGAGTGCCATTTCATGACCTCCTCTATACACGGTATAGTGAAAAATATTTCTAACCATGGATCGAGGAGAAAATACTTCAATTCCTATTATAAAACTTACGATCACTTGCCAAATTTTATTGTAGCGTTTCATTCGATTCTCATAAACCATATATCTTCGCTCCTTGTATGCAGGACATGCATTTTTCAATTCGTGTTCGTTAAGATACAATATTCAATCATGCTTGTATATATGAACAAATTTGTACTTAAAATCCAATAAATTCAAGCTCTTTTTCATTCTCAAATAACTATTTGGTAACGTGTTCTCTTTCGGGAGAATGAATTTAGCCCATTTAAGAATTGCAGTTAAGCTATTACCTAAAAACCTAAATTGACTCTTCAAATTATGCAAATCCATCAATGCGTACAATAACGAGTGATTTTCTTCATAATATTTATAAAACGACTACCTGCATTGGGTTTCAACTGTATGTATTCCCCATCTTCGAGTAATTTAGCATCAACTTGTTCATTGACTTGGTGATAATGTATATTATCCGTATCCATAGGGTGGAATTTATGATGGTGGTGGACTCCATAAGCCTTATTAATTAGGTCTAT
Organism: Sambucus nigra; assembly: GCA_949130495.1. NCBI lineage: Eukaryota > Viridiplantae > Streptophyta > Magnoliopsida > Dipsacales > Adoxaceae > Sambucus > Sambucus nigra. The sequence continues at coordinate 358,656,499 of OX422213.1, read as the reverse complement.
TAAAGGACAATGTGATGGTGAATCATTCCCCACTTCCATTTTGTGTGGTTCCATCACGCGGTCATGCACCAATAATTCTTTCGGAACATATAGTACATTCTTTTATCCATGGAATATCAATATCTTATAGTCTACCATAATAGCCTACAAATTCAACGTCTTTCAAAGACTTATATTTTCCATTTAAACAAAGATTTCATGGACAGAGAATCTTATCACTATTAAGATTTCTATTTTGCATATTTAACAAAACTCCTGAAAGCCCATTACATGATTATCAGATACTCTATTACTCTATCTTATCCATTATTTGTATTGTGGAAAAGCCATTAAGTAGCTTTCAAAATTCAATTCACCTATATAAATATGTTGAAACGAAGGTCACGTTGGATACAAGAACTCTCAGTTTATAATTCAAGAAAATTCAGTCAACCCAAAGGAATTCAAAGAAAATTCATTCGACTCAATCGTTCAGTAAATACGGAATAAAACCAAACAAATGTCCTAGATAATTAGAATATTAAAAATTTGTTCAAAAAGAAAACATTGTTAAACTTCTAGACTTGTCTACAAATGAACTAGCCTGGTAATAAAATAATTTTGATAGTTTCTTAGCAGAGGCCCTTCCTTATGGTCAAAGTAGACACACTCATATCTGCAACCATTGTATATTATATCAACCAATATATAAGCTTCACCCATCATCAAAAGGTGATTGTGGACATTTGTTCTGACAATCACGAAAATGAGCTATTGGAAAATTCCCTTATATAATATGACTCGCCAATGTCACCATGCGTGGATGACGATGATCCACAGAATGTTGGAGGAGGCATTTAGGTGGGGAGTGTTCCATGAGGATGCATTTGGATGAGGAAACCATGAGGCGTAGGGTGATGGAATGTTTGATAAGGCATCTGAGGGTGTGAACTTGTTGTTAAGTAAAGAATCAGACCAACCCTTAGATTTTATTCATCTGGGTTGCCTTGTTGTTGCTAACATTTTCAACCTCCTTTTGAAGTTTTGACACCTCTCCTTCAGTCTTGGCATTATGTTTCGCCTCTCTTGACATGTGGCTCCTCACCAAAGAGATCTCGTCCAATAGAGGAGCATTGTTCTATAATTTTCAACTTGGAATATTTGATCCCACACCTCTTGTCCCCCCTTATTATCCCTTCTAAGTACTTTGGTTAGGGAATCTACTTTAATGTCATAGGGGTTGCACTCGGGCTAACTTCTCAACATGCCTTTAGCCATTTCCCTCAACATATATTATATTTAGGAGTATGATTTTAATAAAATTTTATTATAACGTGTATATATATGATAACTAAATTCAAACTCACAAGTCTCAGAGCTAATTTGTCTCAAAATTTATTGGTCCCTTTTTCCCACCAAGCATGCAAGTACAAGTTGACTCGATTAGATTTTTTTACCTTCTTTCAGAGTTATATACATTAATTAAACATTTTCAAAAAATGGTTTTATATCTATTAGGGTAGGATTTTTAAATAGTAATATTTATAAACAGTCTTTAACACGTGTGCATTTGTGCACAACACGTGTATGCCACCTGCTTCATCCTGATTGGTTAGTTTTATGTTTCTTTATACTTACATATATTGTACTCAACTCACACTGTTAGATCAATTTCATTAGTGGTTGTAGTTGTGAATTATGATGATGCTTGTGCAACCTAATTGAACTAATCACCACCGTGACATGTTAACCATCTTTAACCCGTTAAAATTAATTATTACGCATTCCTTATAGTCGTTAGATATATTCCCAACCAGTCAAATGAATCTCAACCGTTGGTTCCAACAATAGCTTCCAGATCCTTTTGTCTTCTCTATAAATACCTACACCGTCTTTGGCTCTAAGATCTTTTGGCTCAGTCTATAGAGAGATAATAATAGAGAAGAGATGTTAGAGAGATAAAGTGAAAAAATATTTTCGAGAGAAAAACAGAGAGAAAATCTAAGACAAAATATTTTCAGAGTGAGAAAGTTTGAAAAAAAAGAGTGAACATCTTTTTTTGTGAAATTAAAGTGCTTGGTTTTTCAAAATGAACGTCTGAGAGTGAGTGTCTAGAAGATTAAACTTCTTATTAGTCTAATTCTCCTTCAAATAACCCTCAGAGTGTTAGAGTATTAATGTTTCTTTATAAAATAAAGAATTTAACACGAAGTGATATATTCACACATGTAGTGTTAATTCTATTTCGAAATATTAGTCTAAAACTCTGTTCAAAATCTTTTTCTTTAGATCCGATATTGTGGATCACTTTTTTCATGTTTTTAAATCTTTTAGATTCGTACTAGTTGAGATTAAAAATGTCAAACACCAGAATATCACTTTGGTTTTAGATCTGGACTATATTTGAAAATTTCATTTTATATTCTGTGAAATCTGTTTTCTTGTATATATCCTTTTTCAATCTATTTTGGAATGATCTTACCAGATCTAGGAATTTAAGAGGTATTTTGATATAACGTGTTTAACTATTCATTTAGTGAACTTTTATAATTTGCTGGGACACTTTTTAGTACTATAGCATGTTCATATAGATCGTACACACAACTTTTACTATCACACACTTCACATAGAAAGTGTGGTTATTTCTTAGAGAGTCTGACTATTAAGTTGATGAAAAGAATACTATTGGATTGGAGGTTCAAAGGCTTCCTGATTGGAAAGATTGCCTAAGAGGTGGAGCTTTTAGTTTAGTTATATTTCTTTTTATTTCTTTGGTCCAATTACATGCTTATAATTTGTAACCTTGTTCCTATGTTTAGTGGATATTTGTTTGTGGCATAGAGGTCATCGTAGATGTTTCCCCTAACTTTGGAGTTTTTCCATGTTAAAATATTTGTGTGAACAAACTCTGGACGATGTTAACTCTTACTTTCTTTCATAACCTAACTTAGGTTTATCAGGGTTTAGTTTTTAAAACTTTGTTAGCAAGGATCTGAAATATCAAATCTAGTTTACTATTAATGATTTAACAAATCTTATGGTAAATCTTTTTTCAATAAATAAGAGTTTCTCCAACAAGTTTATTTGGATTCTCAATCTTGACTTTAATTTTGTTAAAAACTTTGATTGAGTTATTTCAAGCGGTATCAGTGCCGTTTTTAAAAATTTCTTATCCTGTAGCTCCTGAAACTATTTTTGTCTTTTAAAAATGGATGAGAAATTTGGTAACCTTTCCAGACTCCCAATGTTTGATGGACATAGTTTCCTTTATTGGAAGGTAAGGATGATTGCGGTCATCCAAGTCACTATAGGAGATGAGGCCTGAAAGACTATAGAAAATTATTATTTATATCCTACAAGACCTATGAGTGAAGGAAGCATAATAAGAATTAAGAAAATACTTAGTTAGTTTACAAAGGAAGAGAAAACATTTTCTCTCTACAATAACAAGGGTAAAAATTGTGTATTCTTGTTATAGCCCACAAAGGTGGCGAGCCTGTTAAGGATGGGAAAACTCAAATGATTGTTCAACAATAGAACACCGTTATTACGGATGACATAAAAATATTTTAAGACTTATATATTAAGCTCACATACATTATCGCTAAACTGCGTGCTAAAGGTATTATGTATAATATATGAGACATTGTACATAAAATACTTAGATCTCTTCCTGCTAAGTTTGACAACAACGTTATGCTATAAATGAAATGGGTGATCCAAATTTTACTCCCGAACTGTTAAGTAGCAAATTAAGAACAATGGAGATGGAATTAGAGTATAAGAAACATATGGCCTCTAATGTTAAACGATCCTCTGGGTCAAATTTAGTTTTTTCTTCTCAAATGATTGTGCATAATTTAAATGTTCCTGACTTTAACTAGAGTTAGGAGATGATTGTGATATTGAGAGTATTGATAACTAGATAGCCCTCATGAGTAAATTTTTTCAAAAGATCATACGATGAGCATGAGTCATCTGAAATACATGAATCACCTAAGGCCCACATATGTTCGACTTGCGACGATTCTAGTGACTCGGATGATGATGAGCCCGAGTCATCTGAAATACATGAATCACACATGTCTTTTTATTCTAAAATTGCGTATCTTAATGGTAAATAATGCTTACCTCTTGATATTGTTATTGATTTTATACCCGTTGGCATGTTTGTGATGAATACTATGCCCAATTCTTCTATTATTAATACGTCCGATGAGTCTAGCGTGTGCGAGTTTCAAAGTGAAAATCATTCTAATGAATTGAATGGATGCGTGAGTCCCAAACCAAAAATTGAATCATTGGGAGAACTTCACACACCTTACTTAGTGAGTTCGATGATGATAATTTACCTAATATTCAAGAACTGTATGCTAAGACTTTGAAAAAGAGTTCAAAACTTGAAAATATGGTAAAACACTTAACTGAATGTGTAGAAATCTTAAGTAAGATAGTTTGGCAGAGCATTGAGGACTCTACTAGTTGGTCCGTGGCTCATGAGACTGAAACTAAAAACTTCATTTTAAAATGAATGAACTTTTTTAGAAAAACTATATTTTGGATCAAAGATACAAATATTCTTTGATTGAGCTAGAAGAATCAAAACAAAAGGTCTCAAATATTTTTAAGAAATGTTTTCACTTTGAGACAAATGCAAAAGCATATGATAAAATTATTAGTTCTAGAAAAATAAATTTTGACGACAAAACTAACCTTGGCTTTGACAAAACTCACAAAGGAACAAAGGCTACTAGCTAAAATATTTTTAAAACTATCTTTGTTTCCTCTAGAACTTTAGCAACTACACCAGGCTAGGATTTTGAAAATTCCTAGAAAGGATTTTTGAAACAACCAGTTGTAACACCCCATATTTTTGTGCATTTAATATTTAATTAATTCAGGAATAAAAAATTACTTGTGTGTCATAATTTTAATTGAATTAATTATGAAAATATATATTTAAATATTAATTATGGTTAATATTTAAATATTAATTATGGTTAATATTTAGGAAAATTTAATTACTAAGTGAATAGTAATAATTTATTTACGTTATTTCGGGTATTAATGACGGGGTGATAAGAATTTTAATAAATTAGTTTGGATGTCAATTTTGAGTATACGGTTGAGTCCGGATGGGCCGAGATAGTCAGAAAAGTGTACTCGGGGGTAGTAAACGGGTCACGGGACATTTTTAAGCATAGTCGGGCCCACACGGGGACATTTGGGTCACTTGGGCTTGGCCCATTAGGCAAAAAATGGGATTTAGCGTAATTAAGCAATTATAAGAAATAAGGAAATGACTGAATTGAGTTTAGAAAAAGACTTAGTGGATTAGGAAACCCTAATAGCAGTTAAAGGCAAATTTGGGGATCAAAGGAGAGCCAAAACAAAGGGGTCATCTTCAACCTTGGGCATTCACATCTCCAAAATCAGACTCTACAAATCCTAAGGCAAGTGGTTAACTTTCTGTAGCACTTAAATTGTATTTCAATTCATATTCATTTGATGTGAGTAATCAAAGAAATTCATTTTGGGATTTAAAGGGTATAAACATGGGGTTTTGTAAACCACGAATATGATTTCTAAATTGAGTAGAAATTTATGTATAATCTGAGATTTGTACATGTATATGGTAAGATGTGTAAACCCGGATGTATTAGAATTGAATTTTAGATAAGGAATTGATGTTTAAATGGGTTAAAGATTAAATTGAATTTTTTCCCAAATTCGTGAAAACAATAGAGAAAGTAAATTAATTGATGTTTTTGAACTTTATAAGGGTTCCTTATAAGGTTTTTGGTATTTATTGTCGATGGGAAGGCTTGGTTTTTACAGTAGAAGAAGTTAGGGTTTGGAGTTATTCGTCCATGGCTGAAACTGACTACTCGGAGAAGACGATGACCTGTTCGATCGATCAATCGAGGGTCGGGGGTCGATCGATCGAAGGTCGGCAAATTCTGGCAGTTCGGCCAGTTTGTTTATATAAGGGAAAATTAAATAAAAATCTTTCAATGCCTTATGTAATAAGAAATAAATATGGAGTTACAAACTAATTAATGGTGAGGGGAATTAATTGGGACTTGGGAGAAATTTAGGTGGAGCATACTATGATTAAATTATGAGAATAATATTTCAAAATGGTTACAGATGGATTTAGTGGGTAAGTCCGGGGTTATTGGTTGAGAGATACCAAGATATTAAATTTATTTAGGTGAAAGTTAAATAATTTAGAGTCGGGAATTTAGACTCGGGTGTTGTTTTTATTTCGGGTCACGAGAGTAAGTCTGAATATATTGGGTGGGGCAACACCAAAAGTGATTAATGTGCAAATTAATAAATAATTATAATTGTACATAAACTCATAATAATTTGAATAGGCTTGTGTCACGGACTTAGTACACGGTGTAGCCGGAATGTTTATATTTATATATATGCGGTGTGTGATAGTATATATATATGGTCTGTACATTAATATCAGTGGTTAGATATTATTATTATATACTATAGTGCTATAGGGAGAGGTTGCGCGTAGTGGATGAATCCCCTAGCTTGAGGAGTAGGGTGAGTATATTCTCAGGTCATAGCGTCCATTATGCGTCCATTATATGGGTAAGGGGCATCTCACTTTCAGGGAAGAAATATGACCGCCTCCAATTGTATGTATCAACCAAGTTAGTGAGAAATTCTTACTTGGGGTACTAGGTTATGTGAATATACCTAGTGGGATAGCACTTTAGAGAATTTTTATCCCGTGAGTCTTTACTCGGGTGGATACTATTATTAAATGTATTTCAGTATGTTTGTGAATGCTGTAATATGACTATAGGTATATAGTTAGGTAATTAATTATATACGGGCTAATTAATACAAAGCATGAGTCGTATTATATGTATAACAAGTGTGGAAGTTATATGAATTTAAAAAGGAAAATGATTAATTAAGTTGATGTTGCTAATAACTTAAAAATCATAATCATGGTACACTCGGTTAGAGTAGGGTGAGTGCAAGGAGATTTTATTAATTATCTAGTCATGAGATAAATTACTGGGTGAATTAATTAAGGCGTTCGTAGTGCACATTAGAGGAGGGGTGAGGAAGTCCTCAAGAGAGTGCGACACTAACTAAAATATGGAGAACATGCATATTTATTTATTACTCCAACTTGATCATTTGCTAAATGTTTTTCAAATGTTTTGGGTACTAACCCTTGCTATAAAAACTTAAAAAAACCTTTTAGGTGTCCAACCACAGGGACGCCAGGCTTGACTCAATTTCAGGGATCCGTTACTACAGCATATGTGGATGTTGTGGGAGTTTAATAGACGCCTCATTCTTTCATTCCTAGTATAGATACTTCTTATCAGTTATTCAGGCATGTTGCTCACAGATTATTTATTATTTGTCAGACCTGTTGGGTTTTATTTCTTGTCTTTACTTTTGTTGGATTTTTGAACCGACGGTTTATTCGGTCAGTTAATTAATTGTGAATGGTTGTTTCAGTTAACTGTGATTGTTATATTATTTTATTTCCGCATGATATTTTCATTTAAATTAATGAAAGATAAAACTTGGCACCAGTCTATTTCTCACTTGGGTGGTTAGTAATTAAAAAGGCGACAGTGATGCTAAGAATGAACCAACTGAGAAACCTGTTCTAACTTAATTTAGGACTGATCACCCGGGGTTAATTAGGCGGGGTGTCACACCAGTCTCACAAGAAACTAAGACTGTGTGCAATCCTAAGTGGAAATTTGAAAACAAAGCAAAGTATGTTTGCCTCCCCATTAGAGAATTTGGGAAAAAACTTTAAATTTGTTGCAATTAAATATAATTTTCAAAATGCATATAAGCCTATTTTCAAAGGTTTAGAAGATATAGTTAAGCCGTCCTCGCATCTATATTGTAGTTATTGCGATGTTTATGGACACTCTCTTACTAAGTGCTCTAAGAGCATCTATTTACGCCACTTTATAGTAACTTTAACTATTCTAGGAAAAGACACAATACTTACGTAGGCAGACCAATAAATATTCTTAACTTTGAAAAGAATAGGAATATGTCTCTTACTACGGAAAAGTCAGTAAGGCGAATCCCTTGAACGTTTTCTAAATCAATGGCTAATTTTTTTTAAACCAGGTCCATTTTGGTTAGAAAAGATGACTTGATACCCCGACTGAAGTGTAACATTGTCATAATTGCGTTTAAGGATAAATGCACCTCCGTTGGTTGATACCTTGATTCTAGGTATTCAATACTCATGATAAGGGGTGAGACTAAACTCACAAACATGACTAACTTCTTAAGAGGAAATGTCCAATTTTGTGATGGAGTCTAATCCCGGCTCATTGGTAAAGGGACACTTCAAGAAGATGGTCTACCCGCCCTTAATGATGTTATCCTATTAAAAGGCTAGAAGGCCAATCTGCTGAGTATATCTCAATTTTGTGATTATGATCACACAGTTACCTTTTTAAAAAGTAAATGTAAAATTTTAAGCAAAGATGTTAATTGTATCATTACAGGAAACTGAACTCTGGATAACTGTTACACAATTATTCCCAATATTGAATCCTATAAATTAACAAGATTAGATGATTCTGATCTGTGGTATAATAGATTAGGTCATACTACTTTTGACAACCTATGTAGATTGAGATCCTAAGATTTAGTTAGAGGTTTACCAAAAATAAAAATTTCTTCAAACATTATTTATGGTACCTTCCAGGTCGGGAAAATAAGTAAAGAACCTCATAAGAAAGTTAAGGATATTATGACTTTGAAACCACTGGAACTTCTCCACATGGACCTTATGGGTCCTTGCCATATTATGAGCCTTTGTGGTAACAGTTACATTCTTTTCATTGTGGATGACTTTACATGGTAAACTTGGGTAGATTCTATGAAAACTAAATCGTACACATTTCGATAATTTCTTAAAATCCTTTTAAAAATATAAAATGAAAAGAATACCCAAGTATCACGTATAACAAGTGACAGATCTGGAGAATTCAGAGAGACTGGAGTATTAGAATATTATTTTAGTAACATATATCAATATTTTTTCGGTGCTCCTAAAACTCTTTAAAAAAGGGTATTGTTAAGATGAAAACTCGAACAATCCAAGATATGGGTTGGGTGATGTTACCCACCAAAGGTCTGGCGGAATATTTTTGGATTGAGGCGGTCCAGATAGCGTGTCACATTGTTAATCTTGTATACCTTAGGAATAATGCCAAACATACTTTATATAAACTTTGGAACGATAAAAAACTGAATTTGAAATACTTTAGAACCTTTGAGAGTGTCTTTTGTATTTAGGGAACACCTTTCAAAATCCGATAGCCGAGGTGATCAAGGGATCTTTCTGGGATATTCCGAAAATTCACGCCTATAGTTTGTGTGCCAAAGTCCTTATGGAATCAATCAATGTAGTTGTTAATGACACTTCCACTGGGAGTGTTGGTACTGGATTAATTATTGTGGATCAACCAGAATTTTTTTTGAAATAAACTCACCTCAAATAACTAACCCATTGTCGATAGAATTACCTACAATACTAACCTGGGTTTATAAGACCATCCCCTAGAGAAGGTAGTTAGTAAACTTAAGGAGCCTATGATAATAATATCACCCCTTCAAAATGTGGCTAACTTTACATGCTTTGTTTTTTAAATTTAACAAAAGAATGTAAATGATCCCCTCATAATTCCATGCAAGAGGAATTAGCCCAGTTTACGAGTCATGATGTTTGGTATCTTGTTCCCCGACCATAAAATAAAAAGGTTATCGGTACCCGTTGGATTTTCAAAAACAAAACAGATGAGTATGGGGTAATCATTAGAAACAAGGATAGGTTGGTCATGGAAGGATATTCTCAAATATAGGGAATAGACTTTAAAGACATTTTTTCTCTGATAACAAGGATCGAGTCTGTCCATCTCCTCCTTGTCGTTTCGTGTCATTTACAATTTAAACTTTTTCAAATTGATATTAAATCCACATTTGTTAAATGGTATTCTGATTCAGGAGGTATGTGTAGAACAACCTAAGGCCTTTGGAATGGTAATATGCATTTTAAGATGGTTGTCTACTTCAAATTGGCATCTCCAACAAATTAATCCCAATCCAAACTGGCTACAATGGTATAAAATTTACATATTACGACACAAATTGCACAATATGCATTTTAAGTGTTTAAATAATTTTTCAAGATTTTTCAAAAATCTTTATATAATTGTTTAGACATAACTTGGATTTAAAATCAATTTTATACACTTAATTGAACATTTTCTAAATTGATTTTAAACTATTAGGGTAGCATTTTTAAATAACAAAATTTATAAACAGTCTTTAACACGCGCGTGTGTGTACATAACACGTGTATGCCACCTGCTTCATCCTGATTGGTTAGTCTCTTGTTTCTTCACACTTACATAAATTGTACTTAACTCACATTGTTAGATCAATTTCATCACTGGTTGTAGTTTTGAGTTATGATGATCCTTGTGATACCCAATTGAACCAATTACCATCATTACATGTTAACCGGATTTAACCCGCTAAACTTAATTATTACGCATTCTTTATATCTATTAGATCTATTCCTAACCGGTCAGATTCATCTCAATTGTTGGTTCAAATAATAAATTCCAAATCCTTGTGTCCTCTCTATAAATACTTACACCGTCTTTTCCTTTGAGATTATTTAGTGTAATATATAGAGAGAGAGAGATAGAGAAGAGGTTAGAGAGAGAAAGTGAGAAAAATATTTTTGAGAGAATAAAATAGAGAGAAAATTTGAGATCAAATATTTTCAGAGTGTGGAAGTTTGAAAAAAATAGTGAAAATCTTTTTCTGAGAGATTAAAGTGTTAGGTTTTTCAATACAAATGTGTGAGAGTGAGAGTTTAAAAAGATTAAACTCCTTATCAGTCTATTTCTCATTCAAACTACCCTCATAGTGTTAGAGGCTTGATATCTCTTTATAAAATCAATAAATTAACATGAAGTTATACATTCACACGCGTAGTGTTAGTTTTGTTTTGAAATATCAGTCTGAAAAGTCTGTTCAAAACATTTTTCTTCAGATCTGATATGTGTATGTGGATCTCCTTTTGCACATTTTAAAATCTTTTAGATCCATATGGGTTGAGATAAAAAATATCAAATATCAGATAATCATTTTGGCTTTAGATCTCGATAATTTTTAAAAATCTGATTGTATATTTGGTGAAATTTGTTTTCTTGTATATATCCTTTTTCAGTCTCTTTTAAATTATCTTACCTGATATAGGGTTTATGTGTTTAAATCTTTTCATTTAGAAAACTTTTATAATTTGTCTGATTAGTTTATAATATAAGTGTGTGAGTACTCTTTCATGTTCATATAGATCGTACACACCACTTTCACTATCACACACTTCACATAGAAAGTGTGGTTGTTTTTTGGAGAGTCTGACTATTTAGTCAATGTAAAAAACACTATTGGATTAGAGGTTAAAAGGCTACTAGATAAGAAAAATTTCTTAAGTGTTGGAGCTCTATGTTTAGGTGTAATTTCTTTTAGTTTATTTGGTCCTTTTGCATGCTTGGAATTTGTAACCTTGTTCATGTGTTTAGTGGATTTTCTTTTTTGGCGTAGAAATCACTATGGATGTTTCCCCTAAATTTGATGTTTTGCCACATTAAAATCTCTGTGTGAAAAAACTATGGATGATCTTAACTCTTACTTGTTTTCTTAACCCGACTTAGGTTTATTAGGGTTTACTGTTTAAAACTTTGTTATCAAGGATCTAAAATATCAAATTTATTTTATTATATCTAATTTAACACATATTGTGTCAAATCTTGTTTCAACAAATAGGGGTTTTTCCAATAAGTTTAGTCAGATTCTCAATCTTGACTTTAATTTTGTTACAAACATAGATTGAGTTATTTCACATTCCACCCATTTATCCTTTAGATCATCATAAAAAACATTCCCAAGTTTGTGGACATCAATTTTCTTTAACCTATTCAGTTTATTTCTCTCCCTCTGAGTCAATTTTCCCCCCTTGTCCTTATTCTCCAAGAACTTATTCCATTAGTGAGTGGCATTTCAACATTATGGGGATAACAGAACTCGTTATATATATATATATATATATATATATATATATATATATATATATATATATATATATATATATATATACACATAGACATAGGGAAACACAGACACATATACATACATTCAAACACACACACACACATACTGAAAATACACACAGAGAAGGATGTACCCGAAGGGGGGGGGGGGGGGGGAGAGATAGAGAGAGGGTCTGGTGGAGAGAGTTTAAACAAAGAGAAAGAGAAATATAATCGATGGGTGTGAAATCTGAGACCAAAGTTTTTTATTTTTATCTTTTAAATGGTCACAGTTTAAAACTTTGACCCATACTGTGACCAATGGAACACTGAATATCTAAAAATGGCCATGGTTGTGGATCTTCACCAACTAAAGGTGACCATTTTGAACTATGGTTGGTGGGTCACGATAAAAAACCATGACCATAATTCATTGGTATTGGTCATGGTCCAAAACTATGATCATCATTGCGGTAATTTTAGCGAGAAATTTGGTGGCTAAAGGGTCATTGATTAGTGACGGTCTGGCACTGTGACCACCGTTATCACTATTCAGAATGGTGACCAATCACTTGTTGGTATCACTCTTTTTATGGTCACATGGTTGGCTATGGGTATTGGCTGTAGGTCATGATCTTGGATCGTAACTACCTGGTCACAACGTTGGACCATGACCATTTGACTGTGACAATCTGCCTATTTGGGTGTCAGCCCCGATTTGGAATTGGGTGTGGTTCATTCTGTTCCACCTAACAAAATAGCCTAAGATCATCCTCTACCAAGTTTTTGAGGGTAAGAACAAACCTAGATGCCCCAAATCCAGCCTCGCCTAAGTCCTGGACCTTAATCCTAGTTCCACCTAAGTCTTTGAGAAAAACCACCCCCAAAGGAGACCCAAAAAGACTAAAAACCTATTATACAAAAATTGTCAGGGTCTAAATTGAAAATAAAAGTAATTATTAAAATGCTTAAAAATGTTGTTTAAGAGCGTTTTATGATTGACAAAAGGCCCACAACCTCTTAAATCGGTCGGTAGAAGTTGTGTCAAAGCACGTTATCTACGCCACCCACGTGGGGGCCTTAATCTAAAAATAACGGCCCTTATCCTTCGTTCGAACGATCGAAATACCCTCCCACTTTCCTATAAATAGATTCCCCCACCTCTCATTTTAAGCACTTCAAAAATCACTGAGAGACTAAAAAACGGATAACAATCCAATTCTCCAACTTTCTACTCCCCTCGAGCATTCGAGATACTCGACCTCATTCTGAAAGTCTCGAGGAAGGTCTTACTTTAGAAAAGCCTCATTTCCTTAAAAAGGAAAACTTGTACTTCGGTGACGTCGCTTTCGAGTACTAAAAATAAGCAAACCTCACAAGAAATTTCGAAAAACCAAACACTTCTAGCTGAAGCTCTGCCTAACCGAGGTCTAAAAAAATGCACAGCTCAACACTTCTAGAGGAATATATTCCCGACTAAAAAATAAAAAGCTCACACTCCCCCCCAAAAAAGTCGGTTAAAAAGGAAAAAAGCTCTGCAAAACATTTTGGAGGCAATACACCCTATATATTGAAATAAATTATACATATTTGTGCATTTCATTTAGTGCGAACCCCATTTAAGGGATCAAGTATACAGTTTATAGCATTTTTATTTCAAAGGCATGGTTTCTAACCCAACACCTGTTAATTGACTTGACGTGATCATATGTTAAAACAATGTTAATCGAATGCGACAACGAGTATTACAAAATATGAAAACATACTTTTGAAAATAATTATGAGGAAAGTGCCCCCACGAGTTGAGTCAGTCCCAGTTTTTGCATCAGACAAAGTCTAAAATTTGACTATTCCCACCACTTCTCCAAATGAATAAAGCTCGTCCATAAGACGACACCCGAATATGTTTTTTCATATGACCTCAAATTTTACATTATTTTAAAATATAAGTATATCAATCCAACAAGACGTAAATGTTGTATTAAGGAATAGTATACCTAAATACTGTAATGATGTATATTATATACCCAGTATCCTGCCTCCTACACATGCAAAAATGTTCCATTTATTGGACCTACGTATGCTTTGATCTGATGTCTCCTTGGGTACGTTGGCACTATATCGAGCCAAACTTGTGAAGTCCAAGCCTCATAATACGTCACTTGGCGTATTATCTATTAGGGATGCATCCGGCTACAGTTCAACTAATGGAGTAACCAGACCGAGGATTAGGACACCCTTGGGATTTTAGCCATATCATTAAGGGAAATATAGATCTCTGTTAGTGTCTTCTGGTCTACTCATAGACTAAATAGAATTTCCCTTCACCCTATACACCTCCAAACTAGTTTGAGGGAAAAACATTCCGGGTAGTGACATCCTGACAAGCATAATATAACATGCCTCTACCAGCAATCTTTGGGCCCATTCCAATTCGAACCCTCCATACACCACCCCTCCCTTGCCAAACCAAGTCCTACACCTGAACACACATCACATTCGAGCACGTGAATGATCGAATATATAGGCTTTAATATCGTGGCTACATGAATACATAGGTTTAATATTGATACCTTCTCGTGAACTCGAGCCTCAACAACATGTCTCATGACGTGTTGTCCCCATATAGATGCATCCATCAAGACTTTGGTCCATTACATCTAAATAACACAGAGAGATATCAAACTATCTCAAGGCTAGATATCCAAAACATTTCCCTACATAGAAGTAGGAAAACTTGTATAAATTAATTAAATAACCAAATTGTACATTCTTTGTTCTTGTGGACACAAGAGTATGTAAGTGCAATACCGAGTCCTTATTAGCTCGAGCCTCGAAAATATATCTCTTGATACGTTCTTGCCTTAGAGATGTAAACATCTCCTAAACTTTCATTTATTATTGGTACATACTTCAAACGAGATATCAAACTATCTTAAGGTGGCATCCCCTAAATATACACATATAAATGCTCAAATGCATATAAATGTGCAAACACGTATGCAATAATTATAATAGAGATGCATCCGTCTCTCACCTTTATATCTTTCCTCAAACTTCGAGTGAGATATCAGACTACTTTAAAATTGAGTTTTCTTACTTACCTCCATTCACAATAACAGACACCCGTTATACAAAAACAAGGACATAATCATGCACAAGAAATCTTGTGTATCTGTTGTGGTTGAAGTGACGTTTATATACCTCTCACTCATAACACTTTCCTACATATGCACTAATCTATATTTAAGGGACCCCTCATGTTAAGGACCCTACAAACATTCTAAAATAACTAAGAAAAGAAATCAATTAATGAAAAAATCAATAATAAGCTTAGAATGAATGAATCAAACAGAACACATAGGGTTCCTAATACCTTCCCCACTTCTAGAACAATTCCCAAACCCACACTACAAGAATGTCTAAACCAACCGCAGACTTAAAACCTTCCATAACATTAACCCGAAAGGGTTGGCTCGAATCTTTCCTTTGTTTTTATATAAATCAAACTCGTGACTCTGAACAAACCAACCAAACGCCTAATCGCACAAAACACACATCAAACCAGGCCTAAGAACCAGGGGTGTGCGACTCAAACTGGACATGGCATCAAACATCTTCCAAGTACAAGTCAATGAGTCCAACCTCTAACCGAAAAACCAACCTCGAGGAAGGTGGCATACCAGTAGATAGGCACTCTCGCGCCCACCGTTTAACGAAGTCTTCTTTCTTCCCGTACCTAGGGACCGTAATGGCACAATGTCTACTCTGTTGGGGATAATTTTTCTATCATTGAAAATCAACATTGCACGTTGTAGCTGGATTTATAGCTCCATCGCAGTGGCAACTTTGTAAAGGAAAAATCAAGAGAACTAGACTATCTATATGATTCATTTTTATTATGCCTAACATTTCTCTCTTACATGACTACTTTACGCAAATTTTAGAACTATTTAACAACCTTAGTTTTAGAGTCCCTCACAATCTATATGCGTGCTTAAGTCCCCTTATAGAGGATTATACACTTTCCCTTACATATAGGTACGCGCGAAGGACCTCATAATAAAATAAACATCAAACTATGTATAGACACCACATTCTAGGACTCCACCTTAGTCTCTCCTAAGGTCCCTAGCACCTTGACATTCACCACAAACTCGAGGTTATACTTTGAATATCGATCTAGACGCCATTGGACGCTCCCGTGCACGAATCGGCATAACATTCAAATGAATGAACCATTTTACTACCAAAAATCAATCTAGAGGCCACCGGGTTCTCTCGAGCCCCGACTGACCCCAATCAACTTAATCGTGAGGGAAAAAGCTCATGAATCTTTGAATTTCACTAAATCCCCTTTCCAACGGTCTACCCCATGTGTAAAACAGCATAACCGTTCTGATGAATGATCCATTTTCCCTTAAAATCTGATTCGGAGGCCACTGAGCGCTCCCGAGATCCGTTTGACCAAAGTTAGCTCTTTAGATAAAATGATACTGAATGAATCTTTGAAGGGAACTAAAAACCCTTTCCAACAGTCCACTTCATGCGAAAAATTGCCTTACGGTACGAACGAATGACCCTTATTACTTCGAAAGGTCACCAACCACTTTTATGCCCCATTTGACCAAGGTCAACTCTCCAAACGGAGAAAATATCTTTATAACATCGAAGTTCCTTGCATAACCTTTCTATAGGTCCACCCTATGTGCAATTAGGACTTATGGTTTGGATAAATGATCCATCGTCGTTAGATAATATCTTATTCAAAGGACCCACGGGTGCTTCCGAGCCTCGTTTAACCTAAAGTAAAATCTCTGACCCGAGTGGTATCCCAAAGTATTCTCAAAAGTTTATGAATAACCCTTCTAACGGGATGCCCCATGAAGGATTTGGACTTATGAATTGCATCATACGACCATTTTTTAGAAAATCTACACAAGATTGCCAATTGGTAGGTCTATTTTCCTGCCCATCAGTAGTGTGTCTAGGGCTACCTACCGATATGAAGGGTAAGGAAAATGACAATCGGCAGTCTTTTGACCCTATATAAGGAGATCATGAGCTCACCTCAAGGGAACCTCTAAAATATAACCTCAATGGTCTTAGCAATTTTGTTCTTAAGTCAACGAGGTTTCCTTGTTTGAAACCTTTTCCCCTCTTCCATTTCCATCACTTTCACACCCGATTTAAAAAAATCTCCCTCTATTCTTCATTCTCTTGAAAGGAAGCTCATCATCATTCAAGATCAATCTCCAAGTTTCCAAATAAGTCCCAAACATTCTTCTTTCTTTTTAAATTTCTATATTTTTACATTAGTTATATAAGTTCTTAATTTAGCTTTTACTTTAGATCATACAAATATTAATATTCAATCCTTTATTAGTAACATTGCACATGATATATTTTCTATAAAAAAAATAAATAAGAAAAAGAGTGTTACACCTATAAATTACAATGGGATTTGTCAACACATTCTCTCAAAATTAAAAGCACCATTTCTTACAAATAAAATCCCCATTTGAATTTATGGGATAAACCCCACCCTCGTGTCGCATGAGACCTATGTCGACTTTGATGCCTTCATAGGCTACGTGGGCATGTCAGGATAAAACCCGAGACTCGAGTCCTATTTTCCTATTTACTACTTTTTTCTATTTTTATATGATTCACACTTATGAGGTTTGTGATTCATGTTTGCGTCTTATCTAACTTATATTATCGTTTCATTATGACGATCAATATCTCGATAAGTGCACACATCATATTTTTATTTATTATTTTGAAAACATTCCTATGTATGACCTAACTCCGTCGTTTCCATTATGAGAGTCGAGCAATTCGAATCTCCATTTACACACACACACACACACACACACTTCACGAAAAGATTAAGGAAAATAATAACATAATCCCATGAGAGATCGAATGGTTGGGATGGGTGCCTAACACCTTCCCATTCTGTTACTTAGCTCGCAAACCTATGATCTAATTAGTTTCACAATCATCAATTTGTCTTTGATGTCATTTTCTCGAGGTGGAAACATGTTCTTTTACCTTTTTTTGTGTAGAATAGGATGGCGGCTCTATCTCTTTACATCACCCCACATCGACGACGGCTGAAGCATTCCTAGAAAGGGTACGAGACCTCTCTCTCTCTCTCTCCACGGCGTTTATGAGCATCGACGCTCGAGATGGAGAAGGAGAAAAGGAAAAATAAAAAGTTGGGGAGGGATGACCACAGTATGTAAAATTAAAGATTACTTATTTACATCACACACTGCATAGTCTTAATTATCATATTATTTAAACCCAGTTAAAAGAAGTTCATACTTTAGGAAAGTCACTTTACTCAAGGAAAAGTCCATACTTCAAATAATTCACCTCTCCATAAAGAGAGGTTTTTAGTTTCTAGAAGTAACTTCCCCTGATAAAGTTCATAACTTTGAAAAGTCATATCCCGAAGGGCTAGTCATTAAAGAGTGTCCTCGCTCTTTTACCCACCTATCTCGTTAAGTGTCGATGAGGGGAAACGTTTGAAGTTTGTTCAATATTTAGGTATATCGAATAGGCTTTCAAAACTATTCAATACTAGGGAAAAGTGTTTTCATACGTACCTTAAAGGTTGCTCAATCTAAGCAGCCTAGTATATCATGATCCATGGTAATAAAAAGCGATCCACCGATCACCGAGTCACATCACCCCTTTTTTATATAAAAGAAGCTCTAGAAACGCACCTTATTATATAAACAAAACAAATACTTGCGGGTCAACAACTCTGATGAAATTTCTAAAAATTGCTAAATGGCTGGAGGCTATACCAAAACCCATCAGATTCCAGGCTGAATGTCTCTCCCTTTACAAGGAAGATCAATAGTATGAATTCACAAGTCATCACCAAAATAGATATCCCTTATGTTGGATTCCTTTAATAAGATTTTATTTTGAGAAAATACTAGACCACATTCTATTATTTCCACACTCCACATTCTAGCAAGACGAGAGCTCACCCCTGTTTACCTAAATCTAATGGGATTATATTTAGTTCTTCCCCTTATAAGATACCACCAAACCAAAAATACAAAAAAAAATTAACATCCAAACATGGTTAAAAATAGATAAAAGAATTGCATCAAAAAATGTCATGCATATGTGAGTCCTTATCCCCTGAGTATTTTCCTTCTGTTAGTCATTCTGTCCAAAAAACGTTGAACAAAAGTGACTCAAATTATGTTTATAGACTGATATCATTAACAGAGAGATCACAACTATGTTTCTACCCTAAAAACCTGAGCTAGTGCTTCGTGATTCCGATTAGTTTTCATCAGTGAACTCCCCACCCATTACTGTCAAGTTTGTTATGTAATATGTTCCATGTCTACTAAAGAAGATCAATATCTGTCCATGATGGATCAAATTTTAAGACAAATCTAAACCATCAGCGTGTCACAGAACACTAAACATCAAGGCACTCAGATCAACACAAGTTTGCCTACAAGAGGCCACTACCATGACCAGAATAGGAGAGAACTTACTTCTTCCTCCTATCCTAAATAAGAAAACACTGCCTGTGATGTCTTTCAAAACTATATCCATTAATAACTAGGATCTGCATGCACCAGTCCTAGAACTGGTTCCCCTGCTCATGTTGATGCCCCTCACTTCCTGGTTCCATTTCCACCACATGCATATTTTGGACAATACCAGTAGCACACCGAGTACCCACACACATCCTTCTAAGGCATCGCGTGAGTCAAAGTAGTGGCCCCCTGCTAGCTGATTGGGTTATACCCCCACCTTGAAATGAGGTGATCACGTAGGTCTAGCACGAACTATGTTGCCCTTAGGAAGCCACCAGTAAGATGCAAACCACTAATGAGATCACTAAAATTGAAAATATGGCCCTTTATACTGAATCCCAATTATAGAACAATTCAAGATGCCAGTCTATAAAATTTATAAATGGCTAGGTTCCTTAACCGTTCTTTTATCCAACTATCACCTTCAGATGCTGGTTCGAAATGTAGGCCTAGGGGTTCTAAGGAGCATGTTCTCATCTGCTCTATATAAAATGGCCCTCGTTTGGTATATGGGACTAAAAAAAGAAGGGAGTGTTAAAACCTGGGACGATGTATGTTGCGATTTACTTAAATATTATGAATATAATGAGGATCTGGGCATCACCTATAAAGATTTAGTGATGCTAAAATAGGAGGAAGGAGAGACAGTTGGCACTTTCATCACTCATTGAAGATAAAAGTTCGGTCAAATGGTCAACTGCCCCTTGAAAATGATCAGATAGAAATTATAATTTGAAATCGCTGGAAATAAGTACAGAGTGAACTCAGGCTTTTCTAGATCCATGGCTTCAAATAACATAACCATAACGGGTGCAACATCGAGGAAAGTTTAGCATCAAAGACTATCAAATCCATTGAAGAACCTCGTCAATCTACAAACTAATTCTCTATCCATAAGAATTCCCCAAGAGCTTTTAAATCCCACATCACCACCCTCGAGGTCATCATGAGCAAGGCATCATGCCCAGTTACCGATACTCCCTAAGCAATGGTAGCCACCACTATACCTTTTAAATAATGACCATCTATATGAGGTGAACCGACACCGAGAGTGAAATTGACCCCTCACGGTTAATAGGCCCAATAAATATACTTTCCCCGTCTATAAGGGGAATCCCCTTAGCCAACCAGAACGTAGTTTGAGAGCCCAACATCCAATCCCAATTATGCATACTACACTGACCTGCTTGAATAGGGGACTACCAATTACTTTGAGCACCTCCTCATTATTGAAGAGAACACATTCCCAGATACTGAAGACGTATTCAACCCCTAGGTCTTGGAAATCATGACACAGTTAGACTACTTGGAACGACACAAATATTACGTATTTTGCCCATTAACCTACGCGTTATTAGCCCCCTCAGGTATCTTAATCCCTATATTTATGATCGTTAACCAGACAAACTTTGATTTCTATATATACGTACTTTTTAGGGGTTAATTGAGCTTTTGTAGGTATTTCGGTACTAAGTATAGAGTTCGGACGCATTCTGACGAGTTTTTGTACAAATCCTCACGTAAAAGGGCACTTTAGTCATTTCACAGCTGGGGTATCTGACCTAACATCTCATGCAACCTATAATCATCTGGGCAAGCTTCGCGTGGCCACAAATGGTGCGCAATTCCGAGCTATATCAAAGAAGTTACAGGACTTTGAGCGGAAGAGATTTATAATATATATCAAAGTAGGAGGAAAGAATTCCAAAAATAGAGGAGCGAATCGATTCGGTCCTTGCCGAATCGATTCGTTGTTGGGAATAATGGTCTTTTCTCCTAGGGGAATCGATTCGCACTTTGCCTAATCGATTTGCTCATGAGAAAAGTGTCAGGTCTCCTTAATTATGCTTATGCAGAAACATTTATACCATATGACCGAATCAATTCGGACTTCTCTGAATCGATTTGGCCTATGCCTGCCATCGAGATATTTCCTTATCGAATCGATTCGGTCCCCTATTTTCAGACTTCTTTTTATTACAATTTTGCCATGGAATCCTTTGTATAAATAATCTTTTTCTCACATTTTGGAGGGATATCTTAGATTTCACATTAGGATTTAGGGTTTGTATTGGCAGCTTTGCCCTATTCCATTTCTTTTGGGTGTTTTGCCCAATTTTATGTAGGTAAGTTTATTTCCTTTGTCTTCCTTTGGGTATTTCTTGCTTATTTCCATTCTTTGCATTTAATTTCCTTGCCTAGTTAATATTTAATTCTTGTTATTTATTGCTTTCATAGTTTTGTTATTGTTTAAATTAGTTTTATTTATGTATTTCCCTTAGATAAATAGGGTCGGGGTTATGTTCCGTCATTAATAGTTTTGAGCTCCGAAAACTAGGTTTTGTGTAAAGTTGCATTTAATTGAACCTGTGCATATCAAAGTCGAATTACTATGCGTTTATCATTCTTTGTCATGCAACGTTAGAGTTTATAGCGACAATCCAAGTTTAATCGCATGTGATCATTTTTTATTAAATGTTTATTCAAGCAACTTTGGCTTAAATTCCTTATTACGTGAAGTTTATGATTAATTGAAATGCTTGATTAAATAGCTTTCGAGCCTTAAATCTAATTAGTAGTTGTTTTGATCCATGTGGTGGAATGCGATCCCTATCCTCTCTTCACTTTTGCGTAGTGTAACTTCTTTTTTTCTTTATTTTCTTTATAACCCCATATCACCTTTTACACTTTTATTTTTGAAGTTCTAAAGCAATTAAAATCTAAAATTCAGTCACTCCTTATGGATTCCCGATACCCGACTTTCCACTGTGCTTGCCTCACAAGTGTAGTAGTAGCAGCTTAGGTCTTTATATTGAGGAGGTGAAACGAAAACAACGATTAGCGTTCCTATGCGACGCTACTTTTCACCCCAGATCAAAATGGCATCGTTGCCGTGGAGTGTGTTTTAGATTGTAACCATTTTATTATTTCGTAGTATTTTTTTCTTTTGTATTTGTATTCTTTGTTTTAACCTTTTTTGCAGGGTAGCATATTTGAGCGCTAATAAACTTTGATTCATGGTTGCGC
Organism: Sambucus nigra; assembly: GCA_949130495.1. Taxonomy (NCBI): domain Eukaryota; kingdom Viridiplantae; phylum Streptophyta; class Magnoliopsida; order Dipsacales; family Adoxaceae; genus Sambucus; species Sambucus nigra. The sequence goes on along the minus strand of OX422213.1, from coordinate 358,633,785 downwards.
ACTTTCCTGCTTGGATTCTTCATCTACGAACAATTAGGTAACCATGTCCTATTTTTGTAGTTTAGTCGGTCATTCTAATGATTCTTACTTTGGGGATTGTTTTCAAGTTTTCCATTTTCGAGATTTTCTTGGGAATGAAAGAATTGAAAACATTTATCGGAATGAAAATCTTTATTGGGATCTTGAGTTGGATTCATTATTCAAATCCAGTGATTATTTTTATTCTGATAATTTCGAATACGAGTTTCAACCAAATGAGGAGTCCAAGGCTCTTGAGCCTAGGAAGCTTACTTTGGAAGACACTTTTCCTCTTTACTCCCAAGGTTTGGAAAACCTTATTGGTGTTGGATTGAGACTTGAATGACTTTTCAATGAGATGGATTCTTTGGGGCTAAACAACGAGGAGGTGTAAACTTGTGTTTCACCTCAATTTTTCAAAGAATTTCTCATCGAATGTGAATCTTTCTCCCCTAAAATTCAAACTCCTTTTGACGATGAGTTGATTGAGATTGAATTTATTTCATCACCATATTTGTTTTCTGTTATTGAACCATTAGGATTACCGGTTGATTCCCATGAGTCGGTAGAAACTTTTAAAATTTCTACACCTTTTGCCGATGAGGACTCTTTGCCGGACTTGTTTCCCAAGATGGATTGTATCCCCATGTGTGCACCACCTCCCCTTCCAATTGAAAAAGCATGGGGAGGCGAATTTAATTTTCTTGGATCCCAAATGTACCTCTCCCCCTTGTTATCCAAATCCCCCATTTCCCACCCAAAATTGATAATTGGTTATGGTTCATTTCTTACGACTTACACATGCCTTCCGTTATTCAAACGGAATTCATATCTTTTTGGAGGCATGTATGCTATGGTGGGTCCACCGTTGATCTTCCAAAGTCAAAATATTTTCTGGGTGGATGCTCAATTATTTAGACTTGTAGTGTATAGTTAGTTAGAAGTCCAAATGGTAATTTGTAAATAGTTAGTTTTTTTTAATTAATTATTTCTTTAGTTTTTATTTCTTTTTAATTTAGTCTAGTGTAATTAGTTAAAATTTTTGTTATTGCCTTTTTTTATGCTCGGTACTAACTTGTTTTGTAGATTATTTGGACTCGTCCTCAACGGGGATTGCTCCATTTTGGGTAATATCTTTCTTTTCCTCTATTTATGTTGTGTTCTTAATTAACATTGAGGACAATGCAACATTTAAGTCAGGGGGTGTGGGATATTCTATCCATTTCTTTGTTTTGTATATTGATTTGATCACATCTTAGAAAAAATGATTTTTTTTTTATTTTTTTTCTCCTTTGTTGGGCATTTTGCCTTGTTTCCAATGATAAATTTCAATAATTTCCTGATCCCATATACATTCAATGATGCATGCTCTCGATTTCAGAAGTTATTAGACTTTAGTCCTCAAATCATTGATATTATGAATAACTTCATGAATTAAACATTATCCCATGAGCACATGCGCTTTTCTCGTTCTATTGATTTGGTTTAAGATTTTTATAACTCAGTAATCTTTTGTTACATTGTATATACTTACACCGAGTAAGCTTTATACCTTTCTTTGTTTGTGTGTGTATAAACTTTTCTTTCCTTTTTGAAAACGTTGAATTCATCGGTAATCTCTCTATTCTTTCATCGATCGTTCATTAATTGAGTTTATATAATGAAATGTGTTACTTGAGCAAGATTTTCAAAAAAAAATTGATTAAATAATTGTGTAAACTTTACGAAATGATCATAGGCCATCTTTGTTATATCGCCCATATTAGCCTTGACCCCACCTTTTATATTTCCCCTTGCTAACCCCGTTGAGCCTAAATATAGGCTTTCATTTCATTACCCAAAATCCCATAACCAACTCCACATTGGAGTTTTAAACCATATATATTACCTTCCTTACCTTTGTTTGGAATGTTGCTTGGTATTGAATGATATTATTGTAGTGTGGTTGCAATTTAAGCATATGGAAAGAGTGAGAATGGTGAAGAAAGTGTTGTGAAAAAACGAAGAAAAAGAGAAGTGAAAAACAAAACAAAAGAAAAGAAAACATGAGAAAAAGAAGAAAAGAAAAAGAAAAAGAGAAAGTTTGTATATGTGTATATAGAGTTCAATAATCCTTGTTACTCTCCAATTGTTACATTTAATGCTTTTTATGGAACTTGTTTTCCATTTTTGTTATTTCCCGCATTCTTCCCATCATTTTAAGTTTTCATTCAGAACACTTTGAATACATACATACATATCCTTCGCTTTGTACCCTAACCTAGCCTACATTATAACCTTATTCAAGTCTTATGTGATCTTAGGGTGAATTTAATTTAAATGTTGACATAGTTTTGATAATATGTGAAAATATATTTCTCCTCCCTTAGTGAGTGATATCATTCATTGAGATTATAGTTTTTCATTTCCTATATAGCATTCTTCATCCGAGATATGTGCGTGGCCTAATTTCCATTTCCATTTACTATTTATGCCCGCATGTCCCTTGTATTACCTCCATTTTCATAGTGAATTCATTTCCTGAGCGTAATGCCCGTGAGGATTGAATATATGCTTGCTTTAACGCTTATCCGATTTATTTAAGTTTTGTCAAAATCATACCATGCATGTGCTCTCCCCCCCTCCCATTTTTAAAGTTTCAATTCTATGAGGTGCATTCAACCTGTTAATAACAACAGACTTTTATTTGAATTCGTTCATTATGCTAATTACATGTTCAAATATTGTTCGGTGTTATTGAGTTTGTCGCATGTTTGGTTGGGCATATTTTGAGGAAATTATTTGATGTTTGTGGGTTTCAACCCTGAAAACCCTCACGAGACTACAATCGTCCACTACGGTAATCTAGGGGTTTAACGGCTTATTGCATGCACTAAATGCAATCGTTCGCCCGCGAAAGTGACGTATCCCTTTTTATCCCATTTTTATACTTGTATCTTACTTTTGGTTTACTTGTTGTTCTTGTTGTATCCTATTTCGTTGCTATGGACTAGCAATGTGTAAGATAGGGGGTTTGTACGACGCAAATATTGCATATTTTGCCCATTAACCTACAAGTTATTAGCCCCCTCGGGTATATTAATCCCTATATTTAAGCTCGTTAACCATACAACCTCGGATGTTTATATATACATGAAATACCCCATATTTTTTTAGGATTTCAATAATTATGAGATTAATTATTATAGTGGGATTAATTGAATTAAAATGTGGTAATTTAATTGTTAATTAATCCGGATTTAAAATAAATATTAAGTAGCGTACCAAGGGTTAATACCATTGATTTAATATTACTGTGTGATATGTAATATGGAACTATACACTTTGATAAATTGTTGAGAGTGAATAATACGATAGTTTGGTAAAGTAAGTCTGACGCGCGTGTGAGTCGTGTCGAGACTAATTGACTGGGATAAAAAGATAAATTATTTTTGGTAACTCATATGGTCATTTTGAGTGCGCCGTTGAGTCCAGAAGGGTTGAGATAGTCAGAATAGTATACCCGGGTGTTTAGTTTGGGTCCCGAGACAATTTTAAACCTAACCAGTGCCCCGAGAGGGCATTATGGTAAATTGTATTCTTGGGTTTAATTAATGGACGAAAAGTGGGACTTATTTTATCAGCCAAGGAAAGTCAATTAGGGCTGAAAGACACAGAAAGTAAAGAACGGACACAGAGGGTGTGAGGGAGAACCAATTTCCAAGAGGGAAGGCCAAATTAATACAACCTTTAACAACCATGACCGCCAACGTGTAGATCGAGAAGAGAGGAACACGTCTATACCAACATCACCAAAGGACTCAGACGTTCGACTTAAGGCAAGTGTTTATTACTTTCTTTCTTTTACCAATAATCATACTCATGTCAGAGTAGGTGAGTTCATCATGATTTACATACTAATTGGGTGAAAATTTGAGGATTAAATGATGATTAAAGGTTGCGTTAATTAGCCGTTAATATTCCTTCATGTATGTAAAGGATTAATTACGAAATAGAATATATTTGATGAACGAATCTGGGCTAATTAGGTTCTTTAATTGAAATTTTGAAAACTAGGGTTCATGTGAATTAATTTGGGGATTGTTCATAATTACAATGATTAATGACGAATTAATGATCCTAGGTTGTTAGGAATGATTTATAATCTGTTATGTGTTGATGGGTATTGATGACGAGGCATTGAGTGTTGAATCTTAGAGGTTTTTAGGTTAAAAAATGGTAGAAAACGCCGAAATATAGTGAAGAAGACGAAACAGTAGGTCTCACGCTAAGTGTTCAAATTGGTATCTCGCGCGAAGTCGCTCGAGCGACACGTGGCAGTCGTTCAAACGACATTGCCATCTTGTTCGAGCGACAGGGTGAATTTTTGGGAATTTTCTTAGAGTCCAAATTTTGGGTTTACCGATTTATTGGAGTGAGAGAAACTGCCCGATAGTAAACTTAAACAAGCCAGAATTTTGGGAAAGTATGTGAGAATAAATTCTTTACTTATTTCGGTATAGAGAGAATGTACCTTGGAGATTACGAGAGAGATAGTAATCGAAATATTTATACTATACGTGGTGTTGAGGTTAAAATACGTATGAGAAGTATATATGCAGGTTGGAGAAATACCTATAAATTTTAATAGGATGTGTGTATGCCTATTGTGTGATATTATTGTTAAGAGCACTAATGGGTGATAACCCGGGGGTGCAAGAATCTTACTATTAGGTGCACTAATGAGTGATAACTTGGGGGTGCAAGGATTCTATCGTTAAGTGTACTAATGGGTAATAACCCATGGGTACAAGAATATTATTATAAGTGTACTAATGGGTGATAACCCGGGGGTACAAGGGTAATGCTATAAGTGCACTAATGGGTGGTAACTCGGGGGTGCAGTATTATTATAGTTAGATGCGCTAATGGGTCTTAACCCGGGGGTGCAGTAGCATAATATATATATATATATATATATATATATAGGGAAGATGTGATTATATGTATATATACATAAACTTTTGAATCATTCTACCGTGTATGGTTAGTAGAGATTAAAATGTTGATATATAAAATAAATCTTAAAGAGTATAATAGATTTATTATGAAAACGAGAAAAGATGTTAATTAGCTGTTCGACATAGGCTAATTTGAAAGCGTATTGTGTTGGCGATATGGGTATACTACTAGTGGGTATAGATACTATCAGAATGACTTCAGACTAGTTAGGTTGGGTGGTATAACTAGGGGGGAAATTAGATGTACGTTAGGCGTGCACAATAGATGAGATGTGAGAAGCTCATGTGAGAGTTCGATAACTAACATGCGTATAAGACTTGTTTTAAGAACCAATTTTAAATACTTGCTAAATCATTTTTAAACCTCGGGCCCTGACCCGTTTATTGCATCTCTACTTTTTTTGCTATATATATATTATACCAGGTGCTCAGCCGCAGGGGTACCAGAATTAGATATTGGATTGTCAGACGTGCTACAACTATTGTGGAAGCTGTAGGTCCTTGCAGTAGATGCATATATCATTTCCATTCAGTTTTTATTTAGACTTCCTATTTAGTGCATGTGTCGTCCGCTTCTAGCCTTTTATTAGAGATATTGTATTTAGTTTATTTTATGGTTTGGAGTTTAGAACTGGGAGGTTTTACCCTGTCTTATTTAATTCCGTATTTAATTCTTGTCCAATACTTATTATATTCCTATGTATGGTGAATGGTTTATAATTTATACTTGGAATGTTTTAGTTAAATGGTTTTCTTAAAAAGGGAATTTTTTTTTACACTTATAGGTGATTAATATGGATTATATTATTTTCGGCAGTGATGCTAAGAATGAACCAACTGTATATCCTATTTTAAATTGGTAAAGTACTGATCACCCTATATTTAATTGGGCGAGGTGTCACAATACATGCTTTGCAGGGGTTAATTGAGCTTTTGTAGGTATTTCGGTACTTAGAATGGAGTTCGAACGCATTCCAGCGAGTTTTAGTACAAATTCGCATGAGAAAGGGCACTTTAGTCATTTCACAGCTTGGGTTTATGGACCAACATCTCAGGAAAGGTGTAACTATTTGGGCGAGATTCGCGTGACCACAAACGGTGTGCGATTCTGAGCTATATCGAAGAAGGTACGGGACTTTAAGTGGAAGAGATTTACAACATATATCAAAGCAGGAGGAAAGAATTCCAAAAAAAGAGGAGCGAATTGATTCGGTCCTTGACGAATCACTTCGTTGTTGGGAATATTGGTTTTTTCTCCTAGGCAAATCGATTCGCACTTTGCCGAATCGATTCACTTATGAGAAAAGTGTCAGGTCTGCTTAATTGGGCTTATGTAAAAACATTTATACCATATGATCGAATCGATTCGGACTCCTTCGATTCGATTTGGCATGTGCCAGCCATCGAGATATTTCTTTACCAAATCGATGAGGACCCCTCCCAATCAATTCGGTCCCATGTATTCAAACTTCTTTTTATTATAATTTTTCCATGGAATCTTTTGTATAAATAGCTTTTTTCTCTCATTTGAGAGGGATATCTTATATTTCACATTAGGATTTAGGGTTTGTATTGGGAGATTTTCCCCACTCCATTTGTTTTTGGGTGTTTAACCCATTTTTATGTATGTAAGTTTATTTCCTTTATCTTCCTTTGTGTATTTCTTGCTTATTTCCATTCTTTGCATTTAGTTTCCTTGCCTAGTTAATATTTATTTCTTGTTATTTATTGCTTCCATAGTTTTGTTTTTGTTTAAATTAGTTTTATTTATGTATTTCCCTTAAATAAATAGGGTCGGGATTGTGTTCCGCCATTAATGTATTTGCTCTCCGAAAACTAGGTTTTATGTAAAATTGCATTTAATTGAAACTGCGCGTATCAAAGTTGGATTGCTATGCATTTATCTTTCTTTGTCACGCAACATTATAGTTTATAGAGACAATCCAAGTTTAATCCGCGTGTGGCATTTTTGATTAAATGTATATTCAAGCAACTTTGGCATAATCTCCTTATTGCGTGAAGTTTATGATTAATTGAAATGCTCGGTTAAATCGATTTCAAGCCTTAACTCTAATTAGTAGTTGTTTCGATCCGTGTGGTGGGATACGATCCCGATCCTCGCTTTACTTTTACTTAGTGTAACTTCTCTTTTTCTTTATCTTCTTTATAACCCCATATCACCTTTTACACTTTTATTTTTGAAGTTCTAAAGCAATTAAAATCTAAAATTCAATCACTCCCTATGGATTCTAGATACCCGACTTACCGTTGTGCTTGCCTTGTAAGTGTAGTAGTAGCTTAGGTTTTTGTATTGAGGAGGCGAAACGAAAACAACGATTAGCATTCCTATGCAACACTACTTTTCAACCCGATCACTACTCCCCAAGAAAAGGTTTCGGTCTACACGAACAAGGGTCTATGTCCATAAAAAACCCTTGTACTGGAGAATATAAATTTGAAATCAAATAAAGAATGACTGCAAAAAAGCTTGATCGACTCGAGCAGCATGAGCATTGGATCTGTCTCATGAAGAAGAGATATCATAATGTAGATAATATACAACCCAACCTGTCATACGATGGTCTACCTATCCAATTCTTCAATAGCAAGGGGAGATCCAGCATCCCACTATCAACATTTGTTAGAGCATTTGATCCACTGGATGGGATGACTTTCCCATAGAAATACGAGATACCATGTGGAACTCCATGAGAGTAGAGAGCAATCCTGTGGAAATCCTTTCACCCGAAGAAGACCCCACCAATACCAATAGAGATTTGGCGTTGTTTATCTTTGAACTGGTCTATGACCTTTTCGTACTATATAAGGACATGATTTTATAAATGTCCTGGGTAGAATCTATGAATTTTTTATTTTCCCTAAATCACAGTTCGTATGTCTGATATCGCTACATTCGGCACGTCAACACGATAATCCACGACGACCTTGATTCGAATCCATGCATCCATCATCTTCACACGTGCATCATGCTACATGCGACGTGCTGCTCAACTCATTCCCATTACTCCACTACGCATTATTGGTAAAATGGTTTATTAGAGTTGTTTATATTTGCATAAATATTTAGAAATTTTTCAGAAAAATATTTTTTTGAAGTCTGAAATATTTTTTTATCAAAAGTAGAAAATTTTCTAAATGTAGAAGCGGAGTTCCTCAGTCGACAAGCTCTTTCAAACAACATAGCACTGTCGTTCGTGCGAGATAGGCATGCCGCGCGATCTTGTTCGAACGACAGCTATGCTTCGTTCGATTGAAATGTTGATCTCGTTCGAACGACGTCACCGCCTCGATTTTCATATAAATATCTGGTCACTTTCTACACGTTTTCAAAGCCTTTTTCACTCACGATTTCTGCGTTTTATAGCCCAGAAAATAGCCTTCAAGTTTTTTAAGGTTTTATGCCTTTTTGATTCAGTAAACCATTCCCATATATTTGTGTGAATCTTTAAACCTTCAATAGGATTGTTTACTCATCTGGAGTAACTTGTAGGGATAACTCTACAACTGGAGAGTTGCGTGTTATTGTGGAGGGAGTCCTTATGAAGTTAATTTGTGGAGAAGCCATTTCTCTTCTTCATTGCTGACCACCTGGAGTTCTTGCGGGAGATTCCAGCCGACGACATCAGAACCGACACCTGAGGATATTTCGTATATCACTCATGTTTTCAGTATAATCCGTGTAAACTGTTCGTTACAAATTATATTGAAAAGAAAAAGTTTCGCCTATTTGGGGGATTTTTCCTGAAATTGTTTGTTTTATCCTGCATGCTTTATTTTATTAGATAAATCATCTTGATGCATGTTTTAGAGTTTAACTAAAATTTGGGAATAATTAAAATTGGATTTTATTTGAGAAGTCGCAATATTTCCACTGTAGCGATTCTACAAATTGGTATTAGAGCTTATTTAAGCGGTCACTATTTTTACAAATTGGTATCAGAGCATGTTGCACTAAGTTATTTTGTTTTGATCCTGATTTTTCACAAAAATGGCTTTTGGTGGTTTTGATAATCTTCGATGTCAACTTTTTGAAAAAGTTAATTGGAAAATTCACATGAACTCTTGTTTTAAATCTTCTGCTGAAAATGACTCTGAGAGGTGTCCTTGTTGTGAGGGTGTTAGTCACACGTTAAATGAGTGTACTACAAATTTAAAGAATAAATTGAATAAACCGACATTTCGTGTTTTTACCCTTAGTGATAGTGATTCAGAAGAAGAAGTCTTTTATGCTTCTAGGCGAGAGCTTCCCATCCGTGTGATTAGTGATGCTGGTGAGGGTTATGGGAGTGAGGATGAAAGTGTAGATGAGCGTGACTTGCAAACTGCTTTCAATGAACTTTATGATGAATCTTTGAAAGTGAAGCAAGAAAATTTGAAATTGAAAGCTCAATTGACAGAGTGTGCCTTAAAAAATAATGATTTTTTAGTTGAAGAACTTAGGGCACATGAGAAAATTTTGAAAGAGAAGCTTGAGTACGTCGAGGGTGAGAGAGATAGTCTTAGAGGTGTGATTGAAATTATGAAAAAGGAACTTTTAGAGTTTGAAGACTCTAGGAGTTTGCTTGAATCTAGGATAGGTGAACTTGAGGTGAAATTGAAAGATTCAAGTAAAGTGAAATTTGATTTGGAGTCTAGGTCTGAAAAACTCGATAAGATTTTAGGCACCGTCGAGATAAAAAAGGATAGGGGTGGGATTGGTTTTGAAAAATATGTTGCACCCATTCCCACACGATGTGAGAAATCCTCATAGGATAGTTAAGAAAGAGGCACCTAAGTTTGTTAGGAAAGATCCCCCTCAGAACATCGTGAGAGAACCTCCTAGGATCATTAGGAGAGATCCACCTAGGCAAATTCCGAGAGAGTAATCGAGAAATTTTAGGAGAAGGCCACCTTTAGGTAACACTCACCGCCCGATTTACACTTGCACACATTGCGGTAGGCAAGGTCATCTTAGGAGATTTTGTTACAAGCTTTCAAAAGGACCTTGGCAGGTTAATAGAAGAATAAATTCTATTCCCCACACCCCCACATGTCGGTACAAATCCATTTGGGTTAGAAAATCGGATTTAGAGGCTTCTGGTTTATTTGTCCATGATTCCCGCTTGCTTGCATATGATTCTTCTTTTGCCATATCATATAAATGATTGTGTTTGCATTTTTTGTCATACATTAGTTGTGGTTTCATGATATATATTTTCTAGTGTAATGACATTTACTTTTTGTATTAGGTTTTTGTTTTTTGAAAAATACAAAAAAGATTTTATTTTGATAAAATTTTTGAAAAATCCAAAAAGAGTTTTTTTTTTGTTTGCACCTTTTATGGATGAACACTTAGGATGACCGAGTCACAACATCATTCCATTTATTCATGTGACTATTTGATAGTGTTTTGAGATAATAAGTCAATTCATCCATGTGAAATATAATGTTTGGAGTCATTAAGATGTAATTAAGTGTTACTTCCTACATGTTTGACTGATGTTTTCCTTTATTGCACACAAGCCCAGATTTTTTTTTATTGTGCTTGTCTTATCACATGTTGGTTGGGTGTTTTCACTTCAATCCTGTCCTTAAAATGAACCAAGAGCGATAAAGCTTGATAAGAAAGTTGTGCATATAAGAGTCGTTTGTGAGTTTGTGTGCTTTATTAGAAAATGGTGAAGGGCTACGAAAGGTTATCATTTATCCTTTGCGATTAAGCCACCGTTTAATTAGACCTCAAAAATTGAGGAATTTTATTATCTGGGGTCCAAATAGGTTTTAAAGAGCCTGAAAAAATTTATAGGCAATAAAAAGATATTCATGCCAATTATGGGCCATTTAGGTTTTTGCACCAATTCTCCAAAGTTTGAGAATTTAGTTTATTCACCTCTAAAAGAAAATATATATGAGGGAGTTTGGATGAAGAATTAAAACGGGTTTTCACGTCCTAGAAAATCTTGAAAAAGTGTTAAATAGTTTTGGACGTTATTAGTGTGGAAATCACTTTGACTTTGATTTGTTGATTTGCATAAGACGATTTCATTTAAATTGAATAAATTTTTACACCTAAGGATACTTTTGATGTTCATTCGTTACGAGTACACGTATGCATCGTGCGCATATAATTGATTGAGTTTATTTACCTATCAAATGTGTTCACACCCATACATTCCATTTCCATGACTTGGTTGTTTGAGTTTAAATCCATGGTGTGATTTTTGGTATCTTATTTTTGTATGAAAAATTGAAAAATGGAAAAATAGTTTGTGAATGTTTTTGGGATACTCCTTTGCATGCACGTAGTTTGATCCATGTTTGCTATGCATTTTATCGTGTCACTCCATGTTTTGATTTTTTCTTATCTGTCTATTTGGGGACATCATAAAAAGGGGGGAGATAGAATTATCATGTTATGGGGGAGTTTTTGCATTATGGGGGAGATTTGCTTTATTAATGATTTACTCTTATATAATTTCAAACTCGATGCGTCACGAAGGTTTTTTCTTTATCTCATGTGTATAGGTACAAAGATTGATGATCATTATGTTGCACACCCTGATGATCATTATGCGTCACGAATCCATGCATCCATCATCTTCACACGTGCATCATGCTACATGCGACGTGCTACTTAACTCATTCCCACTACTCCGCTATGCATTATTGGTAAAATGATTTATTGGAGTTGTTTATATTTGCATAAATATTTGGGAATTTTTCAGAAAAATATTTTTTTAAAGTCTGAAATGTTTTTTTATCAAAAGCTGAAATTTTTCTAAGTGTAGAAGCGGAGTGCCTCGGTCGACGGCTCATTCAAATGATACAGGACTGTCGTTCGCGCGAGATAGTCAAGTCGCGTGATCTTATTTGAACGACAACTGTCCTTGGTTCGAGCGACATGCTGATCTCGTTCAAATGCCGCCGCCGCCTCGATTTTCGTATAAATATCTGGTCACTTTCTACACATTTTCCAAGTCTTTTTCACACACGATTTCTGCATTTTACAGCCCAGAAAATAGACTTCATGTTTTTTAAGGTTTTATGCCTTTTTTATTCACAAATCCATTCCCATATATTTGTGTGAATCTTTAAACCTTCAAGAGGATTGTTTACTCATATGGAGTAACTTGTGGGGAGAACTCTACAACCTGAGAGCTGCGTGCTATTGTGGAGGGAGTCCTTATGAAGTTAACATGTGGAGAAACCGTTTCTCTTCTTCATTGCTGACCACCTGGAGTTCTTGTGGGAGATTCCAGTCGACGACGTCGGAACCGACACCTGAGGGTATTTCGTAGGTCACTCATGTTTTCAGTATAATCCGTGTAAAACCGTTCTTTACAAATTATATTAAAAATAAAAAGGTTTTGCCCCTTTGGGGGATTTTTCCTGAAATTTTTTATTTTATCCCGCATGCTTTATTTTATTGGATAAATCATCTAGATGCATGTTTTAGGGTTTAACTAAAATTTGGGAATAATTAAAATTGGATTTTATTTGAGAAGTTGCAATATTTCCGCCGTAGCGATTCTACAAATTGGTATCAGAGCTTATTTAAGCGATCACTATTTTTATATACTAGGGATATCCCCTATTCCTAGCATTACACTGAAACATGACACGGTTACAAAACATGAAACATACTTTTCAAAATCATAATGAGGAAACTTTTCATGATCCGAGTTAGTCCAAAACTTTTCATCGAGCCAAAATTTAAAATTCAACTACTCCCACCACTTCTCCAAATGAATAAAGCTAGTCGAGACGATAGCATCCGAATCATATCAAGTACTCGTCAAATATTGGCCTCTGATTAGACATTACTTAAACATATAAATATATCAATCCAACATAATGAAAATTCTATATTAAGGACTAGGCTCCCTAAATACCGTAATGTTATATATTGTATACCAGATAACCGTTCACCTACACTTGTAAATATGGCCCATTTATTGGTACTACGTAGACTTTGATACTAAGTCTCCTCGGGTGTGTAGGCACTATACCAAGACCAACACGTTAAGCCTAAGCCTAATAATAAGTCTCTTGGCATATTATCTATTAGGTATGCGTCCGTCCCCAGTCCAAATAATGGAGTAACTAATCCGAGGAATACGACAACCTTGGGATTTTAGCCATGTCGATAAGGGATACTTAGATCTCTATCGGTGGCTTCTGGTCCACTCATATATGAAAGACACTTTACCATCTCTGCATACACCTCCAAACTAGTCAAAGGGTGTAACACCCGGTGATTTTAAACTAAAAAATCTTTTATAAATTAGAATTTCAGGGAAAAAATAAATTTTTGGAATTAATTAATTTTATATTTAAAAATGTTGTTTTTGATTTTAGTAAAATGATATTTTAAACGAAATTGAAATCGGGATTAAAAATTGGAAACTATGACTTTTTATATAAAAATTGGGGGATTTCGGTTTATCAGGCAAGCCGAATCAATTCGGCTTTGAGGCGAACCTATTTGCACCAGTAGTAGGCCAAAATGGGGTTATTTTCTGTGTAGTGTTTGAGTAGGACTCAAACTATTTTGTTTCTTTAAAATAAAAGGCACGGATTTAGGATTTTTAAAGAACATTTTAACCTTCTCAATGAGCATAATTTCATCTCCTCTCATCTACAAAACCCAAACCCTATTTAAATAAACTTTCAACCCAAGTTTTGAAGATCTAAACTAAGTTTTCTCAAGAACAATCAAGAAAGTGTCTTTATTATTTTCGCGAGAGGAACGCAACCGTGTAGTTAGTTTTTGAAGGCGGTTTCTTTACAGACATGAATAATTATATTGTTCACCTTTAGTATTCTTCTTTTTAAATGTTGCCTAAATATAATAATCATTGTTTCTAAAAATAAATTAGGCATACTAATTAGGACAAGTGAAACTAAAGTTTGGGACAATTTTTATGCAAATCTCTAATACGAATCAAGACTCAAAACTCTCGCATTCTTAGATGAGAGGTTGGGATTCCGCTAGACTATTCAGACGTTTGCATGTTAAAATAAATCGCTGAAATTTTATAATTTGAACTCAACTCGTAAAATCATGTTATTCATGTGTATCATATAGAATAGAGATTTATCGTTATATGCCCCCAAATCACTTTCATGTCAGATGAAACCTGACCAAAAAATACAAATTGACAATCTACCCAAGTCTTAAGATAGATGATAAAATATACAGACACTTGGGACCCATTTTTGTAAGAACAATATTCATAGTATAGGCCTTTCTTATTTTAGGCTAGTTGTGTATCCCGTTACAAACTGTCATGCACTGTCACAATGAACCGAACTCAAGCATCTCCAAATATGAAGACTTCCCTACATCGCACAAGGTATAAATATATTAGGTGTTTATATTTTTTCATTAAATTTATTTTGGGATGTTTTATTTTTATTTTGTTTTAAAAATCGAGGCATACTTTTTTATTTAAAAATTTCCAAATTAGCTGACCTCGTTTAAATGAGATCTGGTTCTTTTTCAAATGAGATCACCTTTTTCGTTCGAAGGCTCGTTTGAATTTTACATCCAATGGGTATCGAATGATGGTGTACTGTTTTAGGTCGTTTGAACTTCATTCAAAGGAGATAACTTTGTCGTTTGAATGGAATCTTATTTTGTTCAAACGAACTGATATTCTCATTTGAACGAGCTTCAAATTCGTTTGAATAAGTTTCGGTCTCAAAATTTGTGTTTGCCCTATAAATACCTGTTTCATATTCAATTTTTTTAAGACTTTTGAAAGAATGCTTTTTGAGTATCTATTTTAAAAGTTTTCATAGTTTTGTGTTACCAAAACACTTTTAGGTTCACACTATGCATTCCCAAAAATAATTTTGTTAATCGGTTGAAACCCTAGAAAGATTTGTATCCTTGTGACACGACTCAGAATGTGTATCTAAAGTGTGTGCTCTCTAGGCTCAAGTGCAAGCCTATCGTTCAAGTAATAATCCGACAAGTCGGGTATCGATCCTCAGGGAAAAAGGACAACGAAGTTGTGACGACGGGATAAGATTGAGGAATCCTAGAGATGACTCTAAAAAGAAAAGAAAAAGATTGATTTGGCTTTTTGGGATTGGTTAAACTAAACGCAATTATGGAATTATGATAAAATATGCAACTCACTAAATTATCTAAATGAAGAATGCAGAATTAAACTGAAACTTTTAACTAAATGATGAGAAAAACAGGATGGGAATACACTCCCCCAACCCTAGTGTAATGCAGTGATAACGTTGATCATAAATTTATCTGATTAATTCAAACCCGGAATTTAGTACTCCCAAGCATTATGTATACGAGGTTCAAGCCCGCGTCATACCTAATCTGAGGATGAGTAAATCGGTATCGCGGTAATTACACTCAAATTGTACTCTAAATCATCACGAGTACCCATAGGCAAACGAGATATAAAGATCTACAATTATTATGAAATTACGCGATACGATTTAAATTAATCATTAAATTCAGCGGATCGACGTTATACACTTGCACTAACACATCAGGTTGGGTTCATGCATCCCAACCTTGAAAAACCTAGCCGGACATGTTAACTTGACTAACGCATGAAATAATGACGTTGCATGAGTAAGAATTCATGATGAAACTAGTTATAAACATGTAACTACGTATTGTAAATGCAAAAACAAGTTGAATCAATTAGGAAAACTAAGCATGCAAGAACAATAATGAGGAACAAGAATCTTGAATTAAAACTGGTAAAAACAAACCCGAAACAATGAATTCTTGAAGTAAATTGTACCCTTGATGTTCCTAGATGTTCCTCTCCTTTTGTTCTCTCCAAAACTCTCTAAATATAGCCCTAAAAGCTGCTCCTAGGTTAATGCCTACGTTCCCCACAAGTTTGGAGTGTTTAAAACTTAATAGGAGACTTGGAGATTAATCAGAATAAAAAACAAAATTCGCGTGTCAGGTACAGCGAACCGGTTCGCAGGTACAGCGAACCGGTTCGCCCCTCCGAACCGGTTCGGGGTGGGGTTCGCATGTACCCCCCTGGCCTTGCTCTCAACACTTAGTTTTTTTCTGGTTTTTCTCTTCTTTTCTTGGATTTTTCTTCAACTTCAACTGAGCATAACTTTTCAACCGTAGCTCGGATTTGGGTTCCGTTTCTTCCAGTGTTCTCGTTATTCCGAGCTCTTCAACTTCTCAGTTGACTTATTCTTCCGGATCGGGCTGCAAAATTACCGACATGCCCTTGAACTTGCCTTCTTAGCTTTTCTTGCACAGTCTTGTTTCCTCCTTTGCACTGCTTGCATAAATAACCTGTAAAACCAATAGGAGAAGCACGAAAAACGCAATACTCGCCAAGAAGGTTAGAAGCATAAAAGTGAATCAAATCCAAATATGTTACATCATTCGGGTTCACAAAAGTACTGAAATTAGGGGGATAAATATACAATATTTATGCCCAATCACCTTGCATAGACCTTTGTGGAGAGGTACTCCATGCTTGACTTGTGAACCCGGGGGATCACTGCTGAACAAGAAGGCTGAGGCTGGATCAGTGAATATCGGGAGCGAATCTATCACTTGTGAACTATCTGGAGACAAGTAGTATTATTTAGAGATTTATGAAGACTAACGCATTATGATTGTGGTGGTAATCAATTAGTATTGTAAGTCGACTATCTTATAATATTTCTGAAGTGATGAATAAAAGCTTTTGCCCCCGCGAGGTATTTTTCCTCAATCATCGTGTTCTTGAATTCGTAGCATACTCATATTATTTTGAACGCATATATGCCTTCATAACAAATTTAATAAATGATTAAATTTGTTTAAATTTTTTTTGTTTGCTTGGACTATTAAATTGATAAAAATACAAAAATATAATTTTTGTCTGTGACCATCCTTGCCAAACACTTTTATTTTCGCATTCTCATATTGGTATTAGAGGATTCAACTGTTCTTACCCTTTCAAGTAGTATCATAGCTATGTTTCTAATCCTTCCAGTATTAATGCCAAGACCATTTTGTGTTTTAGAGGGTCAACTGCATCCAAGGACATTAGAAAAGTCCAACCCATAAGTAACATTACTCGCGTTTACACATAATCACATTGTAGTAGGAAAGGTCACCTCAGGTGTTTTTGTTATAATCTTAGAAGAGGTCCGGTAAAGTTGAAGTCTAGTTTCCCCTTGGCTAACAAAGGCCAATTCTTTAAGTACACATCTATCTGGGTTAGAAAATCTTTATTAGAGGCACTAGATGTTAGACTTGCTGATTCTCACATGCCTGCACATAATTCTTCACATGCTATATCTTATGGATCATTGCCTACATAATTTTTTTTTATCATACTATAGTATTTGTACTTCATGATATAGGCCTTTTTTTATCAATGGGTTGATTTGTATGAATAATTTTTTTAATATTGTTCATAGTATAGGCCTTTTTTATATTTTAGGCTAGTTTGGTGTATCCCGTTACGAACCGTCATATATTGTCACGACGAACCGAACTCAAGCATCTCTAAGTTTGAAGACTTCCTTACATCCCATAAGGTATAAAAAATTTAGGTGTTTAAATTAATTCCATAAATTTAGTTTGGGATGTTTTATTTTTATTGAAGTTTAAATAGGATTTTTTATTTAAAAATCAAGGCACACTTTTTTATTTAAAAATTTTCAAAAAATCTTGACCTCGTTTAAATGAGATCAGGTTCTTGTTTAAACGATATCACATTTTCATCCGAAGACTCGTTTAAACTTTTTATCGAATGAGTATCGAATAAAGGCGTACTATTTTAGGTCGTTTAAACGTTGCTTGAACTTCATTCAAACGAGATGGCTTTGTCATTTAAAAGAGATCTGATTTCATTCAAAAGAACTCCTATTTTCATTCGAACGAGCTTCAAATTCGTTCGTACAAGTAGTCGTCTCGAAATTTTTATTTGCCCTATATCTTGTTCAGATGTTTTAAGACGTTTAAATAAATTCTTTCTTAATATCTATTTCAAAAATTTTCATAGTTTTGTGCTACCAAAACACTTTTAGATTCACACTTTGCATTTTCACAATAGTCTTGTGAATAGGTTTAAACCCTAGAAAGATTTGTATCCTTTCATAAACGTTTGTGGATAGGTAGTCCATGGCTAACTTGTGAACCTGGAGGGATCATTGCTGAACAAGAAAGCTGAGGCTGGATTAGAGAATACCGAGAGAGAATCTTTCTCTTGTGGATTCCTTGGAGACAAGTAGTATTTTTTAAAGATTATGAAGACTAGCATGTTATGCTCGTGGTTATAATCAAGAAGTATCGTAAGTTGCTTGTCTTGTAATATTTCTGAAGTTTTGAATAAAAGTTTTTGTTCGCGAGAGATTTTTCCTCAATTGTTGTGTTCTGGAATGCGTAGCATATTCATATTGCTTTAAACACATATGTGTAATCATAACTAATTTAATCAAAGATTAAAATTTATTTAAAATTGATTTTGTATGCTTGGATTATTAAATTAATAAAAATACAAAAATAGAATTTTTGTTTGTGACCATCCTTGTCAAGAACTTTTATTTTCTCATTCTCATATTAGTATCAGAGCATTCAGTTGTTCTTACCCTTACAACTTTTTATGAGCATGTATAGAGTTTGACATTTAGAAATTACGGAACTTTTTACTCTCACTCATAGTTGCGGAGGGATCTCTTATATAAAAGTTTTCACTCCCGTAAGTGGTATCATTAATATACTTTTCTTACTTATCCAAAAAAATTGGGGAGGGGGATGTGACACCCCGTCTAATTTAAACATCGGTTGATCAGGCTTTTATTAATATAAAAATCGATTTCTCATGTGGTTCATTCTCAGCATCACCATCGAAAACTTTTTAAATTACTAACCACCTAAGTGAAATTAGATCGGTGCCAACTTTTATCTTTCTTAATAACAGATAAAAGAACCATACTGAACTAAGTTAACCAATCACAATAATATAGAATCCAACCATCACAATATATAGAAATGAAACCAAGGTTTGCTGATTTAACAATCTGCCAATTCTAAAGCAACTGCTCCATAATAAATCAAATCTAAGTAACTGAAGAATGTCATTGGACAACATGTACGTACATGAAATATAGAAATGGAATCCTACACTAGATCAGAATAAGGGAATCATCTAATCAAATAAGTCATGTCAGCATACACAGTGATACAGTTCTGAGTCCCTAAAAAGAAGTCACGCCTGGCATCCTTGTGGCTGGACACCTAAAAGGTTTTTTAAAATTGTATAGCAAGTGTTAGTACACAAAACGTCTTGAAAATATTTAGCAAGCAGTCTATCGTAGTAAAAATCAGTTATCTATTAAAAATGTTAGGATCACGTACGCTCTCCCTTGAGTTTTCCTCACCCCTTATCTATAGTGCACGCCTAACGTTCTATACTCAGCCCACCTAGCTATACTACCCAAGCTAATTAGACTAAAATATCCCATTGAACTTATCTATGCATCTAAATTCCCGTACCATCCATACGGTACACCCATTTTATTAACAACTCTCATATGTAAATTATTTACTAAGTAACATTTTCTTATATGTTAGCTTTCCATATTTATCATTAAGTTTTACTTCTTAATTTACTTGAATGCAAGTGTGCCATCTAATCATCTACCATCCCACTTAAGTAGATTATTCACACGTATATATTTTTCACACATAATATATACTATAAGTGTATTTTCTGCTATAAAGTCCTATTATCACACATTAAGGACGTATTAGTTCGGACTTTGCCATCGACCCCAATTCATCCTATCATTTGCATTGTTCGGATAGCCGTCGACCCCAATGTAAATGTTATTCGTATATCGTTTCGGACAACCATTGACCCTAATGTAGTTGGTATGCCTTAGGAATTCACACCGCCTAAGTAGTTAGTATAGTAAGTATTCACACCACCTATGAGTTTACGTTGGTCCGGATAGCCATCCACCCCAATGTGAATATTATACATGTACTTATATTTGTTCGGCTAGCCATCGACCCCAATATAGTCAGCATACTCTAGACACTAACACCGCCTAGGTATTTACTATAGTAGGTATTCACTCAACCTAATAATTCACATTGGTACGCAATATGTTTCTCTCTAATACTCATCGTACCTTTTATTTTACGATCTCTTTCACTATCGTATTTTATTTAAGCCTTCACATAATTCTACAGGGCCCTAGTTACCCCTTATATCTAATTTCAGTAGTTATTATCTCTAACCTACTGGTATATATAATGAATTGACGTTAAATCTTCCCATAACTCAATTCCTAATCTCCCCCGATATATGACTCCATCGATGTATCCTTGTCGGTCCATTTTCTGAGTTCTACACCTAATGGTCTTAATGGACCTCAACAATATACCTACTGGTCATTATTCAATCCCCAATTAAGTATAATATCATTCTTAGGTTTACCCTCCCTTGTTGGTCAACACTTAATTTAAGTAAGCAAAGAACCCAAAATCATCTTTGGTCGATCGCTAGAGGATTTGATCGATCGATCGATCGATCGATATTCAAGGGTCGATCGATCAATCGAGCAGTGACAGACCCAGTTCGTCTTCTTCATGCGTCTACCTCCATTAACACACCTCAACTCTCATGGTAGTCCATCAAATTCACAACCAATCACCCAAAACTACTTCTACATGTATAAGGATGATTTCTAATGTTCCTAACACATCAAGTCTTTGCATAATTCAGTCAAGAACTGATTAAAACTTTTATCATTAAAAACCCTAGTTTTTTGTATTTTTTTCAAAGGTTCAACCACAAACCCAACTTTAAATCAGTGAAAACAAGTGAAATATGATTTGAATTCAAAGTCCTCTACATCTATAATTTCATCTACATGAAATCCTATCCCAACATGCATTAAATTCATTATTCTTCCAAAGAATTTATTTGCAATCAAATTATTTATCAATCCCTACACATGGATATTATAACTTTAATTTAATTTTGCAATAAACCACTTGCCTTGATTACTGTAGAGTATGATTTCGTGAAGAAGGTAATGAATATGTATGTTTCCTCTTCAAATCTCCACTCCTTAGGTGCTTAGGGTGCAAGAATGCCTTCCAAACTCTAAGAATTCTCCTTAAGCCTTTTGGGAATGGTTCTTCTCTTCTCTCTAATGGCCTCTCTAGGTTTTGTGAGTTACAAACGCTAACCCACAATCCAAACTATCATATATAGGCTTTAATTTTCGTAGGTCATTTATCCTTTATTTTTAAAATGACTAACATGCCCCTATTAGATGCAGTTTGGTCCAAAATCGACCTGGGACCCAAACTATACCCCTGGGTACACTATTCTGACTATTTCAACCTTATCGAAGTCATCCGTGACCTCTAAATCATCATACGAGTAACTAAAAATATATTTATCATTTCTCACCTCAAACTAATCTACACGCGACTCCCGATGAGATAAATTAAAATACGTACATATCACTCGCTATGTTGTATAATAATAACCATTTATTATTTACTATTCACACTCAGTAAATTTCATCAAAATATTAATCAGTATCTATCTCTCGATTAATATTTAATTATCCATTTATTAAATAATTGACATTAAGTTACTCCACTCGTGTAACTTAAATAAAACGTATTTTCCTAATTAATTTTTGAATTAATTAAATTAAAGATACGTAGAAATACGGGGTATTACAGGGGCGTGGAATAAGGTCATCCCCCTAACTGGTTTATATCAAATCAACTATAATGGTGTGTTTGATTGTCCATATATTCCATTAAAAACAAAAATTTTCTATCAATTATCTATCTTTTTAGGTGTATGATAACAAATTTTTGCATGAAACCATTTTCCATGAAAATAGGTCACGTGACCCATAATTAAAAAAAAAGAATTGGAAATCAATTCCCCACTGCCCCCAAAGAATTGGATTCCAAGCGAAATTATATCACTTAACCTATGTCCAATCGTTTATCTTTCAACTCTCTCTCCATTTTCTCCAAAATAACTATCGGCCATGTTTTTTTGTTGCTGTTGATCGTCCTCACCACTTTTATGCACATCTGCATTTTTATGTTTTGATCTCTCTGTCTCTCACACACATCCAGTCTACACCAAGAAAATTGAAGACTGATACACTCACACACACACACACACACACACACACACACATTGTGATTAAATTTAAAGGATGCATTTTTACAACTTACTTGATGGATTGGAGAGGGTGATATTAGTAATTTTAATGGGCATTTAAAGAAATTTCTACAAATTACAGTTTATAAATATCATTAGTAGACAATTATGTCGAATTTATTCTAAGCATTTTAATACTTTAGTTTATATTACTATTATTATAATGGCATGGGTATTACGCTGTAAATGTTAAAAGTTGAATAATATTTATTTTTTTAATTTTAAATTTAAAACTTTGCAAAAAATAAAACTTTTATTTATATAACTGTCATGAGCCTTTTATTTTCTAATCGAAAAATAATGCTAATCAAACAACAAAAGATACTAGATTTTGCAATTGAAAAATAAAAGAAATTAAACAACCACTAGAATTTTTTTTCATGGAAAATATTTTCCTACAACAGTTTTCAATGAATCAATTCTTTTTAATTCATTTTTCAACTTTGCAATCAAGCGCACCCTAATATCAGGTTAGTTGGCAAATGCCAGTATGTATAGCTTTTAAATTACATCAATTAGTATATACATGTTAAAATCATTATTAATTAAATGTTCATTTAAGGAACATGATATCTCATAGGAAAAATATGTTAAATAACAGTCTATAACGTTGTTTTCAAAAGTTTGTGTACTTTATAATATTTTTTTACATAAGACTTGAGAGGGGTTAGAAGATTTTTGTTACTTTTCTTTTTCCCTTTTTTGGGGTGCTATAGGGATTAGAAAATTTCAATGATTAAAAGGGATGCATTTCATCCCTGAACTTTACCCCGTTTTTTATTTTACCACCCGAACTTTTAATTTTGGCATTTAACCCTATGGACTTCCTAAACGACTGCAAGTAACCCCCTACTATTAACGCCATTAATTTTTGGACGGAAAGTGGGTCATGTACGTGGCATGTGACCTTTTAAATAGGTATTTTAGTATTTGACATCATGTATTAGAAAAGAAAAAAGAAACCATATTATCTAAGTCTTCTCATTCACTTTCACTTTCTCTCTCTCTCTTTCACACTCTCTCTCTCCTATGAAAGCCAAGCAAGAAGCCATGCCTCCCTCCCCCCCCCCACCAAGACCCTCCAGCCCCTCACCCCTCCCGCCCCCTCCACTACCCTTATCCCTCCTCTCTCTTCATCTTCGTCACACACATACGCACGAAAATACTCATACACACAAACACAAGTAAATCTGCACACACAAACACAAACACATCTACATGAATTTATTTTGGATTTGTTGGAATAGAAAATGGGTTTTTAAACTTGGAGCTTTTTTGAAATGGGTAGTTGGGTTTGGGTATTGTGTTTGTT
The DNA here is from genome assembly GCA_949130495.1 of Sambucus nigra. Lineage (NCBI taxonomy): Eukaryota > Viridiplantae > Streptophyta > Magnoliopsida > Dipsacales > Adoxaceae > Sambucus > Sambucus nigra. Next base: position 358,610,236 of record OX422213.1, on the reverse strand, counting down.
GAAATGGATAGTGAAAATGCAGGGGTTATATGGATTTAATTGTATCTTAGGTTAAACACACAAATATCCAATTTTTAATCAGATTTTATCTTGATTGGAATTAAGTGTGCGTAAAAGATAATGTACAAAGTAGATATGCTAAATTAAAATCAAACCAAACAGAAGAAGAGATAAGGAAAAACCCCTTTCAGACAAAACCTATATTTCAGCACTGTTTTAGAATTAACAGACATAAGACGACTTACAGACCACTTAGAGATCAAATAAGTATAATACGATGTTGGTTTTTAAGTCTTTAACTAAAAGTGATGTAGACTAACACCACCCATAGGAACCAACTCTTCCTTCGATATTCTCAGGATGTGGAATCCTTTCTTCTTCAGCTGTAAATTCGTAACTCCAAAAAAGTCAATCGTAGAGTAAAATCTACTAGGGTTTGATGTAGTGTATAGAACGTGGGTTTGACAGACTCAATAAATCATTCTAGGGATGAAGATAATTTAAAAAATAAAGGTTGTTTTATGAAACAAAACTTGTGGAATAGGTATAGAATTTTGTTTTCGCCAAAAGATCTTAAAAATAAGATCATAAGAGTTCTTATTATAGAGAAACATGATTTTCGAGGTAACAAATAGATTCAAATGAAAATGGAACTTTCGAAATAAAACCACAGTTTCTTTCTAATGAGGTCTAATCTTGCTTGAACGAAAGTCCTAGCTCATTCGAACGAGCTTCCAAAGTACTTTCAACGAGGTTAAATATGTCAAACAAAGACTATACGTTAAAAGCTCGTTACAAGATCATTTTAATAACTTACGCACTTCGTTCCAGCGAAATTACAACCTCATTCGAAATAGCACAATGTCTCGTTCTGATGAGATATCAATCTCATTCCAACAATAAAAAAAAAAACGTTTGAAAATTATTTTTATAAAAATGCCTCGAGTAAAAAAAGTTGTTCATGACGATTCCAATGGCTTGAATGTCGAAAATGATGCTCGGTCACCAACATGTCTTCAAAGATCGTGGAAGCATATGCGGACGTAGTGTTTAGTGTGTAACGTGATACGTCAAATTATCTAAACTATGAGAAATTATAAAATCTTGCTCTTACGATAGTGGGTTTCTCTTTCTTGGTTTTTTTTTTTGGGATTTAATGGGAAGGAAAATGGTATTTGAATCTAAGGCTTTTTTTTAAATGGACGTTTGGAATTTGAAGAATAAGGATTTTTGAAAATGGGTGTTGGATTTCTCTCATAGCCATTTTTTTTGTTTGAAATAGGTTTTTTTGTTGCAATTAATTTTGTTATTTGTTGGATTTTTTTTTGCAATTTTTTTAACTGAATTAATTTTTTTTGTTTGTTTGAAATAATTTATTTCACTTTTTTTTCTTTCACTGAATATCATTTGTTTTTGTTGGAAAAGAGTTTTTCTCCCTATAGGAAATCAATTTTCTTTGTTGAAAATCATTTTTTCCCAAATTTTTTATTGCTAAAACTGAGTCTTTCTTTTTAATGGAAATTATTTTTTTATTTGTTGGAAATCATTTTATTTGCTGGAAATCAATTTCTTATTGCTTGAAATCAATTTTTTATTGCTCGCAATCATTTTTTATTATTGGAAATCATATTTTTAGTTTTGAAATCAATTTTTATTGCTAAAAATAATTTTTTATTGCTAAAAATTATTTTTTTTGTTCGAATTCAATTTTGTATTGCTCAAAATCATTTGTTTTGTTGGAAATCAATTTTTTTTTTAGTAGAAATCAGTATTTTTTTAGTTGGAAATAATTTATTTCCGAATTTAATTGGAAAAAATAATATTTTTTAGATTTTTTGAATGATTTTTTAATTTATATTTATTTTCGTTATTTTGAGATTTTTAAAATATTTTCTCTAATTTCAAATTTTTTAACTATTTTTCTATAATTTTGATATTTTTAAATGACTTTTATATTATTTTGGACAAAAATATCCTCGTGAACATGGCATGAAGCCTACTTTTCACTTCAAAAATTGCGATGTTGCAATTGTATTATTACTTACAGTCGTTTAGGAAGTTTAGAGAGTTAAATGTCGAAATTGAAATTTCGGGTGACATAGTGAGAAACAGGGTAAAATTCTGGAGGAAAAATGTAATTAACCAATTATTAAATCAACAAGAGAAACTATGCAGGGAACGTCTATCAAATCAAACTCAAACCTTATTTCCCTAAATTGTGGAGATTTTTGAATTGACTCTCTAAATTCATGACCCCTAGCCAATGTAGTTCTTATTTGGTTTGTGTGTGATATGAATAGAACCACTCAATTATAAATAATTGATGGGGGTAGGAGTGTCCTTCGATCAGATTTGGACCGTACGTATATCAATACATATTCATTTATTAAGAAATTTATCAGAGCATACCAGAGTTGGATCCTATAACCGATCTTTACAACTCTAATCCATTTACATCAGATATTGTCTGGACCTATATTAAAAATATTATATGCATAATTCTTTTAATAAATATAATAATAACTTTAATAATAAAGAAAATAAAATTAATGGTCCATTTATTAGATAGGAAAATTTGTTATTCCTTTCTTTTCCCTGGCCACTACCAATTAATCTTCTAAAAGAAAGCCTTATTTTGATCTATCGTGACCTGAGAAGGAAAAATGTAACTTTAATTCGTTTCTCACTTAGGTGAGAAGTTTAAGCATCAATTTGAGAAACTAGTAATAATATCTAAGAAATGAAACCCAGTTTCAGTGGTGCTAGTGGTATATATCTAATTTTCAATTAATTTTTTTTAGGTGGTGGTTTTTCGAATAGTTTTATTTCCATACACTGTAAACAATCGCTGCAAATGGTTTATAGTCCGTATAGCAGAGAAAGAAAGACGTACCACCTCCATGATCCATGCAACCTAACGCGTATGGATTATTGAAACACAATCAACAAAACATGCTTTGGTCATCAAGCTAGTAAAGAACTACTTCCGCATGATCTAAGGAGATTTTTGAACAGGCCATGTGGTTTCCATGTTACTGTTGTGGATAACTCGTGTCTTGACTTATTGACTACTAAGGCTTATCCATTATAAAATTTTATTTTTGGGCCATTTTCGATTTAAGATTTACTAGCATGCAACCCGCACGATGCGTGGACGCTCTAATTTGAATCTGTTCACATTAGGGGTGTAAAACAGACGGATACGGAGCGAATACCATAGTATACACATCCGTATCCGCTATTCGTATCCGTATCCGTATCTGTATCCGCCCGGATAATAATTTCAGCTATCCATATCCGTATCCTCTCGAATTTTCGAGATTCGAATAATATCCATATCCATTTTTATTGTTTAAGATACATTAAGATACACATAGCGTATTAAACACTAGTTTAATCAATGAATTAAATATATAATTTTTCATTCCATGTAAGATATAGAGAATGTGTAAAGTATCAAATTAAATTATAAAAGAAGGTTCGAGCAAAAGTACTAACCTTTAATGTGCATTTTTTTATTCAATTGCGAGCCATTGAATTTTGTATCCTCTTCAGTTTCTCCAATGATTGAATAAAAATGAAATGAAGGGCCATCTTACCTGAAAAGTATAACTTAATTAAAATATTAACGGAGAAAACAAAGAATATATTACAATAAAGAAGGGATATTATTTTTTACCCCTTATGTTCCAGAAGTGTGTCATTATCATCTCCTTTCCTTTGTATCCTTGTCGAATTAAGCATTAATGTAATCACAACTCGTAAGTTAGTAGTAATGCATAAAGATAAATTAAGACATTAATTGTTTGAATATACTAATTCACCCAAATAAAACTTCACCAATATATTGTACTAAAAAAAGAAATCCATGAGTTTAATAATACATGTAACATAAGTTTTTGTAATATATAAAAGTTTTGCCTTAATTTTATTTGGCATCACCATACATTCATTCATTTACAAAATCTCATAGCAGGTCACCATACATTCATTCATTTACAAAAATAGTAGGTCACCATACAAAATCTCATAACAGACTAGTTGAGATGGACTTTGGCTTTGTTCATTCATTTATTTGGCATCACTATATTTCACCATAAAAAATATCAGATGATTCAGAGATTATGAAATCGTACAAAAATGTAGCCACCGGACAAAAATGAAACTATACAGGTTCGGACAAAAATTGTACAAAAAGCGTACATAAAAAGATAGCAGATATTATGAATGTGAAACCATACAAAAGAAGAGATTATGAATGTGAAACTATACAAAGGAAATAATAAAAGCAGGTCACCAAGAAATTATAAAAGCATGTCACCATACAAGAGAAATTACATGAATGTGAAACTATACAAAAGCAGGTCACCATACAAAAGATTTAGAAACTATTGTTGGCTAAAATAGCAGGTCACCGTTATTCATTGGACCAACTGATTCAGATTTAGAAATCGTTCATATACCTTTTGTTATCTAGAAGAGGCGTCAGGCGATCAACACTGGACCAACTCATCGGAGGGGTTAGACGGGCAGCGGTGCAGAGGGGCAACATTGAACCAACTGATCGGAGGGTCAGCGTAGAGGCGTAGAGCAGGGAAGAGCCTAAGGGATTTTGGGAAATGGGGGAAAACTGATTTACCGTGTGTTTTGTTTGTTAGGTTAGGATTATAGGTTACATTTTTAAAGTTTTCATAATTATACTTATGCCCAACTTTTATTTTAAGTTTAGTTTAGATCTATAATATTATATAACTAATATTGTAAACGTATGTTAAATGGATAACGATATCCTGTAAAAAGGATATCCGGTAAAATGGATATTCCACATCGGATACGAATTATCCATGTCGGATACTACTACTATCCGTATCCGTATCCATTTTCTCGGATATTTTTATAGATTATCCATTTTCGTATCCATTTTCATTTTTTCGGATAAATATCTGCAAATTCGGATTCGGATATCGGACGGATGCGGATTTTTGAATATTCGTTTACATCCCTAGTACACATGCATGTTAAAATCACCATTGACAAATAATTTTGACTATTATAATTCATATTCCGCATGAACGAATAATAAAATGATAAAACCTTCATTTTGAAGAATAATTGTTAAAATTACATTGCGAAATAGTGCGAAGGAATTGTTAATACAATGATGTTTCATTTTTATATCCCCCAATTTCATAAGGCAGACTATAATTGCTCGAACACATATAATATTGAAAGTTTCATGAGGGCGATCGGATATCATTTCCATTTCTTGATCATTTTCTCTAGTAAATTGTAAGATAGAATCACCACTAATTTGTAATTCACACCAATGAGAAGTTTGCCCATTCTCCCGCTTGTTGAGCATTTTCTTGAAGTTTGAATCATGCAACAACATATGTTTTGTGATAGTGTTAGATGCCGATGAGGGATGCCGTGAATGTGGGGGCTAAGATGCCTGAGAGGGATGTCATGCTTGTAGGTTGTGAAAAGCAGGAGTGTTCTACTGATGAGATCAACGTTGTTGATAAGATCTAAGATGGTATGTGTGACAACCCGCGATCCGAGATAAGGGGTGGCCAGCCCGATACTCAAATGTAACAGGAATCATGGACATATATATCCTCAGCATCAACAAAAAAAACTGAATATACGGGAAAACCACCCAATATATAAAAAAACGGGTTGCCAAAATGTGTAAACTTTTAAATAAGCAGCTAAGAAAACTAAATTTCAGCAACCCGATCTGATAAACAAGTGTGATTCCACAAGAATATATATATATTACCACTAAAATGATAGAAAACAAATGGACCGAATAAGCTGTCGGTCCACAGCTACAACGAATACCGTACAACGCTATAATATCTTATGTAAGACATTCATTAATCAAATATCAAAGTTTGGGCCACTCGCCCGAGTTACAACCCGGAATTATCTAGAATAACAAGAATGAAAGCGTCTAATACAACGTCCTGTAATAACCCGCAAAATCTTACAGCTCGTCAAAGGCAAAGGAAGGGGAACACCAAAACGGGCGTCCTTGCGGTGGAGCACCTGAGCAGATACAATCATATATGCAACAAGGAAAGTAAACCGGTCAGGGCCGGGTTTTATATGATTACCAGAAGAAATAAAAGAATGATAGAAATGAACAGTTATGCATAAATAAGGATGATAATATGACAATGACATTTCAACTAATTATGAAATGAAAAATGGAAAATGCAATGCCTACATAAAAGAAAGAAAAGCAAGTAATATAAATTTAAAACCTTTACTCAGTAATCCAATTACCATATCCTTCTTACATTCCTTAATAGGAATTAAAAGCCATTTGTTTGGTTTGCAATAAGAAGGTATAATTTCCTTTCATTTATTAACTTCCAAAGTTAATTATCTTACCATAACATCTTTCCATTCCTTAATAGGAATATCATTAATATCCAGTGCTCTTTATGGCACATATCTTATTAGTCTCATTTCCCGTGCTCTTTATGGCACGTATCATGCTCTTTATGGCATATATCCATCAAGTCCCACTTGATGCAGAAAAGTTATATTCATATACACATAACGATTCTAAGACCGCCCCTCCGAGTTTCCCCACTGGGCGCGCCCCTAAATGACCATCATCTTCCAGGGCCTATCTATACAAGACAACCTGGGATCATAACGCAACGTCGGGAAGCGGACATATGCCTGCGGGAAAGTCAGGACCACACCCGAAATCCCCTAACCAGCACAGAAAATATACAAAACCCAGCATATGGCCTAGGACTATATCCACCCTGCATTCACTAGCCAGGGGGCATCACCAAGCGCGCGAACTTGCCTTATGATGTCGTTTAGAGAGGTGTGTTTAAGTAAATTAGCATTTACCATATTTTATCTCATTTTCATTTCCAAGTTTCCATTTTCAATATCCATGTGTTTGGTCCTTTTTATTCGAACCTTGCATAATTAAACAACCGGGTTCATTTTATTCGAACCCATCAAAATTTACATAGTTCGGGTCCATAATAGAGAAATCTATCATCCTTAAACCAATTGGGTTCATTTTATGCGAACCTAATTCCCATCGAATATTTTAATTAATATTCCTCAATATATCAGTCCCAACAACTCTCCAAATGATCATTATGATCCTAATAATCCTCAAAGTTCATCTAACTTTGATAAGCCCCTAAGTCTCCAAGTTAGGGCATCTAACCCCCATCCACTTATTAGGATGCACAAAGAGAGTGATGCCTCAACATCACTTAAGACAACCCTTTCCCCCGAACTTAACCCCAAGTGAAACCCATTCAACACTAGGGCACCAACCAACTCCACTAGGACTCTAAAGGTCAAGGTTTACTTCATTCAAGAAGGGTCCTAAGTACCTATGGGAAGAAAAGAGTTTGAAAAAAACAAAAGTAGGAAGTTAGGTGAGAAAACAGGGGACCGATCGACCGGTCCCAAGACCGCGGTCGACCGCGTCTCAAAATTTTGCCTCGGCAGAAAAGCAGAAAGTTCAATCCGGACGAGCCGGTCGACCGGTAGGGGACCACGGTCGACCGTGCCCTCAAATTCATGCCTTTGAAAGAAAGCAGTGTGCCCTCCTCCGAAGGCCCGGTCGACCAGTCTGGTAACCGCGGTCGACCGGCCATAGCAGACCTAGCCTCCCTATTTCTTCTTCCAACAACCAAATCCATAACATTTAATGGAACTAATACTCCACAATATGTCTAAGTACTATCATCAACAACATTTATCATCCAAATCACTTTCTAAGGGTTAATACCCAAATAATTTAACAAACCCCTAACTAAACTAAATCATAACAATCCATAACAAATCATGCTAATAAATCCACTTAAATCACATTATAGCAAGTAAATTACTTGCCTTGATCTTGCAAATTCAGATTTGATTTGGTGGAGGCTACAATCTAAGCTCCAATCTCCCTTTTCTCTAAAGTTCTCTTCTTTCTCCTTTCTCTCTCTCTCTCTCTCTAGGGCTCAATTAGAAAAAGAAATGGAAGAAAAGAAATGGGGTCGGGGACTTAAACGTGGCTTAAATCTGAAAAGCCCACTTAAGTGGCTAATACGAGATAAAATGGTACACACTACACATTTAAGCTATAACCAGTAAAAAATGCTCGAAATGCCAAAATACAATATGACACTTATTTTGACTGTCTCGCACCTACCGGGACTAACTACACCCTCCAAATTATCATTTGGAAATTTTATAACTCATTTTAAGTTCCGGTTTCTCATTAAACCAAAATGTCATTTAATTATTATGACACAATAAATCACAACATGGATATTTTTACCTACTCATCAGGTAATCATACAACATTTAAGTAAATATTAACCTTTTTCATAATAAATTAATATTTACTCAACATCCATCATTTTATAATTAATTACTACACCTAGTAAATAAATATAAAATAGGCTATCAAAAGTGAGGGTTGTTGCACACTCCCCCCCCCCCCCCTAGGAGGGAATTTTGCCCCCAAAATTCAGGCATACCTCACAAGAAGAAATGCGGATACTTTTCACGCATGTCATCCTCGCGTTCCCATGTCGATTCCTCGACACTATGGTGACTACCTTGCGACCTTACTAAAGGTACTACCTGAGATCATAATCGCTGGTCACTACGCTCTGAAATAGCAACTGACTACTCCTCATAAGGAACGGCAAGTTGCATACCAAAAACTTCGAAAGAAATGTGCCTAAAGGCACCATCACATCCCTCGTACTACCTTACAGAAGAGATATGGATCACATCATGAACTTGCTGCAAATATTCTAGTAGAGCAAGTTGATAAGCTACCGGACCCACCTTAACATATATAGGAAAGGTCTAACGTAACGCGGTGCAAGTTTTCCTTCTACTCCAAATACTTAATGCCATTCATAGGCGATACTCGCACCAACACTTGGTCTATCGACCTCAATCTCCACATGTCTTCTCCCCGCATTGACATAACTCTTTCGTCAATCTTAGTTATACAAAAGAGATTCCGAATGAGCTCAATTTTCGAAGAAGTACCTCGGATTTGTCCAGGTCCGAGAGACTTATCATCTCACACCTTTAACCAACAAGTGGGAGATCCCCAAGGCCCACGATACAAGGCTTTATAAGTCGCCATCCCAATAGTGAATCGATATAAATTATAATAATCGAATTCAACCAGTGGAAGACACCGTTCCAGACTATACTTGAAGTCAAGCACGCACATAAGGAGTATATGCCCCAACATAAGGTTTACCCCTTCTGACTGGCCATCTGTGGAAAAATGATAAGAAACACTTAACCATAATTCGATTCCCATGGCTTGGAAATTTTCCACAAATAGGAAATAAACATTCTATTTCAGTCGGAAACTAAAATCAAGGGCACCCCATGAGGTCCAACAACCTTTCCATTGCCCGGCCACTACTATTAGCGGCGCATATCTTGACACATCTCATCGTTACCCGGGTGAACCGTAACCTTAGAACCATGAGATTCCACCAAATTTGCCTTTCTCAAGTCCTTCTCATATGGGGCACAAATTCTCTTATGGAAACTCACCCCACCCTCAAGGTGCTAAGAGCAGAGTTCTGTTTCCCAAATTAACAACTTGTATATGTGGTCTTAACCACCCCTGTCTCTCCTACGACATCTTGCAATAAAGTGTTGCTCGCACGAAAGACTAAATTCTACCCAAGAAGTAGCATCTCCCTTCCTATACGGCGATCACCCCACTATGAATTTTAATTCAAGCATGGGATAATAATTCCAACAAGTTTAGACTTATGAAGTGCATAAACAATATATCTATGCTCCAGCATTATCGCTCCCCATCCTGGCAGAGGCTTATCCATTGAATCCACCCTCGAGCTTAACTACATGGGCTCAGAAGTGAAAGTCAATTCACCTATCTCTCTCTGAAAGCTAGGCGCCATCTTAATATTCTAACTTCAAGTGGCCTCATCTCCTTTGTCGCAACCAAGAAAAACTTCTCGAAATCTCCTACTTCTCGTTACTAGGAAATCAATCCCTTATGGAGCTAACACACAATCTAATCGTGATCAACTCCCGACATCCCTCCTAAACTAAAGTCACATACCAAGGGCCTTACATCCAAACAATCCTAAAGTCAACCAACCTACACTGTATCCTATCTAAGTCGTATACGTTTAATACTAAGTATATCCCTAGTGCCCAAGACCTTTCTCAACTTCCGACATTTGCTCGGTTTCGTGCGTGGGACGTCTCTCCGAAGCAAAATCCAAACAAGGAACCCTCCCGTTACACTACTACCTCGCATTGTCGGTCATCAAGATATACAGGTCTAAGACACATGTTCGGGACCGAAAAGATTCTACCTATATACATTACCAATCAAATAACTAAAATTTTACAAATCAAGTATTCACTTTTCATAAAGCCTTATATATATATATATATATATATATATATATATCATTTTAGATAGCCTTCTTATCAAGGCATAACCCGAAGTCTAAATCCAACTTCGCATCCCAGTCTCCCTCGCATCGTTTAGAGGAGAGAACTGTATACAGTGCTTCTAATTGCACTTCAATAGCCATTAATCACTCTTCTACATGATTCTCAGCTAAACCTTACAACCAACAAAAAAAATAAAAGTAAAAAGAAAATAAAACAAAATAAAATAAAATCAACTAAAAGAAGTAAGAACAACATCTCTCCCCTTCCAACGTCGTCGAGGCTCACGAGTGGAGCGTCCCGCAAAAGCGGAATCCAAACAAGGAACCCCTCCTATACGCTACTACTCGACTTTATCGGTCGTGGAGAGAAAGCATATCAATCACCTCATACCCGACCATGTCAAGGAAGAGTAAATCGGCCTCTAAGCACAAAGTACCATAATACATCCCTATGTATATACGAACAAGAAATTGAGCGAACCATCACTCGTAGAAAACTCAACACTAGTAAAAATACTCTCAGCAGATTTTATCAAATCTGTAGCCTAAGAAGAACTTATAAAACAAATGAGCGCGTAACGCCCGCATCGAATAACACGTAACTCAAGTACCTTCGAAATAAAACTTACCCATAATAGTAGGTAATGCTAACAAAGCTAGAGGGAGTATAACCTCCCGAATTTATCAAACTCTTCCATACAGTAGTTGTCCCTGCTGCATGGGAACAATCGGATCAGGTACCTGAGGTAGGAAATAAACACGCGGCTGTTGCGGAGCCCTAGCAATTGACCCCCAACCAACCGAGGATACTCCAAATAGTAGTGACCCGTCTCCCCATCTAGGAAGCACCGTCCCTTCATGTCCTCTCGACCTCGACCCCTTTCTCTAAACTAGGAAACACTTTGGCCCAGATGGTCCTTACCTCCATGACCATCCCGACCCCTAAGTGTGAAGCATCCTTACCGTGGCTAACGTCATTGCCACCCGTATTAAACTCTCGAATCGTTGTCTTTTAGACGAAGCCCCTTATCGAGGTCCCCTCTCTTTCTGCTTACTACCCGCAGATTGGGATGAGGGAAATGCTCCTCCTCAAATCCCAGGTTCTTCAAGCTTTCCTGCTTGCCCACGACAGTTGCTTTCTTGCTACCCGGTGTATATAACCAATGCTCATGGCAATGGGATGAGGCTACATTCATACCCTCACCAAAAGTTTGTGAGGTTGGATAACCCAGCAATTATTGTCGGATTCTTTAGTTTAGACCTCCCATAATCTTTGAGATCTTCCTATCTTTCGGAGTCGCCTCATCCGGGATAAAACTCACTAACCGGGTAAACTCCTCTACATATTCCACCACAGGTCTCTCTCCATGCACAACACCCTGGAGCTTCTTCTCATCTCCCTAAGAACTGCGGGAGGAATGTACTCACGATCAAACAAAGCCCAGGACTCAGTGATAGACATTGTGTCTCTCTGCTCTGATGCGGTTATAATTTCCTACCAGTATAACGCAGATTCGACTAAGTTAAAAATGGCAAGGACTTGTTCCTTTCCTCGCTACATTCTATCATTCGAAGGTGGCGTTGCACATCCCGTTTCCATTTATTGGCTTTAATAACATCCATACCTCCCTCGAATTCCGGGGAATTTCCCTCTTGAAAGGAATCCTAAACCCTTTTTCCCACAAAAAGGTCCTATAGGAGCTTGAACATCATGAGTCCCTGGGAGTTATGTGGACCACTGCGGTCCAGGCGGTGATAACCATTTGAGCTACAGCGTTTGCTACATCCGTAGCGTTAACGATCCCTTGTGGAGGCGATGGTGAATCCACCCCTTCTTCTACAACCCTATTACGTCTCTCAGAGCGACCTCTCAAGGTGGCGTTTGAGATGAAGAAACAATTGAGTTACAATTTTATCTATCCCGCAAAAGATCGCAAACATAAATGACTACACAGTCCTAACCTTAGGCTCTATATCAAACAACGCTACGGTAGAACATGGCGAATACACATAGATCCTAAAGACTCTAGAACCTGATGCTCTGATACCATCTGTGACAACCCGCGATCCGAGATAAGGGGTGGCCAGCCCGATACTCAAACGTAACAGGAATCATGGACAGATATCATCCTCAGCATCAATAAAAAAAACTGAATATATATGGGAAAACCACCCAATATATCAGAAAACGGGTTGCCAAAATGTGTAAAATTTTAAATAAGTAGTTAAGAAAACTAAATTTAAACAACCCGATCTGATAAACAAGTGTGATTCCACAAGAATATATATATATTACCACTAAAACGATAGAAAACAAATGGACCGAATAAGCTGTCGGTCCACAGCTACAACGAATACCGTACAACGCTATAATATCTTATGTAAGACATTCATTAATCAAATATCAAAGTTTGGGCCACTCGCCCGAGTTATAACCCAGAATTATCTAGAATAACAAGAATGAAAGCGTCTAATACAACGTCCTGTAATAACCCGCAAAATCTTACAGCTCGTCAAAGGCAAAGGAAGGGGAACACCAAAACGGGCGTCCTTGCGGTGGAGCACCTGAGCAGATACAATCATATATGCAACAAGGAAAGTAAACCGGTTAGGGCCGGGTTCTATATGATTACCAGAAGAAATAAAAGCATGATAGAAATGAACAGTTATGCATAAATAAGGATGATAATATGACAATGACATTTCAACTAATTATGAAATGAAAAATGGAAAATGCAATGCCTACATAAAAGAAAGAAAAGCAAGTAATATAAATTTAAAACCTTTACTCAGTAATCCAATTACCATATCCTTCTTACATTCCTTAATAGGAATTAAAAGCCATTTGTTTGGTTTGCAATAAGAAGGTATAATTTCCTTTCATTTATTAACTTCCAAAGTTAATTATCTTATCATAACATCTTTCCATTCCTTAATAGGAATATCATTAATATCAAGTGCTATTTATGGCACATATCTTATTAATCTCATTTCCCATGCTCTTTATGGCACGTATCATGCTCTTTATGGCATATATCCATCATGTCCCACTTGATGCAGAAAAGTTATATTCATATACACATAACGATTCTAAGACCGCCCCTCCGAGTTTCCCCACTGGGCGCGCCCCTAAATGACCATCATCTTCCAGGGCCTATCTATACAAGATAACCTGGGATCATAACGCAATGTCGGGAAGCGGCCATATGCCTGCGGGAAAGTTAGGACCACACCCGGAATCCCCTAACCAGCGCAGACAATTTACAAAACCCCGCATATGGCCTAGGACTATATCCACCCTGCATTCACTAGCCAGGGGGTATCAACAAGCGCTCGAACTTCCCTTATGATGTCGTTTAGAGAGGTGTGTTTAAGTAAATTAGCATTTACCATATTTTATCTCATTTTCATTTCCAAGTTTCCATTTTCAATATCCATGTGTTTGGTCCTTTTTATTCGAACCTAGCATAATTAAACAACCGGGTTCATTTTATTCGAACCCATCAAAATTTACATAGTTCGGGTCCATAATAGAGAAATCTATCATCCTTAAACCAATTGGGTTCATTTTATGCGAACCTAATTCCCATCGAATATTTTAATTAATATTCCTCAATATACCAGTCCCAACAACTCTCCAAATGATAATTATGATCCTAATAATCCTCAAAGTTCATCTAACTTTGATAAGCCCCTAAGTCTCCAAGTTAGGGCATCTAACCCCCATCCACTTATTAGGATGCACAAAGAGAGTGATGCCTCAACATCATTTAAGACAACCCTTTCCCCCGAACTTAACCCCAAGTGAAACCCATTCAACACTAGGGCACCAACCAACTCCACTAGGACTCTAAAGGTCAAGGTTTACTTCATTCAAGAAGGGTCCTAAGTCCATATGGGAAGAAAAGGGTTTAAAAAAAAACAAAAGTAGGAAGTTAGGTGAGAAAACAGGGAACCGGTCGACTGGTCCCAAGACCGCGGTCGACCGCGTCTCAAATTTTTGCCTTAGCAGAAAAGCAAAAAGTTCAATCCGGATGAGCCGGTCGACCGGTAGGGGACCGCGGTCGACCGCGCCCTCAAATTCATGCCTTTGAAAGAAAGCAGTGTGCCCTCCTCCGAAGGCCCAGTCGACCGGTCTGGTAACCGCGGTCGACCGGCCATAGCAGACCTAGCCTCCCTATTTCTTCTTCCAACAACCAAATCCATAACATTTAATGGAACTAATACTCCACAATATGTCTAAGTACTATCATCAACAACATTTATCATCCAAATCACTTTCTAAGGGTTAATACCCAAATAATTTAACAAAACCCTAACTAAACTAAATCATAACAATCCATAACAAATCATGCTAATAAATCCACTTAAATCACATTATAGCAAGTAAGTTACTTGCCTTGATCTTGCAAATTCAGATTTGATTTGGTGGAGGCAACAATCCAAGCTCCAATCTCCCTTTTCTCTAAAGTTCTCTTCTTTCTCCTTTATCTCTCTCTCTCTCTCTCTCTCTAGGGCTCAATTAGAAAAAGAAATGGAAGAAAAGAAATGGGGTTGGGGACTTAAACGTGGCTTAAATGTGAAAAGCCCACTTAAGTGGCTAATACGCGATAAAATGGTACGCACTACACATTTAAGCTATAACCAGTCAAAAATGCCCGAAATGCCAAAATACAATATGGCACTTATTTTGACTGTCTCGCACCTACCGGGACTAACTACACCCTCCAAATTATCATTTGGAAATTTTATAACTCATTTTAAGTTCCGGTTTCTCATTAAACCAAAATGTCATTTAATTCTTATGACACAATAAATCACAACATGGATATTTTTACCTACTCATCAGGTAATCATACAACATTTCAGTAAATATTAACCTTTTTCATAATAAATTAATATTTACTCAACATCCATCATTTTATAATTAATTACTACACCTAGTAAATAAATATAAAATAGGCTATCAAAAGTGAGGGTTGTTACAGTATGTTCTGCTGTGAGAGATAGATGCCAGAGAGTGAGGTATCAATGCCGATGTCATGGGACGCCGACATAGAATTGATTGCCTCGGAGAACTTCACATCGTTTGCTGTGATAGAGGCCTTGTGAATCCCCCTGTGCCGTAATCGTGCCCTCAAAGTCTACTACCTGGACTAGATCATATAAGTGGTATAATTGAGTATATAAATAAATGCATAAACTTAAGTAGAACTAGTTATATTTTTCTCAAGTTGTAGTATAGTAACTCATCAGGGTTCTGCACGTTTGGACTTGTATGAGGTCCTTAGCTAACAACATACAAAAGTTGCATTTTGAGTTATCAATTAAAGATGTATTTTCGTTTTTTGGTGCAAATTATCAAAAAATTATTGTTAAAGGTTCATCATCGTCAATTATATGGTTAATCTATCCAAACATATTTATAGATTTACTTACACGTAGAAGTCTGGTAGAGTTGCAAGTGCATGTTGCATATGGAATCATGAAAAATCCTAAATTCATTGTGTGTTTTTCAAGAAATCTTGAGAATTGAACAAAAATTTAACTTTTGTAAAACCAAATTAAAAAATTGGTCAATTCAATAATTGAATTTATTCAATTTGCACTAATTAATTTGTGTAACAATGAGCATCATAGAGCAACCCTAATTCCATGTAAGTTACCTTAGATATGGACATAGCATGTTCTTCACAAATATACCTCATTGTTGTTCTTTGCTCTAGTTGTCGCACGTATTGCCATTGATAATTGGAGCCTTTCCTCTTCATTTTATATTGAGGAATTCGTGGTATTATGCACTATCAATGAGGCACATCCTAAATGACTAAATAAATAATATAATATTGTTGCATAATATGTTTTGAACTGTGTTATTAAATTAAATTTGTAAACCAAACATTAGAATACACTATCAAACTTTACTTGGTAAATATATCAGAAACTGCAAGTGTAGCATTGTTTATTCAGCATGTTGCATAATGTATGAGTCTATTATTGGAATTGTGCTTAACTTTAACAAATGTAAGTTAATTTTAATACTTGAAAAGAACATACCTTCATATGACCGATGTTTAAATTAAGTAGGTTAGTCAGCGTCCTAGCCACGTCCAGCAACCTATAAATACTTAGTGATGATGCTAAGATTTAGCTCCACCAGATAAGAGATGATGAGCTAAAATAGTAATAACAATGGCATCAATAGAGTTATATATGTGTATAAGTGTATAGAAGGGTATGAGTATAAGAGGAATGAAGATAATTATGTATAGTGGTTCAGCCAATCAGGCTTACATCCACTGTGAGTGTGTGATCCATTAAATACGGGCACTAATGGCCTTGGATACAATGATCATAAGCTCACTCTCTCTACTTTTTGTACAAGAAGAGTTTTAGCTAGGGTTACATATATCAATCCCTTTACAAGGTTGAAGATAACAAGTACATATAGGGCTTGGGGGCAGTCGTGTACCCCTAAGCATGCATTGAGCATGTGAATGATGATCTAGCCAATTCCCTCTTGACACCTGGTTGTGCCACTTGTGAATAATGATGACATAATATTCCCTCTTGTGAGGGAATGATATTGTTATAACGGTCAGGTCCACGTGCTATATGAGTCCCACGCGCGCTATGCCACGTGTCTCCCAAATCATGCGCCTCGGTTATGTCACCCTCGGCCTATGATGTCAGGTCAAGGCTAAAGTTCATGCTGGCACTGGGCCCTATTGGATGTGGGCCTCGTACTGTCGTCCCCTCTTAGGGTTGTTCAACCTATGATAAAGGGCCGACCCCCGTCTGACCTATAGTTTAGGGTCGGCCCATTATACGGTCATTCGTCCTGTGATGAAGGGTCGGTCCCTTATAGGGTCGTCTGGCCTGTGATGAAGGGTTGACCCATTTTGGGGGTCTCTTGGTCTCTAAAAAGACTCCAGGTGTAATAGATCTGGACCCTCGTCTTATATGAGGATACCCTCGTCTAGGCCGAGGGTGTATTTTGGTATATCAATCACCCCTATCCCTTGGTCATCGATGTTGTTGAGATGGATGAGGGGTAATGTTGCCTTAAAATGCCAAATAGTGGACAGGTTGATGAGTGATATTTGTTAAGTTGATTTATGTCTTGTCAGGTGTTAATGATCATGTGAGTTTCCTAGATGTGAAGGTTGTACACTATGCTTGGTACTTTGTGCCCCAATGATGCTTCTCCTCGTGGGCTATGCACTGCCTTGATTAATGGGCCCACTAATAGCAAAGTATTTAAACCATTTTTAAATAGTCATTTCTTTCCTTCTTTTTCGCACGCACGCTCTCTCTCCCTAGCTTCTTAGCAGCTTCAATCAATATTTCTGCCATTTTTCCTGTGTTTTAAGCTTTGCTCAGTCTCATTCTTAACCCTAAGGTAATCTTTCTGCCCTAAATTCCTTTTTAATCTTCCATTCTCGTCTGTTTATTGCTTTGGCTTCTTTTCCATTTTCTTGATTGTTTATACTCTTTCGGCGTGAGAACCCACCCTCATGTGGCGGTTTTAGGGCTTGATATTAGGCTTTAGGCTTTCCCAAATTCCCCTTCCACCGCCTAACGGTGGTTCTGACTTGAGTTTTCATGCTTTGAGGTTCTCCGTGGATCCTTCAATTTCCTTATTCTGCGAGCTTTGTTCTTCCCGTTCTTGAGTTCTCATCAATAAAAACCTTTCATTTTTCAAGGTTTGATCCATAAGTCAACTGTTTAATTTGTTTGTAGATCATTTAAGAAAATTTCTTCCAAGTGTAGGGTCTCCCTCTTCATGCTCAAAAGACTTTATGATTTAGCCGATGAGTTTCCAACTTTGAGGGAGAGGTGTTTTAACAGAGATTAGACGAATAGAGGAAGAGGACGAGCGTAGACGAGGGGCTGACCCTATTTGGGTATGACCCATCTTCTAAATTCCATTAGCAACAATTTTACCCTCTAATCCCTTTGGGTCTTCCTATTATCCATCCAAGTGTTAGACACAAGAGGGATAAATTAATGAACGAGCATCGTCATCGATGGATGATGGTCATTCTGGAGAGGAGAGACATCAACACTTAGCCCAAATTGATAAGACGAGGGGACAGTTCATTCTGAGGTTGTCCCTCTAATATCCTTGTCCCCTCTTGCCTTCCAAGTGGCCTTTCTAGATGGCCTACCGATAGGTGATGAGGCTGAGAGATCAGGGGACGAGAGAGCCGAGGACGATATAGAGAATTCTGATACTGATCAAGTTGACACTTTTAGTGCCTCAGCTTATGCCTCGCCTGTTAGGGATCATGACCTCTTACTATGGAGGAACCACTTTGGTATACAACCAAATGTAAGTATGAGGGTCCCAAATGAGGATGAGAGGGTCTTCGAGGGGAATGAAAGGGAAGTTTCTATTTATGAGCAGATGCTCAGAGTAGGTTTTAGGTTTCCTCTGCACCCTGCAATAGTTGATATACTTTTTGCCCTTGGGGTTGCTCTTTCTCAACTTCCTCCTAACTCCTAGAGGACCATCCTCGGCTATGTCTCCCTCTGGAAGAACACATTCACTGACAAGCCCTCGACTAATTTGTTAATAGCCTGCTACAACATAACTTCCTTGTCTAAGCAACCTGGGTATTTTCATCTAGGGGCGAGGAAGTTCAAAAAAAAAACATATCCATATAGCACAAACTTCCAATCATGATTGGAAGAAGAGGTTCTTCTTCATCTCTGGGGATTGTGAATTCCCCGTCGGGGTTAAGCCTTTAGAAGACAGTCCGAGGGTGCCAAGGGAATGGTTTAACCCCTCTATAAAAGAAAGGCCAGACCCTGGACTTAGCTTGGATGAGAGGGATATAGTTGATTACCTGAGGGAATAAGGGAAAGAGGGTGGACTTTACAAGTTTGATGATTTGATGACCCCTCATTTCCTCAAGGAAGCTGTTCTGAGGGTCAGCCCATTAACAGAATTATGTGAGTTGTTTTTTGTTTCATTTGTTTCCAAGTGTTTCCTCATTATTTCTCCTTATATCTCATGTATCATCTCTTTTTTAGGTCGGCCTACAAACATGTTTGATAAAATTTGGGAGATGACTACCCCCATCTTGATGTCTGGCCTGGGAAAGAAGAAAGTTAAGGAGACTCAGCTACCTCATAAAAATACAAAGGCCACGGGGCTGACCCAAGGAGAACCGAACATGGACACTCGTAAACGTAAGGATACAGAAGTCCCTATTGGCTCTCGGCCTAACTCACGTACGAGGGAAAGGGTAGAGGTCCCTCAGACACACACCGAGGGGACCAACTCCTCCTCCTGCATGGGCGCCTACTGGTCTTAAACTCTAATCTTCTAGAGGGCCAAACCTTCCTCTCTGATAGCCAACTTGAAGGCAGCCAAGGCCTCCATGTTCTCGGCACCATCGACCGCAGACTATGAATTCTTTTCCAAAATTCCCCCGACCAAGGTTTATGACTACGGGATTCATACTCTAGCCCAAGTATCTCATTCACCTATTCACTTTTGATTCATCAATATTTTATAAACTGTTCCCTCATCTCTTTAATATGACCTCTCTCTTGTCTTATACAGTATGTCTGTGCCTTCACTTCTATCACCAAATGGATGGATGCATACTAATAGAAGTTCCATAAGGCTGGGAGAGCTATTCAAAATGAGGCCGACCTGAAGACTGAGTTGGAGGCTGCCAGGGCCGAGCTGGAGAGTGCGAGGACTGAGCATGCAAGGGTTTTGGACGATCTTGTGATGCAGCATTAGGCCGACCTAAAATTGAAGGACAACCTCATAAAAGCAAAATATGAGGCTCTGACCAACCAGGGGGTCTAGTTCAAGAATGAACTTGATAAAGCAGTGAAGAGGGACGAGATCGATGATGTGGAGGCTTATAAACTCTCCGACGAGTTCCAGGGCTACGGTCTTATGTACTTGGAGAGGGAATCAAGATGACCTGTCGGTGGGTCATCTGGAAATTTACTGACTCTGTGTCATC
The DNA here is from genome assembly GCA_949130495.1 of Sambucus nigra. Classification (NCBI taxonomy): domain Eukaryota; kingdom Viridiplantae; phylum Streptophyta; class Magnoliopsida; order Dipsacales; family Adoxaceae; genus Sambucus; species Sambucus nigra. The sequence goes on along the minus strand of OX422213.1, from coordinate 358,589,793 downwards.
TATTCACCCCTCTCTGGAAGTAGTGGATCTGGATGACCACCTGATAGCTGAGGCTCTAACCCATGTAGAGTCTCAAGTTCACATCGAAGGCACCACCACGTCTGAGGATCGACCTCCTGTTATGGTCATCGAAGGGGCTCCTCTTATTGATGTTGATGCTCTGCCTTTCGATGTTGCTCAGTAGGGTGGCCGTCTATGGCTTATACCCTATGTTTGTAAATTTTATGTATTTTACTTTCTTTTAGAAAAATATTGTAACACTTAATTTTATAGTGGAGTTGCTCTCCTCCTGTCTTTTTTATATTTGCCTCTTTTATGAAATGTGCCTTGGCTATGATGTTTTCAATTTTAAGTCCTCCCTCGGCTATGATGAGAGTGAATGGAGGGGCATCCCTACCATTCACCCTCATCATATCCGAGGGTGGCTATCCACCAAACTAATGATGTTTTCAATGTTAAGTCCTCCCTCGTCTTTCTTGAGAGTGAATGGAGGGTCGTCCCTACCATTCACCCTAATCATAGTCGTGGGTGGCTATCCACCAAACTAATGATGTTTTCAATGTCAAGTCCTCCCTCGTCTTTCTTGAGAGTGAATGGAGGGTCGTCCCTATAATTCACCCTCATCATAACCGAGGGTAGCTATCACCAAACTAATGATGTTTTTAATGTTAAGTCCTCCCTCGTCTTTCTTGAGAGTGAATGGAAGGCCGTCCCTACCATTCACCCTCATCATAGACGAGGGTGGATATCACCAAACTAATGATGTTTTTAATTTTAAGTCATCCCTCATCCTTCTTGAGAGTGAATGGAGGGTCGTCCCTATCATTCACCCTCATCATAGCCGAGGGTGGCTATCCACCAAACTAATGATGTTTTCAACGTCAAGTCCTCCCTCGTCTTTCTTAAGAGTGAATGTAGGGTCGTCCCTACAATTAACCCTCATTATAGCCGAGGGTGGATATCATCAAACTAATGATGTTTTCCATGTCAAGTCCTCCCTCGTCTTTCTTGAGAGTGAATGGAGGGTTATCCCTACAATTCACCCTCATCATAACCGATGGTGGATATCTACCATAGATTATTTTATGTCTTAATATGAATTACCCAAGCAGATATCTAAACTGACAAACAATAGATGAAGTACCAAAAGTATTTTCATTAATAAGTGTTTTATGAAGCAACTCATTACAGCTATAATCCGATAGGACATTAAATACAACATTATTGATAGTATTTCTTTAAATGATATGCATTCCAAGGGTTTGAAATGGGTTCCCCTTCAATGTTCTCTAGTTTATAAGTTCCAGGGACAACTTCATCAATGACCCTATATGGGCCATGCCAATTTGGGTGGAGCTTGTTAGGTTTCTGCCATGTCTTTTTGAGGACTAGGTCCCCCACAGCGATTGGCCTTTGCTTCATCCTCTGGTTATAGAACTTGGCAGTCCTCTACTGATGGGCTGCTTGTCTTATCTCAGCGTCTTCTCTTATCTCCTCGATCAAGTCTAGATCAAGTCTCCTTTCTTCCATATTTCTCTGGGGGGTCATACATTTGGACTCTGTGAGTAGGAAACCCAATTTTGGTGGGGATAACGTCTTCTGAGCCATATGCTAGCATGAACAGGGTTTCCCTAATAGGAGTCTTTGCCATCGTCATGTAAGCTCGCAGTACAGCGTATACCTCTTCAACCCATCTTCCTTTTTCCTCGTCAAGTTTTTTCTTGATCCCATCTAGGATTGTTTCGTTTGTAACTTCAGTTTTCCCATTAGGCTGAGGTTGTCCTGGGGTAGAGAAGAACTGTTTGACCCCCACTCTTTCGCAGTATTTCTCCAGGGATACATTCTTGAATTGAGTCCCGTTATCTGAGATGAGGATGCTGGGGAGACCATATCTGCATATAATGTTTTTCCAGATGAACTGGAAGGTCTTCTGCTCAGTGATCGTGACCATCAGCTCCGCTTCCACCCACTTTGAGAAATAGTCAATTTCTACGATCAAGTATCGATAGTTGTTAACGGCCCTGGGCAAGGCTCCTACCAAATTAATTCCCCATACTGCGAATGGCCATGGGGATGTGATGGAGATAAGAGGCTGATAGGGATGATGAGGGATGGTAGCGAACCTCTGACATTTATCGCACTTCTTAACGTATGTCGTAGCATCCTTCCCCAAGGTCGTCCACCAGTGTCCCTGGGTGACTATCCTTTTTGCTAACGACCTTCCCCCAATATGGATACAACAAGACCCCTCGTGCACATCTTGCAAGATGTGTGCGACTTTAAACGGGTGCACACATCTGAGCAAGGGCAGCAAGAACCCCTTTTTGTACAAGATGTCTCTGATGACAGTGAATTTTGCAGCTCTCTATCTCAACTTCTTCCTTTCTTGATTTACTTCTAGAATCTCCCCCTCTTTAATGTATCTGATCAAAGGGTCCATCCATGAAGCTTCCCTGCCAATATTTAAGAAAGTGCTAAGTGTTCTGTCTGTATTTTCAATCGTTGGTCGAAGCAAGATTTCCAATGGAACTATCCTCCTGATATCTATCCTAATTATTGAGGCTAGCTTAGCAAGTTCATTGTGTCGACCATTATCCATCCTAGGTATCCTCTTTAACCTTACTTATTTGAAGCCCTTCAATAGTGATTTTACCCTTTCAAGATATTTTGCCATTCTCTCATCTTTAGCCTCGTGCGCTCCTAGTATCTGATTCACCACCAGTCTTGAATCACTATAGACCAAGATCTGGCCAACACTATTGGACCTAGCCAAGGAGAGGCCTTCTATTAAAGCCTCATATTCAGCTTTGTTGTTAGTGGCTTTGAAGTTGAACCTCAGGGCGTAGTCAACGTCCATGCCGTCAGGCATTGATACCATTAATCCATATCCACTTCCGCTCTAGCAAGAGGACCCATCGACGAAGAGATTCCACACGGTGTATTCCTATGAAAAATTTCCCTCGGTGAGGGATCCCTGTCTAAAGAGATATCTTCCCTCCTCATTTTTGACAACTTTTTCACTAGCGATGCTTGTCTTAGCCTTATCTGTGGACGGGTCTAGAATCTTGCCTTGCTGGGTATCTCTCTTCCCAAGTAAATTTAGCCATGAAATTTGATAATTCTTGCCCCTTAATGGCCACCTTAGGCTGATACATAATGTCAAACTCTCACAGCTCTATAGCCCAGGCCATTAGCCTCCTCGATTTTTCTGTCTTGTGTATGACTTGCCTCAGAGGAGAGTTAGTGAGGATGACCATTGTATGGGACTGGAAGTACGACTTCATATTTCTTGATGCATGGATCAAGGCATAGGTCGTACAATATTGTTGGAGACCTCATATGGCTCCCAGCAATCTATGGGGGCCTCTTCCACATCCACATCATCATATATGTCCTCTGGGCAAGGGTTTCTTTGGTCCCCAGGCATAGATGTTAGGGGTCAGCAACATCCCTCCGTCATTATGGAGGTTGCAAGTCTTTGCGTAGTGCCTGAGGTGGTCCCCTGGCCTGATGCTTCCCTGGAGCTGCTGCCGAAGTAATCATCTCCAGTGAGACTCCGGGTGGTCCTAGTATCTTTTGGCTCAGAGCTACAAATTACTCCTGCATAATCTGTTGACTTGTTGCTAAGGACTTCAGGACAACAGCCACATCTTCCATCTCAGACTGAGGTGGTATTTGGATGGAAGAATGTCCTACTCCACTAGATGGTGGAGGAGGTGGTGGTGGTACCTTCGACGCTATATGATTGAGCTGTGATGATCAAAAGAGCTTGATAACCTTAAATGGTCTCTTTCAATGGTGAAACATCTCCATGCGAAGGGGGATAACTGGTTCACCACCAAATTTTTCGGTGAGGTTAAGCTGTATAAAGGAAGAGATAGCCTCTCATTCCCACAAACGGTGCCAAACTAATGATGCTAAGATTTAGCTCCACCAAATAAGAGATGATGATCTCAAACAATAATAATAATGGCAGCAATAGAGTTATGTATGTGTATATGTGTATAGAAGGGGATGAGTATAAGAGGTATGAAGACAATGATGCATAGTCGTTCAGCCAATTACGCCTATATCCACAGTGAGTGGCTGATCCATTAAATAAGGGCACTAATGGCCTTGGATACAATGCTCATAAGCTCACTCTCTCTACTTTTTGTACAAGAAGAGTTTTAGCTAGGGTTACATATATCAATCCCTTTACAAGGTTGAAGATAACAAGTATATATAGGGCTTGGGGTCAGTCGTGTACCCCTAAGCATGCATTGAGCATGTGAATGATGATCTAGCCAATTCCCTCTTGACACCTGACTGTGCCACTTATGATTAATGATGACATAATATTCCCTCACGTGAGGGAATTATATTATTATAACATTCAGGTCCATGTGCTATATGAGTCCCACGTGCGCTGTGCCACGCGTCTCCCAAATCATGCACCTCGGTGATGTCACCCTCAGCCTATGATGTCAGGCCGAGGCTAAAGTTCATGCTGGCGCTGGGCCCTGTTGGATGTGGGCCTCATACTGTCATCCCCTCTTAGGGTCGTCCGGGCTATGATAAAGGGTCGACCCCTTATAGGGTCATCTGGCCTATAGTATAGGGTCGGCCCCTTATACGGTCGTCAGGCCTATGATGAAGGGTCGTCCCCTTATACGGTCGTCAGACCTATGATGAAGGGTCGTCCCCTTATACGATCGTCTAGCCTGTGATGAAGGGTCGACCCAATTTTGGGGTCTCCTGGTCTCTGATAAGACCCCCGGTGTAATAGAGTTGGACCCTCGTCTTATATGAGGATACCCTCGGCTAGGTCAAGGGTGTATTTTGGTATATCACTTAGTTTCTATATTTTGCATAGTCCATATCCCATAGAATATAGGGAAAATCACATTTTACAGTGAATTCAATTTGATGACGGTAATATAGTTTGCGAAAGATTACTTTTGTAGATAAAAATTCCATATTGTATTAACAAAAACCAGAATATGTAGAGGATATATATGAAATGAAGTGTGTATAATATGAATTCTTTTTAAAATCTGTAAATAAGTAGTATGCAAGACGTAAATGTAATAAGAGGTACTTATCGTTTAAAGTATTTATGAAAAGACATCAATATTCAAGGAATTCCCAATTTATAAAAATCGATCAAAACAATTTAGAGTTCATTCAGAATCTATAAAAGTATGTGGTCGATGAAAACACTTTATTTCCCATGGTCTTCGTATGCAATTGCATTTATTGGACGCATGTGCATGATAGACAATTAGTCCTCCACCTTGCCTTTGTTCCTGAAAGTCAGTATAATAAAAAATTTGTAATCTAATATCTAGGAGAATCATTTACGAATACGAATAATTATATTCATAATATGATAATTGTTAAAATATTATTTAAAGATATATAAAAGCGAATTTGAATTTACTTTAGACTATTCTATGTTAACATTTGTTGTCAAACATTTATTTGCATTAGGAATCAATATGAGCCAAAGTTTACATTGATTTTCGGAGATTTTCAGAATGGATCATTTTTTTTTAATGTGTAACAATATAATTTGTTTGTTATAGTTTTAAAGAGGAAAGGCCGATTTGTAAATAAGAAGTAATTTAAGTTTCTATATTTAATTGGATTTAGCTTGTTCTTTTAAGGATCTTTGATTCGTTTTTTCAGTTATTGTTTGAGTCTTCCTTGTAATCTTCTATGGTACTGAACATTGAATTCGATGTGTCTTCACGAAGAAAGTTTACATCCATATCAACATTTGCCCTTTTGCGGTCCTCGTTTCCAATCTGTATTCTTTGATGAAAGTAATAGTAAAAACATAAGTAGAATATATTTTTCTTACTATTTATTTATTAGTAAAGTATGGATATTTTACCCTATTTCCTAAATCTTGTTGAATATTTTTGTTTGACATGACATTTTGCTCAAGAATGTTGTTGATTGTATAATTTCGCCACCCAGGTAATAAGTTGTGATGAGTGAGCCTTAGCTGGAAAAAATGTTTGTTCCCAACCAATCGTTCTAGCACTTTGGGCATGGCTACTATTTCATCCTGTTGTTACAATTTGGTTTGATTTTAAAGAAAGATTAATGCACTTCCTATAATTGTGCGCATTTATTTGTAATTTACATACCTTGTCATCCTTAGATAAGTTTAGTACATTCGCTACCAGGATTTGGAGTAATTTCTCTTCCATCTTGTCAAAGAGTACGTATGTTGTGTGCAAGCGATGTCATCTTCAACTTGAATTTGTAACTTATACCTGTTTATACATAATGCAAGAAATTATTATACGTATATGTCGATGTTAATAATTTTATACTGGAAGATATTCTTCAACTATAAAAAGTTTAAGTATGTGTTCGTTACATATATATTAGAAATTATGCATAATTTAACTTCCTCGGCTTTGGGTATTTGACCTCGACATTGCATATTTTGCACCACATTGGGTTGCTTATGTTATGAATTTTCTTTTTACACAATGTGCCTGAGATATAATACTATCCATATTCCATCTCAATGCCTTTTATGGTTGCCATGCAAGTATCCATCTTGACTTAACCATATTAATAAATTGTCTAATTAATATAGGGGTGTTTTTATTTAAGTATGGTAATGATAGTCATTTTCTGATATCTAAAATGTTTACCTCATCACTTGAGTTGCAACGCAAGTTTAGTATCTCAGCAATGGATTTGATATCTTTTGTGGACATTTCGTCCTTTCCGATAGGACCTTTTATTCTTTGAACGTATGATATGTCTTTAGATTTTTCCAACATCCTAAAAAATTTCATGTATAAGGAAATGTTCAGGTGTATTTATCGTATAATTAATTGGATTGATTAAGGATAGATAATACCTGGATCGGAACTGTGCCACCTCCGAAATGTCAAGGTTTACATATATCTTCAATGCACACGTGGTAGATAGAGAATACCGACCTTTTTTGTGAATTGTATATTATAATTTTAATGTAAATGTAATTTATGTTATTAGTAATAGTTAACAGGAAAATATATTAAATATATTCATTTAAACTCAAGGAAAGGAATTTACCATTGAAAGTTTTTACTGTTGTCAAAGTGACAATTACAATTAATGGTTTTGCTTAATTCTCGCATATTTCTTCATTGATGTCTGACGCACGATCAATTTAAAGAGTTATGCTGATCTTTTCCCCTATTCATAGATAATTTATAAGCAATGTAGGAGATGTTTCGTAAAAGTTTGTCAAATAAATAAATGGATAAAAAATAAGTTATCTTCTATGTTACGTGTTTTTTTCCAGTTGTATGACTCTTCTATCAACAATTCTTACTCTGGAAAGTTGATTATTCAAAGATAAGATGGACGTCATGTGTCCCAAAACATTTGTATATATAATTTCCTTTTTAGTTAGTTATATTATGGTTGGAATTTTTTGTATAATGATTTTTTTAAGATATGTACCGGTTAGATGAGTGTCATTGTTTTTGCATTCACGTAAATCAGTATATTCCATGAACAGGAAGTGATGTACAGGGATTTCCAAGTTTTGTTCCTGCAATTCTTCGATTCGAAATTTAAGCATGAGTTCCTGAGGTACGGGCCTGTAACTTATTTTGTTCTCTAACACCCTTAAATTTTTTACACTGAAAACTTTCCCCTCAGAAATGTGCTTTGAATAGTTCTGAAACAAATAAGGTCTAACACTTGCATGTATGACATCACCCTATTAGAAAGATAAAAGTAACTCTATTTTACTAAAACATAAATTGATGAAATTTATACTCTGTAATAATTGATGAAATAAATATGGGAAAAATAAACATTTAGTATAAGAAGTGAAGATATTACGTTTACATCAATCAACAACATGTCGTCAGAAATTTTTTCGTCATTATTTTTTAAATTTCTAGACTCCCATGTGCGAGTCATACGTACTTTCAGCGTCCATCCATCCTTTCCCTTATGCAACTCACAAATCATATTGTAATCTTTTATGTCGACCATTTTTTGGCTAAACAAATATGAAAGGAAAACTTGTAAGTTGGATATATATGTGTGTGTGTGTGTGTACATATATATATATATATATATATATATATATATATATATATATATATATATATATATATATATATATACATGAAACTTATGTTACATAAACTGTTATATTGCATTGGGTAAAGGTTACCATTTGTTGGGCAGTCGAGTACTTCATGGTAGACAATATTTTTGGTGTAGTTGTAATGATTTGGGTTTTCATTTTTGATAAAAAATACTTCAATCCATCCCGAGATTTAACGCATGAATCAACGACATAGAGCTATTCGTGGTTGAAAACTGGCTTCGAGGGATAAATGCAGACTTGATCAAGTGTTTGACCTTGACTTTTCTTAATTGTCATTGAAAACGACACACGAACAGGAAATTTTCTGCATCTCATAATAAAAGTCCACTTTGAATCGGATGCAGACATTATTATTCTAGGTAATAAGAACATTGTTCCTATACGAGAGACTGTTATGATTATGCCTTAAATGACCAATGTTTCAAACTGGGTGACAATTAATCGAGTTCTATTACAAAGGTCGACTTCTTGATTTTTGTTTCAGAGAAGCATAATTGGGGAACCTATCTTTAATTGCAACTGATGGGTTGGTATAACTGGGAATTTTAAAGTGTTTTGAAATTTAGTTGGATACATGATATTTTGATTTGGAATGCTTCCCTTAAGTTTACGAACATAATAAGAGCTCAGATATATTGTAGATTACCCCGGGAATAAATTCAAAACATAATCGCTTATTTCATCCACTGTTTGATTAGTAGGTGTTAAAATAGCTCTGCTTATCAAATAATCTGGTTCTCCACACTTTTCAAGCAAATTAAGATATGTATTGGATACAATATCAGCAATGTGGTCATCTGACTCAGGAATAAGGTATTCATCGGGTACTTTGACCCAACATGGATATCCGTCATTATCAAAACATGTAATAGGTAATTTTCCATCACCAAGTGCAAGAACCGATTATGTAAATGAACTTGAATCTTGGATATGTATGTTTTCCTTTAAGTTTAAAATTTGGCATGATTCCTATAGGCTTGACTTGAAGACTGTGATTTATTAAAAAGGTTTAAAAGAGGAGCTTTCTTCTTTAAAATGCATTATATCTTTTTATGTTCTATCACTAGCCTCAAAGTCATGGCGATGGTCCATCAGTGCTTCATCCCATATGATTAAACTGGTCCTTTTTATTAGTTCTGCAAGTTGTGTCCCCTGGTGAATATGACATGTTGAATCAGTGTTAATATCAATGGGAATAGAAAACCTAGAATGGGCTATACAACCTCCTGGTAGTAGTAAAGAGGCCATCCATGAGGAAGCTACATCAAGAACTATTTTTCCTTCTTACCTTAAATGGGAAATAATTATCTCGAATAAGTACGTTTTGCCTCTTCCACCATCACCCTGAAAAAAATACAGGCCACCTTTCTATTCTTATACCGAGTTGAGGATAATGTTATACACATCGAGTTGATCTTTATTTTATGTGTTCACACTGACATTCATTGGCGTTGTATGAGAGTTCCTCCCTTAAATGACTATTGTCGCGTTCACGAATTAATGAGGGATCCAGAAGTGGTAGAGGAGAAAAATCTTTAAGAATCTTCCCATTTTTCGTTAAAATCTCTTCAATATCATAAAGTGCGTAGTTCTTTAACTATTCTTTAATCAATATTAGTTCGGGAAAATTCAAAGATTTTCTTTGCCAATAAATAATGTCTTCAAATAAGATTTCCTAGTTGTCTTCCCAAAGCATCAGAAGATCGCTTACCTCGCAAAACAAAAGAATAATTGTAAATGGCTCACAAAATTTATGCCCTATATCCCACTGTGAAATTTGTGTTAAGGCGTCGTGCCATTCCATGTCGTCTTCGAGTAACCCACATGCATAATGTGTTGCTTTACTTGTTGGATAGACAATTCCATTAAATTTTTTAACTTTGTCGTAGTTTCTTGCACCTAAAACTACGTTTAATAAAAGTCGAAGGTAAAACCTTTATCCTGATGCTAGATGTGCATATATGATATGACCAAGGCATGTACTAGAATTTGTTCTTCATGTTCACTACTTTTCTAGGGATTGCCACACCCATTTCATAGGGAATTCAGCATATTTAATTTTATTCATCTTCATGCCTGACATTTGTAGCCATTCATTTTGTGATCATGGTCTTCTCAACGTCTATTCAATCAATGACTATGTCTACATCATTAGAGTCTTTAAAAGTAATGATCTGCTCCTCGGGTAAATGGAATGTAAGACATTCGGCACCAACATTGCGATATTGTATAGGAAATTGATATATCCTCCAGCAAGCTTCTTATGAAGATAAATAGCGACAATCCACAATTTTTTTACCTCATCAACCTCTTTTACCTCTTGATTGTCATTTTGAATGCTTCTAGATGTGTTTTCCTCCAATACCATTCTAGTTATGTCTGGCCCTTTATTGATATACTTAATAGGGTATTTAATTTCTCTAGACTTGTTGCACCATTCAATATTTATATGAGCTTGATATTTGACAACTTAATCAATATTATGAGGGATGAAAAATCTATTATCAAGTTTAATTTCCATTTTCTCAACATATCTCCCATCATCCCTTCTTTTGTATATAAGGAGCCCATTTCGTTTATTGTTATTCGATCGCAATATCTTTTTAGAAAATGTTTAGAGTAACTTCTGTTTGACATGTATGGAGATTTTATGTTAGGATGCTCGTAAGGATTGTGAAGCATAAACTGTGAAATGGCTACATAGCCGATGGACACACTTTTACAATCAGGAATTTCAGCAGAGATGATTTTGTCTACATTGGCAGTGGTTGATTGTTTATCATCTGAGTGCAAAAATAGAAGTATATGCACATGTGGAAGACCTATTTTCTGGAATTCAATTGTATATATTGCTATAAAAAATGGAGTGTCAAGTAAAATATATATAATCTCTTCGTACGCTATAAACCTAAAAAATTGGTATAATTTTTTGTACGTGAAAAAATAAATAGAAAATTTCGAACTTGCTAATACTTTCTCGAAATGTCTTTACTTAATCAAATCATCCATGAGATTATTAAGCTTGATTTTGAAGATTCTTGTCACAATATCTGGTCTCTTATGGGGAAGCTACCCATTTGATGCCAAAAATATTTGTATTTCTGGCCATTGTGGATTTTCTGTGAATGTGAGAAATAAGTCTGGATTACCAAACCATCGGCAAGTAGACATCGCATCTTGGAAGTTTTGAGCCATGTATTGTGGGACTAATGTAAAGGGAGAGGGAAGGACAATACGTTTTCCAACAGATGCGGGAGTTGAATCGCGTTGCATGGAGGCATTTTTAATACCTTTATACAATTACGCTCGTAACATTTTTGGGTTAGAGAGAACCCAACATAATTTTTTCCTTCATATTCCCTCTGTTGGAGCCTAAATGCATAGTACTTTCTCATAGTGACACTTTTTCTTTTAGTACGACGCTTCCCAATGTTATCTTGGTATTTAATACCCATTTGGAACCCATATTCACCATATGGAAATAATAAAGGATATTTCATAGCCATGAATGAAGGATGAAAATCGCTAATCATTTGCAACCCGTTGGACTTATGCTTAACAACCACATCCCTGCTAATATTTTCTTCACCTATATCACCGATAATTAGTGCATCAACTCCTGATGCGCTCAGTAGATTGTTTATCGCATGATCCTTTGATCGTTGACTAGGAAATCTTATTCTGATAGGTAGGATATCTAACTCTTTGAAACGATCACGCGCCATACGAAAGACTTTAGCTAGTTCGTTATGGTCGTTAAGCATTCTCACTAAATTTGAGATAACCTCGTGGTCTAATTTTGATGAATTTAAGTTGCCGCCTAATGACATGAGTTTGTTGTTCAATTAATTATCGGTGTTATAGATATAGATCTGTGTGAATTTTGGCGATTGGCCTAAAACGGGGAGTAGTGAACCGATTTTATGGTGGTTTTGACCACTAATACGATAAACATAAGGTTCTCCTCCAATGTTTATATGATTGTGTATTGTAGCACCAGTTAATGTAAAAGCAAACATCGAGTTGTATGCTCTGATATTATCTTTCAACCTGAATATTCTGCTTCGGTTTGCACATGTTAGCAGATCATTTAAAAAAGTAAGGTGTGTCCATCAAAAGTGAAAATTTCACTTTTCCTTCTTGGCAACACAATGAGAATTTGGGCAATTTCGCTCTGCGTACTAAAGGATTGCTAAACAATTTGGGCAAGTGTTTGTTGCTTCTCCAAAATCCCATGGATGAAGATACTTCCCTAAACAATGGTTAAACATTATAAGTTATTCTCAATGTTATTAAATATGGGTAATTGTTTATAGTTAAAACATATTATCTAAAAAGTAAATCTTAGAGTCTTACTTTTTATAGGGAATGTGCATCTCTTAAGTAACTCAAATGATTCATTCATGGAGATTATATTGCCTAAATATTTAATTTTTAATGGGTAAATTAGTTGGGATTATCATATATATAAACATATCAATTGCGTGAAGAAATATTCGTACTAAGACGAAAATAAATTTGATGTATATGTAAATAGTTAACTATTTTACTTATGATATTCAAACAATTTATGGCTTTAAGTGCATTGGTAAAGACAAGATGGTATAGCCACAATAGTTACTATTAGTAGTGCCACTCGAAAAGTGGTTATCAACACTGGTTACGGTAACGCCATTTCCATCTTCTTTAATAACATATCAGGAGGTAATAATGGTTACTTTTTACTTCTTCGCCTTATCATTCTTAGAGGATATGTGATTTTCAGGAAGATTCTTCTCACCAAATGATTGGGACACCATGTAAGTGTATTGAATTCTAAATATTTGATGGTCTATGCCATGATTATAACGTTGTAATTGATCATATATTATCTTTATTCTCATTCTTCAACAAGGAACATATGTTCGTGTTCAGCAAGGTAGTTGTGATCTCCATTATGAACAAGCGAAATAAACGTATTAATTTCCTCTTTAAACTTCTCTCTATTGAGTGGTGTGACAAATTTTTCGTCTCTGTCAAAGGTTTTTATTGTAGACACTTGTAAATAGCATAAAGCTTCTCAGACCTAGTCTTCGTAGGTTTGTTCTTTGAGTACTTGATAAACTCATCGAGTTCGCTTGCTCGGAGTCATGATTGGTTGCGTATCTCCCGAGGTATAGGATTTTCAATGTTGATCTTATCACTTCGAGCATAAATTTGGTATGCTTGGATTAGGGATTTGGTTTCATTTCTCTTCATTTTTCTTCTGAAATAGCAACGATTAAAGTAGGACTATCAAAAACTGCCATAAAAATATACCTAATAATAAATATTCATTCGCCAATTCAATTTTGAAACTCAATTCAAATTTAATATTCTTGATTTTAACGTAACTCCCAAAGGGTCGGGCTATCCATGTCAATGACATAATTTTTAGCATAAATTTGGTTTACTTGAATTAGATTTTATCGTTCCGTTCGATCCAATTTCACCCTATAAACACATAATGTAATTTAAATAAAGATAGTTAAGTGATTGGTTAATGATAGTTAGGTCATATTAATAATAACCAAACAAATACTTTTAATCCATGCAAACAAATTTATTATAATTTTATTTTTACAGATATCTTAAGATATTTGCACATTATTTTAGACATTAGACTATGACAATAGAAATTGTTTACTCCAAATGAACAAATCTCAAGATATAAAGGTTATATATTGAGGATGAAAAATTTCTTTAATGCATGATCAAAGCAATTAGTACACAATGCATCAACATTATAATAATAAAAAGTTTTTACTTCAAATGAACAAATTTCAAGATATATAAGTTAGATATCTATATGTAATTATTAAAGGTGTCCCCAAGTGTTTATCCCGGTCCATAAAAGTTATATTCAAATTATCCCAAGTAAAATATTATTTATAAATGGGTCTCTGCATTAAAGACAATGGTCATGGTAAGATTGTCGTACTGTTATTCTCTAAGCTTTGAAGAAGAATGTACAATCATTATTCTTAAGTACTGAATGTTTGTACGTAACAATTTCAATTATTTTACTACGTTACCAAAGAAAATTTAATTTATAGCACAAATCCAAATATAAAATGGCAAAAGGTTAACATCAGTGAAACATACAAATAGGATAGCAACACAACAATTAATGAAACTCCAGAAAAACTATATATTGGCTTTAAAAGAATTTAAACATTAAGGAAAACTGAGTAATAACAACCATTTAAGTTTGAATCATGTGTAATTTCAACAATTATTTTTCACAACTTAATATAACAGCAACAACAAGTTGAATGATATGATGTCAAGGAGTGTAGACAATGCATAAGCAGTTTCCTCTAAATTGAAAAAAAGTTATGTTAATAAATCAGTGCCGACATCATAAATTCATACGATTTTGGGCGAAATTATGAGCTGTCTCGTTTGTATTGGCTCGTTTTCGAATTCAACAGCAATGAAACCACAGAATTTCGAAAACGAAAGTTTACAGCATGAATCTCACATAGAATTAAAAAAAATATATGTATTGAGTATTCTCTGGGATAGCCACCCACTATGAAGTCATTGAAAAATTCAATGTTAAAGCCTGTATTGAAAGGACTAGATTTTATAAACATAATTACATGACTTATCTATGTAGACTTTCAATCCATAAACAGAGACTAAGGTTTTGTTTGGCATTGATTTTTCACCGTCAAGGGAAATAGTGTTCGCTTACATTCTTGAGATAACGAAAATAGAATACATGTAACACTGTATATTCATCTTATTATGATACACTATTTTCCTTATATAAACTTTAACTAAAACAAACGGAACCTAATTGAGTACTAAAATAACGAATGAATGAATAAATAAATGAAATTTAAATATTGGCCTTGACCTACAAAGTATATTTTTTTTTAAATATAGATTGTTGGTAGTTATGAAGGAATAAATAAGAAATGTTTCTCTTTCATGGCTTATGCCTTACTCTTTCACCATCCTCTTCGAAGGATGATTGATAAAATATAAACACGTGTATTGTTGTTGTTTTAACATATTAAAATTGACATTAAAAAGAATGCTATGTGGGTTTCTAAAACCAAACAATGTTTATTGCAAAATTATAATTTAGTCATCTTTTTCACTAAACTGGATAACATATCAAATTTAATTTTATCGTAAAAACATTTCAAAAAAATCCAGAATCGACAATAAAAGATTTAAGAAAAAAAATATCTAATTAAAAGGTCATTTAAAGTGTACAATCTCTACAAAAATCAAAATCAGACATACTTTTGCAGCATACGTACTCATTCATGCAAGATCGAATTTGAAATGAGTAATCATAGAATAAAATACTTACTCAGGCATTTTATTTTACACTATTTATACAAATAATGTTGTTTGTAAAATTATAATTTAGGAGTATTTTTCACTAAACTGGATAGCATATCAAATCTAGTTTTCGCATAAAAACATTTAAAAAAAAATCAAGAATCAGCAGTAAAATATTTCAAATAAAAAAAAATAATATACCAAATCAAAAGGACATTTAAAGTGTTATAATCTCAACAAAAATCAAAATCAAACATGCTTTTGCACCATACATACACATTCATAGAAGATGGAATGATAAATTAGTAATCATAGAACAAAATACTCACTCATATATTTTATCATAGACTATCTATACAAAATCATACATGCTTTTGCAAGACACGTATACATTCATATATGATGGAATCAGAAATGAGTATGTAAATATAGTAGAACACTTTATAAATAGAGACTTTCCTAACTAAGTATAGGGGCTCCTGAGTCTTGTAATGACAAATGTTCCTTTACATGAAACAGAGGAAAATGAAAATGGTATCACGAATAACTGAGAAAAATTAAAACTAAAACGTGAGTAGGTAGTAATATGTTTCTCACCTTCTAAAAGAATTGTTGATAGTAATGAAGGATTGCAGGTGATAGGTACAAATATATATAACCTGAGATGAACTTGACCTCTTCCATTGTAGGAGACGTATGGGTGATAACATAAGAGAAAGGTCACTAGTTCATTGGAGGAGAAGAAACAATGGTGGTTTTTAAAGAATGAAATATGTAAATAATTTTGGTTTTGATGGTTTTTAAATAATGAAATGCAAACTGACATGGATAGCTGCTACGAGCAGCAAACTTATTGTGAGGCTTCATTGCGAGGCTTCCATTTTAAATATATAAAATAGATTAGTTCTGATTTGGATTCAGTCCACTAACTTTTGTATTAATTGATTGGGTTCAAAATTATGGAAACCGTTAGTAGATCCATTTTTTCAACTAAAAAACTTATTTTATATCTGAATACATTAATTCACATTTTATTTATATATATATAAACACAATAATTTAAAAAACAGTTTCATTTAAAAATGTTTTTTTTTTCCAAATGCTTGTTTTTTAATAAAAACAAATTATTTTCTATGTAAAAAATATTTTTTCGAAACAAAGTTTTTAAGGTTTTTATTTAAGCAAAAAGTTGTTTTCTATTTATTAAAAAAATCGTGTTTATTTATTGAAAAACTGTTTTGTTATAAAACTGTTTTTATTTATGAAAAAATAGTTTTCATTTTAAAAAAAATGATTTATTTATAGAAAAAAAAATTGTTAAACAAAATGGAAGTTTTTTGTTCCCTATGAAAAAACGTTTTTCTACATAAAAAACAATTAAAAACAGTTTTTGTCAGTTTTATTTATAGTTACAATTTTAAAAAGTTTTTTTAAAAATAAATAAGGTTTTTTTTAATAAATAATGTACTTTTTTAAATAAATAATGTTCATTTCTATTACAAAAAACTGTTTTAATTTTATGTTTTTAATTGTATTTTCCAAAGATATAAAAAATGTAGTTTTTTTTACAAGTTCGTTATTTATTATAAAAAAAAGGCTATTTTAACCTTTTATTTATTGGAAAAAAATGTTATCTAGAAACTATTATTAAAATACCTTATTGTAAATAAAAATGTTAAAAACTCTTTTTTTTTATGTTATATATAAATTATTTTTTTAAAACATCATTGGAAAAAAAAGTTCAAATTGTTTTCTATAAATAAAATTGTTCTTTACATCAAAACTATTTACAAAATAGTTTAAAAGAAAACTTTTTTATATTGAAATTGTTTTTTGTAAACATTTCTATAAGCAAAAAAATTAGAAAGTTGTTTTTTAAATAAATAAAAATATGCCTATATAATAAACGATTTTTTATTAAAAACTATTATCCTAAAAAAATAGTATTGTAAAAACTGATTTTTCTAAAAAATGGTTTTATTATGAAAATAGTTTATCTATAAACAAAAGTAGTTCTATAGCAAAATATATTTTTCTATAAATAAAAATAGTTATTTATAAATAGAAAAAAATTGTATAAATTTAAACGTTTAAAACTATTTATTTTAAATTGTCTTTTATGTAAAAACATTTTATGAAAAAGTTATTATTGTAAAAGACTATTTTCTTATAAAATTATTTTTTAATTAAGTATTTTCAATATATATATATATATATATATATATATATGTCATCATTATCATTCTTGCTTTAATCCCATCATATGGGGTCAGCCACATGGATTCTCATTTTTCTATTTTAATATATTATATGCAATAATATCATTCAAGTTTACTTTTTTAAGATCTCTCCAAATAATTTCCTCTCACGATAGCTTAGGGTGACCCCTTTTTCTTTTACTCTCTATTTTCAATAATCTTCATCGTGTTATAGGTTCATCTACTGGTCTATGCGACATATATCCGTACCACCTAAGCCTACTTTCTCTTAATTTATCGCTAATGAGAGCAACTCCTAACTTTTCTCTCCCGTACCGATTTTTAATTTTGCCCCTTCTAGTAGTTCCTACAAACCATCAGAGCATCCTTATTTCACTAACATGGAGGCTCTGTTCATATTTTTTTTCTTTAAAGCTCAACACTTCGCTTCATATTGGGTTGTTGGTCTAACAACTATTCTATAAAAAAAAATCTTTTAATTTATTAGTTATCCTCTTATCGCATAACACCCCCCTCCCCCCCCCCCCCCCCCCCCCCACACACACACTTACTTGTCTCAATTTCATCCAACCAGTTGATATTCTACTCGAAAAATCATCATCAATATTCCCATTACTTTATATTAAAATAAAACATCCTCATCAACCAGTTGTATTAAAATAAATTTACATATCAATGTATTTTTTATAATAAATGTATATATTGATTGTATAAATGTATAACATATAAATATAATAAAAAACATTAATGTAAGGGTAAAACCATATTTTTTGTTCAAAAATTGGGTTAACTAACAGTCAAAATGACCAACTTGAGGTTTTCATTAGTTTTGAACCACAACCAACTAGTAAAAAAAACTAGTGGACCCTAATCATAAAGTGATCAGAACAATTGGACCCTAAATAGTAAATGACCATTTATTTTTTCCCTAAAAAAAGGGGACCCTTCGACCTTTTTTTCACTTTGTCCCATGATATACCCGTTTATACCCTCAGCCTGGACGAGGATTACCTCCAATACGGACGACCATACGAGGAGACGACCCTTCACCAGGCCCCAGCTGGCCACTACCAGACCCAGACGACCATACGACCCTCCGCCAGGATCTAGACGACCCTACGAGGGGCCGACCCTCCACCAGGTTCCGGACGACCCTACGAGGGGCCGACCCTTCTCCAGGCTCCGGACGACCCTACGATGGGCCGACACTTCCCCAGGCTCCGGACGACCCTACGAGGGTACGATAGTACGAGGCCAGAATCGAGCCAGACTCACTACCGGAAGAAACTTTTCCCTCGGCCTCGGCTTATAGGCCGAGGGTGACATCATGATAGCGCGTGGCTTGGGAGACGCGTGGGACAGTGCGCGTCAGGCTCATATGACACGTGGCAGACCGTTATAACCAAATCACACCCTCACGTGAGGGAATATTATGTCATCATTTGGCATCTACAGGTGTCAACAGGGGATTGGTTAGATCATCATTCACATGCACCATGCATACTTGGGGGGTACACTACACCCCCCAAGACCTATATATACTTGTCACCTACAACCCTACAGGGGGATCAGATTATTGCAACCCTAGCTAAAACCCTGCTTGTGCACAGTAGATAGAGAAAGAGCTTATGTGCATTGTATCCAAGGCCATTAGTGCCCATACTTAGAGGATCACACACTCACAGTGGATGTAGGCCTAATTGGCTGAACCACTATACATCATTGTCTTATTTCCTCTTATACTCATCCCCTTCTACATACACATGTTCATACACTTATGCATCTCTATGACTGCCATGGTTATAACTGTTTGAGCTCATTATCACTTATCCGGTGGTGCTAAATCTTAGCATCATCAGTTTGGCGCCGTCTGTGGGAAACTCGAAGACATCTCTTCCTTTGTACAGCTTGACCTCACTGGGCACTCTGGTGGTGAACCAACACTCCCCCTGAGAGGAGGTGTTTCACCATTGAAAGAGACCCACTAAGGTTCCCAAGCTCACCAGTATTTCTTCAGTTCAACTTTTCATAGCTCAAGCACATGGCACCTGAGATGCCACCACCACCTCTTCCCCCGCCGGATGAGGGGGGAAGACCCAGTTCCAGTCAGCCGCCGCCTCAGTCTGAGATGGCTGATGTGGCAGTAGCCCTAAAGTCTCTGGCAGCCAGCCAGCGGATGATGCAGGAGCAGTTCACAGCTCTAAGTCAGAACATACTGAGACCACCGGGGGTCTCACCTGAGATGATTACTCCGGCAGCAGCTCCAGGACAGCATGAGGCCAGGGGACCACCCCAGGCACCACGTAAAGACCTGCCACCCCCTCAGCGGCGTAGGGATGTTGCTGACCCCCGGCGTTTACGCCTGGGGAGGCAAGGAAACCCTTGCCCTGAGGACAGGTATGACGATCTGGAGGTGGAAGAGGCTCCAGTAGAATGCTGGGAGCCGTATGAGGTCTCCAACAATACTGTACGACCTCTCCAGGACAGTAGAGGAAAGTGCGGGAGACCAAACCCTGATGATCGCCCAAGAGGCTCTGCTTTTGACCGCCTGAGCAGGGGGTCGGCCTTCGAGAGGCTGGGCCCAGTGAATGACCTGCGGGACAAGTTGTCCAAGTCAAGAAGCGCAGCGAGATCTAGGAAAGAGGCAGCAGAAGGCAGACCCCAAAGACGGGATGACGGCCAAAGGGAAGTAAACAGCCGACACAGGCCTGCCGTAGCGGAGCCCTCCATCCACCTCCGAGAGGCAGCAGGGGATAACATCGGCCAGGCCGACCCTATGAGGCCCTGGAATGACTCAATCCAGCGGTTAGAGGATAAGATTGGCGACATACTGAAGAGCCGGGACCCTCTTCAGAGGGGATACACCATAGGCTCACCCTTTGTGGCAAAGATAGTCAACTTCCCCACGCCATCAAAGTTCAGGCCTCCTGTGATCACCCCAAGATACGATGGGAGCACCAACCCTGTCCACCACGTGGAGATGTATCAATCCGCGACAGACATATACTCTATCTCAGATGAGATGAGATGTCGTGCCTTCTCTGGTACCTTGACAGGGGCTGCGCATGTCTGGTACACGTCTCTTCCAAAAAATTCTATTGGAAACTTTAAGCAGTTGGCAGACCTATTCATCCATAATTTCTGCTTTGGGGTGAGGCCACAGAAGAAGACCACACACCTGCTCTATGTTAAGCAGGGAAAGAGTGAGACTCTGAGATACTACATAGCCAGATTCAATAAAGAGAAGCTGGAGGTGGAAGACTATGAGGAGAGCATAGCTATGACAGCCCTGATTGGAGGTCTCCAAAAGGGGAAGCTATTATGGAAGCTTGCCGAAGACCCTCCGAGGATGATGGCCGAGCTGTTGTCAACAGCAGGAAAGGTGATGAACGCCGAGTAGGCGATGGCTGCAAAATATGAGGACGAAAGAGGAGGTGCAAGTGGGAGTAAATACCCCAAGAAGAACAAAGAGGGGAAGAAGAGAACCATGGATGATAAGTTCGCGGGGTACACCCCTCTGACGGTCAGCTGTGAACAGATCCTCAATGAGATAAAGAGTGACCGGACGCTGAAGTGGCCTGAGAAGCTGAGGGCAGCCCCCGGCAAGAGAAATAGGAACCTATGGTGCGAATTTCACCAAGACCACGGCCACGTGACGGATAAATGCTTCGCCCTGAAAGACGAGATTGAGAAGATGCTGAAGGAAGGGAAGCTCAGAAAGTACGTCGATAAAGCCGACTTCAAGAGGGGCCGAGGGGACGACCCCAGAAAGAAGCGAGTCGATGCCTGCAGAGAAGGTCCTAAAAAAGAGGGGACGACCCCTCTGATGATGAGGACGACCCTGACCTCCCGCCGAGAGACGACCAAGGCCCTGTCAAGAGGCTCAATATGATCTCGCTCGGGGTGGGAATGATCTCCGGGGGACTTGCAGGAGGAGGGTCTGAGGTCGCCGACAGGAAGGCCCATGTCGCTGAGGCTAAGGCAGTGACGAAGATGGTGCACTCAACCTTCCTAGAGGTCAAGTCGGAAAAAAGGAAGAAGGTTGACATGGACACTTTGATTGTGGGATTTTCAAGAATGGACTTCAAGGGCCTATTGGCCCCGCATGATGACCCTCTCGTCATCACCACCAGGGTGCACGGGTGCGAAGTGCCGAGGATCCTGGTGGATGGGGGCTCATCCGCAGATGTGATGTTTTGGCCATGCTTCAAGGCCTTGGGCCTCAGTCGTGCCAGACTTGTCCCATACCATCATCCATTGATTGGGTTCAGTGGGGAGAAGGTTCACCCCCTAGGAATATACGAGGCTGATGTCAGGATGGGGGACGAATGGCCGAGATGGCTCACCAAGAGGGTCAGTTTCTTTGTGCTGGATGAGCATGTGTTTTCGGCATACAACATCATACTGGGACGTGTGGGCCTCAAGGGGTTTGAAGCTGTGCCGTCCACAGTCCACCAGATGGTTAAGTTCCCTACCCCTTATGGGGTGGGGGAAGTTCAGGGAGACCAGACGACAGCGAGAGAGTGCTACTACAACTCCGCTGAAGAAAGGGAGGCACACAAGAGGGCTACGGCCACTTACAACATTGATACCCTAGACCCCAGGGACGAGACGAAGCTCAAAAAAGGAGAGGCCACTGAGGAGGTAGAACCCATCATCCTCGATGAGGATGACCCGGGAAAAACCATCCAAGTTGGCAAATCTCTGAAGCCCAGTATCAAGGAAGACCTCATCAAACTGTTGAGGAGAAGGCGAAGCGTCTTCGCGTGGAGTCATGTAGATATGCCAGGGATCGACCCTGAAATCATGTGCCACAAACTCAATGTGGTAGAGGGAGTGAAGCCGGTAAAGTAGAAGAGGAGGATTTACTCTAGAGAAAAGTATGAGGTCATCAGGGATGAGGTTAAAAAATTAGAAGACGCTGAATTTATCAGAGAGGTCATCTACCCTGAGTGGCTGTCCAATGCAGTCATCGTCCCAAAGGCCAACGGCAAGTGGAGAATGTGCGTGGACGTCACAGACCTCAACAAGCATTGTCCCAAAGACAGCTTCCCTCTCCCCCGCATCGACCAGATGGTGGACGCTACCGCAGGCCATGAGCTCATGAGTTTCATGGATGCCTACTCAGGGTATAACCAGATTTTCATGAACCCTGAGGACTCGGAGAGGACCGCCTTCATCACTGACAAGGGGACATACTGTTATAGGGTCATGCCCTTTGGCCTAAAAAATGCGGGGGCAACGTACCAGCGCCTCATAAACAAAATGTTCGAAGACCAAATTGGGAAGTCTATGGAGGTTTACGTAGATGACATGCTGACTAAGAGTTTGAAGGCAGAGGATCATGTGGCAGACCTGGAAAGGACCTTTAATACAATGGACAAATACAAAATGAAGCTCAATCCGGCCAAGTGTGTCTTCAGGGTCGGAGCGGGGAAGTTCTTGGGGTTCATTGTCAATCAAAGAGGCATCGAGGCTAATCCTGAAAAGATAAAGGCCCTTATTGAGATGAAGACCCCCAAGTCCATTAAAGACGTTCAGAGGCTCACAGGGAGAGTGGCTGCCTTGAACAGATTTATGTCAAGGTCTACAGACAGGTGTCTACCATTCTTCAAGATCCTCAGGAAGGCCTTCGAGTGGAGTAAAGAGTGTGATGAGGCTTTCAGGGAGCTAAAATCATACTTAGGGTCTCCCTTGCTGCTGTCACGACCCGTGCAGGGTGAACGACTTTACGTGTACCTTGCTGTCTCCGAGTCCGCTATCAGTGCAACAATCGTAAGAGACGAAGACGGGATACAAAAGCCCGTATATTTCAACAGCAAGGCACTCCAGGGGGCAGAGCAGAGATACACGAGGATGGAGAAGTTGGCCTATGCCTTGATCCATGCCTCAAGGAAGATGAAACCGTACTTCCAGTCCCATACTATGGTCATCCTTACTGACTCTCCTCTTAGGCAGGTCCTACACAAGCCTGAAAAATCAGGAAGGCTAATGACCTGGGCTATAGAGCTGGGGGAGTTCGACATTGTGTATCAGCCTAAGACAGCCATTAAGGGACAGGCATTGGCAGACTTCGTGGCTGAGTTCACTTGGGAAGATGATGGGGCCGAGGGTGAGACCCTCGGGAAGACGGATACAGAAAACAGACCCGCAGACACACCAGAAGATAGGGCTGAGACGAGCACCGCAAGAGAGAAAACGACTGAAAACGAAGAGGGAAGATACCTTTTTAGAGAAGGGTCACTCATCGAGGGAAATTTCTCAGAGGAACATGCTGTGTGGAGTCTCTTCGTCGACGGGTCCTCTTGCGAAAGCGGGAGCGGAGCTGGATTGATAGTGTCAGCACCCGACGGCACAGGCATCGAGTACGCCCTGAGGTTCAATTTCAAAGCCTCCAACAATGAGGCTGAGTATGAGGCCTTGATAGCTGGACTTTCCTTGGCTAAGTCCCTTAGTATCGGCAAAATTTTGGTTCACAGCGATTCAAGGCTGGTGGTGAATCAGATACTAGGAGCCTACGAGGCCAAGGACGAGAGGATGGCTAGGTATCTTGAGAAGGTGAGGTCATTGCTGAAAAACTTTAAAGAAGTGAAATTCAAGAGGATACCTAGGCTCGACAATGGCCGTGCTGACGCCCTTGCAAGGTTGGCCTCAGCTACTAGGACAGACATAAGGAGGACAGTCCTGGTAGAAATTTTTCTTCGACCAACTATCGAAGACGTCGAGGGAACACTTGGCATTTGCATGAATGTTTCTCAAGAACCGTCATGGATGGATCCTCTGATCAGATACATTAAAGAGGGAGAGATGCCAGAAGCAAGCCAAGAAAGGAAGAAGCTGAGATACAGGGCTGCAAAGTTCGCTGTCATCGGAGACACGCTGTACAAAAAGGGGTTCCTACTCCCCTTACTTAGGTGTGTGCATCCCTCAGAAGTCCCTTCTATTCTGCAAGATGTGCATGAAGGGTCGTGCTCAAGCCACATTGGGGGTAGATCCTTAGCGAAGAGGGTGGTCACCCAGGGCTACTGGTGGCCGACCTTAGGAAAAGATGCTGCCGCATATGTTAAAAAGTGTGATAAATGCCAAAGATTTGCTACCATCCCTCACCAACCTCATCATCCCCTCACCTCCATTACATCCCCATGGCCGTTTGCAGTGTGGGGGATTGACCTGGTAGGACCCTTACCGAGGGCAGTCAATAACTATCGGTTCCTCATCGTAGCAATTGACTACTTTTCAAAGTGGGTAGAGGCCGAACCGATGGCCACGATTACAGAGCAGAAGACCTTCCAGTTCATCTGGAAGAATGTGATATGCAGATACGGTCTACCCAACATCCTCATCTCGGATAACGGGACCCAGTTCAAGAATGCCTCTCTGCAGAAGTACTGTGAGAGGGTAAGTATCAAACAATTTTTCTCCACCCCAGGCCGACCTCAGGCCAATGGGCAAACCGAAGTTACGAATAGGACAATCTTAGATGGGATTAAGAAGAGGCTTGAGGAGGCAAAAGGAAGATGGGTCGAGGAGTTATATGCAGTGTTGTGGGCGTACAGGACGACAGTAAGGACCTCTACTGGGGAGACCCCATTCATGTTAGCTTACGGATCAGAAGCAGTCATCCCCACCGAAGTCGAGTTTCCCACTCATAGGGTCCAAGTGTATGACCCCCAGGGAAATACAGAAGAGAGGAGACTTGACCTGGACTTGATTGAGGAAAGAAGGGAGGATGCTGAGATAAGGCAGGCTTCCTACCAACAGAGGACCGCAAGGTTCTACAATCAGAGGGTGAAACATAGGCCCATCGCAGTGGGGGACTTGGTCCTCAAGAAGACTTGGCAAAAGCCCAACAAGCTTCACCCTAATTGGCATGGCCCATATAGGGTCATCGATGAAGTCATCCCTGGGACCTACAGGCTAGAAAACCTGGAGGGGGAACCTTTCTCAAACCCCTGGAATGCAGATCATTTGAAAAAATACTACCAGTAGTGTTGCAAGGTCTTGATAAGCCACAGTTGTAATAAGCATTGTTTCGACAGAACACATGGAAAATTAATGAGAAGTGTCAGTGTTTCCCTCATCCAGTGGTTATCAGTTCTAGTATGCATGCAGAGAAGTTGAACCCTCGGCTATAATGAGGATCAGTGGAGGGGACGACCCCACCACTGTCCTCAAGAAAGACGAGGGTAGTCTTCGTTAAAAATCATTAATTTGATTATTTGAACCCTCGGCTATAATGAGGATCAGTGGAGGGGACGACCCCACCACTGTCCTCAAGAAAGACGAGGGTAGACTTCGTTAAAAATCATTAATTTGATTATTTGAACCCTCGGCTATAACGAGGATCAGTGGAGGGGACGACCCCACGACTGTCCTCAAGAAAGACGAGGGTAGACTTTAATTAAAAATCATTAAATTGATTACTTGAACCCTCGGCTATAACGAGGATCAGTGGAGGGGACGACCCCACCACTGTCCTCAAGAAAGACGAGGGTAGACTTCGTTAAAAACCATTAATTTGGTAAGTTGAACCCTCGGCTATAATGAGGATCAGTGGAGGGGACGACCCCACGACTGTCCTCAAGAAAGACGAGGGTAAACTCTGTTAAAAACCATTAATTTGGTAAGTTGAACCCTCGGCTATAATGAGGATCAGTGGAGGGGACGACCCCACGACTATCCTCAAGAAAGACGAGGGTAGACTTCATTAAAATCCATTAATTTGGTTAATTGATCCCTCGGCCATAATGGGGACCAGTGGAGGGGACGACCCCTCCACTGTCCTCAAAAAAGACGAGGGAAGACTAGAATCCATTAAATTGGAAAGTTGATCCCTCGGCTGTAATGGGGACCAGTGGAGGGGACGACCCCGCCACTGTCCTCAAGAAAGACGAGGGAAGATTTTAAAATCCATTAATTTGGTTAATTGATCCCTCAGCTATAATGGGGGCCAGTGGAGGGGACGACCCCTCCACTGTCCTCAAAAAAGACGAGGGAGGACCTTAAAAATCATTTGGTTACTTGAGCCCTCTGCTATAATGAGGCCACATGAGGGGACGATCCCACAGTGGCCCTCAAAAAAGACGAGGGAAGGGTTAGTAGCATCAACAATGAGCAAGCCATAATAAAATGAAAGAAGGAAGACAGCAATTATGGAAGAGACTGGTATTAATAAAATATAAGTATCAAGTGTTTTTACAAAGCCTTTGAACAAAAGTACAAAAATAAGGGTATGGGCTACAGGCAGCCACCCTAGGGGACGACATCAGAGGGCAGGGCCTCAACAATGGGAATGGTCTCCTCAACAATGGGATGATCTTCAGATGTACCGACCCCTTCGATCTGAACTTGGGCCTCCACTTGGTTGAGGGCCTCGGCAATTAGGGGGTCGTCCAGTTGAACACCCTCCAGTGATGGGCGAACAGAGGAGACGACATCGCCAAATTTGAGGACGACCCATCGGCAGGACGTCCTGATCCCCCTCTCAAGATATTCAAGGCCGAAGCCCTGAAATTCATCTGAAGTCTTGTATGCCTCCACAGCATCAGCCTCAGCTTTCTTGATGGCTGCTCTCAGATCAACCTTGTGCTGGGCCTCCAGGTTGATCAGAGCCTCATCCTTGCCCTTGATCAACAAGTCCCTGTCCTTGATCAACAAGTCCTTGGCCTGCATATCGGCATCATGCTGCCTCGTCAGCTGATCAAGAACTCTAGCGTGCTCAGTTCTTGTGCTCTCCAGCTCGGCCCTCGCAGTGTGCAGCTCTGTCCGTAGGTCAGCCTCTTGTTGAATGGCCCTCTCAGCTTCATGGAATTTCTGTTGATTCTCAGCCATCCACTTGGTGGCTGAGGTGAAGGCACAGACAGACGGCAAGAAAAATGAAGATACATCAAGGGGGCCCAGGAAACACTTTGTGAAAGAATGAAATTAAAGGTCAGGGCCAATACCTGAGCAAGGGAGTGCAGACCGTAGTCATACACTTTGGCTGGAGGCATCTGCGCCAAGAACTGGAAGTCGGAGGCCGACGGTGCAGAGAACATCGAGGCCTTTGCTGCCCTCAGGTTGGCAATAAGAGATGAGGGGTCGGCCCTCAGATGGGACAGATTTTGAGACCAGAAGGCCCATATGCTTGATGAAGAGGTTGCTCCCTCAGAGGCCTCGGCCCTGGCCCTCGTCCTAGGGTCAGGACGAGGCTCGACTGGAGCCTCAGGCTCCTTCCTTTTGTGGCTAACAGCCGTCGGCTCAACAACTGTCGGCCCTGAGGCCCTCGTCTTCTTGGTAGCCTGCTGAGGCTCCTTCCCCTTCTTTTTTGACAAACCAGCAAGTAGGCTTGGAGCAGTCATATCCCAGAGGTAATCTAACACGCCTGCAGGACGACCTGAAAAGGATACGATGCATCAGGAAAGTTCAGAGATAAAGAGAGAACACTTCAAAAATAAGTAAAGAAGGGAAAATGTTCAGTATAACTCACATAGTTCTGTCAGAGGGCCGACCCTCAAACCAGCTTCTTTAAGGAATCGAGGGGTCATCAAATCTTCGAACTTTGGGATCTCACCCTCTCTCCCTCGTCCCCTCAGATACTCAACGATATCCCTTTCCTCCAGGCTAAGTCCGGGGTCTGACCTAGCTTTCATGGAGGGATTAGACCATCTGCTAGGAACCCTCGGAGCATCGGCAGAAGGGGACGCCTCGGTGGAGCTCTCCCATGCCCCAGATATGAAGAAGAACCTTTTTTTCCAGTCATGATTGGAAGTTTGAGCTACGTGGAGCAGCTTCTTCTCAGACCTTCTCGCCCTTAGATGATAGTATCCGGGCTGTTTAGATGAAGAGGTGATATTGTAGCAGGCCAAGAACACGTCGGACGAGGGCTCATTAGTGAAAGCGTTTTTCCACAAAGCGATGTACCCCAGAATCGTCCTCCAAGAATTGGGTGGAAGTTGCGAGGGAGAGACGCCCAGAGCCGACAGAATATCTACAATGGCAGGGTGGAAGGGAAGTCTGACACCTACTTTGAACATTTGCTCGTAGACTGCAACTTCTCCCTCTTCACCCTCGAAAACCCTCTCATCCTCAGAGGGAACCCTCATAGTTACCCCAGAGGGCACTCCGTAGATATGCCTCCATACCAGAAGGTCCCTATCCCTAACGGAGGATATAAAAGACGAGGCATGGGAGGTATCAACCTCATCTGTATCGTCGTCCTCGTCCTCATCCCCCTCCCTCTCATCACCTGCAGGAGGACCCTGAGGGAAAGCCACTTGGAAGGCATTGGGGGATAGGGTTGTCACAGGGACAGCCTCAGAGGGGATCATTCCCTCGGCCTCTCGGGGAGGGCTAAGGTCAGACGTGTCCCTCCTACCAGACGTTCCAACACCAGTTGGAGAGGAGGTTCTCTCGTCCATTTTACTTGGTTTGGTAGTGTCGGCCGGACGAGACGACGACCCGCAAGACTCAGAGGGTTCAGATGGTCTTATAGTGGCAAGAGGAATGGGAAAGATGGGTCGTACCCAATTAGGGTCGGCCCCTCGTCTCCTCTCTTCCTCTTCCTCTATTTGTCTGATCTCGGTAAAGAGCTTCTCTCTCAAAGATGGGAATTCAGACACTAAGTTATAAAGCCTCCTAAGCATTAAGGGGAAGACCCAACACTTGGAGAAATTACACTGGACTTGGCTAATTCAACTACAAACGCTTGAGGGATTGACCAGGTTTGACTTGTGGATCAAACTAGAGAACTAAAACGTTTTTCGTCAAGAACGTCCAAGAACTAAACCAGAAAAAGCTATGGGGGAACTCTAAGAACCAGACGACCTACGACCCTAAAAAACAAACAGAAATGAAGACAAAAGAAGACACAGGGAGAAAAAGGTTACCTGATGAGGAGAAGGGCAAGAACGCTGCCACGACCTGAAGGTTCAAAGGCTGGCAATGGCGGTAGCGACTGGTTCTAGAGAGAGAGAGAACTTAGGCGCGAAGAAGAAGAAGTGGTGGAGAGAGAAAGTTTAAAAACCCTTAAATACCTTGGCAGTAAGTGGACCCATTTACCAAATAAAGGTATAATTAGGGCACAAGGCCCCAAGCGCACTGCGCAGCCGCCCTGCCTTGAAAACTGGAACAGCAATGAGTATCTGCACAGGTGTCACTCACCTAACTGGTCACACGCGTCTCGACCTCAGTAAATATCCCTCAGCCATCTCAATGACACCTATGGCTAAGGGCTGGGGGGTGATTGATATACCCGTTTATACCCTCAGCCTGGACGAGGATTACCTCCAATACGGACGACCATACGAGGAGACGACCCTTCACCAGGCCCCAGCTGGCCACTACCAGACCCAGACGACCATACGAGGGGCCGACCCTCCGCCAGGCTCTAGACGACCCTACGAGGGGCCGACCCTCCACCAGGTTCCGGACGACCCTACGAGGGGCCGACCCTTCCCCAGGCTCCGGACGACCCTACGATGGGCCGACACTTCCCCAGGCTCCGGACGACCCTACGAGGGTACGATAGTACGAGGCCAGAATCGAGCCAGACTCACTACCGGAAGAAACTTTGCCCTCGGCCTCGGCTTATAGGCCGAGGGTGACATCATGACAGCGCGTGGCTTGGGAGACGCGTGGGACAGTGCGCGTCAGGCTCATATGACACGTGGCAGACCGTTATAACCAAATCACACCCTCACGTGAGGGAATATTATGTCATCATTTGGCATCTACAGGTGTCAACAGGGGATTGGTTAGATCATCATTCACATGCACCATGCATACTTGGGGGGTACACTACACCCCCCAAGACCTATATATACTTGTCACCTACAACCCTACAGGGGGATCAGATTATTGCAACCCTAGCTAAAACCCTACTTGTGCACAGTAGAGAGAGAAAGAGCTTATGTGCATTGTATCCAAGGCCATTAGTGCCCATACTTAGAGGATCACACACTCACAGTGGATGTAGGCCTAATTGGCTGAACCACTATACATCATTGTCTTATTTCCTCTTATACTCATCCCCTTCTACATACACATGCTCATACACTTATGCATCTCTATGACTGCCATGGTTATAACTGTTTGAGCTCATTATCAATTATCCGGTGGTGCTAAATCTAAGCATCATCATCCCACAAAAGTATTGTATTCCTAATTCGTACCTCTTCCTCAAGCTAACCCCTATTTCATTAGGAAGCATCCCACTCTATCTTGTTCGGAATACATTCAATACAACATATTCTTTTTTACTTACTCTTAACCCTATTTTCTTAACTTATCACATATTTTTCACTTTAACATCAAATGACTATATTAAATAATATATATAGACTTTCTAAGACATTCGCCCCAAATACATAAAACTATTACATTTATTGTGACCAACCTCCATGACAACTTTAAAACCTTAATCACTACATGAATCATACATCATATCCATTAGTTATTTTAATTTTTTAAAGTCTAGATTATATTTCCAACATCCCCACCTAATTTGGACATTTTAAATAATAAATAAAGTATTTAGCTTGAAATGAATAAATAGGAGCGTATTTAAGGAACTTACAGGAGTGTGTGTATGAGTGTGTGTGTGTGTGTGTGTGTATATATATATATATATATATATATATAGAGAGAGAGAGAGAGACTCATACATACCAAGTATACATACCGCTGACGCAAAACATTTCTTTAAAATATTAAAAAAAAAATTCAATTTTTTTGTGTTGTTTTAAAACATTCCGAGGGACCCATATAAAAAAATCAACTCAAAATAACATTTTTTTGCTATTTAAAAAGAAATTTAAAAGTTGCAAAAGTTTGATTGATTTTTTAAAATAGCGAAAAATGTTATTTTGAGCTGATTTTTTTATATGGGTCCCCTGGAATGTTTTAACGTCACATAAAAAAATTAAGCTGAAACATAATTTTTTTACTATTTTTAAAAAATAGGTATGTATACTTGGTATGTATTGAAACCTGTATACGCACACATACAAACACTTTTAATACCATAAATATGGAATAACTCGTGGACCAATTAGTAGACGACACCTAGACTCACACATCAACAGACATGAGGTCGGCCCCAGAATGAGGGCGACTCAGTTATTCTTGACAATCCATTTAATCTCGTTAGTTAGTCGTCAGCTAACATTGTTAGTTAACTCGGTTATAACAAGCATGTACTATGTTATTAGGTGGCATCAACAGCACAAACACATATGAATGATATATGTAAATACTCTCCCCCATGTGCAAGTAACTAACTTGTGATAATTCTCTAACCATGTATATAAAGTGTGTATTCACCTAACTTATAAAGATGAGCCATGTCGCCCTCTATTTTCTCTCCCCTTTAATAGCCTATAAATAGCACACACCACTGTTGTGTTGCGGGCCCTGGATACAGGGGGTAGAGCTTGTGTAACGATAGGCGCAGGGGTGATTGTCTCATGGTCTATTGCCTACCCCCAAGGCCAGGTTATTAGTTCGAGGTTGGACTCAATGACTTGACCCTATAAGATGTTTGACGCTATGTCGAGTTTGCGTCACACACCCATGGTTCTTAGGCCTGGTACTAAGTGTGTTTTATGCGATGAGGGATTCCATTAGCTATTGATAGTCGTTAGTTTGTTTTATACAAAAACAACCAAAAGATTCATACTAACCCTTTTGATCTAATCCTAAGGTAGGCTTTAAGTCTACGGTTAGTCCAGAGTTTCTTGTAGTTGGGGTTCGGGAACCAGTTTACGAGTGGGGAAGTTATTAGGGACCCCTTTGTTTTGTAAGCTTCCTTAAATTATATTTTTATCATTGCTTTTTGCATTAATTGATTACTTTTCTATTATGAATTTGTTTAGACACCTTAGCATGAAGGTCCCTTAAATGTATATAGGTTCTTAGGTAGGTAAGTAGTATCAATGAGAGGTATAGAAATGTTACTTCAACCACTACAAATACATAAGATTTCTTTTGCATTACTCTGTGCTTGTCTTTATATAACTAAAGGCCGTTATTTTTTAATGAAGGTATGCAAGAAAACTCGGTTTTGAGATAGTTTAATATCTCGTTCGAAGTTTGAGGAAAGATAAAAAGGTGAGAGACAAGTGCATCTCTATTATAGTTAATGTATACATGTGCACGTTTATATGCATTTGAGAATTTGTATGTGTATATTTAGGGGATACCGCCATGAGATAGTTTCATATCTCGTCTTAGTTGTGTAGGAATAACAGATTAATGTTTAGGAAATGGGTGCATCTCGGAGGAGACAACATATCAAGAGACATATTCTCAAGGCTCGAGCTTAAGAGAAGGACTCAATATTGCGCTTACGTCCTCACGTGGCCACAAGATCAAAGCCTGCATAGTTTGGTTTTTTAATTGATGTATACGGATTTGCACACTTGTATTTAGGGATATGTTTGGGATGTGTTGCGTTGAGATGGGTTGATATATCGTTTTGTGATATTTAGATGTAATGGATGAAAGACAAGATATGGATGCATTTCTATGGGAACAATACATCATGAGACATGTTGTCGAGGCTCGAGCTTATAAGAAGGACTCGATATTACACCTATGTACTTGTGTAGCCACAAGATCAAGTCTTATATAATTTAGTTTTTCACGTCCTCCAACGTGATGTGTGTGTAAGTGTATAACTTGGCTTGGGAGAGAGGATTAGTTTATGGAGGGTTAGAATGGGAGTGGGTTCGAAGATTGTCGGTACAGGCATGTTATATTATTATCATCAGGCGATCACTAGTCAGAAGTTATTATCCCTCTGTAACACCCCGTGCATTTGGCAAGTGAGGTAAGCAGCCGCCGTCGCCAAACTACGCCAGGCGTCACTAAATAAGTTACCATTCTTATCATGTGACAGAAATATGAGATGTTTAATAACTTTTTTTCCACAAGATAATATCCAAATTTATCCAATTAATATAAACATGCATGCAAATCAAAATACATCACCAATCCATCTCCAAAATAAATCCAACTTCAAATTATTAAAACCCAAATGAAATAATCCAGCTACAAATATCTGACTGAAACCATAAACAACCATGAAATCAATTGGCCCATAAAATCCATAAATAAAAGTCTTATAATAAAATGACGAAATGGAAATAAATCAAGCTACTAATAAAGAGAATAAAATAAATATCCAGCTGAACTCCAAAGATATCCAATCCATCCTATGCAACTACTCCAGCACTATACCTGAAATGTTAGTCAACGCAATGGGTCAGAGCCCACCGCATGAATACTATCTACTCCTCCCAATTAGGGTTCCTAAACCCAGACAATGCAATATACATGATAAATATCACAACAAAATATTTTAGTTTAAGAGATATATATTATAACATGCAAGTAAAAATAAACTACCACTATCTACCCACATAACTAAGCCACCCCAATGTTCAAGTCCAATTACTATATTTCAACCATTTAATTATTAAGCTATCAATTCGATTTAATTCGAGTAGCCAAATTATTAATATGGCGAGACCACTATAGTTAGCCGACATTTCTATTAATCTTGCACATATTTGGGTCCGCATAAAGCTTTACCCCACACACATTCCCTTCGCTATAGCCAGTCGACCCAATTTCGTTAGCCCTACACTTATTGGTGAGGTTCCACGCATGATACATCACAATAGCAAGCCAACCTAATTTTCGTTAGCCTTGCACTTATTGGCAACGCAAATTCATTTTAATGCCCATTTATTATCTCAGGCATTAATTCTCCATTTAATCAAGTTCATTATTTTCTAATATCCCCACCATTTATTCAAGCCTTAAATCCTCAAAACATCCCTAGTCCCATACCTAGAGATCTCTAAACCACAAGTGTACCCTAGCCTATCACTTAGGAAAAATACTTACCAACAATTTCCACCTAGTCTCGCACCTAGGTTTATGGAACAACGAAAAAGTGTACTACTTAGTACCACCCCGAAAATACCCATCCGTAAAAATATACACTCACTAGTCCCATACTTAGAAAGTGTTAACAACATCAAAGGCCCACCTACTAGTCCCATACCTAGCAAGAAACCTAAAATAGGTGAAAGCATAGTTACCCCAACAATTCCTTCGTCCTCGCGGTGTCGAATATTTTATCCCTAGTGCCTGGTAGCATACTAGAAAATGCATCCGTGAGGTAATGCTCTGGGAATTGTAGTTATACATATATAGTGAGTTATATATATATATATATATATATATATATATATATATATGTGTGTGTGTGTGTGTGTGTGTGTGTGTGTGTGTGTGTGTGTGTGTTAATATATATACGGTCAAATTAAAGGATATTATAAACAGTAAATTTATATGAATTTTGAGAGGACAGCTTGGGGAAGCTATGTGTAAATATGTATATAAGTGTAAAGAAGATATATATATATATATATATGACACTAAGGTGTAAATGTTAAATTAATTACTATAATAAAGTTATGTGAAGTGAAGTGATCAATTATAAATGAGGATTATAATTATAAAGTGGATGTGAAAGCTAACTGAGAATTTAAAGTTAAACAAAGCATACACATGATACAGGGTAGAGTATGGCACTAAGATTAGTGTTGAGGTACTAGTTATGCAGAGTAGGATAATCAGGGTGTTTCAAATACATCCGTTAGGCGTGCACAATATATGAGGGGCGAGGGGTATCTCATGGGAGTGAGACATTAGTTAAAATGTGAAAGATTGCGAAACATATTTATTAAACACTCGTAAAATATTTTCGAAAGGTTTTGGGCTTTGACCCATATCAAAATATTTTCAAAACTTTTAGGTGTTCATCCACACGGACACCTAGCTTAACCATCCTTCTAGTCAGACGATGTTGCAGTAGTTGTGAATGCTTGCAGGGATTTATTAGATGCTTTTATCCTTGAGATCTAGATAGTAGGTTTTTCAGAGTTATTTTGGGCATGTTGCCCAGTTAGTTGGTATTTATTTTATTCATATGCTTTCCTTTCAGTTAGCTGAATTATTGTATTATGATTTTTATTGAGAGTTATCGTTTAATTTATTTATGCCAATGAGTGTGAGTTTTATTATTTGCATGGTTGGTTATGTGAATAGGAATTTTATGTAAGGAAGTTAATAAGTTTTAAAATTTACACCAAGCCTAATTGGGAATTAATAATTAAAATGATTTCGACAGTGATGCTAAGAATGAACCATATGATATTATGTTTTATTTTAGTAAATGATTGATCAACCATTATTAAAATGAGTAGGGTGTCACATAGATTAAGCTTGCAGGAAGGACTCTTGAGATTCGACGGAGGACTCAAGCCTCGTTTAGACTTGGGTGCATTGGATGAGAAGAGCCTCACGTTTCTTCAAAGCCTTAGACAAAGCTTCCTCGATGGCCTTGACCTCCTGATTTAACTCCTTAACTAGTGGGATAAATTCCCCCTATACAGCCTCCTCTACACATTGGGACTCAATATATTTTTGGTAGAGCTCCCTCTGACTCTTCAATCATGTATTCTTCAAGAGCTTCAGATAATTGATCAGCTAGCCTACGTGAAACCCATCATTGGCCAGTTATGTTAGATTGCCAAAATTTTGATTAATGAGGGCCCTAGTAAGAGCGGCATTTTGAGCATTCACAATATCTGCTATAGCAGTTTCCAATGCATGAAGTCGATAGCTCATCATTACACGATTGGACCTAATGCATATTCAGCATTAAATGTTTCAGAATATTGAGAAACTAATTTCTCTATCACTCCTCGATGGCAACCTTGAATTTGAGGATACTGTTAAAGCACTTGGAGGCAAAATTCAAGAGGGAAAGGGTTTGGCAGAGGGACGTCATAGTATAATTCTCTATCTGCTAGAGCATCGGTCATGGAACCATGACCGTTAGCATTGGAATCATCAACCGGGACAGTATCTTGAAGTGGTAAGGCAACGGGCAGGGGGCACATTAAGTTTTCTCTTGGGAAAGTGTGGGCTCCCTCCTAACCTATTAAGAAGGAAACAATGAGTTAGAGAAAAATCTTAAAAAGGGTTTTCATTGTTAAGTCACCAAGAAGGTGTGAGATTTTGAAAAAAAAATCTTAGGAAGTATTTTCATTGCTAAGTCACTAAGTAAGTGCGAAATTTTGAGAAAAACCTTAGCAAGTGTTTTCGTTACTAAGTCACCAAGTAGGTGTGATATTTTGAGAAAACCCTTAGCAATTGTTTTCATTGCTAAGTCACTAAGCAGATGTGAGTTGTGTTTTTCTTGTTGTTTTGAGTGAATCCATGTTATTTTTTGTGCAAACAAATAGAAAAAAGATAAATAACAAAAAGAGGACAGATTTCCCTCAGGAGTAGGAACATTGGCAGAAAGAGATCGGGGAATGCCACCATCCCTAGTATCCCTAATAAGTCCCTGAGGGGGAATTTCCTCATAATAATGTAAGGAAGGACCACCTCCCATTGGCACATGCTCCAATTAAAGAAAAGTCCCACTAAAGACATCATGGGTTTCAATGGTGGCAGAGGGGACTTCAGGATGAAGAGCAGAGGGGACACCAACCACTAAGGCCAGTGGAAGCTCAATATTGACATCCGAAGGGCCACCTTGGGAGAGTTGCATAAAAGAAGAAAAAAGTCAAGTGTTAATAAATGGGGGAAAAATGAAAATCAATGAAGTTTAAGGTTACCCCATTAAAAGATGATTGGCGAATCGAATCAATGGTGGACCTCATCAAAGGCAATGAGGGCAAATAGTCAATAAAGGACCTCACCATGGAAGCAACATCCACCTTTATCACAAATATGCCAAACAGTTTAGCCTAGGCTCAAATGCAAAGAAGTAATAAATTCAAACTTGAGAAGGAAAAAATTTACCTCTGGTGGACTAGAAGAAGCTAAGATAATCACCAGAGAAATCATTAACAAAGTAGGAGAATGAGAAAGGTCTAAACGAGTCTCCTCGATGATGATGTAGACTCACCAACACTCGTAGAGGCAATTGCTAAACTCTCATCCAATAATATCCGATAAGAAACCCCAGAGGAGGGACACCGAGAATACGTATGCCCAATCGTTGAAGAATATGGAGAAGGAACTATTTCGTGTGTTGGTTCTTCAATAACGGACTTGTGGAAGGATAATACCCACCTGATTGATTTTCCTAGAAAGAAATATAGAAACTTTGACTAAGTGTTAGTTCAAGACTTTTCCAACTCAAAGACTAAAGAAAAAGTTACACCAAGAGAAAGAAGTTACCTCACTGAAAGACAATTAGGAGGCATGGGAACTGAAGGACCTGGCTTAATGGCGGCTTGACCCTCCGTAAGGTTATCATACAAAATTATTAGTTCAGAGGACCCAAATGGATAAGGATATGTGTTGGGGCTAGAGTGAACTAAAGGAATACGCACTTCATAAGAACGTTTCTTCACAGTCTTAGTTCCTAAAGATTTCTTCCTTCGAGAAGGGCCATCATCAGCAGAAGTTTTTTGTGAATTCTTGGCCCCGTGAGCTAACTCCCTTGGAAGATAGAGCAGAGGAAACTGAGGGGGAAAGGAAAATGGAGGGGGAACTAAAGGGGTAGTTCGTTGAGCTTGTTAAAATAATGGGAAAATGCGATTGGTCTCAAAACGTCACTTCTCAATATGGTCCTTACGATTAGGAGTAGCCTTCCCAGAAGGAATACCAACAGGAACAATGGCAGTTGAGTAGGACTAGGATTTAGAAGTTTTTCCACCCTTATTGGCCTTATATTTCTTTGGGTTTGGTTCAGGATCCCCCTCACCAATTAGTTCTTCATTAAGTGTGGGTGTGGCTGGTTATTTTTTAGCAGTCTCCTTCTTCTTCCCCTTTTGAGGAACATCACTCATAAGAGCGTGAGGGGGCAGCTCAGTGAGAGGATCCTTGGGAGTGCTTCTCAAAGGGATCTCAACACCATCATTGAGTTATTTTTCAGTCCAAGTTCAGTATAAGAATTTTTGAACTTCAGGATAAGATGGTGGGATTTGAATAAACTCATGAATACGAGTAACCAGCATGGGCCAAAATCTCATCATCCATTCAGTTCTGATTTCTTCCTTCCTATAAAGACCAGGGAGAATGAGTTTTTCAGTTAACTCTTGGCACAAGATAGATATAGTGGGAGAAGTGTAATCACAACAATCTTGAAAAAATATCTCCTTCTCATGGGACCTTTAAAAGACTTCAGAGGGGGTACCCTTGTCGTACCCAAATTAATAAGAAACGATGTTAGGGTTTAAATGTTCAGAGGAATATCCCTACTATGTAAAATAAGGTAGGAAGCCTGGGGTTAGTCAAAGGACAGCGATAAGAGATGGATCTACCATGTCCTCCGTGGGAGCACCAATATCACGAGGATCCCATTGGAGGAAACACCAAGTGTGGGCGTATGATATATCGTTGTATGGTCTTGGGATAAGCGATGAGTACCTATCAATTAAGGGAAGGATATCCTTTCGACTTTGATTCTTATGCTAACGAAGCAAATGATGGGGCTTGAGGTCAGTAAAGGGAAGAAGAACCTCAATAGGGGAAATGTCCAGAAACCATATGTAGAGGAAGCCAATTAGTATAATGGTGTTGGAAAAATTAGCAACATTGTACATGCCAAGAGAGCGTTTTGAGTTTAAATGGGTTATGTCAAGCCAGTTATAGAGGGAGCCTAAGGACATTGTATCCATAGGAAGCTTGGGTTGGTCCTTCGATTTTCCAAGACGGATGAACTGAGAAAGCAGGCACAAAATTTAGGTTGCCAACTCCAAAGGGGAGAATTTTCCATTTCCATAAGTTTTGTACAGAGGTACTTTCTTCCAAAGGGAAAGTGTGCAAGAATTAATTAATCAAAGGGGTGAAATTGGATTTATTAGAACCATCAATGTAACTGCGACAAATTTGATCTAAGTCTGGATGAGAAGCAGTGTCCTTAATGTCCAGATCTTTATCAGAGTAGGTGGAGGTCCCAATGGGATCAAGCCCCATCAACTCATAGATATCTTTGAGGGTGACTGTTAACTCACCCCAAGAAGCAATGAAAGTGTGGGAAACTATGTTCCAATGAGAGACCAGCACTTAGATGCAGCAATATGTTTGGACAGAGTAATGTCCCCAAACTAGTAAGCCCTTCCAAGGCCAATCATCGAAAGAACATCATGGTACGTATCTTGGACATAGGTTGGCTAAGCTAAAATTGGTTGGGCTGCCTACTAGCCCTTCAAAATTAATCTGGGAGTAAGGGAAGTCTCTAAAGTTTAAGCAAAAATACAAAGTACCTCGTCACCCAATGTGAAGGGGTCAAACTTGGTATTCAACTATGCCCAAAAGGTCTTGAACTCAATGGTGAACATTTCACCTTCATCAAAGATAGTTGAACGCCAGTAGAATCACAGTTGCGTCTAGAGTGCCACTATAAGGGCGGCAGCCTCTTGGCCGGAAGCTCAATAGCTTGGCCGGATCATGCCATTTCAAAGGTATAAAAGGGCAAAGAAAGGGTTTTCAAGAATGAGAGAAGAATAAACAGGACTAAACAAGATGGAGAATATTGGAGTTTTAGGTGGTGGAATTTACCTTTACTTTCTCTCTCTAAAAAAGATCAGATCTCTATAAATAGTTAAGGATGAAGTGAGAAGAAGAGAACAAAAATGCTTAAGTGTGGGGTAATAGACGTTTGAGTGTTTTCAAAAAAGATGTTTGGGATTTCCCATGCATGGGAAGATGTGAAGTCATGGTGACACTTGGGACATGCATTAACAACAATCATTTAGCATGGACATGTAGTGCTTCGAGAATAGCTCTGGAAGTTGATGGGATACTGCCACGTCATTATGATGGAACGTGTTAAGGAGAGAGAAAGATACTTCTAGACAAAGTAAAATTTTGTCTACTTTTCTTCTGGGGAGGACTGTTCTATCAATTCAAAAAAATTAAGTCAACAGAACTCCCCCTCCACAAGCCTTCTTGGTATTTGATTAGACTTAGACACACTAAATAAGTTTGAAACAGGAAGATTTATCGAATTGACAAGTTTCATGCAGATATTTCTTTGCTTGACCAAAAAAATATTCACAAAGGGTCAAATGTAAAGGGAGCTTAACTCTTCCTCCTAACAGAGGAAGATCAACGAGGAAGCCCAATAAGTCCCTTCGAGAAGGCTTAGTTATTTCTTTTGTTGTGCTTCTTCAGTTTGTATATTTTGTAACACGATATAACTTCTAAGCTGTAACGGTTGTATTATAAGAAGTGAGGTTAAATGGTCCACAAAGGACCATGTCTGGCAAGGCTTTAGAGAGCTTCCATGCTCTATCAAATGACCTCATCATGGGAACCTTATAAGGAACTAGTTTGGAGGATGGAGAAATAAGGCAACATTAAGGCATGACTTAACCAGTCGAATACACGAGGTAAAAACACCGCCAGATCTGAGCGAGCATGAGTCAAAGAAACACATTGGACACAATGAATCGATGCTGAAATGAGATAATATTTTTTTTCATAGGATT
Source organism: Sambucus nigra (assembly GCA_949130495.1). Classification (NCBI taxonomy): domain Eukaryota; kingdom Viridiplantae; phylum Streptophyta; class Magnoliopsida; order Dipsacales; family Adoxaceae; genus Sambucus; species Sambucus nigra. Next base: position 358,548,625 of record OX422213.1, on the reverse strand, counting down.
GTATGTTGACAGATGTATTAGGGAAGAGTGAGAGTTACTTTTCATTACCGAAATACCTTTGTCAATTCTTTAGGACAACTTTATGTCATGCCGAACAGGTTTGTCCCCCATTAGACATTAGTGGGGATGACGAAAAGGGAGATTTAATGTCCCTCAAGGCTAAGGCAGACAATATATATATTACGAGGTTTCATTGAGTTACAGAGAAAATTTAGAGAGTTGAAATAAATTGATAGAGACAGAGAAATAAGGGAGATTATTTGTTAAAAGAATCAGAGCACTTATCACCCACTATCGATACACTTTGAGTTTCCTCCATTTAGAGTTGAGAGTTTAGGAGATTCTGGTATTTTGAGCTGCCTACCTAGGGTGTATCTAAGTGTTCTTTCTTTTCTCCCCCTCTAAGTGAGTTTAATATAAGTGTTTGATTCAATATATACATCGTGTTCATCTCATCATTGTTAAGAAATGCTTTGTCTTGTTTCATTTCCATCTCAATAGAGGTTACACCTTCGTTTGTATTATAACATCCCAACCCCAAGAGGACTACCCTCTTGCAGCTAAAAAGCATTGTAAAGCATGTATTTAAAGGAATAAAAGTAAATTACTGAAAGAAAGTAAGTTATCAAAGCAATAAATGACAAAAGAAAGATTGAATTAAAGGAAGAAGAAGATGAATTATTACTTACAAAGTCAAAAAATTATAAACCCTGGGAGAGATAATGACAAGCTCCCAAAATCACCTCTCAGCCCTAAAACTAAGCTAAAACTAATAAAATCTAATTTCTGAAATAATATACAATTTACATATATAAATAGTAAGTGGATTAGAAGAAAATAGAAAACAAAATAAATAAATGAAATTGTCAAATATCTGGTCTGATCGATCGATCGATCGACGGATGGTCGATCGGTCGATGGTTCTACAAAATGAATGTTGGTCTCATATATTTTGAGAAAATAGGAACGATTGATTGACCATTCATCGTTCAATCGATGAATGGGAAAATTAAGCACCGATCTCATCTCAAGGAAAAATATGAATAATCAATCAATCGACAGAATGGTGTCGATCGTTCGATCACTTTTTTTAGTCCCAATATTCTTCATTTTATACACAAAGCAGTTTCTGGAGAATGGGCATAACTTCATCATTCATATTAGAACGATACGTTGTTTAAGGCCAAGCAATGCTAACGCAACAGACTATGCTTTCATAGAGATCCTCTAGCTAGGACAAGAAATATGAAAAGACAAAAGTGCAACTAATTCCTCCAATAAACCTAAAAAACTCAGATAAACCTTGATATATATATATATATATATCAAAGATCAAAGATAGACAATATATGAGAATAAAAGTTGGAAATAACAGGCACAATTTTGCTAAAATGCAAAAGAATAAAGGAAAAAAATTAACAATATCCATTACTAATCAACGTTCGCATAAGGTAAATAAAGAACATTTGATAGTTGTTTTTTATAAATATGACTAGTTTGGTTTGTTGTACCCACATGAAGACCCCATAGTCTTCATTACGGTAGTCTATGAAATGTTGGCTGTAAGGATCTTAGAGGACAATGGTCATTATTAGGATGTACTTTTCTATGACTATTTCAAGAAGTTAAAGTTGGTAGATAAAAAGTTATAGGCATATCATCACCCTCTTATCAGTTTATCGGGAGGGAAGGTGTACCCCTTAGGAATGATTGAACTGAAAGTTATTATCGTAACTTGGTCGACCTGTTGAACCGAGATGATGCATCTCTTCATCTTAGATAAGAACATGGCATCGACTTATAATATTATGTTCAACAAGGTTGGCTTGAAGAAGTTTGAAGAGGTCTCTTCCCCATCCACAGGTGTTTAAAGTTCCCGATGAGCTATGGAGTGGGAGTAGTGAAAGGGAATCAAGTAAAGGCATGACTATGCTACTACACGTTTGTAGAATAAGAGAAACATAAGATTTTGACCACAGCTTATCAAATTAAGACAATAGGTCCTCGAGATAAAGATAAACAGCGTAAGTGATAAAGCAAATTGAGCCATTTGTACTAGATGATGAGAATTTAGAAAGGACAGCTCTAATCGGATCACCGTTGGATCCATCTCTAAAGAAAGAGTTAGAAAATTTTCATAAACAAAGAAAGAAAATATTCACATAGAGCAAAGAGGACATGACCAAAATTTATTCAACTATCCTCTACCACAAACTTAGTATACTAAAGGATGCGAAGCCTATTAAGCATAAACGTCATGTTTTCGCTCAAGATAAGAATATTTCTATCCAAGAAAATGTGGATAAATTGAAAAGGAAAATTTTAGTAAAGATGTGAAATACCCAAATTGGCTCTATAACAATGTTTTGGTCCCAAAAAAGAATAATAAATAGGGCATGTGTGTTCATTTTACTGACCTCAATAGAGCCGTCCCCAAAGATCACTACACGTCACTCGAATCGATTAGCTAGTCGATTCCACCACTGGGGATAAGCTTCTCCACTTCATGGATGGATACTCAGGGTACAATCAGATCAAAATAAAGCCTGAAGATCATGAACAGACTTCAGTCATTACCAGCGGAGGCATATTTTGCTACAACATTATGCTTTTCGTGCTCAAAAACACTGGAGCGATGTACCATGGGTTGGTTAATAAGGGCTTCGATGATTAGATCAAGAAGACAATGGAATTCTACATCGATTATATGTTTACTAAAAGCAAGAAGATGATCGATTATATTTATGACCTCGACCAAACTTTTGATAAGCTGGAAAGGTACTAGATGAAGCTCAATACCGTAAGGTATATTTTTGGGTCAAAGAGGGCACCTTCCTAGGCTTTATTCTCAATTAGAGGGGCATATAGGCCAACCTTGATAAGATTCGAGCATTGATAAACATTTAGTCTCCCAAAAATAAAAAAGAGATCCAGAGTCTGACTAGCTACAATGGAATGAAGAGTGAGAGAAATATTTTTAGAGATTAAGAAGAACCTAGGATCAGTTCCTTTATTATCCAGGTCGATCTTAGGTGGGGAATTCATCTTATATTTGGCGGTGTATGAGTTTGTCGTAAGCTCAATTGTTGTACGATTAGAAGATGGTAAGAAAAATAGTGCAAAATTCGTCGAGTTTAAATTCAATACCCAAGGCTGGAGAAATTGTAATTAGCACTGATTGAAGATTCTAGAAGGATGAAACCATATTTTTAGGCTCATATAAGTATGGTAGATACAGACCTTCCTTTATGCCAAGCCATCCATAGGCCTGAGAAATATAGTAGATTAATGGCTTGGTCCATGGAACTAGGATAATATGATATCATGTATGACTCGAGAATAGTGATCAAGGGCCAAGCTATGGTCGAATTCATAGTTGAGTTCACCTTTTTCTGAGAAAAGCGAGCCAAGGTCGAGGATAATAAAAAATTTAGCAACGAAAGTCCATAATCTTTTGCTAAGTAGGAGGATAGATCTTGAGACTTAGAACATATAAAGAATAATTAAAAATGGCATCCTTGTTCAAGGTATTTTTGAGAAGGATCGACCTATTTGACAAATATTTGTTGACAGTTTATCACATGAAAATGGTAGTAGAGTTTGTCCGATTATCATAGCACCTAATGGGGCAGATGTGGGGTACTCCCTCATGTTCAATTTTAAAGCCTCCAATAATAAGGTAGAGTATGAAGCCTTAGTTACAAGCTTGGGGCTCGCTTCATCACTTGGTGTCGAGAAGTTATCATCTCACAGTGACTCTCAATTGGTTATAAATAAAATGCTCGGAGCATATACGGCAAGACAAGAGACCATGTCAAAATACTTAGCAAAGGTCATATAGTCAGAATTTTGAGAACAAAGAATTCCCTAGCAGATGCTGTAGTCCGTCTGGCATTGGTCACCAGGACCGAGCTCAGAAGAACTATTCTTGTGGTGGTTTTACTTTAGCGTGACATTAATGATGAAGATGTGTTGGTGATGGAACTGAGTATTAGTCCATTTTAGATGGATACCATCAGAGCAAATTTAGAGATCAGCGCAGTACTGAAAGACCTAAAGGATGCACGAAGACTTTGCTACAAGGCACCAATGTATGTGCTTGAAGGTGGGGTTTTGTTTAGGAGTGGATTTATCCTATCACTGTTGTGATGCATCTATCCAATAGATCTGTCCGATTTAATCAAAAAGTTCATTAATTTTCCTATAGTTTCATTTCGGTGGATGATCACTGGTGAAGAGAGTGGAAATGCATGGATACTACTCGCCGACCATAAAAGAGGATTGTGCTACTTACACTAGAAAATGTGACAAGTGTCAATGGTACATAGTTATCCATAAGAGGCCAGGAGAAGCTTTAGCGCTAGTCATATACCCATGGCCCTTCGTTATGCGGGGGCATGAACTTAGTCAGCCCACTACAAAGACAATGGGCAGGTTTCGTTATTTGGTCATTGTTGTGGATTATTTCATAAAATAGGTCGAACTAGAGCCACTGGTTGGGATAACCTATGCCAAGGTTTTCCATTTCATATGGAAAAATACCATTTGCCAATATGGGATGCCATATACATTTATCACAGATCATGGAACGCATTTTAACTACTACCAATTCCTTGACTACTCTATAATATCAAAGATTAAGAAGATTTATTTTGCACCTTCCCATCCTCAATTCATCGGTCAGACTGGGGTTACAAATAAAACCTTATTGTATGGAATAAAGAAGAGTTTGGACGACTCGAAGTTGGCAAATCTGGGAAAATCAATGCTCTCACATAGTTAGGTCAATAAGACCTGACTGTAACTAACCAGTAAGTTGATTAAAGCAAGGATAAATCCTAACTCAAGTTGAAAAGCGAACCTTATGTTTTTCACTTATAATAACTCTATTAGGACAACCTAGGTTCATCCAACCGGTAGCCAGTAAAGTCAAGTCGCGTTGACATGATTCGACCACAAGACCATAAGACTAATAATACTTACAGGTCACCTCTAAATTTAAAACTACTATTTCAAATCAAGTTGACAAGATCCGACCACAAGATAAGACAAAATATTAGCAGGTCGATAAGATCCGACCACATTAATTTTGTTACAACTATTTTGCATACGCTAAAAACACTTCATTGTAGGTGGGGGATAATAACTTTGCTGAGCAAAATAATCATCAGATACACAAAAGAGAAGTAAAATATAATGGAAAATATTTGACCTCAAGTATCTATCCATTCATTACAAATTGTTAATGAGAAAAGACAATTGTCAAGGCATTCCGAAAATTGTTCAAACAAACTACGGTGAGCATCTACGAGTTAAAGCTTTATAAAAATGCAAGTCAAAAGGTTCAATAAGTAGGAGTATCTTGACTATTTGGAGTAACTTGAGGAGCATTGGCATCAATAACCTTGTCCATGGGAGTATCTTGAATAACTCGGGAGAAATAGGAGGAATGGCTCGTCAACAATTGGCTCTAGCCTCATCAAACTTCATTTCGTCCTCTTCAGCAGCCAAGGCTCTAGCCTCATCACAACCACCTTCCTATTGGTTGACTTTTTTAGCAATGTCAGGGAAATGTTTCATAACCCTTTCCTTAGTTCATCGTAACCTTATGAGAAGAATGTCATAGTCTCAATGGTGAAGTCAACAGAGGCTTTGTACTTCTTAACACTAAACCCCTCATCTTGGGCGTGGGATTCATTAACCATATCCAAGGCTTTATTAGCCTTAGCCAAGGCTTTTCCAGGCTTTGGGTTTTGATTACATCGGTAGCCGATTACTTTTTTAACTTCTTTTTATCCTCTTTAACTGAATTGAGGGCCAAATCTCTCTCCATAAAATGTTGTCCCTCTTTGTTAGATTATTACAAGACATTTCTAGCTCCTTAAAAGGTGCATTGGATTCCTTCTGAAGTTTAATCACCTCTTGGATCCCGATGTTTCAGAAATCATGGAGCTGCTAATTCCCCTTCTTATCTAATTCATTGGATCGAGAATTAATCACAACATTCTCCAATAGAACATTGGATCCCAATAAACCATGAAACGAAAGACAACAAGATCAAAAAATAATAAAGAGTTTAGTGAAACTAAAAAACTATAAAGTCACGGATAACTTACCATAAATGCCGAGTGATGGGCAACTTTCCAAAGAGTATAAACATATAAGCCCTTAGAGAATTCAAAATCTAGATTATGTCCACAGTGTCCAAGCACATCAACTGCATTAACCATGTTATGGAAAATGGAGTCCTTGTCTTTCTTCAAATGCTCATAAGTCATAAATTTCTCTAGATAAAATTTTACTCATCAACAAAGGGATAGTGCGAGGACGACCTAAGTTCCTTAGCTAATCTATGAGTAGGTTATCCCTTTAACATTACATGCTCTATAATAGGCCTTATTGTCATCGGCTCTTCGGTTCTTGGGTGCTTTGGATCACCTTGGGTAGTAGGTCCATCTAATGGATTTTTTAGGCCAGCAACAGGAAGATCAAAATGTGAGATGGTTTTCCCTTTATCTTTGGCCTTAGTTAGGGCATCATCTCTCTTTTTGGTCTCAACATTAACTTTTTTCTTAGCATTAGTATCATCCCTCTGTCTATATCCATCATCAAACAAATTTTTATTCTTCACCTCACCTCATCTTTCCTTTTAACCTCTCTCAGCCTTGTCGATCTTCTTCTGACGAATGAGCTCCAAGTTATCATGGTTAGTCTATTTAAGTGACATTACAATAGAGGGATCAACCCTAAAACCTGAAGATTAATGAGTAAATGTAGTATAAAAATTCAATATTTAGTAAAGTTAGAATGCAAAACCAAAGACCGTATGACAATTATAAACTTTTCTTACTTTCCTCAACCTCTTGATCGGCCTCAACATCGGCCTTGGCTACAATTGGTACTTGGGTCTCTTCCTAAGTTTGAATACCTCCTGTAGATGTTTAATATCCAAGCTCGGTGAACTTGACTAATTTGAAGAGACTATCGAAGGTAATAGGTTCAGGGATGCGGATTCTCTCCACCAAGATTTTCAATACATGGGGCAACTTAGGAGCCTTTATTACAAAAATTTATCATACAAAGGTTGTACCATAAAATTAGTCACGAGAAACCGAAAAGTAGAAAGAGGGAGGATATATACCAACACGGTTCGGCCCACACCAGTCACAGAGAAGACTAAAAGATATGTCCATTTAAGTTGGGTCGAACTCCCAATTGTTTAATAAAAATTTAAATTTGTTTTTCCCTCTATGATTGCTTGTCTGGGCCACTTTCACTAATTTTGAGTGTGATTTTCTTAGGGATAATTAGTAATTCCCTGGGGCCTTAGCATTGTCCTTTATTCCATATACAAACCAAAAGATATCCACGGTAATATCAAGCCCTGTGTGTTGTATCCAATAAACCATTGACCTTGAAATTATCCTATAAGCATTTGGGGAAAGTTTGCTTATAACCACCTCATAACCTTTTAAGATCGACCATTTAATGGGGTGTAGAGGTAGACGAATTTGGACTTGTAGTGCATATGAGTGAATTATTTTGTATGAATTATGCAATCTAGTCTTTGTTATGCCCATTGTATCATAAATAATGAACTTTTAGAGTCATTTTTGTAATTAAAAATAAAAATGCAAGTTATAATAAAATTTGAATTAAAAATGCAATTTTAATTACCCAGGAGGGGTTAAATCGTAATTTTCAAAATTTTATGAGACCGAAAATAATTTATAAATATTTATCTAGAAAATTAAAGTTCTCTTTGAAGTTTGGTTCAATTCTGAATAAAAATGAGCAATTTATGAATTTTGGGGGCTAAAATACAAAAAAGGGATAATTTTATAATTGTTTAAATATTTATGACCCTAAAATTTGAATTGATTATAATTATTTTGCATTTTTACATGTACCCCAGGAATTTGGACAACAAAAGGAGCTGATATGCAAAAATTATCAGGATACGACACGACAAAACGCGACAGGATACGGTTGATATAATTTTACTAAATATTTTTTATAAAATCGCTCGAGTGTCCGTTGAGGCTATGCCATAGCTTTTCGGAAAGATCTTGATAAGACACAACTTTGAAGTTCAGACGAAAATGATATTTTGTATTTTTGGGGTCCAAAATACAATTAAAGCTGGTGTCACTTCATAATCCATTGGGGGTCAAAGATTTTGAAGTTTTGGGGGGGTCGGGCGACGATGCCACTTCAGAATCCTGAGAGAGTGATACGGGATTACCCTGGTTTGGGCGATCACATCACTTCGCTACTCCAGTAGATAAACATGATCTATACCCTGGATCAGGCGATGACGCCACTTCGGATTCCCGAGAGACTGAGATGGGATTGCCCTGGATCGTGCAACAATGCCACTTCGGTACTCTGATAGTTATTTATATAATAATTAATGTGGATGGTAAATATGTGTAGATACATGTAGAGATGTGTTTTGTGTTTGGATATATATACTTGAGATGTGTATAATACTTAATCATGAATATTCATTTGAAACGTAAAATATATAATCACAGGGTTTGCTTAGGTTTGGGATTAGATACATTCGATACCTTGGGTGGTTTGGGTTGGATAAAATTAAAAGAAATTAAAATATCATAGGAAGATGCGCTAGTATATTGTAGCCCAAACTCCATTATATTCTTATACTTCATAGGCATGCTATTAATGCCAGTGTTGACTTTACTTTTGAGGACATATGCAGTTGTGTCACCTCCATCCTATGATCATTTTAGTAGTTTGAATTACGTTGACACAGTTGTAGTTATGCAATGGTACTAGCCATGTTGGTTGGTTCGGCATCATAGTTATTTGGTTAACCTATGGTATGTTGCAGTTATTTATTTTATGCATTTATTTTTTACTACAGTCATGCTTAGAATGATATCCAATTGTTTCATTCCGATGAGTTTGTATTAGACCTCATCAATCTATTATAAAATTTCACGGGGTGCCATAGTTGGTATCAAAGCATTTCGAGTTCTAGTGTCTAAGGGATCTTAAGGGCGTCCATCATTCTTTTTCATTCGTTCTCTGATTACTTTAAAGACTTACCGTTTAGAATTTGTACTCTTTATAACAACAATCTCTTAGGGAGTTTTGTTCCATTATTTTAGACGAACAATTAGAATAAGACCGAGTGTATTGGGTAGGTTCCATATTTGGATTTCCTTTGTGAAATGCCCCACGCATGAGGTTGACATCGATCAAAATTTAGGGGCTTTGGGAGTGATACCTTTAGTAAGTACTTAGCATATGGATCAAGGATAAATGTTTGGGTCACCATTCCTAGAAACACTAGAAGTATGGTTTTAGCAACCTCGTATGTGCCACTGTGTGGCAACAGATATGAATATGAATTCAAATATATTTATCTTTCTGCGCTGAGAGAGATTGATATGGAGGCAAAGGAGAATGTTCATGTTATTCGCTTTAGTGCGAGCAAAATTTATTTTAAGTAGGCATATACCTTACAAGGAGTGTTTGGCAAGTTTTAGTGGGTAAACTATTAACCATAACTTATGTTTAGATGGTGGGAGTTACCTTACTACATCAATAGGACCACCATAAATATATAACGTGTATAGTTCCTAAAATTTTGAAGACCGAGGCCAAAGTAGGCCCAATGACTAGAGATGGTGTAGTGTAGACCCAAATATGAAAGTCCACATCAGTAAAAGGAATCTCATGGGGGGGGGGGGGAGACAACAAGAGGTTCCAAGAGTATACAATATGATTTGTTACGGACAATAGAGACAAGGAAATTATGACCAATGGGGTCACAACAAATGAGAGGAAAGAGTTAACAGTGATGACAATGGAGGTAAGGTCAACAGTGCCACTTGTAGAGCAACCATATTGATAGTTCCTTTAGAGAATTTTTTTACAACAAGGGCCAGTGAGGCCACTTGGTTAGAAGAGACCGTAGAATGACCTATGTTATTTAGAATACCATTGGGGGATGGGTATGATTATATTTATGGATCGCATGCATAAGTTTTAACTAGACATTGAGGAGTTGTTATTCTTTATTAGTAGGGTATTTAATACTATTATGAGATACAGAGATGTTATCACTGGGAATTATTTTTCACATGGATAACCCAATGGGTGGGGTTTAATATACATCGTGAATATGGAGACATGGAAGTTTGTTGGTCAGCGTGGGTATTTAGTCACTTTGTTGATTCAGACACATGGTCTTATCATTCATACTATTTAGCTTTGAGTAGTAGTTATATGTATTATGCTTATATTAACTATCGGGCGTAGGTTTTTACGATTAACATTTTCAGGCAGAGCATGTTATTATAAGTTTGTCTCGGCTCGAAGGAGGTCTAGCACACACTTTTATTACATAAGTGCGACTACATCTAAGGAGGTCCTCGTATCGTTATACTCAAGATCGATTGTCCAGAAGTTTAGGGATGTATTGAATGAGGTAACATGATTACGAATAGTGAGAGAGAATGACTTTTGTACTAATTCAGTTCCTGGTACTATGACCATTATGAGGGATCCATGTCGGATGGCTTTGTTAGAAATGCGAGAACCAAGTGAGTAATTTAATCAGTTTTCGAGCTAAGGGTCATACAGAGGAGCATGTCTCCATGGTGAGACCTAATTTTAATTGTGAAAAAGAAGTACAGTTAACCCCGATTATGTGTGAACTATTGGTAACTAAAAAGGTCAGAATACAAAACAAGTATCTCATGTTGCGTATCGATGTCTTATGCAACCACTTAACGAGTGTGTCATTCTTTTCCAAGATTTACATGGACTAAGGGTATCACTAATTATGTATTCGGGAGGAATACATTACAAAGATATATTTTGATGCGATATGGAGAATATGAGTTTCAGGTTATGCCGTTTGGGCTGACTAATGTGCTAGTAGCGTTGATGTACATGATAAATTGGTTTTTTTAACCAAACCTAGATTGGTTCATCATTTCACATGTTGACAACATTCTAGTGTATTCTCGATCGAAGGAGGAACATATGGATCATTTATGATTAGTTTTGAAAACACTATGGGAACATAATTTGTACACTAAGTTCTCTAAGTGTGAGTTTTAGCTTCGATAGGTACAATTCTTGTACCATGTCATACCTGAGGTTAGGATTTTCATTAATCCTTATAAGGTATCTAAAGTTATGAATTAGGGGACAACCCATGGCACTTATACAGGGTAGGAGTTCTTTGGGTTTATTAGGATACTACAAGAAGTTCATTCAGTGGTTCTCAAAGATGGTCGGTCCATTGACTCACGTCACTTGAAATGGGGTACTATTATTTGGAGCATAGATTGTCAGAGAGATTTTGAGGAGATCAATGAGAAACTCGACCTCGTTCCTATTTTTGCGTTATCATGAGGCAGCGTGAAGTACTTATAGATGTATCATTGTAGAGACTATGAGTGTGTTAATCCAAGAGGAGAGGTCTATAGCTTATACTTTTTGAAAGCTTAAGCCCCATAAAAAAATTATCCCACTCAGGATTTGGAATTGGCTGAGGTAATATTTGTCCTTCTACAAGATATGCTTCGGGAATATGTTGTTAACCTTAAAGGGATTTGATCATGTCATGATGCCGAATAAGTGCTTGTTTCCTCATGTCAATGGCATGTTCGATCATTTGAAGAGAAGTGTCTTATTGTGATGGGATTATTATTGGTTATAACGATGACATCTTGATGAAGTAAAAGAATTTATCGAAAGGGTAACCGTTGGGTTAAGGTAGATTCCAGATCAAGGGGGAACTTTACTGATGGAATAAATGGAGTTTGTAACTGAGAAGAGTCATTTTATGTTATTGAATGTAGAAGGTTACATTTTTAAGAGAAAGTGCTTGTTCCAGAAGGTCCCAAACTACGAAAGGTAGTTTGGGACATGGTGAGTGCTTTTTAGGTTACTTTATATTATCTAAGAAAGTGGGTGTACAGTAATGTAAAGAATTCATATGGGTGATGCGATGAAGTAGTTATTGATATAGTTTGTGTTGATAAGGGTCTCCTATCAGTAGAATATGTAGGGAACCAGAGACGTTCAAAGACTTGAAGGATATCCTAGTGTAAAGCTTCGAGAGTAGACCGAGTGATTTTCTATAGGGTTCATGGGTTCCAAAGGGGTCGTGGAATCAAGTAAGGCTAAGTAAGTTAGATTGACCAAGTTGAAAAAGAACTAGGAGTTAAAAAGTTGTTCTGTAGGAATGTATTTGGGTGTAATGCCCCGACCCGGATTTATGGGTTATACGTGAGTCAACCCAGTTCGACCCGAGTGTTAAGTGTGAAGTGAAATGAAACAACCTTAATAATATTGCTAGTCTAGTTTTATTTTAATTAACATTTCACTTATTAGTCTGTAATTTCAAATTTCAAGATGAACTACTGAGGAACCCATGGGGAGCACCCCAGAGTCCAAGTAATCAGAGATACTAACATAAAACATAAATAAAATATACTTACCTGTAAAACTCCCTCAAATTATGGAACTGCTCCCAAGCTGTCGTAACAAAGTGGGGATGTGAGCCTATGCCAAGTGGGATTTATACAAACAGTATAGAAACGAATGGTAGAAAGAAATAATCACACACTACAACCACATGCATGCAAAAATATGTATATATCTATATACATATACCTTTGGAAAATACACATGCCAATGCGCTAATCGTTTGACTTTCAAAAAATCTTACTTATCCAGATTAATTTACCTTAATCTAGTAAAGACTTACTTTATTCATACTTAGCATTTTCCTCTTGTTTAGCATACCCGATTTGACACTTGAAACCATTACGCTTGACTTTATTCAAACCCATTCCTTTACCGGAATTCAACTCCTTTCATTTATTTCATTAAACTTTAGTATTTTCATTGAAAATTACTATTTCAACTCATGCATTCGCCATGATAGAAAACACTTATTTGCATTGGAAAACATTTTCTTTCCATACATACTTAGGTACATTTCGGGTTTAACAACTTGGTTTCTTAATTACCCATTTACCCACTTACTTTATCCTCTTTACCTTATCTCATGGACATTAATAGATTTACGCATTTACTTATCCATTTCACCTTTACCGAAACATTTATTACATTCATTCAAGTTAGGATGTATTAACACATTTTACCACACTACCCATTTCTTGATATGTTCTATATTTCCTTTATCTTTTCTCAGAATCTTCCAATACCGCATACTTACACAGACTCCACACCGACGGCTATGCTCACCATATGCTCTGACCAGTGATTTAGGGTTTTTCACCCAAGGGCTCTGGGATCTTCTTGCTTTATCCCGGTGTCATCCGAATACCATTAATGTGTTTTAATATTTTATAATGTCCACATTATTTCCTTTCCTTTTTAACCCGACCGAAGCCAAAACCCCTGACTTTATCGCTCCAATTTGTGTTACGCTTGAAAATTTACCATTTTGTGTCCTTTACACTTTAACCTTGATTTTTATTCCAAAAATTATATTCATTTTGGACCACTTTGTGTAACACCCTTTAAAATATTTTTATTTCATAAAAATGTTCCATTTAAGTAAAATTACCATTTTACCCATTTGTTTTCGAATCATACTTTTGCTCCATTTTCACAAGTGTTATTTTCACCAAAACACTATTAAGTTACTGATAGTAACTTCTCAAGTGCTTTTAACCCTTTAACACCTTTAACATTTGGAGTAATATTTTACTTGATTGGAACCATTACGTCCTTTTAATTCCATAAGTAATAATATTTCAGAACATTAGTAAGTTACACTCACTAACCATTCCATGTTTGCCCATTAACACTTAATTAATATTTTTTTATCAACATTCATATTTTTTTACCTCTATGTTCAAGAAATCCATTCGCACTTAAGACTACTTTTATAAGAAAGTTATCATTTCTTTTATTTAACATGTAGTCTTTTAACTTCATACGAATTATGTATTTTAGCCCCAATTACACATACTTTGAAGAATAAAATTCCAAGCCTTATTATTTCTTGTTTAAACCCAACAAAATCTTTTTTAAACTTGTTTATACATTCTATGTCAAAATACTACAGGTTTATATGCATGAGAAGATGAATTTAAACTCAAAATCCAACTACATGGTTTAAACATATTTTTCACCAAATAAAAGTTTATTTCCAAACATTTTATTTCATAAAATGTTTAACACCAATATTTCTATAAATGCCCATTTCTGCAAAATATATCATCTTTCAATATTTCTCAACCTTGAAATATTTACTTATTCTTTATTTTCAACTAAATATCATTTGTCAACAAAATCACATTATTTGCCAACATTTTATTCCATAAAATGCTTTTCATTAAATTTACTAGAAAATACATCATTTTCTCAATACCCACTTTTATTATTTCAAATCCCTGAAATAATTATCTATTCTTTGTTTTTAACAAAAATAGCATTTTCCAACATTTTTATTCCCTAAAAATGTTTATTATTATTTTACTAGAAACCCATCACCAACATCATACTCTTAATATTCCAGCAATCAAGACTCAAAACACTCAACTAAAGTCTTAATCTAAGAGTAAAGTTTTACCCACCTCTAAGGTCTCCAATAGTGGCAAGAGTGTTGGTGTAGGAGGAGAAACCCCACCTCCAAAGGTGGCCTCAAAGGGGCTGCCAAAGGCTCTTCCAACAAGCTCCATTTGAACTCCAAGCAAGACCCACTTCATCTTCTCCAAGAAAAGCTCCATATTCATTCTCCAAAAACCTCCAACAAAACCAACAAATTCGTAGTTCCTCCTTGTCATGGTGAAAATGGGTGTTTTTGGGTTGGATACACTATGGAAATGGTGGGAAGGTGGTGGTTTTGTGGTGGAATATGGTGGAGGAGTTCTGGTGTAGGGTGGTTGGAGGTGGGAGGTCTCTCAAGACTAGAGATAGAGAGAGAGAGAGAGAGAGAGAGAGAGAGAGAGAGAGAGAGAGAGAGAGAGAGAGAGAGAGGAAAATCTTATACAAAATGCTTAAACGGTCTAACTCCCACTTAAATATTTTCCAAACCCTCAAAGGGTTAAATTCCCTAAACACCCTCACACCCAACTCTTAAAGGTAAGGATAATATAGTCTTTTACCCCACATTTGATCTGGGCAGCTTAGAAGTCGACAAGTTATTGCATTCAATGGCCCACGTCGCGATAATACATCGAAAGGATAAGATTATCAAATCTGACATCGGTCGTTAGAACGACCTCGTTCAAACGACTCTACTAATAATATTTCAGCACTCAAGTCATCAGATCCCTCATTCGAATGACCTTGATCTCATTCGAATGACCTCGTTCGACAACCCTTTCTAATATGATAATAGCGAAAGTTAAAGCCCAGGTCGTTAGATGCCTCGTTCGAACAACCTCATTCAAACAAGACTGCCCTTCGTTAAAACAATATCCAAATCTTCCATAATTATATTTCGATCCATAAAACTTCAATTCGACAAGCACGTGGACACGAGGTTACCCCGATTAGACACGGGATCCATCTAAACTGGTCTAAGTCATACTAAATTAGCAACTTCCATGAATACGGTTGGAATTGCGGGGATGGCCTATTGCATTTGGGAACCTCTTGAAGAGTGGTGTTCATAATAGGTGTATGAATATTTCTAGAGTATGGAAAAGAGCTTGTATAACTAATGTGAAAATGATTTGGGGGTCCAAAGAGGTAGGTCATGTACTTTTAAAGACCCCTTGAGGATAGACATTACAAAGTTGGATTCCGAAGGGAACTTGTCACTCTCAGGGATGAACCTTTCCCATTGTATTAGATATGATGAGGACGAGATTGTTTGACCACCCCTTATCACCCTTAATGTGGTGATGTTGATATGTGAGCACAACAGATGAATTCCTTATGGGACAAGTTCATATTGCAACAGTTGGAATAGTGATTAAGAGTTAGCCAAACATGAGTTATGACAAGAGAGCTTAATGTATATTAGGTCATATGATGAGTAGAGTTTGTATAGAGTATGAGTATGGTACATGCGAGATATTTTTATATTTTCGAGTAGGAATATTATGTATTCAAATTTTAAGAACGAATTTCCTTATTTTAGGGGTGGAAGAATGTAATACCTTATCATTTTAATGCACTAATTAAATAGTGAATTTTTATATGTGCACATTTATATGTGACTGGAGTGACATGTGAGGTCACTAATTATAATCCCATATGTGTTGTGTTATGTGTTTTATTTTTAAAATTTAAATATGACTTGATACATGGGAATGAATTAATAATTATTCAAAATTGAAATATGAATTAACACGGGGGAATGAATTAATAATAATAAATAAATCATTTAATAATGAGTAATGATTTTTAGGACTCATACAAATTAGAATATTAAAAATTTGGTTTGATAATTTAGGTTGATGTTTGAGAGAGTTAGAATTTTATAATAGGACTTAAAATAATAGGTTTTAAGCCACAAAGGCTAGTGTATGGTTTGGTCAAGATGTTAGACTAATTAGAAATAATTTGAAGATTAATGGGTCAAGGTTCATATGGGTGTTAACCGAAATTTTGTGGTTAAACAAATAAAATGGATATTACGGTTATTAGCAATCATTCTTACACTTAAGAAAGGAAACCTTAGAGAGAGAAGAGAGAGGTTACTTGGAGAAAAAGAACGGAGGGCAATTCGGCATCAGAGAAAGGAAGAATTGGCGCTTTGTAATTGGAGTTCATCCTACTTGAAATTGGAGGCAAGTTTACTTAGTATATTAATATAAATATTTTCAGTATTAGAATATAGTTATGTATTGGATTCTAAATCTAAACATATAAATAATCAATTTAGATAGTTGAATGATAAATTTTAAATTCAACTCAATTAGAAAAATTAAGTTTATTTACATGAATTGAAATTAATGAACTTTTTCATGAAATTTGAGTATATGGACAAATTAATATTATAATTATATTATATTTACATAATTGGGGAAACCCCCTTTGTGAATTCATGAATTCAATGGAATTTGGGATTTTTGAATGAAATAAAATTCTAGCCTTCTAAATCTTTAGATTTGAAATATAGCTATAAATTTTATATAAATGAACTAAGATTGTAAGAAATAGTATTAAGTTTAGTTTTGTGAAGTTTGTTTGACAATTCAGGGTGTAAAGGAAGTACTAAAACCTTGAATTCGGCAATTAATGGTGGTTCTGGATAGAGGGGTTATAACAGGGGCCTTAGGTTTAAGAAAGACTAGAATATGGAGAGTTTCATCTCTTCCCCATTCGGATGGCCACAATTGTGGTTCGTGTGCACGATCCATGTGAATAGTTAGGTTTTAGGACCATGTGCACATCCAGGGCAAAATTAGATGTTTTTCTTAATTTGGTAAAGAGGAAATTTTGAATTGAATTGGGAGACTTAGACATTTTAGATATTGATCTAAGACCTTTAATGTTATATGAAAAATTACTTAGAAAGATAATAAGACTCTTATCCTTCCTGAAATGTGAATAATTGAATTACATTATATGTGAATAATTGATTATGTGTACATATAAGAGGAATCCTAAAGGGGGTACGATGGTGAGCACACAGTATCATATTACCCTAGGTCGGGAAATGGTGCCACTTCAAATCCCAAGTTAGTAGACGGGATTACCCTGGGTCGGGTGATGAAGACACATAGGTATTTCAGTTGATAGACATAACATGTACTCTAGGTCGAGCGACAGAGCTAATTAGATATCCTAAGAGAGAGAGATAGTAGGAGCGAGACGGGATTACCATGGGCCATGCAACGGTGACACTTCGGTACTCTGGTAGTTATTTATTAAATAATTGGTATGGATGGTACATATGTGTAGATAAACGTAGAGGTGTGTTTTCAGTTTAGCTATATGTAGTTGAGATATGTAGAATAATTAATTATGAATATTCAATTGAAACTAATAATACGTAATCATGGGGTCCAATTGTAGCCCAAAATCTGTTATATTCTTATACCTCGTAGTATTTTTATTAAGGTCAGTGTTGAATTTACTTTTTAAGACCTAGAAAATTTTCTTGCCTCTGCCCTGAGATCCTTTTAATAGTTAAAATTACGTTGACACGGGTGTAGTTATGCGATGGTACTAATCAAGCTTTTTGGTTTAGTCTCAGATTTATGTGGTTCACCTATGGTATTTTGCAGTTATTTCTTATATGCATTTAGTTTTTACTACAACTATAATTAAAATGATACTCAATTGTTTGATTCTCATGACTTTGTATAAAACCTGATCAATCTATTATAAAATTTTACATGGTGTCACACAATTGGAGTGGGAACATTAAAAACAGAAAGCACACATCGGAAGGAAGCCTTTTCAAACTGGAAATGGCAGAAAATGGAAAATGGTTTGCCGGGGAAGAAAAGATATTTGAATAGGAATGTTTTGTCTCTCTAAAGGGTTACGCGCGAAGGGTATGGGTTCGAAAAGGATCAAATGATTATAAATGGACTCTATACTTTTGAGGTGGTAACGATTGCACTTTTTGAAAATAGGAGTGACATAACGCCTTAAAAACAGCACTCAGGCCATAAAAACTATTGCCACATTGCCCAAGACACATGCATTAAGTGAGCCTATCGCCACTGTCAGTGCTCGATATGTGGCAACTTCAAGCTAAAAATAAAATTTCAAAATCTAACATGTCAATATACTAAACCATAGATGAGCTGGGGACATCCTAAGTCGATGAGAACACGAGCCAAATGCATGAAACATTTAAAAACTTCACTCACTCAATTAGACTTGCACCTAACCATAAGATGCAACAACTTTAGAGAAACTGCTACAAGCTACAATTGTGGGCAAAGTCTTGGGGCTATTGTTATACGAAAAATATGCGATGACTCATGGACCAATTAGAAGATGACATCTAGACTCTCACATCAATAGACATGAGGTCATCCCCAGATAATGACCTAATCGGCCCCAGAATGAGGTTGGTTGAGTTATTCTTGACAATCCATATAACCTTGTTAGTTAGAAGTCACCTAACACTATTAGTTAATTCTATTATAACAAGAATATACCATGTGATTATGTGACATCAGCAGCACATACGTGTGGAGGAGATATGCAAAAATTCCCCCTCACGTTCATGTAACTAACTCATAATTATTCTCTCACCGTGTATGTAAAACGTGTACTCACCTAACTCATTAAGGTGAGCTACGTGGCCCTCTTTTTTCTCTCTCCTCTAACAGCCAAAAAATATAACACACCACCCACACTTTAGGGGGCTTGAGATATTTTCCTTATTGATATGTTTTCCAACTCTATAGAGAAATTGAAAGGTTCCATATTATACTCATTAATGTCATTTTCCCAGTAATCCAATACAATCAACATTGTACCTGTAGACATAGGCACCACTTTGGGTCGAACCACGTAAATCAACATTTTTCTCTCTCATCTATCTATTGCTTTCTCTAGTTTTAGTATTTAAGTAATTAAGATCTCTTATATATTATCTGCTTATGATTAGTATATTCAATCTAAGATAATCAGTATACTAGTTTTAGGTTTTAACAAAAATCATATACATGAATTTAATCAATACATAAGCCATACATCATATCCATTATTTATTGTGAATTTTTAAAGTCTAGATTATATTTCCAACATCCTCTCTTAATTTAGACATTTGAAATACCAAATAAACTATATATATATATATATATATATATATATATATATATATATATATATATATATATATATATATATATATATATATATATATATATATATATATGTAGTTTGAGAGCTATGTAAAAGGGATACTTTATCTTGAAATCCACCACTTTCAATTTCATCAAAATTTATGGCAACTTCTTTTGAAGTGTAAAGAATATGAGACATATTCAACTTCACACAGTCGATTTTCTTATGTGGACACACCATCGATCTTTTTTAGCCTTGCACTTTGTCCGGTATTCTCAATCAAAGAATGATTTTGTATTCATCCAACTCGAGTCTTTTAAAATATACTATGAACCACATTAAAAAGGGCAAAAAAGTAATTGGATTAGAGAGGAACGTGTGTACTAAACAGACTATCTATGCCCTTGGGAAATTTAAACGTCGACCTTGGTATATATTAATGGCCTAACATATTTAGACTGACTTTGACCAAATCAAAATGGAAGCTGAGAATTCACAAAATGGATAAAGATGAACATTCCTAGTGCGTATTTTAGCCGGCCCAAAACCTCCCCAACAAAAGGGATGAATATAATAACATTAAATTAGCTAGAATGATAAAGTAGATCACACAAAGAAAAAATTTAAGGATACAAAAACACTTGTAATCATAAAAAGGGACCTCGCTTTATGAATGAGGGGAGGGAACAACATTTTGTAAAACTTAAGGCTTGACTCTCAACATTTCTTAGAACCCAAATTACTCCACTATTAAAATAAATAGGTCTCCCCTCTTTTCCCAGGGATGTAGGCAATGTCGACCTCATTGAACTATGTATCTATTGTGTCCTTTTATATGCATTAAAAGTTAGATTTGGTAATTTTAAATATAGTTGTTCCATTTCCCAATACAATTTGTCACCGTTTGTGGGAAATCAACGATCTCGCCACTCATCGGATGTCAAATCCATAGTCAAGAGTGCACAATAGTTAGCTTTCATCCCATTCAATAAATGATGTGGGATTAAAAATAGATAAAAAATACCTATTAGTAGTCATGAAGAATCATCTGTCAAATCTCAACCTCACCACACCCCACCAATAGTCCATAATATAAAGATGCTCAGTTCTTTGTGGTAGCCATAACTGTTCATACCATATTTTATTTGGGTTCATCACGTGATTTTTTAAACACATGACTATATGATGGGGGAGTTAGTGGTGGTTATATACTGAAAGTACTAGATTGTTTAAAGCGCTTATTATTTGAATTCGAATTAGAGTTTATTTGGGAGCAAGTATGGGTAGTTATTGGAGACAATTAATTTGAATTCAAATTGGAAGTTAATTAAATCTGTAGACACCACATTATAGGACCCCCTAAGTCTCTCCTTAGACCCCTATCACTCCCCCTTTCCACCACAAACCTAGGTCACACTACGAGTACCGGTCTAGAGGCCATCGGGCGCCCCCGGGATCCATTTGACTCCAATCAAATCTTTTGTCAGAGAAAAATCTCTTTGAATCTTTGAAGGGATCTTAATGCCCTTTCCAACGTTCTACCCCGTGCATGAATCGGCCTAACGGTTCAGATGAACGAACCATCTCACTACCAAAAATTGATTTAGAGGCCATCGAGTGCTCCCGGGCTTCTGTAATACCCCGTATTTTTGGCGATATTTATTTTTGGGATTAATTAATTAAATGAGAATTAATTGGGAATTAATCCGGATAAAATACTAGCGAGATGTGAGTTGGTATTTGACTATATTGAGTATATATGATGATATATGAATATTGAAATATGAAATTTTTCGTGAGATTGATATACGGCAATTTGGACATTTTATTGGGACGCGTGAGACAGTCGCGTCAGGTTATAATTATTTTAATTATAAAAGTGAAATTAAATTCTATTAACCGTATGTTCGTTTTGAGTGCACCAACGCATCCGGAAGGGTCGAGATAGTCAGAAAACACTAGCCGGGGGTTTAGTTTGGGTCCCGGGGTATTTTTAGGCCATACCGGCAACATATAGGGGTAGTTTGGTAATTTTGCATTTTTGAGAATTAAAAGTGATGAAAATTAGTAAATTATATCTGATGTGGATTTGACCCACTAAACCACTAACCGACTCATTTTAACCTAATAGGCTACGTAGGTTATTAGAATTAGGTTTCTAATTTTTCCCAAAACAAACCCTAGCCACCATAGCCATTGGAGAAGAAAGCTTAGAGAGGGAGAGAAAGAGGAGAATTCTGCAGAGAGAGAGAGAAGGCAATTCAGCCTTCAAGATTCATCCTCAAATCCAGAGAAAGATTAGAGGCAAGTGGTTTAATTACAATTGATTTAATGCTATGCTTTTCCATGTTTAGGAATTATCGAAATTGATCTTGGAAGATGATATAGACCCATGAATTGGAAGTTAAAAACTATGAATTATGTTAGGGACTGCATGTAGTAACAATCTGGATGAATTATGAATTCAAAATTATAACCCTTGAGGATTTAAAAACGGATTTAAGAAGAGGTTTATGAATGTTCTTGACAGAATTAGAAAACTAGGGTTCTTGATGAAGATTGATCCAAATATAGCCCTTGTTTGATGAATTATTGGTTTTAGAACGTTATTAGTGTTGTAGGATGGTTGTATGATGATACTATAACGTTATATTAGAGATTCATGCATTAAAAGTATGTTTTGGAATGATTTGAAAACTGCAAAACGAAGCAGTCCGTAGCCATACCTGGTGCATTCGATCGATCGATGTTCATCAGTCGATCGATCGACCACCATCGATCGATCGAAGGAAAAGGTCGATCGATCGACCTTCCCAGAATGAGTAAAGTTTTTCCCTATTTAAATTTTAATGGTAGTAACCCTTGGAAAATGTTATTGGAGACCTTATGAATACTCTTAAACTTAAGGAAGACCAGTAGGCATGATTATGAAACTTGGACCTTAATTAGAATTCAATTTGAGGAATTATTCCAAATTAATGAAATTCGATAAGTGAGATAATATTTGGGATAAAAGTGTAAATTTGAATAATTTGATGAAATGAGGTTTGGGCAGAAGTAAAGACCTTAGGAATAAAGATGTTATATGTGGGAATAATAGGAACTTAATAATCTATTTGAGATAGGTTTTAAGTATAAGAAAATACTACGTGAGACGTGTCGACAGTTTAACTTTTATATTATCGGGAGACTTAAAATATATAATTTGGAATAATGGTATAAGGATGTAGAGTATACCTTTATTAATATTGTGATATCTAAGATGTGTGAATGCTTAGCATACAATTTTATGTGTATGACATACCTACCATACTTGCTATCACGGGAGGTTTACGTTCGCTTAGGGCCTTCTTATCCTTGTGTTGCCCGGATTTAGATTGGTTACCTCGATGAACATAGGTCAGAGAAGGACTTATTGGGATGTTAATAAGTTTGCTGATCGTGGGAGAGTATGTATGTGAGTTACCCATGTGATGTGACTGTGTTCGCCTCCATTGTTTGTGATGTTGTTATCTGAGAACGATTCCTGAGAGATTCGGAATTCGTGATCCTTATGTACGTGATGTACCGGGATAGATAGCAGAGTATGTGTGCACCACAGCTTAGTCTCGGGGTGCGTGTATTGTATATTTATGATGCGAATAATATACGGTTAAATAAAAAGGAATCTGCTATGTTAAATTATGTGTATAGTTATTGTAACTTGATGAAAAGATAAAAGGGGACAGATATCAATAAATGGTTTTATTACTAATTGGGAATCCGAGAATTAAAGTAGAACTCTCTATTTAATTGTTAAGGTTGGAATTAAAATGTGAACCGAGTAGAAGTGTTAGAAATCCTTTTGAACTAGATAGTTAGGGGAAAACACATGAATGGGTACAGAAACGTTAGGAGTGCACAGTTAGACGGATGGTGAGTATCTCATGTGAGAGCACGTCCTAACATGTACTTTGCATGTATTGTTTTAATTGTTATTAAAGCACTTGCTGTTTTCAAAATACTCTCCACTTTCGGGCTCTGACCCGTTTGCTTTCAAATCTATTTTTTGTAAAAACCATTTTAGGTGCCCAGCCACAAGGACACCACGCTTAGGATCCTCTTATAGGTGACGAGCTGTAGCTGTTTGTGGAAGTTACAGGGATTTGCTTTTAGACGCTTCTATCATTTGGATTCCATGTTCAGTATTCCTCAGTTGTAGGGCATGTTGCCCAAATTCTATTAGAGACATTTCCATTTCAGTTTTCAGACTTTGGCATGTATTAATTCAGTATTCAGTATTTCGTTACTTATTTCAGTTGTGGGATTTGTTGTGAGGAGTTTTTCCTCCGGATTTATTTATATCATGTGATGGTTATTCTATTATTTCATTATGGTGAATGGTGATATTATTCTTGCTTTAAATCTTTTACTGCATGTTATTCAGACTTTAATTAAAATTTGACAACTTACTTTTTAAGTACTAGGTGGTTAGTAATAATAAAATGTTTTTGACAGTGATGCTATTAACTGAGCCAACTTGGCATTTTGATTTAATTTAATAAAGGAGTAGCTACCCGGTATTTAATTAGTCGGGGTGTTACAGGTGGTATCAGAGCATCAGGTTCTAGCGTCCTTTAGGATCTGTACGGCTTGTTATGTTTCCGCTGAGCATTCTTTGATGTAGAGCCCTATGCTTAGGATTGTTGATATCTTTGGTGAGATTTCGTTCTCCTGCTTTAATACATATGGTAGTGAATCTTATTTGCGATCGGGTGTATTCGTGTGCCGAACAATGCAGTACGTCAGGCGAAGACAGTTGGGTGAACAGCAGGAGGCAAACATATATTGAGAATAATTGATTTATTTAAAGAAGGATGACCGTAGTCGAAGACACCGATACTATGGCACGGAAGTCCTGGATGATATAGAATGCTAAGATGCAACCTGAGACTTCCGGGTACGGCTATAGTAGGAATGGGGTCAAATTAGACACGTCCAACAAGGTTGGAATGGGAGAGAGAGAATTAAACGTAACATTGAAGAGAACCAGCAGTAGCAATACTCGAAAGGTGATGACGGCATGTACTAGCCAAACGAACGCAAAGTATCCAAAGGCTTGGACTTGTGTCGGAGTATGGCTAATCAAGAGTGAAAATTTGAGGAAAAATTTTCTTATCTCGTGAGAGCGGAGTTTCCATAGGGAGAAACAATCACCACACTTATAAGTGGAATGTGACGTCGAGAGAAAGCGTACACGAATGGGTTGACCATAAGTTCCTTGATCAAATGTTTAGGGTGAGAACCGAATGTCATTCTGAACTCACACGAGAGGTCCGGATAGAGGTCACTTTGTGAGGGGAAATAATTTTTTTTTTTGGTGAACCCTACACCGGGTGAAGTAGGTGAAACGGAAAAGGGGATATTAAAGGGAGAATTTACATAGGAGAATTGCTAGTCCTTCTGGCAGAACTCTACTTGGACGGTTAAAGCAAATGGTATTGTCGCATAGTGTTAATTGGGAGGTAAACATCCCCGGGTGGGGAGACACAAGAATCGAGAACTTTTTATAAAGTAAGACTGGGGAAAACTGATGTTGGAGAAGCACCACAATGGGAAGACCCAATGGAGAAACCATTAAAATAATTCGATAGCGGAATTACTACCGAGCAGTGGTAATTTCAGTAAGAGAAGTGGAAAATTAGTAGCGTGATCCTTAGGGTCGTCAACACTAAGGGAACAACAGAGATAGTCGTCTGAGTCGAGACTACCAACGTCCGAGAGAATGGACCACCTTAACATGATTTGTGAGATAAAAGATAAGTGGAGTATGTGTAGAGGTATTTCTGTGGGGAGTGAAACCTGTGCGTTATAAAAAAAAAATCCGATACAAGAGTAGGGATCAAGGTATTGTGCCTGGCAAGGGCAACAGTTATTGAACTATCCGGTTTGGGACAGATATGTGTGGTAAGTCCAGGAGCCATTTGAGCAGCCGGGACGATTGATAAGATAGAAATATGAGTTATATCCTCAGATGATGATGCATGTTATTTGTGGCATGAATTAGTTGCTACATTTGTCATAATTATTATTTTCACTTGAGAGTCGAGTTTCGTGAGTATCTCAGTAATTTTATTATATATAAGAACATTTTTCCTAATAGTGTGGGGGTTACTTTTATTATCATCCGCGGAGGATGAATGGGTATATTAATAGCGGATTATACTTTATTGAAATTACTCGTTTTAGTGTTGTATTATACGAGTATGGGATGATATTATTTATGGTTTCATATATATGATTATACCGATAGTGTGCTGGTATTGCAAGTTTATTGAGATTACCACCTTGGGGTAGTATGTTTTATTATGGCGAGGCTTCATCTGTGAGAGGGCCGGACTCGCAATTGTACTTTTGTATATAGGTATATATACATATATATGAATATGTTGTGATTTCAAAATGGTATAATGGTATCGGATATTTAATCCCATTATGCGTAGGGATTTCATTATTATGGCGTATGTAATTGATTTACTAGCCAACAAAGAGTTAGTTGGTTTTTATAATTAACGATAGAGAGGTAGTAACAAAAAAGAGTGCATTGTTTTATTCCCCGTTAGAGATTTGGGAGTTTATACTCATAGTTGTGTGTCTGGGGGCGGGATTTTGAGAACCCCGATTTTAGTTACGTGGTGTATATGGAATGTGATTACCATCAGTGTCAAGAGAAAGTGTCATTCGAAAGGAGTTACTTGTTTAAGTGTCATTGCGACAGAATGTAACTTTGTTGAGAAACGAGAGTGTAGGGGTACATATTATGGACAGATCTTAACGGATTCCGATGACCAACAATGATAGGTAGTAGTGTATCGGGGGGGTTCCTTGTTTGGATTTCGCTTTGCGAGACACCCCACGCATGAAACTTAGTGTAAGATTGGTAGTAAGGAGAAGTGTGGCCCTTCGTTCATGAATTGGATACCTCTATCGATATGAGAGTACGTAGTTATAACGGGAAGTTACAAGGAGTAAATTATGTTGTAAGGCCATTCGAGCCAGTTGTTAATAAATTACGATATAAGTATTAATAATGTTGGTTTTGTCACGGCATGTTGAAGGACGCATTGAGGATAAGGGGATTTAGGATTTCTAATTCAGAAGCGATTGAGAACGCCCAAGTGGTATAGCACCATTGTATTTACAGTGACAATAAAGAGTTTGAGATTTGTATGAAGCGTATATAATGTTTAAAAAACCGTATGGTTG
The DNA here is from genome assembly GCA_949130495.1 of Sambucus nigra. Lineage (NCBI taxonomy): Eukaryota > Viridiplantae > Streptophyta > Magnoliopsida > Dipsacales > Adoxaceae > Sambucus > Sambucus nigra. Next base: position 358,521,649 of record OX422213.1, on the reverse strand, counting down.
GGTTATAAGGGGCATAGACATCTTGATTTGCTAAAGAGTAAATCAAAGTAAGAGGGAACATGGACGGGCGAGATTATTACTTATGAGGTTAAACGTCATAAGAAAAGGTGTAAGTGAATATCATGTGTAGTCAGTGTAGCACGTTCAAATTTGGAGAAAAGGCAGTAGCAAGCCATTTAATAAAGAGATATCTCTTGAAAAGGGGAATAAATTATTATGAGAAATTTGGAGTAGAGTTACATCAACGAATGTTGAGGGTGACTAAAGAGTAAATAAGAATGAGGATGTCAATCAGGTATAAAGTCCAGATATGCACAAAGTAGTAAAAAGGGTAAAGGTCCAAACTTTTGGTATTCGTCGGGAGAATAAGATCATTAAGTATCTTTGAATGGGGAAAATTTTATGTGAATATCGGCATTGAAAGAGGGATAGTAAGTAGTAAACCAGTTGGGGTTAGATGACCCACCAAATGATTTTGTATCAAGACAACGATTCCAAGAATGGGAGGGTCAAGTGGAAAAAGTGAGAAATGGTTATGTGGTACATGTTGTCCAGAAGGAGAGAAATGGTTATATACTTGGGGTGATTTACACTATTAGATAGTGAACACGTCGGTACGTGGTTCGACGTAGTACTATTTAGAACTGGGATGAAATCCCCGATATACACATTCAAGTGGGGTGACAATAAGTAGTGAGAAATAGCGATTCAAACTGAGGGTTGTATCACCTAAAACCCGAGGTGCATGCACAAGGTGACTAACGATTGATGAATTGTATGAAAGAAATTTTTGGATTCATTGCGATATTTCAATTCCAAATCAGGTATAACTAGTGAGGTACATTGTAGACATGAGGAGCAGATATTACCAAATGGTAGCGTTGGGGGAAAAGCACCCGTATATATATTTATGGTGGACAAGGTACTTATAAAGGTTTGTGTAACACCAACAGGCTGAAGTGGTTTTCCCTTGTGTAAAAATCACAACGTCGGGATATTTCAAGGAATAGACAAGCATAGTCAGATGTGTTATTAAATTCAACCCAGGATGGGAGTTTGGTGTTTTGATAAACACGGGAGTTAGTAGTGAGGTGCGGACTCACAATACTGATAAAAATAATGCGGATAATGATGTATAGGCTATTTTATTCGAATGTTGCTTAATAAGAGCACAACGTGAGGTGTTATCGAATATTATTCTGATAGGTTATCAAGTATGTTAAACAAACTCATTGTGAAGCGAGGGTTTTAGTAAATTGGACTTTTCTTTATTATTGTTTTGAATACGGGAGGATACCTATTTTTCCTGGTGTGCCTTACTTTTCTGAATTTCGGGACGAAATTCCGTTATTAGGGGGGAAGTATGTAATACCCCGTATTTTTGGCGATATTTATTTTTGGGATTAATTAATTAAATGAGAATTAATTGGGAATTAATCCGGATAAAATACTAGCGAGATGTGAGTTGGTATTTGACTATATTGAGTATATATGATGATATACGAATATTGAATTATGAAATTTGTCGTGAGATTGATATACGGCAATTTGAACATTTTATTGGGACGCGTGAGACAGTCGCGTCAGGTTATAATTATTTTAATTATAAAAGTGAAATTAAATTCTATTAACCGTATGGTCGTTTTGAGTGCGCCAACGCGTCCGGAAGGGTCGAGATAGTCAGAAAACACTAGCCGGGGGTTTAGTTTGGGTTCCGGGGTATTTTCAAGCCATACCGGCAACATATAGGGGTAGTTTGGTAATTTTGCATTTTTGAAAATTAAAAGTGACGAAAATTAGTAAATTATATCTGATGTGGATTTGACCCACTAAACCACTAACCAACTCATTTTAACCTAATAGGCTATGTAGGTTATTAGAATTAGGTTTCTAATTTTTCCCAAAACAAACCCTAGCCACCATAGCCATTGGAGAAGAAAGCTTAGAGAGGGAGAGAAAGAGGAGAATTCTGCAGAGAGAGAGAGAAGGCAATTCAGCCTTCAAGATTCATCCTCAAATCCAGAGAAAGATTAGAGGCAAGTGGTTTAATTACAATTGATTTAATGCTATGCTTTTCCATGTTTAGGAATTATCGAAATTGATCTTGGAAGATGATATAGACCAATGAATTGGAAGTTAAAAACTATGAATTATGTTAGGGACTGCATGTAGTAACAATCTGGACGAATTATGAATTCAAAATTATAACCCTTGAGGATTTAAAAACGGATTTAAGAAGAGGTTTATGAATGTTCTTGAAAGAATTAGAAAACTAGGGTTCTTGATGAAGATTGATCCATATATAGCCCTTATTTGATGAATTATTGGTTTTAGAACGTTATTAATGTTGTAGGATGATACTATAACGTTATATTAGAGATTCATGCATTAAAAGTATGTTTTGGAATGATTTGAAAACTGCAAAACGAAGCAGTCCGTAGCCATACCTGGTGCATTCGATCGATCGATGTTCATCAGTCGATCGATCGACCACCATCGATCGATCGAAGGAAAAGGTCGATCGATCGACCTTCCCAGAATGAGTAAAGTTTTTCCCTATTTAAATTTTAATGGTAGTAACCCTTGGAAAATGTTATTGGAGACCCTATGAATACCCTTAAACTTAATGAAGACCAGTAGGCATGATTATGAAACTTGGACCTTAATTAGAATTCAATTTGAGGAATTATTCCAAATTAATGAAATTCGATAAGTGAGATAATATTTGGGATAAAAGTGTAAATTTGAATAATTTGATGAAATGAGGTTTGGGCAGAAGTAAAGACCTTAGGAATAAAGATGTTATATGTGGGAATAATAGGAACTTAATAATCTATTTGAGATAGGTTTTAAGTATAAGAAACTACGACGTGAGACGTGTCGACAGTTTATCTTTTATATTATCGGGAGACTTAAAATATATAATTTGGAATAATGGTATAAGGATGTAGAGTATACCTTTATTAATATTGTGATATCTAAGATGTGTGAATGCTTAGCATACAATTTCATGTGTATGACATACCTACCATACTTGCTATCACGGGAGGTTTACGTTCGCTTAGGGCCTTCTTATCCTTGTGTTGCCCGAATTTAGATTGGTTACCTCGATGAACATAGGTCAGAGAAGGACTTATTGGGATGTTAATAAGTTTGCTGATCGTGGGAGCGTAGGTATGTGCGTGACCCATGTGATGTGACTGTGTTCGCCTCCATTATTTGTGATGTTGTTATCTGAGAACGATTCCTGAGAGATTCGGAATGCGTGATCCTTATGTACGTGATGTACCGGGATAGATCGCAGAGTATGTGTGCACCACAGCTTAGTCTCGGGGTGCGTGTATTGTATATTTATGATGCGAATAATATATGGTTAAATAAAAAGGAATCTGCTATGTTAAATTATGTGTATAGTTATTGTAACTTGATGAAAAGATAAAAGGGGACAGATATCAATAAATGGTTTTATTACTAATTGGGAATCCGAGAATTAAAGTAGAACTCTCTATTTAATTGTTAAGGTTGGAATTAAAATGTGAACCGAGTAGAAGTGTTAGAAATCTTTTTGAACTAGATAGTTAGAGGAAAACACATGAATGGGTATGAACGTTAGGAGTGCACAGTTAGACGGATGGTGAGTATCTCATGTGAGAGCACATCCTAACATGTACTTTGCATGTATTGTTTTAATTGTTATTAAAGCACTTGCTGTTTTCAAAATACTCTCCACTTTCGGGATCTGACCCGTTTGCTTTCAAATCTATCTTTTGTAAAAACCATTTTAGGTGCCCAGCCACAAGGACACCACGCTTAGGATCCTCTTACAGGTGACGAGCTGTAGCTGTTTGTGGAAGTTACAGGGATTTGCTTTTAGAGGCTTCTATCATTTGGATTCCATGTTCAGTATTCCTCAGTTGTAGGGCATGTTGCCCAAATTCTATTAGAGACATTTCCATTTCAGTTTTTAGACTTTGGCATGTATTAATTCAGTATTCAGTATTTCGTTACTTATTTCAGTTGTGGGATTTGTTGTGAGGAGTTTTTCCTCCGGATTTATTTATATCATGTGATGGTTATTCTATTATTTCATTATGGTGAATGGTGATATTATTCTTGCTTTAAATCTTTTACTGCATGTTAATCAGACTTTAATTAAAATTTGACAACTTACTTTTTAAGTACTAGGTGGTTAGTAATAATAAAATGTTTTCGACAGTGATGATATTAACTGATCTAACTTGGCATTTTGATTTAATTTAATAAAGGAGTAGTTACCCGGTATTTAATTAGTCGGGGTGTTACAGCTTCGAATTGACCCCAATCAACTTTACCATCAGAGAGAAAGATCTTTGAATCCTTGAAGGGTACTTAAACCCCTTTCCAACGGTCCACCCCGTGCACAAAATAGCATAACCGTTCGGACGAACGATCACTTTTCCCCTGAAAATCGATCAAGAGGTAACGAGGCACTCCCAGACTCCAGTTGACCAAAGCTAACTCTTCAGCTCGAATAAGACTGAATGAATATCCGAATGTCACTAAATACCCTTTCTAAATATCCACCCTGTGCAAGATTCTGACCTATAGTGCGAACGAACAATCCGTTTTACTCCGAGAGGTCACCGGGTGCTTTCGAGCCCCATTGACCAAGTTCAACTTTTCGAACTAGGCAAAATTCTTTGTAATGTTGAATTACATCACCTAAAATTTCCAACGGTCTTCCTCGTGCACAATTCAGACTTACCATACGTACGAACGATCCGTTTGCGTTTAGCGATCTCCCGTCTAAAGGATCGGCGTGCGCTTCCGAGCCATATTTTATCCAAAGTTAACTCCGGACCTAGGAGCGGTCCAAAGGACTATCTAAGGCCTCTAAAATACCTTTCTAACAGTATACCTCATGTGCAATTAAAATTAACGATTTATGCACTACGATCATTTTTCTAGAAAAGTCTGCACAAGACTGGCAATTGGCTGGTCCTGAACCCTACCTATCGGCACAGTGTCAAGGGTGACCTGCCGATAGGCACCCCCTGGGATACGCCGATCGTCACCCCTTGACCTTATAAATAAAGTCCATGACCTCACTCCTAAGATACACAGCAAACCCATCAGCATCAGTGATCATAGAAACATTCTCTCGAAATCAGCGAAGTTCCATATGGGAAATTCCATTCAAGCCTAAATAACCATCCTTTTCACACCCAATTTGGCAAATATCCTTCTCTCTCATCAACATCCATCAACATTCAAAGGAGTTCATCCAAGATCCAAGCTCCAACGAAGGTCCAATTCGTTCTCCTTCTCTTTTAAATCTCTTGTTTTTGAATAAGTTACATTAGATTCATAATATAGTTTCACTTTAGTTCATACATATTAACATCTACGCTTTTATTAGTATATTGCACATACTCTGTTTTCCAAACAAAAAAATACCCAAAAACAAATAAAATAGGGTTACACCCGTAAAGTCCGAACGGAATTATCCATCCCACTTTTATCGGAAACCAAATACATATTTTCTACACGCACACACATAGTAAAATTCCGTTCGAATCTATTGGATAAATCCCACCCTTATTCTACATTCAAAGTACATGGACTTTGATGCCTTTCTAGGCTATGTAGGCGTCTCGGATTAAATTCGAGACTCGAGTCCAACTTTCTAATCTTCCAATTTCTCTTATTTTTTCAATTTTCTCAAAATCCCTCATTTTTATCATACATATACATATAATATTATTGTTCGTGTTTCATCCCACAAATATTATCGTTTCCCAATAACGATCAATATCCCAATGAACGCACATATTCTATCTTCTATATTTATTACTATTTTGGGAATATTCCTGTGGATGACCTCACCCTATCTTTTCCATGGTATGGGTTAACCGATTCCAATCTCCATTATATAATCACATGCACACACTTCACGGGGATAAAGAAAAATATTAACATTCGCCCATGAGATACCGAAAGGGCGGGATGGGTGCATAACACCTTCACATCCCATAACTTAGCCCCCGGTCCTCCGATATATTAGTTTCGTATGAATCAGTTTATCCTTGATGTCGCTCTCTTGAAGTGGCGAGATATTATTTTTCTTGTTTTGAGAAAAATAGGCTGGCGACTCCATCTCTTTATATTCACCCCACAACGATGATGTATAAAGCCCCATTCCAAGAGTTCCTCGAGGGATCCTCCTCCTCCCCCCCCCCCCCCCCCCCGAACGAACGACGCACGCCGCCCAGGATGGCCATAGAAGCCGAATAAACTTAGTTGTTGTAGACAACTATAAATCCAATCGTTCATGAAGACAAAAGAAGACCCCCTCACAAAAATTGCTTTTACATACTTTTATACTTTTTTTCTTTTATTTTATTTTCTATAGTTACTACATTTCTTTCTTTTGAAGTAGATTGTAAGGTAATTTGTACTTTTCTTCCAAGTTTATAAAAAGTATCTATCTTTATATTGTTTGTTTTACTTTCTTGTTTCGAATTCCTTTAAATTCTTGTTTTAAATTTTGAAATGTAATCTTTTACTTTCAAGAATTTATCTTTCTTTAATTCTAAAGCTTTAATTTTCTTTCAGTTTATGCAATTACAGTTTCATTTGTCCAGTTTAATCATCACAATTTAGAAATTTCATTAATTTTTTCTCTAAGGGAAGCATAAGTCCTCTTAATTGAGGTATCGAATGCAACACAATCTCTTGATATTGTCACTAAGATAAGATCATTGGTTGACAAGATAAAAAATCTTATATATCACTTTCGCAACCCTGATTATTCACCAAGACGAGTGAAAAACACCTACACATATTTTTGGTGCACCCAGTGAGACCAAAATGCTATTTAATATGTTATCATGGTTAAAGCACAAACTATCGAAATGATAGAATGAGTCTTTATTGTTCGATATTTGGACTAATATTTAGTTAGTGATGAATTTCAATGGTGTATGAGACAAAAGGTTTAAAAGTGTTAATGATTTTGCCCAAAGTTTATAACATTTTGCTAAAACTCTTTGAAATTTAGTTGTAATTGACCCTGTCATGCCACCCTTCAACACAGAACCTCTTTTGGCAAAGAAAATTCCATAGATTTGTAGAATAAATGGGATGATGATCCTTAACCTTTGGATTACAAAACCGCAATGCTTTTTTAGAATGTAAGATCATCAAAGGGTTTCAAAAATGTGGGGGGTCGAAAAAGTTAGTTTTCAAATCAAATTTTGGGCAGCAATAATATGTCCAAACAGATGTAAAGTTACAACAAAAATTTACCCAAAATATGTGCTTCAAACCAAAGTATAAGGGGTCCATTAAAGTATCCTTAGAAGACGATGAAAATCTTAGTCAAGCCCCCACAATGTTTGTCATCTGAATCAACTCTCATTAATAGTGAATTACAAAAGGGGTTTGTAGGAAATGGGTAAGCTGTTATTTCTACAATACTTAAAAACCAATTATATGGAAAATATGAAGCCATGGTCATAGCGAATGAAACTAACATCAACAATTGGAATCTTATTGTCTTGATAAAATCCATAATTTCATTTTTGGGTTCTATAGTCACCAAAAACACATTTTAGTAAAATGGTTAAAACTATATCTATAGAGGTCAAACTTATAAATCGATTTTTACGTTAGAAGATTGACTTCCACCGCTTTATTTCAGTACATGACTCAATTTCTAGTTCAAAATAAATAAAAAATGCCATGCTCAGGAAGTCAGTCCAACATTTTGGACTCTATTGTAGCATTTTATGCTGTCACCAAAATGTGTTTTAGTAAAATGATCATAACATAGAGGTCAAAATAATGAACCACTTTTTGGATTGCACACTTAACTTCCATATCATTCTTTTGGTGCATTGCTTGTTTTTTAGTTCAAAATGGAAAAATAACTCTAGGATTGGAAAGTCAGGAAAAATATTTGAACTATTACAAAATCTTTGGTAACCTACAAAGATTAAAAAAAAGGTTTCATTTATTCAGCATATTTGGTGACCCTTGTAATGTGAAATCTGTTGTGATTATTAACCATATTTAGTGAACTTTGAAGGTAAAAACATGTTGCAATTATTCAACATATTTGGTTACCTTTCAAAGCTAATTTTTTTTATGATCACTCACCACCATTGGTGAACTTCAAAAGAAAAAAATGTTATAATTTTTCACCATCTTTGGTGACCCCTTATAAGTTAATTTTTTGTGATTATTCACCACCTCTAATGAACTTCGAAGGTAAAAAAATGTTACAATTATTCACCATTGTTGGTGACCGTTCAAAGTAACAATTAATTTTGTGATTATTCACCACTTTTGGTGAACTTTGAAGGTAAAAATATTGTAATTTTCACCATCTTTGATGACCATTCAAAGTTAAAAAAAAATTCTCTGATTATTCACCACCTTTGATGAACTTCTAAGGTAAAAAAATGTTACAACTATGCACCATATTTGGTGACCATTCGAAGTTAAATTTTTTATGATTATGCGCCATCTTTGGTGAAAATGTTGCAATTATTCACCGTTGTAAAGATAAATTTTTTAATAGAGTTAATTTGTATGTATTGGTTATTTTCGTGTTTGGACAAAACTCTTTGAGTCATAGGTTAGGAATTTAGTGTGTTCATCTTTAAAACCTATGACATGGTGTCTTGAAGACGTAGAAACCAAGTTAGAATATCTATATCATCATGTCATATTTCGTGCTCGTTTCCCTCCTCATGCTCCGAGGATATCTCATGTATGAATGCGTAAATATTTTGATCCTTGGAAATTTAATATTTGGGTGTTAAGATATTATAAAATTATTTTTAAAATGTTTTAAATGATTTTTCTTCTCTTAATATTTTTCGGAAAGAAAAATATTTTTCCCCACGACTTCATTAGAATGAGTTATGGTATGTCATTCGAATGAGATATGGTACCTTGTTAGAATAATGAACTTCGAATGAACAAAATTTTGCCTTCGCTAGAATCTTGTTGGATATGTGTTTGAACGAGACGATATACTCGTTCGAATGACGTTCCAGGTCATTCGAATGAGCATGTGAATTTTATTAAAAAAATTCAAATTGATTTTGATGGTTATCTAGATTTTGGAAAACCTCCTATAAATAGGATTTCAGAGCAGCAATTTAAAAAGAGAGAAAAACTTATGTTTTAACTTCCGAAATTCTACCAAAATGCTCCCCGATTTAACCCAAACCCTAGTTTTCACCCAAACTATCTTTAGATTTAAGATTCATCTTATTATACTTTGAGATCGAGTTTTTGTGCACCTTTGGTTAATTCTACGCATCTTTGCAGCGGTCTCTATATATGCTAATGTGTTTACATGCGATGGAATTCATGTGTGACAGTTGATGATATATTTCATGGATAACAAGGCATGTCCGGACTCACACATTGTGGCAGTGATTGAGTAGACTCTTTGTGTATCACTGTGCGGAGGTTGAAGGAACGAAGAGTGCCAATTATTATGAGGGTGTTGTGGTTGATTTAATTATTTTATCCTGAACTCACTTAGATGTATATTTCGGCTAAGATAAAATTAGTTAATTTGTTTAATCATAACTTGTTTAAAACCGGTGATAAGTTTGATTTGGGTAGCTAGTTTAATTGAACTTTATAAATAAAGAATTTTAAAAATAGTTTGTTTTTTTGTTTAGCATCCTTTGCTATATTAGAAAGCGCATCCTTTATCATTTCCAAATTGGTATCAGAGCTAGAACATTAAGTTATACTGTTGGATCTGTATTTAGGCTTGAATTTTAGCAATTCATATATGGAGGGTCGGTCGCTTTCTAAACCACCGATGTTTGATGGGTCTAACTACACGTACTATAGAGCGAGAATGAAATTAGAACTTAAGTCATTTGATGAGTGGGTATAGCAAGCGGTAGTTAAGGGTGGGTCCCCACCCACACCCTTAATTGGTGATTATTGGATTCCCAAACTCGTTAAAACCTAGAGTGATGATGAATTTAAGTTGTCCAACTATAATTCACGTGGATTGAATGCTTTCTTTTATGCCATCACACGAGAGGAGTTTCGATGTATTGTGACATGTGAAACATCTAAAGAGGCATATGACATACTCCAACTCACTCATAAGGGTACTGTGGCTTCCGAACTGCAAAACCTCACCACTCAGTTTAATACTATTAGGATGGAGGGGAGTGAGTCCTTTAATGAGTTCTATACTATACAGTCAGATATTGTGAACACGACATTTAACTTGGGAGAGAAAATAACCAAATCCCATTTAGCCAAGAAAATTTTAAGGTCCTTACCTGATGATATTGACTCTCGAAGAGATTGTAGGTTATCTTCAAACTTATGAGCTTGATATGTTTTCCTCCGAAAAGTTGAAGAAACATAAGGGCATTGCTTTGAGATCAATTCTGATGATATTGACATATTTGAGAAGAAGTTTAAGAAATTTTTCAAGTTTGAAAAACAATCAAAAGATGAACATGAGTTTGAGAAAAGAACCTTTAACAAGGCTATAAAATTCCCTAAAATCATAATGATAATTTTAAGAGGGATGAGGATAGATTCTATAGGTGTGAGGGTTATAGTCATAGGACAACTAAGTTTCCCGCTAAATTAAGGAAGCAGGGCAAGAAATCGAAGGTGTACAATGTCACCCTTAGTAATAGTGATCCAGAAGAAGAACCCGACCGCATTTATGGCTAGTCATGAGAGCCTTGATGAAAAATATTTTGATAATTATAATTATGAGCATGACACTTCCGAGGCCATTATTTGTGACTCCCAAATGAATGATAGTCGATAGAGTGCAGAAGAAGAAAAATATATATGATAAGGTCATGATGAGATTGAACTTCAAGTTTCCTTCCGTGAGTTGTATACGAAAATGATGAAATTAAAAAAGACCAATTTGAAGTTGGAAACTGGGCTAAACCAGTGTGTCATAGGCAATTATGGGAGTGTTATAATTAAGGATCTTAGGGAATGTTAGAAAACTCTTAGGGAAAAGCTTTCATTTATTAAGGGGGGACAAAATAGCCTTCAGGAATTAATAAAGATTCTGAAAAATGATTCCATTATTTTTTATGAGCATCATTTTCTGATCGAGTCTAGGATTGTGGAGTTAGAGGATAGATTGAGAGACTCGAGTAATGTCAAATTTGATTTGGAATCTAAGTTAAAAAATTTGGATAAATGATAGGCACCGTCCAAAATAAAGATGACAATTGTGATATTGGCTTTGATATTCCAAATGCTTCTACTATTAAAGACAAAACTATGATTTTAAGGGAGTGAACTATTGCTAGGAACATCAGAAAAAGTCAACTCGGAGGTAACATTCCTCGTATCTACATGTGCACACATTGAGGTAAGAAAGTTCACCTTAGGTGTTTTTTCACTGATCTTAAAAATGGTTCTTGGAAGTCTAATGTGACACCCCGCCTAATTAAATTCCGGGTGATCAGTCCTTTATTAAATTATAACCAAGGTGAAAGGTTGGTTCATTCTTAGCATCACTATCGCAAAAATAACTTTTCAAATTAAACACCCTAAATAATTAAGCTAAGTGACAAAATCATTTCTTTAAGACATAAATTTAAAATTTTAATTTAAAATCCACATTTAAAACCTTTCATAATCCATAGTTTAAGAATCACACAACAACTATACTGGAAAATATAATCCAAGCAATTCAAGCATCCAACTAATAAATTCCAACTTTAAAACTTCAAAGGAAAACATCCTGACAGCAATAAACCCAAAGTATAAATACTGGAAATAAACGAACCACAATCTCTGATAAAACCAACTGAATAATGGGAAAAGGGCGACACATACCCAACTAGATAAAATAAAACTAGGAGTGTAATCAATAATGAGGTCGTCTAATAAAGAGGCATGCAACTCCCACCTAAGCTGCAGCATGTTCCTTCCAAAGGATCCTATCCAAGACGCCCATGTGGTTGGGCACCTGTAATATATACATATATACACAAGAGAAGAGAAAATAGGAAACGGGTCAGAGCCCGATTATAAAACAATTTAAAAATTCAGTTTAGCAAGTATTTAAAATGTTTACCGTCTAATGCAACAATCATATTAGTGTGCGGCCCTCTCTTGAGAAATTCTCACCTCTTTTCGAATGTGCACACCTATTTATCCCAACTGTTTAGATTATCTTAAGTTACTCACAAGGTCTCATTCCGACAATTTCTAGTTCTTAAGAGATTTAATTTTAAAAGCAAAGTTCTCACATAACCTTATTTAACTATAAAGTTTCTCAGTTTTGCTTCACACGTTTTTCAAACACTTATACCTAAGTTGAAATAATTATTCATTACTTACCTACCTTTAGTCACAGTAGATAGTTCCCAAATTTCAAGTTTATATATATATATATATATATATATATATATATATATATACAATCGGCACCCCACATAAATTTATGGTGCTGGCATACTCGGCTATCAAGTCCCCGTATCACCCGTACTAAGGAAAATACTAGTTCGGAATTACTCCCGAACTGTATTAACACAAAACACATACAAATTGAGGCAAAGCATAGTTCCAAGTCACTAAGAGGTCAGCACATACCCTCATGCCTCTTAGGACCGTCTGACTATCGATCCGATAGCCTGTACCAAGGATTCCTATATTCTAGGGTACAAGTCAATATTACCCATAAAGGTCCCATCGAGATAAGACTGTCTCAGCGCGGTAACCTCAGTGATAGCAAGTAGCGTGGGTATGATTTTCACACGTATATAGTATACACACAAACACAGTCATATATGTATACTACTATTACCATTTTGAATTTAGGTATGCCCACGACCCATACTTATGATATTTATTCTCATTGCATATTACTAGATTATCCCATATAACGGTTTGTCTCTTTTACTTATTTATGGGATTATTTAAACTTACTACTTAACACTCGTGAATTCATATTTCTCCAAGTGTAATTTCAGTAGGTACTCATTTATTTTACAACGTAACTTTCTTACGAGTCTCACCCTTTAAACACATGTTCCCATTTTCTTAAGTGTAAAACACCTTTGTTAAATATTAATCTCGTCTTACATTAAGGGTTTCATTTTTATAAATCCCTACTGGTCTTCTTTATCTCCCAAAATATTCTAACAATAATGTCCACAAATTTCTATTCATTTAAGTTGGAACCAATTATTTAAAAAGGGGAATTTGAGTGTTCCAGGAGGGGTCGATCAATCGATGGCAGGTGCTCGATCGATCGATGCGTCGATCGATCGATGCGTCGATCGATCGATGATCCTGGGTCGATCGATCGATCAAGCAGGTATGACGAAACTACAGAATTTCCAGTTACGGGTTTCTTCTTCCAAAATCATCCAAACCAATATATTTGTCTTCAAAACTCCCAATAATTTATACTACAAGTGTTATATCCTTAAATAAGTGGTATTCTACATGAGGCATGCGAATTTTCATCATGTATAACGAATTAAGAGGGGTAAAATTCATAAAAATATCAAGAACCCTAATATTTCTTTGTTTAGTTCCTTCCCATTCCTTTACCAGATTTTATACTGCTAACTTAATGCAAATTTGTGGTTCTACCTCTACATGTGAATTTGATATCCAGAATACGTCTTATCCCTATACATCATGCAATTTTGAGTCTCCAAAATAGGTTTTTCTTTCACAAAAACTAGTCCTAATCAACCCTAGACTAATATATTGAAGCATTAACTGAAATAGAGCAAGATAGATACTTGCCTGGGATTTCTTGATTCAGATTTGTGGAAAAGATTGAAGTGGTTGTGATCCTCGTTGCGCGATCTAACGTTTGGCGGCGACGGCGGTGCAAACGGTGGAGTTCTTGGCCTAGAACTCCTTGGAAATCTCCTTCTCTTCCTCTCCAATGGCCGTCTATGGTTTATGGTTCTTATAACCCTAGAAGATGACTCCTACCATCTGATATAACCTCAGAAAAATCGTAGGTTTCCATGCCCAAAAATATAAAATGCCTAAAACGCGCTCTCGGGATGTTAATTAGGCTTAGAAACGCCCCAAGACCCAAAATAAACCCCCGGGTACATTATTTTGACTATCTCGACCCTTCCGGACACATTGACGCACTCGAAATGTCCATACAGGTGACTTATAATTTATTCACTTTTAATAGTTCAAATTTAATCCCGACACGACACAAGCGCGTCCCGATAAATTTCCAAAATTATCAAATTAGATTCTCATGATAATTTTACTAAATTTAATTACACCACTTACTTTATCCATAAAGTAACTTACAACAAAATTCTAATAATTACTAACTCTTATCATGCTAGTAAGTATTTAAATGATTTTTCGAATTAATATTAAATTTAATAAATCCCCAAAATTTAAAAGTCATAAAAATACGGGGTATTACATCTAAGCCTAGAGTCACTGAGGTTCCCAAAATAATAGCATCATGTCACATCTACATGGGTTAGGAAATCATATTAGGCGGCTTTCCATGTTAGACTTTTTTATTCTCAAATGTTTGCACATGATATTTCTTATGCTAAATCCAATGGTTGATTGTGTTATCATGTTTTCATGCACTAACATTTTTACTTCATGTTTTATGTGTTTTCTACCTATAGGATGATTGAGTATTTTGTATTTTGATTTTCTTTTTTCGATCATATTGAAAAAATACAAAAATATTTTGTTTGTCTTTTGAGTTTTGTTTTCATGTGGTGTCTTTTTAAAAACAAATTGTTTAAAAATGCAAACAGATTTTTTTTTCTGTAGTTTAGTTTTACACATTTTGTGTAGCATATTGGTATGTTTGAATCCGCTTCATTCCATGTTTCAATGTGGCTAGGGCATATGATTACGATTTTCAATGCTTAGATTATTCTTAATCATGCTTGCATAGAATAGTTTAAAAATGACTTACTTAATGTATTCGCTTTGCATATGCCTCCTCACACACATGAACGATATATATATATATATATATATATATATATATATATATATATATATATATATTTGATATGGCAATTTGTGCATGTAAGAACCATTGCCTGTGAATTTTTCCTTTTATTGAAAATATGAGTGTTCACGAAAAAGGGCTAGGAAGGGAGAAATCTTCCTTGTGGGAAAGTCCACCGTTGGTAAAAGCCTAATAAAATTTGAGAGGCAAAAGATAAGAAAATATTGTCAATGCCAAATTTTGTTTCATTGATTCTTCAATTAAATTATCATATTCAAAATATGAGAGTGGAAAAATGATATATCTATAATTTTGAGGGTGTTATAAGTTTAAGACCAATGGATTTGAATAATGAGTCTTAGTTATTTCATGCTTGATACTATTGTTTTGAGAATCATCGATATTTTATAGGCTATGTGCATTATGCTTGTTTGTCCATTATAAGTTCACTTTATCTATCACTATGAGGGAAAATCTTTTCTTGATAAAGTTGATGCAATCAAATATGACTCCATGGAAATGTTTGATTGATTGGGTGATAATTTATTTGTTTCTAGTACATGTCCCTTGACTCCATCCAAATTGTTTAGACACATCGATACTATGGTAATGTATAACGCTTATGTGTTTTGTGTCATTTTGAGGTTATTTATCCCTATGTGTGTGTGTGTGTGTGTGTGTGTGTGTGTGTGTGTGTGTGTGTGTGTGTGTGTCATTAGTATATTTTGCATATTTGTATATATGGTATCATTTTTTTAGTCTTTTCATTTGCATTTAATCCATGCTTGTCATGGTTTTTATCTTTGAATAAAATTAGCATGATATATGGTCATATTGGTATCTCTTATTGCTTATTTACATTAGTATCTCATGTTTTTTTATGTATTCAAGTTGGTATTATTTATTGCATCAATATCGTTATTGATTGATCATTGTTTGGATTATTTGTGGTTGTGTTTGTTTCACTATACACCATTGCATGATATTATTCTTTCCTCTATATTTCCAATTGATATCACATGTTTTCAATTTTGGAGGGAGATATGGTTTATGGGGGATACATGGTTTATTATGTACTCTTTCTTTGTGTATTCCTGAACAAAAGGGCGACGAAATGGTATCTTTCACTTTATTTTAGGAGGAGATATTTATGTTGAGAGAGACATCTTACTAGGTGGGGATCGTTAGCCATATGGGAAGTTTTATTCTTATATAGATTTATATTGCAATATTATGTTTTGTATTTGAAGGTGAGTTTTAACTGTGTAGGTTTGCAACATGCGGCAAAACTATAAGCGTGCAAAGATGCTCAAGGTTTATTATTTGGTCGAGTTGTACTTTTTCCTTTTAGGATTTGAGATTGTGTTTTAGATGGTCTTGAAGCCCCATATGAGATTTTAATTTTATTTTTGTCCTGGAATAGTAAAAAAATGAGATTTACAAGGACAAAATTTTGAATAGAGTCAGTCTGTATGTTTTGGCTCATTCTGTGTTTGGACAAAACTCTTAAAGTCATAGGTTAGGACTTGAGTGTCTTAACCTTTCAAGCCTATGACGTGATTTCTTAAAAATGTAGTAGCCAAGTTAGAAGAACTACATAATCTGGTAGTGTTTCGTACTGGTTTTTATCTTCATATTGTGAGGCTCTCTCAGGTATAAATGTGTAAATATTTTGATCCTTATAGATTTTATGTTTGGGTGTCAGGTTTTATTAAAATTGGTATTAAAATGTTTTAAATGATTTTATTTTTTTATAATATTTTTTGGAAGAAAAATATTTTTCTCGCTACATCGTTCGAACGAGTTATGGTGTGTCATTCGAATGAGATATGGTACTTCAAAAAGGTTCCAATAAACTTCAAACGAACAAACTTTGACCTTCGCTTGAATCTCATCAAATAGATAGTTGGATATGTGTTTGAATGAGATGTTATACTTCATTCGAATTACGTTCAAATTCATTCAAACTAGCATGCGATATTTGGTTAAATTCAAGATATTTCAAATTATTTTTCATCCTTATCTCGATTTTAGATTACCACGTATAAATAAGAGTGCAGAGAAGAAGTTTTAAAGGAGAAAACAACTTTTGTTTTGAGTTCCCAAATCTACCAAAAAGCTCTTCGGTTTTATCCAAACCTTAATTTTTCACTAAGCCAAGTGGAAAATACCTAAAAAATAACTACCATGAACAATGACTTCAAGAGTCATTTAGTGATGAGGTTTTTCTGTTAATCCTATTGTCAGTTTGATCAAAACATATGAAGAGCGTTTAAAAAAGCGTGATGGTGAGATATAAAGATATATAGATGAAAATGACAAGTTTTGTAGACAATTGAAGTCAAATGTAAACGATATGGATCCAGTATTCATGGGGCCACTCACAATTAATGAAAAAGAAACCAGTCACCATGTATACCTTCAACACGTATCAATGATTAGTTTTTTTTATGCAGGAGCCTTATTTTGGATCAAAATGCCAACACCTTTGGATAACAAGTACCACTTTATCGCGATGAAATAATATCAAATCGAACAGTCGTGCACACGTATGGCAGTTATCTGGATGTCTTGGGTAGATAATCCCAGATGGAAAATCAAGTTCAAGTTACTCAGGATTTGATATCCCTCACTAAAAAGGAACTAGGTGGGAAACTTCCCAATTACAAAGAACATACCCCAATGTTCCAAAACTTGAGGGTCATATGGGCTGGAATGGCCTCATCCTTCAGCCAATAGATGGGGGATATCAAACCTTCAAAAAAATTTATGGTGTTAAATATGAATACTTCACATGGGAAATATAACATTACAAACCATATACGTCGGTATCCTTCATTTGTATCCATGTGGAATACTATTAATGTTCTTATGCATCTGGTTTTACTATCTACCTTCGGAGAAATCAGCCTTTAGTGGTTTGAGAATCTAACCCCTATGGATATTTTTATCAAAACTTAATTTCTCAAGTATTTAACTACCCTTTATCACCAGTAATAAGGCTAAAAAGGAAGTTGACTCCATGATTACACTCCATAGAAATTAAGAAGAAATATTGAGAAAGTATGCCCAGCGATATTGGGAAACTTAAATGTGACCATCCTAATCTAGATGATGAGAATGTGAGGTGTTGGGTCCATGGTGCATCTTTCTAAAGTAATTTTGCATGATTCCTCCTCTAAGGGTGATGATATGGTGAGGTGTAGTTTGTGATAGTGTAAAACACAAAGTCACTCACGTCACTCATAACATCATTATGAGAATATAAATTTGAACAAACAACGGTGAGAAATGTGGATAAGAAAATAAAAGAGAAAATAAAAAATATAAATGTACAAATTGAGAAAAACAGAGTTGGTAATAATTAACTCGGGACACCTATACATCCCCATAAAGAGAAATCAATTATCACGAAGTTAAAAATATTATTTAAATGTTGATTTACATTCAATTTGCAATCTAAGGATGTTTTGGAGTTGTTTTGCGAGCCTTTATGGGAAAAGTGGGTGTAAAAATATTTATGAGGAAAGGTGACCAAGTATACAGTCCTATCTATTTAGATTTCCCAGCAGCACCCATAAGAAGTATAATACAAATAAGAGTTATGGCATTTAATCTCATTTTAAGATAAATCCAAGAATTTCCGGGGGCACTTGCACGAGTAAAAATGGTTGAAAAGTCTATTGTTTGAAAGAGAGTAGAACAACCTAAAATCCCAGGAGCTAATCCAAAACCACCTTCTCGATTCACAAGCATATCTTTTATTTCTTCTTTATCTGTGTGAAGTTGTGAAAACCAAAAATGAATCCCCAAACCCTCTTCATTCTTGATTTGTTCGAGCTTCAGGCTCGAGCGGGGGTTAAACATTCCCTATAATAAAAGAATTAGCTAGGAATCTGAAATAAGACGAAAGAGCAAACAATGTGTCCTCTCTTAAAGGGGTAAGGGGTTAAGTTTTGTTTGGTATCAAAGCCTTCACTGCCCCGTTCTGTAGCTTCCCATGAAAGACCAATCTATTTTTAAATTCAATATAAACCCTAGTTTTGAATTTGATTTTCAGAAAAGTATATTTGAGAGTATATTTGAAGATGAAAGGGTGAATATGTAGTACCAAATTGAATAGTGGCAATAGTAATACTAGGAAATATAATTGAGAGAGTGAAGAAGAGTGAATTAAATGAACTTCGATTAAAAATATAAAGGAAGCAAATAAACAATTTAAATGTTCGTAATATGTTTAGAAAAAGTTCGATGGCAAATGGCTAGGAAACGACAAATCAATGGTGAGGCGCGAGTGTGATTGCTACAAGTTAGACTTTGAGAACTCCTAATTTAATAGGATGAGAGATAACGGAGGAAAAAATTTATTGGTACGGTGGATAGATTATGAGATGGAAATCTAAAGAAGATTAAAAGTGAAAAGTTATCTAAATAGGTATATAGAAGTTGCACACGCTTATAATTTAAAGTCCTAAACATTTCATTTATGGAACTTTACGAATTTGGACATCTTTAGGGGTGAAATTGCTTTGTAAGTCAAGAAAAAGACTTCGAGTTCATGTTTTGAATAAATATGGGTTTGTCTCGATGGTGGGAAGATCCAATCTCTCCCCTAAACTTAACAAGGATAATTGAGGGTATTAAAATGGTGTGTCGTCACTACAATGAAATAGGAAGATATATATAAAAATAAAAAAGATTATTGTTTCTTGTTTAAGTTTGGCTTGGAATAGATAGACGACTATGACCACTCCATCACCAATAAGAATGCGCATAACATAGACAATTACATGACCCAAATCAAGAAATACGCCAAGGTTGAAGACAAAATACTTCAGGAAAATTAACATGTTAATATAATCAAAAATCCATGGATAGGGATACCAAGAAGGTTGTAGAAGTGGAGGATTAATGGTGAAGGGGCAACAACTGACAATGGCAAAAAAAATAAGTAGTAACAAAGAGTGAATAGCGAATAAAAGGTATCTATCTTCCTAAAGGAATTTTGTGAGTGGGCTACCCCCATCTTTTAGGAGTCATTATAAAAGATCTTGACCAAAACTAAATACATGTTATTTTTTAAGTGAACCCTAACAATCGAGGACACCGGAGAACGTGATAAGAAGTTGTGATGAACCAAGAATAAGGATTATGATGAATCTTTTTTAGGGGTTAACAATAATTTTAGGAATCGACCAACAAGATCTTAACCCAAATTAAAAAAAACAAGTTGTTCTTTAAATTCCCCTAAAACTGAGGGTGACCGCAAGAATCATGACAAGAAGCTACAATTAACTTATCAAAAGTATTAGGGTCACAAGGCTAAGTGTTTATAATTATTAAAGAAATACTTAAAAGACCTTGAATAAGAAGGGGCCTTATGAGACTTCATTGACCCAAAGAAGACTTAAAAGTTGGGGTAAGGTAACCTCTCCCGCTAATAGGACGTAATGAGGAAACACTATTGAGCATGGTGCTATCCAGCGTAGGTCCATTAATCCATCAAAATTTAAAGGGTAAAAGTGTAAGTGAAGAGTAAGATTGATTTTTACAGCCCAACAATGCCTTAAGATATATTTCTCCAATCCCATTATAAACATATGGGAGTGTAAGGATGTTAATTTCATAATATCATCACGTTTTTGGACGATGACTTGATATGTGTCAACGTTGCTCACAATGATTACAAGTTGTTAATCCTACGTGTCTTGAACTACAACCACCAAAGAATACTTGTAGATCAAGGTCTCTATTTATAAATATTATATGTATGCCTCCTCTACAAGTTAGGATATAACCTCGAATACCTCGGTAACAGACTTAAATAATTGAGAAAGCTCAATAGTAACATTGAAACCCCACTAATAATGATCAAGTTTTCAATAAATAATGGCATTATTAACAAAAGGTAGATCCCCACGTGGTTATTCTAGTATTACCGTTTTATGAAATCCTATAAAGAGGTTGGCCTTACATTGTGAAGTCATTTCTCACACCCCTACCCCAAAAGTTGAAGTTCATAACCACCCAAGGGGCTATGGAAGTATGTGGAGATTAGGTGGTCGTTAAAGCTGCAATGTCATGACCATAAATTATAAACTAATGATGGTTAGGATTGAATGAGATCCCAAAGACTTAGAGTTTGAACTCCCGTAATAGCAATAAAAATATTTTGCCTTGGGATCTAAAGACTCAAGTGTCCTTAGTGTTAATATTTTATCCATTAAATTATGTTTTGTAGGGACATTTATTTAGTTTTAGTAATAAATTGTCCTCAGCTCATTTTAATATGAATCACATTGTGAGAATTCTTTATATGTATCGGTTAAATTCATTATTTTGTTAGATAATTACCCTTAGGTAGGAAATCTGGTGAGTAGAGTTCATCTTGCTCACAAAAGATCAGAATTCTGGATTTAGTTGTAAAAACCCTATTTTCTACATATCAGTCGGTCAGGCTAATATGTCGAAGATAGGGCTTGTCAAAACAATTTACATCATTTTAGCATCATATAAAAATAAAGCAAGTGAATCAAAAATAATTCACAACATGCGAAATATAAAACTGTAAATAAACTCCAAATAGAATATATCCCAATTGAAATAAATGAATAGTCTACACATCCGACTCAATGACTAAATGAAAGTAAACCACTCGGACTGAATGTCCATACAATCTTTCAAAAGGAAATAACTGAACTGACTGAAATAATAACAATCTATGCTATAATCAACTAAGTCTAGAACCAAAATGGAATGTGTATAACTGTAAGTCTGAATCACCTCAACCTTTCGGCTTGTGTCTAACAATGGGTTAGATCTCAAAAGTTACAAAAAATATCTCCAATAACGGCAATTTAAATCACGCGACCAATTTACAAAATGCATGCAACCCAATGGCACTCTTATGCAATAAATACCTGACCTCTCATCTAAGTTAGATACTACTCTCATATCTCCATCTCCTAACATATATTATACTATAACTCTAATCATTAATTAATGAGTACATAAATAATAGAAAGTTTAATAAGGATGTAACTAATTACGCATATGAGAATACATCCCAACTACTAACCCCTACAATGCTACCCACAAATAGAGTACACTTAGCTCAATACAATACAATACAGTGACAAAAGGGTTAAATTTCAAGTTGTGTATCATTAGACCAGAATATCTCTTTATTGATAATCACAATTTAATCACACATGAAGGCAATGAACTTCGGGAACACTAGCATGCTTATATCAATAAGTTCTTAGGAGTCCCTTACCTACTGAACTTAAACTAAATCAATACGCACATATGAGAATGAGGAATAAATGAACATAACACCATCAGGTAGTTCCATACGAAAACCCCATCACTGGATCAGGTCATCTACCTCTCTCATCTCGAATGTCTAAACTGACTAAACACGTGATTAAAGATATAAGACCTCCTGGCGTTCAGCATCAGTATCTGGGTGTATGGTATGCGGTCATAATGTCTAACACTACCCTAATCGATATATTCATCATGGTTATGGTATGTTCATACAAAACTTTAGCACATATACACATATATATCACTCCGTATACGCATTTGGCTATAGGATATCTCTCACTTGTGTGTTTACCCAATAAGGCCCAAACCAAACACTGAAGGTCATGAAATAGTAATAAGGTTTATTTCTCAATCCTACGTGATTATTCCTATCATTAACCAAGCCTAAGTTATCAATAAACTAATTTGAACCACCATAAAAGAAATTCCAACTCAAATTATGCTCAAAATCCCAACCAAAAAAACCTTGGACCATTCTTGGGCAAAACTGGAGGGGTCTATTGATCGACTCCCAGGGTCGATCGATCGATGGTCCCAGATATTTTACTCTTCTTCCTCATTATAAATTTTTCCCTTTAAAAACCACCATTAAAGCTCCCCAAACTCACAAATTAGATTCAATTCTCAACTAAACTTATCCTTAACTACTGGGTTATGATTCTAAACATTTTTCAACAATTATTTGTCAAGAACGTCAAAATAAAATTTAATTCGTTCAAATTCATACACCCAAAACTAATTTATCATCAACATGGAAATGGGTTAATTTACTTAGGAATTCAATACCAATATTCAAATTAACATAGGTAATAATCCTACCAATGAGATTAAATCCTAAAACATCAATCCTATTGTTGATGTAAAAAACTAGATTACTCTAATTATTTAATCACAGATAAATAAATAAGACAAAAGATTTTTAAGTGGTTCAGCCTTATATGAATGACCTACATCCACTGTTATGTTATTGCTGAGTGTTTGGGAATTCTCGATTACAAGTGCTATCAAGAAATTTCGGACCCCTTGGATGAGGGTGATACAAGGTATTTATAGCCCTTAGGCTGTACATGAAAGGGTGTTACATTAAATGATACACATATGAAAGGGTAATTCATTTAATGTTCTTCAAACGTGCACGTCAAGATGATAAGCATTCAATGAATAGTTGAACTGTTGATTATCTGGCAATTAATGCTGTGGTCGAGGTGCAGCTCAAACCGCCTTAGTTGCTCGTCGTCCAAAAGTTCCTCGGAGCATTGAAGTTCCTCGGAGGATAAGAGTTCCTCGGAGGGTTGGTGTTCCTTGGAGTGAGTATGTTGGTCGGGGAAACAATCTTCCTCGTTTCTATTGTGCCACGTAGATTGACATGTGTCTTCTTATTATTCGTCCACATCAGCATACTAATTTTGGTGTCAACAGAAGCCCCCAATGTTTCATATTTCGAACTTTGAGGATTATGGAACATTCTTTCTCGATATATGGCGATATTAAATGACCTTCCTGGGTTTTAGGAGCCTTATTTTAAATTTCCTTACAAATTCACAGAATCAGCCTTTTTTTCGAATTTTTATGAGCACTTCGATCTTCGTGCTCTTTTTGTCCTTTTAGCCGCCGGGAGCTCAATAGTTTCTCTTTGTAATCATTTCTTTCGCCATTTCCCCAGGCACAGTATTTAAACTTCCCAAGCAATCATACCGTCCTCTACCTTTTCCAATTTTCTTGCTTTCGAATTCTCCATAGCTTTTCTTTCTCTTGTGCGTTCATCCTTGTTTTCGTTCGTTGTCAACAGGTCTCCATTCTTCCTGTAAGATCCTCTTCTTTCTCCTTTTATTCACCATGGTTTATATTATTGAATCTATTGAAAAATTCCGTTCTGATTATTCCATTTCGTCTTGGGTAACTTTGGAGAATCTTCCTGAGCCCTTTGACTATTTTCGTTTGGCTGAGGGACATTGGTTCCCCAGCCTCTTTATCGCTGAGTGTGGATTTTCTTTTCCACCTAACCCTTTATGCTTAGAATTATGTCAACATTTCGATGTTGTTCCTGCAAAAGTAGCCCCCAATACATGGAGAATAGCTAATGGGGTGCATAAGTTAAATCAAACTCATGGAACTCGTATAGGAATTCCTGAGATTATGTATTGCTATAGATGGGTTGTTTTAGACAATGTTTATTATTTAAAAACTAGATTTTTGAATAGGGCTTTAGTAGTCAACCTCCCTGATGCTAACAGGGATTATTTTGAACATGGATTAGTTTTCAAAAATTGGCAACATGCTCCTTCAGTCGGAGACGACGTGTATGAAGGCCCCAAATGCCCCCCATATGGCAATGGGATAGGTTTTTTCATTTTATTTTATTTTTGAAATTATGATTTCATCATGTTTGAATAAATGCATGATTGACATTTCAATTTATTTTTGTTTGCAGTTGACAGCAAGAGAAAAACTCCCAAAGAATCAGAAGTTAATATAAGGCAATTAAAACATATCTGGAGTTTGCATCAGAAAGTTGCTGATGAGCACATCAGGTCTGCTTCATACTTGTTGCAGTATAGGAGCTATACGTCATCCTTTACTGCTCGTCCTATGGTCAGCATCAGTGATCCAGTGCAAATTCCTGAAGACTCTGATCCAGAATCTCATATTCCTTTGAGCCAAAAAATGGGCAAAAGAAGAGTTCCCACTCTCTTCGAGGAGACTTCCTCTGCTGGAGATGGGAAGAAAAATAAGGTTGATGTCCAAAAAGGGACAAAGAATAAAGATGCCACCCCTCCTGTTGCTTCTCAAAAGGCTGTCGAGAAGCCCCCAGTGGCTCCTGTGCAGAAGGATGCACCTATTGAAGTAATCACTATCTCACCAACCAAAAGTTCTTCTTTGGTTGAGGTTGTTGAAAAGGCACCGAGGAGATTGAGGAAATCCTCCTCGGTCAGTATTTCTGGAGCCATTCCCCAGCTCCCAGCTGGTGGAGATGGTGTTCCAATCACTGTTCCTCCGAGCTCTACGATGAGCTTGGCAAAGTTTTCGCCCATTCCCGAGGTGCAACGTACTGAAGAAGACCTTACTCGGGATATGGTTACTTCTCTGGCAGCTCATCATCTTGCTTCAGTAAGTATCTATACTCTGAGTTTTTCATATTTTCCTTTTTTATTTCCCATATTTGTTTCTGATGTCGTTTCCCTTTTCTGATTACAGTTGACGAGCCGTTTTAATATAATCCTTAAAAAGGATGAGGCAATCAAAGCTTCTTGCTCTTCGTCCACTGTGGAAGGAGCACTGGAGAAAGCTATTAAATCTGTGAGTGAATCCCGTCAGAAGTATGACGAGGATAAAATTGAATGGGAGAAGAAGTTGGCTGCGTCTGATGCAGAGAAAGTACAACTGGGTAATAAGGTGAAGAACTTGCAGAGAGAGAATAAAGACTATGCCGAGAAACTTTCAGGCTTTGGGGAGCTTGAGAATAAATTGAAATCAGCTGAAGAAGAGCTGACCCTCCTGCGAGAAATAAATCGTCAGAAGGCGGATGTGGAGACCAAATTGAAGGCCACCGAGAATCTTATGTCCGAGAAGCTCTCCTCGAAAAAAATGAAGAGAAAAACAGCTGTGAAGAAGTCCTTCTGAACTGGTTGGGACAAAGGATGGGACAGGGGGTAGCAACGATGATGACCCAGGTGAAGTATGGAAGTTTGAAATACTTCCATGATGGTTGGGTTGCTACCTTAGAGGAACTGAAGGTGAGCGAGGACTCCGAGCTATTTCAACAACATCTCCCTGGTCCTCCTCCAGTTATTCAAGATGAGGATGAAGACGAAGCTTCATCTGAATAATCCTTAATAAATGTGGGTGATCAGGTCCTTGTTCTACAACCCAACCAGATGGCCACCGAGGAGATTTCATCCTTGCCTGCTCCTCCAGAACAAGTCCCAGCTTTTACTAATCAGATCATCGTTCCTACCGAGCAACCAAGCTCCTCGTCCCAGCCTCCCGAGAAAGTCTTGGGAGATAAGGAAAAGGTGTGAAGTTGTTCGGTACTCTCTTTTTGTTTTTCTTTTACTTATCCTCTGTATTCCAAACGATGTAATCTTGTTGATGATGTAATAAAATCACATCTTTTTGTTCCTCTATATTGTCGATGCTCTGTCTATTTTTATTTATTAACTCTTGCCTTCTCCTCTTTATTAGTTTATGGCTAGAATGGAATTGATATCTGCCCATGATACAAAGCTGATGCAGCAATGCCGTGAATATTATAAGGCTGGTCACACGGATTTGAGCGTATTAGAAATTGCTGACATCCTTGGCCATGATGCTTCAGAACAAGCAATTGAGGCTTATTAGTACCTAAAGGATTTACTTGACCGAGTCGTGGCCAACAACGTGGCCTACTATGACTTGATCAAGGAGCTTCATTGTACTTTAGAGGATCTTCAGAATCAGCACAATGAATCGAATGCCCTGTTGCATGAGGGGTATGAGGATAGGTATCAACAGCTTTCTTCCGAGATAGGCCACAAAAAGATCATTGTTGGGTACGATATCAGGGAGAGGACCCTAAAAGGTGAAGTTGAGGCCTGCAGATAGATCGCCGAGCTGCTGGAACAAGAGAACAACAATTTGCAGAAAGAGTTGGCACGGTATAAGTCTGCAGCTTCATCTTCCACAGCCTTGGTACCAGTCTCCGACGAAGGGTTCTCATTCTTAGAGGTTGAGAATGCCAAATTAAGGCAAGAATTGGATACTTTAAGAAGGTCTGGTATTTCTGCTACTGCTCGGGATCGAGGAAGAGGCTCTCGTGGGCGAGGAAGAGCTGCTCAGTATGTTAACGAGGAACAAAGCACTCCAGCTGCTCGGGGTCGATCAAGGACTCCTCGTATTATTGAAGAAGCTCGTAC
Organism: Sambucus nigra; assembly: GCA_949130495.1. NCBI lineage: Eukaryota > Viridiplantae > Streptophyta > Magnoliopsida > Dipsacales > Adoxaceae > Sambucus > Sambucus nigra. Next base: position 358,494,445 of record OX422213.1, on the reverse strand, counting down.
TCTGTCAACATTGGAAACTCAAGCGTACCAGTTGAACGCAAAAGATCGGGCTTTGTCTGAAATGTCCAAGAAAATCCTGACTTTGGAAGATCAACTTACTGCGACGAAGTCTGCTTTACATACCAAGGACCTTTTTGCTAAAAACCTTCATGAACAATTGGATAGATTAACCTTCGAATTCCATAAACAGCCCAGGGAATATTGGATGGCTGGATACAACGAAGCTCTAGTTCATTTAGATGCTCGTATCCAGAATGCCAATAATGAGGGTTATAAACAAGGCTGGCTGAATGCCTTATGTGTATTAAAGCTCGAGCAAGGACATTTTTTATGGTACTACTACGAGCCTGGAGTGCTTGACTTGTCTGTGCCACCTTTCAAGTTGGACATGGAATGGATACCAGCTCGCGCCATTCCTTGGAGCTTGATTGTGAATTATCTTGGTGACTATAACCTTCATTCTCAAATTGACGTATCTCGTCCCGAGCATCTCTTGGATACTCCTTCAGTAATGAATGTCAGAATGTTGAAGGACTTGAATTTTATCAATTCTCCTCAGACATTAAATGATCCTCCTGCTGGCGAGGAACCTGTATCGAAGGCTGAAGGGAAAAAACCAATAGAATAGGATTTTCAATGTAATAGTTAGCACATATATATAACTTGTAATTTATTTTTAATGAAAGACTTTCATTTTCTGTTTGCAAATATGTATTGCTATTATCTTGTGCCTATTAAACATTTTATATTTGTGCTTGCATAACAATATTGTATGGTTCATCGACCAAAATAAAATATCAGAAATATTGCTCGATCACTTAATAATAAAGTAATGAGTAAAATAACTGCTTTAAAATTTTTCTAAACAACCAAGGTTGTTAAATTATGCTTGTCGACCAATTATGATTAGTGGGTTTTTATCTCCGACCAACCATACTTGGTAACTTTTTGTCTTTAAAATGTGTTCGACCAACTAAGGTCGATAAATTATCATCGTCGACCAACTACAATTAGTGGGTTTTTATCCCCGACCAATTATATTTGGTTCATTTTGGAATATTTTGTTCTTCAAAGAACTTATTGTATTTTTCTGCAATAATCTTGCCTCCCGACCAACATAAATTGGCATTTAAGAGCATATTCGTTTCTTAATCAAACTAGAATGGCGTTTTAAGAATGTTGTTCTTGCCCTTTTACCAACCAAAGTTGGTCGTGGGTTTGAACTATTACCTCCTAACCAAAGGAGTATATTTTGTTCTCGCCCTATTACCAACCGAAGTTGGTCGTGGGTCCAAACTGTTAGGTTCTTTCGAACTATCTTGTCCACAAGCTCTTTTATCAACCGAAGTTGATCACGCAAGTGTACGCCTCCTAACCAAAGGAGTATAATTTATTCTCGCTATTTTACCAACCGAAGTTGATCACGCTCGAACTATCAGGTTCTTTCGAACTATCTTGTCCACAAGCTCTTTTACCAACCGAAGTTGATCACGCAAGTGTACGCCTCCTAACCAAAGGAGTATAATTTGTTCTCGCTATTTTACCAACCGAAGTTGATCACGCTCGAACTATCAGGTTCTTTCGAACTATCTTGTCCACAAGCTCTTTTACCAACCGAAGTTGATCACGCAAGTGTACGTCTCCTAACCAAAGGTGTATAATTTGTTCTCGCTATTTTACCAACCGAAGTTGATCACGCTCGAACTATCAGTGTAGTCTATCACACTAGTATTCCCCGAAAAACTTGTAATAAAAGGAAGAAGATGGTGAAACATCATCGTTTTATTCATAATGAAGGAATTGATTTACATTTTACATTACTGATAATACTTGCATAGGTGTTCAGCATTCCATGCATTCTTAAATTCCTCTCCTTCTAGAGTTGCTATTCTGTAAGTTCCTGGTCGAACAACTTTTGTAACTCGGTAAGGTCCATGCCAGTTTGCTTCCAGCTTATTGTGCTTCTGAATGACCTTCTTTAGCACATAATCCCCTTCTTTTAGGTCGCATTTCTTCACCCTCTTGTTGTAGAACATAGCTGTGCGGTGTTGGTAAGAAGCATTCCTAATGGCTTCCTCTTCTCTAACCTCCTCGAGCATATCCAAATCCAGTCTTCTCATTAAGTCACTGACTGGGGAATTGAAATTCAGCACTCTGTGTGTTGGAAGACCCAACTTGGCAGGTATTACTGCCTCACTTCCAAATGCTAGCATATATGGGGATTCTCCCGTTGCTCCTCGGGGAGTTGTTCGGTAAGACCACAAGACTGACTGTAGCTCGTTAATCCAATTAGTTTAGCTTCACTTAGCCTCTTCTTCAAACCATTTAGCAGTGTTATGTTCATCACCTCTGTCTGCCCATTGCTTTGAGGATGACTTGGTGCTGAATGGGTCTTCAGGATGTTTGATTATTGACAATAGGCAGCAAACTCCTCGTTGTCGAATTGTGTTCCATGGTCTGTGATGAAGGCATGAGGGATACCATATCGATAGATGATATTCTTCCAGACAAATTGGTATACTTTCTCGTATGTCATATCAATAAACGGCTCAGCTTCTACCCACTTGGTAAAATAATCCACTGCAACAACGAGGTACTTGAATCTTCCTCGGGTCGTTGGCAATGGTCCAACCAAATCAATTCCCCATATGGCGAATGGCCAAGGGGAAGTTATGGGTGTCAATAATGCTTGTGGAGTTCATCGGATGGAGGAAAATCGTTGACACTTATCACATTTCTTGGCATAGGCTATACAATCAGCCCTCATCGTCGGCCAGTAGTACCCTTGCGTCATCACTCTTTGCAAAAGTGTCCGACCTGCTACATGAGCTCCACAGGACCCTTCATGTATCTCTTTAATTAACTCTTTCACCTCGGAAGGATGTACACATCTTTGTAGTCCTGCCATAATTCCTCGTCTATATAAAACACCTTTAGTTAGTACATACCGAGCAGCTTTATACTTTAATTTCTTGGCAGCGAGTTTGTCATCTGGTAATTCTCCATCCTCAATATATGCCCTGATGGGATCCATCCAAGATGGCCCTAAATCAAGGGTAATAATATTCATTGTCAGGTTTTCATCTATGCTCCGACTTTCTAATATTTCAATTGGTATCGTTCTTCGCAGCTCGGTACGAGTAGCTGATGCTAGTCGGGCCAATGCGTCTGCTTGTGCATTTTCTATTCTTGGTATTCTAATCAACTGAATGGCATCAAATTCTGCCAGCAACTCCATCACCTTGGTATAATACTTGGCCATTAACTCTCCTTTAATTGCATATATTCCCAACATCTGATTCACAATTAACTGAGAATCACTGAATACCATTAGTTGTTGTACTTCCATAATCTTTACTAAATTAAGACCTGCTATCATGGCCTCATACTCAGCCTCATTATTGGAGGCTTTGAATTGGAATCGCAGGGCATATTCCATGTCAATCTCGTCTGGGGTTTTCAAAACAATTCCTGCTCCACAACCTGTTGTGCAAGATGACCCATCCACATATAATCTCCACGTAGGTATCTCGTCTTCAAATTTCTTATCTGATAAAGTTCCTCGGTGAAATATGTGTTGTTTCCTTTCAACTTCCTCTGATATTTTTCTCTCTTCGTCGACCATCTCTTCTCGCCCTTTTATCAATCGGAATTGATCTGGGTTTGAATTCGATGATCTTTCTACATCCACAAGTCCTTTTACCAACCGGAGTTGGTCTGGACTTATTTCTGTTGGTCCTGTAACATCCACAGGCTGGTCTGCGAGTATCTTTTGTTCCTCTGGAGTATCAGGGTACGTAAACTCTGCTATAAAATCTGCAACAGCTTTCCCTTTTAATGACGATCTGGGTTCATACACAATATCATATTCACCAAGCTCTATTGCCCAGTACATCAGTCTCCCCAATTTCTCTGGCTTATGAAGAGCTTGTCTTAGTGGCATGTCGGTATACACGATGATGGTATGGGCCTAGAAATATGGTTTCATTCTTCTACTTGCTTCAATTAACGCCAATGCCAATTTTTCTAACTTTGGGTACCGGATCTCTGCACCTCGGAAAGCCTTACTTGTGTAATAAATTGTCTTTTGGATTCCATTCTCCAATTTGATCAATGCCGAGCTGACCGCATTCTCCGATACTTCTAGGTATAAGTACAACTTTTCTCCCATAACTGTCCTGGACAACAGTGGAGGTGCTCCCAAGTATTTCTTCAAATCTTGAAAGGCTTTTTCACATTCTTCATTCCACTCGAAAGTTTTTCGAAGTGTTTTGAAGAATGGCAAGCATCTATCAGGTGCTCGGGATACAAATCTGTTGAGCGCTGCAACTCGTCCTGTAAGACTCTGTACTTCTTTCTTCGTCGTTGGAGATCGCAACCCTAAAAGAGCTTTGATCTTTTCTGGATTCGCCTCAATGCCTCGTTGGTTGACGATGTATCCGAGGAACATTCCTTCTCATACTCCAAATGTGCACTTCGTCGGATTGAGCTTCATTTGATATTTATCCAGTTGATCAAAGGTCTGAGCTAAGTCAACTAGATGATCAGCAGCTTTCTTGCTCTTTGTCAGCATATCGTCAACATAGACCTCCATATTGCAACTGATTTGTTCGGTAAAAACCTTGTTCATCAGCCGCTAGTATGTCGCTCCTGCATTTTTCAAACCAAAAGGCATAACATTATAACAATAAGTTCCCCTAGGGGTGATAAAAAAAAGTAATTTCCCTGTCTTCAGGTTTCATTTTGATCTGGTTGTAGCTAGAGTAAGCATCCATGAAGCTGAGAAACTCGTGTCTCGAAGTGGTATCCACTAGTTGATCAATTCTGGGTAATGGAAAGTGATCCTTTGGACATGCCTTGTTGAGATCAGTGAAATTAACACACATTCTCCATTTATTATTTTTCTTCTTCACCATCATTACATTTGCCAACTAGTCTGGATACTTCACATCTTTAATGAATTAGGCTTTCTAGAGCTTGTCGACCTCCTCTTGAATAGCTTGATTCTTCTCGGGGCTAAATACCCTTCTTCTCTGCTTTACAGGCTTGATCTCCTTTTTCACATTGAGCTCATGACATAAGAAGTTTGGATCTATTTCTGGCATGTCTTCATGACTCCACGCAAAATTTTTCTTTCTGTTTCTCAAGAAAGTTATCAATTCATGTTTTATTGAAGCATCCAACGATGAACCTATCTGGGTTACTCGTTCAGGGTGCTCGTCGTCCAGAATAACATTTTCTGTAGATTCCACCACCTGTCCTTTTACAAGTTGGGATTCATCTCTGGGATCAAGCGTTTCAATTTCTGTACCTTGCTCTACTTGGTAAGTAGTAGTATTTTTCTTTGATTCTTCAAACTCTTCTTGTTCGGCAGATGAATAATAGCATTCCCGAGCTACTTTTTGGTCACCTTTCACAACTCCAACTCCGAAATTTGTTGGGAATTTTAAGCACTGATGTACTGTAGATGGAACTGCTTCGAACTTCTTTAAACCAACTCTTCCCATGATGATGTTGTAGGCTGACTGCACATTCTTATCCATCACAAAGAAGCGTATTCTCTCTGTTCAACAAGCAGGCCAAGTTCCAATGAATATATCCAACTTGATCGTTCCAAGTGGAAAAACTTTCTCGCCAGCAAAACCCAGAAGGGGTCTGTGATAAGGTTCCAATTGAGATAATTTCAAATTTAAGCTATCAAAGCAAGAGTAGTACATGATGTCTGCTGAACTACAATTATCTACCAGAACCCTTGAAATCACTACCTCTTTCATCCTCATTTTGATCACCAAAGGATCTTCGTGAGGATAAAGAACACCTGCCAGGTCGTTTTTCGAAAAGCCAATGACGAGCTTATCTTTGTTTACTTTCCTCGGGCGATCTTCCTCCGCCAAATTTATTCGCTGAATGTATGAGCAAGCTTGGGCCTCTCCGAGGTAAGCCTTTCTTTCTGCAGTAAGTTCTCCTCCTCCTGAATCTCCTCCTCTAATGACATTACAATCAAATGACCCAAAACGTATAGAAAATACCTCTCGTTCTGGCTGCCTTGGTTTCTTGGGAAGGTCGGGGTCATTATCTGGATCATCTTCATGGTTTCTCTTCTTTTTCTCCTCTGCTCGAGGAGGAGATCTAAACCTCTCTCTAGCTCGATCGTTATTTTTTTTTTCACCTCCCCGATCAACATATTTTGCTAGCTTTCCTCTTCGGATGAGTGTTTCAATCTCGTTCTGAAGAGCTATGCAATTTTTGTTCATGTGACCATGATCTTTATAAAACTCGCAATATTTATCCTTACTCCTCGAATCAGGGTCTGACCTCAGTTTCTTTGGCCATTTTACCTCCTCGTTGTTCTTGATTTCTTCCAAGACATGATGAATACCCATTTTCAAAGGAGTATAATTGTCGTATTTCTTCAGGACTTCCCATGATGATTTATTATTTCTGGAACGTTTGTCACCGCCATTGCTCTTATGCTCTTTATTTTTAGACTTGTCGACGTCCACCTTGGTGTCTTTATCTATATTCTTCTTTGCAGCCATAGCTTCCTCGGCATTCATGATTTTGGCCGCTTTTGCCATCAACTCTGACATAGTTTTAGGTGGATCTTTCGCCAAGGTGTAATACAACTTATTAGGCAACAATCCACTCATCAAGGCGGTGATTGATGTCTTCTCCTCGTAATCTATAACTTCCAGCTTCTCGTTATTGAAACGGGTTATGTAATCTCTAGTACTCTCACCATATTTTTGTTTAACACTTAGCAAGGAAATTGCCGATGAACAACTCAGCCAACTGAAAGAAAGTTGAAATCTTTCCCCGAGGAAGATTGTTGTACCATATCTGGGCAGCTCCAGTAAGAGTTCCTGAGAACGCTCTGCATCTCATCTCGTCCGGGACAGCATAGATATCGGCGGTAGCTTGATATTGTTCTATATGAAGGACAGGATCTGTCTTTCCATCATATTTAGGGGTCACTATTGGTGCTTTAAACTTCGACGGTGTAGGAAAATTCACAATGGCCTGGACAAAAGGTGTCCCTTGAACAAAAGTTCGTTGTAGTGGATTCTTCGCCCTAACCATTTCTCCTAATCTATCCTCCAATCGCTGAAGGGATCCTTTCCATGCTTCATTTCCTTCCTCGAGCCTATTGGTTCGAGCAATGGATCGCTCTGAAGTAGCCTCTTGAGATTTATCTTAACGAGCAACTGGTCGATTGTGTTGATCCTTCTCTGAGATCAGATGGTTGTCAAAAACTCCTCGACATGGTCTTAGGTGGACTCCTATTCCTCCTAGGGCCTAATCGACTGAAAGGAGACACCCTACTCAGTCTTTCTAAGGCACTGGGTCTTTCTGGAGAGAGAGTGATACGTTGATCAGTATCTGTAGCCCTTATTGATGAAGTTCGCCCAGGTTGATAAGAGAAATCATCAGATTCCTCATTACGATATGACTCAATACGTCTGGATCGTGAAGAAAGTAAATAAGTTTGCCTCTGACCACTTCGCTGTCCTGAACGTGCAGGTGCATCGCTATGAAGGGTTTGTATAAGTTGCCTCATTGTGTCTTCCATGGCGGTCTGTCCTTGAGCCAGATTCGTCATAATTCCGGCCAGATCTGGAGGTGCAGAGGGATTTGGAGGATTTCCAGCATTTCGATTGCTAGATTCTGGATTATCCGCCATTAATGATGAATGATTTTTGGTGAAAAACGATAATAACAATCGCTTCCCACAGACGGCGCCAATCTGTTGATGTAAAAAACTATATTACTCTAATTATTTAATCATAGATGAATAAATAAGACAAAAGATTTTAAAGTGGTTCAGCCTTATATGAATGGCCTACATCCACTGTTATGTTATTGCTGAGTGTTTGGGAATTCTCGATTACAAGTTCTATCAAGAAATTCCGGTCCCCTTGGATGAGGGTGATACAAGGTATTTATAGCCCTTAGGCTGTACATGAAAGGGTGTTACATTAAATGATACACATATGAAAGGGTAATTCATTTAATGTTCTTCAAACGTGCGCGTCAAGATGATAAGCATTCAATGAATAGTTGAACTGTTGATTATCTGGCAATTAATGTTGTGGTCGAGGTGCAGCTCGAACCGCCTTAGTTGCTCGTCCTCCAAAAGTTCCTCGGAGCATTGAAGTTCCTCGGAGGATAAGAGTTCCTCGGAGGGTTGGTGTTCCTCGGAGTGAGTATGTTGGTCGGGGAAACAATCTTCCTCGTTGCTATTGTGCCACGTAGATTGACACGTGTCTTCTTATTATTCGTCCACATCAGCATACTAATTTTGGTGTCAACACCTATTACAAATTTATACATCCAAACCATTCAATTTCAAATCTTCTCTTATAAAGTACAAGTCTTTAAACCAAGGTTAATTAAAATAATTTATAATTAACCAAAAACATAAACATGATTAAACAAAGCTAGATCAGATGTTAAACATTCTTTCAAATTTCTGAATGTAATGGGAAACATGAATTATAAATCGATTATATATTTAAAGGTGGTATTGCAAGAGATTTGTTACCTTAGATTAAAGAACGGTGAAACTTGGCTTGAATCCTTGTATGTTGTCCTCTCCAAGATTTCTCTACTTCTCCTATACGTCTTATGGATGATAGGGTCTTCTCTCTGATAATAAATGACTAATTAAAGAGTCTTAAGTCAATAAAATACTTCTATTTTCCTCACCTCCACATTAGTCCTATTTTCAAGCCCCCAAATGAACCCAAAATACTATCCGGAATGGTCCAAAACATAGCCTAAGGGTATACCTACCCCTCCAGGCCCAACTTAAGACAATAAAATATGTAATCGGGTCTTTGTATCACTCTAGAGTCCTCTCCAACTGATTATACCTCATATCTCATGGTAAAATCTCAATACGTAAAATAAATAAAAATAATAATTTAATTATTTTACGCAAAATCGCATATAGTCTAATACAATTAATTAATTACACATAATTGTTAAATGCAACACACGGCACAACTAAATCACATAATATGCATATTTAATTATCATATAAATATATGTAATTGTCATTACCAATTATCTCAAGTAATAATTAATTCCCATTTATTAATTTCTTCACGCCATTAATATATAATAAAATAAATGCCAGATCTTTTATCAGTGCAAGCAAGCTATCTTTAAAATTTTCTACGTGCTGCATATATGTAAATGTTCTATTTTATAAAGAGCCTAGTTTCTTATTAAAGTATTCTAAAGTCAATGTTGAAGATAGGTTTTCAAGTCATGTAAGCCATAGAATAGGCTTTTTCTTCTAAGCTTTATAATTAATATATTGTTTTTTAAAAAAAATAAAAAATAAAAATAAATAAATGCCAGAAAATACAGGGTATTACACTAGTATAATTAAAATTTTCACAACCTAAATAGGAATTGACATCGGAACATAAATCATAATTGACATCATACTAATAAAAATACGTATACAATCTTAGTAGCCCATCTCAAATCTGGTAACCTATCTGATGGTTCAGAAACTTCTTTAATAGTTCAAAGAAAACTATACTTGTAAACCAGGAATATGTTGAGCAGGACCTCATGTAAATTTGAAGATTGAACATTGACTTATGTTGAATTCATGGATCCATATGTCTATAAAGGGCGCATATATTATGTTAATTTTTAGGAATATTAAATAGGAAATGTTTACATAGTAAATGCTTTTATTTAGTGATGGGTGAGACTTGATTTATTGGGTCAATAATCCTTGTAAGTTAGATGGTAATGTTATATTTTGGAGAAATTCATGTTAAGGATCATTAATCACTAATTTTAATAGCCTTTGATGAAATTATAAAATTGGATTCTACTAGTAAACCTGATCATTGAATTATTTAATAATCCGGTAGATTATAAAATAGGTTATGTTTGAAATAAAGGTCTTAGATATTAGTGAAATAAAATTGCGAGTGATTGAATTTCACTAAGAGAGTATTTATAACATAATATGTCTAGTCATAAGAGAGTATTTTATAACTTAATAAAATTGTGAGTGATTGAATTGCATGAGATCTTTATTAATAAAAAGTAATTTTGAGAAAATAATTTGGAGTCAAATTGCAATTATTTAGTGGATTCGTTAGTTAAGCACTAAAGAAAAATCCCATAAATAGACCTCGAAAAAAGGTATAATCTATAAAAGGAAAAGTTAAGAAAATACTTTAAGGATGAAATATCAAATAAGTCCATTTTCTACTTTGGATCTCGATCACAATTATCATTTGGATAGATAATAGTAAATGGAGGGATTGTGTTGATCTTACCAATTTCAACAAAGCTTACTTTAGAGAAAAATTTTCCTTCCTAAGGATCAATTAGTTGGCATAATCAACTGTTGTACATCAGTACTTGAGTTCTACGGATACCTATTTAGGGCACCACCATATACCGTTGCTCAATTCAAAGAAAGAAAAACGTCATTTATGATAACTCTTTGGATCTACTACTATAAGCCCATTCCCTTCAGGTTAAAAAACATGAGGGGAACATATCAAAGGTTTATCATAAGAATGTTCCAAAAGTACATCATTGATGATGCTGGAAATAGCACCACCCTTCAAGGTGTTTGTAAGCTTAATTCAATGTTAACAATGGCAACATAAAGGCATATAGTAGAAGGAGGTGAGGAGAAGAGGAAGATCACTAGAATATAAGTGGTTCAGCCAATCTGGCCTACGTCCACTGTGAAAGTGTGTGATTAATATCACTGTATGAGGGCTCTAATGGCCATAGATACAAACTCTAAAGCTTTCTCTCTCTACTGTGTATTTTAACAGAGTTTCAGCTAGGGTTGATAACTTCGGATCCTTTACAAGGTAGAGGATGACCTCTATATATAGTACCTGGGGGTGTAATGTACCCCCTATGCATGCAATGAGCATGTGGGTGTTGATCTAGCCAATCTGATGAAGACATCTATCACTATCACATGTAGAGAATGGTGATGAAATAATCCCTCCATGTGAGGGGAATGATTTGTTATAACTGATTTGTGTACACGTGTTCCCAACCACATATATGCGCATAAGAGCTTGACTATCTGTGATTGGTCCCAACCTCGACCTTGAAGAGGACGAGGTTGGTGCGATAGGGCAACTACTTGATCAGTGTGACCTTGGCTTACCAGCAGAGCCGAGGTAAGGCATACGGGATTGCAACATCGGCTTGGGCCGAGGTAATAGTGGAGTAGCAGGAATGTCGATTGATTCATAGCCGAGGCTGGTTATGATGGTGGGATTGTTCTTATAACCTCGGCCTGCACTTGGCCGAGGTTGTCATACTTGTGTGACCTGTTGAATAACCACCCATGGATCATGAAGACCACTCTTGCTGAGGTAGCTAGTAACGTCGGCTATGGCCGACCTTTTTGGGACGAGACCGCTGGTTATTGATCTATGAGGCTGAGGTCGAGGCTGAGCTGCTGTATGACAGTTATGAGGCTGAGGCTGAGGCCAATGTCTTCTATTCTGACCCTTATTTAGACGACCCTGCCAATGATTAAGCCATGGCTGATCCTGTTGAGGCCGACCCTACTGAGGCCGAGCCTTATCTGGATGACCCTGCCAATGATTAAGCCATAGCCGAACCTATTGAGGTCGACCCTATTGAGACCGACCTTGTTGAGGCCGACCCTACTGAGTTCGACCCTATTGAGGCTGACCTTACTAAGTTCAACCCTTATCTGGATGACCTTGTTGAGGATTAAGTCGTGGCCGACCCTATTGAGGCTGACCCTACTGAGGCCAAACTTATTGAGTCCGACCCTATTGAGGCCGACCTTTATCTGGATGACCCTGCTAATGATTAAGACGTGGACGACCCTATTAAGGCCGACCCTATTGAGGCCGACCTTACTGAGGTCGACCCTTATCTGGATAACCCTGCTGAGGATTAAGTCATTGCCGACCCTGTTGAGGCCGACCCTACTGAGATCGATCCTTATCTGGATGACCCTGCTGAGGATATGTGAGGTTCTTATGAGATGTGAGGCCCGTCGTCCTAAGAGACGAGGGTACATTTTGGTCATGTCAATTACCCCCTAGCCCTTAGTCTTCAATGTAGATAGAAGGCTAAGGGATAAAGTATATTTGGGCATATCACTGATTTTTGTCTCTAACCAAGATAAAGGTTTTCAAAGTATGAGATCACCAAGTTAATAATGTTTCAGATATGAGACCACCAAGTTAATGATGTTAAGTCTCATGTCACCAAGTTAATAATGTTTCAGATATGAGATCACCAAGTTAATGATGTTTGTCTCAGATATGAGGCCACCAAGTTAATGATGTTAACTCTCATGCCACCAAGTTAATGATGCTTCAGATATAAGACCACTAAGTTAATGATGTTTGTCTTAGATATGAGGCCACCAAGTTAATGATGTTAACTCGCATGTCACCAAGTTAAGGATGTTTCAAATATGAGATCGCCAAGTTAATGATGTTTGTCTCAGATATGAGTCCACCAAGTTAATGATGTTAACTCTCATGTTACCAAGTTAATGATGTTTTAGATATGAGACCACCAAGTTAATGATGTTAACTCTCATGTCACCAAGTTAATGATGTTTCAGATATGAGATCACCAAGTTAATGATGTTCCAGATATGAGATCACCAAGTTAATGATGTTTGTCCCAGATATGAGGCCACCAAGTTAATGATGTTAACTGTCATGTCACCAAGTTAATGATGTTTCAGATATGAGACCACCAAGTTAATGATGTTTTTCTTAGATATGAATCCACCAAGTTAATGATGTTAACTCTCATGTCACCAAGTTAATGATGTTTCATATATGATATCACCAAGTTAATGATGTTAACTCTCATGTCACCAAGTTAATGATGTTTCAGATATGAGATCACTATGTTAATAATGTTTCAGATATGAGATCACCAAGTTAACGATGTTTAAGGTCTGAGGTCATCAAACTAAGATGTTACCCCCATAAATTTCACCAAATTAATGATGTTTAAGGTCTGAGGTCATTAAACTAAGATGTTTCACCTTAGACCTTATCACCAAATTATGATGTTTTAAGGTCTGAGGTCATCAAACTAAGATGTTTCACCTCAGACCTTGTCACCAAATTATGATGTTTTAAGGTCTGAGGCCATCAAACTATGATGTTTCACCTCAGACCTTATCACCAAATTATGATGTTTTAAGGTCTAAGGTCATCAAACTATGATGTTACCCTCTTAAATTTCACCAAATTAATGATGTTTAAGGATTGAGGTCATCCAAGTATGATGTCTTACCTCAGACCTTGTCACCAAATTATGATGTTATAAGGTCTTAGGTCATCAACTAAGATATTATCCTCAGAAATAATTTTTTGCCAAATTAATGATGTCTAAGGTCTGAGGTCATCCAAGTATGATGTCTTACCTCGGACCTTGTCACCAAATTATGATGTTCTAAGGTCTGAGTTCATCAACTATGATGGAGAAAGAACCCTCGTGTACCTCTTGTAAGACGCAAGGAACCTCTGTGGGATGAACACATCTGAGGAGAGATAATAAAAATCCCTTCTTATATAGGACATCTCCTATTATGGAGAACTTTATAGCTCTATACCTTAATTTCCTCCTCTCTATCTTGGATTCTGGCAGCTCTCCCTCTTTGATATATCTGATTAGGGGGTCCATCCATGAGTTCCCCAGGTTCAAATTGGGGTAAGGGTTACTAACCTCTTCTTCTTCGATGGTCGCCCTCGACAAGACCTTGACTGGAACTGTTCTTCTGATATCAGTCTTCGTTACCGAGGTCAACCTTGCTAATGCATTAGCGTGGTTATTATTTTATCGGGGTATTCTCTTCATCTTTACCACTTTAAAACCTTCCATCATTGTTCGCACCCTCTTCAGGTATTTGGCCATCCTTTTATCCTTGGCCTCATCCGAAACTTGGTTAACAACTAACCTCGAGTCACTATGAAGTAGGAGTCTTCTTACCCCAAGGGTCTTTGCCAAAGAGAGGCCTGCGATCATGGCCTCATATTCCAACTCTTTTTTAGATGCTTTAAAGTTGAACCTCAAAGTATACTCAATATTGGTACCATCTAGAGCTGAAAGTATTATTAGCCCTGCACCGCTTCCACTGTGGTAAGAAGACCCGTCAACAAAGAGGTTTCAAATGTCTTTATCTGATGAGAAGCCCCCTTCTGACATGATTCCTTGCTTGAAGAGGTTCCGACCTTCCTCATTCTCGGCTATTCCGTTCCTGGTCCCCTTGGATACAACCTCTTTCGGATCTCAGAAGACTTTTACGTTTGACCCCTCTATAGTCTCTGAGTTATTCTTAATCTCGGTTTCTTTGGATACAACCTCTTCCGGATCTCGGAAGACGTTTAGGTTTGACCCCTTTGCATTCTCTGAGTTATTCTCAATCTCGGTCTCTTTGGATACAACCTCTTTAGGATCTTGGAAGACGTTTATATTTAACCCCTTCGCAGTCTTTGAGTTATTCTCAATCTCGGTCTCTTTGGATTCAACCTCTTCCGGATCTCAGAAGACGTTTACGTTTGACCCCTTCGTAGTCTCTGAGTTATTCTCAATCTCGGTCTCTTTGGATTAAACCTCTTTCGGATCTCGAAAGATGTTTACGTTTGACCCCTCTATAGTCTCTGAGTTATTCTAAATCTCGATCTCTTTAAATACAACCTCGTTCAGATCTCAGAAGACGTTTACGTTTGACCCATCTGCAGTCTCTAAGTTATTCTCAATCTCGGTCTCTTTAGATACAGCCTCTTTTGGATCTCGAAAGATGTTTACGTTTGACCCCTCTGCAGTCTCTGAGTTATTCTCAATCTTGGTCTCTTTGGATACAACCTCTTTCGAATCTTGGAAGACGTTTACGTTTGACCCCTCTGCAGTCTCTGAGTTATTCTCAATCTCGATCTCTTTGGATACAACCTCTTTCGGATCTCAGAAGACTATTACGTTTGACCCCTCTGCAGTTTCTGAGTTATTCTCAGTCTCGATCTCTTTAGATATAACCTCTTCCGGATCTCGGAAGACATTTATGTTTGACCCCTCTGCAGTCTTTGAGTTATTCTCAATCTCAATCTCTTTGGATACAACCTCTTTCAGATCTCGAAAGATGTTTACGTTTGACCCCTCTGCAGTCTCTGAGTTATTCTCAATTTCGGTCTCTTTGGATACAACCTCTTCCGGATCTCGAAAGACTTTTACGTTTGACCCCTATGTAGTCTCTGAGTTATTCTCAATCTCGGTCTCTTTAGATACAACCTCTTCTGGATCTCGAAAGACATTTATGTTTGACCCCTCTGCAGTCTCTGAGTTATTCTCAATCTCGATCTCGATCTCTTTAGATACAACCTCTTTCGGATCTCGAAAGACATTTATGTTTGACCCCTTTGCAGTCTCTGGGTTATTCTCAATCTCTATCTCTTTGGATATAACCTCTTCCCGATCTCGAAAGACGTTTATGTTTGACCCCTCTGCAGTCTCTTTCGAATCTCGAAAGACGTTTACGTTTGTAAATCTAACGTGTTCCGATACAGCGCAGAAGAGAAAGAAGGTGGACATGGTCACCCTTATAGTTGGGTTCTCCCGACTCCACTTCAAAGTCATCTTAGCCCGACATGATGACCCTTTGGTAATTACAATAAGGGTGCATGTATGCGAGGTGCAGAGAATTCTCATGGATGGGGGAAGTTCCGCATATGTGATGCCCAAAGAGGAAGAGGTTAGATTTACAACTTCAAGCTTTGCCACTGACTTGGCCTCTGCCACATGAGCTTTCCTATCAGCAACCTCGAAACCACCCCCCGCAAGTCCTTTGCATATGGTGCTAATGCCAAAAGAGATCATACCAACCCTCTTCACTGGGGTGTTGTCATCTTTTGGAGGAAGGTCTGGATCGTCTTCGTCATCTCCGTCTGAGCCACCATCTCTTCTTGCTGGGGCATCATCGCGACATCTATCGTTCCTCTTCTTTTTGGGGTATCTCTTCCCTTTTTGGGAGCTTTTCCATCAACATATTTCCTCAACTTCCCTGACTTCAACATCTTCTCGATCTCATCCTTCAAGGCGAAGCACTTGTCTGTTATATGGCCATGGTCTTAGTGGAATCCACACCATAAGTTCTGATTCCTCTTATGTGGAG
Organism: Sambucus nigra; assembly: GCA_949130495.1. NCBI lineage: Eukaryota > Viridiplantae > Streptophyta > Magnoliopsida > Dipsacales > Adoxaceae > Sambucus > Sambucus nigra. Next base: position 358,478,265 of record OX422213.1, on the reverse strand, counting down.
AATCCTTCAGCTTTTCTGGCCATCTCAGGGATCGATCATTTTTTATCTCATTGAGGATGTGTTTGCAACTTACCGTAAGAGGGGTATAACGCGCAAACTTGTCATTAGCAGACCTCTTCTTTCCATCCTTCTTCCTTTGGGACTTTCCACTTCCACCGCCGTTCTCATCCTCATACTTAGCGGCTATAGCCTCTTCAGCATTCATGACCTTCCCCGCAGTTGCCAATATCTCCTCCATGGATTTTGGAGGGTCTTCCGCAAGTTTCTACAATAACTTCCCCTTCTGAAGACCTCCTATAAGGGCGGTCATGGCAATATTCTCTTCGTAATCCTCAACCTCAAGTTTTTCTTTGTTGAATTTGGCGATGTGGTCTCTTAGGCTCTCGTGTTTGCCTTGCTTGACATACAACAGATGGGTGGTCTTCTTTTGAGGTCTTACCCCAAAGCAGAAATTATGAATGAACCATTCATCCAATCCCTTAAAGTTCTCAATTGAATTCTTCAGAAGAGAAGTAAACCATATGTGAGCAGCTCCCGTCAAAGTCCTGGAGAAGGCCCGACACTTCATCTCATCCGGTATTAAGTAAATGTCTGCTACTGACTGGTACATCCCAATATGATGGACAGGATTGGTTCTACCGTCAAACTTGGGAGTCACCGTAGGTGGATTGAACTTGGATGGGGTAGGGAAGCTCACTATCTTAGCCAAGAACGGAGAGCTTTCTGAGTAACCCCTTTGCAGTGGGTCCCTACTTTTGATGAGGTCTCCTATCTTGTTCTCAAGACGTTGGATGGAGTCATTCCATGGCCTTGCAACATCGGCCTGGCCGAGGTTGTCCCCAGCCACCTCCAAGGGGTGGACCGAGGGTTCCCCAGCCGCAGCACAACGCCTACTGTTGACCTCTTCTTGGTCTCTTCCTCGTCCCTGATGAGGCCGACGTTGCCTCTCTTCCCTTTGTGAGCCAGTTGCACTTCTCGACCTTCACAACCTTTGTCTTAGGTTATTTACGGGGTCGAGCCTTTGAAAGGCTGACCCTCTGCTTAGTCGATCAAAGGCTGATCCTCTTTATTGGGCTTCTTGACATCTTCTGCCCCCACAGCCTTGGCTTCGTTGGATAGGACGAACTGTATTATTTGAAACCTCATACGGCTCCCAATATTCTTCCGGAACATCTTCTACCTCTAGATCATCATACATGTCCTCAGGTAAAGGGTTTCCCTGCCTCCCCAGGCGCAAGCGCCTAGGGTCAGCAACGTCCCTCCTCCGCTGGGGTGTACGTTGGTCTGTCTGTGGTGCCTGGGGTGGTCCCGTAGCGTCAAGATGAGGCTGAACAGCCGCCGGAGTGATCATTTCTGATGAAACTCCAGGTGGCCTCATCATATTTTGGTTGAGCTATGTAAATTGCTCCTGTATTGCTTGTTGTGTTGCAGCCAAAGACCTCAAGGTTGTGGCCACCTCTGCCATTTCGGATTGGGGCGGTGCCTGGCTGGGGCTAGGTCCTCCCGCACCAGGCGGCGGAAGAGGTGGTGGTAATTCCGGTGCCATATGTCAATACAAAAGAGCTGGGCTAGTAGATAATCTTAATACCTTACAAGACCTCTTTCAATGGTGAAACAGCTCCACGCAAGGGGTGAGGCCTGGTTCACCACGAGATCCTCCGGTGAGGCTAAGCGAAAGAAGAGGAAGAGACAGCTTCCCTTCCCACAGACGGCGTCAAAATGATGATGCTGGAAATAGTACCACCCTTCTAGGTGTTTGTAAGCTCAATTCAATGTTAACAATGGCAGCATAAAGGCATATAATAGAAGGAGGTGAGGATAAGAGGAAGATCACCAGAATATAAGTGGTTCAGCCAATCAGGCATACGTCCACTGTGCAAGTGTGTGATTAATATCACTGTATGAGGGCTCTAATGGACATAGATACAAACTCTCATGATTTCTCTCTCTACTGTGTATTTGAACAGAGTTTCAGCTAGGGTTGCTAACTTCGGATCCTTTGCAAGGTAGAGGATGACCTCTATATATAGTACCTGGGGGGTGATATGTACCCTATATGCATGAAATGAGCATGTGTGTGTTGATCTAGCCAATCTGATGAAGACATCTGTCACTGTCACATGTAGAGAATGATGATGAAATATTCCCTCCACGTGAGGGGAATGATTTGTTATAACTGATTTATGTACACGTGTTCCCAACCACACATATGCGCATAAGAGCTCGGCTATTTGTGATTGGTCCCAACCTCGGCCTTAAAAAGGATGAGGATGGTGTGGTAGGGCAACTGCTTAATCAGTGGTGACCTTGGCTTACCAGTAGAGTCGAGGTAAGGAATACGGGACTGCAACGTCGGCTTGGGCCGAGGTAATAGTGGAGTAACAGGAACGTCGGTTGATTCATAGTCGAGGATGGTTATGATGGTGGGATTGTTCTAGTAACCTCGGCCTTCACCTAGCCGAGGTTGTCATACTTGTGTAGCCTGTTGAATAACTCCCCATGGATTATGAAGACCTCTCTTACCGAGGTAGCTAGTAACGTCGGCCATGGCCGACCTTTTTGGGACGAGACCGCTGGTTGTTGATCTATGAGGCTGAGGTCGAGGCTGAGCTGTTATATGAGAGTTATAAGGATGAGGCTGAGGTGAATGTCTTATGTTCCGACCCTTATCTGGACGACCCTGCTAATGATTAAGGCATGGCTGACCCTGTTGAGGCCGACCCTATTGAGGCCGACCTTGTTGAGGCCGACCCTACTGAGGCCGAACCTGTTGAGGTCGATCCTATTGAGGCGGACCCTATTGAGGCCGACCTTTATCTGGATGACCCTGCTAATGATTAAGCCGTGGACGACCCTGTTGAGGCCGACTTTACTGAGGCTGACCCTTATCTGGATGACCCTACTGAGGATTAAGTCGTGTACGACCCTGTTGAAGCCGACCCTACTGAGACCGATCCTTATCTGGATGACCCTGCTAAGGATATGTGAGCCTCTTGTTAAAGTCATAAATAATGGTCATATCAATCATATAACTACGATGGAGGTTTACATTCATGACAATTCAGTTAAGAGAAAGCAACAAAATGACTATTTAGTGTATCTCATCAACATTTTCTATATAATTAAATTTTATAAGATTAAGCTTAATATTAAAGGTTCCATAAGAGTCCTTTTGGGAAAGTTCTGAGGGCCTTTAGCTACACAAAGGGGAAATGAGGTCAATCCCAATTAGATTAAAGCATTACAAGAAATGATGTTGACATCCGTATAGTGGTTCATATACAGATCTTATGATAAATAATGGACTTTCTTTCAAGACAAAAAATTGAGTAGAATTGTCTTAATAGAGGAGTGAAATGACTCCTTAAATAAATCAAGTGTTACCTAGTGTAAGAGTATATGTATACTCATGTTGTCCCTCATTATTTGAATTAGCTTACTTTAGTTACAAGATATACTTCAATTCTTGTCCTTGAGGTCATTCTAGTACATTAACCTCATCTGACATGATTCATAATTGCGAATATTGGATTGCCACATAAGTTGAGATAGGCGGACTTCAAATACGTTTAACACTTTCTTCACATTCAAATTAACATTTTCTTAAAATGTAAAATTGACTTGTGTGTGTGTTATTTTTTTATGGTTTTAGGTGATATGCATATATGAGTATACTATTCATGTAGAAAATATAATTTCAAAATTCTTTGGATGAGTATATCATATGAAGGTTTGAAAAAGGTTCCAACTTGCATAGATCTTTATTTCCTTGACCAAAGTTTAGGGAATTTCAATGAACACTTGCTGCAAGAAAGCAGCACTTCACATTGACGAAGGCCTTAGTTCGTTGGTCACGTGATCAACCATAGTTTTTCTCCCAGTCTTGATTTTGTCCTCTCCTTAACGAAACTTCTTCACTAGTCATGAGTTTTGTCTCCAAAAGTAAATATTTCTCATGGAAAACTGTGAATACTTTCTTTATAGCCAAATCTTCTCTAAACTTGGGTGCTTTGATCTTTATTGGATTTGTCAGGACAACGAATCTAGTCAATTTATAAGTATTAGATTTATTATGTGTCTAGACAAAACTTGTTGAAGTCATATGTTAGAACTTTAGTTGTGTGTCCTTAAAGCCTATTATGTGTGATTGAAGACTATATGGTAAAGCTATGGCGACATCAAGGTTATATTGGATTGTTTGCTGATTTTAAGTCATCAACATACGAGGGATCTCAATAAAGGTATAAATGCATTTTTGTGTTTAATCCTTGGATACATTTGGGTGTTGTTTTACAAAAATTATTAGAGGCTTTGTCGTAAAAAAAATTGAAAAAACAAATACTCTTTAGTTTGAGTTTGTTCGAACAAGTTTGAACAATTCGTTCGAACGAGATGTGAATGTCATTAGAATGACCATCAAATGAACATAAAATAAGGTACTTCTATTGGATAATGGTATATTCATTTGAAGCTAGTTCCACGAGAATAACATGTTCATTTGAATGAGGTCTTTGGTCATTCAAACGAGACAAGACTTTCGTTCAAATGAACGTTACGTTTTCATTCGAACGAGCTGCCTCAAAAAATGTGCTACCACAAAATTCATATTTTTTTAAAAATACTCAGGTCTAGCGTCAATTTTCTCGGAGGTCTGTTGCAAAAATGATTTTCCAAGATAAATATTATGCCTCCCAAGCCTTATTTTACATCCAACTTTGAGATCCAAGAATCCTACATCTATATGTCTATTTGATATCTCTTCTACGTTGCACTATATCTATTTTCTCTTTATACAGTGAGCATTTCGAGCGGTGAAGATCGTGTTTATATTGAGCGATGGCTAAACTGGTTATGAGACAAGTAAGATCGGTAGGATACTGAGATATGGGAATGCGCTTACATTATATGGTTGTTGGAAGGCGTCCAAGAGTGGTTACGAAGAAGGTTACAAGGAATGAGGGAGCACATCAAACAGTAAAGCATCGAGTCTATGAGTAAGTCCAAGTTATTCTTGTAAATAGACCTATATCATAGTGGACTTGTGTAGCTGGGTTGTCCGAGGATTTTCCCATTGTTGGTTTTCCTCATACATCGTCGTGTTGTGGTTTGCTTATTTTATTCTTGATAATTCTCACCTAGATGCACGCTTAGGAAAAATATTTCACACAACACCTATGATTTTAAAATGTGCAAAGTTTATTAGAATTGTGAAAACTTAAAAAGTGGTGTTTTACTCTACAAAGCGTAGGGCACATAGCGTTCTCAGATTGGTATTAGAGCGGGCACACTAAGTTATCGTGTTGATCCATTATTTCATGTTGTTTTAGGGTTATTTATGTGTTTATCCTTCTTTAGGTTTGTTTTTTTACTCGATGGATAATTCTAGTGTTAATTTTCCCGATGTGTTTAACGATGATAACTTTTATATTCGAGAGGAGCTTAATGAGCTTCATAACCATGCTAAGAAATTAAGTTCTTTGAATTTGAGGTTTGCAAAAAGAATTAAATTTCTCGAAAAAGAAAATTTTCATTTTAAATCTGAAGTTGATTTTTTGCGAACTATTCAAACTCAGAGATATTTTTAGTAAGAAGCTCATGAATATGAATCGTGATTTTAAATCTTTATAAGTGTCCAATAAATATAATGTGGAAAAATTTCAGTTTTTAGATAAAGAATTAGATGACTATAAAATTTCCAGGGTTAATGAAGGTGCCACTAAGGATGATGATAAATTGATTAATGATTTGAGGGCACGTGAGAAGACTCCAAGGGATAAGTTCGCTTATATTGAGGGGGAGAGAGATAATCTTTGACGTGTTATTAAAAATTTATAGAAGGAGTCCCTTACGTTATGATTTAACAGACTCAAGTAGTGATTGTATTGGCTTAGATAATTCGAATTACCCCGCTACTAAAGCCAAGACCAATGTTTGTTTTATAGTTTTAACCATTTCCCATGATGTTAGATAAGGTCAACCCATAGGTAACATTCCTTATATTTATACATGTTCACATTATGGTAGGAAAGGTTACCTTACGTCATTATATTATTATGTTAATGAGGTCCTAGGAAGTCTAGATTTTGTGTCACCGTAATTCGCGGTTTTAGAGGAATTGAATGTTAGACTGGTTGATTCTCGCATGCTATCACGTAACTCTTCATAGCTATATCTTATGGGTGATTACTTGAATTTTTGGCATACACTAGTGTTGATCTTCATGCTATATGTTTGCTAGTGCTATGATGTATTTATCTTTTATATTTAGAAGTTCCATTTTTTTTGCTCTTAATGAGAAAAATACAAAATGATTTTGTTGATATTTTGAGTTTTTTTTTAAATTGATATCATCTTGAAAAATGTTTAAAAACTTAAAAATAATTTTATTTTTATGTAGTTTACTTTTACACGTATTGTGTATCATATCCGTGTGTTTGAATCCCATTCCTTCCATGTATCCATGTGACTAGGACATTTTATTTTGATTTTAAATACTTGAATTGTTCTTAACCATGTTTACATGTAGTAGTTTAAAATTGATTTGGATGATGGATTCACTTTGAATATACCTCCACATACACTTTACTCGACCAATTTTAGATTTTAATTTATATGTCATATGAGCTAAGTGTGGTGTTCTCCCAACAATCTTGTCGTATACATAAATTTGGTACTAAGGGGGTTTTTGCATGTAAAAACCATTGCCCGTGAGTTTGTTTGATATTTTTTTTAAAAAAATGAGTGTGCAGGGGAAAGGGCTACGAAAGTATAAATCTCCTTTGCGTGAAAGGCAACTATTGGCAAGAGTTTAAAAAGATTACGAGGCAGTAAAAACATAAAAATTGAGCATTGATGCTTCAAAAATTAGATATCTTCAAAAGAAAAAGAGAGGGAGAAAAAATTATATATGTTTTTAGGGTGTTTATTTGAATATCAATGGCTTTACACAATGAGTCCTAGTGGAGCATATTGATTTTGACGTTATTGGTTCGAGAATCATCTAAATTTCTAGGCTAGTGTACATTGTATTTGTTTGTCCTTTCGAGTTCTTTTTTTGACATGAGAGGTCAAATCGAATGTTGATAAATTATTGCAGTCGAATAGATCTACTTGTACATGTTTAAGTGATTGGGCTATTTTCTCTTATTTGTAGTTCATGCCCCTTCATTTCGTACCACCATGTTTAGACACATTGATACAATGAAAATGGGTAAAGCTCATGTTTTTGTGTCTTTTGTGGTCGTTTAGGCCTATATATATATAGTGTGTGTGTGTGTGTGTGTGTGTGTGATTCATTGGTGTATGTGATTTTATATATATGGTATGTTTTGTGTTTGAGCCTTTGCAATTTTATTTAATCCATAAGTGACGTATGCTTAATCTTTGATTTAATTTGGCATATGTCATGATCATCTTGGTATCTTATACTTAAATGTTTCCATCTTATTTGATATCATCTGTTATTAGTTTAGATTATATATGCTTGTTTTACTAATATATTTATCATTTCGTGTCTTGCTTCACACCATTGCATGAAATATTTATTTTTTCCTTATGATTACCCATGCTTCACTCATGGAGAGATTTGGTGTTATTGGAGAGAAATGATTTATTATCGTGCACCTTATTCTTTATCTACTCGTGAATAAAAATGGGGAGAAATGGTATCTAACTCTTTTAGTGTGAGGGTTCCTTAACTTAGGAAGAGACGTCATTTATTAGATAGAGAAGGCTAGGAAAAAAAGGGAGTGGTTTCATATGTGATTTATATATATTGTTATATTCTCTTTGTATTTGAAGGTGTGTTTAAGCTTGCAGGTTAGTAGAGATGCGGCAAAGGTTTACATAAGAGCAAAGCTACTCAAGTTTGTCTCGGTAAACGTCTGTAACTTTTTCCATTTGAGGTTGGGAATTGAGTCTTAGCGATCTTGGCGGCCTACTAGTTTTTCATTTTGTCCCAAAATAGCCAAAGGGGGATTTTTGTAAGGACGAATTTTCTAATCGAGTTAATTTATAACTATTACCTTTATTCCATGTTTGGACAAAACATGTTTAAGTCATGGGTTAGGACTTGAGTTGTGTGTCCTTCAAGCATATTATGTGTGATTGAAGACTATGCGTAAAATCTACAGTGACACCAAGATGGCATTGGATTGTGTGCCGTGTTTTCATCTTCAACATCCGAGCGATCTCAATAAAGGTATGAATGCATATTAGTGTTTGATCCTTGGATACATTTGGATGTTGTTTTACAAAAATTATTTGAGGCCTTTTCATAAAGTACGTTTGAAAGAAAAATATGTTTGAGTTCATTCGAACGAGTTTGAATAGTTCGTTCGAACGAAATGTGAATGTCATTAGAACGATCTTCAAATGAATATCAAACGAGGTAATTCTGTCGGACAAAGGTATATTCGTTCGATGTTTGTTCGAAGCTGGTTCGAACGATATTAGAATGTTCATTCACACAAGTTGCCTCAAAAAATGTGTCGCCTCAAAATTTGTGTTTTCCATAAATACTCAGGCTAGACATTATTTTTCTCTGATATCTTTTGCGAAAATGATTTTCCAAGATAAATCTTGTGCCTCACAAACCCTAGTTTATATCCAAGTCTGAGATTCAAAAATCCTACATCTATATGTCTATTTGAGATCTCTTATGTGTTGTACCATATCTGTTTTCTCTTTATATTGTGTTTGTGTTGAGCGGTGGAGACCATTTTTTTGTTGAACGGAGGTTGGACTGGCCATGAGATAAGTAAGATCGGTAGGATACCGAAATCTAGGATACACCTGCGTTATGTGGTTTGTTACAGGCGTTCAATAGTGGCTACGAAGAAGGTTAAAAATAATGAGAAAGCAGGTCAAGGCTTTAAGGAATCGAGTCTATGAGAAAGTTTAAGTTGTTCTTATAAATATACCTATATCATAGTGGACTTGTGTGGCTAGGCCTTCCAATATTTTTTTATTTTGGATTTTCCTTATACACTGTCATTTTGGGGTTCGCTTATTTGATTCTTGCTTATTCTCACCTAGATGCATGCTTAGGTCAAGACTTGTGGTTTTAAATGATTTAAAGTTTATTAAAATTGTGAAAAATTAAAAAGTGGTATTTTACTGTACGAACCCTAGGCACATAGTGTTCTCAGATGTCATCCTCCCCACATATCTTAGGCATGCCTTCCACGCTTATAAGAGCATTATGTATTTGGAGAGAATGATATCATAATATCTATCTTTCGTCAAAACTCTAGAAAGAAGAAAACTTTGAGAAATTGTGATATATAAAAGACACGAATCAAAGAGGAAATTTTTTAGAGATTTGTTTTTTAGTTTAAATACTCTAAAGACTTAACAATAGTTTTTCTTCTTTGCATTTTTTTTTTTTGTATTTTATAGGTGTTTGATTTTAAATTTTAATCATAAGTCCTATTTAAGCCTAAAGCTTCTACTTTTGTTTCTTGGAGCAGGATACTTGTTTTCTTTTCTTTGAGAGACTTTTGTAAATATATGAAAAATATATTGTGAGGTTTAAGTAAGAAAATATTTAAACACTTTAAAAAGCTTTAGTAAAACTCACATCCTGGAAAGTGGTAATCCAAGAATTGGTGTCTTGTCAACAAATTTTATCTTCTAATTCAATAGGATTTTGATTTCATAGCATAGATTCAAAACACATTAGATGAGTCCAAAACTGATTGAGATTGTGTAGAGTTCTCTAGATTTTGGCACTCTCTAAGGAGGATTTGGTGCAAAACAATTGATAGTCGATCAGTGCGCCTTGTGATTATAAGTCATTGTCTTCTATTATTTAAATCACTACCATAGTACATTTGTTATTTCGTTCGACCCAAGGTTTTTTCTTATTATGGGTTTTTTCGTGTACGACTTGGTATTGTGGGATTATTTACCTTATTCTGCATTTAGATTAAATCACCTATATTTGAAGATAAAATGTAGTGTTATATAATTAGTAAAAAATTTATCACATAGACATAGGTTTTCATTTTGTACCTGAAACTAAACTAAGAAGAATTTTGACTTTCTTACAATGAAAATTTCAATTTGGGTACCTTCACTTAGTTTAGGCTTCAATCACAATGAACTCTCATTTAGGTTCCCAATCACTATTATCAACACCAAATGGAGTTGACTAACTCCATGTGTGCTTTCTTGTTTTTTTATCACGCTACTATTGGGTTTTTTCAAACAAGAAGATGGTGAGCAGAAAAGTTGTATACTAAGTTAGTGTTAGATTATTAAACATGTAATGACGATGTATGTATATAAAAAAACTTACCTTATACTTGGTAACTTTTCAAGGAAACTATGGTACTTTTTGAATGCATGAACCATAAGATTTCACAGTTATTACCTTTTGAAGGAGGTCCTGAAGAAATCATACATAATGAATCGGATGGAAAAATTATGTTTTGAGTAGTTAAAATTATACATAGGCTATAAAAGGATAGCTATCAAAGATAGGTTATTGATCGAATTTGTACTTGAGTTGTCAGGTAGCTTCGGGGAAAAAGTCTCCCAAAATAGTCCCATGTTTGAGATGTTCAACATGCAATTGGGGAGCAAAGTTTGTATGATCCCACAAATCGTCTCACACACTAGAAGCTCTTGGTATATGGCATTCTCAATAAATGAGGAACATGATTTTAAAACGTCTTCATCACCCCCTAAGGGTATATACTTGAGTAATAATTTTAAATGGGATTTAAGGGATCAATTAATTGGGTCGTATATGAATCAATGATATCTATTGTAACTCATGGTTGGTCATTAACCATATAAACAAGGAATGTGAGGAATGAGGCACAAGGATATGCATACTTATATAAGGTAAAGAATTCACTGTAAGTTATTTATGCCATTTACAATTAAACAGTTGTCTAAGAACTCCGACTGTCATATCAATGCACGTGTCACCTTGGAATCTTTCATTGACATATGTCTCAAAATACCAGAAGGCGAAAGAATAAAAACTGCATATATTTTTTAGAGCAGCACAGTGGACTTTTCAGATTTTTAGATTAATTCATTATAAGGAATGAATATCTATATTTTATCTAAGTATTATTTGATTTAATTCATTATAAGGAATGAATATTAATTCATTATAAGGAATGAATATCTATATTTTCTTTAAGTATTATTTGATTTAATTATTGCATAAACATTAAATACACTAAAGACGATTAGCAACCTAATTAGAGGAAGTGATAACCTAATTATAAATTCATTTTTTATGAACTTGTGAAATTTGTTTTAATACTTATCTTTCATATGACATTGCACATATCATGGTGTGCCATCCGTCTCATCACAATAAATTCACATACATCACTATAGATCGATAGTCCAAATTGTTAGACTGCACATATCGTGATGTACCCCACATAAAACTTATAACTATAACCAATTTCCCTAGGTCATGTGCACTCTATTAAAGTCAGTTAACACTAAACACCGCACATAGCATGATTCACACATAATTCCTTTATTGTATCCAATTTGTCCAAGTCTTGCACACATCGTAATGGAAAGTCAATACTAGACCTTAGACATACCGTAACGCCTACATAATCTCGTCAAAGTAGCCAAGACAATGTAAGTCCTGCACATATAGTGTAGCCAGTTAGCGTACACCCTCACATACAAGGATGCCATATCAATCCATCTCTAAAACTCGTTATTTACCTTTGATATTTATTATGTCTCCAATATACTTTATCATGTTCTAGTTAATTATTACTAGCCCTCAAATCACCCGAGCATCAAAACAAAAACCCTTACCTAGTCCCATACTTAAAGATCACCAAAATCGTAAGCATCTCCTAGTACCTCACCTAAAAAAATACTAAAAACCTTAACCATCCCCTAGTCTTACTCTTAGGATAAAAAAACGTAATACGTATCGCATAGTCCCTCACCTAGGAAATACACATCTAAAGAATGACCACTCCCTAACCCCATTCCTAGAAAGTATCAAAAATAAAACTTACTACCTTCTAGTACCATACCTAGAAAGTATCAATTACAAATGATAAAAATGAAAGAATATACTAAAGTACGTAACTCGAGCATCCCAACAATATCATTATTTTAAAATAGTAAAAATCTACACTTCTTACATTCTTAAATAAACATCATAATTCTTTGTTCCATTTTTATAGAAGTTTGATTGCATGTACAATAATCTAGTTATATCACATGATATACAAGTTCTATAAATTATCCCAACAATTTGTCCAAATCCAATATTCCAATTCGTGTGAAAAGAAATAAACTTATATCATAAATCGTTTAGAACAAGCCAGTTAATAATTTTTAGCAGAATACTATAATGTTATACCCCATAACAAACATTTAAGTGATTTTATAAGTCATAGAATATTTTCAATATCGATATCTAACATGCCTTTAGATCCCCTTGTTAATAAATTAATAATAAGATAGATAAAGAAAATATGTTAACAAATATTAAAAGAAATATAATTGGCTTTATGTCTAGTTGAGTTAGTTCATATTGTATGGGTAGTGCGTTAATTTATTTTAATTATATCATTACTTTTGTTATGCTTCATTAACTAAAATATTTTATTGTGATGTTTATCTCTTATAATGCTTATGATAGGATTCATTAATCCTATTTGGGAAGAGTAGCTAGTATTCTTGCGGTGGGGTCTGACCCATTGTTGTTGGTTAACCTTACAAGAAAATTTGTTGTCTAGTTGTATAGTTTTTAGAGATTACCGGGACTAGTAGTTAGAGGTTTATTTTGTGAAATTAGTTTAGTTTTCTTGTTGAGTCATTTTATTTATGAGAGAATTGTATTGGATTTAGTGGGTTATTTTACACCATAGTTGGTTGATGGTTTTTAGTTGGAGAGATTATATTTATAACATCTATATTATTTGAGTTTTAAATTATTGGAGTTTTTGCATGGTGATTGATCTTACTATGGGGAATGATTTACTTATTATGGATTTTTTCAAATTACATCTTGCTAAAAAAAAATTTAAATGTTTCATATTTCTGGCACATCCTAAGAATGGTATTTAAATCCAACATCCGGTATATATTATCATCGTGGCTTGATCAACGTCAATAGTAAAATATGAGGGGTGTTTACCTCGTCTCATTGGCATATAGTCCTTTAGCTCCATCATTTTAAGGTCCTTCAAGACCATCGACTTCAATATTTTGAGGTCCCTCAATTCCTTCGGCCTATGGACCTTTGGATCCAACATTCTTAGGCACCTCAAGACCTTCTCCCTATCTATGTCCAGCTAATTCACACTCACCTTATAGCCTCAAATCTTCTATTGAAACCATAATTACTCAAAATATTGAAGTTTGGGGGTAAATGGTGATATTTGAAGCAAGCTCATATGGTAATAAAGCCGAAATGATTTTCGACCATTACACCCTTGAACATAGACCCCCGACCCCTTAAGGTTGGCCATAGTAGGGTCGACCATAAGGGGGTCATCCATTTTATAACAGATAGCCAAACAACTATAGATTTTTCAAGTAATGGTATTTTGGGAATTTTTCACCTACATCGGCATGAGCTAGGATTAAAATTACACGTGAAGGAATACTAAAGATTTCCCTCACATCTTCTAGAAGTACATATGATAGCTCTTCACGAAAGCAACATTCACTATGTGACGTGGGGTGCACATTACACCCCAATTCACATATATAAACCCATTATTCACTCATTAGTTTTCCTAGTGAGTTATTTGACAGAAATTTGTCAAAAACTCTACAGAATTGTATTCTAAAGAGAGAAACACTTTGTAAGAGCCCGTACAATACTCAAAAGATTGTGATTCACTATTATTGCTAATGAAAAACAATTTTATTTTCATTTAACGTAGACCTAAGTTGTTGAACCACTTAAATATTTGTGCTTTGATATCTTTTTCAGTTTTTCTCCCTATATATACTGTTCATACACATATCCAAATGATGATGTTCATGATTGATAGCGTATTCATGTTTTCTTTCATTTAACTAAGTTGAACTTCTTTTTCTAGCATCAACACTAAGGACTAAATGTGATTCCTAATTTGACGTCTGATACTTGTGTGCTTTATATTGTCCATTGACCTACAAACATACATCTGGTATGGTGTTCATTCTAGGATTTTTTTATATGTGTTAAACTAACTAGTTCGAAACTAGAATTAATATTTTTAGTACTCTAAATTTTTGTTTAGTTCTTATTTGCATCCATAAGTTTTTAATTTCAAGACACTAGACGTCATAATAAATGAATTATTCGAGTATGTTATAAAATCAAACAACCATAAAGACTATTGAAAGAAAATAAATTGTGTTAATTCCATGCATACAATAAAGGGGTATTGTGAAGGAATAATCCAAATAGCCTGAACAACTCGGGTCAGATAAATACCAGGCCAGAATAGTTGGGTAAAGGATCGCAATTAGATATAACCACAAATATGATTTCCACATGCGTGGATCTGGGGAAGAGATGATCACAATCAAGCGGAGACTTCACCAACAATCAAAGGAAGCCCTTTACGGCTCCATCATTTCCTCTCATATAAATGTAACCTTACCCTAGGTAAATAGGTCATGTAATTCTTATTATTAGGAAAAATATCATAATAAGAAAAATGGAAAAGGACGTAGCCCATTACCAAGCAACTTAAATACTTGTGTTGTGATATTGGTTTCATTTTGTTTGGAATTAATTATTTAGAGATAATTGCACCTATAATAGGCATTATCTAAGGGAAACGAGTTTCCTCTCCCTAAATTAGTTAAAGTTAACAAATAGCCATGCCTCACTCTCATAATGAACCTCTTCCATTTAATGGCCACCAGCATGATACACTACCAGCACCCAGAGTGAGGTCTGAAATCCAACCCAATAAAGTAGAAGCGCCCCTTATACATGCTATCGCTAAAAAGAATGACACTCTGAGCAAAGAAATGAGTAGGCTAGACCAACTCAGATCTCACAGTTGTTCGATGCGAATGAAAAATAGCTCCACCAGTAGGAGAAGGACAAGTGTCTCCAAGAGGAGGTAAATGCACGTCTTCAGCAAGGCCTGGAAAGGATGAAGCGATAGCTCTACGGAGATAAATGCAAGGACCATGGCCGAGTACATAGCCTCAGGAGAGTAAAACTCACATCTAAGGAAGGAGTTCTCATCGTGATCAAGATCACTCCGAGCATGAGAGTCGTTCGATAAGATGAGATCAAGAGTAGGCACATAGCAGACATGATATTTCCAATCTCGTTGGGAAAGAGATGGATCAACGCCCTTCTAATAATTGGGCTTAATCCACCAAGGAACTAGCTAGGAGGGCACTCATGACCCAAATACAGTCCCCTTTATCAAGGGAAATTGAGGCGTCGGAACCCCCAAGAAGTTTACAACTCTGAGGTTTAAAATTTATAATGGGAAGACTAACCCCATTGACCACATGTGACAGTACATGCAATCCATGACCTTATGAAATCATAATGATGCTCTTATTGTCCGCATATTCCCATCCAATTTGGGGGATACCACGTAAAAGTGGTTTGAGGAATTTCCACATAGATCGGTCAATAATTTCAAAAATCTCGTTGAATCCTTCACTGCTTATTTCATCACCAGTAATGCCTATGAATAAAATGAATTCTCCCCTCACGATGAGGAAGAAGCCACAAGAAAACTTACGGGAATACGCTAGGTGATAGTGGGAAACTTACAATGAGATTGAGGACTGCTCAGAATAAGTCATAGTAGCCTCATTCAAGATAGTATTGCCTAATGTTGTGTCATTCTCTCACCAAGAAAGAGGAGGACAACATCTATGAACTCATATCTCGCACAGAAAAATATTCCAAGGTGGATGATTGGTCTCCACCATGCAGAGTGACAACAGTCGTTCGAAGGTGACCAAAAGCAGTGACATGAAAAATGCCCTTAAGAGTGGGAAAAGAGGCATAATAGAGGATCTAAGAATGGGGAAAAGGCAAACCCTGTAAAGGCCTTCCAAGAAATTGACACTGTGTTCAAGGAACCAATTTACAAAATCTTAAAAAAAAATCAAGAACCAACAATTCCTCAAGTGGTCAAAAAATATAGGGGGGACCCAATAAAGAGAAATAATGCACTTAGGTGCACGTACCACAAGGAAAACGGGCACAAAATATAGAATTTTAAAGCCCTCAACTCCCCTCTGGAAGAATTGGCTCAGGCTAGCCATCTGAGTGACTATGTGGGAAAAAAAGAGGCCAAAACCGTCACTGACTTTAACCAGAAGCCAGATGATATCCTAGAAGACAAATCAGGACATGAGTTTGTCGTTCGAATTAGGACATGGTGCCTCAAGTCCTAAGAAAATCCATGGCAGCACCATTTGAATGGAGCTCAAGAAACTCACTGCGGTGATGAAGGCCTTCGAAATCAACCCCCACGAGAGTCCAATAGATAAGTGTCAGCTCTCTAAAGACATAAATTATAATAACACATATATTTTTCGCATAGGATGACCTAGTCGGAGTTAGGACTCTGCATCATGATGCACTAGTAATCACCTTCAGGATTGCAAACTGGGACGTGGATAAGTTACTAGTGATCAGAGAATCTATTTTAAGTTTATGTATTTAGAGTTATTCAACAAATTTAATCCCAAGACGAAAGACTTGAAAGAAGTGACCATCTCCAGAACTTAATCCCAAGACGGAAGACTTGAAAGAAGTTCAATTCCCTAAATGGATCTCGAATCCAGTAATGGTGAAAATAATCATGGAAATTAGAGAGTATGCATAGAATTCACCAACCTCAATAAAGTTTGTACTAAAGAAAATTTTCCTTTGCTAAAGATTGACCAATTAGTGGATGCCAGAGACATTCATGAACGACTGAGTTTTGTCAATGCATACTCAGGGTACTATTAAATCCTCTTGTTCATCACCGATCAAGATAAGACCTTGTTCATCATCACTCTTTGCCTGTACTATTACAAAGTCATGCCATTCAATCTCAAGAATGCACGAGCTATATATCAGGGGATGGTAACCAAAATATTCAAGCAACATCTATGAGACACCATGGAGGTGTACATATATTACATGCTTCTCAAAAGAAATCATAAAGTCGACCACCTGTAGGATTTGGCAAAGACTTTTCATATCCTTAGATACTATAGAATGAAGTTCAACACACCAAGTTATCTTTCTGGTTCCAATCCAGGAAGTTCCTTGGGTACTTAGTCAGCAAAAGGGGGATTTAGGCTAACCCCGACCAGATCTTGGCAATCAACAATATTTAGCCGCCAAATACGCTTCACGATATTTAAAAGTTAACAGGAATGATGGCAGATCTCAATCTATTCATCTTCAAATATCCTCAGAGGTGCCGACCATTTTTTGGTTGTTAAAAAAAGGAAAAAGCTTAACCTAGAACGAGAAATTCTCAAAATCCCTTGATGAAATCAAATTATACCTAAGAAAACCTCCTCTACTTTCAAACCTTAATCCAAAGGACCTCGTTTACCTTTATCTAGTCGTATCCAATCACGCGATCATCTCGGTCTTGATGTGTGAGAAATAGGGGAACCAAGCTCCTATTTACTATGTCAGTAAGATGCTCCTTGACACCAAGAAATGCTAAATTCCACTTAAGAAATTAGCCTACTCTTTAATCATTGCTTCACAAAAATTAAAGCATTATTTTAAAGCTCACTGAGTCATAGTCATTACCTATTTCTCGCTAAAAGTAGTCCTCAGGAAAGTCGACCTATTCGAGAGGATGTCCAAATGGTTGGTGGAGCTTGGAAGGTTCGATATCCACTATCAATTGAGGACCGAGATCAAAGGTCAATTACTATAAGACTTCATTACCGATTTCACAGGGGGAGGAGTAGGAGGAGGGCCCAATTACAAGGACTTCGTTGATCAATCAATAATCCAAGATTTTGACCAATCCAAAACGTGAACTATTTATATAGACGGTGCCTCTAATTCAAGGGGTAGGAGTGGGAGTTGTACTCATTTCTACTGAAAAGGCCATGATAGAATAAGGGATTATACTTGGCTTTGAATGTTCCAAAAAAGAAGTCGAGTATGAAGCCCTCATCACTGGGCTATGTAAGCCTTCTATTTAGGCACGGGCCACCGAGACATATATTACGTCGAAGGTTGGTAACCAACCAAGCGTTAGGAGACTTCAATGCCAAATATGAGTGAATGTCGACGTATATTCAGGTCACCCAAGACATAATTGCTAAGTTTAAATAGGTCCACATTCAAATATTTCCCTGGGGGAACAACAATCATATCGATACCTTAGCCACATTGGGATCAATAGTTGAATTTGATCGTAAAAGGACCATTGAAGTGGAATTCCTCACTAAGCCCGGTATTGCAAAACCAATGGTCATTAAATAAGTCCTCTTCGTTCAGGGAATTCCTAATTGTATGGATCCAATCACAGATTTTTTGCAAAAAGACGTTGTACTAACTGATAGTAAATAATCCCATCAGGTTAAGATAAAAGCTATACATTTCTATGTTTCACCTAATGACAAACTCTATAAGAGGTCTTCAGGGGTCCCTATCTTCAATGCATTAACTTAAGTGACTTCGCCCAAGTCTTATACGAGCTTTATGATAATGTTTTTGGAAGTTGTGCAGAAGGCATATCTTTGTCCTTTAGAGAGATCAATGAAGGATACCAGTGGTCCTACATGCAGAAAGATGCAGTCTCTTACGTGAGAAGATGTGAGAAGTGTCAGAAGTTCTCTCTCATGCTCCATCAGTTGTCCAGTGACTTGATATGATTAACTGAACCATGTCCGTTTGATCAATGGGGATTGGACATTGTGGGCCCACTACTTACAGCACTAGAAAATCGTAAGTATCTACTAGTCAGCCTAGATTATTTCACAAAGTATATTGAATCAGAGGCATTGGCAAACATCAGAGATATTGATATGATTATATTCATATTCATTTGGAGGAATATCATGACTCTCTTTAGGGTGCAATGAACAATTATCATAGATAAACGAATGTAATTTTAAAGCAAACTGTTCCAAAACTTCTGTGACAGTCACAGTATTAAGAACGACTTCAACTCAGTAGCCTACCCAGGTCGAGGAACAAACAAGAAATTTCTCGACAATATGAAGAAGAAACTGGAGAATGTAAAATTTTCTCGGGTGGATGAACTTCCCCAAGTCCTTTGGGCATATTGAACTATGCCCAGAAGAATAGTTAGAGAACTGCCCTTCGCTTTAATCAATGGAATGGAAGTCGTTATCCCTCTGGAAGCCGACTTACCGATTCGGAAGGACAGTTCAAAATCATTAGTTTTGATATACAAGGAGCCTATAATTTGGAAACAATAGAGGACAGAGAGATCCCAAGGGCCTGAAATATGGACAATCATAGGAAATTTATGTCTAGCAAGTTTATTTCTCACGAATTTCAACTTTTTGGTTATATTTCTTGCAATAATTTAAGTTCGTTTAGTTTAAGTTTAATTAGTGAAATTAAATTCATTATTATTATATTATTTTTTCCAAATGACAGATCAATTCTTTTTATTTATGGATTATCATTATGTCTGATCATTATACCTAATCAAATATTGGTCATCAACATAAATGCCTAAGCATGATTACACTTAATCAGAACCACAAGGTTAAATGGTTTCATCATAGAAAATACTAAAGCATCAAGAATTCCACACGCAAGAAAAAGACCTAAGAAGGATCCCTAGGCACTAATCATCCCTACTTTGGTCAGCTAAAAATCCAGAATGGGTGGAAAACCCTACAACGAGGTGCATTTTTGCTAGAGTTTGGCCTAGACCTAAGGTGGTTTGACACACAATTTAAAGTAAGACAGACAATAAAAAATCCTCAGCATAAGAAATGAGAAAATGCAAAACATGGACACAAAGAATCATTTTACAAAAAGCTTATACATCAGAAGAGTTAAAAAATAAAGTCCTAGCACAACATTCACCCTCTACGAGCTATCATCTTGGTAACTGCGACCCTTCATCGATCATCAGGTTATTTCCTAAACTTTTCATAACTGTTATGTACCGATAAGTAATCTTTCACCATCTGAAAGGGAACGGCATCAAGGGGGATCCAGCTTCCAACTGGAGGATGATTGTAAGCAGGGCACTCCACTTGGAACCAATACCAAAGCTCAAAGTCTTTTAAAACCATCATAATAGCTAGGGAGTTCAACCAACCATGCTTATATTCCACTTTTTTAGCTTCATCTAGCATAAGGGGGAATCCACCCATCCGCCATCATAGCCAGCGACCAAAACTGCACAAGTACCCCTCCTAAAGAGGTATTTCAACTTCATTATATCGCGACCAAGGCTCAGTTTAATCACACCATCTCTCTTTTATCCCTCCTCGGCTTTGATGAGACTTTCCCTGAGAGAAATATTTTTATTCTGCAATAGTTATACAAAATTATTGACATCCCTAACATCATGTTATAAAACAGCGAAAAAATGATATTATTTATCGAAAGCACTTGTCATTTCCTGGAGAGCTTACCGAACAAAGATAAAGCTGCCATGAGCCTGACTACTGGCTTCTCGACCAAGTACTAGATTCAGGTTGTCAATCTTTAGAAAATAAGGAACCCTGCAGTTATATTTTTGAGCTACAAGAATCAAGAGAAAACCATTCAGGAATAAAAAGATATAATATCAAACGTTGAAGGCTTTTCATTACATAGAAGAAATGGGGAAAGTACCTTCAAATATTTAAAAATGTAAGAAAATAAGGATCTTTTAGCTAAGTTAATCCTAACTAGCTTTGTACCTCTTTTTCCTTCACCTTCTTTTAAAGATTTAGGTTTTTCCTTGATCGACACTCGCCATTTCTTGATCGGCCGCAACCTATGCCTGACCATTGCTCGAAGCCTTATCTCTTTCTTCTTCCCTTAGTGGATAACCTGAATTGTGCTTCCCAAATATCTCATATTTCAAAGGGATATTGGTCTTGACTAATGTCGCGTCCTAACCTTTCTTGAAATTTGAATTTTCAATAAAAGTTAATTATTTCTTATCCTTGGAAAATACCTCCACGTACCCATTATCGAAGGCCTCACCTTTGGCCAATTTTGAAACATGATCATGATCATTATTAGCTTCCTTTAGTGCATCACGCTCCTTCCTCAGTTGCTCACACTATGTCCTCAACTTGTCAATTTCCAAGTTGGTGGACCTCTTCTCATCCTTATCTGCCTTTTTGACAACGGCCAAAGATTCTTTGGACTTTTTCAATGCCTTAATGAGGTCATGTTGGCCTTGAACTGGTTAGCACTAGCGTCAAGCATGGCAATAAAGCCTTCTAAGAATTGTAACGATAAAACCACAAGTCAATCATCAACCAAAATGGGGAAAGAATCAAATCAATAAGTGTTAAACTTATCAAGGATAACACATGTGTGGCATGAGAAGAAATATGATTAGAGGTCAGCTTGTCAACCTGCTTTTGGTCTAGTGCCAACACGACCCCCCTTAATAGACCTGGTGGAAAAGATGGGTTCTTGGACACTGACATAATTTGGTGGCCCTTCCCTTCATTGGGGGAATCCACCCACTAGGTGGGAAGAGCAGCAGAGGGAGAAGGAATGGCTTTAACCTTATTTTTCTTCTGATTTTTAGGGG
This sequence comes from Sambucus nigra, assembly GCA_949130495.1. Taxonomy (NCBI): domain Eukaryota; kingdom Viridiplantae; phylum Streptophyta; class Magnoliopsida; order Dipsacales; family Adoxaceae; genus Sambucus; species Sambucus nigra. The sequence continues at coordinate 358,456,567 of OX422213.1, read as the reverse complement.
AATTTACCAGAGTAATCGGATCGAAAGGGCCTCCTACCTCCCTATTTTTAATAACCTTTGCCTTTGGGAAAGTGGGAAGATCGAAATCATCCACAAGAGTGAGGTTTCTATACTTTTGGGCTATGACATCCATTTCAGCAGTTGGGATGGTATTCACGTTCACAAACTCAAAAGAGGATGAAGTGGAGGCTCTGGACTTGTTGAGGGAACTGTTATTTCATGGATGGAATCCATAGGCATGGCTGCAAAGCTGTACATGGAGTTGGTATACTTGCGCAAGAAGGATGTCAACCTATGGTACTCTCCACTTGGAGGTAATGGTTTCCTTGGATTCCCAACTTTGATAAGCTCCTCGCGATTGAAATGAGAAGGTTATTTCTGCTGTAATCCTGAAAAAAACAAATTAAGCAAAGTGTTTATTTCAGCCAATTATCGGTCAGCAACAGCACAATTTAAAAAAATAATAAGACATTATAAACCTATTTTCATCCTTCTGGTAGGGCATAAAAACCCTCCATATTCTTCATTACCCTTAAGAGTGGATGGATGTTGGCAATTTTTAGCAATAAATCCCTAGTTCTAGTACCCTTTATTAAAATTACGGAGATTAATAACTAAAACCCGATAGGTCATTCTTGCCATCAAATAAAAGACATTGGTAGTAATCTTTGACCATGAATAGCAGTATCTGAGTTTTGGGATTCTAATTTGGCCCCATACAATTCATTTATTCTGTGAACTCCATTTACGATTCTCCATGTATTTGGAGAACACTGGGTCGGAAGGACATGGAAAAATTCACAAAACTTTAAGAAAATTTGATTAGGGGGAATGTTATACCCCCTTCAGCCACTGATATAGTATGAATCCAGTGGCCACCTTCAATATTGGAGAAATCGATCAAAATATCAGTACATTCTATGGTTATTCGATTAGGAAAGGAATACTTGTCCCTAAATTCCCCCAAAGTTCTGTCATTCACAATGTAAACCATTTTTTCTCAAGAATAGATGGAAAAGCGGTAGAATTGAAGTAATTTAGGGATTTATCGCAGCAAAAATTGAAATCGTGAAAGGGGAGAAAACTTACAAGTGAAGTTTAAGGCAGGAGCCTCCGTTGCTCTAAATAGTTGAAGTGATTGAGTGAAATGGCGGATGGAATATTTTAATACCTTGGTTTAAATATCGAGACACCTCATCATTTGAAAATAGAAACTAAGATCATTTACTGACAAAGGGCTTCAGTTTATTTTAAAGGAAATTTTTACCAACATGCCCCTAGCTAACTTTGGAAATTTTGAGCGTGCCCTTCAAGGGCCCAACAGGCAAAATCTAGCAGAATCTTCACTTAAGAAGTCTTTCCAAGAGTAGGAAGGCACCATTTTATGACGCGACCAAATACTTTGGCTAACCAACTCACTTGTCGACCTTTCCTCCCCATTCAAGCCACAAATATTTGGGGACAATTGTGGGGAAATAATTCAAACATCCCAAAACTACTCGGGTCAAATAAATACAGGTCAAGGATAGTTAGATAGAGGATAAGAATTATAGATAACCATAAATATGACTTCCACCTACATGGATCTCTAAAGAGATGAGTACAATCAAGCGACGACTTCATTAATAAGCAGGGAAAGCCTTTCACGTCTCCATCTATTCCTCCCCTATAAATGTAATCCTTACCCTAGGGAAATTGGACATGTAATTCTTGTTATCAGAAAAAAGAGTGTAATAAGAAAAGTGAAACACCCCATGGATATAGTCCATTTCTGAAACCACGTAAATATTTGTATTATGAGATTGGTTTCATTATGTTTGGCATTAACTGTTTGGGATTGTTATATGTGGGATAATTGCATCTATAGGTATAAAGGCAGTTCGTCATTTGATACCACAATCAAGGAGTTGTTTGGTTAGTCGAATCAAATGAAAATCAAAGTCTTAACAATGGGTTTCTTCATAAAAATATTTTGTGACACCCCGCCTTATTAAATACCGGGCGATCACTCCTTTATTAAATTAAAATCAAGGTGAACAGTTGGTTCATTCTTAGCATCACTGTCGCAAAAATAGCTTTTCCAATTAAACACCCTAAATAATTAAGCTAAGTGTCAAAATCATTTAAAACCTTATTTCCATTTTATTAAATCTGATTATAAAACCTTTAACCATTTACATTTCTAAGAGTCACACATTAAGAATGAGAATAGAAATGAACATTTAAGAATTTAACCATCAATAATAAATCCCAACATTTACAACACTAAAGGAAAACATCCTGACAGTAATAAATCCCGAAATAAAGATGCTGAAAGTAAAAAAGAATTACAGTCTTTGATAATATCAACTAAATAATGGAAAAGGGCGACACATGCCCCCACTGGATAAAGTTGAACTAGAAGAAGAGTCAAGAATGAGGTCATCTAAGCAATGGCCTGCAACTCCCACAAAAGCTACAGATCGTTCCATCCAAAGAATCCTAAGTAAGATGTCCCTGTGGCTGGGCACCTGTAATACATATATATATATATACACAAAGAGAGAAAAGGTAACAGCTAACGGGTCAGATCCCGAATGTAAAACCGATTTAAAATAGTTTAGCAAGTATTTAAAATGCTTACCGGCTAATGCAATAGTCATATTAGTACGCGACACTCTCTTGAGAATTCTCACGTCTCATCTAGTGTGCACGTCGATCGTACTAATGAACCCCATATATCTCTCTAACTTATTCTCCATAAGTTTTAACACGTGAAATTAAGGTTATCATACTCACTTTTAGAAAATCTAACTCTTCAAGATTTCTTACGTTATTTAGAATAATTCCGTATTGTTATAACGTTTCCGAATACTTACAATGAAGTTGATAAATTTCATACTTTACTTAACTACTATTTTTTTTCTCAGTAGAAAGTTCTCATATAGTTACACGTATATATATTAATTACTCGTATAATATATATACAAACAGCACCCTACATAAATTCTATGGTTCTAGACTTCCATATATAAGTATATATATACCAATCACTCATAAATTATATATATACTAACGGCACCCCACATAAATTCTATGGTGCTGGCATACTCTGTTATCAAGTCCCCGTATCACACAAACTAAGGGAAATACTAGTTCGGAATCACTCTCGAACTGTATTAACACAAACACAAAAAACATTGAGGCGAAGCATAGATTCCAAGTCTCTAAGAGGTCAGTACATACCCTCACGTCTCTTAGGACCGTCTGACCATCGATCAGATAGCCTGTACCAAGGATATCTATCTTCTAGGGTACGAGTCAATATCCCCCATAAAGACACATCGAGATAAGACTGTCCCAGCGCGGTAACCTCAGGGATAACAAGTAGCGCGGGTAAGATTTTTACACAGAAATAATATATGCACAATCACACCGTCATATATAAATATGTATTCACAACCATATTATTAAATTAGGTACTCTCACGATCCAAAATTATCATTATCCGTTATTACACGTTTTACTCAATTATATCGTATAATGGCCTAATTCTTCTTTATTATCGTAATTAATTTATTCTAAACTCACTTCTTGTCACTCGAAGTGTTTTCTTTATCTAAGAAAAATTTCAGTAGGTCCTCTCTTGCCTTCTAATCCAACTTATTAGATGTTTCGATTATTTAATCAGCACACGTATGATTTCTTAAGTCTGAAAGTCTCCCCGTTTACCCTTTATTTTCCATTCACATTAAAGTTCCACTTTATGGGATTTCTCTTGACCCTACTGGTCCTCTTTATGTTCCATTATATTCTAGCAACCCTAATCAAGGTTTACTACGCATAAAAACGGATTAAGCTAACACGAGCAAAAATGCAGTTTTCCCAGGAGGGTCGATCGATCGATGAAAGGGGGTCGATCGATCGAACCTTCGATCAATCGATGCTATGGGCTCGATCGATCGATCAAGTAGTTATGGCGAAACTGCAAAAAACCCAGCTACGGAATTGTTACACCAAACTCCTCCAAACCATCATATTACAGTCCAAAACTCCCAACAATTCATACTACAAGTATTGTATACCCATTTAAACAATATCCTACGTAAAACATGCGAATTTTCATCATCTATAATAAGGAAAAAGGGTCAAAATCTTTATAACTCTCAAGAACCCTAATTTTTCTTTAACTTCACTTCTTAAATTCTTTTTCCATATTTTCTATCACTAATACCATGGAAATTCGTGGCACAACCTCTACATGTGAATTGAATTTCCATAAATATGATCTCTATCACTATAATATGCAAATTTGTATCTCCAATTAACATTTTTCTTCAAGAACATTAGTTCTAATCAACCTAAGACTAATATAAAAGAATGCATTACCTTGATAGAAGCAAGATAGATACTTGCCTGGAAATTTAGACTCTGATTTGTGGAAGAAAAAGGTGTGGTTGTGATCCCCTTCGCGCAATCTACGATTTAGCGGTGACGGCGGTGAAATCGGAGGTGTTCTTGGCCTAGAACTCCTTGGAGAGATTCTCCTCTTCCTCTCCAATGACCGTCATTAGTTTTAGGTTGTTTTAACCCTAAAAGATGACACTTAACATCTGATATAACCTGTGACACCCCGACTAATTAAATACCGGGTAGCTACTCCTTTATTAAATTAATTCAACATGCCAAGTTGGTCGAGTTAATAGCATCACTGTCGAAAAATTTTTAATGATTACTAACCACCTAGTATTTAAAAAGTAAGTTGCCAAATTTTAATTAAAGTCTGATTAACATGCAACAAGTGTAATGAAAAATAATAACACCATCACCATAACGAAGTAAATAGAATAACCATCACATAATGTAAATAAAGTATGGAGGAAAACTCCTCACTACAAAACCCACAACTGAAATAAGTAATTAAATACTGAATCAATACATGCCAAAGTCTAAAAACTGTAATGGAAAAGTAACTCTAATGGAACTGGGCAACATGCCCTAAAACTGAAGAATATTGAATACGGAATCCAAATGATAGAAGCGTCTAAAAGCAAATCCCTGTAGCTTCCACAAATAGCTACAGCTCGTCACCTGAATGAGTATCCTATGCATGGTGTCCTTGTGGCTGGGCACCTAAAATGGTTTTACAAAGAGTAGATTTGAAAGCAAACGGGCCAGAGCCCGAATGTGGAGATATTTTAAAAACCTGTAAGTGCTTTAAAAACATTTAAAACATTAAATGTAAAGTACATGTTAGGACGTGCACTCACATGATATTATCACCTCTCGTCTAACTGTGCACGCCTAACGTAAGTACCCATCTAAAACGACACAAACCACTAGCTAAGTGACATCATATCTAGCTAGACTGTCATAGGTTCTACCCTTATTACTCGGTTCCCATTAACATTATAATGATCTCAATTAAATAGGTGTTTAACGTAAATTCAGGTTCTCATACAAAAGTAATACAGCTCGTTATAGATTAGCCTTCTATGTTATTCCATAGTTATACACACAATACTATATGAAAGTTCCCAGTTTATTACACGTATATTTTCCACAACATGAATATACAATATAAGCACCCCGAGACGAAGCTGTGATGCACAAATACTCTGCTATCCATCCCGGTACATCACGTACATAAGGATCACATATTTCGAATCTCTCAGGAATATTTCACAGATAACAACATCACAAATAATGGAGGCGAACACAGTCACATCACATGGGTCACGCACATACCTACGCTCCCACGATCAGCGGACTTATTAACATCCCAATAAGTCTTTCTCTGACCTATGTTCATCAAGCTAACCAGTCTAAATCCGGGCAACACAAGGATTAGAGGGCCCTAAGCGAACGCAAACCTCCCATGATAGCAAGTATGGTAGGTATGTCATACACACAGTTCATATACCAATACTAAGTAGGCACACATCTTAGTAATCCCGTAGTTTAATTGTAGTACATATCGCATTCTCGTACCAACCTAATATATATAAAACTTATATAATCCCGGTCTATAATTAAACGCGCCATAATTTATTCTCACGTCGTAGTAGGCACTCACGTCTCGACTCAAATGTCTATTTGATTTGATCCACACTTGTATAATCTACTCCTCATTATAACCCAAATGTCCCAAGTCTACTAATACACCATCAAAGGAATGTTATCTCTATCCTCGAACAAGTTTACGGGACTCCCAAAATCAAAATAGGCCAAAAAGTCCTAAACTGCCATCTCGTTAGAAGTCTCGTTCGAACGAGGCTGTTCGAACGAGATTCCAGTTCGTTCGAACGAACTGTACCTTCTAACGACCTCTCGTTCGAACGAATGTATCGAACGAAATACAGTTCGTTCGAACGAAGGTATCGAACGAAGTCTCCCCTCGTTAGAAGTGACTGGTCAACTCGTTAGAAGCTCGTTCGAACGAGCTCGTTCGAACGACCTGGGGAGGCCTTCTAACGACCGACCAGTTTCAAGCCCAGAATTTCTTAGTTACGTTTTTTCACCAATTCTACTCCTCAAATCTCCTCTAAAATTAGTCCCAACGATGTTTTAAGGTCTCTAATCAATCCTAAACATATTATAGTCACATCCTAACACGTTTTAAAGGATTAATTCATCCTAACATCAATATTTACAAATCTCTACACTTTTCCCCCAATTTTTCAAAAACATGAACCCTAAACTTTTAAGTCCTCAATTAGTCCATTCTAATTCCGTTTTTCTTACATCCAACATATATTAATACCAGAATAATCATCTCTATATGATTCTACATGCAATTTGTCCTCAATATTCAAGTTCTAAGTCCAAACAACATGGGTTTTCATTTATCTTCCAAGAACAATTGTAAATCTTCAAATTATCTAACATGGAGGAAACATTCTCTGAATTAAAATAAATTAAATCACTTGCCTTGAGTGTCTCTGAATTTGATGTCGATTTCCTCTCTCTCTTTTTGCAGAATTCCCTCTCTCTCTCTCTTTCTCCAAGCTTCTTCTCCAATGGCTATGGTGGCTAGGGTTTTCTTATGGAAAGTAATAGAACCTAATTCTAATAACCTACGTAACCTATTGGGTTAACATGGGTTGGTTAGTGGCTTAGTGGGTCAAACCCACATCAGATTTTCTTTTCTAATTTTCGTCATTTTTAATTCCTAAAAATACGAAATTACCAAAATACCCTTTATATTGCCGGTATGGCCTAAAAATACCCCGGGACCCAAACTACACCCCCGGCTAGTGTTTTCTGACTATCTCGACCCTTCCGGACGCGTTGGCGCACTCAAAATGACCATACGGTTAATAGAATTTAAATTCACTTTTATAATTAAAATAATTATATACCTGACGCGACTGTCATACGCGTCCCAATAAAATAATCAAATTGTCGTATATCAATCTCACGACAAATTTCATAATTCAATATTCATATAACATCATATATGCTCAATATAGTCAAATACCAACTCACATCTCGCTAGTATTTTATCCGGATTAATTCCCAATTAATTCACATTTACATAATTAATCCCAAAAATAAATATAGCCAAAAATACGGGGTATTACATAACCCTTGCAAATTCGTGGGTTTAATTACCCATAATTACGAAATGTCCAAAACGCCCTCTCGGGGTGCTAATTAAGCCTAAAGACGCCCCGAGACTCAAACTAAACCCCCGGGTACACTTTTCTGACTATCTCAACCCTTCCGGACACTTTGGCGCACTCAAAACGGCCATACGAGTAACTTATAATTTATTCACTTTTATTAATCAACATTTAGTCCCGACACGACACAGGCGCATCCCGACTTAAATTTCCATAATTGTCATTTTATTCACACGTGACAATATTATAAAAATAAATCTCATATATTACTATACCCATCCAGTAACATTCAACAAATAACAAATTTCCAATAATTACTAACTCTCGTCACGCTAGTAAATATTTAAAACAACATTCCGGATTAGAATTAAATTAATTTATCTCAATTAAATCTAATAAATCCCTAAATTTAAAAGCCATGAAAATACGGGGTATTACATATTTGTACGATTTCTTCTCTGACGTGTCACAAGTACTCAACCTCTATCCACGTGATAAAATAATCAATTTTTATGATGAGGAATTTTCAATGTCATCGGTCCTAAGCAATGGCCGAGGAATAAAATTCTAAGGGCATTCTAGTGAATTCAAATATCATGTTAACTATCTCATGATGGGTGAAAACCCTTGGAACTTGAAAAATTTTGCACAAACTTCGGTGTGTCACTTTACAAGTTGAGCCAACTGTAGCCTTATGAAATTTCATCATAAACCAAAGAAGATTTTCCTACATACACTTTACAGCTCCATTTATTCATTTCTGTTATAATTTCACTCACCTTATATGGATGTTCTTATTTTAAGAGTGTCCCTATGAATGATATTTTATAAATATTGACTATCCGAGCCAAGATAGACTCATGTTAATCTCAACTTGAGCTTATGAGCTTCCTTTCTTTCCATAGGGAGCAAAATAATCTTTGTATATATATATATATATATATATATATATATATATATATATATATGAATCCATTTAATTTCGTGCTTGATCGATATTCATCACCATCATCTTTGGTTCATAATCCCCAATGCTGAGGTGTTTTTCTGTGTAGTTCAGAATAGATAAATCAAGATGATGAAGAAATAGAAGAAGGCCAAATTGTTCCAGTTCAAAATGAATGTAAAACAAGTGAGGAAGCATTAGCAAATCCATCTGATCAAGATAACACTAGTTTGGATACAGAAGCAGTGGCAACAGACAAAAATAAAGGAATAGCTTGCAATATAGATGAAGGCACAGGAGAGGCTCTGAAAGATGATGAAGTAATTGAACACTTGCATCTATCTCCAAGGAAAATTCCCACTGATGAGGGGAATCAACCTAGCAGAGATCAAGAGGGATGGACCCAAGTGTCTACAAATAAGAAGAAGAACCTCAAGCCTTATAACACAGTGATTACAGATAAAAAGCTGTTAAGGTCTTCAACTAAGAATCAATCAAAACCCCTTTTTAAATGATAAAGCTGATGATTTGGAATGTGAGGGGCATTGGGAAAAAAGGAGCAGGTAGAAGAATTAAAAAGCTTATTAAAATTCACAATCTTGCCATGATAGTTTGCTTAGAGCCTAAAGTGGATGCTGCAAGACTTGAAGAATTTTGAATCAAATTTGGTTTTCAAAATGCTATTGCGAATGAAGTTAATACCATCTGGAGTTTTTTCTCTCTTGGCATCTCAGCTACTATTGTTTCTCAAATCCCTAAGTGCCTGACTTTAAAGATTGTTCATCCTATATTACCTTCAGTAATTCAAGTTTCTTTGGTGTATGCTAAATGTACTAGAAGAGAAAGAATTGAATTATGGAGTTACTTAAACTCGATCTATATTGTGGACCCTTGGTTTGTATGAGGAGATTTCAATACAGTAGCTGCCTCGTTGGATAAGGTAGGAGGGTTACCTTATGATTTCAATGCTGCTGAAGAGTTTACTCAATGTATGCAGAATAATGGCCTAATAGACTTGGGGTTTTTGGGTTCAAGATATACTTGGTGGAATAAAAGAAAGTCTAGTGTTTCAATATGGGAGAGAATAGACAAAATGATGATGAACCTGAATTGCAAGAATTTATTTACAAAAGTGGTTGTTGAACACCTGAGTAAAGTAGCTTTTGATCACTCTACATTATTGCTTACTCTTTCTAATAGTTGTGACCAACATCCAACTAGATTTGTCTTTCAAAATTTTTGGTCTCTTCACCTTTCATTTAAAGCAGTCATTCAAGCCAACTGGAAGTACTTTGAAGGAGGTAACCCGATGTATAGCTTGGTAGCCAACCTCAAGAATCTCAGAACAGTGCTCTATAACTGGAACAAGGCTAAATATGGAAATTTGTTTCAAAACACCATCAAGGCTGAAGATGAATCTCTTAGAAGTGAAATCCATTTTGAAAATGATCCATCAGATGTTAATAGAGAGGAGATGAACAGATGTGCAGCCATGTTAGCTCATCATTTGAAGTTGGGAGAAGAATTTTGGAGACAAAAGGCAGATTGCAAATGGGCTAAAGAAGGGGATATTAACTCAAAATTGTTTCACAAGTCTGTTCAAGCTAGGAGGCACAAGAGCTACATACACAAGATAAAAAATGATGATGGGGTTTGGCTAGAAGATCAAAATCTCATCAAAGAGGAAGCTATTAATGTTTTCAGAAACCTGATTGGTAGAGATTATATCAGACCTGAGGATGAAGAATTCATGGCTGCCATTCCTGACCTGATTCAAGAAGAAGATAATCTGCATATGACAGCTATGCCTAATATAGAAGAGATCAAAAATGTTGTATGGGACCTTAGTGGTGACAGTGCTCCTAGAATGGATGGTTTCACTGGTACTTTCTTCACTTCAGCCTGGGATATTATTGGTATGGATGTGTGCAAAGCAGTGGAAGGTTTTTTCAATGGTATGGAGATACCTAAGTTTTTTACTTCAACTCTTATTATTCTAATTCCAAAAAAAGATAATCCTCATTATTTTGCAGAATATAGGCCAATAAGTTTATGCACTTTCTTTAACAAAATTCTCTCAAAAATCATAGCCTCAAGACTATCTTTAATTCTCCCAAAAATTATTTCTCCTAATCAAAGTGGATTTGTCAAAGATAGAGGCATTGTTGATAATATTCTCTTAGCCCAAGAGATGTTCTCAATGATAAACTCTAAGAATGAAGGGAGTAATGTAGGCATCAAAATTGATATGCATAAAGCATATGACAAAGTGTCCTGGTTATTTTTGATGAAAGTATTGAGGAAATTTGGATTTAATGAGGTATGCATAGACTTAATTTGGAGGCTAATTTCAAATAACTTCTTCTCAGTGATGATTAATGGGGATACTTGTGGATTTTTCCAATCTTTAAAAGGCTTGAGGCAAGGAGACCCCCTCTCACCAGCCTTATTTTTAATATGTGCTGAAGTTTTGAGCAGAAATCTTGATAAAGTTTTCCAATCAACTACCATAAGCAAGTTTAAAACTCCTATCAGCTACCCTCTTGTGTCTCACCTAGCTTATGCAGATGATTTAATTATTTTCTCATCTGGGAGCACCAAAGCCATAAAAAGAATCAGATCAGTGATAGACAGATATGAAACAAGTTCAGGCCAAGAAGTGAATAAGGCTAAAAGTTCTTTATTCTGCTCTAAGAAGATGGATCATGCCAAGATAATGAAAGTCTCCAGGATTATGCAAATGCCAGTTAAGAAGCTTCCTATGGTGTATTTGGGGTGCCCTATATATAATGGGAGAATGAGATGTTCCCTCTTCGAGAATCTGATAAGCAAAGTTAGAGGTAAACTAGAAGGTTGGAAATCTAATTTTCTCTCAATGGGTGGTAAAATTATCTTAATAAAGCATGTGCTTCAATCGATTCCCATTTACACTCTAGCTGTAATGCAACCTCCAAAGAAAGTTCTCTCAGTTATAGAGAAAATCATGGAAAATTTCTTATGGGGAGTTTCAGAAGGTACAACAAAACATCATTGGATTGCGTGGCAGGAGTTATGCAGACCAGTAAAGGAGGGTGGCCTAGATTTCAAAGATTTGAAGGAGATAGTGGAAGCATTCAGCATAAAACTCTGGTGGAACTTCAGAAACCAAAAGTCTTTATGGTCTCAGTTCATGAAGAATAAATACTGCAGAATTCAGCACCCTATGGTGGTGAGGGCATCTAGAGGATCTCATGTATGGAAAAGAATGGTTTTAGCCAGAGATGTGACAGAAAACAACAGCAAATGGATCATAGGTAAAGGGAAAATCAATGTGAAATGAGATAATTGGTCAGGAGAAAGCAGTTTTGATACATCTGACATTCCCAAGAATCTTAAAATCACATATCTGCTTCAGAGCACAGGAGAGTGGGACTCCAATAAGATTAGCCAGTTGCTGCCTCATAATATTGCATCTAAGTGTTCCAAAGTAGAAGTTATGGGAAGAAAATACTTAGATAAAATTAATATGGATGCCCAACTATGATGGGATCTTTACTCTAAATTCTGCATGGAATGTTATAAGACAGCACCATTGTTCAAATTGGACAAATGTTTTTATATGGAATAAGATGATTCCTATAAAAATTTCTTTCTTTAATTTAAGACTACTCAAAGATAGCCTTCCAGTAGATGAGGCTATAAAGAGAATTGGTATTCGAGGCCCCTCAAAATGTGGCTGTTGTTCTAATCCTCAAATAGAATCTGCAGACCATTTATTTGGTACCAGTGATTTTTCCAAAGATGTGTGGAATCATTTTAACAATCTTTGTGGGGTTCATAACACTAATTCCACAATCAGAGGTAGATTGATTGCATGGTGGTCTTCAGATTCTATGTCTCATTCCGATAAAGTTCACAAAGTCATTCCTGCCTTCATAAACTGGGGTATATGGAAAGCTAGAAACAAATGGAGATTTGAAGATGTGAGAATGCAACCTTCCAGAGCCATAAAAGAGATCCATTCTCTTATTACTTTATACACAGGAGTGGATATTTTTCAGAATCATCCTTCAAGAATGCATCAAAAGCAGCAGAGACAACAAATAAGAATGGTTCAATGGAGGCCTCCAAGGGGAAATATGTTCAAGCTAAATGTAGATGGATGCTGTAAAGGAAATCCAGGTCCTATGGGAGGAGGAGGAGTTCTTAGAAATGCTTCAGGAAAGCTCATAAAAGCTTTTTCATTGAGTTTTGGGAATGGTACTAATATTATTGCAGAAGCTCTATCGATTCTTCGAGGTATGGAAATGTGTGAGTCTATTTTGAATGAGGGCATAATTATAGAATCAGATTCTCTTATTGTTATCCAAGTGTTGAATGATCAATTAAAATGCCCGTGGAGTATAATGTCATACATTGCAAAGATTAAAGACAAGATTTAAGAGCATAATGTGCAGTTTTGTCATATTCTGAGGGAGGGAAACAAATGTGTCGATTTGCTTGCTTCTTATGGCTAGTCTTCTCAAAGACATACTGAATCAAGTTCTCTAGATGTCTTTCCAAAAGAATTGAAAGGTCTCATAAACATGGATGCTTGGGGTTTTCCCAATTTTAGAGTCAATTAGTGTTTTCTATGATGTTGTAAAGGTGACTGTTACTATAAAGTCATCAGTTTCTCATGTAAGCTCTTCTCTTCTTGATTTCTTTAATAAAATCTCAGGGGGATAATTTCCTCTTCTAAAAAAAAAAAAGTCCTTTTTAAAAGAATTTAAACTGCCTTATGAAAGAGTCCCAAATGAAATAAATGTGCACTGAACATAAATCACCCCGCAAGGGGGCCACTGCTTGGACGTTATAGCGGGCCTACTTACCACTAAACTTTCTTTTTCAAGTCCTAGTTTAATTTGGAATTAATTCCTTCTTCTTTTAGGTTTCCAACTTCTGTAAAACTCTTTAAAATAAAATATTTTCAGCGAACTGAACATCTAAACTTGGAGCCCAACTAATTACAAACGATACTAATTTGCCTCTAAGATTTATATCAAAATCCCAATTTACCAACTAATTAAATAAAATCCTAAAATATTCATTTAATTAACCAAAATTCACCAAATTCATTTGAATTAAATCTTGTCTATATGAAATTAAATTTAAACTTCATAAATCATTAAATTCGATCTAAAAATACGGGTTATTACACCTCAAAATGTTGAACCCAAAGGTCATAAGGGACCTCAAAATATCGGAGATAAAGGTCCATAGACCGAAGGAGATGAGGGACCTCCAAATGTTAGCGTTAAAGGTCCATGGGCCAGAGGAGATAAGACCTTAAAATGTCAAATCTTAAAGTCCATAAGCTAAAAGATGTAAGGGAACTCAAAATGTTAAAGTCGAAGGTTCATAGGTTGAAGGAGCTGAGGCACCTCAAAATGTTGAAGCCAAAGGTACATAGGCCGAAGGAGTTGAGGTGACTCAAAATGTTAAAGAGAATGTCTATAGGTCGAAGGATATGGGGGAACTAAAATTGTTAAAATCAAAGGTGTTGAGGGGCCTCAAAAATGTTTGAGACAAAATTCCTTAGGTTAAAGTAACTGAGGGACCTCAAAATGTTGAAGTCAAAAATTTATAGTCCAAAGGAGTTGAGAGACCTCAAAATGTTAGAACTAACGGTCTATAGGATGAAGGAGCTGAGGTGCCTCAATATGTTGGAGTCGTGGGTATATAGATCGAAGGAGATAGGGACATTAAATTGTTAAAGACAAAGGTCCATAGGCCAAAGTTGATGAGGGGTCTTAAAATGTTATAGCCGAAGGTCCATATGCCTAAGGATATGAGGGGCCTAAATATGTTAAAGTCAAAGGTCCATAGGCTGAATGAGCAGAAGGACTTCAAAATTTTTAAGTCAAAGGTCTTAAGGGGCCTCAAAATATTAGAGACAAAGGTCCATATGCTGAAAGACGTAAGGAACCTCAAAATATTAAAGGCAAATATTCTTAGTCCAGAAGAGCTAAAGGACCTCAAAATTATAGTGTCGAAGGTCCATAGGATAAAGGACCTGATGGACTATAAAACTTTAAAGTTGATGATCCATAGGCCGAAGGATCTAATGGACCTTAAAATGTTAAAGTTGAAGGTCTATAGGATAAAGTAACTAAGGAACCTCAAAATGTAGGAGTCGAAGGTTCATAGATTGAAGGAGATAAAGTACCTTAAAGTTTGGAGTTTAAAATCCATAGCCGAAGGAACTAAAGGACCTAAAAATGTTAAAACCAAAGATATAAAGGGGCCTAAAAATGTTAGATCCGAAATTTTAGGCCGAAAGATGTGAGGGGCGTCAAAATTTTGAAGCCGAAGATCAATAGGAAGAAGGATTTAAGGGACCTCAAAAGGTTTTAGCTGAAGCTTCATAAACCAAAGGAACTGAAGGAACTTAAAATGTTGAAGCCAAAGTTCCATAGGACAAATAAGCTGAGGTTACTAAAAATATTAAAGTAAAGGGTTCATATGCCGAAGAACCTAAGGAACCTCAAAATGTTTAAGTCAAATGTTCATAGGTCGAAGGAGATTAGGGACCTCAAAATGCTCGATCCAAAGGTCCTTAGGTTGAAGGAGATGAGGACCTCAAATGTTTGATCGAACGTCTATTGGCGATGGTAGCCCTATTATAGCCAAAGTTTTCTCATGATATTTTAAAAATATTTCTTTTTTCTCTGTGATTGAAAAGCTTGAGTCGCTTCAAATTCTGTCATTTACACTTCTTAATGTTATGCTTTGCACGTGAGGCTTGGCCCATTACCTCTTTGTATGAGACTTAAATCTCATTCTTTTTAAATTGCCTTAAAACTTCTCTTAATATTGAACTTTATCTCTATAGGTTTCTCTCAAGAGCTTCAAGGAGTTCTTATTTTTCTTCATTTTTTGCTTTACTTTCTAGTAAGAATAGCCTCTTTTAGATCTTTTTCAATTTTTTTAGTAGTTTATGATACTTTTTCTTTGTCGTTGAAGTCATAGATTGTTTATTTCAGATTATTTACTAATGTTTTTATGCAAGCTCGTCCATTTTCTTTAGAATTGTTGCACGTTATTAACCTTTAAGTTTGTTACTGCCCAAAACCTTTGAATAAATCTTTAGCGAGCTTAGTAAGTAATTGGCTAATGAGACTCTTCAAACAGATAAGGAATCATTCACTGTTATGATAAATTGTTGTATAATGGGTGAGTCGGCCCATATTGCCGAGATATATCCATGACTATATTTTTTCTAAAATTTTGATTAGGTTTGACGTAGTAATATCCAATTCCTCATCCACCACTTCATCCTCTAAGTCATCTCAACATTTTGATGTTGAATCCAATCCCTCTAAGAGATATTTTGATTCCCGCAACATTGTAGGCCTTATAAATGATAAGTATGATGGAGATTTAAAACATACCTCCTTTGTAGATATATCTATAAGTTTCCTACCTCCAACTACGATATCATCAAATCCTCAATTGATGATGATGAGGCTTATGAGATAGACTTCTCTAGGGCTATCCAATACTAGACTACTATCAATAAGATGAAGGCTACTAGAATCCAAAATAGGTACGAGATTAAAACATCTATATCTTTGAAATCGCCTGAGGCTGAACAGAGGGCCTACGACCTAAGGAATATTAGTGATACATGCATATACGAGGAAATTTTTTGGCTGGGTTTAGGCTTTATTTTAATACTTGTATAAGGGATATTTTCTCTAAGTTAGGTGTTAATACTTTTCAATTGGCCCCAAATCCTGAAGGATCGTCCTTGGTTCCCTTGTTGCATAAAAGATTATTTATTCTAAAAATTTAACTAGACATATATTTCTAAGCGTTTATGCCATCATATTCACTAAAATCTTCCCCTTCTATTACTATCTCAGATCACGCAATCCTAACCGTAAGCTTGTGAGGGTTTTCCACACCTCAAATCATAATTGGAAAATAGATTACTTTTTTATTGGAGGTCCTTAGGAGTTCTTGGAGGACCATGAAGAGGAAGAAACTATTGGGATCCCTCATGAATAGGGAAGCCTCTACTTAGCAGTGTTATTCTTTTGTTTCTTAGTTATTATATTAATTTGAAATTCTTATTGTCAACTATGATTTTAGTCACTGACTTCCCTATCCAAGCTTAAAGAGCTTTAAATCATATATAACCCTCATACTTTAAGGGAGCTTCATATGGTGTGGCATCATATTTATTTACCCCTTGTCCCTCAACTCATCATTTCTGACTTTATTTTCAAATGATTCTTTGCAGATCGTTCAAAGGATATCGCTGATAAAGATTGGGAAATTATTATCCCAAAATTTATTAAGTACAGAGTCGACGATGGGATTGGCCCTAAAAAATAACTTGATCCGGCTAAGAATAGTAAGAGGAAGGGGAAAGAATAGGTCAGGAGCAATCCTTTTAATAAATCCCAAAAGGGAGGTCCTGCTCCTCTAAAGAGGCCTAAGATTGGTTGAGCCGTCATAGGTTTGTGATGACCTGGCATGATAATTCCTCAAGGGACATCTGGCAAGACCTCCAATCCGACCTCCATATTTATGACAACTCCCATTAGGCTACAGAGTTTTTAATGATGAGTCTCCCAGACTGCGACAAAGGCTACTTCAGAAATATGCGGAGGAAAGAAAAGGTTTACCTTGCGAAAAATAAGGCATTTTAATGATTCTTTATGATTGATATTCAGTAGTGTACTTTAAGAAATAATAAACCCTTAGAGGATACTATTAATACCAAGAAATCCCTTAACGCCCTAAGAAATAAGTATGATGATATAAGAAGGCTAAGACCACTAATATCGAAAACTTGAATCTAGAGAAGAAAAATAAGATTAAAACTCTGATAGACGATCACTCTCTTACCATTAAAAACCTTGATTCCGGAGATTCAAAAAAATGTTGTGGTCCTAGTTATGAAGTCCAACGAAAAGATCGTGGTTGAATATCATGTCTATATAAAATTCCAAGACCTCGTCATATACTATATTCATTATGGTTACACTTATATAAAGAATCGGTCCAACTGTTCCTTTACCGACATTGTCGAGGATGTGCAGTCTCTATAGATGGAAAATGAGGAGGGTAAGGCCATCCCTCGATAGATCGAGACTGAAGAGGATGCTCAGGCCACTGCTGAATCCACCTAAGCTAGTGGAGCTAATGACAGCACTGAGGACGAATGGATTAATAATGTTAAATAAAAAATCCTTGTGGCCGAAAGGATTCCTAGTGCAGCAAGGACTCTTGAGTATAAAGCCCTTAAATTCTCTCATTTTCATTAATATTTTATTCGGCCTTGCATAGCACTTGGTGAATGAAAAAAACTATTTTCGTATTTACTTGAACATTCCCCTATCTGAGGGGATTACATTACCTTTTTGCATTTATGTTAATGACTTGTATTTTTCGCATATTACTTTGTCTTGATTGAGGATGTGTGTTATTCAACAAGTGTCCAACTCTTAACAAACCTAAAGGGGATGAATAGGTTTGATCGCAATTTATGACCAATTTTGAGATAATTACAAATGTTTTTCCAATTTTAAATGACCTAGCACATGTTATAACTTGGTGATGTGATGAGTACCATGCATTAACAAAACACCGATTCAATTTAGGCAAATCTACAATAATTTAATATACTTAAAATCTTAAAGTAAATTTTGATGAATTACTATAGATCTAGGTGAGATCTAGGTTTAGTGTGTGATCAAAGTGTGAAAATCAACAATTAACACATGTAAGTAATTCATAAGATGGGCTACTGTGGAAAAAAAAACCCACCTAGGGGTAAAAAACTCAATGCGCACCAATTTCTTTTTCAACTTGAAAAGAACTTTTATACAAAGTAAGAAAGTACCTCTCATGCATTCATTCACGAGTAGTTACCTATGAACTTTGGAGTTTCCCCCATTGAAAGTAGAAATCTACCTTGAACTCGACAGAGTCAATAAGAATGTCCATTCTTCTCCTTAGAATCACGCCATGCTCTAATCTCTCTA
Source organism: Sambucus nigra (assembly GCA_949130495.1). Taxonomy (NCBI): domain Eukaryota; kingdom Viridiplantae; phylum Streptophyta; class Magnoliopsida; order Dipsacales; family Adoxaceae; genus Sambucus; species Sambucus nigra. The sequence continues at coordinate 358,438,001 of OX422213.1, read as the reverse complement.
ATAGAAATTAACACCTCCAATTTTAGATCAAGGAGTGATAGAAGTCCAATTGAAATGTGAAATATTTTAAATTGAATAAGGCTATTATGGATCTAAACCAAAACACTCTAAATTCTCACTCAAATACACAGATTAAGTATAGATCTAAGTTTAATTCAAATTTAAAGAGAATAAGTGAATTTGGAAATAAATTAATAAGTTAAAAGTTCTCAACCAAAAAAATACTCTAAAAATGTGTTTGAGTTATGAGGTTTTCGGACATATTAAAATGGGAGGAAAATGAAGCTATTAATAGGAATTTTTTGAAAGTGTTCTCTGTCTTGTGCACGGTTGACTTTTGTCATGCAAACGATTTCATCCCTTGCTGAAATAATGTGAAGTCATAACTATGTGTATGGGTTCCATGCACACAGGTCCAAAGTGGGCCGTGCTAACGGTTTATTGTCAAAGTGACAAAAAAACTTCAAAATATAGAAAATAAAATCCAGGTCATTTCCCCATTAGATAACACAACACATATTGAGTATAATTCACTTTCTTAGCCTTTTAAAAACACATTTTGAAAAATGTGCAAATGTTTGTAGCCAAAATGTTCGGTCACAAAACTATCAAATGATACATCTTAAAAGTATGGGGCAACAGAAGTCCTGTGTTGTAGAGTATCCTGTATGATTTTTGTAAAGCATTTTGCAAAATTTTCATAGTTAAAAAGTCCATGTATTCTAAATGGATGTTCATCACTCAACGATTCAAGCCTATGCAACTCAAACAACCAATGACTCAATGCTTTGACACGGAATTTAGTCAACTTTTATATATAAAACAAATTTTTAGATTTTCAATCCCCCTTTGGTTGTTCTGTGGAAAACCCCCAAGAACCTAGAATACTCTTGATTACTACTACCAAACGCACTCCATATTAGCCATATAATGAGAATAGTAGGAAGTAATACACAATTAGTCTAAAAGACCAAAGACACATCAAAGTCAAGTCTGAAATCATGGGCATAGGTCGGATCAACATATCTATACCTAAATCACCTGAAACACCAAATAGAATCACCCAGGTAATAGCTTGCACAAAGACTATAGTTTGATAATAAAGAAATAATCATAACGAATAAAAGAACTAGGGAAGCAAAATCTATCTAATCCTATGAAAAAAGTTATAAAAGGAATACTAAATATGGATAAAAAGATGATAAATCAATAACAACCATCCAACATGCACCATATCAATATAAAAATACTCCAAGATGGATAAAGGAGTAAAAACGTAAAACTAAAATCCATACAACCAAACCAAATACCAAATACCAAATAAAAGGTACAAATATCCAAGTCAAAAAAAAAATATGAAGTACCATATATGGTTCTACAAAGTCTGAACAAAAATAAATACAAATAGAAAATCTCTTATCATTATCAATCATCTCGTCATCAACATCCCCATCATCGTCATATCCATCACAATCATCGTCAATTGGAGGAACATGAGGTGGAGTAACAATTGGCGATGGTTTAGAGGTAGAAGTTGGAATATCCAGGAAAAGGTGGTACTCCTCAAGTAGTCAGAGATAAAAGAAACACCAGACCTCAGAGTGGCCTGCTCTCTATCCACCACATCTAAATGATGACTGGAGTAATCATGCATCTGGGTCATCTAGGATCTCATGTCCAAAAACCATCCTCACATGTAGGAAAATTATGCCTCCGTGAACCTTAAAGTAACCTGATGTGAATGAATAATGAGTACTGGAGCGGGGGTTGGTGTTGGTGCTGGTGCTGGTACAGATATAGGTGCATCAGGATCAATAAGTGATGAGATGGTAGTCTTGATGTTTGTATTATGTAATGAGATGAGATCATTTTGGGAATGGAACTAAGAATGGGAGCAGAATCATCCATAAGAAGACAAGGAACACCTAACTTGTATAGGCGATCGATAATTATTTATCCATATGGTAAAGCCTCCTGAGTTGTATCTATGCAAGCTCTTCTCATAACCTCTAAGAAAAGATCATGATAATTAATAGACTGTCTACTAGCAAGCGCATATATTAACTAATAGCATATGGGAAGTTCTGAGAGTGACAATGGGGCATGAGGTTATAGATAACCAAGAAGTGAAGAATAGACTGTCTCTTCAATATAGAATCCTGATGGAAAATATTTTGAACCCAATGTGTAGGATAATCAGCAAGAAAAGATGAAACCTTATCATGAAAAATCACACCCTCCCGATATGCAATGTAACTTGGATTATAAACGTGAACCTCAACACCTAAATGATATGTTAAACCCTCGTCAGTCAAAATCACCCCAACTCCTCTAAAAATGAAATCGGAATGGAAAGAGACTCAGATATCACAAGCATATTCGTGTAAAACTCGCAAATAAAGTAGCATTGGCTGACGTATGTGGCCTAAGCAAACGTAAATCATGAATCGTCTCAATTGAGGAAAAAATAAATCGATCCTCCTCAGATTTATCTAAATGGTCTAAATCGGCATCTCCCTTAGTATGAATAGGACGAGTCATAAAACCCTCATGAAGTGCAAAACCACCTCTCATAAAATGAATCCTAGACACATAAAATATAAGATATGGAACAGGAATAGAGACGCTCGGGTCCTACCTACGATGAAGTAAATGGGGCGATGAAGGTGGTGACTCTTTCACACGTGAACTCTCACAAGGACCACTCGGGGATTGAACTATCTTCCTTGCATGTGTCTTCTCTCTACCCATAAGGAATAAATAGGATATAAATACAACACACAAACTGAAATAGGAAAAAAATCCTAAGAGAGTATGGTATTATGATGGTGTATGAACCTAAACATCTTCAAAAATGAAGCATAATCTCAAAATAAGTACCTAGATCAAGGAATTTATCCTAGATGTACTCATGGAGGAAAATCAACAAACAAAAGTAGAGATTTAAGACTTATCCAAGAAAGTCTAGACACAACCAAACATATCTGAAAAATAGGGCTTATAGATCACCAACCACCAAATCCACACAAAATCCCTCTTTAATCGACCAAGAACTTATAAAAATAGAATATTAGGTTGAAATCGCCTAGGGTTTGTGCTCTGGGGGTCTATGAACTAAAATAAGCAACCGAAACATGAAAACCCTATTTCAAGTGGTGATAGCAGTGTGCATGGAGGCAGTGTGTCATGCCAATGGTTAGTCTTACAAATGGCAATGTTTTTAGCCGTGAAAAAGGTTTCGTCCAAAAAGCCTAGTTAGGGACAAACGGTCCAGAAAAGGCTAAGTGAAACACAAACCCAAACTCTCAAAATTAATATGACATGAATGAATGCGATGGCATCTAAATCATTCATTTTTTACTTGAAAATATGAATTTGAGCAAAATGCATAAAAATAAGCAAGTCGCACACACATATATACACATGCAAACTCTAACTTGAAAATGTCTCATAGTGATTAGGCATAACATGTTGATTTGACAAATAAATTTCTTTTGAATCTTGATTAATGCATATATTAAGAGCACATTTAATTCAAATATCAATCAATTCAACATAAAAGGATCAAAATTCTTATCAAATCATTTCAAACAACATTATATTCCAATAGAGGCATGATTCTTGATAATTATGATTCCAAGATCAAAGGAATATACATAACCAAGTCATAAGAAATTACAAATGATTCTTAGCTATATCAATACACCAATATTCTTTCAATATTTCGAGAAATGGCAGTCTATAACCATTTTTCTCCCTCAAGTATATATTGTTTTGAAATATTTTGAATGTTAAACTAAGTTATGAATTTTCATTTAAAAAGCTATAGGTATATCATCTTTTGAATGCCGATATAAGCACTTGACTTGTGGGTCTTTCCAATATATTTACTTTTGACAATGATTGATTTTTACACATCTAGATGACACCTACCCAATGATACTTAAATTCGAAATCAAGGGTAACCCTCTAATGGTAGCCCTTATCAACGAATGTAAAACAGTCATTTTTCAACTCCTTCAAGTATGAAATACATAAATCTCACATGTGGACCATGATTTTTTAAATAAATTCTTACCTAACAATTGAGTCAATTAATATTTTCAATTAAAATGGTTAAAAATCTATATTTAAATCATCATTTAACTTAAGTTTATCCATCAAATCTCATTAATAATAGGACTTAATCATGAATGGAAACAAAATGAAAAATATTTTTGTATTTTTGACAAAAGCAAAGTACGTGTATTTTCAAACATGTTAAGAAAGGAACAATGCATAAAAATCCACAAATGTATGAAACTCCTCACCAACACATGAAAGATAATCTAGGTAAAATTTCAAACTCACAACCACATGATTTCATCATAAAAAAATTAAGAATACCTAGAAGGGGGTCTATACACAAATAAGATCCTAGGCATCCTAACAAAATATCTTACATAGGATGGATGTTCCATCTCCCATATCAATGGGAGGAATAAAAATAACCTCTTTCTTCACAAACTTCTTTTGAGGTACTTAAACTTTCACTTTCTTTCTTAGTGCATTCCTAGCTAAGCCACTAACATTGCTTAACATCCATATCACATTCCTCGTATGATTATTATACTTACTCCTTAGATAATGAGTAAATGGTCTAGGTCTAGGAATCTCCCTACTAGCCTTACCTCTACCTTCCACTAGGAAATTAAATCTCATCACCAACTCACCAATTTGACCCCTGAGTTCACTAATAGGATCCCTACAGAATACTTCCTTCCTATTTTTAATAAACTTATGGTTCTCTCTCTCTCAAGAACTGACAAGCTTTATTGGTGTGGCCTTATACCTTACAAAAATTACAATAGGCAACCTTCATTTTCACATCCTTTCCAACTTCACAAGTTCTCCTCACGACTTTCTCATCATGCAAATGTGAAGGGACATATGGAAAAGTTTTAGATTTATCATCACGATATCTAGCAAACTTTTTCTTATCAAAGACATCTCTGGGGACAAAATCATCTTCCATTATCAATATCAAGGAGCTAGAACCATGTTTCCTTTTAATCTTTCTCAATATATAATAAAAAGATTCTCGATGTCCTTCCTTGTGATAAAAATGTGCAAGAGAATGATTTTCAATATCCTTTGAAACTTTTTAATCATTGTCCTTTTTCTCTTTTAATTGAACCTTTTTTAATATTTTGTACCTTTTTTTTTCAAGATCAAGTGATCGATTTTCTACCAATAATGTGATGAACATTCACTCGATATGTCAATTTGAGTTGACTATGACCTTCTTTTCAAACATTTAGGTTTTTCAAAGATTCAAATCTCTTCTCAAGTTCAATTTTAAAAACTTCACAAATAAGAAGCTCTTTCTTCACTTTTTCAAGTTCAAGAATCATATCACATTTTTCTTCTTCAATAACTTTGAGTTTTTTGAAATCAAAACTTTTTGAACTAGTAAATCTTCTCAAATTAGAATTTTGTAATCTCAAAGCATCGTTATCTTCTTTCAAAGCACCAGTCACGTCTAATAACTCATCCTTATCTTTTTTTTAATCAATTTTAACTTTTGATTAGTAATTTGACTAGTCTTTTCAAACTCACTAAAAAATTCTTTTTCTTGTTCAAAGAGTTTGATTTTTGTAGCCTATTTAATATTTAAAAAAATCATTTTGAGAAGTTGAGACATTAACTATCCTTTGTCTTGAATTAACAATTTGACACTTTCAATATCATAACGTTCATCAAAGTCAACATCTATAGACTTTAATTTTTTGAAAGAATGAGAAGATTTCTCTTTCTTCTTTTCCTTTTCGAATTTTTTATTTTTAATCCTCACACTAGGACTATCATCACAAGAACTAGAATTATTAGGACAAACAAAGTCTAACTTTTTAAACTAGATATATGAGTAACAAACATAAAGAATACATAACAAAATACAAGATCAACTATTATCACATGAATACAAAATAAGAGAAATCCCTCTGATACCAATTAAGGATGTGTGTTATTAAATAAGTGTTAACCTCTTAACAAACTTAAAGGGTGTGAATAGGTTTGATTATAAGTCATGGCCATTTTTTTACAATTATAGATTTATTTTCAATTTTAAATAACCTATCACATGTTATAACTAGGTGATGTGATAAGTAGCTTGAATTAACAAAAAAATTATTCAATTTAGTCAAATCTAGGACAATTCACTAGCATTAAAATCCTAAAGTCAATTTTGATGAATTACTCTAGATCTAGGCGAGATTTAAGTGTAGTCAGTGATCTGTGTGTTCAAATTAATAATCAACACATACAACCAATTCATAAGACGGATTAATGAGAAAAAAAACCCCACCTAAGGGTAAAAAACGCTCCAATTTATACTTCAACTCAGCAAGAAGGTACCTCTCACTCATGCACTCACAAGTAGTTACCTATGAACTTTGGGCTTCCCCTATTGAAAGTAGAAATCCACATTGAGCTTCACAAAGTGAATGAGAATGTACATTCTTCTCATTAGAATCACGCCATTATCCAATCTCTGCAATAGAAAGTAGCACCTCCAATTTTAAATCTAGGAGTGATAGATCCCCAATCGAAATGTGAAATTGTTTCAATTGAACAAGGCTACTATGGATCTAAACCAAAACACTCTCAATTCTCACTTAAATACATAAATCAAGTATAGATCTAAGTTTTATCCAAATTAAAAAGAACAAATGAATTTGGAAATAGAGAAATAAGTTAAAACTCCTCAACCTCGAAAATACTCTCAAAAGTGTGTTTAAGTTATGAGGTTTTTAGATATTTTAAAATGGGAGTGAAATGGACCTATTAATAGGAATTTTTTGAAAGTCTACTATGTCCCGTGTACAGTTGACTTTTGTCATGCGAACGATTTCATCTAGTGCTGAAATAACGTGAAGTCGTGATCGTGCGTACGGTTCCGTGCAAATGGTTTGAAGTCAAAGTGATAAATAGACTTCAAAACATAGCAAATAAAATCCATGTCATTTCCCATTCAGATAACACAACACATATTGAGTATAATTCACTCGTTCAGCCTTTTAAAAATGCATTTTAAAAAATGTGAAAATATGTGTAGCCAAAATATTCAATCACAAAACTATAAAAGGATACATCTTAAACGTATATTGCAACAGAATTCCTACGTTGTAGAGCAGCCTGCCTGATCTTCAAAGTTCAAAAGTACATGTATTCTAAATGAATGTGCGTCGCTCAACGATTCAAGATTATGTAGCTCGAACGACACAACTCAATGCTTTGACCCGAACTTTAGTCAACTTTTATATATAATACAAATGTTTACATAGAGGAATTATATATCTAAGTATTGTCAAAATTTAGAGGGAACAAGAGAATGTGGAAATATAAAATCATGTTAAAAGATCGGAACCTCGATAATAATCTCAAAAGTGTGTTTGAGTTATGAGGTATTCAAAATATTTTAAAATGGGAGGGAAATGGACCTATTAATAGGAATGTTTAGAAAATATGCTGTGTCATGTGCATGGTTGACTTTTGTTATACTGACGATTCAAACCAGTGATGATATAGTGTGAAGATATGCACACGAGTCAAATCATAACCTTGCATACAGTGTCGTGCGTACGGTGTTGTATGCACAGGTTCAAAATGGACCGTGCGAACGGTTTGAAGTCAAAGTGATAAAATGACTTCAAAATGCAGCATATAAAATCCAATTCATTTTCCAATCGGATAAAACAACACATATTATGTATAATTCACTTGTTCAGCCTTTTAAAAAACGTGGAAGTGTGTGTGGCCAGAATGTTCAATTAAAAAATTATCAAATGATATATCTTTAAAGCACGTGGCAACGGAAGTCTTGTGTTGTAAACAGGCTTGTATGATATTCAAAGTCCAAAATTCCATGTACTCTAAATGAGCGTGACTCACTCTATTATTCAAGACTATATAGCTCAAATGACTAAACGACTCAATGCTTTGACACCGAATTTAGCCAACTTTTATATATAATACAATTTTTTACATTTTCATTGAGTTCTACTTGGTTGTTATAGTTGAGCATAACTTTTTTATGGGAATCACTTGTATATAACCCCTTTTTTTCTTAGCTAAATCACCATGCCCAAAAAACTCTAACCGACTCTTATAGACCAGGAAGAGATATTATTTCTAAAGTGATTTTATTTTGTTTCATCCTTCAACTAGTTTTTTTTCAAAATTTAGTTGAACGAATAATGAACTAATAGAAGTATTTTTCCAAGTGCAACTCGTATTTACTAATTATCAACTTCTCCTTATGCTTATCCTAAAACAGAACTAGGTTCTGCTTACGAATTATGGGAAGTTGTTTAAGACTAAATTATTCTATTGATTTTTGGCTCGTCACTCTTAAATTTTAAGTTTAATGACTTATAATACTTAATGGTGACTTTTAAGGCCATCGTTTTTACAAGTTTTATACCATTATTATGATTTAATCTAACATGTCTAGTGACTCTAAGTCTAAAGTGTTTCAGCCAAAGTCTTTTCAAACAAATCTTTCCACCCTTAGTGAATTGATTAATTGATTTTTTATCTTAAGGTTAGGCCAAATTTTCATTCGTCTAACATTATTATTGGAATATAGCCTTCGTATGGACTATAGTTTGAGTAATGTATATTACTTAAATTCCCTGAGCAACTCACTCTATGCTATAGATAAGGTGCATAATGAAAGAAGAAAATAAAGATATCATAATAAACTGTATAAGAGAGAACTTTTCATTAATTTCTCATATATTTGTAGCATTTACGTTGCATGCATATTTTATTTACATGTGTATCCATACTTTCTAATGAAGATAGTTCTTCAACTGCTCCGTGTTCCATGTATTGGAAAAGAGATCTCCCTATAAGTTTTCAAAATTAAAGGTTCCCAGAACCACCTCTTCTATGATCTTGTAGTGTCCGTTCCAATTAAGGGAGTTTTTTTGTCTTTTGTATGAATTTTTTTAGGATGTAGTCCCCAACCTTTATTGGTCAACTCCTAACCGTATTGTTACAATAGCGAGCGACACTCTACTAATATGTTATTTTTCATACGTGTGCATTATATTTCTTTTATTTTATTAAATCCATGTCCAACCTTTGCTCTTCATCATTGTTTACTTTATTAAAGTGTTGTATTTGATGGCTGGTATAGTCCTATGTCTATTGGCACCGCTGCTTTCGACCCGTATGCTAACATAAATGGCATTTCTCCTATTGGGTCCTTTTATTCACCATATAAGGCTAAAGGACGTAATACAATCCTTCCATCCACTTGTATGTATCTTATTCCATCCTTACCTTAATTCCTGAGAGTAAGGTTCAGTTTGTCACTTTCATTTAACTAGTAGTCTGGAGATGAGTCGGTGCTAAGTAATAGTGTTTTATTCCTTACCTTTGACAGTAGGCTTCTGATGAATCAGTATCAAAATGGGCTTCGTGATTTATGATCAAGGTTCTAAAAAATGCGGGGCGTGATCGAGGCGTGGAGGCCAAGCCTTAAGCCTTAGAAGCCTAGGCGGGCCTTGGCGTAAAAAGGCGTTTAGGTCTTTTTAATATATTTTAACCATAACAAGGCTATAAAAATACTAAAATTGTACATATCATAAAAATATGTCTCAATATTTGCAAATAAAAATACTATTTGATTATTTTGGATTAGATAATGGTCCGGTTTGCAAAAAAAATCTTTAAAAGGCGATATCGTTTCACTAAAGCATTATTGTTTTTAGAGAAAAAGTATACCTTAAGGGTTTTACCAAGCATAAGGCGTCAAAATCTTAAGGCGAGGCGTTTCTCTCAAGCCTCAAGCCTAGGCGTGCCTAGGCGAAGCCTAGGCGGGTTTTTTAGAACAGTGTTTGTGATAAATGATTGGGTTACTCCAAACCTACACATTATGTTTCTACACATGAACTGAAAACTTTTTTATTTGTAACGTTAATTATGGGCTCTCTCTCTACCCATTTTATGAAATAATCCACCGCCACGTTAAAATATCGAAACTGGCCTAACGCAGGAGGATGCGAGCCAAAAATATCCATCCCCCATTGTAAAATTTTCACGACATTGTTATAGGTGTGAAGTATTGATGGGGCTAATGGCTAATATTGTCATGCCTTTAACATAAATCGCATTGTTTAGCAAAGGCATGGGCATCTTTGGCCAATGTTGGCCAATAATATCCTTGAGTGATGATCCACTTGGACAGGTCTCGTCCTACAATATGACTTTTGTAATACCCTTCATAAACTTCCTCAAAAACACATTCCAATTTAGTTGGATGAACACCCCTTAAAGGGCGAAGAGAAAGACTCTCTTATACAACATATCCTCGAAAATAGTAAACTTCGTTGCTCTAAACCTGACCTTCTTAACATCCCTATTTGCTTTTAAAAGCTTCCCCTCTTAGTGATACTCAATGATTGGATCCATCCAGAAGGTTCTAAGGTTAAGGTTAAAAATTTCAGTCTCTAGTTCTTCTCTATTAATACTTGGTTCGGAAAAAATTTCTATCAGCATGATCCTTTGAGGTTCAGTTCTGATAGTCCAAGCAAGTATGTCCAAGGCATCGGCTCTAACATTTTATATTCTTGGGACTTTCTTCACCTGTTCCTTTTCAAAATGAGATATCAGAGTCATTATTTTGGCTATATTTTCATATTTAGCCTCATACGCACCCAATATTTATCTTACCACCAATGGAACGTCACGATGTGCTTTGATTTTATGTACCCCCACAGATAGGGTGAGATTATACCCTATTGGCAAATCTTCATTTTCTACCTCATTATTAGAGGTCGAGAAATTCAATGGCATTACATATTTGATATCCATTGCATCTAGAGTTGAGAGGATGATGCATGTTTCACTACCTACTATACAATAAGATCCATTTGCATATATATTCCACACTTGAATATATGGGTTAAAGGGTTCTTAGTTTCCTCTTTAACAGCCAACGGATTTCATTTCAATGTCTTCAATGATATTTTTACAATCTCATTTCCTTTGTTACGGTCTGAGATTGCTTTAGCTGAGGTTCCCTTGTCCATGGCGTGAGTAGAAGCACCAGATGTTAAAATTAAAGCTTGAGCCAGCACTTTAGATCCTAATGTGGGAGTTTGTATTAGCATCCTAGATGTTGAGGCTGAAGCTGAACCTTCCTTAATTACATTTAGGTCTTCCCAAGTAAATTATGTAACAAAGTTTTCCTACACTTGCCCTTTAATTATTGTCTATGGATGATAGTCTACGTCATAGGCTCACATTTTTAAGGACCATGCCATAAGTTGGACTAGTTTTTTGGGCTTGTGCATGATTTATCTAAGAGGTTGATCCGTTAATACTATAGGTGAATGGTCCTGGAAAAATGTTTGCATTATCCTAGTCATGAGTATAAGTATGAAGTCAAGTTTATCCATCTTGGGGTACCGACTCTTTACCCCTGGAAATCTTTACTCGTATCATACGCGGGCTTATGAACTCTCTGTTTTAGTTAAACCATTGCTTCAGTGACTGGCAATTTTGAAATATCTAGATACAAGTACAACTTTTCATCATATAAGAGTCTTTATAAGAGTGGAGTTAAGCTAAGGTATAGCTTCAACTCTTAAAATTCTTTCTTGCACTCGGCATCCTATTCGAAAGCTTTCCTCCATATTTTAAAAATGGTAGGCACTTATCGGTAACTCTTGAGGCAAATATATTCAAAGACTCCATGTACCCTGTGTATGAAAAATTATCCCACGTCCTAGATCAGTGGAAGATCTAGGATTTATGGTCAGGGGAAAATGGCGGGGTTTGGGTGCGAGAGCCCCGAGGCGATTTTTTTTTTTGTTTTGTTAATTCGAGTTTTATACAAATTATAACTTTAATTTCTAGTTTTTTATACAAACTTATGACGTTTTTTACCCTAAAAAAGTTATAAAAAACTCATTATTTATGCCTTTGACTTTCTATCTTATACATATACCACCCCAAAAAAATTTATTTATTTTTTTAGAAAATCAGGGGGAGTGCATCTGAAGCTTTCGATATTAGGGGGAGTGCATCCACCCATATCCTAGGTGATATGGTTTTATCCAATAATTCACGGTATAAGAGATAAGAGAATTGCTTAGATGAGTTATCCTACTTCCTTATCAAAATGTCCGAATAAAAACGTGAGATAAGATTAAATAAGGGAAGTTTAATATCAACCCCTAAATTTTATCTACCAATCCCGAAATAATGATACAATTAAAGGACGTGATAAGTGCATTAGACCACCCTGAGTGAAAATGTTACGTAACTAGTTGAATACCCATGCACTAAAATAATATTTGTGAGAATTTTAGTTGCAGTGAAATACTCTTTGGAAACTCATTATCCTAATTCTCAAATCAGTGAATAGGTTAGCCGACATAACAGAGCACCTAAAAATTTCATTGATAAGGAGCCCCAATACAATGTAAGTGTATATATATATATACCTTACATTAACAGCAAAGCATTAATTTAAACTTTGGTTACCTCTTTTATTGAACAGGCCCATAAACATAGCCGGCCAAGCCTAAATGGAAAATAAAAGGCACCCGGTCCAACTTGTGTGTCTTGAATGACGGTTAGGATAAAATAATATGAGTAAGTCCATCCCCAAAAATATCGGATGAGATATTCAAGGGATACTTGGTTAACGTGTGGTTACCAGCACTCTTTCTCTCTCTCTTAGCAAAGTATATATTTTACCCCTAGCCCGGGGCATAGGAGCATATGAAAAATATTATCGAGAGTTATTTAAATAAAACAATAGACCTCTCCATGGACGTAGGCAATTTTCTGAACCACGTATAATATTGTGTTATGTGATTGTGATTGTGATTATTGTTGTTCTTATTAGCTTGGTGCGTGTTCTCCTTCATTAAATATTTGTGTTGAGATTTTTGTCACCACAATTGGCGCCGTCTGTGGGAAATGATTGTTTTTTCTACGAAAACCTTCACTAACAAGAAGCAGTAATGTCCCATCACAGCAGTAATGTTCCTCAAGCAGGAGATATTCAGCAGCAGCCGAACCATCCAAGGGAGTCTGAAATGCGCCATTCAATCCCAAGACTTCATCAGGAGAGGCAGGTCTCCAAAGAAAGCCAGGGGCCGCCTAGATCCATGCAGATCTTTAGATTCATAGACGCCTATGAGGCTAGACTCCATGAGTAGGAGGAGGCTACTCGCCAACATCAAGACAAAAATGCTTGACTCAAGAGACACCTGGGAAGGATGGAGAGAGAACTCCATCAAAGTACGAGGCGATGCCACAACCGGTCTCCTAGTCCTCAGGCGAGCAAGTCTCGTAGCTGAGGAAGAAGCTCGAGGTGTGGATTAAAAATAATAAAAAGACAGTGGTCAGGCAATGACCATTCTGAACGAGTGCAACAAGCTTGTCGTTACAGGAGTCCTAGTCGACAGAACGATGACATACAAAGTTTGGTCCAGAGGGAGATGGACCACCACCCAGCTCATCGCAGCGCCAAATCAATGAGAAATCTAGCCAGGAGAGATCTCAAAACCCAGATGAAGTCACCTCTTTCAAGGGCAATAAAAGAAGAAGAGGCTCCGAAGAAGTTCACGATTCCCAGGTTTAAGATTTACGATTAGAAGACTGATCCCATTGACCATATCAGGCAATATCGAGAAGCTATGACTCTAGAAAGTCACAATAATATGCTCATGTGTCAAATCTTACCTTCGAGCTTGCACGATGTGGCCCAGAACTGGTTTGAGAAGCTACCTCATAAGTCCATCCGAAATTTCAAATCCTTGGCTGAGCAATTTAGAGCTCGCTTCATAACAAGAAGCTCCCACTCGGAGAGGATGGATGCACTGCTTACTATGAAGAAAAAGTCGCAGGAGAACCTCACAGAGTACGTGAAGAGGTATTGGGAAGTATTCAATGAAATTGAGGATTACTAGGAGCAAGTCGTTGTAGCATCCTTCAAAATCAGTTTGCCGAGCTCCTGCCTCCTGCACCCGCCCTTAACTAAGAAGGAGGTTGCGTCCATCGATGACTTGATGGATCGTATTAAAAAATACGCCAAAGTAGAGGATGTGACTAGACCTGTCAACTGGTCGGTTTGGGTCGTGTACGGGTTACGGGTTACGGGTCAAAACACCCTAACCCATACACGACCCGTTAAGCCTAACGGGTCGAATAACAATACCCAAACACGACCCGTTAATATTAACGGGTACACAACCCAAACCGTTAACACCCATTAATATTAATGAATCATTTTGGGTCGAAATGGGTAACGGTTTGGGTGACCCTATAATACCCGTTAGTCTTCAATACTTTAAAAATAATGGGTTTTAATTGTAATTTTTATTGGGTATAGATTGGGTGACCTTATAGCACCCGTTAGTCTTTAAAGATTTAGAAATAATGGGTTTTAATGGTTATTGTTATTGGGTATGGGTTGGGTGACCCTATAGTACCCGTTAGTGTTAACGGGTGTTAACGGGTATAAACGGGTACAGGTAAATTTCCAAACTCGAACCGTTAGTGTTAACGGGTCTACCGTGTCAACCCGTTAATGACCCAAACCCAATAAGGGTAAACCCATTAACTTATAATTTCGTGTCGGGTCGTGTCGTGTTAACGGGTTATCGTGTATTTTGACTGGTCTAGATGTGACCCATATTAATGAAAGAGACAATGGTCGCGCAAGGGTTGGCAAAGAAGCTGAAAAAAATGAACCATAGAAGAAAGTGAACAAGAATGGGGCAAAAATGGCACCAAGAATGGGAACAAAAATGATACCTCGAAAGCATTGCAAGTCGTAAACACAGTTTTGAAGGAGAAGATATACAAGATCCTTAAAAAAATCAAATACGAGCCATTTATTAAATGGCCAAAGAACATGGGTGGAGACCCCTCCAAACGGAATAGCGCACTAAGGTGCGCATTCCACAAGGAAAGCAGTTATAAAATGGAGCATTGTAAATCCCTTAAGTCTCACCTCGAGGAGTTGGCCCAAACTGGACACCTTAATGAACTTGTGGATAAGAGGATAGACAAGGCAGCAGCGAACGATAAGAAGAGGATCGATAATGTCCTCAAGGAGGATATCGGCCACGGATTCACATTAATACATGGGGCGTCAGACCTCAAACAAATTCAAGAAAATATAGCTCAGATGGAAGTTGAGAAGCTTACTACAGTCATGCAGGCCTTTTAGATTGACCCAACCAAGACTCAGGCAAAAAATCATCGACGATCGGAAGATTTTGATTACCATAAACATATTGCGTTCACTGATGAAGACTTAGTGGGGGTGAGAACCCTTCATCATGACAAACTGGTCATTACACTCAGGATTGCCAACTGGGACGTCGACAGGTTGCTCGTCGACCAAGGCTATTTGTCCAAGGTAATATACCTAGAATTGTTTAAAAAGCTAAAGCTGAGCGTAGTCAACCTCAAGGAGGCCACAGTTCTATTGGTCGGCTTCGCAGGAAAGATCATAGTACCTTTGGTAAAGATCGTCCTACCAGTCAGGGCATGAAGCATATCTAAAATGATTGAGTTCCTTATTATTGATATTGAATCATCGTACCAAGCCATCCTCAGTAGGGGATGGCTCCACACAATGAAAGTTGTTCCATCGACCTATCATCAGAAACTGAAGTGTGTAACTGATCGAGGAGTGGTTGAGATCTATGGGGACCAAGCTGCGGCAAGGAAGTATTTTATCGTGGCCATAAGCCCTAAACAGGATAAGAAAGTAGAAAAAATAAAAAGAAAGGAGGAATACCAAGAGGGGTTGGCTCCCTCCAAATAGCAGCTAAGCTACGGTCGACCGGGAGTGAAGGAGACCAGGCTCATTCCTTCTGAGAGGGTCATTGAAGACCTGGAAGAAGTCACATCTAGGAGTAGCTCGACTGAAAATAAGTTTTTAATTTGTACCTCCTTAATCAATCGCCATAAGAAAGAACTAATCACCCTTCTCCAAAGTAACTTGGATATTTTTGCATGGAAACCCTACGAGCTACCTGGGATTGATCCCATCATTGCTTGTCATCGATTGCATGTGGACCCATTTTTTAAGCCAATCACGCAGAAAGCCCATCAAATGGCCCTCGAGAAAGCTAAAGTAGTAGAGCAAGAGGTCGGGAAGATACTGGATGCAGGTTCCATACGGGAGGTTCATTTCTCTAAATGGTTATCCATCCCAATAGTAGTTCCAAAGAGCAATGGAAAGTGGAGAGTTTGTATCGAATTCACCGACCTCAACAAGGAATGTCCCAAAGACAGTTTCCCCCTTCCAAATATTGATCATCTGGTTGATGCTACAGCAGCGCATGAGGCGATGAGCTTTTTAGATGCGTACTCTGGATACCACCAAATCCCCTATCACGTACCGGATCAGTATAAGACCTCCTTTATAACCACCGTGTTGGTTTGTATTGTTGTAAAGTTATGCCTTTGAGTCTTAAGAATGCAAGAGGGACCTATCAGTGGCTAGTTACGAAGATGTTTAAAGATCAAATGGGGGATGCTATGGAGGTTTACATCTATGACATGCTTGTTAAGAGAAAGCTCAAGGACAATCACCTCTCTGACCTAGCAAGGACTTTCAAAATTCTCAGGAGATACCAAATGAAACTCAACGCAAGTAAGAGTTCTTTTGGTGTCTAGTCAGGAAAATTTCGTAGACACTTGGTCATCAAAAGAGGAATAGAGGCAAATCCTGACCAGATTAACGCAATCAATAAAGTTCAGCCACTCCATACAGTGAGAGATGTACAGAAACTCGTGGGAATGCTCGTCACGCTCAATTTTTTCATTTCTAAATCTTCAGAGTAGTGTCAGTCGTTCTTTCAGTTATTAAAAAGAAATAAGGGTGCGACATGGAACGAGGAATGCTCGAGGGCCTTAGAAGAACTCAAGGCCTATCGTACGCATTGGTGATAACCTCAAGAAAGTTGAAGCATTACTTTGAGGCCCACTCCATATTTGTGGTTACTCCACACCCCCTCAAGGCTATTTTAAGGAAAGCAGACCTCTCTAGCCGAATGTCGAAGTGGTCGGCCAAGCTCGAAAGGTTTGATATTTACTTTCAACCAAGAACATCCATCAAGGGCAGAATTTTAACCGATTACATTGAGGAGTTCACAGGAGAACAACCCTGTGATCATCTAGAAACAAGTCGATCAAGGAAAATCTCACAGGGACCAAGTATTTGGACCTTATACGTTGATGTAGCCTCCAACTCAAAGGGGGAAGGAGTAGGCATCGTATTAGTGACACTCCAAAAATGAAGCCGAATATGAGGCGTTGATCACCGGACTATATAAAGCGCAATTATTGGGGCAAAGCACCTTCAAATCTTTAGCGATTCACAACTGGTGTCCAATCAGATAAGCGATAATTTTAATGCAAATGATGAAAGGATGGAAGCTTATCTCGTTGTTTTAAAGGGATTGATAGCTAATTTTGATCAAGTGAACATTCAGCAGTTCCCCAAAAGGCAGAACACCTACACGGATGCCCTAGCAGCTCTGAGCTCAGTAATAGACTCTAACTTGAGAAGAACAATCTAAATAGATTTTCTCGCACAGCCCAGCATTGATCAGACCACTGAGCCACTGAATCCCGAACAAGTTCTCCACATCGAGAAGGCTCTGATCTAGATGGACCCCATCGCAAACTACTTATGAAGTGATATAATACCAGATGACAAGAGGTCATCTCATCATATAAGAGTTAAAGTTGTTCGCTTTCACTTATCTTCTTATAGGAAATTATATAAGATATCCTTCATCGGGCCCTACCTCTAGTGCGGTCATCCACAAGACGTCGAGTAAATTCTGTACAAACTCCATAAGGGAATTTATGCAAGTCATGTAGTAGGGAGGTCGCTAGCATTTTGGGCAATGAAGGAAGGGTATTGGTGACCATACATGTAAAAGGACATTGGAATCTACGTTCGAAAGTGGGAGATATTCCAAAAAAACTCACCCATGGTCCATCAGCCCGTAAGCGACCTAAAGTCACTAACCATCCAATGGCCCTTCGTACAGTGGCGTTTGGACATCGTAGGTCCTCTGCCTACGGCGACAGGCAACTAAAAGTATCTATTGGTCGCCACAGATAACTTCATTAAGTGGATAGAGGCAGAACCACTTGCGAATATCAAGGATGCAGATATGATGAGGTTATATGGAGAAACATCATTACCCACTTAGGTATACCAAGAACAATCATTACTGACAACGGTACCCAGTTCGAGAGTGGACCCTTCCAAAGCTTTTGCAACAATCATGGAATCTGGCACTATTTCAGTTTTGTAGCATATCCCCAGAGCAATGGTCAGGCTGAGGCTTCCAACAAGATAGTGATCGATGGACTAAAGAAATTATTGGAACGGGCCAAAGGAGCTTGGGCGAATGAGTTGCCCCACATCCTCTGGGCCTATCGCACCACCCCAAGGCGTGCAACTGGAGAAAAACCATTTGCACTCACATATGGAATAGAAGAAGTTATCCCTCTAGAAGCTAGTTTCCCTACCATAAAGTCTACGTTGCTCGACCAAGGCCATGATTATGAAGCGTGGCTCACTGAACTTGACTTAACCGATGAACGACAAGAGTTGGCTCTAGTTAAACTGGCATCCTACCAGCAATAACTAGCCAACCTCTATAACAAGAAAGTCAACCCAAGGAAATTTCAAGTAGGCGACTATGTCCTAAGGAAAGTCCTTGGCAGTGCTGTGAAGCCATCAGATGGCAAGCTGGGACTAAACTGGGAAGGACCATTCAAGGTGGTAAGAGACAACCTGCAAAAAGCCTATCACTTAGAAATGCTAGAGGGCAGGGAAATACTAAGATCTTGGAATGCAGCCAACCTGAAGAAATTCTACTTCTAGATTTTTCTATCTATGCACCATTATTTTAGGAAAATTTTCATTTACAAATTAATGTTGCTCTCTATTTCTGACTTTGATCAATAAAACTAGATTGGCCTTGGCATCCTATATGTATTGGTTGTCCTGAATATATCTTATTATATGCACCATTTCTAAGTTATAAGTTTCACTCTTATAACATAAGATCACGGACTACAATAAGTTGGTTAACTTGCTCTTGCTCTTGTGATTACACCACAGTGGTTGGGTTTATACTATCTCGACTCCCCCAAAGCATAATTAGCAGGGTTGACGTATAATAATCCTCCTCAGGACGTTGTTCATAACACAATGGGCCTCCTAGGGTGCTCCGACAACAAATAAAGACCTACAGGGGATCCTTAGGCAGCACGGCCAACCCAGGTTGGTCGCCAACATAGTTTGGCTATAAAATCCTCCTCGGGTGGATTGTTCATTAATCAGGTGTATCCTCTCCATCACCTCACTTAGGCCTAAGGCAGGATGACGATGCGACCTAAAAGGTAAAGTGAGGTGGAATAGTATGTCTAAGGCATACTGAACTGGGAGAATACTCATTTGAAAATAAACTCTAAGTCGTATTTAGTCAGCCGAAACTCCCAAAATAACTAGATATTATTAATAAATCAGAAAATAGACAACATATGTTTAATCGGCCTTGGCCCAAAGCATAATTATTTTATTGGTGAAAATTTCATAGTGACATGTGCAACAGCGATAAAATTACATGTGCAATAGTGATAAAATAAATCAAAATACTAAGAGAATCTAGGTTGTTAAGTAAGGTAGACAGCTACTTGATCTCTTCGACCATCATCAGGATGGGGGTCAAAATCCTCCTCAACCTCCTCCGAGCTAAGCTCCAATAGCTACCTCAGGATAGTATCTATTGGGATCCAGCAATCATCCCTTCTAAATGAATTTGGTTCTAAGGACGATGGAGTGATCTCATGCATATACCAGAGGGTAGAATTCTTGGTCACTTTTACTCCCTGAGGGCACTCAGCCACCCTCTAATAAAGGCTAGCTCCTCGACTTCCTTTAGCTTTATGGGGGCATCTTTCCAGCCTTGGTCGTATCCATTTTCCCATACCTACCAAGGACCTTTTTTCAATAGGTGCCTTAGTTTGGTGACGTCCCTCTAAAGCCCAGCAGTTATCACGTATGCTCGGCGAACATCTCCTTTCAGCTCGATAATCTCCCTTTGAGAACCACATCGTCATTCCTAGCTCACCGACTAGATGATGACGAAGAACCTTGTATAACTGCAGGAGCAATGTTCAGCGTGTTCTCCCTGAGGCGTGCAACTTCCCTCCTTAAAGCGTCATTTTCTTGTTAGATCACCTCCTCAACCTGGTTAATTTCAGACGCATCTAAGAGCTTCACCTTTAAAGCATCCACATCTTCTTAAATAGAGGCACCAATCTCCTCCATCTCTGTAAGACTATCCTTAAGGCTGACAACTAGTTATGTCTGATCTTTGTAGTTCTTATTCCTTGCCCTTAAAGATTTGCAGATTTTAACAAACGCTCGGTGAACTTGGTCGCTCACATCGGAACCAATAATTTGGCCTAGGCAAGAAGTAGCAGGGATATAATCATCAAGATTGACAAACTACAGAGCATAAGAGAAGATAAAATATATACATCAGCAAATGCAAGGAAAGGAAATTCTTCATTCCATTAAAATTGGCACTGTCCAGATACAAGTACATTGAATGGGAAGAAAAAAATAAAAAAAAAATACAAAAGAAGCCCTAAAAGCCTTGTTAGTGATATCAACCTGCTTAGAAGTGACTGGCTCTTTCCCCTAGCAACAGCAACCTTAACACCAATTGCACCTCCCTCAACTGGGGCAAGATTTATTCCTTAGTCACCAATAGGAGCAACAGGGGCATAAGGAGAAGTGGAATAAGTAGCAAGGGAAGAAGGAGCAGTGGAATCCTCCCCAGTCCGAGTAGACGGGACTTCATCTTCAATAATGGGCTTGGGACCAGGATTTTGCTCACCAAACAGAGGTGAATCAGTAGCAACTCCAGTAGCAACTAAGGCTCGATCCCAGACTTTCTTAAAATTTGACCGACTGATGTAATCAATCTGCTTCACGAAATCTTCATAAGCTGCCTCCCAGCCCCCATTGTAGCCATTATCTATAACTGTGGCAGCCTCTGCCTCAAGGCTGTTCACCTTCTCAATGAGCCCGGTATTCTCATCTGTGATGGTACGCTTGCTTGCCACAACCAGCTCATAGGCCTCGAGTAGTTCCTCCAGCTCCTTGGCCGCCCCAGCCCTATCCTTAGTGAAAGAGGCCTCAGCCTCAGTGAGAGCTTTCTCGAAGGACTTCTGGTCCTCCTGTGCATTCTTCAAGCTCCTTTTGAGATCAGTGTTCCTCATCGCCAGCCCATATCGACTGCGGCGGAGGATGGTGTAATCAGACAGAAACTGCAAGAAGAAATAAATGTGAGACAAAGAATACGAAGAAATAAAAAAAATAAAGAGAAGAAAGGAAATGATCCTACCAAAGCAAGCCCCTGATCTGCCTTCAGGGCTAATTGGTCTGGACCCATCTTCAAATACTATTCACGGTCTGCCATCAATACTTCTCTCTCAAGCATCATCAGAGCAAGCTGAGGGGCTAGAGCCACAAAGGCCCCCTCAGCTGGGACAGACACAGGCACAAGGGAAGCATGTGCCTTCTTTTTTCTTTCTTCTTCTCTCCTCCTCTCCTCTTCTTTCTTCTTCTTATTCTCCTCTTCTATCTTCCTCTCTTTTTCCCTCTTTCTTTCTCTCTCTTTTCTCTTCTTCTCTCTTCTTCTTCTCCAGCTCTTTCTCATGAGCTACGTCTTGGGAACCACTAGCAGTGTCCCCAGACTTTATCTTTTGAATCTTTAACATGTTGGACAATAGGACATCATCATCATCATTATCTCGGATCAGGTTTTTTCTTCTGGGGGATCCATGTCCTCCTCTCTGGAGATCTGGAACCACCTGAGTTGGATCCCTCCTCGTTGGATCTCTCTCCACTAGACTCCTCCTCGCTGGATTCCTCTTCACTGGATCCTACCTCAGTACTACCACCTTCAGCAACACCAGACTTTGAGTTGCTCTCGTCTTTATTGTCTAGCTCAATGGGTTAGAGAGCACCTTCTTCCTCTTCTTCTTCCTCTGGGATGTCAAGCTGAGGGATGGAGTCTACTGGACGAGCGATAAAGCTGGAGGTAGTATTCTTGTACTCCAACAAAAAGGTAGCTGACCTGGGGTGTTCACCTTCTATAATTGAGTCCCATATCTGCCAGACTTTGTTAACTCAGCAGCGCGAATCTCGTGGAGAGCAGGCTTTTGATTGTTAATCTTCACTAAAAAAGAAAAAAAAATTAGAGGAAGAACACATTAGAGAAACAATCAAAAGGCAGTAAGATTGAACAACAACCTATGTATTCCTCCCCATAAGTAGGGATTCGAGGTCCCCTGTACCTTTCACCCCCTACTTGGGGAGGGAATTGCCAGTTCCTCGCAATAAATCCATCAGACTAGTAGTCTTTATGGGAATCAAGTAGATTTACCACCAACACCCTATCCGGACTTCTCGCTTTCAAATATTGAAGACCAGAGCTGGTACGAGAAAAGGTATAACAAAAGCAGATTTCAACTAAACCTAAATTAGTGCCATAGAGTTGGTTTATTCTATGAACGCCATTTATAATTTTTCAAACGTTTGGAGAACACTAGGATGGGACTATGTCGAAATATTAAAAGAAGTGTAAGAAAAGACTATTTGGGGGAAAAGTTAAACCCCTTTGAGATAACAAAAGAACGTGAATCCAGTGGCCATCCTCAATGTCGCGAACATTACAAGGGATAGGGGCACACTCAATATCCACTCAGTCAGGAATATTATAACATTTTCTAAATTCTACCAGATATTTGTTGTCTATCCTAGCCATGAACAAACCCTAACTATAGTAGTAAGAAAAACGATGAAAGGAAATACAGAAAAAGAAAAGACTTGGAACTTACAAGGAATAGAACGAAGATTGAAACGATGAAAAACCACAGGTGAATGAGGATGAGAAGAAGAAAATAGCTTTTGAATGATGAAGGATAAGCTTGAAAGCAAGAGGGAGCTTGAGAGAAAATGACGGTTTGGAAGTGAGAGAAAGTAAGAAGTTGAAGTGACAAAGTGAATTGTCTAGCACCTTGATTTAAGCCCCTCAATGATAGTGCACAGGAATCGAAGAAGATCTGCCGCCTAAACTTACTGCAAAATGGCGAGTCACGCCCCTATCTATTATGAAAATAACAACAATGCCATTAGAGCAAGACCTGAGATGTTATTTAAAATTTGTGAGCCCACTTGTGGCCCCAAAAAAATTTAGGGGCAATTGTGGGTACCTCTTTTGTTGAACAGGGCCATAAAGGTAGCCGGCCAAGCCCAAATGGAAAATAAAAGGCACCCGGTTAGGATAAAATAATATGACCAAGTCCATCCCCAAAAATCTAGGATGAGATATTCAAGGGATACTCGGTTAACGTGTTGGTTACCAGCACTCTTTCTCTCTCTCTTAGTAGAGTATATATTGTACCCCTGTCCCGGGGCATAGGAGCATATGAAAAACATTCTCGAGAGTTACTTAAATACAACAGTAGACCTCTCTGTAGACGTAAGCAATTTGCCGAACCACATATATTATTTTGTTGTGTGATTGTGATTATAGTTGTTCTTATTAACTTGGTGCGTGTTTTTCTTCATTAAATATTTGTGCTGAGATTTTTGTCATCACATAAACATGTAAGCAGTAATTTAAACATGTTGCATGATTAATTTACACATCATGGACTATAGTGCAAAAGGTATGGGAACTACAAAAACATTGCATTATTTATTTTTCATATATATATATATATATATATATATATATATATATATATATAACTGTGCAGACTAAACATGTGTTACCTGACGGTGAGTCCAGAAAAGAGAGAGAGTGCCTATAATTTAGCCGATAATTTCTAAGCGACACATGCGGCTAAATTATAGGCACTCTCTCTTTTTTGGACTCACCGTCAGGTAGCACATGTCTAGTCTGCACAGTTGTATATATATAGTACTGCTCTTGTGCGGACCAGTCTGCATTTTAAGAGTGTGGAGCGGACATGTATCACCTAGTAGTGAGCCAGAAAAGGGAGAGAATGTGCTTATAATTTAGTCAATAATTTCTAGGTTCACCGCCAGGTGACACGTGTCCGGTACGCACTCTTAAAATGCGGACTGGTCCGTACAAGAGCAGTATTATATATATATATAAATGATAACTGCCTCTTTTTTTTTTTAGGGAAACAAGGATGATAATGACTTTTTCAACCAAGTATTTTGGATGATATGCTTGCTAAACAATTATTTAGTCATTTAAGATCAATTGTTTTACTAGTCCATAAATAGTAGTTTTTTGAATGGTAGAATTTTATATGAGAGCTTTGCTACTATTTAGCATAATGTTAGTTCTGTAAATATTTTCACACTTCCGATCATGTCAGTTGCATATAATAGTAAATATTTTTTCCTTTATGACAAAAAAATTACGGAGCAATCTCTCCCCATCCTTTATTTTCTCAATTTTTATTTTTAAACGACTTTTTTTCATGTATTGTAAGGGTATTGAATAAAGAAGGGCAAACAAAATAAAGAGGACAATAACAAAAAAATGAACAACAAAGAAAAAATAAAGAAAGAACAAAAATATAAGGAATGTAAGAAAGACAATCTTAAGAAGCGCATCTGTTTATTCATGTTTATGATAAAAAAATGTAAAAAAAAAAAGAAAATAACCAAACAAACAAATAAATGAATAAATAAAGCACTTATGTCTATTGGAGCGTGTCTACAGTATACTTTATTTTTCTTTTAAACCACCCCACAAAATGAGGTGATTATATAGAAAGTCATCATAATACTAAGAGTATATTAAAAATGGGATTGGTTAAAAAAAAATACGTGGTTTGAAATAAAACTTTTTTAAAATAAACCCACGTCCAAAGTGAGATGACTTTTAACTCAAGAGATAAGTGTCTCATTTGAGAGAACTTATCCAATCCGCTCGGACACACCAAATATGGGACACGATCCCACATCCTTATTGTTTGGATTTCAAAGCAAGTGGAATGTTGTGAAGATTCACGGCGTGCATGTCCAGGAGGCCATGTATCCCCGTGATTAAAATTAGGTCACCCGCCCCCATTAATGCCTTTGAATATATAATAAATATGGACATTTTTTAATAGAATATTTGTCTCTACAATACCTATTTACCCTACACGCCAAAATCTTTTAGCAGCATGCAGCCCCACCCGCATATATCACAAGTCTAACCTTTTTAAAATAAGACACCTGTTGGTGTATAATATTTGTTAAGCTCCAATTAAGTCATCATCAGTTAGGGAAACCAACATTACAAGGCTTTTACCATTTGGCACCTAATTTTGACATTTTTCGTCTTTTTGGGTTAGTAGAGTTTCAGTTAAGCTAGTCACTAACCACAGATGACTTTTTTTATGACTACACTTGTCTAAGGAGGGAGGGAGAGAGCGAGAACAACATATGTAGGTATGCATGACGTGGGTTTTATGTGAGACTTGTTTGCGGCCATTATAAGGTTCTGAATTTTGTAAAGAATTTGACGCCCACATTGTGGACATTTTATGCTTAAAACACATTGAGGGTGTGGAATTTTGTTGAAGAGGTGTGAAAAAAGGAATTATATTTTATCAGAGACTAGTTTGACAAAAGGACCTGACATCAACTGCTTTACTTTATGAGCGAGTGTGATTTCACATACCTCTCAAGGTCATACGTAAGGCACAAAGTCTTTTGTAGTTTTTGAGAAAATGTAGGATAAATCATGCCTTTCTTTTGTTTATTTTTTTCAATTATCTTTTAATTGGCATCACACTAGTTGAAGTAGTATATTCCCATCTCGTATCATACTTCTACGTCGCATTGGAGCCATGGCCGTGCAAAATTTTAACATTTTTGAAGCTCAGTTATATCATCCATGTGAATTAAACAAATATTTTCTATATTATAATGTTGCACCCAATGATACATTGAAATCATAACTCAAGGTTTATCACTTGGAAATTTCTTATTCCATATTACTACTTTTTAAGATATCATATAATTACAAGGTAAGGTTATACCTCAAGAGACACGGCGGACCTAGGTGGTGACACACCCGGACTTTCGAAAAAAAAATTGAGAGATATTCTAAAAAAAAAATTGAACCTTTGTGTAATTGTTTATAGTGAAAGTCATTGAGTTTTATGTTATTTTAAAAGTTTAGAGATGGAACTTTAAAAAACCGAATTCTATATTGTACAAAACATGCGCGTTACACTTTAAAAAAAATTTATATATCAAATAGTCCCTCGAACATGTTTTAATATACGTTTAGTTCAAGCCTTTTTATTTTGCTCAAAAAAGTCCTTCACCATGTTGTTGGCGCGAACCTTTAAAAATAAGAGAATAAGGGACTTTTTGATACAAAATAAAAGGCTTGGACTATATGAATATTAAAAAATATTTGAGGAACTTTTTGATATTTGATCCTAAAAAAAAGTAATTTTTCATCTCTTTTCCTCACACTCTCACTCAGTCGTTCTCCCTCTCTTCTTCCCAAACTCGAAAAAGGAAAATGATATACTACACTGGTGTTAACACCGGGTTAGTACATGGAGACCCTTTTTTTCCCCCCATTGGCTTCTCATGTGAAATGAGATAAAAAAAATATTTTGAAAAAATCTCATTAAAATAGTTTTTTGTATTTTGTAATTAGCTTTCTTTTGTTTTTGTTTTTGTTTTTAATTATGTTAAACTCTTTTAGTTCCTTCAACACTCATTTACCCAATATTCTCTTTTTTTTAAAGGTTCGCACTAGCGTCACCCCTTATTTTTAAACTTAATTTTGTTTTATTTTACAACATTAAAACATTTTTTGTATTTCTTAAAACTGTTCAAAGGTCCGCATCAAAAAAAACTATTCTAATAAGAAATTGAAGCTGACTATTCTAATAAGAAATTGTTTTTTTAATTATTTTTAACCATTTAGTCCCTCAAACACCCATTTACCCAATATTATATTATTTTTAAAGGTTCGAACCAACGGCACCCCTTATTTTTAAACTTATTTTTTTTTAATTTTACAACATTTAAAACATTTTTTTTATTTCTTAAAACTATTTAAAGGTCCGCGTTAAAAAACTATTTTAATAAGAAATTGCTTTTTTAAAATTATTTTTAACTCATTTAGTTCATCAAACACCCATTTATCCAATATTTTCTTATTTTTAAAGATCCGCGCCAGCAGCACCTCTTATTTTTAAACTTAATTATTTTTTATTTTACGATATTTAAAATAATATTTGTATTTCTCAAAATTGTTTAAAAACTAACTTTTATGTTAAACTAACATTTAAAACAGTTTTTTCAACAAAAAAAATTCTTTATTAAAATAGTGTTTTTTAACAATACATTTTTTTTTAATTTATAAAAAAAATTCTTTTCTAATAAAACAGTTTTTTTAAATAAAAAAATCAAATAATCTTATTAAAAATAATACCATATTTTCTTTAAAAAAAAAGAGGCCAATTATTGAATAGTCCCTATTATAAATATATATTTTTTTAAAATGACACATATTTTTAGTTTAACCCATTTAGTCCCTCAAGCACTCAATATTCTCTTATTTTTTGAGGTCCGCGCCAGCGATACTCCCTCTTCAAAATATGTGGCAAAGAATTTTTTAAAGCAAAATAAAAAAAATTGAACTAAATAAATATTAAAAAATATTCGAAAAACTATTTAATATATGTTCTTAAAAAAAAAACATCCAATGAAAGAAGAAACCCGTACTAACGCGGTGTGTCTTGGCATCAATCGGAAAAACAAAAAACAAGGGACTGAGTCAATGGTTTCAGGATTGTGTATGTCTTTTCGCTTATTAGTCACCTTTTCTAATTTTTTGTGCATTTCACGTGGACAAGTTTTAGTACCAATGCTTGAAACAGGAATGGCCAAACAAGTTGGGATGTCTTACTCCATGTTTAATCTTTGACTCAGATTAACTGCTTACTTTATTTTTTATGTTTTTTTCAGGTTAATATTTATTGATAAATTAGTTTATCTAAAAGTTCAATGTTCACTGTTGAACGTTCAAAATTAAATGTTAAATTAGTTCAATGATTGTAAGTTGAATATTAATTTGGAAATTATTTTTGTCTGTTGTGTTGTTACAAATATTGAATTGTTGGCTAAAGTTTAGTTGTTAAAATATTGTATTTTAATTATTATTTCGAATTTAGGGTAAAATAATGTTGAGGTATTTAAAAAAATCAGCGAACAAGTTTGTAGCAAAAAATTGATAAATAATAAACTAAAGATTTCTAGTGTTAAAAAATTGCAAAAAAATTAAAATAAACCATAAAAAATCGCCTCCTCGAGAACTTCCGCCCTCCGAATTCTCCGCTTTTATCCAAAACTTTTGCATGCCATGATGAAAAATCCTAAGTCTGCCAGTGTCAAGAGATAACACCCCCTTGCTTACCCACCCCTAACATGATAAACAAATACTAACATTGAAAAATGCACGAATAGTTGTTCAAATAGCATTCTTCAACTTAGAGGGTACTCGTATTTGTTAATTTTTTTAATTAACCTTTAGAATCTTAACTTTTTTAGGAGTGATCTTGGATCCATTCGCAATTTCTTTTAGTTAATTCACTTCAAATGTATTGATAAGTTAATCCACTAAAATGGGACATGTATTTGTAGTATATTCACTTTATGGGATGTACTTACTAATTCATAAAATTGATTCCGCAAGTGTCTATAATTTTTTTCCCAAAAAAGGATTCTTCCTAGAATGTAGGAGGTTCTATGTCTTCAGTCCAAACATTAATCTTTGAGGTTGTCGTAGGAAATCTGTGTCTGATTGAAGCTCACGCTCATTAATTATAATTACTTAATTCCTAAACCTATTACTTAATTCCTAAACCTATAGTGGATGAAAAAAAGAAAAGTCAAAATTCATTTTTTTTTTACTTTTTCACCGACACTGCAATATGTGAGTGGGTCTCACTTTTACTAATATTGAGGAAAATTAATTCAAGTAACAATAATATGTTATCAACTGCCAAAATTTAATTTACTAGGTAAAAAAACCCACAAGGTAAATATATTAATAACAAGAGGGGATGCAAAATTGGCAAAGACAAATAAAAATAGCAAATCTCATACATAAAACAGATGGTATTCTACATTAATGAAATTGTTATAGTCATCCCTAATATAAAATATAATTCTGAACATGCATGAATAATTCTACACACTTTATAAAAGCAATCCGAACATAAATTAAACATCTCTTATTAGATCGTTGTGATTTTAGAACTCTATATGTCTCCTGCCTTCTGCTATAGTATCCTAATATTGAAGAACTGCAAGACAAATGAAAATATGAAATGTTTGAATCTCTCACTAGCATATGTCCAAATGCTTTACATAATTTTAAAAACAATATATTGATAAAGAATGTAAGTAAATGAACTTACAAAAAAACACAATTTGCACAATATACAAGTTATGTCGCTAAAAAATTAGAAAGTGTGTTACTAAAAGATATCGGCGGTATATTTCACTATGTCACCAGCTTGTTGCCCATTGCTTATCTAGGAAAACCTTTGGCGACAAAGTAGGATCATGTTGCCGAAGGTATACCTTTGGCAACACGCATTTATGTAGCCAAAGGTATTTTATTATTTTTCAAATCTATAATAAAATATATTATTTATGTTACCAAAGGTCATTCAATAGTGACAAAAATGTTATGTTACCAAAAAAAACCTTCCAGCGACACAAATTATCTTGCAGAATGTAATATAAATGACATGGAACAACCTTCGACAATAAAAAGTTGTGTTGTCAAAAGGTATACCTTTGGCATTTGACAAAAGTACATCTTTCAGCAACATATTTTTTGTTGATGTAAAAAACTAGATTTGATCTAATTAATTAATCACAGATAAATATGAATAAAGAAATAAGACAAATGATTTTTAAAGTGGTTGAGCCTTAGGAAAATGGCCTACGTCCACTGTTTTGTATTGCTGGGTAATTTGCCTTAGTCTTGAGTATGTTCGCTTATCCAAGTTTGCCTCGCTAGGGGGGTGTTACAAAGTATTTATAGCCCTTGGGCTCTTAGTGTGAATAGACGATATGCAGTTATTTAATAGACATATATATGTGAACACGATAAGAACGTTCATTGAATCTGTTTTTGTCGTTTGATCTTCCTGACTAAATGCTCGATACGCTGAGTAGCTCGGCGTGCTTAGTAGCTCGGCATTGTTAAGTTGCTCGGTAAATATATTTATGCCACGCAGGCACGTATCTTCATATAACTGGTCCATGTCAGCTGACTAATTTTTGTATCAACAGAAGCCCCCAATGTTTCATAGTTGAGGTTGGATATGAGAGTGTGGAACATTATGCCCAAAAGTTGCTCGGGTTGTTTACCCAGTCTTGCTAGATTACAGATCTCCAACACTTGTGACATTTAATAATTTTGAGCGCGAAATGAAAAACTCGTAAATATTTTGAATCTTCGACAGACGCTGGGGTATTTACGTCTTTTTTATCATTTAGACGTCGGAAACGCAATCGTCGTCTCTACTGATCATTACTTTTCTCGTTTCCCAAAGCAACATATTTAAAGACGATAGCATAAGATTGTCTTCTACCTTTTGCCTTTTAAACTTCCAAACTCTTTGTCTTCTTACGATCGTTCTTTCTGTCATCCGCCTTAGCTGAATTCTTGATTTTCTGTAAGAATTTCTTCTTTCTTCTTTCTTTGCTTTTAGTCACCATGGTTTACCTTATCGAATCGTTGGATAAGTTTAAGGTTGATTTTGCCATTCCTTCTTGGGTTATTCTGGAAGAACCTCCTTGTCCTTCTGATTTATTTTCTCTATCTGAGGGGCATTGGTTTCCTTCCATTTTTGTAGCTGAATGTGGTTTTTCTTTCCCGCCTAATCCCTTATGTTTGGAATTTTATCAATATTTTGATATTGTTCCTGCAAGAGTAGTTCCAAATACATGGAGGGTAGTTAATGGCGTACATAGATTGAATCAAATTCATGGAACTCATTTAGGGATTCCTGAAATTATGTATTGCTATAAATGGGTTACCAGCGACACCACGTTTTACTTAAAAACTAGGTTTTCTAATAGAGCTTTAGTGGTTAATCTCCCTGATGCTAATAGGGATTATTTTGAACATGGGGTTGTGATGAAAAATTGGCAACATCCCCCGTTAAAAGGGAAAGATGTGTACCATGGTCCCAGATGTCCACTTTATGGCAATAGGATAGGTTGTTTTTATTTTTTCAATTTAGCTCTGTTTTGTTTGATAAAATGCGCCACTGACATTTATTTTTTATTTGTTGCAGTTGACAGTAAAAGGAAATCCCCAAAACAGAGTGACATTAATATAAAAGATTTGAAATTTATCTTGGGATTGCATCAAGCAATAGTTGGGGAACACGTGAGGTTCGCTTCCTATTTGCTGTAATACATGAACACCATTTCTTCCTTTATTGCTCGTCCTCTTGTTCCTCCCTTGGTGATTGACCTTGAGCAAGCTCCAGCATCTTCTTAATTTGTTGAAGAAGCTTCTCCTGACTTGGGTACTTCTATTGCTGACCTGATGACGAAGAAAAGGAAGATGTCTGATCTCTTTGCCAAGGTTACCCCTGGTGATGATAGGGCAAAGAAAAGAAAAGACGATGTCCCACCTAAAGGAACTAAGAAAAAGGATGGTGTTCCACCTGCCAAGGCTATCAGCAAGAAGCCCCATGTTTCCCCTAAAGAGGCAGCACCTTTGATTGAAGGGATTGTCCTTATTCAAGGAGAGATAGCACATTTGATTGAAGTTGTCCCTTTGAAAAGATTGAGAAGGGGTCTTACTGAGAAGACTGTAGATGCTACTGCCCAACCTTCTGGGGTTGAGGTACCTTCTTTGAGAGTCATTACTCCAGCTCTCATTGCTCCTAGCTTGGCCAAAAAATTTATCAGGTCTTGGACTCTTCCTGACTACCGAGCTGCTGAGAGTTCTACTCCTCGGGAGAAGGTTACTGATTTAGCAGCCCAACATATTGCATCAGTAAGTATCATCACATTTACTATTTTACCTCTTTGTACCATGTTCATATTCTGATGTGGGCTTCTTTTATCTTGCAGTTTATGGTGTATTTTAACAATATCCTAGAGAATGATGAGGCTATCAAGGCTTCAACTTCATCCAGTGGAGTGGAAGAAGCCCTTGCTGGGTTATCAAAAACTTTGATAGAGTCCCGGTAAAAGTACGAGGAGGACAAAGCTCCCTGGGAGAATAAAATCAAAACCGCTGAAATAACTTAACAGAAAGCTGAGGAAGCTGTCAAGAAAGATGTAACTTTCTCCAGGGAGGGAGAGGAAAAATGCAAGGTTGGCATTTTCAGCAAGGTGGAAGTTTAGGGCAAGCTTGAAGAGGCTGAACGACGTAAGAAAGACCTTGAAGATAAGGTAAAGTCTGCCAAAGTGCTTCTTAGGGAAAATACCTCCTCGGAGAGGGCGAAGAGAAAAGTTGTTGTGAAGAAAGAATTTAGCTCTAGTTGGGACAAAGGATGGAATAAAGCTATAATTACTGCTTCTACCCAGATGGAGTATGCAAGTGTAAAATTCTTTAGGGATGGATGGACTGCCGCTTTAAAAGATTTAAATATTGCTGAAGATTCTGAATTATTTTAGAGACACATCCATGGCCCTTCTCCTTCTATTGAAGAAGAAGAGGAAGATGAAGTTGTATCTGATGAATCCTCTTAATTAGATGTGGAACAAACACTTGCTTCTACTATCTCTCAGTCTTTCGAGCAAGCAACTCCTTCTACCGAGTAAGGCTGGTACCTGGGCTGGTGCTAGGAGGGCGGCTGGAAAGAGTGGTCTCTGCGGTTCATTACGGGCGCCCTGCTGCTGTGGGGTACTCTCTCCCTCTGGACAATCCTGGCGCCTATGGCCATTCTTTCCGCACCCGAAACATCGGCCTTTGAAATTTTCTCCCCTCTGACCTTGCTGACCACGGCCTTGCTGGCCGTTACCACCCCGCCATTGGCCCTGTTGGCCCTGATGAAAACGCTGTTGGCCCGGTTGGCCCTGCTGCTGACGGTGTTGGCCTTGCTGGCCCTGCTGATTTGGCTGGCCCTGCCTAAAACCCCCAAATCCCTACCTGGAATCACCTGATCGAAAGCGCTTGGCAGGGTCCCCCTGATGGGAACTCTGCTCATGCTGACGAGTCTGTCCCTGGGATGTCGTTGCTCCACCAGTGCCACTACCCCCTGTCCTTCCCTGCTGGCCGGACTTTCTTGCTCGCTTGCTTCCCTGCAGATGGAAGCGGTGATCCTGGCAGTGTAGTAAAGTAGCATTGAGTACATCTGTGAAGGTACTCAGAGACAAATTCCCTATAAGATGCTCACGAATCCTCCAAGCTAAATCGTCCACAAACAACATTATCTTTTTACTCTCGGAAGGTGCCTCATCTGGCACTATGGTGAGAAGTCTCGTGAACTCCCCCTCATACTCAGCAACGGTAGAATTCTCCTGCTTCAAGTTCAGTAATTTCCGCCTTATCTCAGTCTTCACGGCGGGTGGAAAGTACTTGCGGTCAAACCGCTCCCAGAATACCTGAATCGAGATAGTATCCCTCTCCTCCAAGGTGGTGGTGGACTCCCACCACTACAAAGCGGCCCCCACTAGCTTAAAGGAACCCAACAACTGTTTTTGCACGTATATGCACTCATACATACAAAGATGCCGCTGAATATCTTTCTTCCATTGGCTAACGATGATGATATCTGAACTACCCAAGAACTCAGGGGGATGCGCCTTCTGAAAGGCATCCCTAACCCGCTCCCATGAAGATGGAAGTTGTGCAGGTACTGGCGCCACTGCCTGAATCTGGGGTGGAGCCTGCTGTACCACCGCTAGCGCAGCATTCACCGCCTGAGCAACAATAGCGGCTACCTCATTAGCATTCATCGTACCCTGTGCCGGAGCTGCTGGCTGCTCGGCTTGGGCACGCCTATCCTTTGGTGCACGTATCGGAGGCATCTGAAACATGAAGAAATTTATTAGTCTACAGTTATTATCAAATCTCAAATAGCTGAAGACGTAAACGTAAAAGCAAGAATACGACAATCATAAAATATGGCTCTATAGCAAAAATGTTAAGCTGAAAGCGAAATAAGCCGTACAGATTCCTAAGGAAACTAGAACCTGATGCTCTGATACCACCTGTGACACCCCGCCTAATTAAATATCGGGCAATCACTCCTTTATTAAATTAAAATCAAGGTGAACAGTTGGTTCATTCTTAGCATCATTGTCGAAAAATAACTTTTCCAATTTAAACACCCTAAATAATTAAGCTAAGTGTCAAAATCATTTTTAGACATTACTTTCCAAATTTTATTTTATAAACCAAGATTTAAATATTTACATAATTCAATATTAAAGAATCACACCACAATTATCCTGGAACATATAATCCAAATAATTTAAACATTCAACAACTAAATCCCAACATTTAAAACTTAAAGTAAAACATCCAGACAGTAATAAATCCCAAAGTGACAATACTAGAAATAAATAAATCACAATGTCCACTAAAACAGATGGATAATAGAAATGGGCGACACATGCCCAACTGAGTAAATATGCTAGGAGTGGAATCAAATAAATGAAGTCGTCTAAGCAAGAGGCCTGCAACTCCCACCTAAGCTGCAGCGCGTTCCTTTCAAAGGATCCAATGCAAGACGCCCCTATGGCTGGGCACCTGCAATATATACATATATATACAAGAGAGAAAAGAAAATAGAAGCGGATCAGAGCCCGATAGTGTAAATGATTTAAAATTTGTTTAGCAAGTATTTAAAATATTTACAGGCCAATGCAACGACATATTAGTGCGGCACTCTCTTGAGAAATTCTCACCTCACTTCTAATGTGCACGCCTATCGCACTAATCTTCCCAACGGTTTAACTTATCTTAGGTTACTCGAAAGATTTAAAACTGAACAATTTAATTGTTTAAGAGGACAATTTTATTTGATCATAAAGTTCTCATTTAAACCTTATTTGCTACTAAAGTTTCCCAGTGTCCCATTATACTTTTCAAAACAAGTATTTCCAAATTTAAGTCATGATTCATTTCTTACTTACCATAAACACAATAGAAAGTTCTAAATTTCAGAATTTAATATATATATTAAATACTCGTATAATATATATATTCTAACAGCACCCCACATAAAAATTATGGTGCGGGCATACTCTGCTATCCAATCCCTGTCTCACTCGTACTAAGGGAAATACAAGTTCGGAATCACTCTCGAACTGTATTAACACATACACAAACAATATTGAGGCGAAGCATAGATTCCAAGTCTCTAAGAGGATAGCACATACTATCACGTCTCTTAGGACCGTCTGACCATCGATCAGATAGCCTGTACCAAGGATATCTATCTTCTAGGGTACGAGTCAATATCCCCCATAAAGGCACATCAAGATAAGACTGTCCCAGCGCGGTAACCTCAGGGATAGCAAGTAGCGCGGGCATGATTTTCACACGTATATAGTATATGCATAAACACAGTCATATAGATATACTACTATTACCATATCTCTTTAGGTACCTTTCATCACCCATAATATAATATTTTACCCTTATTTCTAATTCTTTAGTTATCACGTATAACGGTTCGTCTCTTACTTTAATTGAGGGATTAATCCAACTTACTACGTAACACTCATGGACTCTATCCTCCCAAGTGTAGAATTCAGTAGGTACTCATCTATTTTTTCGACATAGCTATTTTACGCGTCTCTCCCTTTAATGCATAATTTCATCGTCCCTTATATGTAAATATCCCAAAAATGTACATCTCGTCTTACATTAAGGTCTCATAATTATTTATAAGTCCTACTGGTCTCTTTTACCTTACAAATTATTTTAATAAGGATGCCCAAATATTTCTACTCATTTAATTGGAATTTAACTATTTTCAAAAGGGAAATGTGAGTCTGCCAGAAGGGGTCGATCGATCGAGGTCAGGGGCTTGATCGATCGATGCGTCGATCGATCGACACTCCTGGTTCGATCGATCGATCAAACAGGTATACGAATTATGCAGATTAACAGTTACGGGTTTCATAATCAAACCTTCATCAAATCCAGTTTTTCACACCCAAACTCCCTAAAATTCGTACTACAATCAGTATACGCCCATATTATACATCTTCAGCGTAAAGTATGCAATTTTCCATCAATAACCATAGATTAATAGGCCAAAACTCATATAAATCTCAAGAACCCTAGAATTCCTTAAACATGTTTCTAATCAGTCTTTTTCCAGAAATTTCTAATCCTAATTCATCATAAATTCGTGGTTAAGCCTCTACATGTGAAGGGGTTTCCAGATTATCATTCAAATCATTACTACATGCGATTTTCCTATCTCCAACATGGATTTTCTTCTACCAAACTCATCCTAATTACCCTAGACTAACATGAACGACGCTTTAACGAAAATAAGCAAGATAAATACTTCCCTGGAATTTTCAAAGTTCTGGTTTGATGACGAATTTGGTGTGGTTGCGTTCCCCGTCGCGCGATCTACGCGTTGGTGGTGGTGGCGGTGCAACCCGATGAATTTTTGGTCTAGAATTAGCTTTAAAAGCTCTCTCCTTCCCTCTCCTATGGCCGTCACTTGTCTTTGGTTGTTTTAACCCTAGAAGGCAACCTTAGACATCTGATATAACCCTTGAAATTTCGTGGGTTTAATTACCTAAAATTATAAAATGTCCAAAATGCCCTCCTGGGGTACTAATTAAGCCTAAAAACACCCCGAGACCCAAACTAAACCCCCGGGTATACTTTTCTGACTATCTCGACCCTTACGGACACTTTGGCGCACTCAAAATGACCATACGAGCAACTTATAATTTATTCACTTTTATTCATTAATATTTAGTCCCAACGCGACATGGGCGCGTCCGAACTCAAATTTCCAAAATTGTCATTTTATTCACTCTTGACATTTAATAGAACCAATATTATATTACTTTACTCATTAGTAATATTCCACAACAAGTTTCCCATAATGACTAACTCACATCACGTTAATAATTATAAAGTGATTAATTTCTGAATTTATATTAAATTAATAACTCACATTAAATTTAATAAATACCCAAATTAATATAGCATAAAAATACGGGGTATTACAAGTTCTGCATTGGAGAGTAAGGAAAACTTAGTGAAGCGGCTTCATCAACACGTTAAGAGATTAACGTATCAATTCCACAAGTAGCCTAGGGAATTTTGGGTGGGGGATATAATGAAGCTTTATGTCATCTTGATGCCCGGTTGAAATAATTAAACAATGAGGGATACAAACAGGGATGGTTGAATGCCTTGACTTTGATGCACATTGAGAAAGGCATGGAGTTGTGGGATTGGTATGAGCCTAGATTTCTTGATCTGCCAGTGCCTCCTTTTAAACAAGATGTCAGTTGGATTCCAGCCCGTTCCTTTCCTCAGTGTTTGATTTCCAAATACCTTGGTGACTACAATCTTCATGAAGACTTTGAGATCTCCCGAACTCAACATCTTCTTGACCGATCGAGCTCGAGCAACATCAGAATACTGCGAGATTTGAATTTTATCAACTCTTCTTTTTCTCTAAATGATCCTCTAGCAAGAATGGAGCCTGTACCTAAATCTGAAGGAAAGAAACCAATAGAATAGGTTGTTTGTATTTCATTAGCAATTATTAAACAAAACATCATCTTTTATAATTCGATTTTCCTTGGAAATAAATTAATTGTATGGTGTTTTTCTTGTCAATCTTTGTGTTGCCAAATATATATACATATATAAAGGGACAATTTGTCCTATGTTGATTTGATTGCCTAGACAATGGAACTTCTCCCCATATATTTGCGTAGTTGTAGTGACTTATCACCCATAGTGCCCAAGCAATGGAATTATTTTCATCCCATGTTCCTGCTTAATTGTAACAATCTTATCTAGATTGCCTTGGTGCCTAGGCAGTGGATATTTTACCCATCTTCTTGCCTAGTTTTAGATGCCCCTTGAGGTCACCTATAATCAAACAGGCCTTACCTTGTATGATTGTTGTGCCAACATTGTTGGTTATGTGTGTTGATGCCGATCAACCTTAGTAGGTGGTTGTTGATATGCCGACCAACCTTAGTTGGTGGCTGTTGATATAGACCATAGTTGGTGTAGCGCGTAGCACTAGTTCTCCGAAAAAAATTTAACTAAAAGAATATTGGAAAATTATCATTTTTATTCATATTGAAATAATGGAGTACGTGTGATTCTACATTACTGGTAATATTTGCGCAGGTGCTCTGTATTCCAAGCATTTTTGAATTCTTCTCCCTATAAAGTTTCTATTCTGTAGGTTCCAGGTCGGACAACCGCTGTGACATGATAAGGCCTATGCCAGTTGGCTTCCAACTTATTGTGGTTCTGGATGACCTTCTTGAGAACATAATCTCCTGCCTTGAGATCACACTTCCTGACCCGTTTATTGTAAAACATGGTAAAGCATCATTTCGAATTGTTGCGTCTTCTCGAACTTCCTCGAGCATGTCCAAGTTTAAGCGTCTCATTAAATCGCTTATTGGAGAATTGAAATTAAGCACCCCTGTGAGTAGGTAAGCCTAGTTCAGCAGGTATGACTACTTCACTTCCAAAGGCTAACATGTAAGGAGATTCTCCAGTTGCTGTTCGGGGAGTTATTCGGTAAGCCCATAACACAGAGTGCAACTCATTGATCCAGTTCCCTTTCACATCATCCAATCGTTTCTTCAACCCATTCAATAAATTTATGTTTGTTACTTCTGTTTGCCCATTACTTTGGGGGTGATCGGGAGCAGAATAGATCTTTTGAATGTTAGATTGTAGACAGTATGCTGCGAACTCCTCATTATCAAATTGGGTACCATGATCAGTGATAAAAGCATATGGCAGACCATATCTTCAGATAATATTCTTCCAAATGAATTGATAGACACTTTTATACGCCATATCGATGATAGGTTTAGCTTCTACCCATTTTGTGAAATAATCAACAGCGACCACCAAATATTTAAATCGTCCTCTTGTAGTCGGCAGAGGCCCAACTAAGTTTGTCCCCCACATGGCAAATGGCCAAGGTGAAGTGATTGGCGTTAGCAATACCTGAGGAGTTCTTCGTATAGTAGAAAATCGTTGATATTTTTCGCATTTCTTTGCATACGTTGTACAGTCAGTGCGCATTGTTGGCCAGTAATACCCCTGCGTAGTTATTTTCTGTAAAAGAGTCCGACCTGCTACATGGGCTCCACAAGATCCTTCATAAATTTCTTCCACGAGATCTTGAACCTCCGCTGGATGAACACATCTTTGTAAACCTGTGATCATACCCCTTCTGTATAAAACTCCATTATTTAAGACATACCTAGAAGCTTTAAACTTCAGCCTCTTGGCTGCAAGCTGGTCGACTGGTAAAATGCCTTCTTCGATGTAAGCCCTGATGGGATCCATCCAGGACGGTCCCATATCCAAAGTGATAAACTTTACCATCAAATCTTTATTGATATTTCTACTAGCCAGTATCTCAATAAGAATTATTGCTCGTAGCTCGGTGCGAGTAGCTGAGGCTAATCAAGCTAGTGTATCTGCCCTTGTATTCTCCAATCTTGGTATGTTGATCACTTGGACAGCTACAAAATTGGATACAATATCCATAGCTTTAGTTAGATACATTGACATTAACTCTCCTTTTACTACGTAAAGATTTAGCATCTGATTCGTCACTAGTTGCGAATCACTAAACACCATTACTTGCTCGACGTTCAATGATTTGGCTAAATTGAGACCCACAATTACGGCTTCATACTCAGATTCATTATTGGAAGCCTTAAACTAGAAACGCATAGCATATTCTATATCTATTCCATTCGGACCATTGAGAATAATTTCAGCCCCGCAACCAGTGGCACACGAAGAACCATCAACATACAAATTCTATATAGAAATACAATTATCAAACCCTTGGTCTGACAGAGTCCCCTAATGAAATATCTGATGCTTCCTTTCATCATCCCTCAATTCTAAGTTTTTATCAGAGGATTAATATTGCTCGATCACCATCCTTTCTAGCAGGTCTACTATTGGGAGTTGATCGGGGATAATTTTTATTGACCCTTTAGCATATGTGAGTTGTTCTGCATTCCCCTGTTGGTCGGAGTATCTTGGTAAGTGAATTTAGCGATGAAATCTGCCACTGCCTACCCTTTGAAAGAAGACTTTGGCTCGTAGATAAGGTCATATTCACCTAACTCCATTGTCCAATACATCAATCTTCCAGATTTTTTTTACTTGTGTAAAGTTTGTCTGAGTGGCATATCAGTATATACCACCATTGTATGGGCTTGAAAATATGGCTTTATTCTCCTGCTCGCCTCAA
This sequence comes from Sambucus nigra, assembly GCA_949130495.1. Lineage (NCBI taxonomy): Eukaryota > Viridiplantae > Streptophyta > Magnoliopsida > Dipsacales > Adoxaceae > Sambucus > Sambucus nigra. Next base: position 358,397,426 of record OX422213.1, on the reverse strand, counting down.
TTAATACCAATGCCAACTTCTCCAATTTGGGATATCTGATCTCTGCTCCCCTAAATGCCTTGCTCGTATAGTAGACTGGTTTTTGCACTCCGTTTTCAATTCTTATCAAAGCTGAGTTGGTCGGATTTTCTGAGACAGTCAAATACATATATAATTTTTCTCCTAACATCGGCCTGGACAGTAAAGGAGGTGATCCCAAATATCTCTTCAACTCCAGAAATGCCTTCTCGCATTCGTCATTCTATTCGAAGGTTTTTCTGAGTACCTTAAAGAATGGAAGACATCTATCAGTTGCTCGAGAGACGAATCTGTTGAGATCTATTATACGCCCCGTAAGGCTCTATACTTCCTTCTTGATGGTCGGAGATCATAATTCTAGTAAGGCCTTAATCTTGTCAGGATTTGCTTCAATACCTCGTTGGTTTACAATATAACTAGGGAACATGCCTTCCTGTACGCTAAAAATGCACTTGGTCGAGTTCAGCTTCATCTTATGCTACACCAGCTGGTCAAATGTTTAGCTCAAATCAGCTATATGGTCAGCATCTTTCTTTCTCTTCGTCAGAATGTCGTCGACGTATACCTCCATATTCTTGTCAATCTGCTCTGCGAATACCTTATTCATCAGTCGCTGGTATATAGCACTTGCATTTTTAAGACCAAAAGGCATAACATTGTAACAGTATGTCCTCTGTGGGGTAATGAAAGAGGTACTCTCCCTGTCTTCTGGTTTCATCTTAATTTGAATGTATCCGAAGCATTGTTTTAAATAGCTCGCTATCGCGAATGCAATAGCCCGCTATTGCCTTTTTGCGATGGAAAAAGGCAACGCAAATGGGTCTGCAAACTGGGATGCTACTGTTGCGTGCACTATTGGGCGTAATTTGGAGCGATTTAGCACAAACCTGCGTTATAGTTGCGCAATGCATGAATTTTTTAAGCCCTCTGGCTTACAAAAACGGCGTCGTTTTGGTAAGTACAAAGGTTAAAAAAATTCAGACACTTCCTTATTCACTTTTGACAACCCCGATCTAAAAAAACTTCCTTATTATAGTTTTGACAGCCTCAACTTAACAAAACCCTTCCTCAATCACTTTAACAGCCTCGATCTTGAAAACAACAAAAAACTCATTAATAGTACTTCGGACTCTTCGTTCCATAGTTTGGCAGCCCCGATCAACTTTGGTAAGAATTTACAAAAAGAAAAAATATTTTTTATGTTTGATAATTTTTGAAAAACCTCATTTGGTGTTAATTTATTTTTGAAACTTCATGCCTTTTGAGATTTTTGGAACAATATGGTCCTATGTTTGCAACAATATGGTCTTTATGACTTTATGACTATATTTGAAATGATTTGGAGTGATTGTTTGAGCTTTTTTATTTATTTATATTTGTTGCATGTTTTCCAAATTAAAATTCTGGAATGCATGAATTTCTTACGCAATACGCGACGCTATTTGCGCGATGCAATTTCGAAACCAAAATGTGACACCCTGAGCGACCGCGATTAAAAACATTGATCCGGAGTAAGCATCTATGAAGCTCAATAATTCATGCCCCTAAGTATCATCTACGAGTTAATCTATTCTGGGCAGAGGGAGGTAATCTTTTGGGCAAGCCTTATTCAGATCTGTGAAATCCACACACATTTGCCATTTATTGTTCTTCTTTTTTACCATCACCACATTAGCTATCCAATCAGGGTACTTGACATCTTCAATGAAAGAAGCCTTTTGTAGCTTCTTTACTTCCTCTTGAATCGCCTAGTTGTTCTCTGGATTAAAGACCCTTCTTCGTTGCTTCACTAGTTTAATCTCTTTATTGACATTAAGCTCGTGGCATAGGAAGGCTGGGTCTATCCCCGGCATATCTTCATGACTCAATGCGAATGCTTGCTTTCTATGCCTCAGAATGCCACCAGTTCTTGCTTCAATATCGGATCAAGTGAAGCACCAATCTGAGTTATTCTTTCTGGTCGTTCGCTGTCCATAATAATGATCTTCGTTGCTTCCATGACTTGACCCTTAACGAGATCAGTTTCGTCTCTGGGGTCTAATGTTTCAATCTTCGACTCATCAGACTTATCCACTTGGTAAGTGGTGGTTTTCTTCCTGTCATCCTCCAACTCTTCTTGTTCGATAGATGAGTAGTTGCATTCCTGAGCTACTTTTTGATCGCCCTTCACAAATCCCACCCCAAAGTTGGTTGGGAACTTTAAACATGGTGTATAGTGGATGGAACTGCTTCAAAATTTTTCAGACCTACTCTTCCCATAATTATATTATAAACCGATTGGATATTTTTATCCATCACAAAGAATCATATCTTTTCCGATCTGTAGGCTGGACAGGTACCAATCAGTATGTCCAACTTGATCGTCCCAAGTGGAAAAACTTTTTCGCCAGAGAAACCGATAAGGGGCCTGTGATACGGTTCCAATTGGGGGAGTTTCAAGTTCAAACTGTCAAAGCAAGGGTGGAACATGATGTCCGTCGAGCTACCATTATCCATCAATACTCTTGAAATGGTTATATCTTCCATCCTCATCTTGATCACCAAAGGGTCATCGTGAGGATATAAAACACCTTTCAGGTCATTTTTAGAAAAATTAATGACCAGTTTATCTTTGTTAACCTTCCTCGAACGATCCTCTTCCGCCAGATTTATCCTCTATATATAGGAACAAGCTTGGACCTCATTGAGGTAAGCTTTCCTTTCAGCGGTATTATCACCACCTCCTGCATCTCCACCTGTTATCATAATACAATCAAATGAACCAAAACGGATTGAAAATACCTTGCGTTCTGTCTGTCTTAATTTTTTGGGGAGATCGGGGTCATATTCCAGGTCATCTTCGCTATCTCTTTTCCTGTCATTTCTTAGTCGGTGAGGAGATTTGGATATTTTTCGTGATCTGTTGTTGGTCTTCTCATCGTTCCGATGATCAACAAATCGGTTCAACTTTCCTCATCTAATGAGTGTTTCTATCTCATTTTTTAGGGCTACGCATTACTTGGTCGTGTGACCATGGTCTTTATGGAACTCGTAATATTTGGACTTATCTCTTCTTTCAGGAGCTGTCCTCAATTTTCTTGGCCAATTTAATTCCTCGTTGTTCTTGATCTTTTCCAGAACATGGTTTATATCCACCTTTAACGGGGTATAATTCGCATATTTCCTTAAATGCTCCAATGTCGCCTTGCCTTTCGACTGCTTGTTCCCTCCGTTATGCTTGTGATCTTTCCGCTCAGACCTACCTTCAACTTTAGTCTCTTCTTTTGCCTCAGCATTCTTCTTCGCTGCCATAGCTTCTTCGGCGTTCATGATCTTTCTTGCTTTAGCCATCAACTCTGCCAAGGATTTTGGGGGATCCTTTGCTAGCGTGTAGTACAGCTTGTCTGGTAAAAGACTGCTCATGAGGGTTGTAATAGCGGTTTTCTCTTCATAGTCAATGACTTATAGTTTCCCGTCGTTAAAACGAGTGATTTAGTCCCTTGTGCTCTCTCCTTCCCTTTGCCTTACACTTAACAGATGTGCTACTCTCTTGACTGGATTCGCATCGAAATAGAAGTTTCCTATAAAGAGCTCTGCTAGTTGATGGAAAGTTACAATCTACCCTCGAGGAAGACTGTTGTACCATATTTGAGCAAATCCAGTGATAGTCCCCGAGAACGCCCTGCTCCTCATCTCATCTGGAACTGCATAAATATCTGCAGTAGCTTGGTACTGCTCTATATGGAGGACATGATCAATTTTTCCATCGTACTTCGACGTAACTACGGGAGCCTTAAACTTTGAGGGTGTGGGAAAATCCACAATTGCTTGTACGAAAGGTGATCCCTTGATAAAAGTTCTTTGGAGAGGGTTTCTGGCCTTAGCCATCTCTCCTAACCTGTCCTCTAATCTCTGAATATATCCTTTCCATGTATCCTTTTCAGCTTCAGATTTATGTGTACGAGCAACAGATCGCATTGATTTCTCCTCCTAGGATCTTTCTGGACGAGCTGCAGGCCTGATATTTGGGCGTGATTGGGCAAATCCTTCTCTTAAATCATTTGGTCATTGAGAATTTCTCGACGCAATCCGAGGAGGGTTTCTATTCCTCCTTGGGCCCAAACGATCAAAGGGGGATACTCTGCTCAACCTTTCCAGAGCACTCATTCGTTCTAGAGTCAAGGTGATGTTTTCTTGAGACTCTTCGATTCTTATAGGAAATGTCAGGCCAGGCTAATAGGATGGATCACTTGAGGTTTTAGTATGGTGAGGTTCAGTATGTCTGGATCGTGAAGACGGTGGTCGCATGACACTTCGTTGGCCAGACTGGGCGGAAGATCTATTTTAAAAAGTCTGGATGAAATGTCGCATGGTATCTTGCATAACTGTTTGTCCCCTGGCTAAATTGGCCAAGATTTTTGTGATATCGTTTCCATTTGGAGGGGTAGAAGGGTTAGGAGGATTCCCATCATTGTTCATGTTGCTAGATTCTGAGATTTCAGCTATTTGGGATGAGTTTTCGGGTGAAAAATGCTACGTATAGTCGTATTCCCACAGACGGTGTCAATCTATTGATGTAAAAAACTAGATTTGATCTAATTAATTAATCACAGATAAATATGAATAAATAAATAAGACAAAGGATTTTTAAAGTGGTTCAGCCTTAGTAAAATGGCTAACGTCCACTGTTTTGTATTGTTGGGTAATTTGCCTTACTCTTGAGTATGTTCGCTTATCCAGACTTACCCCGCTAGGGGGGTGTTACAAAGTATTTATAGCCCTTGGGCTCTCAGTGTGAATAGACGATATGCAGTTATTTAATAGACATATACATTTGTACATGATAAGAACGTTCGTTGAATCTGTTTTTGTTGTTTGATCTTCCTGACTAGATGCTCGGTACGCTAGGTAGATCGGCACTGTTAAGTGGCTCGATAAATATATTTATGCCATGCAGGATGACACGTGTCTTTATATAACTGGTCCATGTCAGCTAACTAATTTTTGTATCAACATTTTTCTTGTCACCAAAAGTTATCTTTCGGTAACAAAACATGTGTTGCCATATCTAAAGTGAAAGATGTAAAGAATTGCTTTTGGCGACACAAAATTGTGTTGCCAAAAGTATTATATTTTGTTTATTACCTATTATTTTTTCATAAAACAATCAGTGGAAACACTTTTATACTTGTGCATTGGAAACACTTTTATACCTGTGCATTTTAATCAAAACTCACACAATATAAAGTATGCAAGCTTATAATCCAAAATCATATTACGCATTTTTCATACAATCATACGTAGTACAAAGTTCCATAATTATCAATCAAATATCACAAATACGAATTGCAAAATAATATTTCATCACAATTTAAGTACAAGGGTACAAAAAATACCTCCCAAATAAGAACATAATCAATCCTAATACAATAACACATCAAAAGATATAAACATAATCAATCCTAATACGTTAACACATCAAAAGATGTAAAAACACAATCAATCCACGTAAATTAAACCAACGACGACAATATGGCTCCGCTACACAAAAAAATTGCAACTCCAAGTCACCGCGAATATAATAACTTCAAGAAAAATCCATCACCAATCTGCATGATCTACATAAAAAAGTTCATAAATCTGATTTTAAAATATGATAACAATTGAAAAACATAAATCCATGAGTCCCATGACTATACGGGTTATTTTTACAAGTTACTTTGACAATATATGAGGTGTCTGTGCCTCTTTCTGGTATGTTTATTAGTTATTTTACTTTTTTGTCCACCAATACCCAATTTTCAAATGTGTGTCTATTCGACTTAATCAATTTACAACACTTGTTAATTTCAGAAAATTTCGACAGAGTTTCCTTTATTTATTCATGAAATTCAACCTATTTTAAAATTAAAATAAAGTCAACAGCAACAAAACCATAACTAAACCACAAAGAAATCCCTTCAATCGATTCAACATATATAATATAAAAAATTAAGTCCATCAACATAAAGGTTCAATAGACTCATGTTCGAGTTTTAAAAAATATAATAATAATAATAATAATAATATCACACGGCATGCACAGCCTAACAATAATCTTACATTAGTCCCATGTGAGGTGTGCATCCCTCTTTGGGTCGTTATGTCCTTATCTTACGCTTTCACACTCCAACCCCAACTCTAAATTTTTATGCTTAGAAATTTAAAATTTAGAATGACATATCAATCCATGAGTCTCATGGCTACACGGGTTGTTTGAACAAGTTACTCAGATCATGTATGAGGTGTGTTTGCCTCTTTTCATAATTTTTTATTATTTTTTGCGTTTTCGTTCACAAAGCACAACTTTCAAGTTTCAACACTTAAAATTTCTAGATTTTGATCAAATATCCAACCCGCGAGTCGCATGACTACTCGGGTTGTTTCCACAACTTACTTTGATCCTATGTGAGGTGTTTATACCACTTTTCAAATCGTTTTCCTCGTATCTTATGTTTGCACGCTCCAAAATTATTTTTACTTTAACTATCAACATGGATTTTAGTGTGATTACCACAATATAAGACGCACAGATGACTACTAATGCACTCGACGGTTTTCATATTGGGTCTTAATTTATATTGCTCAAAATCAAATGCGCAAACATTAGTGTCACCACCTCCCACAAATTTTGAAAAGGTATCACCCACAAATTTGATTACTTCATTTTATAAATTAGTTTATCTTCTTACTACTTCATGCTGGAATAAGCGATAATATTTATGTTGTTTGTTAAATCATATGATATAAAATAACGATAGAGGTTTGAGTTATTTTTTGTCAATTTATTATTTGATTTGTTTGTCGTTGATTCGATGTTATGATTGATGAGTTTAAGGTGTCTTCTTGAGCTTAAGATAAGGTTGAGAGCCAATGGTAGTCGTTCAACATTTTACTTTGTAAATTAGGAATCTTAGTGTTGTGATATTGCTTAATGCTAATATATGCATATACATTATACCTGTAGGGTTTTTGGAATGTGCAACCATTTTTATGTTGTTTGTTAAACCACTTGATGTAAACTAGTGGTTGAGGTGTTTGTTGTATTCATTTATATATTGTTTATCATTGATTTGGTGTTTTGTGGTGATTGGAAAGTTTAAAATATCTACTTTGCCTAATTATGAGGTTGAGAGTCGATGCAAAGTCTAGATTTGGATTTAAATATTGTTCTCTATAAAACAGGAATCTTAATGTTGTGATATGCTTGTATGTACATATACATGTATCTATATACTTGTTGAATGTGCGATCAATTTCTGTTGTACGTTAATCATATGATGTAAACTTATGGTTGATAGGTCGGTATTGGGCTATGTTATCGTGCTTTTGTTTGTATTTTATTTAAAGCGCTTCAGGTTGTGTACACTTCATTGAACATTCCTTCAAGCTAACTGGTTGGAAATCGAGTGGTGGCAATCCTTGTGTCGAGTCTTGCAAAGGAATTACCTACCAAGGTTCTGATGTTGTTTCAATGTAAGTGTATTTCTCACTTTAATCTTATATATGCGTGTAATTTCAGCGGAGAAGGGAAAATATTGTCATAATTAGTTAGATATAGTTATTTAACAAAATGTATTTTTATTGTTTAATAGTCAGATTCCTAGGTTGGGACTTAGTGAGTCAATGGGATACTCAATTTCGGACTTTAAATCGCTGAAAATTTTGTAAGGAAACTATTGGCTGAGTTCTATAATTATGGAATTTAATTTGAAGTTTGGATGATTGAGTTCTTCATTTGTTTTTTATGTGTTGTTTGGTTTAGATATTTGAGTGCCAAGAAGATTCATGATTCAATTCCACATCAGATGACATCGAATCTTACAATCCTGTAATGTTCAATCTATATTTGTTTATTATGTTATTCATAAGACTTTTATTTTAACTTCCAGGTACCAATGCTTATCTTTTTATTTCATGCAAGAATCTTGCAAACAACAACTTAAGTGGGAATCTTGATTATTCAATTTCTAACTTGACTTCTCTTAGTTATTTAACCAAATGTATTTTTGTTATTTAACAGACAGATTCCTAGGTTAGGACTCAGTGGGTCAATGGGATACTCAGTTTCGGACCTTAAATCGCTGAAAATTTTGTAAGGAAACTATTGGTTGAGTTCTATAATTATGGAATTTAATTTGAAGTTTGGATGATTGAATTCTTCATTTGTTTTTTATGTGTCGTCTGTTTTAGATATGTGAGTGCCAAGAAGATTCATGATTCAATTCCACATCAGATGTCGTTGAATCCTACAGTCTTGTAATGTTCAATCTATATTTGTTTATTATGTTATTCATAAGACTTTTCTTTTAACTTCCAGGTACCAATGCTTATCTTTTTATTTCGTGCTGGAATCTTGCAAACAACAACTTAAGTGGGAATCTTGATTATTCAATTTCTAACTTGGTTTCTCTTAGTTATTTGTAAGTTGCATATTTACATATAATTATAATTTTAGTTATCTCTTGCATTCTACTGATACTGTTATAAGCATATTTTCATATAATTACAATTTTATACAAGGGCAACGCTATTCACACTCCAAAAACATACGCTCGTGCTTGTCTTTATCACCAACTAAACAAAATGTAAATAGTCTCACCAAATCTTTTCATCAAATATTTCAGTATTTACTATAGTGAAATAAAACCTGATTGATTTTCTTATCATTTACCCATGATTCTTATTTTTCTTCGGTGAAGTCATACTACCAGTCAAGTCCTTTATTGTCCACAAGGCACTTCGAATTCTCGGGGAGCTTTGCCCAAATACCAACAAAAATTATTAAAATAATAATTATAATTATTATTATTAGCTAAGTGCACATAAACTAGAGAGAGAACATAAAATATTTAATCACAAAACAAAATGGGGAGAAAATAATACTATTATATATATATACACACAATATTGTTATCAAATTAACAAAATAGATTATCAACAACAGCAATATCTAATATGACAAGCTCTACCTCGTCTCAACAATCATCTCCTATAAAGCATGGGTGGCAATTTGTGTTTTTGGGTCGGTTTGACTTGACATGACACAACAACCAAGAAGACACGAACATGAAATGACGCCACATGTAACCATGTTATTTTAACTAACACGATGATAATATTAATAAGACACAAACAAAACCTGTTTATAACACGACTAGTAATTTATATACCCGATTACCAATTAAACACAACATTACAAGAATAACACGAGTAAAAACACGACTAATACAACCTCATGTCAAAAAGTCATGACACGAACAAAACATATTGTTCAATTATGTAACTTATTACCATGGCGTTTCTAAAATGGTCATTCCTAGCATGGACACGGTTTGGACACATCAATGGAGTATTATGGTTTTATATTTAGTTAGTAAAGTCATATTCTATCACCGAGAGAGTTTGGCAACAAGTGTAACCAAACTCTTTTGTGACACATCCCTACATTTTTCATTTGTGCCACTGGTGTGGTTATGTCAATTGGAATCAATGTTTTGTCGCTTCACCCATTGTTGTTGTTATGTAAGAACAAATCATAACAACACGACAATGCTGCCAAGGTGAAAAAACCAAAGGAAGTGAAGGTGTGTTTGGGCATGGAATTTGGAAGGAACTTTGAGGCTCTGGCTTGTGGCATTAAATTTGGGTTCGGATTTTATATAGATATAAATAGAATTTGAGTCTTAGATGATCCATATCCATTTTCCCATTCAAACAATGGATAAAAAATTACCCTTGGTTGTATCTAAATGTAAAGGGGACTTATTGGGTTTAAAGTTTTGTAATAATACCTTCGATCCAATGTGAAAGACAAAATCTAGCAGTACAGTAAAAGATGGTATACCAATAAGGTAATAAGTGCCCAAGTTGACAATGGCACCTATCTTCTACCGACCACATCCTCTAACATCTCTTGATAATGTAAAATGAAAACCAAATGATTAAATCATACGAGGAACCTCTAAAATTAAATGGTCAAAATAATTCGTTGAAAATCAATTGCATTATAAATTGATGTTCCTGGAAAATATTATAAATAATTTTGAATTAGATATTCATAAAACAAATAAGAAATAGGGATAAAGAGAGACGGGTTTCACTGTCATCAAATTGCTTTGTAAAATTATATAGTTGTCTTTTCTTCGAATCACTTATCTAGTGTTGGATGGGCATAAATTAAGCTTAGGCATCTTGGGATTGGTTTCAAAAATCTGATTTTCCTTCACGTGGTCCTTACTAAAGAGTGTAAAAATGTTTATAAACATATATGTATTAAGGATAAGAAAGATATCACACAATTATTATTATTTATATCGCCTTGTGGGACCATTAAGCCCAAGTGAAATCATATAAACCATGGCACACGTGTTAAGGCTGAAATTGCACACCATATGTTAGTAATATGGACTAACTATGCAAAGTTTGTAGTGTAAACACGTAAGAAACTACCTGAACAATTAGTTCTAATAGAAACTCCCCTAGCAGTACAAATAACCACCCCCACCTCCCCACCCCCCAACCCACACCCACACAAAAATAACGATTAGAACATATCCTAGACATAGGGGAAATTGCGAATAAGTAGAAATGTTCACATTCAAGTGTTTTAAATTAATAGTTCAGGGAGGTATTTGCATATATTGTTACAGTTCAGGGGATTTCTTGTGCATAAGTATCAAATGAAAGTAATAATCTGATAGAGAGAACTAATGTTTTTAGCTTTGGATTAGGAAGAAGGCCTGATAAGTACCATAATCTCAAATGACCAAATTTCTAAGATGTTCAAACAAGTAAAACAAATGAACATCATTATATCTAAACATTTCCAACATAATGTGCGAAATATATTGTGCAGCAAAAGAAAAAATTAACATTAACGTTCATACAACTCCTTTGACAGCTAAAGATCTCAGAGATGTCACTTACTTATATTCTACAACAAAAAGGTGACATAATGCACTTCCATACTATCCTTCATGTGTGGGCCAAAAATATATGGTACTGCACTTAATGCTTATTACACTACCTTCATTGTGTAAATCCAGTAAGGGAAGTAAGCTCACGCACTCCCATTAAGTGCGATGTGTAAGTTTCTTTCGATGTCATTTTTCATACATTTGTTGTGCCACAAGTTGACGAAAAATGTTTCAAGGAGATATATGTAGCAAATGTCACAAATGTCAAATCAATAACTAGATACCAAATGGGTACAAATATATAATTTTTCTTAAGGACTAGACATTATAAAAATACCAATTTTGGGTAGAAGACTGATTTCCACTACCAACATTGCTGATATTGCCCAAGCTCATATATATATATATATATATATATATATATATATATATATACAGTCCTGCTCTTGTGCGGATTAGTCCGCATTTTAAAAATGCGGACCGGACATGTGTCACCTGGCGGTGAGCCCAGAAAAGAGAGAGAGTGTGCCTATAATTTAGGCGATAATTTCTAAGCGCACCGTCAGGTGACACATGTCCGGTCTGCATTCTTAAAATGCGGATTAATCCGCACAGGAGCATTATATATATATATATATATATATATATATATAAGTGCGTTTAAGATCAAATCCCCATACAGAAAACCATATAAGATATGGTTCAAAATGATAGTCTTTGAAAAAGTACTTCCATTTGTGAATATGATTATCACTTTGGGTTCTATAACTTTGTATCATAAATTTATAAAGTACTATGTTTATCTATCTATATAATATGAGAGGTGGGTGTTTTACTGTTCCAATATATCAACGGTTGAGATCGAATTTTTTGGAACGATTTAAGGGTCTCGGATTGTGCCATGTCACCATTTGTGCATTGTGAGTGGCAAATGACAGATATCATCTCTTGAACTAGCCTTACCCCCCCCCCCCCCCCCCCGGTCTCCTCATTTTTTCCCTCCCCCCAAACCCTACCCTCTCCTCATTTTCTCCCTCTCCCAAATCCGCCTCCTCCGCCCTTCATCCGCCGCCCCCTTCTACCCTCCACGTCGCCCCTTCCTCCTCTCCAAGCACCTCTAGAGGTAATCTCCCTCTCTCGTACACACACATGTCTTGGTGCGATTTATTTTTAGATCTTATGGTGCGATTTATTTTCAGATCTGATGATGCGATTTCATTTGGGTTTTTGGTTTAACGTACACTCCATTATCTGTGATGTATTTTTTATTTTCGATTTGTTTTCATTTGGGTTTTATTTTCTAGATTTTAGATTTTCAAGTTTGACATGGTTTAGTGTTAAAGATATTTATGTGGGTTAGGGTTTGATAATGTGGCTTTCATAATTATAGATGGTTATTTGATGTCTCATTTTTTATTGTGTTTCAGATGCTTTGGGGGTTTTGATGGCTCATTTGGTTATTTGATTGTGTTTCAGATGATAAAACTTTAGATTCAAATCTTGGAGGTCAACTCGTACATCTTTGTTTTGTTGGGTCGAATCAGGTATACTCTATTTCGTTTTATGAAGGATTGTAGAATATACTATGTGGGTATATGATGATTTAGATGTTTTTGGGTTGTCATCACTATTACGACAAAATAAATAATCAATCTTGAAATATCTCTCAGTTTACAACCGTTCTTTTCGCTAACGATATTTACTGAGATGTCCGAGTTGAATTTGATTTGTGTAGATTATTTACTACACTTTATATTTTCTTTGGTTTCAAGCACATGACAGGGAGCAAAGTGAATTAAAAATGTTAATGGGTATCACGAATAGGACCAAACTATAAGTGTGTCTTTTAATTTATTTTGTCATGCACATTTTTTTCCTAATTAATGTTCTATTTTTCAGCACTTTCAATGTATTTGTAATCACTACTAGGCATGTTATTATATTAAAAAATAGATCAATATTATACTAATTGCATAAGTATGTAATATTCTATGTTCGTTTCTCTGCTTATTTAATCTCTCTCAATATTCTTTTATCCTCATATCTTTTTTTATTTCTTATATATTTTGATGTAGATATCTAAAGGCTCAGCCGATAATAAATTGTTAACGTCGGGTTGTAGTACTAAAAGTAGGTGCCACAAGTCTTGGTCGTCAGCAGATTTTGGGAATATTTTTATCTGTGTTCATCTCAATTGGGAGACATTGCTAAGGTGAAAATTTGCTTTACTCATTTGGCTTTGATCTTCAATTTTCCACATGGTTGGACTTTTAATTTGGGATAAAGTACTCTATCTAAATAACAATTCAAGTATTCCCCCTTCCAAGCATAATTCTAAATTTACATAAGTTTTTTAGATTTGGGGATAAACTTTTTGTATTGGGTGTTTACACAATTAGTTTTTGGATAATTCTCAATTTCCATATTATGACAGGGCATCTTATTTGGTGATTTAAATGAATGACACTAGCATAATTCTCAATTTCCATACAGGGGATCTTACTTGCTTCCATTCACAATAGAACGTTTGATCGAAATACGATGATGAATGTGAATAAATCGAGGTTTTAAGGGCCCCACCATTTCAGATGATGGCTACAAATGGAATTTTTTCCACGAAGCAGCAGCATACACCCTGTTTAATCTCTTTGTTATGATGTTTTATAGTTGCCGCTATTTCCCTTTTCTTTTCACCCAGAATACACCCTATTTGAAATTGTTTTATAGTTGTTGTATGCCAAATTAATTTTTTAGTCTTAACAATATTCTTATACTATTTTTTGGTTATTTCAGGTAACTTGAACCCCATGTGTTAGAAGAAATTAGCAAGTGAGTATTTTAACTGTGAACTTTTTCATTTTCCTTTTTATATTATAAATCTATTTATCTAAATTACAAGTATTATGCTTCGATTTCGATATTTTAGCTCACTCCAATATTTTAGATCACTCCAATATTGTGAGGGTTATGGGTGTGGGGGCAACAGCAGGTGGGAGTGGGGGCAGAGCAGCAGGTTAGGGGTGATGTGGTGAAGGGTTGGGGTAGCAGGTTGGCGTGGGGGGGACCAGCAGGTAGGGGGTGATGGGAGGGGGCTGAGTGGAAACTCTCTCTCAATTTAGGCATGGGGGCAACAACAGGTAAGGGGTATTCGTCTCTAGGATACCAGCAACAGGTGCGTCCGTTAGACAGTAACAAAACCTCAATTAAAGAGATTAAATGACTTAGTACCTGAGCTGAAATCTCTTCAGCAACAAACTGGCCATTTGTCATTTATATGCTTCTTTATTCGTATGAAAATAACAAATAATCTCAGAATGTTCTAATTGTTTTTTTTTCATATATGTTGTGGGTTTATATAGGTTTGTATGGAGATATGATATTAAGAAGCTAAGATTGCTTGCATATGACTTTCTTTTTCATCTGTTTTTAAGTTGTTAATCCTTAGTTTGGGAATATAAACTCTTATTTCTTTTATGTCTAATCTGAAATTTGGATATATCATCAACTCTCCTCCCCGTACTTTATGTATACTGTAAATATTTCATTTTTGTCATGGCGGTGTGGCGTTATTCATGTTGATATTAACCTAACATTACTATTTGGTTACCTATAATTGATTGATAGGGTTCTTGCTTTTTGGTTGCCATAGTTCACAAGACAATCATTAACATTTTCACTGTCATTTTCGCTTTGAACTCGGCCTCCTTTTTTTCATCTCTTTCTAAAAACAGGTCGTATACTGCTAGTTGATTATCGGAGGACGACACTACCACTATGGAGGCTTCATACGGGATCCATTCAATATATGTGATTGGTTGTTTATGATATTCAAAATGTGCCACTACAGGATCTCCTTCCTTTAGCAATCTAAGATTACGACTAGAAAACGAGCCATCATCACATCCTGATGCAAGTCGCCTACAGCTCGCCAGTGGACTGTGAATTCAGGTATAAAAGCTATTATAGTATGCGTACATGATCCCATTTAGTTTTTAATTAAAATCCCCTAATCATATTAATGATCGCACATTTTTTATCTTTTTTCAATTTGTCAATATTTTTAATCTTTTCAGACTTTATGTCATACATTTTTGTTCTGAAAGCAGTTATCCTTTTTTTAGACGACAATAATGGTGACCGGGTGAGAGTAAAAAACAGTTATCCTTTATTTAGGGGACAATAATGGCGACCAATAGAGAGACTATAATACTCTATATTTGCCCCACTTTCTCTAAGTTGCATGATGTTTACATCCATTTATTTAATATGGTGTGTGGAGTTTGAGGGCGGATGATCAGACGTGTTTCACTACACCAAAAACACCAATTTGGCACACCTTGATATTAAAAATCTGGCACAGTTTTAAACTGTATCAAATTCTGGCACGGTTTAATGATAATCGGGCACACTTTAAAACAGTGCCAAAATTTGGCACTATTTTAAAGCGTGCCAAAATTGAGTACACTTCACTAAAATATAAAACACCCTAAAAAAATTAACTATCCTCACACTTTGATATCCCTCTCTCTTCCCGCTCACCCCCGCTCGTCCCTCTCTTCGTTTTGTCTACCTCCACCATCCACCTACACACTACCTGGCGCCTCATCCACCGACTACCATTATCGATGCCGCATCCTCCAACTACCATCATCTACGAAACTCCGTCATCGAAATGCCACCATCAGCTCCAACTCTGAAATCAAACAAAACAGGTGATTTTAACTGGCAAGAGTTTTTCTCTTGATCTTACTTTTACGATTTTTACTTTTGTATGTCAGAATTTGTAGATCAAGATGTGACTAGGGTTTAACTTTCTCACTAATTTAATTATCGCTGTATTTTGGGGGGGTTCTAAAATTTGGATATTCTTCAAGATTCAACCCTAAATAGTTGGAACTTGAATACATATACACTAAGGTTTTTCAATCCGGATTATTGCAATTTCTTTTGGCCGGCTATAGATCTGTTCGAATTCAATTTTTGATTCAACGTCTGATTCAATTTCAGACTCTACGCCGCTTGCTCACGTCGTTCAGACCTCAATGTCTGATTGTTGAACTATCCAAAAAAAATTATTAACAATCAGACCTTTTTTTCTATTATAATAGCTCGG
The DNA here is from genome assembly GCA_949130495.1 of Sambucus nigra. Lineage (NCBI taxonomy): Eukaryota > Viridiplantae > Streptophyta > Magnoliopsida > Dipsacales > Adoxaceae > Sambucus > Sambucus nigra. Next base: position 358,381,358 of record OX422213.1, on the reverse strand, counting down.
TTTCTCAAAACGATATGTTTATGTCAGATTTGCGGATGTGTTTTGTAAATTTTTTTGGTTCTCTTATTATTGCTTGATATTATTGTTAGTATATATAGTGTGATGTTAAATTGTATGCGCAGTGTGTGAAATTGTGTGCATGAGTCTGATATTATGTGTATGTGATGTGAAACTATGTGTGCATATGTGTGAAACTGTGTATATGTCCGTGTTGATCTCCCTAGTTCCCTATCCATTAAAATGATTTTGTAATTATCTACTTGTACTTTGGAATTCAATTTCTTAAATATTTTAAAGTTTGTGAGACTTGTGCAGGGGAAGACCATCCACAAATATGAATAACAATAATTTGAAATTATCCTTAGTGTTGAGAACCACATTAGTGGACATCCATGCATATGTGGGAAAATTTATCATGAGCAGAGCTATATTGGGGGCTAAACCAGGCTCTAGCTCAAGTCAATGTTTAAAAATACGGCTTATAGGCATTTAGTCTTGCATTTTGAGATTTTTTTGCGAGTAATCCTATGCCTTTTTATTTTAGATATAAGTACCATTCCCTACAAATATGCTCAGTATAAAAAAATTGTTAATCCATAAAAAGTGGAGCAATTGATTATACAAAACCTGCCAAAATGGGCATAACCAATAGATTTTGAGACTGCCAACAACAAAAAAAGGTGTGGGATTGAACACATATAAAACATATGGGTACAAGACTTTTGACAAAATATATGTTAAAAATAATCAATTAGTACTAGATTTGTCCCAGAGATGTGAACTTTTATTAACTAATAACAAATTCTAACTCATCTCTTCATTTCACCATATGTTCTATTCATTGTTTATTAATGCCATTGTAGTTTTTTTAATACAATAATTTATGTGTGTTGTTTCACTGTAGTTTATATTAGTTGTTAAAATTAATTTTGTGATTTGTTACTTTCTTTTACAGAAGAAGAGAGTCAACACCATTATTTTGTTATGCCAGCTATAAGTTTTCATCTTTTGCTTGTGGTATGCCAGTTTCCTTGATACTCTTATCTTCTGCAATTTGAAATATGTAAGCCAATAATGGCGGCCAATAATATTTAGACCTACAATCCAGATTCTACACCCGATCCATGTATGTCTAGTAAAATTAAACATGGGAGAGCATGCTGCTTAAATATACCAAAAAATTAGTTTAAAAACAAACACAAGTTCTATGAAAAGTAAATAACAAGAAAAAATTGTGGCAAGGAAAAGGGAAATCAAACCCCAAGTGATTCTGTTTTTTTTTTCTTATTATCTCCATTTCTAATTTTGATGAATTTGTTTTCTTTAACATCCATTGTTCTGTGTAGATTTATTGTTTAATCTACTTGGACTGAACGTAATGGATTTCTTAGATTCAATGGATTTCAGAAATTAATTTTGTTAGTGTGTCTCATATGGTTACTTTTCATTGACTTCAATATATTATTTCGAAGTTTTTGAGACAATGGTCTCATTGATTTCAATATTATTTTCGTATGCAAATTATTGCCATTATTATCATGTCTCTTCTATCTTAAATTTGTATAAATCGAAAACCCTTTTACCCCCAATATACTCTTATTTTAGTTATATGTTTAGAAAAATTTGGAAACTCGGAGAATGTAAATATGATTTAATGTAAATTTTGATTAAATCTGATTTAAAATCTTTCAGGTCTCATTATAATTTGTATTTGTAGAGCATTGATGTCTATGGGCAGTTTTTGCCTATTGATTCAGGAGTGTTTGCAATTTCAAGTGGCCAAGGAACAATCATTGACTTTGGAACAAGTTTGGCATACCTTGTGGAAGAAGCTTATGATCCTTTTGTTGAGGTCGTAAGTTTGTTTTTTGCATTCGTATTTCATATCCATATTATTTTTATGGAATTCTGGAGCTTTGTTAAAAAGTCTATTTTCTTATTACAAAGTAATAACTGCCAACATAATGTGTGTGTTTCCAGTATTCGGTTGGAATTGTGGTGGTTATTGGTAATTTATCTCTAAGAAAATTTCTATGTGCATAAAGATAGTACACAATAACGTTACGCAAACTGATGTGCTATTGTAATAAAGTGTTGTACCGTCAACGAGTAAGTAATGGACAATACCTTATTACATTGCCACATCAGTTTGTGTAATGCCTTTGTGCACATAGCATTAACAGCTGAGAGAATAAAGTATATGCAATAGTGGTGTTGGTAGTATGATTTCATAAATTAATTATAGTCTGAGGGATGGATTGATAAATCATATTCATTGTCGCAATAACAACATTGAATTTATTGTTTTTTTATTGTTCTCAATGTTTTATAAAGAGAAAGTTGCATGTGAGTTCCAAGGGGGTTTACTTTCGTGTTGATTAGTTAAATCAAACCGAGAGAATTTGATTTTACACAGAAGTCCGAGAATCCATTTGAGATAGTTTTTTTCCCCAAATAATTTTGAGGCATTTTTTTGTTGAGGAATTCTCACCAAAACACCTAGTAATTCAGTTATCCCGATGGTGAGAGTTCAAATTCAAATTCGAATACTAAGGTGTGCTATGCTTTATCCCAGTTAATTCCATTAACTAACAATGAATAAAAAGTAGAACATTTGATCCACCATAGAAAACCTAGTCAATAAATTTATTGTGATGTTATAATCTGTGATTATTCATTATTTGTTTCAACTATTATCTAGAATTAAAGATTGAAATCCATTATATGTTGCTGCATTGGTGCATCATAGTCTATGTTGGCTATGCTCATCTCGTAGTGGATTAATATGCCTAAGAAAGACTATCTTCATTTTTTCAATAATGTTCTTATTATGATCTGTTTAGAGCACTGGAAAGGCTTAAATATCAAAAAAATGATATTATTTTCTCCTTCTATAGATGACTTGAACAGAAGAAAAAAAAGGTTTGAATCAAATAATTTTATCTATCCTAAAATGATAATCATTTAACAATTATGTGATGGTGTTATGTAGTAAATGCAACTTGTTGTCAAATAAGCTACAAGTTATAAATACTTTATAAATTGCATGTTAGATGAATGTATCCAGAATTGAAACAATTATTTTACTTTGTTTTCGAGAGTTCTTGTTCCCTCCCCCCCCCCCCCCCCCCCCCCCCCTTCTTCTTCTTCAATTTATCTCCTTTGGATACACCCTCCTGATAATTAAAACATTGCATCATTTCTACTTGAGCAGTTGATGTTGTTTCTGATGGCTTGAAGGCATGGGAAGTTCTTAAAAGAAGACCCCACGACATAGACCTCATATTGACAGAAGTGTAGCTTTCGTCAATCTCTGGATTCGCTCTTCTTACCTCGACTGTTGAGCATGAAATTTGCAAAAACATTCCTATTATAAGTATGATTCATTACAAACTCTTGGGTGGTGATTGATTTGAATTTCTACTTTCCCGAAGTTTTTTATTTTAATGTGTAGTTCTAAAATATCTTTCCTGATCCTGCAGTGATGTCCTCACTTGATTCTGTTAGCACAGTTTATAAATGCATGTTGAGAGGTGATGCTGACTTTCTTGTCAAGCCTCTTAGAAAGAATGAGCTGAAGAATTTGTGGCAGCATGTTTGGAGAAGACAAGTTGTATGATCCATCCCTGATCCTTACTAATATGTTACATGTTTTCTTTTTTTCTTTATTCACTTGAAATCAAATTTTCTAATAGCATCTTTGTTTGTTTCATATGTCTTATTAGTCAAGTGGTCGCAGACCTGAGCCCCAAGATGATAGTGATGCACAAGAAAAAGTGGAAGCCACAGCTGATACAATGATACTAGTAATCATTTAAGTGGTTACACGGCTTGTATTAAGCGAAATAGGGAATGCATTGAGAAAGGAAGTGTGATGCTCAGGTAATGTCTCGTTCTCCAAGTCATTTCATTTCAGGTGGTGAAGACATTACTTGTGAATCTAATCCGATAAACCACGTATAAAGATCATCGTACATTCAGATGTTGTAGTGATCTGCTGAATTTATATTAGTTAAAAAAATCATATCAGTCCAACCAATGCTTATACATTCATTGTGTGAAAAAATGAATGCATTTATAGAATGAATGTATATTTCAATGTTAAATATATTCTAAGAAATGTTGTATAAGAATAACAAAACCTCTAATTACCTTGTAATGCATACGATAATTTGAAAATATCTAGATTAGGCTTAGAAACAAGCCGTTGAAGGGTGAAAATCCAAACCAGTCCCAAACGGCCCCGTAAGAGGCACTCACACCTCATACGGGACCAATGTAACTCGTAGGAAATGATCGCATCGTAACGGGCCTGTCGATTTGAGAATATGATGATAATTTAAATATATATATATATATATATATTAGGCTTAGAAACAAGTCGTTAAAGGGTGAAAACCCAAATTAGCTGCCAAATAGTCCCGTAAGAGGTACTCACACCTCGCACGGGACCAATGTAACGCGTAGGAACTGACTGCGTAGTAATGGGCCTCTCGGTTTGAGAATATAATGATAATTTGAAAATATATAAATTAGGCTTAGAAACAAGTTGTTGAAGGGTGAAACACAAACAAACCGCCAAACGGTGCGTAAGAGGCACTAACACCTCGAACGGGGTCAATGTAACTCATAGGAACTGACCGCGTAGTAACGGGCCTCTCGGTTTGAGAATATGACGATAATTTAAAAATATCTAGATTAGGCTTAGAATTAAGCCATTGAAGGGAGAAACCCAAACCATCCCCCAAACGGCCACGTAAGAGGCACTAGCACCTCGCACGGGACCAATATAACTCGTAAGAACTGACTGCATAGTAACGGGTCTCTCAGTTTGAGAATATGTAAATAATTTGAAAATATATAGATTAGGCTTAGAAATAAGCCATTGAAGGGTGAAAATCCAAACCAGTCGCCAAACAGCCCATAAGAGGAACTAACACCTCGCACGGGATCAATATAACTCATAGGAACTGACCGCATAGTAACGGGCCTCTCGGTTTGAAAATATGACGATAATTTAAAAATATCTAGATTAGGCTTAGAAGTAAGCCGTTGAAGGGTGAAAACCTAAACCAGCTGCCAAACGGCCCGTAAGAGGCACTAACACCTCGCACGGGATAAATGTAACTCGTAGGAACTGACCGTGTAGTAACGGTCCTCTCGGTTTGAGAATATGATGATAATTTGAAAATGTCTAGATTAGGCCTAAAAATAAGCCGTTGAAGGGTAAAAACCCAAACCAGCCCCTAAACGGCCGTAAGAGGCACTAGCACCTCGCACGGGACTAATGTAACTCATAGGAACTGACCGCGAAGCTACGGGACTCTCGGTTTGAGAATATGATGATAATTTAAAAATATATAGATTAGTCTTAGAAATAAGCCGTTGAAGGGTGAAAACCCAAAGCAGACCGCAAATGGCCTCATAATAGGCACTAACACCTCATACGGGACCAATGTAACTCGTAAGAACTGATCATGTAGCTATGGGCCTCTCAGTTCGAGAATATGATGATAATTCAAAAATATATAGATTAGGCTTAGAAACAAGTAGTTGAAGGGTGAAAAGCCAAACCAGCCCCCAAACGGTCCCGTGAGAGGTCCTAGAACCTCGCACGGGACCAATATAACTCGTAGGAACTGACCGCGTAGTAACGGGCCTCTCGGTTTGAGAATATGATGATAATTTAAAAATATCTAGATTAGGCTTAGAAATAAGCCGTTGAAGGGTGAAAACCCAAACTAGCCCCCAAATGGCCCCGTAAGAGGCACTAGCACCTTGCACGGGACCAATGTAACTCGTAGGAACTGACTGCATAGCTACGGGCCTCTTAGTTCGAGAATATGACGATAATTCAAAAATATATAGATTAGGCTTAGAAACAAGTCGTTGAAGGGTAAAAACCTAAACCAGTCCGCAAACGGCCCCGTAAGAGGCACTAGCACCTCATACGAGACCAATGTAACTCGTAGGAACTGACTGTGTAGCTACGGGCCTCTCGATTCGAGAATATGACGATAATTCGAAAATATATAGATTAGGCTTAGAAAAAAGCCGTTGAAGGGTGAAAAGCCAAATCGGCCCCCAAATGGACCCGTAAGAGGCACTAGCACCTCGCACAGGACCAATGTAACTTGTAGGAACTGACCGCGTAACTATGGGCTTCTCGGTTTGATAATATGACAATAATTTGAAAATATATATATTAGGCTTGGAAACAAGTCGTTGAAGTGTGAAAACCCAAACATCCCCCAAACGACCTCATAAGAGGCACTAACACCTCGCACGGGATCCATGTAACTCGTAAGAACTGGTCACATGGCTACGGGCCTCTCGATTCGAGAATATGATGATAGTTCGAAAATATATAAATTAGGTTTAGAAACAAGTCGTTGAAAGGTGAAAACCCAAACCATCCCCCAAACTGCCCCGTAGGAGGCACTAGCACCTCGCATGGGACCAATGTAACTCATAGGAACTAGTTGCGTAGTCACGGGCCTCTCGGTTCGAGAATATGATGATAATTTGAAAATATATAGATTAGGCATAGAAACAAGTTGTTGAAGGGTGAAAACCCAAACCAACCCCCAAACGGTCTCGTAAGAGGCACTAGCACCTCGCACGAGACCAATGTAACTCGTAGAAACTGGCCGCGTAGTCACGGGCCTCTCGGTTTGAGAATATAATAATAATTATAACTCGTATATGCAATTTTTTCGTTTGAGTAAGTTTTTTTTATAAATTACTTGATTACTAATATCATCTCTTTTTTGTATCCTCTTTTTTTTTTGCAGGAAAGCATTTTGTCATTAGCTTTTATTTACGTGGAACACACGGAGAAGTCAATGGTTACAATAAGGAGATTATTTATTTAATGGCGTTAATATTTCGTATTCTATTTTTTTGTGTTATGGCCGTGCGGGCTTTTGTAGTTTTATTGTTAACTTTTTTGTCCGTGTGGGCTTTTTGTAATTTTATTGTTATATTTTTTGGCCATGCGGGCTTTATGTTACACAGGTCTTGTATTAGCAGGTTTTGGAATGTCCAGAAAATAGGGAAAACTCTGCCCAATTTTTTTTTAAATAATTATTTTTTTCTTTAATCCAAAATTTTGGCACAGTTCAAAACCGTGCCAAAAGTGTATCAAATTTTGGCACGATTTTGAACTGTGCCCAAAGTGTACCAAAATGTATTCAATCTAACACAGTTAAAAACTGTGCCAAAAGTGTGCCAAAAATATCAAATTTTGGCACGGTTTAAAAGTGTACCAGAAGTGTTCATGTTTGGCCAAATCTGACAAACTTTTAAACCATGCCAGAAAAAAATGGCCATTTCTGATTCTGGCACAGTTCAAAACCGTGCCAGATTTGATCTGGCACAGTTTTAAACCATGTCAGATTGTTGTTTTTGGTGTAGTGTTTATTGATTAAGATTTGTGATTTATATTTAGCAACAATGTTCCTTTTATAACTATGGATTTTTAGATTATTATCAATACTACCTTCACATAATTGCCTAGATTTGACCCCTTTTTAACTAAAATTCGGACTCACTACATACTCATTGTGCTATTTTACGAGAAGCTACTAACATAACAGTTACAACTTTCTTGCCTGCCTGAGTTTTTCCGTAATAACGTTGTAAATAGCCCTAAACTATTATTAGCATTAGGAAAATGGTTTCTCAACCAACATTCTTCATTTCTTTTCATTCACTAAAACTATAGCAGATCATTATAAACCCTATCTTAGGACCTTGAATTGAATGAAATGAAGTTGTATTTTATGATTCTTAGTTGTCTATAATCGAATTGGTAGTTTGAATAATATATATTTTGGCTTTTATTTCAGTTCCAAATGTTAGTGGCGCCTCTCTAATTTGTTATAGGTTTGAATTATTGGTGCTAAGACATCTCAGGTATGACCTCTATAATTTGTGTTTCAACTTTTAGGATTTTTTCCACTTAGAATACAATTTGGGTGTATTTTCTTATAATGTTTGGGTGTAAGTTGTTTATTTTTAGTTTTGCTCTGTTTGTGATTGATGGTTTATAATTAGCTTTAGTTTCTATTTTGCTCAGCTTTATGTTTGTTGATGGATCTCAATTAATTGTTAGATATGTAATGAAAATGGAAATTTGGGTGTATTTGTTGTATCTGTAATGAAGAGGGTGTATTTTGTGAAAATGGCAATGATTAATCTTTTTAAATCTTGAGTTTTATTAGGCACAATGTATGCTTAAAATGATGCCCCCCTCTTCCTTAATTTCATAGTTTTGGTGTTATGTTTAGTTTCTACAGAATCTTCAGCTCTACTGTTTATCAATGTGTTCCTATTTATCATTTAATATATCTACCTTATTTTTTGGTTACTTATATCTGATTTTTTAGGGTTTAACTTCTCTTGATTTTAAGGAGTTAAACGAAGAGACAAACATACTCCATTAAGTTTCCATACCTCTACATACTTTTTCTCTCTTTTGTTGGTTAGTTCTTTAATGGTTTGTACTGAGTTTGTGAAATGTTGCATCAAATATTTGTTGTTTTGATTTTTGATAGTAGTATTTTATTGTGTAACAGAGGCATTGTTGCATGTATCCAGCCTATTCTCTATTCAACGAAAGTATGTTTCACTTTCCGTGTGGCATTGACACATTTTTGCATTTTATTACAATGTCCCCCTTCTAGGAACTCTCTAGCGACAAACAGTTTGGCACTTTCCAGGTTTGAATATTGACTGAATTGAATTGAATTGAATTGAATAGGACTCCATCTGCATATGATTTTATCGCAGTGAATTGAATTTGAATTGTTCCTCTTTGCATCAACTGATATTTGCAGTTTTCACTATATGCATATGAAAACTGATTGACTGAATTGAATTAAATTGCATATGTTAAAAAATATTCGAATCTATTTGGGACTGATTTGAATTGAATTGCATCAACTGATATTGACTGAATTCATACGCTGAAAACTATTCAAATCTTATGCAGTTTTCACTATATGCATATGATTCGAATGCTGCTGCAAAATTCGAATTCAAACCTGGAAGCAAATATCAATTCGAATTCAACCTGTTTGGGACTGTAATTGGGACTGTATAAAAATATGTAATTGGGATTGTAATGGGGACTGCATGCATATTGAAAGTTGATGTTGTGGGTTCATATTTTTCTTATACTCTTTTTCGGTTCAATATGTTGTGTTGTGTGTTTAGTTTGCCTTGGAAGTTCCAACTGTAAGTTTATTATTATTGAATTTCAAGTTTATTATTAAGCTAGAAGCTCATTATTATTGGAAGTTCTAGGTGTACCTCTCGAAAAAATAGGGAACGACTGGTTCAAGAAGCATGGAACAAGATTGGTACTTTATTATGAAAATTTACACTCTGTCTTATGTTAACACTCTCCAAACATAGTCTCTCTCATACACATATGTTCTTCTAACTTTTGATTTGATTTTGTTGGTGTTATGTTTTCATGTTTGAAGTCCATTCCTTTGTGGTTTTAACTAGTGGTATTTTCTTAAATGATGGATATTCGGTACAGTTAAGTTTCTTATCTTTTTTTTATCTATGGAGATGTATTCATTTGTGATTTGATATTATAAGTTGAATCCAAGTATGCTATTGTCATTTCAATTGCAAGATTTTTTTTATAATCAGTGTAAAATTTGTTTAACATTACAATTGGTGTTTGATATTTGTTTGGAATACTAATCGAGTGCGATAGAGCATGCACTAATCGAGTGTGATAGAGTGTATATTGTGGATCAAATGAATGTATTACAGGAGATGAAGATGTTGGTAAGTAGGACATCACGTCAAGATTTAAATGTGGGTTTTAATTTTTATTCTTCAAATTTGAGTTTTTAAAAATCCCATATATATATTTTCTTCGATTTTGTTCTGTTTTTGTACAGGCTTAACCGAGTAGTCACCACTACCATCACCACAAGGTTCCATCTCTCTATGGTTGAAATTATTGATTGTAAATTATTGCTTCTATTTTTAAATTAGTTAGTTGTCTTTTAATGTAACGTGTGATCAATATATGTTTCCTCTTAATTATTTGAATTATTTGTGCAATTTGTGTTTCTTAGATCAAAACCAGATGTTTATTGGAAAAAAATGCCCACTAAAGTAAAAAAATTTGGTGTGTTTGGTTGTTCATCTCTATTCCAACCTGTTGTAATGACAAAGATTCATTTTAATATATATACATGTTCCATATTTTCTTCTTACATATAGTTTTCCATAATATTTCCAGTTATATATATAGATTTCTAAACTGTAAACATGTGTTCAGATTTGATGTTTATTTACACGAACCCCACTTCATATTACAACACTTCTCATTAGAAAAAACTTCATATTATAAGAAAACCCAACCCCTTTTATAGTTTTTAACACTTTAAACTGACAAGCAGCAGCGACGACATGTTGGATAAGGGAGAAAGGACAAGGCTGAAGTTTTGATGCACAATGGACTAGGTCAGCTAGCAACGCTGCCATGTGAGTAACCTAATGAATATGGTAGCTTGTTACTTTTTCCGGTCGACCCATCTGATACTTTTTTCCTCAACTGGTAATAGTTGCCATATATGTCTTATGGGGTTCATAGGGCATGTTTAATGGGTTATTTGGACCCGTTGAGTGACCTCCAGCAAGTGCATACTCATATTTTTCCGTGTATTTTCCCTTTAGTCTTGATGTACAAACATGAATTTCTATATAGTCCACAATACAAATTTGAATTTCTCTAATCTTATTATTTTATTTTTGGTATGTGATGTAAATATTGAAAATAAGGGAAATCAAAATAGGAATTAAAATGGGAGAAATCAATTGGATAATCATCAGAGTCATCGTTCTTATAAAAAGGTCGATGTATAGGCCTTTATCGCCCTCGATCCCGCTCACAGCCTCACTCCGATGATAGCTCGCGAACCTGTAAAATATAGTGCTATAAACTAGGTTTGGGATTTGATTAAGATATCAAACCTTTGAACTAAGCAACTCTCAAGCTTTTTTCTTCATTTCCTTTTTTCCAAATGCCAGTTATTGCAGCTTCCTTAAAAGTTGTTAATATTGTCTCTTTCTTTAATTATTCTATAATTATGTTCCTTATTAGACATTCATTTCCTTATCAGACAGTTGTTCATCTACTGACATATTTCTCTCATGTTGTGCTTGGACTTTCCTTATACTTTGAAACATCACTTGGAACTCCAGTTTTAGCAGGAATATTTTTTATAAGAAGTTAATTGAGATCAGCCTTAATACTTGATGATGAAAACAATATAGGTTGTGGAAACTTATCATATCTTCCTGAACTCTGAAAACAAAAGGTATATATATTTAGTGCAAGCTTAGTTTGTTCAAATTATTGTGAATTAATCCATGATACTTGACAGGGATATCACCGAGTTTTTCAATAATTGTGTTTTGTTCCGTCTATCTTCTGAAAAAACATATTTATTTTTCCATTTATTAAATAACTTGCCATTGTGTTTTACCATGATACTTGACAAGGCTGTCATTGAGTTTCTCTATTTCTTCCTCCCTAACAAGCATACAGTTATATCGACAGTCACTACGGCAGTCCCATTATTTCCACTGTAGATAGATTGGTTCTTGCAGATACCATGAACCATCAATGGGCTTCTCATCAGATGAAAATTTATAGTGTTAGAAGCATATATTCTCCATGCATCAAGTCTTTTCACATTCCTCAACACAATCTTTGTAAATGGGATCGGCATCAGTCGAGGACGGAAAAAATTGCACCTAAAAACAAAATGAGACTACATTTTTCCATATGATTGATTGATTGATTCAATTTACTTGCATTTAAGGGTCATAATATTGCATATTTATATGTTATATGTGAATTATGTTGATTAAAGAGTTTGTAGAGATATAAGCCAACAAAATCATACTACATTTTGCCTTTTGTTTTTGTATTTTATGAAAGTAAATCATTCTCTGTTTTTTCTTTTTTTTTAAATTGTAATGTACAAACTAATTCTAATACGATCATCTACAAGATATTTTTAATTCAACGGTCGAGTTGTATATTTGTAATGTACAATCATGCTAAACTTTTCTCTCTTCGAGTGGTCCAGTGATCTATATTCATGAGCTTTGTTGGCATTGTTGAACCTTTCTCATTAGTTTTTCAAATGGTTGTTTATATTATCCAGGGGGAGTTAGCTCTTGCATTTGGTGACTTACTTCGGAAGTTGTCGGCCCTTGGACGAACTCCAGTTGCTCCTCGGGCATTTAAAACAAAGCTTGCATGCTTTGCACCATAATTTACTGGATACAATCAGAAGGATTCTCAAGTTTAATCTATCACATCAAGTTTTATTAATTCATACTAATACCGGAACTTCTTGCATTTCTATTAGACGTACTTCATGAAGATCTGAATTGTGAAAGGAAATTAGTTATTGATATCTACAGTTGAGCTTATCAAGTAGGGGTATTATAAATTAGTGGTTTAGTACAACTTTTTTTTCCTATGAAAATGATTGTTAGTTCACATTTGATATATATGTGATTTTTTTAAAAAGTTTGTTTCGTAAAAAGTATTTGTTAGTTGAATTTTGACTCTTTGAATATTGTTGGTTTGATTGTTATCCCTTAAGTAGGGTGGATAGTCCATTAAACAAAGGAGAGTATGTTCAATTTTGTTTTTACATTGTTTATTTGAGGCACAATGTGAATTCGAGTGATGAATATTATTTATTTCATATTATATGTGAATTTGTTTGACGAATTTAGACTATTTGAATGTCGTTGGACTATTTGTTATTTGTTAAGCAAGGTTAATATTCCTATGGAAAAAAGGAGATTATAGCCATTTTTTTAAAACATTAGACTTTGTTTTGTTGGGGAACGAATTTTTTTCGTTTTGGAATTTTTTGCCGTTTCACAATTATGTACTTTGGATTTTTTTGTCGTGCCTTCAAGCACAGACATAACGCTAGTATAATTATATTACTGCCATATGTATATATTACATATTTATACTATGCACAATCATATCATTATCCGTAATTGTACCCGACACCCAAAACACTCCGAGTGACAATAAAAAAATAATATAAGATTGTTGTCTTCTTTCATAAAGTGAACAAGAAAAGGAACGTACTTCACTATTTTCACTTATTATTTACTGAACTTACCAGATCATTACAATTGAAGAGTGGCAAGTTTAAGAAATTTTGAAACATCCTTAAAATCCATCTTCGAGAACCTAGTCTAACTCTTCTTGCACAAAGGAGATACGCATGCATAAATCGCCAACAGAAACACGTTAATCCAATAAGATATGATATTACTGAATGTGGCCCCTCTACTTCCAAGCCTAGATTCGAAGAACAAAATCCAGCAAGTTAACATGTGTCAACGTTGCAATTCCTATACTTAGCATCATAGGCAACACATTAGTTTGCAAGAATCTAATGTGACTCTGCAATATTAGATTAAAATTAGGATTCCAAAAAAATTCCAATATCTTCTTTTTATTGTTGAAATGTAATTTATTAAAGCACAAAATGTAAAAATATTTTTACTATAAAACTAATTTTAATAAAATATAAAAATATTTGCAGTTAATAATGAAAATTTCTAAACACTAATAACTATATTTTTTCTATTCCATGGAGATATTTTTTAAATTCTTTAAAAAGCCAATAAAGGGGAAAAATAAAAAATTCAGATCTACATACGAAATGAACAAAACAATATGGAGATCAAGAAATTTGGTGGGTTTTAGTTTGCATTAGTGTGCAAACTAAAATAGTATTCATATTTGTTCAGATCTACATATGTGTTCAGATGAAAATCAGGGTGCGTCTTCATATGTGAGTATGTGTGTGTGTGTGTGTGTGTGTGTTCGTGCATGGGCGTGCATATGTGTGTTTGTGTGTGCGTGCGTGCGTGCGTACATGCGTGCGTAAGAGAGGCAAAGAAACTATACCAGTAAGAGATTCCGGCATTGGAGCTTCCGGTGGGAGCTATGGGAGGCCGTGAGTGGTGGGAGAGGCAAAGGGTCGGGAGATGGGGGATAGGCAGAGGGTGAAAGAGTGAAATGTGGTGGGAGGGTTTAGGTTGGTCTTTTCAAGGTTCTAAAAAATGCGGGGTGTGACCAAGGCGTTGAGGCCAAGCCATAAGCCTTAGAAGCCTAGGCGGGCCTTAGGTGTAAAAAGGCGTGAAAAGGCGTTTAGGCCTTTTTTAATATATTTAGATATTTTTTAACCATAACAAGGTAATTAAAAATACTAAAATTGTACATACCTTAAAAATATGTCTGAAAATTTGCAAATTAAAATACTATTTGATTGTTTTGGACGAGATATTGGTCCGATTTATAAAAAGAGTCTTTAAAAGGAGATATCGTTTAACTAAAGAACTTTTGTTTTAAAAAAAGTGCGCCTTATGGCTTTTACCAAGAATAAGGCGTAAAATGCTTAAGGCAAGGAGTTTCTCCCAAGCCTCAAGCCTAGTTGCACCTAGGCAGAGCCTAGGCGTACCTTTTAGAACAGGGGTCTTTTTGTTATGATAAGTTTATTGATATTTAATACAAAAATATATTCATCAACCATAAATTATGTTTCTAAAGGCCCCCTTCTTTGCGCAAGAAAGACTTGTGTTGGCAAAAGCTATCTCACTTTTGTTAACATGTTGTAATGCTGCAAAAACTTCAACATATTTCCCTCCTATATGTCATTGGTGTCTCGCTTAAAATATTTATTTTGGGCAACAACATTTATTCTATGTTGCCAAAAGTAAAAGGTAAGATTGTCATTTAGCACACAAATGATATTTTATTGCAAAAATGTTACTTTTGACAGCAAAAATAGACTAGGTCGCTAAATATTATTACGAAAGTTGTAATTTCTTGTAGTGTTAAGCTACCATACCGTACATTGAGTGGAATTAATGTTGTTACCATTTTAAGGATCATATATGGTAATTGGTTAATGTGATTGTCCTGAGACTAACATAATAAATATAAAAACAGAAAAAATAAAATGTACATAAAACATAAAACATTTTGTCTATGTAATATACAACAAAATTATTTTACACGAGCAATCAATAATAAAATAAAAAATAATAATATAACCTTTTAAGTTCACTTTTTGGATTTAAGTGATCTGCATAAACGAACGACTAATTAAATGGTCCCACTTTTTGAACAAGTGTTTAATGGTATCAAACCACAATTGTGCATCCGAATAACGATGGTAATCCCACCCCGGGATAAGGGGTGGCATGGGGGCTCCTTCCCTAAGCCGTATATTTCTAAAATGGTTCTAAACTAGAACAATTGGTACAATAACTAATATTTTCAATGTCGGGCCAGATCTCAATGGAAAATATGTTGTTCATTGTTTTGAGCTATAAACACACAATATACAGTTAAATGCGATAGCAAAAAAACACCCCATAGCAGGAAATTGCATCCAAAGTTTTTATGATTATACGACTTATGGACGGAACATAATACGCATCAAAACTAACTCTTTTGTCTTTTTCTTTTTTTGTCTCAAGAATTATTTCATCTAAATCCCACAATATTAACATGGTTCCTCAATCGGAGAACCATATGATGAAGAAGTAGTTAAGCAAGGATCATATTATCAGTAGGCTCTACACATTCTGAAGAAAAGAAAGCCATTGCTCCGTGTACTTGCTTTCTATGTACCCAAACAGATAACAGTAAAAATTCAGTATAATTTCAACTCTTGAAGGATGCAAGGATAGAAAAACAAAAAAAAAAACTATTTCTTTCCATCAAGATAAAAAGAACACTCATTTGGGTACAATAAATCTTAAAGGAAGCATTTACATTGATTTAATATAAGAGGCTTAATATCCAAATTGATTAATTTAGCAGATTAAGCAATTCAATGTAAACCAACTAAAGATTTTAACATATGATAAAAAAATAATAAATGATAGCATGTATATATTGTGTTATTATTTCAGAGTATACAACTTATAAATTGGGTGGCATTAATCAGAAAAACAAGATACAGTAACTCAGAAACTTAGAAAAATCTCACATATTATGGGCAACCAACGAAGCAATTATAAAAAACCTTTACAAACATAACAAGATTTACTTTGAGATATCTAAAAAAATTAAGTAATTAGAACATGAATAGAGATATAATCCAAACCAATATAATTTTTAAGACACGGTAAATATTTATAACTCCTTGAAGGGAACAAATCCAGCAATTTGAAAAACTTAACGGAGAGAAACAACAAAGAAGTAATTTATTACGAAATTAACAAAATAGGGGTTAAGAGTTTAAGCTTTAATTACACTATTTTGTTGTGGGATCCCGTAATTCGAGAAACTCGTATTATTCGATCCTTCCAAAAAATTGTGTATTGATTCTTTGAAATTTTGGGAACTAATCAAACACCCATCTCCAGTAATCCCTAATTCTTTCTCAACTTCAAATGTTTCCTTCAACCATATATTTGTAAAATCGTAACCTATGCTTTGCATCTTTTGAGTGTGTATTCCCTTAGAGCTGCGTAGTTTCAGAAGAATTTATCATTTCATATTTGGGAGTCTGGTACCTACTTGGGATACTTAGTCTGCATTTTAGGAGTGAATGAACTTAAAATTTTCAAAAGGGTATTTCGTCCTTTCAGTATAAATGGTGGAGAAAATCATGGTGGATGTGTTTATAAAATTTGGGGATTGTTGATGTAAAAAATTAGATTATATCTAATTATTTAATCACAGATAAAATAAAACGAGACAAAGAGATTTTAAAGTGGTTCAGCCTTATAAGAATGTCCTACGTCCACTGTTTCTATTATTGCTGACTGTTTGGGAATTCTTGATTACCAGTTTAGTCAAGAAATTCCCCGTCCCCTTACAATGAGGATGATACAATGTATTTATATCCCTCAGGCTGTACATGTGAAAGGGTAATACATAGCTGTCCATTAGGCGTATACATCTGTATGATAATAATAAGCATTTAATGCGCAGTCAATCTGTTGGTTATCCTGCTATTAATGCTCTATTCGAGGTGCAGCTCGGACCGCCTAAGCTGCTCGGACCGCCTAAGCTGCTCGAACCACCTAAGTAGCTCGGTACTCATAAGTTGCTCGGTGTATTAAAGTTCCTCGGAGAACTCTTGTTGGTCGGAGCGTCTGAGTTGATTGGGGAAGCAGAGTTCCTCGTTGCAGTATGGTTCCTCGGAGAGCATCTATTGCTCGGAGTATTTGAGTGGGTCGGGGAAGTTGAGTTCCTCGAAGTCAAGGTGTTGTTCGAAAGTGTTTGTTATTGCCACGCAAATTGCCACGTGTCTTCACTCAATTGAGCCATGTCAGCACACTAAATTTGGTATCAACAGAAGCCCCCAATATTTCACAGTTCGAAATTTGAGGAGTGTGGAACATTCTTTCTCGAAATATGGCGGTTTTAAATGGTCATCCTGAAATTTAGGAGTATTTTCTTTTGTATTTATTTCTCCTTCCAAATTCGTAGAATCGAACTTTTTGAATTTTTATAACCGCTTCGATTCTCACGCCCTTTTTGTCTTTTTAGTCGCTGGTAACGTAATCGTCTCTTTTTGTAATCATTATCTTTACCCATTCCCAAGATAGGGTATTTAAGCGTTGCAGAAAATCCCTCGTCTTCTACTTTTTCAAATTTGTCTCTTTGAGTTTTCCATTGTCTCTCTCTCCTGTGCGTTCATCCCTTTCATCATTCGTTGTCAACAGACTCATCCTTTTTCCTGTAAGATCTTCTTCTTTCTCTTTGATTTCCTTTACTCATCATGGTTTACCCTATAGAGTCGCTTGATAAGTTTCGTTCTGATTTCTCTATTCCTTCATGGGTTATTTTGGAGGAACTTTCTGAGCCTTCAGATTATTTTCATTTGGATGAGGGACATTGGTTCCCCAGTCTCTTTGTCGCTGAATGTGGCTTTTCTTTTCCCCCAAACCCTTTATGTCTGGAATTCTGTCAATATTTTGACGTGGTTCCTGCAAGAATAGCCCCCAATACGTGGAGAATAGTTAACGAAGTTCATAGATTAAATCAAATTCATGGAACTCGTATTGGAATTCCAGAAATTATGTTCTGTTATAGATGGGCTTTTGGTGACAATACTTTTTATTTAAAAACTAGGTTTTTGAATAGGGCTTTAGTGGTCAATCTCCCAGATGCCAATAGGGACTACTTCGAACACGGGGTTGTTATGAAAAAATGGCAACACCCTCCACTGACTGGAAATGATGTGTACCAGGGTCCTAGATGTCCTCCCTATGGCAATGGGATAGGTTGTTTTTATTTTATTTTATTTTTGAAATTATGCTTCCTTTGTGTTTGATAAAATGTGTCACTAATATTTTAATTTTCATTTATTTGCAGTTGACAGCAAAAGAAGGTCTCCAAAAGAGACAGAAGTTAATTTAAAGCATCTAAAACTTATCTGGGGTTTGCATCAGACTGTTGCTGACGAGCATATCAGGTCAGCTTCATATTTGTTGCAGTATAAGAGTTACACCTCATCTTTTACTGCTCGTCCGGTGATAAGTGAGGTAGAACCAGTACCTGCTTCTGCAAGTTCTTCACCTGAGTCTCATATACCTCTGAGTGAAAGAATGAAGAAAAGAAGAGCTCCTGCCATCTTCGAGAAATCTGCCTTTGTTGCTGGAGAGGCAAAAAGAAGTTAACATGATGTTCCAGAAGAGGGAACAAAGAAGATTGATGCACCCCCTACGGCTACTACTGTGAAGGTTGCCGAGAAGCCCCCAGTGGCTCCGAGCAAGGCCGCTGTTCCAAGCGAGGTGATTATTATCTCTCCGAGTAAGACTACATCATTAGTCGAGACCATTCCTGTTCCCCCGAGGAAGCTGAAGAACAGCTCCTCGGTCAATTTGGCTGAATCCATCTCTCAGCCCCCGATTACTAGAAGTGGTGTTCCCACTTTTGTTGCCCCGAGCTCTGCCATGAGCTCGGTGAAGTCTTGGATCATTCCCGAGATCCAAGGTATGGAAGAAAATCTTTCTCGGGACATGTTTACCTTATTAGTTGCTCGTCATATAGCTTCTGTAAGTATCATTATCCTCAACTTTCATTTTTCCCTTGTTACATCTGTGTACTGACTTGATATTATTTTCTTTTCCCAGTTGGTGGCCTGTTTTAATACCATTTTAAAGAAAGATGAAGCTATTAAAGCTTCAAGCTCCTCGTCTGGTGTAGAGGAAGCTTTGGTGGGCCTGATGCAGTCTTTGAAAGATTCTCGTCAGAAGTATGATGATGATAAGGCTTCTTGGGAGGTGAAACTTGATTCCACCGAGCAGGAGAGAAACCAAGTTGTTGAAGTCTCCAAAGCTTTGGAGAAGAAAATAAAAAACTTGGAAGAGAAGAATAAAGAGCTCGATGAGGAGATCAAAAATGCTAGGGATCTTGAAAGTAAGCTCAAAAATGCTGAAGAAGAGTTGGGCCGACTTAGTGAAGTAGGTTGTCAAAAGGAAGAAATAGAGAATAAGCTAAAGGCTGCCGAGGATCTTCTTTCCGAGAATCTTTCCTTGGAGAAAGCAAAAAGGAAGTTGGCTATAAAAAAGTCTTTTAGCACTGGCTGGGATAAGGGGTGGAATAAAGGTCTGGCTGCCATGATGTCGCAGGTGGAATATGGTAGCCACAAATACTTTAGGGATGGCTGGGTCGCTGCTCTGCAAGAGATGAAGGTCGATGAAAATTCTGACCTGTTTCAGCGACATATCCCGCGCCCCCCTCCAACTCCTGAAGAAGAATAAGAGGACGAAGCCGCCTCTAAGGAATCCTCCATGGTGATGGGAGATCAAATTCCTCATTCCCCAGCTATCCAGTCCACCAGCGAGCAACTTCAACCATCCATTGTTTCAAACGAGCAACTTCCAGCACTCCCTGAGCAACCATCTGTACCATCCGAGCAACCTACCTCCTCGTCCCAGCCTCCCGAGAAAGTTTTGCGAGACAAGGAAAAGGTGTACAGTTGTTCTGATTTTTCTCTCTGTTTATTTTTCTTTATCAAATGTAACTCTGAATTTTGTACTTCTCCTTTATAATGTAATAAAATTTGAAGTTTCGCCTATTCATACTGTTGTTTCTCTTCTTCATGCTCTGTTTGAACTCTTATTGATTCTTACTTTCTCTTCCTTTACTAGTTTATGGACAGGATGGAGTTGTTGTCTGCTCATGATAAAAATTATTGAGGCAATGCAATGAGTATATCAAAGCTGGTCGTACAGATATGAGTGCAGCACAAATCGTTGACATCCTCGGTTAAGGTGCTTCAGAGCAAGCAGTTTTAGCCTACCAGTATTCGAAGTGCCTGCTTGACCGTGCAGTGGCTAATAATGTAGCATATTATGAATTGATTGAAGATCTCCAAGGAACTCTTGAAGAGCTTCAACAACAATATATGGAATCTACAGCCCTTTTGCACGAAGGATACGAGAAGAAGTATCAGCAACTCAGTGCTGATAAGGGATACGATAAACTGTTTGCTGCTTACGATGTGAGGGAGAGAACTTTGAAGGCTGAGGTCGAAGAGCACAGACAGATAGCTGTGTTGTTAGAGTAGGAAAATAATAACCTGCAAAGAGAGGTATCTCAGTTGAAGTCTGCATCTTCCACCTCAAACGCTTTGGTCCCTGTGAACGAAGAGGGATTCTCTTTCTTGGAGGTCGAAAACGCCAACCTGAGGGATGAATTAGAAACCTTGAAGAGAGCTGGCCCTTCTACATCTACTCGGGGAAGGGCAAGAGCTCCTCGGGGACGAGCAAGAGCTGCTCGGATTACTGTCGAGGAATAGAGAACTCAATCTGCTCTGGAGAACCAGGCCTTCCAACTGATGGAAAAGAACCAAGCATTGGCTGAGATGTCTAAAAAGATCAGGAATCTGGACGAGCAGCTTTCTGCACAGAAGTCTGCCTTGGAGAATAAAGAACTCTTTATAAAAAGTCTTCACGAGCAGTTGGAAAGGTTGACTTATCAGTTCCACAAGCAGCCCAGAGAATTTTGGATGGCTGGCTACAATGAGGCTCTTTACCATTTGGATGATCGGATCCAAAATACGAATAATGAAGGTTACAAACAAGGGTGGTTGAATGCCCTGGGTGTACTGCAACTGGAACAAGGTCACTACTTGTGGGATTATCGTAATCCTGGGTTGCTCGACTTGCCAGTGCCACCCTTCAAACTCAACATGAGCTGGATCCCTACCCGGGCAATCCCTCAGTGTTTGATTTCCAAATACCTTGGCGATTATAGTCTCCATTCCAATGTTAAAATATCTCGCCCCGAGCACCTACTCGATCGACCATCTGTGATGAACATCAGGATGCTTAAAGATCTTAATTTCATAAACTCCCCTTATGCTTTAGACGATCCTCCTACTAGCGAGGAACCTGTTTCAAAAGCAGAAGGGAAGAAACCAATAGAATAGGAATCTTGATGTAATAATTAATTTGTATTTCATTCTCAATGTATTCTATTTTTTGATTTAATGAAAGACTTTTATTTTTGTTCGCAATCTTGATTGCCATTGCCTTGTGGTTGTAAAACACTTTATATATGTATATCTGTTAAAAAGATAACAACATTGTGTTATTTGTCGATCAACTTAGAGTTGATTAAAACTTATTGTCGACTAGTTTGAATTTGTGGTAATCATTTGACAACTAACCAAACTTAATGATGTTTTGTTTCTCGACCAACTTGGTAGTAATTTAAAAAGTTACGAGTATCAAAAATTTTGCTCGATCACTTTCTCGTACTCATAAAATGTTTTCGACCAACCAAGGTCGGTAAATTTTCCTTCTCGACCAACTACAGTTAATGGGTTTTTATTCATGATCAACCATAGTTAGTGGATTTTTTCTTACCGACCAACTTTGGCACTTTTTGGAATAGTTTTTCTTCCTAACCAACCTTAGTTGGCATTTTTAGGAATAGTTTTTTCTTCCTAACCAACCTTAGTTGGCATTTTTAGGAATAGTTTTACTTACTAACCAACCTTAGTTGGCATTTTTAGGAATAGTTTTACTTCCTAACCAACCTTAGTTGGCATTTTTAGGAATAGTTGTTTCTTCCTAACCAATCTTAGTTGGCATTTTTAGGAATAGTTTTACTTCCTAACCAACCTTATTTGGCATTTTTAGGAATAGTTTTACTTCCTAACCAACCTTAGTTGGCATTTTTAGGAATAGTTTTACTTCCTAACCAACCTTAGTTGGCACTTTTAGGAATAGTTTTACTTCCTAACCAACCTTAGTTGGCATTTTTAGGAATAGTTTTGAGTAGTCTGAGTTTTGCTGAGTAGTGTGTAGCACTAGTATTTCGCAAAAAATTTCCAACAAAAGGAGAGAACTGGGCAGAACATTGTCACTTTATTCATACTAACGAAAATGTATTACATGAGAGTTTACATCACTGATAATACTTGCGCAAATGTTCTGCATTCCATGCATTCTTAAACTCCTGCCCTTCTAAAGTTGCTATTTTGTAGGTTCTTGGTCGAACAAATTCTATAACTCGGTAAGGTCCATGCCAGTTTGCTTCCAATTTGTTGTGCTTTTGAATCACTTTCTTTAGCACATAGTTTCCTTCTTTCAGGTCGCACTTCTTTACTCTCTTGTTGTAGAACAAAGTTGTTCGTTGTTGGTAAGCAACATTCCTGATGGCTGCTTCTTCTCTAACTTCCTCGAGCATGTCTAAATCCAATCTTCTCATTAAGTCGCTGACAGGGGAATTGAAATTCAGTACTCTGTGTGTCGGGAGACCCAACTCGGCAGGTATAACGACTTCACTTCCAAATGCCAGCATATATGGAGATTCCCCTGTTGCTGCTCGGGAAGTAGTTCGGTAAGCCCATAGTACTGATTGTAGCTCGTTGATCCAATTTGCTTTCGCGTCATTCAGTCTTTTCTTCAAGCCATTCTGTAGCGTTCTGTTTGTTACTTTAGTTTGTCCATTGCTTTGGGGATGGCCTGGTGCCGAGTGCATCTTCAAGATATTTGACTGATGACAATAGGCAGCGAACTCCTCGTTGTCAAATTGTGTTCCATGGTCGGTAATGAATGCATGGGGAAGACCATATCTACAAATGATATTTTTCCAAATAAATTGATACACCTTCTCGTACGTTATGTCGACAAGAGGCTCAGCTTCTACCCACTTAGTAAAATAATCCACTGCGACGACGAGATATTTAAATCTTCCTCTGTTCGTTGGAAGTTGTCCAACCAAGCCAATTCCCCACATAGCAAATGGCCAAGGGGAAGTAATGGGTGTCAACAACGCTTGGGGATTTCTTCGGATGGAGGAGAAACGCTGACACTTGTCACATTTCTTAGTATAGGCTATACAATCAGCCCTCATCGTTGGCCAGTAGTATCCTTGCGTCATAAACCTTTGCAAAAGCGTCTGACCTGCTACATGGGCTCCACAGGACCCTTCATGGATCTCTTCAATCAAGTCTTTCACCTCGGTGGGATGCACACATCTTTGCAAACCTGCTATAATTCCTCGTCTGTACAGAATACCATTATTCAGTACATAACGAGCAGCTTTAAACTTCAGTTTTTTGGCTGCAAGTTTGTCAGTTGGTAATTCCCCCTCCTCAATATATGCCCTGATGGAATCCATCCAAGATGGTCCTAAATTAAGGGTAATAAAATTCATCGTCAAATCTTCATCTGTACTCCGACCAGCTAAAACTTCAATTGGGATTGTTCTTCGTAGCTCGGTTCGAGTAGCTGATGCTAATCGAACTAAGGCGTTTGCCCTCGCATTCTCCATTCTTGGTATTCTGACCAGCTGAATAGCAGCAAATTCTGATACCAATTCCCTTGCCTTTGCATGATACCTGATCATTAATTCTCCTTTGGCTGCATATACTCCCATCATTTGATTTATGATCAATTGCGAGTCACTAAAGACAATAACCTGCTCTGCCCCCATGGTTTTTGCCAAACTAAGACCTGCAATCATGGCTTCATATTCAGCCTCATTATTCGAAGCTTTGAATTGGAAGCGTAGGGCATATTCCATGTCGACCTCGTCTGGACTATTAAGAACAATCCCTGCCCCACAGCCTGTTGTGCAAGATGAGACATCCACATATAAACTCCATATAGGTAACTCGTCTTCAAATTTCTGATCTGACAGAGTTCCTCGGTGGAAAATTTGTTGCTTCCTTTCACCCTCTCCTAATATTTCTTGTTGTTCGTCGATCATCACTTCTTGCCCTTTTACCAACCTAAGTTGGTCTGGGCTTGAGTTTGATGATTCTGTAACATCTACTTGCCCTTTTACCAACCTAAGTTGGTCTGGGCTTGGGTTTGATGATTCCGTAACATCCACAGGTTGATCGGTGAGCAACTTTTGCTCCTCGGGGGTATCAGGATAGGTGAACTCTGCTATAAAATCTGCTACTGCTTACCCTTTAAGCGATGATCTGGGTTCATAAATTATGTCATATTCACCGAGCTCTATTGCCCAATACATCAATCTTCCTAATTTTTTTGGTTTATGAAGAGCTTGCCTCAATGGCATATCGGTATATACGACTATAGTATGAGCCTGGAAGTATGGCTTCATTCTTCTACTTGCCTCGATCAATGCTAGTGCCAATTTTTCCAGCTTTAGATATCTGATCTATGCTCCTCGGAAGACTTTGTTAGTGTAATAAATCAGTTTTTGCACTCCATTCTCCACTCTTATTAATGCCGAGCTAACTGCATTCTCTGACACTGCCAGATACAAGTACAATTTTTCTCCCATCACTGGCCTGGACAATAGTGGAGGTGCTCCCAGATACTTCTTCAAGTCTTGAAAAGCCTTTTCACATTCATCATTCCACTCAAAAGTCTTTCGGAGCATTTTGAAGAATGGGAGACATCTATCAGTTGCTCACGATAGAAATCTGTTGAGTGCTGCTACTCATCCTGTAAGACTTTGTACTTCTTTCTTCGTCGTTGGAGATCGCAACTCTAACAGAGCTTTGATCTTTTCAGGGTTTGTTTCAATGCCTCGTTGATTGACAAAGTACCCGAGAAACATGCCTTCTCGTACTCCAAATATGCACTTCGTCGGGTTCAGCTTCATTTGATATTTATCTAGTTAATCAAAGGTCTGGCCTAAGTCAACTAGATGATCAGCAGCTTTCTTGCTCTTTGTCAGCATATCATCAACATAGACTTCTATATTGCAACTGATTTGTTCTGTAAACACCTTGTTCATCAGCCGCTGATATGTTGCACCTGCATTTTTCAAACCAAAAGGCATAACATTATAACAGTAAGTTCCCCTAGGGGTAATGAAAAAAGTACTCTCCCTGTCTTCAGGTTTCATCTTAATCTGGTTGTATCCAGAATAAGCGTCCATGAAGCTCAACAGCTCGTGTCCCGAGGTAGCATCTACTAATTGATCAATTCGGGGAAAGGAAAAGTGGTCCTTTGGGCATGCTTTGTTGAGGTCGGTGAAATCTACACACATCCTCCATTTGTTGTTCTTTTTCTTTACCATCACCACATTTGCTAACCAGTCTGGATATTTAACATCTTCAATAAAGAAAGCTTTCTGGAGCTTCTCGACCTCTTCCTGTATAGCTTGATTCTTCTCAAGACTGAATACTCTTCTTCTCTGCTTTACTGGCTTGATCTCCTTATTCACGTTGAGTTCGTGACATAAGAAATTTGGGTTTATTCCGGGCATATCCTCATGACTCCATGCAAAAGTTTGCTTTCTGCTTCTTAGGAAAGTTATCAATTTCTGTTTTAGTGAGGCCTCCAACGACGAACCTATTTCAGTTGTTCGTTCAGGGTGCTCGTCGTCCAGAATGATGTTTTCAGTAGCTTCCACCACCTGGCCTTTCACGAGTTGGGACTCATCTCTAGGATCCAATGTTTCAATTTCTGCACCTTCCTCCACTTGATAGGTAGTAGTCTTTTTCCTTGATTCCTCCAGTTCCTCTTGCTCAGCAGATGAATAGTAGCATTCCCGAGCTACTTTTTTATCACCCTTCACAACTCCTACTCCAAAATTTATTGGAAATTTTAGGCATTGATGTACCGTAGATGGCACTGCCTCGAACTTCTTCAATCCTACCCTTCCCATGATGATATTGTAGGCTGATTGAACATTTTTATCCATCACGAAGAAGCTTATTCTTTATGTTCGACAAGCAGGCCATGTACCAATGAATATATCCAATTTGATCGTCCCAAGTGGAAAAACTTTCTCGCCAGCAAAACCGAGGAGGGGTCTATGATAAGGCTCCAATTGAGATAGCTTTAGATTTAAACTGTCGAAGCACGAGTAGAACATGATGTCTGCCGAGCTACCATTGTCTACCAGTACTCTTAAAATCATTACTTCCTTCATCCTCATTTTGATCACCAATGGGTCATCATGAGGATATAGAACACCTGCGAGGTCGTTCTTTGAGAAACCAATGACCAATTTGTCTTTGTTTACCTTTCTCGGGCGATCCTCCTCAGCTAGATTTATTTGTTGAATGTATGAGCAAGCTTGAGCCTCACAGAGGTAAGCTTTTCTCTCTGCAGTAAGGTCTCCTCCTCCTGCATCTCCACATGTAATAACATTACAATCAAATGACCCAAAACGTATTAAAAATACCTCACGTTCTGGTTGCCTTGGTCTCTTGGGAAGATCGGGGTCGTCTTCTGGATCAACTTCATGGTCTCTTTTCTTGTTCTCCTCTGCTCGACGAGGAGATCTAGACCTCTCTTTTATTTGGTCGTTGTTTCTTCTTTCATTTCTACGATCAACATACTTTGCCAATTTTCCTCGTCTAATAAGTGTTTCAATCTCATTCTGAAGAGCTATGCAATTTTTGGTCATATGGCCATGATCTTTGTGAAAATCGCAATATTTTGCCTTATTCCTCCTGTCAGGGTCTGTCTTCATTTTCTC
This sequence comes from Sambucus nigra, assembly GCA_949130495.1. Taxonomy (NCBI): domain Eukaryota; kingdom Viridiplantae; phylum Streptophyta; class Magnoliopsida; order Dipsacales; family Adoxaceae; genus Sambucus; species Sambucus nigra. The sequence goes on along the minus strand of OX422213.1, from coordinate 358,354,381 downwards.
TGGCCAGTTTAATTCCTCGTTGTTCTTGATTTCTTCTAGAACATGGTTGATGTCTATCTTCAAAGGAGTGTAATTATCAAATTTCTTCAATACCTCCCATGACGACCTTGTTTTTTATTGTTTGTCACCACCATTGTTCTTATGCTCTTTCTTCTTAACTTTATCACCTTCCACCTTGGTTTCTTTGGCGTCCATATTCTTCTTCGCAACCATAGCCTCCTCGACATTCATGATCTTGGCCGTTTTTGCCATCAGTTCTGACATGGTTCTGGGTGGATCTTTGGCCAAAGTGTAGTACAACTTGTTGGGCAGCAGCCCACTCATCAAGGCGGTAATCGCTGTCTTTTCTTCATAATCAATAACTTCGAGTTTCTCGTTATTAAAACGAGTTATATAATCTCTGGTACTCTCAGCAGCTTTCTGTCTAACACTTAACAAATGCGCTACTCGTTTAACTGGCTTTGCCCCAAAACAGAAATTTCCAATGAATAACTCGGCCAGTTGAACGAAAGTTGAGATCTTACCCCGAGGAAGATTATTGTACCATATTTGAGCAGATCCGGTAAGAGTTTCTGAGAATGCTCTGCATCTCATCTCATCTGGAACAGCATAGATGTCGGCTGTAGCTTGGTATTGTTCTACATGAAGAACAGGGTCGATCTTTCCATCATATTTGGGAGTCACAACAGGTGCTTTGAACTTTGACGGTGTGAGAAAATCCACAATGGCCTGGACAAAGGGTGTCCCTTGAACAAAAGTTCGTTGTAGGGGGTTCTTGGCCTTAGCTATTTCCCCTAGTCTGTCTTCCAGCCTCTGAATAGATCCTTTCCACGCATCATTTCCTTCCTCGGGCCTGTTGGTTCGAGCAACTGATTGCGTTGAGGTGGCTTCCTGTGATTTATCTTGACGAGCAGCTGGTCGCGACTGGGCAGATCCTTCCCTTAAGTCTGATGATCGTCTAAAGCTCCTCGACGCAGCCTTGGAAGACTTTTGTTCCTCCTAGGACCTAATCGATCAAAAGGAGATACTCTGCTTAACCTTTCTAGCGCACTAGTCCTTTCTGGAGAGAGAGTGACACGTTGTTCAGTATCTGTGGCTCGTACTGACGAAGTTTGTCCAGGTTGATAAGAAAAATCTTCAGACTCCTCAGTACGATATGAATCGGTACGCCTAGTACGCGAAGAAAGTAAACGGGTATTTCTTTGAACACTTCGATGTCCTGAATGGGTCGGTACTCCGCCATGAAGGGTTTGTATGAGTTGTCGCATAGTTTTTTGCATGGCTGTCTGGCCCTGGGCCAGATTTGTCATTATTCCAGCCAGATCTTGAACGTTTGGCGGAGCAGATGGATTTGGAGGGCTTCCAGCGTTTCGATTGCTGGGTTCTGGATTATCAGCCATTTGTAATGAATTATTTTTTATGAAAAACGATATTACCAGTCGTTTTCCACAGACGGCGCCAATCTGTTGATGTAAAAAATTAGATTATATCTAATTATTTAATCACAGATAAAATAAAATGAGACAAAGAAATTTTAAAGTGGTTCAGCCTTATAAGAATGACCTATGTCCACTGTTTCTATTATTGCTGACTATTTGGGAATTCTTGATTACCAGTTTAGTCAAGAAATTCCCCGTCCCCTTACAATGAGGATGATACAATGTATTTATAGCCCTCAGGCTATACATGTGAAAGGGTAATACATAGCTGTCCATTAGGCGTATACATCTGTATGATAATAATAATAATAATAATAATAAGCATTTAATGCACAGTCAATCTGTTGGTTATCCTGCTATTAATGCTCTGTTCGAGGTGCAGCTCGGACCGCCTAAGCTGCTCGGACTGCCTAAGTAGCTCGGTACTCATAAGTTGCTCGGTGTATTAAAGTTCCTCGGAGAACTCTTGTTGGTCGGAGCGTCTGAGTTGATCGGGGAAGAAGAGTTCCTCGTTGCAGTAGGTTCCTCGGAGAGCATCTATTGCTCGGAGTATTTGAGTGGGTCGGGGAAGTTGAGTTCCTCGAAGTCAAGGTGTTGTTCGAAAGTGTTTGTTATTGCCACGCAGATTGCCACGTGTCTTCACTCAATTGAGTCATGTCAGTAGACTAAATTTGGTATCAACAGGGATGGATCAAAAATTACCCTTTTTTAAGAGAATATGTTTCTAAAATTTTCTCAAAAGATAATAAAATACGTCATTCCTCTCAAAAGAAAATAGAATTTTATATTCAAGTCGCCTTCCTTTAACCAATCACTTCTCAATCTTTGACTCCAATACAATTCCTCCTCTTGTAAAAGTTGATTTTATTGATCCTCGAGGTGATTTAGACCCTCTATTGTATGAGAAGAGGGAGGGATTCAAGGTACCTGAATTTTGCATTTGGTATCGTGAGAATTTTAAATTAGAGTTATGACAAGACCATCGAGACAAAGCGTCGCACGGTTACTAGAGGCTGTAATAATTTCTTCCACCACACTCACACCTGTAGAGGTAGTCCAGGACATCATTTATATCTCATCAAAACCCGTTTTGGTAGTCCACATCTTCTAAAACAGGAACCAACCCCTTCGTTGATGCATCGAGGCCCTAAATTCCTCCACCACATTATCAAAACATATTAGAAGTTGTTTGTGGTTCAAAGAGGCAAAGTCAAGAGCATGCACAATAGAATTTTGAAATAAATTATCACATTCCTCTGTTAAAAAGAATCCCTGTCCAACTTCAATTGCACAAAATCGTTTACTTGTCTTTCATTCTTCCATGTAAACGTTAGACCCTTGTCGCATTTTCATGAGATTGCATATATCCAAAGCCTTTCTAAAATTATTCATCAATGTCTAATCTAGGAGAGGGCATCCCTGTTTTTCATCAACTCTCAAGATTTCATTAAAATCACCAGTAACAAGCTATGGCAATGAACAAAGTTCATTAAGTCTGAGTCCAGTTCATGTAAGGTACACCGTTTAAGGGTTAATTTATGGGATTATTTTTAAAAAATAGGAAAAAATATTTTTTTGAGCTGATTTTTTTTATATGATGTTTAAACATTTCAGGGAACTCCCAATAAAAATCAGCAAAATAAACTTGTTTGCTATTTTAACGAAATTGGGTGAAAATATATCATTTTAAGTAGTTTTAAGCTAACATAGTTTGACTAGTTCTTTTAAAATAGCAAACAAAAAATTGTACTGAAATATTTTTGGAGAGTTACTGAAATGTTTCAAACTCATATACAAAAAATTAACTCAAAAAAAATATTTTTGGACATAGGTTCTTAAATTGCCCTTAAATAGTGTCCCTTACAGGAGACTTTTCGCATTAAGTTTTTTGAGAAGGTTCCATAATTTAAATTCATTTGATAGGTATTAAAATAATCATTTGAAGAATAAAAAAATAAAAAATAAAAATGTATATCAACAAAATATTAGTGAAAACTAAAATTTATCATTGCGAATTTCTCATTGTGAAATTTCATACTGCAATTTTTCAGTGAAAAATTTCTCAACCGCAAAAAAAAGGGAAATTGAACTGTGAAATTTTATATTTCAACTTTAAAACTAAATAATATTTGTAGATCTCTTTTGATAGATTTCCTTGAAAGCTTTTCAATATATAAATTTTATTACTAACAAACTTATATTTTAAGAGATGCTTTTTATGTTCTAAATTAAGAGTCCTATCCATTTTAGTTGTATTTTAAGGATACACTTTATCAATGGTCAAGATCAATACTTGTTTCTTATCGTATAATTTGGTCCATCGATTATGTTCATAAAAAGAAAGTGGATTATTAATTTGAGACGACTCATAAATGAACGGTGAAATTTTAATTTGGGACAAATGAAGTGTTGAAATTTAAAATTTGTTCATAGAAGGACAAAATAAGAAATTGGGGGCACATCTCTCCAAAAAAATGTTTGGTGCGAGAAAGAAAATACTCAAAATCACGTAAAATACTTGTTGTCGTTTTATTTCTCTTGTACGCAAAATATATGTCAGCTTGAGCCAAACACAGTCCAAGAGGGAGAGAAAAAAGGAAGTGAACAGAAGAAAATAAGGTTACTTAATAGATGAAAAGGAGAACTCATTAGTCAAAAGAGAGATATTCCAACCGGTAGATTTGGTAGGTAAATAATCACAGTGGAGACACTGTCAATGATATAGTTACATTACATTAGTCAATGAAAACCCATTAACCTTTTGACCGTTGATACTTATTTATTGGACTATAAAATTGTTCGTGCGTCTCATCTCATAGCATACATATTGTACTTGTTTTCCTTTTTTCAGCTTGTACTCCCTGAACCTAGATCTTTATAATATTATAACATTCTACCTTGGCTGCTAACAACTTTTGAATGTAACTGCAATTATATTCAGCGTAAATGTTTACTTGTCCGTTAAAATTGCACTAAAATACAAAAGTTTATATGAATGTGGTCATTTGTGGGGGCATGTATCTAATCGAGTGTTTATTTAAATCTTATCTGTATAAGCCTTTGGTTTTAAAGAGAAATTAACCATAATATCGTCATCATTTAGAGCTTGTTGGATCTAGCATATATTGTGGGTATATGATCTTGTTCTTTTAACAATGTAATTAAAATATTTTGAAGTATTGTCAAATGCGGACCAAGTTAAGGAACGACATTGCTTGACATGAGCAGTTAATTTGACATGAACACAACATGATTTGAGATTAGTCACATATATACGAATCATTTAGGAATTAATTCTTTAAACATAATTAAATAATTAGCAAACATTGATTTGATTATACACACAAAATATATAATAAAAAGATGATTATACACAATAATCTAATTTACACAACTAATTTATAATATTTATACTTTCAAAATTGACCCCCTCAAACTAGATATTTATTCTCTTATATCCTTCCAATGGGAGATATAATCTAACAAATCTTAGAAAAAAATTAACTGAAATCATTGAAGATGCATCATTCCAGGAACATAATATAAATATTAATATATTGTCAGCGAGCTATGAAGAATCAACATTATCCAGAGGCCCAGAGTCAAAGTCAAACACATGTCGAACTCGGGCACGCCAAAAACACGCAGGGACACGTGTCAAACAAGTAAAAAAGTGTTAAATTTTGCTATATTTCTTTATAGCAGACACGTGGGGACACGCGAGGACATGTTAGGGAAAATTTTTAATTTATAAAAGAAACATATACAAAAAAGCGTAATAATAAAAAATTTAAAATAAAAAGATATGAACATATATAAATCCTACTCCAATCATGGAAACAACACTTTAGAGGAAAACTTTATAATAACAAAAGAACAAAAATAAAAATAAAAAGAACTATTTGAGTACACTAGAAAATCGGCATTGCAACCTGTAGAGGTTTTAATTTATATATAATTTCTCTCTCTCTCTCTCTCTCTCTCTCTCTCTCTCTCTCTCTCTCTATATATATATATATATATATATATATATATATATATATATATATATATATATATTTGTTCATATATAATGTTTATGTTAATTTTTTGTTTTTTGAGTAGTTGTTTTATATTTAATGTTTTAAATTGATTATATCTTTAAAACAATACTAAAAAAATTTGCATTAGCTTGATGAACATATTAACATACTAAAATTAAACCTTCCAATTTTGTAAACCTTTCAAAAAATAAAAGAATTAAGTGATAATCAAGTTATTGAAGGCAACATTCAACAACGCTAGTAGTGGGAATGTTGGAGTTGTTGCCTAAGACAAAGTTCCTGAACCTAAACCATTTTCTGACGGTCGGAATGCCAAAGAAGTTGAAAGCTTTATTTGGAACATATCGCAATACTTCAAGGCAATCCGAACACCGGATGCTGAGAAGGTGGATCTTACAAGTATGTTTTTGACTAGTGATGCAAAATTATGGTGGCGTACATGCATGGAGGGCAAGTCTCGTTCTCAAATCACAAATTAGGAATCATTAGTTTCTGAAATTAGGGAGAAATTTCTCCCTACAAACACTGTTTGGCAAACCCATGATAACCTGCACCATTTAAAGCAAACTAGTTATGTGAGAGAGTATGTCAAGGAATTTTCGTCCTCGCTGCTGGTTATCAAGAATATGTTGGAAGAAAACAAGGTGTTCAACTTCATGAAAGGCCTTCAAAATTAGGCCCAGGTGAAACTGCGTCGGCAAGGTATTACATACTTGCCCGCAGCGATGGCCGCTGCTGACGAGTTGGTGGACTACAAGATTCACGATGGTTCCACGGAGAATGAAGGGGGTAATAATAAAGGGAAGGAGCAGAAGAAGCAGAAGTGGAAGAATTAAAAGAAAGGAAACAATAATGTCGGTTCTACCCATTCTAATGTTATTGCCCACTCAAAAGATAAAGCTTCTTCAAAGAACGTGCGCTGTCTCATTTGTGAAGGTCCTCATTATGCAAAAAATTATCCCAAGAAGGAGAAGTTAAACGCTCTCGTTAAGAAAGATGGTGATGGTAAATGTGGGGGGGGGAGCCTTCACGAGTTAACCCTATTAAACTTCTCAACGTCATTTGTCGAGAAGAGGCACCAATTGGGGGAAAAGGGTTGATGTACGTTCATATTCAAATGAACAATGTTACTGTCATGGAAATGATTAATACGGGTACTACCCACAACTTTATTTCTGATCGAAAAGTGCATCGATTGAAACTGGCGTTGACGAACGATAGTAATAGAATCAAAGCAATCAATTCGGAGGCAAAACCTATCGGTGGCATTGCTAAGGTAGTTTCACTCAAAGTTGGGGAATGATGTGGTACGTGTAACTTTATAGATGTGCCTTTTGATAATTTTTAAGTCATTTTGGGCTTGGAATTTTTCATAAAGGCAAAGATCTCGTTGATACCTTATTTTTAGGGCTTGTTCATTTCGGACATTGCCCATCCCTGTTTCGTCCATGTAACGAAGTCCTATAATGGAGTTAAAATGTGCTCCGCGTTGCAAGTGAAAGATGGCCTTGGAAGAGGGGAAGAAACTTATTTGGCAATATTGTTCGAGTAGAAAGAGAAGTTGCTTGCTGGTGTTCCCGATTCAGTCAGGGATGTTTTTTTAGGAGTTCAAGGATGTTATGCCTGATGAACTGCCCTCTAAGTTACCACCTCTACGGGAAATCGATCACACTATTGAGTTATTGCCTGGATTAAAACCTCCAGCAATGGCTCTCTATCGGATGGCTCCAACAGAATTGGTAGAGTTACAAAAGCAGTTGATGGAAATATTGAAGACAGGGCAGATTCAGCTTCAAAAGGACCTTATGGTGCTCCAGTCTTATTCCAAAAGAAGAAACGGTTCAATGTTGAATGTGTGTTGATTATCGTGCACTGAATAAGGTGACAGTAAAGAATAACTATATGGTTCCCATTGAGGGATGAGTTGTTTGACAGATTGGGCAAGGCGAAGTACTTCACCAAGATGGATTTGCGTTTCGAATACTACCAGGTGCGGATTGCAGAAGGAGATGAACCAAAAACTGCATGCGTTACAAGGTATGGCTCATTCAAGTTTTTAGTTATGTCATTCGATTTGACTAATGCTCCTGTTACCTTTTGTACGCTTATGAATAATTTTTTTGGGAGTATTTAGATAAGTTCATGGTGATCTATTTGGACGATATAGTCGTCTATAGCAATAGTTTAGAGGAACATGTTGAGCACTTACGGATTGCCCTCAAAAAGTTACGTGAAATGAATTTGTACTTAAAGCTGGAAAAATGTGAATTTGTCTAAAAGGAAATTGTGTTCCTTAGTCATTTAATTTCTAAGGGGAAGGTGAAAATGGACCCGAAGAAGGCTAGCGCTATTACTGATTGGCAAGTGATAACAAAGGTGACGAAATTACGCAGTTTCTTGGGTTTGGCTAACTACTACAGAAAATTTGTGAATGGTTTCTCAAAGAAGGTAGCGTGCCTCGCGGATGTTTTGAAGAAAGCACAAACTTTGAATTGGTCCCATGAATGTCAGGAGTCATTTAACAAATTAAAGGTGGCAGTGACGAGTCGCCATATTTTGAAGCTTCCAAAATTTCACAAATCTTTTTATTCATGAGAAGGAGATGACAGCGGTTGTTCATTTTGTTCATATTGGGGCATCACTTTATGATTTACACAGACAATGTTGCCACCGGCTGCTTTAATTCGATGAAGAAACTGACCCCCAAAGCATGTTAGATGGCCAAATTTCATGTCTATGTTCAATTGCAAGTTACTTTACACATTGGGAAGCACAAATCGAGTAGCAAAGGCGTTGAGTAAAAAGCCTAATTTACAGGAAGACGGAGATTCTAGCACAAGGAGTGTGTTTATACTTGTTGATTTCCCAAACTTTTAGTGACTTGTTGCCTCAAATCAGGGAAAAGACCGCAGAAGACCTGGTTACAAAGGTCTTATTACAGCAGATTAATAAAGGTGTTACTCGCAGATTTTGGGTAGATGAAGGTGTTATCTACTCAAAGGGGAATAGGCTGTATGTTCCTAAAACTGGGGGTATCAGATAGAGGTTAATGAAATAGACACATGATGCTTTGTACGCAATGCAACCGGGGCAAGACAGGACGTTTACCTTACTATCTGAAAGCTTTTATTGTCAAATGGATTCTGATGTGGAGTTGTATGTGAGAACATGTATGGTTTTTCGGAAGGATAAAATGGAGATGAAGAAAGAAGTGGGAACCTTAGAGTCACTCCCAGTCCCTACAAGACCTTGGGAAAGTGTCTTTATGGACTTCATCAACAAATTTCCAAAAGTGACAGATTTCACTTCAATAATGGTGGTAGTCGATCAGTTCTCCAAGTACGCAACGTTTATTCCAGCCCTTAAGATTTGTTTGACGAAAGTGGCAACAGATTTATTCTTTCGGTATGTGGTTAAGCGGTGGGGATTACCACTTGACATTATCAGTGATCGAGATGCGAGATTTACGGGACAGTTCTGGATCGATTTGTTCGAATTATTAGGGTCACTGTTGAAGTTCTAAACAGCAAATAACTTGCAGACAAATAGATAAACAAAAAAGGTGATGCGCTATTAGAGAAATACTTGCAACATTACGTACCTGCCAACCAACAAAATTGGGTTGAGTTACTTGATGTGGCTCAGTCTTGTTCCAATCTTCATCAAAGTTCATCGACGGGGAAGAGTCCATTTGAGCTTGCAACTGGACAACAACCTCTCACTCCTAAAGAGATTGAAAAATAAAAATCCCAAGTCCATTATCCAGCAGCTTATAAATATGCACGAGGAAGGCAGGAACAAGCCGAGGAAACAAGGGATATTTTGGAAAAACTAGTTTAGAGAATGAAAAAACGGGTTGATGAGAGCAAGCGCGACGTGGAATTTGATGTTGGTGACATGGTAATGCTGAAAATTACTCCACAAGTTTGGAAGAAAGTGAGTCAAAAAATAGTGCACGAGGGTCTTATTCAGCGGTATGATGGCCCATTTAAAATCACAAGGTGAATTGGAAGTCTAGCTTATCATTTGGATCTACCTTTATGGTTGAAGTTACACCATGTTTTTCAAGTTAGCTTCTTGAAGCGTAACTATGAAGACAGCTTAAACCCTATCCGAGCAGGTCAGGTTGGGGTGCCACCGATGATAAGGAAGCAATATTCTGAGGTTGCTAAGAGAATTCTGGACCACCACACGGAGGGAGAAAGTAGAAAGAATAAAAGGACTTTCTACCTTGTGAAGTGGAAAGGGCAGGCATTCGAGGAGGCTACTTGGGAAAAGGATACGATGTTGTGTCTATTTGACAATGTGATTTGCCGTTACTTGGATTCTGTTTCAACGAGGACGTAGTCAATTCGAGTGGGGGAGGGTTTGTCACACCCCAAACTTACTTGAGTTTTGGATACGGAAACAAACTTGCCTTAGTTGCACTTTGCTAAGGTAAGTGAGATGAAAAGAAGTGATGGAGCAAAACGAAGTCAAGTTATGTAGCTTGCAATCATTTAGCAGTTGATGTCAACTGCTACCACTTTGGATTTTTCGTTAAGAACATATATAAGGAGGGGGAGTCCTCCGAGGCAGAACTGGAACTTCATCTATATGTGCTCTTAGGCTTATGGCTTATTCGTGGGATATGTGGGATTATCCTAAGACCAATGTGGGATTAGTAGTGATTGGTTTTTGGGTCGTGATTGGGGAAAATCTTCCCGCATCATACTCGTGTTGGATCAGGTTTCTATTTACATGGGTAAAGCTTGTTGGATACAAGGTGACGGTATCCAAAAATGTGGGAATAATTATTGGTTGCGTTCAGTTATTAGTTGGGCTTATCTTGAAGTAGTTTGGGGTAGATTTGGAAGCAGTCACAAGGGTGAACAGGTGGTTACACGGGTTTGCTCGAGTTTTGGAAACTTCCCTAGACACCTGTTCAGATGACAATGCAGCAATGACTTGGAGCAGTTTCGCGGGAAATACTGGCATCTTAATTTCTAGACACGTGTACCTAGCAGTTGGGGTTGTCAACTACATGTTGCCTTGTATTTTAAAGCATTGTAACCTGATGATTTTGGTAGATATAATTACCTATACGATTTTGTAAGGGTCCTTATATTTTGTGAGTAATAAAATATTGGGTTGGGGAGTTTTTCCTTATAAATATTGTGTTGCCTTACTTGTTGTGATTGTGTGTATTGCTGATTGGATTACTGCCGATTTATTCGTGTGTAAATGCATTACAGGTGTGGGATTTCTGGAAAAAAAATACCCATCTAAATATACCTAGAAACATACCTCATTAAACCAACTAGGTTATAAGATAAATAAGTCAGGTTTTTTTATTAAACATGGGTCACTATTTAGACACTCCAAAAAAATTCGACATAACCCAACTCCAAACATCACGATCAAAAATCCACTTCTCTCCCCTAACACCTGCGATTTCTCTGTCGTCATTGCCCCTTCCAACCTCCGATAACCTCCATCCGGAGAAATAGTCGGTGAAAACCCGAATTCACTGTTGCCCGTGTTTTAAGGTTGCGATTTCGATTGTTGTTTTTTAATTTCTACCTCATTTTTTATTTAAGCCAACATTAAACCATGTTTTTGAAATTTATGATTTCACTGGGTTTTTTTATTTGTACCTCTTTTTTTGTTTAACCAATATTAAACCAGTTTTTGAAAGTTGTGATTTCACTACTTCTTTTTTTACCATTTTTTGTTTAAACTAGTTGGGATGGTATGGTCGGTACTTGCGATTCTTTTTTGGTTTAAATCAACTACTTTTTTTAACACTTCTTAATTTTGCGATTCTTTTTTGCTATTTTTTATTAGTATTTTTTTCCTTTCTTCATAACTCATAATCTGTTGCTATAATTTTTCAGGTGAATGAGTTCTTCCACTAATTTCGAACATAGTGAGTTTTCGAATTCGGTTTAAAAGTTGAGAAGTGTGATTGTGGAAATGTTGTCGATGTGGAAATTGCGTAGTAGGATGCTAATAATAATCGAAGGAGGATATATTATACATGTGCATGATGTAAATAATCGGTGGTTGGGATGGGGTACTCCGACTTCAATTGATCACTTGTCAACATCGGCGAGTAGTCGAGCACCGAGCAAATTGTTGGTCAAGACTCTCAAGTTATGCCATTAATTGTTGATTATTTGATAGACTCGAAGAGAAAACAAGAATCAATGATGAAATTGTTACTCGTATTACTTACTTTGTGTTTAGTTCATAGCATAACAAACTTAGCACATTAAATTAGTTCAATGGAGAAAAAAAACATGTAATATTAAACTTCCAAAAGAGACGAAACATTGCTTGCCAAGACACTTCTTCCTAATTCACCCCCAACCCACCAAAAAAGTAATCATATTGCATCTTCTTCATGCGTCATCTCGAACGAGCTATACTCGTTCGAGCTTGCACCTCTAATTTCATCTTCTTCATGTATGGAGGGGATATACATGAAAAGAAAATAGCGTAAATTAATATGAAGTATTACATAGAATAGCATAATTCCCCCCACCCCCAACTCAAATATTTGAATCATAAAGAAATGTTTGTCCTTGTCAATTTTTAGTCATTGGGAAATTCCGTTAATCATGTTCTTGTCCAATTTCACTGTAATAATGACAACGTCACGCTTTTTTTTCTTTAGCCCTGCATAAGGTCCTCTCCCCTCCCCCTCCCTTTTAGTCTTTTTTCACACCCTTTTGCTTGCACTTTATTGGGATCCTTATCGTTGGGTACTTTGTTGCAACTCATTCTCCTCAAAGCAAGTTGACTTGTTCCTCACTTTTTATTAGACTTCTCGGCAATACAACCAACCATCTCATTAGTTATTCTCTTTGCACTATCTATATAGTCGGTGTACACTTTAGTAGCTTCTTCACTAATGAGAGTTTTTTCAACTAAATTCAAAGAAGATTGAAATAATCAACTCCACTTTAAGGGATATGATTTGTCATCATGTATCACCGCCCCCATACCATCACTTGCTACACCAGATTTTGCTAGCTTAGTCCATCTTTTCATCATGTATTGACTTCAAACTTCTCAAAATCATGCTTCTTATTCAAGTAGGCAATCACATGCCTACATGATATCCCCGAACATTCAAACCTCTTACAACTACATGTATCTATTTACGTGTCTTTGTTAAAACTAATTTCTATCACTCGTTTTTTTCTTGTACTTTATACACACGATAAGTGTCAACTTCATTGATAAATTTGAATTTTAATTAAAGCTCTACCATAACTCATCTTGAAATTTGTAATACATCCCAGGTTTGTAAATGTCAGCTATTTTAAGTAAAACATCATGAGGTAATTTCAATTTAGGCTTTTCGATCATATCTTTGTGATCGGACATCAACTCATCATGACGTTAACGTACCAAACCCCTACCAAATTGAATTATAAAATCCACCAGTGAGTTGTTCTTCAATACATATCTCTTAAAGAATGCATACGAGCTTTTCGTTCGTTTACTACTTGACCTGTTGGCCGAGAAAACACCATTCACATAAGCAGGCACCCACTACGAACAAATTATGTACATGTAATGCAACTATTTATTCTCATTTAATTCAACCCTCTCAATAAAATCTGCCCACTTTGAGTCAAACTCTTCCTCCCCTTTCGATTGCCATATGCAACTTGAGAACTCCTTATAGTAGACATTAAATTTTACAGTTTCAATCTTTTTAGAGAACTTTGTCAAATATGGCAACTACAATATCTATGGAATGTGTTCAAAAGAGTTTCAAAAATTGCTTTTATCATTATTGGATCTTGATTGGTAATAATCATCTTGGGAGCATCACTCGACATAGCTTCCAAAAATTAGTTGAAAAGTCAAATAAAAGAATCAATAGTTTTGTCACTTAAGAATGCACAAGAGAAAATGATTGTCTGGCCAAGATTATTAACTCCCATCAATGGTGCAATTATCAATTCATTGTGGTTGGTGTTATATGTGGTATATAAAACTTATGATCCCTCCTAGATGTTGCATCCTCCCCAAAACAAGGTATGATTCTCCGACGATCATCTACCTCAATTTTGAAAGTGGACGACAGGCTCTTCCCTTTTTTCAACTTTAAATACTCATGTAATATTTTCTTACCATGCCCCTTAATCTCATTGTGTTTGTCTCTTTAAAGGTTATACAAATATTTTTGTGTATACCTAATATTTTCAAATCCTCCAACTTGTACACCGAGAAAGTTGTATTGTTGATGTTGGGGAACATTTACCATGCTAAGTTGGTGAGTCAAACACTTTTGTGCAGCGAAAATTCTGCGATGAGACCTTAAAAATTATGTTTTTCGTGGCGTTGCCAAAGGGTGATTATGGCCCTCAACAAAAATGGTAACCACATATGACCTAGAGTATGACTTCACAATAAGTCTAGTCTTGTAACTCTCTTTCACGAAACCTAGATGCCTAAACGTTTCCAGTGTTGGAGGGGATGGGTTTGTTCGTACCTTAAACTTTTCCACTGTTGAAGGTCTCCGGAGGGGGGGAGTTAGCCGGCGTTGTAACAGGTCGGGAGAGTTTGTCGGCGAGAGGTTGGTCGCTGACAAGAACTAAGCAGGTCGGGGGAGTTTGAAAGGAGATAAGAGAGTAGTTAAAACCCTAGGTATGTCTAAGTGGGTTATGATGGGTTTTTTCGGAGTGTTTAAATAGTGACCCATGTTTAATGAAAAAAACGATCCATTTGTCTTACAACCCAGTTGATCTAATGAGGTATGTTCCTAGATATGTGTAGTTAGGTATGCTAAAAAGACTAACTGTGTCTATGTCTGTGTCTGTGTCTGTGTATGTGTATGTGTATGTGTATGTGTATGTGTATGTGTGTGTGATCTCTTACATACCCTCTGTGCAGACCATTTTTTCAAAAAGGTAAAAAAAATATTTTTTGGCTTATTTTTTTATATGGTTTTTAAGCATTTCATTAGGGCCATAAAAAAATTCAACTCAAAATGAATTGTTTTGCTATTTTAAAAAAATCAATCAAACTTTGTTAGTTTTTAAGTTGTTAATAACTGACAAAGTTTGACCGATTTTTTAAAAATAACAAAAAAACTATTTTGAGCTTAATTTTTTCTTATGGTCCTACCGAAATGTTTAAAAACTATAAAAAAAATAGTTGAAAAATATTTTTTTTACTATTTTATCAAAAATGGTCCGTTTTAGCAACATGCAAACTGGGAGTATACATGAGAACCGCTCTCTCTCTCTCTCTCTCTCTCTCTCTCTCTCTCTCTCTCTCTCTCTTCCCCTATATATATATATATATATATATATATATATATATATATATATATATATATATATTTGAGGTTTTTTTTAAGTTCTTTATGGAAACGCATTCTTTTTTCTCTCTCTATAGGCTCTCTCTAGGGTTTTCCTCCCTATCTCTTTCCTGTCCATCTTTCTCCTTTGTTTCTAATTTCCTCCTATGATCTCTTGTCTTTCATATGACAAGATCGAATCGTATTCGAGCTCCTCCTGCAGGTGATTTCGATAGAGAATTTGTGAGAGATCAGTGGCAAACCTTAAGGAGATCTAATATAGCTAATAAGGATGCTAATGAGAAGGCATCAAAATTCCACCTACCGGTTGTGGCTTGTCATAATTCAGGTATCAAAAATCAAGGCAGTACTATTAGCAGGAACCAAGCTGAAAAGTTATCATTCAACCCAAGGAGGTTCAAATTCTGGATAGCACAATTGGGCCATCTGCAGTTTTGAAGAGAAAGGAAGAGGAAAAGGTTAAATCTACAGTTATATCCAACAGATCTAATGATATATTGGTAAGTAATGAAGAAATACAAACATGGCATTTAAATCTCAATAATATGGAGAATAATAAGGGTCAATCGATTGTTAATAATTTCTCTAAGGGCATTAATGAAGTGATAGCAAAAGGTAAGGAGGTAACAGAGATTAATCAGAAATCATGGGCAAATGTTGTTGACCCTAATCATAAGAAGACTGATGGGAATATCATGTGTGTTATGCCTGTCTAGAAAGATGCTGAGGGTAGGAAATGTGTCAAAATTGAGTCTATGGAGGTGGAAGAAGAGGTGCACAGGTGGAGAAATGATATAGTGGTTTATGTGCTTGGATCTAAAGTTACTTTTGGAGCCATGAAAGGCTACATTAATAAAAGATGGAGTAAATTTGGCAAATCTGAAGTGTTCTTATTACAGAATGGTGTGTTTATAATTACTTTTGAAGACAGTGAAATGCAGCAACAAGTTATAGAAATGGGACCTTGGTCCTTTGACAATAAGCCTCTTATTATAAAACCATGGTCAGTTAATGTTAGTATAGAAAAGGAGGGGATGGATAAAGTCCTAATATGGGTGAGGCTTTCATGCCTAAAACTACACATGTGGTCAGATTTGGTTTTGAGTGAGATTACAAGTGTTATCGGGAAACCCTTGTTTATTGACAAAATGACTGCTAGGAGGGAACGTTTGATCTATGCTAGAATTTGTGTGGAAATTGGAATTAATGATGTTTTGCCTGAGGTTATTCCTATTTACTATAATGAAGAGGCCATGATGGTTCAAAAAGTGGAGTATGAATGGATTCCAGCTAAATGCAACATATGCCAGGTGTTTGGGCATAAGGAGGAAAATTGTATAAAAGCAAAAAAGGCTAAAAAAGTATAGAGGAAAGTGGGAGTCAACAAGGAAATTGAGGAGAATAATGCAAAGGTTAATATTGAAGCTGGTTTAGGAAAGGACAAAGTTGAATCAAGCAAAATGGGGGAAAAGAGTGTTATGGAGAATCAACCAAACCAACCTTTGCAAATAGCAGATATGGGGGGGGGAAAGCTAATATTCAAATGGATAAAAAAGGGCAGTGCAGTAGGAATAAGAAGGGTACAGAGATATCATAAATGGAGTGCTCCTTTAATCCAGAGTTGGAAATGAACACATGAATTGAAATAGAAAACAACTTTAGTATTCTAGAGGAGGAAAACATTGAAGACCTTGTCGAAGATATTTTGAGCAGTGATAAAGGAAGAAATTTGAAGAAAATTATAAATAAAGTTGTGCATAGTGTTAAACATGGAAAAATGGCTAGTAATGGGAGAAAATGAGGGGGTAAGGGGGGGTTGAGAGGGAATAATCGATAAAAGTTTGTACACGAAATATAAGAGGTTATAATGATCATCATAAACAACATGAAGTGAATAAATAAATTAGGGATAATCATATTAATCTTCTTTGTTTAGTTGAAATAAAGGTGAGAAATAAAGGTGTCCTGAAAGTGAAGGAGGGATGCTTTAATCGGTGGGAATTACTGCATAATACTCCTACTAATGGGCCCGGGAGAGCGTGGATTACTTGGGATCCAAATATTTTAGAAGTTGAGGAGATTAGCAAAATCAACCAAGCATTAACAGTGAAAGTGACTATAAAAGACAATCAACAATCATTTATTTTTACTAGAGTCTATGGGTTTAATGAGAGGGAAAATAGATTTAATCTTTGGAGCTATTTGAGGAGTGTCTCTAGCTTGTATAATCATGAAGCTTGGATTATTGGGGGGGGGGGGGGGGGGGGGGGTTAATGCTATTAGAAGTGCTAAGCAGAGAATTGGTCGTATTGGTGTTGATTGGGAGGAAATTAATGATGTTAATAAAAGTATTGAATACATTAAGGTTGATGATTTTACTGTTAAAGGCAGCTGGTTTACCTGGAGTAATGGTAGGGAAGATAATGCCAATATACAGAGTAAAATTTATAGATTCTTATATAATGAGATGTGGACCCAAGTGTTTTTGGATTGTGAAGTTGTGGTTCATTTGCCTGGAGTTTCTGAGCATAATCCTATTGTTCTTAACATTCAAATTAAGAAAGAAAGGATTAATAAACCTTTAAGTTTTTTTATTTTTGGATGAGGAATAGTTCTTTTAGAGATATACTGAATAAGGGCTGGGATCTTGAAATTAAAGGGAGTCCTATGTTTATTGTATCCAGAAGACTGAAATTGTTAAAAGGGGATTTTAGAGAATTAAATAGGAAGTGGTTCTCAAATATCTCTTTTAGAGTTAATGCTAAGAAAGTTGATCTTAATGGAATTCAAAATCAATTGATTATTAATGGAGGGGATAGTACTCTTATCAATAATAGGAGGAAATGTGTGAAGGAATATTTGGAGTTAAAGGAATTGGAGGAGGAGTTCTATAAACAAAAATATAGAATACAATGGCTGGAGTTAGGGGATAAAAACACTGCTTTTTTCCATAAAAAGTCAAGGGGCATACTATAAGAAATAAAATTTTATCTTTTAAAGACATGGATGGTAACACTGTCAGGGGGAAAAGGGTTGTTCACAAGGAAGCCATGAATTTTTTCTCAAGTTTATTGGGTTCTAGTAATTCCAATAATAACATTGATGGTGGTAGGCTTATGAGAATCAGGCAGAGGTGGTTAAATGATCAACAAAGAACCTATTAGTAGAGATGAAGTGAAGTATGCTTTGTTTGATATTGATGCAAAAAAATCCCCTGGTCCGGATGGATATAATGTTGGTTTCTTTCAGAAGAATTAGGATATTGTGGGAGAAAGTATTACTGATGTAATTCTTTATTTTTTCCAGAAAGGGAAGATGTTGAAGGAGTGAAATAGCACTATTATTGCCTTGGTTCCTAAGATTAACTGCCCTAATACTATGAAGGACTTTAGGCCTATATCTTGTTGCAACACTACCTATAAGATTATATCCAAGATTATTATGAGAAGACTTAGAGAGATCATTTCGAGCCTTGTTAATAATAGGCAATCTGCCTTTGTTAAAGGAAGAAATATTATTGACAATGTTCTTTTGATGCAAGAAATAGTTAAGGGTTATCATGTGGATAAAGGGGTCCCTAGATGTGCTTTAAAGATTGATCTTATGAAATCTTATGACTCAATCAGTTGGGATTTTGTTGAAATGATTTTGAGAGTTATGGAATTTCCTTGCTGTATGGTGAATTGGATTATGGAGTGTGTCAGAACTCCTAGTTACTCTTTCAGTGTTAATGGGGGTATAAATGGCATTTTTAAGGGTACCAATGAACTTAGATAGGGGGATCCTCTTTCTCCTTATTTATTTTTACTTGTTATGGAAAGCTTTTCTTGGATTATGGATGATGCAATTCAGAATGAAGGTTTTACATACCACCTTCACTGTAAGCAACTTAACATATCTCACATTGTTGATGATCTTTTTATAATGATTGGGGCTGATGATAGTTCATTTAATGTCATTGATAAAGTTCTAAAGGAGTTTAAAGTTATGTCTGGGTTAGCCCAAGTTATTCTAAGCGTGATATATTCTTTGTTGGGGTGGAAGTCTCAATAAAAAATAGAGTCAGTGATATGCTTGGTTTGTCTCAAGGGAAATTGCCATTTAGATATTTGGGAGTCCTCTTAATTCCCACTAGATTGATGAATTATGATTGCAAAGTGTTGACTGAGAAATTAATGAAAAAGGTCAAGGATTGTGTAACACCCCGTATTTTTGAGGATTTAAATAATTATGTGATTGATAATTATTGTTGGATTAATTAAATTAAAATGTGAGAATTAATTATTAATCCGGATTAAAATTGAATATTTACTAGCGTGACGAGAAGTTAGTAATTAGTAATATTACTGTGAGAATAAGTAATATGGAATGATGATTTTATATAACTTGCCAGGAGTCGGGACACACGTGTGAGACGTGTCAGGATTAATTAAGTGGAATAAAAAGGTAGATTATTTTAAGTAACTCGTATGATCATTTCGAGTGCGCCATTGAGTCCAGAGGGGTCGAGATTAAGAAAACTCTACCAGGTATTTTATTTGGACTCCGGGATATTTTTAGGTCAATCCGGCACCCGGTAGTGGTAGTTTTGTAATTTGGATTTTTGGAGGAATTAAATGGACGAAAATTGGAGAAATAATATATCAGCTAATTGGGGGAAATTAGGGTTAGGTTACACCAAAATAAAGAGAGAGACACAGTGGGTGAGGGATAGCAAATTCCAAAGGAGGAGAAGCTATGTTCACCACCATGCACAACCACCACCACCATCGTGTAGATCGGAACGCGAGGAACGCATCCATACCAACAACACCAACGTATCAAACCTTCGAAATCGAGGCAAGTGTTTATTTCTTGATTTCTTTAGCGATAATTACGGTCATGTTAGTCTACGTTAATAAACCTTTGTTATGAAAGTTAATTTGGGTGAAATTGGAGAACTATATTATAAACGAAGGCTGATTTGATAAGAATTTGAATACCATATCTAGATAGGATGATGCCTACGAAATTAGAGTGATTTCTATGAACCAATCTGGGCTTAACTTAGAAGTTATGCATATTAATTTAAGAACTAGGGTTCTTGACAATAAAATTGGGGATTTCAAATTTTTTGGATTATTGGTGATGATTTAATGATGTTAGATTATGGGAAATCTCATATACATGTTAGAATAATATTTGGTATTGATTGTTGGAAGTTTGGGCTTAATCTTTAGAGGTTTTAGGGTTGAAAAATGGTGAAAAATGAGGTTTCTAAGGTTGAAGACGAAACAGCCCAGGTCGCGAGATGTCGCTCGAAGTCGTTCGAGCGAGATTGGTTGTCGCGCGAAGTCATTTGAACGACACGTGGAAGTCATTCGAGCGAGATCCATTATGGTTCGAGTGAGATTTCTAATTTTCAGAGAATTTCCTATTTTTCCCCTATTTGTGTAAACAGTCAAATTTGAGTGAGGAAAATTAGTGTTCGATGAACCCAAAATAGTGCAAAATTATTGGGAGTTGTTTAGGTGTAATGATTCAAATATTTGGAACGGTGAATTTACCTCGAAGATTGCGAGAGAGAGATAATCATAATTGTAATTGCGTCGAGAGTATTAAGTGATAAATACTTACGATATTAGTTCTAACGATATGGAACTTATAAGAATAAAAATTAGTGGTTGCTTTTGGGACTTCTTATGATTATATATTAAGGATTTTCGGGTGACATATTATCCTTATATATATTACGAGAGAGGGAATATCGTCATTTAAAAATACGTTGATAGTATTTAGTGATGTTAATACTACGTATGGAATATGACATTTGGTTGTGTGTATACCGTTTGATTTGATGGATTGTGTGTATACCTATATTTGATATTATGTGTATGACATACCTAGCTACTTGCTATCGTGGGGGGTTGTGTAGAAACAGTCTTATCCTGAGTGACCTTCGGGGGGATATTTGACTGGTATCTCAGAATATAGGACAGTGAAGACTTATTTGGGAGTTGATAAGTCGCTGACTATGGGAGTGTGGGTATGTGCGTGACCCATAGGTATGTGAACTATGTTCGCCGCCAATACGTGTGATTTGTTTATATGGTTCGTGGGAGATTTCCGAACCGATAGTCCTGGTTTGAGTATGAGATGTACCGGGACATGATAGCAGAGTATGCAATGCACTACAGATATATCCTTGGGGTGTTGTGTTAGTATATATATAATAGTGGTTGATATTTATATCTACTTGTGTTATACTTACAATGTGATATTTGTAGGCTATTAAGATTGGGTTAATACATATATAATAGTGAAAGATATATATGTATGCTTTTGGTATATCCTAAAATGAGATAATATCAGATTATTAAGATAGTGAAATCTTTAGTAACGTAAATAGTAAATACTTGACTTTAGTGTGATAACACTTATTTAAAATGATAAATGTCGAGATCAAATACGGAATACTACTATGAGGGGTAACTAGTAGGATAAGCCATTTCCTAGTTAAGAGTGTGTCAGATGTTTAGGTTGGATTAGATGTACATTAGGCGTGCACACTAGTCGAGAGGTGAGAATCTCATGTGAGAGTTCGAACTAACATGCATATGATACTTGCTTTAATGCAGTTTTAAATACTTGCTAATAAATATTTTTAAAACATCGGGCTCTGACCCGTCTCTTGCATTTCTTCTCTCTTTTGCTATATATATATATATATATATATTTATATATGTATGTATGTATTAGTACAGGTGCCCAGCCACAAGGATACCGGTTCTAGATACTTGGATGGTTTGCCGAGCTGCAGCTGTTGTGGAAGTTGCGGGTCATTGAGATTAGACGCTTCTCTCAATTCATTCAGTTCCTAGTGCAGATATCTCAGTTCGGGCATGTGTCGCTCATTCTCATTAGCGGAGTTGTACTCAGTTTCCTTTGCATTTCTTTTCAGTTGAATTGAGTATTTATTATGGTTTGGTTTGTGACCTTGAACTGGAGGTTTTATCCAGTCTTAATTATTCATTAATTTGATTCATTCAGCATTAAATTCTTGTGTATGGTTGATAATTACATGTTCATAAATTTATTAAATCAATTGGTTTCAAGTTTAATTAAATAATTTTTTGACTCTAGCTTAATTAAATGTTACGTAATTATTGGATTTAAGTTTTCGATAGTGATGCTAAGAATGAACCAACCGAACATTCTGTTATAAATTTTATAAAGGACTGCTCACCCGATATTTAATTGGGCGGGGTATCACAGGTGGATCAGGTTCTAGTGCCCTTTAGGATCTGTACGGCTTATTACGTTTCAGCTTAGCGTTTTTTGATGTAGAGCCCTATTCTAGGATTATTGTATTCCACTGCGTATGCAACTCACGCTCTCCTGTGATTTAGTTTAGTGAAAGTGATTGGACTTTGTACTCCGAACAATATGGGACGACCAGCGAAGGTCATTAGCGGGACTGCAGGAGGAGGAAAACAACTGAAAGTTTGAAGCATTCGGGGAACGGTGATTATGGTAGAAGTCACCAACATTAATATCTAAGTGTGATGGGCCAATGGAGGGAGCTAATCCAAAGGCAATAATGTAAAGTAGAGTGCAGTGACACTCAGAATTTTAAATTTAGAAGAAAAAAAATTTTCTAGCTCAGAGAAACGGCAAAGAGTAAGAATAGTCAATCACATCGAGATATTAGGTGCAGGTTGACCGTTTAATCTTCCACCATTTGATCAGGAAGGGACCGACCGTAAAGGATGAGCTAACTTGGTAAGCGAACTTCGTAACCGAAGTAGGAGTCACGAAAGATAAAAAGGGTCCATAAGTTGAAATGGACTCGTGGATGGAACACCCTAGCGTGAATGGGAGGTGCGACTAAGGCGACTAGTGTCAATGCCGTTAAATTATATGTTTATTAGAATATGTCAATGCCCCAGAAGAAAGGGAGCCAGTAGAGTGGTGATACCTAGCCGAAGGGCAAGGCTGAATTCAGTAGTGTTAGTAGAATATCACCAGAACGTATACCTAGTAGGGGAAACCTATTTAAGTGTTATGATTAAATCTTGACGAAATGATGATGGATTAAGTCAAGGCTAGCGGGTCGACCATGTGTTCCATATGCCCTGTAGAGGGCAAGGAACAATGAAAATAACAAATGGGAGTTAAGACTGCCAGGTTCGAGAAAAGGGCATCCCAACAAGGCCAGGAGGACCAGTGAAAGGGAAATTACCCTGTATATAGAGATAAGGGTTACCAGTATTGAATGTGATCACTTGAGAAGTGAAATTTATAGTATCGGGAATAATAAATCGTGCCTGTAAGGCATACCAGTTGGAAAAGTAAAATATCCATTGTAAGAACCGGGTCAAGAGAATTGGACCCAGGAACTAATAACCCAAGAGTAGTAGGTCTAGACAGGACCAGCGTAGTCCGAAATAACTGTAGCATACCATATTTTGGGGTCGACGGGGCCTAGGAAATCAAGGGAAGGCCAGTAAGGTCATATTTGAGGCTTAGAGATATGGGGCCAATGTATCGATGTTGGGCGGGTGAGCCACAAAACAGAATAATTTACCCACCAAAAAAGGAAGGGAAAATCTAATGAATGGAATCTGAAAGGGATAACGATTATAAATAATTATGGGTCGCAAAACTTGCGTACGGGGACCCTACAATCAGGATAGACTGATGGAGTTTTGTTTTATCCTTGTGAATAAATGATGAGTTCAAGTGACGTGGGTGTGTCACAACATATGTGAATAGTTAAAACTAAGGATTTAAGTGTGCATTCGGTTTAGTGGGTACGCTGGCGACAACAGCCTTATTGTGTAAATGACTTCCATTTGGTAGCGAGACTTTTGTACCATCTGCGGGGAGGAGCAAGTCTAGTTACTAAGAGAGATTGGTATATGGTATTATGTAACGATTCGTGCTCCTTTGAGCGTTATGATAGTAGAGCATATTATTATTATATTGTACGGTTACTGGTTATCGAGGGTTTGAACGGTAGTAAATTGTGTGATAAGACTATCTTACTAAAAAATTTAAATTTTAAATATATGGTTTTAGCGAGGCATCACTCGAAAGACGGATGAGCCTGCATATGTGTTGTATTGTATTATAGAATTCAGCGATTATGTTGTCTTACTATGTTGATCCCGGTGAGCATGGATTTTCTACTGATGTGATTCAGGGTATATTGACTTATTATAGAGAGGAGAGATATAGCTCCTTAATTATATAGCGCTAATAACTTGTGATCGGGAGAGCGCCGCATTGTATGCCGTCTTTAGTGACATGAAAGTAGACGAGTAGACTTTTATATTCGTAGATGGGAATTCAGGGATATATGTTATTGAGTAAGGACTTAACAGATCTTGATGACCAGCAGTGTTAGGTAGTAGTGTATCGGGGGGTTCCTTGTTTGGATTTCGCTTTGCGAGACATCCCACGCATGAAACTTAGCGAACGTTGAAAGTTGGGAGAAGTTTGCCTTTAGTACATGGATTTAGTATCGTAATGATTACCCGTATACGTAGTTATAACTGCGAGATAATGGTTATATTACAGATTAAGGCCGATGGAGCCGTATAAGAACAATATGTGATAATGTTACCAATCGTTGACACCACGAGCAGACTGGTGGGACAACCTAAGATATTATTAGGTGGAAAAGGTAGAGTGGCTGAGTAGGACCTTACCATATAGTCATGCCAAGTATGTGGGGCATAATTTGATATTTATATAAAACTTTCAGTACGGTGGTGCTGCGATGCACAAAGAATGGGTGTATGGGCGCCCTAGATATTTGGGTAATAAATTTGTCTTCCTTAAGTGAAAGATTGTGATACAATGTGCATTTTTGGAAGTAACGGAATGTAGACGTTTTGACTTTAGGACTTAGTTGTTTGATGGTTTAGGTCAGTTAGGATCGTTGATTCCCAAATTTGCCACAAGGATAGTATCGAAAGAATTCGATAAAGTTTTACTCGGGAAAAGTTGAAACTTACTTAATAGGACATGGAGAGGACATGTTTCACGAGAATCTGAAGCTTAAAGAGATGGGGAAGGACTTGCGATATGCAGTGATGACACTATCGCCTGAGCCATAGATGTGGATGTGGTTGTAAGATAGGTAAAATGTGTAATGATATAAAGCTGTAATAGTGATGGCATAAGCAAAACAAGACATTGTTGAGCTCCAATTGGAAATGGACCATCAGGAAGTAATAGATCTCCCTCAGCATTAGGAATTCCTTAGTAGTAATGAAAGAGTGAATCCCTGGACCATTTCAGAGTTAATTACTTCGCAATGGGATCACGAACCTATATGGGTGAAAGTGGGTCGTGTAATTAAAATAGCTCACGTTATGCCAAGTTAGGACAAATCATAACGTGCAACATTAAACCCAACTATTATTCCTGGGATAATAAGGTTATATGGGGTACAAATAAAGTTTTTGTCCGAAAGAGTCAAGAGATTCATGACTCGATTATTGGGAAGTGTTTTCGGGAGGCTATGAATATCGAGATGCGAACGTATCCGGCCTAACGCACTCGCAGGTGGACGGGAAGACTGAGAGTCTTAGTCTCACATTGCGAGGTATGTTGTATTTCCAATGATGGGAAGGTTTAGTGCAATATCTTCCACTGGTGGGGTTAGTGTAAGACGACTCCCCTCAGATTTTTATCGACAGTATTCCATTCGAGGCGTTATATATATATATATATGTCATCCTTGTGCTTATTGGATAGAGGGGAGGAAAATAACCTACTGGGTCCAGAGGAATTTTAGGGCCCGTTAACCAGGATAGAATTGATTGGGAATTGCATTATTACATGTGGGAATGAGGAAATTGGTACCGAGTGATGTGGGATATTTTCCTATTATTGTTAAGTTTGAGCCGGTAGCATACGAGCTTGGGTTCCATAGTCCCTTGTGGGGGCAATATGGCGAAAATGTGTTAACATTTATAGTATATATTGTGTGTAAAGTATATACCGTACAAGCAAGAATAAACTACTAATGAAACATAGTAGTAAGACAAATTCGTATATATCTAAATGCCGATTAATCTGCTAGTGCGAGTAGTAGGAGGTTAGATAGTAATTATCTAAAATGTAAGTAGTGAAACTTAAATGGTAAGGCTTGAAGAGTAAATTATAACATCAGTGAGGTGTTCAATATTAAGGGTACTTGGTAGGGATGTTCGCGGTCCGGTCCGGTTCGGTTTTAAGGGTTTTTTTGGACCGGACCGACTTGGTCGGTCCTCTAAAAAAATGGACCGAGACCAGACCGATAATGTCGGTTAACCGACCCTAGTCGGTTCGGTTTTTTATAGGGTCGGTCCGGTCTAACCCGTCGGTCCTCACATTAATGAATTACATCATTTATAATAGTACAAATATAACCGAGTCTATTTTTTTCAAACATTAAAAATTAAAAAATATCAAAATTTGCGATTAAAACAAACCTACTATTGGATTAAACTATAATTTAAACTAATCAAATATTGAAATATATATTTTTACTATTTATTTATCTTATATATATACATATATATGTAAAAATATATTATTTTATATACAGTCGGTCCGGGTCGGTCCTAACAGGGTTTTTGAAACTGTAAACCGTGGACCGGACCGATTAAGAAAAAAGATCGAAAAAAAAGGGTCGGTTCGGTTCGGTCCGTCGGTCCAGTCGGTTTTTTGAACACCCCTATTACTTGGTGATGTACTATATGGGCGGTACTGCGTAGATTACATGAGATGTGAGGTAAATACCCGAAGTTGTCCTTACCAGAAATGCCTTATTTTTCGAATTTCGGGACGAAATTTCGTTATTAGGGGGGAAGTATGTAACACCCCATATTTTTTAGTATTTAAATAATTATGTGATTGATAATTATTGTTGGATCCCGTATTTTTGAGGATTTAAATAATTATATGATTGATAATTATTGTTGGATTAATTAAATTAAAATGTGAGAATTAATTATTAATCTGGATTAAAATTGAATATTTACTAGCTTGACGAGAAGTTAGTAATTAGTAATATTACTGTGAGAATAAGTAATATGGAATGACGATTTTATATAACTTGCCAGGAGAGAGAAATACGACAGTTTGGTATATTAAGTCGGGACACGCGTGTGAATCATGTCAGGACTAATTAAATGAAATAAAAAGGTAGATTATTTTAAGTAACTCGTATGATCATTTCGAGTGCGTCGTTGAGTCCGGAGGGGTCGAGATAGTCAGAAAACTCTACCCGACTATTTTATTTGGACTCCGGGATATTTTTAGGCCAAGCCGGCACCCGGTAAGGGTAGTTTTGTAATTTGGATTTTTGGAGAAATTAAATGGACAAAAATTGGAGAAATAATATATCAGCTAATTGGGGACAATTAGGGTTAGGTTACACCAAAATCAAGAGAGAGCCACAGTGGGTGAGGGACAGCAAACTCCAAAGGAGGAGAAGCTATGTTCACCACCTTGCACAACCACCACCACCATCGTGTAGATCAGAACGCGAGGAACGCATCCATACCAACACCACCAATGGATCAGACCTTCGAAATCGAGGCAAGTGTTTATTTCTTGCTTTCTTTAGCGATAATTATGGTCATGTTAGTCTAGGTTAATAAACATTTGTTATGAAAGCTAATTTGGGTGAAATTGGAGAACTATATCATAAACTAGGGCTGATTTGATAAGAATTTGAATACCATGTGTAGATAGGATGATGCCTACGAAATTAGAGTGATTTCTATGAACCAATCTGGGCTTAATTTAGAAGTTATGCATATTAATTTAAGAACTAGGGTTCTTGGCAATAAAATTGGGGATTTCGAATTTTATGGATTATTGGTGACGATTTAATGATGTTAGATTATGGGAAATCTCATATACATGTTAGAATAATATTTGGTATTAATTGTTGGAAGTTTGGGCTTAATCTTTAGAGGTTTTAGGGTTGAAAAATGGTGAAAACGAGGTTGTCTAAGGTTGAAGACGAAACAGCCCAGGTCGCGAGATGTCGCTCGAAGTCGTTCGAGCAAGATTGGTTGTCGCGCGAAGTCGTTTTAACGACACGTGGAAGTAGTTCGAGCGAGGTCCATTATGGTTTGAGCGAGATTTCTAATTTTCAGAGAATTTCCTATTTTGCCCCTTTTTGTGTAAACAGTCAATTTGAGTGAGAAAAATTAGTGTTCGATGAACCCAAAATAGTGTAGAATTATTGGGAGTTGTTTAGGTGTAATGATTCAAATATTTGGAACGGTGAATTTACCTCGAAGATTGCGATAGAGAGATAATCGTAATTGTAATTGCATCGAGAGTATTAAGTGAGAAATACTTACGATATTAGTTCTAACGATATGGAACTTATAAGAATAAAAATTAGTGGTTGCTTTTGGGACTTCTTATGATTATGTATTAAGGATTTTCGAGTTACATATTATCCTTATATATATTACGAGAGAGGGAATATCGTGATTTAAAAATGCGTTGATAGTATTTAGTGATGGTAATACTACGTATGGAATATGACATTTGGTTGTGCGTATACCGTTTGATTTGATGGGTTGTGTGTATACCAATATTTGATATTATGTGTATGACATACCTAGCTGCTTGCTATCGAGGGGGGTTGTGTAGAAACAGTCTTATCCTGAGTGACCTTCAGGGGGATATTTGACTTGTATCTCAGAACATAGGACTGTGAAGACTTATTTGTGAGTTGATAAGTCGCTGACTATGGGAGCGTAAGTATGTGCGTGACCCATAGGTATGTGAACTATGTTCGCCGCCAATACGTGTGATTTGTTTATATGGTTCGTGGGAGATTTTCGAACCGATAGTACTTGTTTGAGTACGAGATGTACCGGGACATGATAGCAGAGTATGCAATGCAGTACAGGTATATCCTTAAGGTGCTATGTTAGTATATATATAATAGTCGTGGATATTTATATATACTTGTGTTATACTTACAATGTGATATTTGTAGGATATTAAGATTGGGTTAATACATATATAATAGTGAAAGATATATATATATATGTATGCTATTGGTATATCCTAAAATGAGATAATATCAGATTATTAAGATAGTGAAATCTTCAGTAACGTAAATAGTAAATACTTGACTTTAGTGTGATAACACTTATTTAAAATGATAAATGTCGAGATCAAATACGGGATACTACTACGAGGGGCAACTAGTAGGATAAGCCTTTTTCTAGTTAAGAGTGTGCCAGATGGCTAGGTTAGATTAGATGTACGTTAGGCGTGCACACTAGTCGAAAGGTGAGAATCTCATGTGAGATTTCGAACTAACATGCATATGATACTTGCTTTAATGCAGTTTTAAATACTTGCTAATAAATCTTTTTAAAACATCTAGCTCTGACCCGTCTCTTGCATTTCTTATCTCTTTTGCTATATATATATATATATATATATATATATATATGTATTAGTACAGGTTCCCAGTCACAGGGATACCGGTTCTAGATACTTGGATGGTTTGTCGAGCTGCAGCTGTTGTGGAAGTTGCGGGTCATTAAAATTAGACGCTTCTCTCAGTTCATTCAGTTCCTAGTGCAGATATCTCAGTTCGGGCATGTGTCGCCCATTCTCATTAGCGGAGTTGTACTCAGTTTCCTTTGCAGTTCTTTTCAGTTGAATTGAGTATTTATTATGGTTTGGTTTGTGACCTTGAACTGGAGGTTTTATCCAGTCTTAATTATTCAGTAATTTGAAGCAGTCATCATTAAATTCTTGTGTATGGTTGATAATTACATGTTCATAAATTTATTAAATCAATTAGTTTCAAGTTTAATTGGATAATGTTTTGACACTAGCTTAATTAAATGTTAGGTAATTATTGGATTTAAGTTTTCGACAGTGATGCTAAGAATAAACCAATCGGCATTATTTTATAAAGGACTGATCACCCGATATTTAATTGGGCGGGGTGTCACAGATTGGACTAACATTAGTCTTTCTTATGCTGGTAGAATTCAACTTGTTATTTCTATCCTTAAAAGTATTCAGATTTACTCGATTAGCATGTTTATCTTACCTAAGGGAATTATTAAGGAAATTGATCAAATTCTGAGTAGATTCATATGGTCTGGGGTTGATTTAAAGAAGAACAGTGCTAAAGTCTCATGGAGTGATGTTTGTATGCCTATTGAAGAAGGAGGTCTTGGTATTAAAAACCTTATGGAATGGAATAAATTTTGTATGTTTAGATACCTTTGGGATCTTGCAAGGAAAAAGACAGCCTGTGGGTTAAATGGATTCATTCAATTGTTATTAAGAATTGTTCTATTTGGACAGTTAGCCTTAAAGCTAATTGTTCATGGACATGGAGGAAGCTGTGGAAGATTAGGAATGAGGCTAAGAAACTTATCAAATATCATATAGGGAATGGGAAAGACACCCTATTTTGGATTGATGACTGGCATGAAAAGGGGCCACTTATTGAACACTATGGCAGGAGAATAGTCTTATGATGCAGATACAATGAAAATGTTAAGGTGGTTGATTTTATATCTAATGGTGAGTGGAATTTGCCTAGACATGTTTCTAATGACCTTATTGAAATTCAAGGTACTAATATCAGACCTAATGTGGAGAGGAAAGATTGGATTTCTTGGATTCCGCTAAAGATGGTAATTATAATTGTAAGGATACCTATAATGTTCTTAGACGCGAGAGGCAGAAGGTTTCATGGGTTAATGCTGTTTGGTTCCCTAAAAGAGTGCCTAGATTTACTTTTTTGTTTGGCTATAATGTCGGGATAAGCTTAGAACCAAAGATAAATTAAAGGATTACGGGATCATAGACTATGATGGGTGTGTTTTGTGTAATGAGTGAGGAAAAGGAAAATAGGGATCATTTGTTCTTTAATTGTGATTATTCTAAATACATATGGAGGAAATGCTTAATGTACAATGGGACTAATAGAGATGGTAAAAGGTTTACTGAGGAAATTGATGTTATCTCTAACAAAAGCAAGGAGTTTGGAAACATTATAGGAAAATTGACTCTATCCACTACAATTTACCATATTTGGAGAGAAAGGAATAGCAGAATTTTTGAAAATGTCGGTTGTAATGCAGAGCAAGTTTTCAAGAAAGTTGAGAGAAATATTCAAAACACTACATGCAAGTGGAGAAATGTCAAGCGTAGTCAAAAAATTTGGAAAATCAGTCAAGCTTAGGGTATTAGCAAAGATATTTATAATTAAGAACTAGTTTACCATGGTTAGATATGTGGATCAATAACAAAAGTTCTAGTGTTGTCTGACCTGAGCTTCATGGTGCCTTGGTGGGTCTCCTTGTTTTTTCAGCATGCATGGCGATTTTACAGTGTGGAGGGCCTTGTCCTCTCATGGTTTGTGGCTTCACTCCCTTGATTGTTCTCCTGTGTTGTTTCGCAGCAGTGTTGATCTCCAGCTTATTTGTTTATGTGTGGTTTGAGTGTTGGTATGGCAAATTGTCCCTTGCCTCCATTTGGTTTGATTGATGTCTATTTGGGGAGTTTCTTGTTGGTGTTTTTTATCGAGATACATCTTGAAGGCCATGGTTAGATTGGTTGGTAGCTTGAGGGATTTTCTTCCATGGTGTTGAAGGTCTTGTTGACTGATTTGGGTGAGAGTTAAAGGTTGCAGAGATGGGTGTCTAATCAGTTCAATGGTTGCTTCCTCTATCCCTATGCATGTAATCTTAGTTGTTTTGGGTGGTGGTGGTGTATACACGTGTTTGTGCATGGTTGTGTTGTTTTTAGGCCTTACACGTGGTAAAGTGTTTGTGTTGATAGATGTCTGGTTTGATGTTTCATTTTAATTGTTTGGGACTACTATTGTAAAGTCTTGGTTTGTGGTTTGGGTCTGGTCCCTTTTTGGTTTTGGTTTTGGTTTTGATTTTGGTTTTGAGTTGGTCCCTTTTTGCTTTTGGTTTTGAGTTGTTGAGTTAGCTGTTGCTAAGTCTTGTTGTGTGTCATTGAGTTTTAGTGTTTGGGCTTCATTGTATTAGTTTGGGGCTTACATTTCACGAAAAAAAAAAAAATATATATATATATATATATACACATATATATTCCTAAATTTTGAATTTTATCACCTCGTGTCTTGTCACACGTCCGTGCCAATAAGTATTATTCTACATTTGTTTCCAAAAGCATGTGTTTAGGTGGAATTTTACTAAATTCTTGAATCCATGCTTGTGTCATAGTGTTTGTGTAAATATCATGTATGCGGGTCATTGAAATTTTATATGAAATTGTGTGATCTGTGCATAAAACTATGTGCAATGTGTGAGTTTGTGTGTTCGCACTACGAGAAGCAGTGTGTGACTCTATGCGCAATGTGTTTAAACTGCACGCGCTGTGCATGTGTGAATTTTTCTGGGTAAAATCAATTGCATAAAAATACGATTTTGTAATTATATATTTTTACAATGGGATTCAATTGGAACTCTTAGAATTGGAATTCCATGACAATTCCAAACTCCAATTTTCTAATCAAAAAATGAAATTGGAATTCAAGGCCACAATTCTAAATCCAAAGCTTGGAATTGGGACTGCCCAACACACCCTAAATGTTGATTTAAAGATTAAAATATTAATAAATCTTGCAATTCATTCATGAATGAGGCAAAACCATCTTGTAAACATTTGGCAACTCGTTTTACACAAAATTAAGAAGAGTGCACAGCAAAAGTGGTTTCGCGAGGGAAATGAATGAACAACAATTACTATATGTCCAGGGTATTCGGTTAAACCATGTTCAACCACAACGTTTTCTGCTTTCTTCACAAAATACATATATTTTGTGCATACCAGTACCAGATTTTGCACTACCAACCACCCCTAAGTGCAAGGACGAGAAAATCCCCTCAAAATTATAATCTTTAGCTGTTTTGTCATCTCCCAGCTGCTTCCCAGCATAGATAAGCCTGCAAAACAGTTTTAATAAACACAGCAAAGCATTATAATATTTATTCATATAACAACAATTTTATTCATATAATAAGCACAGCAAAGCATACATAGGCAAATACAATCCATTGTTTTTGTGTTCATCTTTATTAACCTAATAATATACAGGATCATAAAGTATACTTTCTGAAATATATCATGATTTCTAATTGCTGAAAGGAACAATCCATATCCATGAATCTTGCCATGTGCACTAATTTATACTCCATCCCAAGTTGGGATTTCATGCCATTTTTCATAGATTAAAGATATATTCAATCAACGATCACGATTAACTCTAATTCACCACCGTGGAACTTGGTTCGTTGATTATGTCTAAAAAAGAAAAAGTGAACTCTTAATTTAGGACAGCCCATAAAAGAATAGTCGACTCTTAATTTGGGACGAAGGGAGAATGAATTTTGGGCTCAACAACTTTTTGGGTGTGGTTGTAAATGGGTTGGCAAGCAAGTTGGTCGGGTTTTCGTGGGTTTGCAAACCCACGAGATAAAATACAGTAGTTGAAAACGTGCTTGTGAAATGGCAGAAACCTATTTTCATACTTCAAATCTGGGTCACTTTGACCAATATTTTGGAAGTTTGGTCTACTACCGCCCCCATGGTTTTTCAATTGTTATATATTGAGAAGTAATTTAATCTAATGTAGACATTCTTAAACTTCGAATTAATTAACAAAAATGTGACGAGCCTAAATAATGAAAACAATTGTTTAGCAGAATTTAAAAATTCCACTAATTTGGAAGACAAAATTACATAATTAAGCAAATAAAAAATACATCGACTACTATATATTAATCATCATGCAACTCGGGTTTTCTCTGATCGGAACCACTGCGTCGTTTAGCCATCGTTGCATTCTCGACTTCTAGTTTTCCAACCATCCCTCTGATAGTTTTCTGTCCCTTCTCCCGGGAGGCATCCAAATGAGGTGCATGTTGACTATGTCCTTGCCCTAATTGTCCTGTTGTGATTGCCGAATTTTATTGTTTCGTGAATTTATTTGTTGCTCAAACAACTCCCCATTATTTATAGTCAATCAAATTTATGCTCAGTCTGCATCAATTCAAGCTGTAAGCCAATGCAGACGACTATCACATGCATCAATAGGAGGGGTCAACAACTGATTTTCTCTTCTCATTTTCAACATTCCTCTTGATTAGGCGGACAATCCTCGACTAGGAAAAAGCAAGGTCAGTGTTAGCCCCTAAATACACGTTAGCCAACGAACTAACAGGATTGTCATTATCAAAAGCACCACTGCAGAGAAGAGGCTGGCCTCAGACGGGGCAGAACTGTTGGATGTTGAATCACCCCTCGCTTTCTACAGCTTGCAAGGCGCAAGCATATATCTGCAGACCACTTCAGGTTCTTTTTGAAAAGCTTAGCGGAGTTCTCCCTTGGAAGTATTCCTCCACCTCAAATTAGTATGCCTCCTTAGCAAACCACACCACATCTTGAAGGCCTCAACTGCTTCCCAGATTTCTGTATATCTAGAAACGTAGATGTCGGTAAATTTATGTACGACCTTCACTATGATATCAATCGCCTGGGTAAAGAAACAAAGATCCCAGGAGCTGCCGATATATTCTCCATGTTAAAAGCCACAACTTTATCCTAAACCGCCAGCTCTTTCTGCTTCATGCCTATGGAGTCCTCAAAAGTCGAACATCTCCAACCGACACCGGAAAAACCGCTCGTCTCTGAGGTGAAATTCTTCTTGCAGCTAGTATTCTATGATGCTTGTGATTCAAAATTCATTTAATTGATATTCATAATTTGAAAGAAGGAATATTGAGTAGCAATAGAATCATGTTGACTTTGAGAGCGCGGTGAGGATTGGTTATTGAACTTTGAGTATATATAAATACAAAATTATAGTCGTTCGGCGTCAAGAGGAGACACGATGATGTATATTGATGACACCGTGGCCCCAGGGCCGGCTCTGAAATTTTAAGGGCCCTAGGCGAACAATCAATTTGGGGCCCTTCACATTAAAATAAATAAATAAATAAAATGTGTTCTTCACGCATTTTTCGATGCAAAACTATCAATTAAATCATCAAATTTAATTATTGTTAAAGAATCTTCTTCAATTGATAACATGACTAATCCATTTAATCTTTCTTGTAACATGGTAGAACGAAGGTAAAATTTTATTAATTTTAATTTTGAAAAACTTATCTCGGCCGAGGCAACCGTAACGGGTATTGTCAAAATTATTCTATTGGCAATCCAAGCGTTTGGAAAAATACAATCTATTCTTTTAATATATTCTAACACCTCAATTGATTATCTAATTGTTCATTATCTAATTTTTCTAAATATCTAGTGGTAAAGCTTCTACACGTTCATTTTCTAATTGTTCATTATCTAATTCTTCTAAATTTTGATGTTCAACAACATTTTCATTATCTAAATCTTCTATATTTTGATATTCAATATCTATTTTTTTTTGTTTATTAAAATATTTATTTAGTAAACCCGCTAGTTTTGATGTTTCCTCTTCAATTTGTTTTTGTCTTTTTCTGTGACCGGAAGGATATTTTCTAATAGACATATTCACATAACAACAAGTGTAATTTGCAAAAACAAAAATTAATCACACAATCACAAGATTTTCAATAATATTGACAAACAATATTAAAGAAAAATGCTAAAGAGAAACAATAGAACCTGATTTGTAACCAATTTGAGAGTAATCTCAAATTTTAATTTGTAAATGCCCAAATAACAAATTGGAATCTACAAAAAAAAAAAAAAAAAAAACAAATATTAGTAGTAAAACAAACAAATTTATATAGTGGGATATAACAAAGTAAATGAATAATATATACTTACACAAACAAGATCCAATCAATCTTCAATCAAGCCCTAACTTTTTGGAGGGACTTTTTTAAGTGATAACTCTAATTTTTTTCATAATTAATTTTTTGGGGGGGGCCTTTTTTTTACAACTAATATTTTTTTAAAACCCAATTTTTTTTTTTTGATACCTAAACTTTTATTTAATATACCTATTTTTTTTTTCCGGAAAGGGCCCTAATTAATCGGGGGCCCTAGGAGGCGGTCTAACCCGCCTATACCTAGAGCCGGCCCTGTGTAGCGCGTGGTTGTGCTCCCGGGAGAAGACTATATTTTTTCTATTTTTAGTGTTTAATTAGTTTCCAAATATGTTTGGGGCTAATTAGTCAATTTTAGTTATTAGTTGCCATTTTTAGTTTTTTTGGATCTTAGCTTGGTTAGTGAGCTAATCTCTCCTATAAATAGGCCCTTGGCCTTCATTTGTAATGAGACTTGAATATTGAAAAAAAAGAATATGGAGAGAGAGAACTAGACTCTTTTTCTTAGTTTAGTTTTATTTGATGTATTTAGTTGGTGTATTGTAGTTAGTATTTGGTGTGTAGTGTAATAGTAACGCTTTCGCATTCTTAATTCACATCAATTGGTATCAGAGCTACGTTAGTTCTTGGTGTTGAGCTGCGTTTGTTCGTGGTGCGTGAAATGGGTATCGAGTTGAGATTCCAATTCGGGCAACCCTTCAATTAGGTGGATTGATAAATGTCCAAATGGGAATCGGGTAAATGGAAACCCTAAATTTCATCACCGCTAAAAGGGGGGATACCAACTCTTTTACCCTCCTCCACCATCACCTTCCTCCACCTCCATCTCGTACCGCTACACAACCACCACCATCGGAGCCCCAAAACCATCATCTCTCCCCCCACTCAAAACTCTCGCAGCACCCCCTACTGCCCCACCCAAAGAACCCGAACCCTAGTTATCCAAACACCATCCCACTGCCCTAAAACCACTACCAAACAATCCCCCCCCCCCCACCACCACCACCCCTCCAACCTCTCCGGCCCAAAAACAGCCCTACCCGCAACCGGATCTGCCCCAGAAAGGGCAGAAACCCCTGTCGTGGCCGCCGACTGCCGAATAGGGCAGGCAGCCTCTCCGCCTGAACCTTCCCCATCCCTGTTTAACCCCACCAACCAAACCTTCTGTCCCTAACCATCCCTGCCACTTTAAACCCACCCCACTGCCCTCCTCCACCTCTTTAAACCCCACCGACAAGCTCTAACCCTAAACCCTTCTCCAGTTTACCCCTAATCCACCCCACCCTTATTTTTACTCTATTTTCCCCTTTTCCCCACTCATTAATGCCCAACTACAATCAAACTCAACAAAAAAATGAGCTTCCCTACTCCGATCCGATCCCTCACCCTTTATTTGACCTCAAATCCGGTCGAAATTGGTCTAGTGGCCTATTTGTGACACAGCTCTAGACTTCCATGAAAAATGCATCCCACTTGGGATCCATTTTCGACTATTTGCCATTTTGGGTTCAACTTTTCAGAATGTCGTCGTACTCAGTCCGCTTGTTTCGCCATCGTACTCGCAAAGGTGCGGTGGCCGGAGTTACCGTCCGGTGTCCACCACACCAAGTAGCAACCATGTACTTGTGGTGTCGAGAAGGCGGATATGGTCGTCAGTTTTTGGTTGCTCGAATTTCGTAGAGGGATATCGTCGGGATTTGGGTTTATTAGACCCATTATTGATGAGGTTCATACACATAGGACTAATTCTAGTTTCCAAAGCTTTTCTTGGTTCATATCATATGGCATTGATAAGTCACCCTACACGCTCGAAGACGAGCTTTTTCAAAGACGGGGAGAATGATGTATATTGGTGACACGTGGCGTGTGGTTGTGCTCCCGGAAGAAGACTATCTTTTTTTTTAGTTTAGGGTATTATTGTCATTTTCTTTTATTTTTAGTGTTTATTAGTTTCCAAATATGTTTGAGGCTAATTAGTCAATTTTAGTTATTAGTTGCTCTTTCTAGTCTTCTTGGATCTTAGCTTGGTTAGCAAGCTAATCTCTCCTATAAATTAGACAGTGGCCTTAATTTGTAATGAGACTTGAATATTGAAAAAAAAGAATATATAGAGAGAGAGAGAGACTCTTTTTCTTAGTTTAGTTTTATTTGGTGTATTTAGTTGGTGTATTATAGTTAGTATTTGGTATGTAGTGTAATAGTAACGCTTCCGCATTCTTGATTCACATCACACGAGCATACCGTCCAGAATAGGATAGTCGCTAACCTCCAACTCTTTCTGATTCGTGCCGACGGAGTCCTCAAAAGTCTCCAACCAACATTGGAAAAGCATTGCGTCTTACTCTGATGGAATGTTTTTAATTGCGGTAGCGCAAGGTGTCGCATTTTGGCTACGGATTTGTGTCACGCAAATTGCATCACAAAATTTCAGTTTTTAATTAGAAAGCCATATAAAATAATATTTTAAAACTGAAATTTGGAGAATAATTAACATTTTAAACTGAAAATTATAAAATAACTAGATTTAACTGAAATTTATAAAACAATTAACAATCTATGCTGAAATTTTGTAAATAACATTACTGCTCTCTGCAGCAAAAAACCAAGTATAACCATAGTTACCGGAATCACTCCACCCCTTAAATACAGTGATCCGGGATCGTACGAGCGGGTTCACAATCCAGATCTCTAAATGATGCGTTACCCATTTTAACATTGATTGTTTTAGCTATTAATGATAATAGTGAACATCTGACTTCAATAATAGAATAAACGGGAAGAAAAATGACTTCTCAACGAATATAATAAAAGAATGGATCATACATCGTAGTAATATATTATAAAATGTAGATACTTTACACTATATACATTCTTTTAGTGAAATGTTGTGCTTTTAGAAGTAAAATCATGTCTAGTGAGACTATTAAGCCTACCGCCATCATATCGCTTACCAACTAAAGCGACATACCACAAATTCGTACCCGTACAAGAGCGACCCATGTTCCAGCTAGCATTGTAATGTGAATCAAAAAGGGCGTGTTCGTCATCTTCTATATTTTATCCTATCATTTCTCCTTCTGTTGTCTTTTAAGTAATCAGTAGTTGAGGAAGGGCTAAAATAGGTAACATGTAATAGAGAATGTTCTAGTCCATGTCATGTCATTAGGGACATCACCCCATGACATCACACGTGACCTAAGTATTCCTTAGTTCGCAAGTTATGGGCCTTTTCTAGATCCTTCTTTTAACCCTATAAATATTGTACTCCCCATTTAGGGTAAGGCGTTCAATTAATAGATAGTTGGAGAGTTGTCTCTTATGTTTGAGTATTTTCTCCGAGTTTCGTTGATACCATTTACATCAATTGGTACCAGAGTTTAGTCGCTCCACCCATTGTTGTGTAGATAAAAATCGTAAACAAAGCATCAATGATGCCAAAGAAAAATACCCAAACCGGGATTGAGCGTCACAATGCACGACTTTGAGGAATCCAAGGACTCTTGGACAAGCTTGCAAGTCTAACGATAGTTGTATTTACCACCCAGCAACCTGCCCCAGCCGCCGAAACCAACCCCTCCGCCTCCATAGTGGTCGTCAAAGTATCTAACATCGGATCGCCCCCTGTCGCAATCGTCGGGATCTTCTGCCGACCACGCAACGACTCCCCGACACCGAAATTGCAAAGGTTTGGTCGCAGACTACACACGATCCTCCACAAAAGGAAAGAGATGTCAACTGGCGTCATCGCGAGGAGAAACGACCGGTCCAACAAGGAGATCAAGCCCTAGCTATTCACGAGGGAGTCATTGACCAAAAATCTGACACCCTCGACCCCACACCACTACACCGATTGTTGTAAACCCCATCACTACCCCGACACTGCCTAACCTTCCTGGAACCCAACCCGACCCCAGGCGCCCCTACCCAAGCAATCTATCAAGGCCAGAACCTTCCAAACCATCCCATCCGACCACTACACTGCCCGAAACCACTCCAAAACTAGTCACAGACCTCGAACGTACACCTGCTTGTCGGCAAGCCCCAATCAAGCTTCTAAAATTTTCGTTGGATGTACAATTTGCTACAACAGTGCCTATTGACCCGTTATATGTGGACAGAGATTACAAGAAAAAAGTTCACGAATGGCTCCATCAACCACTCAACCACCCCTCATTCGGTTTGAACAGTTCATCAGTGGTGAAGAAATGCCCTCGACACACATGTACATATCCGAAGATGGTTGGCAACCAATGTTCAATGAGTGGCATTCGAATTCATCTCCATTTGAGTCACTTAATCCAAAGGTAACCCCATTCGTCCCCATTGAGCTACGCAATTGCTTTATTTGACATGAAAAAGGCCACCAAATGGATTAGTGCCCATTGAAGCATAAGGATGAGCCCTATTATCCACCGATTTGAGAGGGGCAGCAGCGTCTTGATCCTCCATCCCCTATACCCTCCATTAGCATGTGGGTGTGGCCCCCAATTGATGTTGAGTAGGAAAACCCTATGGAACACCCACCGGGGGTGACCATTTATCATATGTGCTTCGGCTTCTTGCCATGAGCCTTCACGGAGATATTCGAGTTGATGTATCAATTTTTAATGGCCACTTCAACCCCGACGATTTCATATATTGGCTTAATTCAATGAAAAAAGGTGTTTAAATACAAGCAACTCTTCGTCTGCAAATGTGTCCAACTTGCCATCACCAAGCTACAAGGCTTTGCGAAAGTATGGTGGAACGACACAATTCAAAGACGTTTGCTGGCAAAATAACCCCCAATCAACACTTGGTCGGGCATGAACGCAGAAATGCGAGCATTGTTCATACCCCGATCTATAAGATGGACCTCTTTGCTCGAGTGTAGGTCCTCCTTCAGGTACATCGCCAGTGATAGCTTATATTGAGCAGTTCAGCTCCTGTGCACCCGTGCTCGCTTGGAAGAAAGCGAGGATCAGTGGGTCAGCCGCTACATTCACGGACTCCGTACCTACACCCGTCAAGATTTGAACCTACGCGAGATTTCAATATTCGTGAAGGTCGTAGAGTACGCACTAAAGATTGCAGAGTAGCATAAAAATTCATCCACCTTCTCCCGAGCCAAGTCCCTCCACCGCCCACCAAGACGGTCGATGACATTAAGTACTTTACTTGTGTGTTCGGCTACCAAACTTCAAAGTGCCCCAAAGGAAGGAAGACTCCCGTTCTTGTGACCGAGGGAATGGGCCCACCTGAAGAAGAAGAAGAAGAAGAAGAAGAAGAAGAAGAGGATGTGATGCAACACAAGGCCTTGATTGCACGTATCGTTCCGCTTGAGCTCGACATCGATGGTGTTCCCCTCCGAGTTCGAGGACAAACTCTTTTCAACAGAGGGAATGATGAGAATCAAGGAAGGCATGTTCGTTATTTGTTATATTTTAAATTATGTCATTTCTCCTTTTGTTGTCTTTTAAATAATTAGTACCTTGGGAAGGGATAAAATAGGTATATGTAATAAAGAATGTTCCAGTCCACATGATTTCATTAGTAACATCACACCATGACGTCACATAAGCATTCATTGGTGGGCAAGTAATGGGCCCTTTTTAGATCCTTCTCTTAACCCTATAAATATTGTACTCCCCATTTGGGGTAAGACATTCAACTAATAGATATTTTGAGAGTTGTCTATAGTGTTTAGTGTTTCCTTTGAGTACCACTAACACCGTTTACGTAACATTGAGTACAACACTGAAAAAATTCAAGCTTTTTAGTGACATTTTGTAAGAGTTATTCCAAATTTGACATTTGTATTTCATTTAATTCCTCTGATGCAAACACCACCAATTGGGTCCAAAGAAGAGAGAAAAAATACAAATCGGAAAATTGTATTATCAAACCAAGGAATAGTGAATAAACCCAATGGGAAATAATTACATTTATAGGCCTAAAGAGAGAGTTCTATAAGGTGCTAGCTATTCATGAGGTGTCATGTATGAGTCTGCATTCATGAGTTGTCATCCATGACTACACATAATACCTTCTAGAATCTACTATACAAATTATGAAATCTAACTAGTAAAAGAAAAATACAAGAGTACAACTACAAAATATTACAATTAAGCCCCTTACACTTTTAATTCACATTATCATCCCAAAGATGAGCTTCCACACGCATGCCATACTCCACGGCCTTTTGGAAAGTTGGAATTTCCCGCAAGTTTAGTTCGTGATTGATCGAGGCTTACAAACCATGGATATAACTGTAACACCCCGCACTTTTGGGGATAATTAAAATTCAAAAGTAAGTGAAAATTGGGAATTTAAGAAATTATCGTGAATAGTAATTTTGGAGTTATCAAGGATTAGATGACTTTAGATGGGTGTTATATTTACTTTGGGGATTAAGTAAATAAGTTGGAGTATTTTAATTATGTCGCAGCTGGGTAAAGCGACAATGGATAATATTGTAATTGGAAAACCCGCATTTAGATGTATTGGGTTTAATTAGTGATTTGCGGTCAAGTACCTCGGATGGAGATTTCGATTGCGCGGTTGGTCTTGGAATGGCCGAGATAGTCAGAATAGAGTATCTGGGAGTAGTGTTTGGACTCCGAAAAATTTTGGACCAGTAGGAACTCGTAATTGAGTAAACGAGTCATTTTTGGGTTTAATATGGGATAAACCCTTTTCTCCCTTATAAAGGCACGGGAGAGGGAGAAAGAAAGAAAAGAGAGAAAGAAGAGAAAGATAAGAGAGGAAAAAAAGGGAGCTTCCGGCCAAACTCCGCGGGATTCGACTAGAGGTCGTCGGATTTCATCCTCCAGGCAAGTGTTTACTTGCTTTATTTAATTTAGTGTGTATATTTCATATCATAATTGGTAAATTATGAAATTTGGGGTTAGAACCCTTAAAGTAAATTTGGGAAAACTTGATTAAGAGTTTACAAATTGATGTATTGCAAACTCTAAATGATTTCTAGTGTTAAAGACCATGTTAATGGAGTGAAAAATTAAATTGAATTGGAAGAAATGTCAAAACTAGGGTTTTTATGGTTTTAAGGTTCAAACCTAAGAGAAATGGTTTAATACCATAAATAAGTTGAGGTGATAGTTATAAATCAGTGTTAGGATGTCAAAAAGGTGGTTGGTTGAGATTGAAAACCACAAAAATGGAGTTTGGGTTGATATTTGGGTATTTTGGAGATTGAAAAATCGCCCAAACAGGTCGAATCGATTCGGGTCTAGGTCGAATAGATTCGGGTCTAGGCCGAATCGATTCGCCTAAGGGGATCTTTAAAGTTGCCTGGGACCGAATCGATTCGGATTTAAACCGAATCGATTCGCCCTTAATGACCTGTTTGCAGAACACTTTCCGAATCGATTCCCGAATCGATTCGCAATAAGGGCGAATCAATTCACTTTGGTCAGAATTGTTAGTTTTCTTCCCTTAAGAGTATGGGGAGTTAAATTACAATTTAGGGTTTTATATGGGGGTTCCCAATTATGATATTAGGACTCCTAAATGACGGTTTTCAGGGTGAGTAAACCTTTAGAGGAAAGAGATAACCATGGATTAATTTAGGGTAAAATCCGAGGGACGAACTTGGTGCATGTTCGGGTCGAACTACATTTGAGAGAGAGTTCTTCTGCCAGAGGGCATAAATAATTATGTGATACGAATGTATGGGGACTAATACATCCGAGAAATCCTAGGACGCGATTACTAGGAATTAGTATTTTCGGGATTAGATGTGTGTAAATCCTTAAATGTGATTAAGGTGCGAGTTATACGTTGAGTGAGAGAATACGTATAAGTTTAGTATTCTAGGTGCATGAATAGTTAAATGTTATTATGAGTGAAAACATTTTGGGGATATTTGCCATCGTTATGTGTGATTGGCAATTATGGCCATTCATATTTGAGGAACGATGTAGAATATATATATATATATATATATATATATACAATGTGACTACAGTATGTATTTATAGTATGATACGAATATATATATATCTATGTGTGATTGGTATATGTGTATTATAGAGGCTAATTTCCACGGGCTTTCCTTTGGCGTAGGGTTGGAACAGCCAGATTGTATATTTTCTCTAGGGAGGTTGCACGATGTGGGTGAATCCCCTAGCTTGAGGAGCAGGGTGAGTATATCCCTAGATCATCTCGTCCCGCGTTCGAGTGCGATGTGTGTACTCCACTTGCAGAGGGAACATGACCGCATCCACCATTGTGTATATTTTACAATGACCATTGAGTATGTCTGGCTTGGTACCGTGGTACAGATAGTAAACCCGGAGTTGGATCGGCACTAGGAGACTGCATTCTCGAGTTATAGCTCGTTGGGATGGTTATTGTACTTGTGTGTATAGTACATTACTTGTATGAGAGCAAGAATATATATATGTATCTCTGCTAGAGTAAAGAGAAAAAATGAATATAGATTAAATCTCAGTCCGGGAGATTCGATCCGGATGTATATTGTGATATGTATATGAGAAGAGTATGATAAAGTATAAAATTATATGAGTATGTACATATATGCGTGGTGTACTGAGGGTCTAATGGATCTCGACGATCGACACTGCCAAGTAGTAGTGTATCGGGGGGGTTCCTTGTTTGGATTTCACTTCGCGAGACACCCCACGCACGAACATGGCACAGTGTTGAGACTGGGGAGAAGTTTAGCCCTTAGTACTCGGTTTACTTAGGACTTTCCTCGTTTGGGGGTGACGGATTAGTTAGGCAGAGTAGCTTGACTAGGATGTTTAGAGGGATACGTTAGG
Source organism: Sambucus nigra (assembly GCA_949130495.1). Taxonomy (NCBI): domain Eukaryota; kingdom Viridiplantae; phylum Streptophyta; class Magnoliopsida; order Dipsacales; family Adoxaceae; genus Sambucus; species Sambucus nigra. The sequence goes on along the minus strand of OX422213.1, from coordinate 358,309,951 downwards.
TGTGCACTATTAGAAGGAAGGTGAGAGGTTTCATGTGATTATAGGTACTCTTTTCTCGATCATATGTGGTATTCGCCAATATCTTGGTCATCTGACCAAGGAGCATCACGTTGGCTTTGAAGCAGCTGCATGGTACTGGCATTTTGTAGACGTGGTTCGGTTATTCCCATTTGTCTCTATCTATTGGTGGGGAGGTATATGAAGGAACGAATCAGTGGATTGAGGAATGAAAGCTTGAAGACAAAGAGAACCGGGCTTTTCCAAAGAATTACTGCAGCTTTCCCACTCCCTTTGATTCTCATATACAAAAAAGTCTCTTCCACTTTCCTACCAAATCTCTCTGTATTCTGGCACATAAATGAAGGGATCGAAGAGATTATGGCAGATCATGTTCACCAAGAAATGACCCGAAATTGGATCTTGGTCTATTTGAGATTGTTCCTTTTAATCGTAATCAAAGATGTTTTCTTGTCTCTCGTTTCTTTTCTGAACAAATCGAAGAACCTAATGGATCGAACTCATCCTTGGCTGCTACGAAACATAACGGCCTTGCGTTGCGGAAGGAACGTTCTGTTCTGAGTGGAAGGCAAGAGCTCTTTCTTCAATAAAGGTTTGGAACCCTTGTATAGTAAAGGTTTTTGAAAGTGCCTAATCGGTGCCGGATATGCAAGAATTGCGGAAGTTGGTATTAGCTTAGTTCGCGAATCCCGATCTTTTTTTTTCAAAGGGAATCCTGGTGAATCCATTCCAGTCCATGATTCCAATCCGGAAGCAAGAAATCCTTTGCAATTGGTTCATTGCGGTGTAATGCGTCTTCTGCTTGCTGTAAATCAAAGAGATCTCCCAGGCTACTAGCCTTTCGTCTCTGGCCTCTAGCTCTCATCTTGAAAGTGCGAAGGAGGTGGCAGTCGCTCTCGATCGAGAATTCTTCTTCATGAGCAAGTTAGAGCGAGACCTTAGTGGCTGGAATACCATAGTAGGCTCAATAAGTACCTGCCCTAAACGGAGGCCTAGCCTAGGACTTCGACTCTCCTTTCCCTAATATGAACCTTGAGCCTTTTATGTATGCACGTATAGTCCTTATACGTTCTCTTATGCGCGTGCGGTCTCCTTATCTCATGTGCATTTATAGTCTCCCCTCATAGGTCGAGTACTCCTATTTGCGTCGAGTAACTACTGCTCTCGTTTGCGTCAAAATCTCGTTGATTTTCCTTACGGCTTAGCCATCTATTCCACTTATTTCTGCCACTGGCTTGCTCTCTTCGGTCTGCCGTGAGTCTTCGATCGGTTTATCGAGTGTAAAGGTCTATCCGATATAAACGAATGGCTCTTCCGCCCTCACTGCTCTCAGCTCTCATTCTGTGCCTCCCTTCGGCTGCTAGCTTCGTCCACGAGTCATTCCTCACCTGCCACTGTGGTATGCATGAGTCCCATTCCGCCCCTACTTCAATTAAAGCTAGCTCCATCCACAGTAGTGTATGTAGTAGAGATATGCCCCGTCGGCTTAGGAGCTCATCCCGTGCTATGCGTAATAAATCCCATTCCCTTTTTGGCGGCTAGAGCGAGGTGGATCGCTTCATGGATTTTGCTCATACTCGATTTGCTCGTCTTGCTCAGTAGTCCCGCGTTGTTAGCAGCGAATCTTGAATCGGAACTATTTAATGGAATTCAAGTTGCAATCGGTCCACGAATTCCTGCCTTTCAATATGTCTCCTCTCTTGCAGACCCTCTAGCCTGTAGCTGGAATCTCTCATCTGTCAACTGTCGTAATCGGTCTTCTGGTAACGGTCCTGAATCAATCCAGACGCTGGTCATTCCTTCTGTTATGAGTGAATCTCTATCTGTTATGAGTGAATTCCGTAGGGGAACCTGTGGCCGGATTGAAGAGAAGAAAAGCCCAATAGATAATGTCTCCAGAAGACCTATCAATCATCAGCGCGATATCAATTTAAATATGAGATAAAACATATTTTTCATAAATAAAGCATTTATGCACTTGCAAAATATTTTCACAACTCGGGCTCTGACCCGTTTCTATTTTTCCCTCTTTTGCTATATTATATAAATATATATGTGTCCAGACACATGGACGCCTGGATGATGATCCTTTCGAGTCAGACGTTGCTGCAGCAACTGTGGATGCATGCAGGTTTATTTTTAGACGCTTCTATTCTTGTGATCTAGATAGGAAGCATTGTAGTAACATTCGGGCTAATAACCCAACTGTATTTATTTATTCTTTTACCGCCTTTTAGTGCGGCTTTCGCTTTGGTTGTATATTGTTAAACCGAGTGTTCGGTTATTTTATTTCATTTTAGTTTTATTTTTATAAACTGTGCGGATGTTTTTATTAAATGGTTTGTTTAAAAAGATAAGTTAATTAAAATTTCGACGCCAGCCTAATAGGTTATTAGTAATTAATTTGGTTTTCGACAGTGATGCTAAGAATGAACCATATGCAACTCTTGTTTTAATTTGGTACAGGAGTGATCCCCGGTATTTTATTAGGCGGGGTGTCACAATAACGCCCAATTTTCTGCTCCTATGTCTCTCTTAAAGCGGCACAGGTGCACAACAAGCGAAACTTCTCCGCGTATTAGTCCCCGTTCGAGTATGATTGTCGCAAGGCTTGAATGCGAGCAAAAAGGTCGCTCTTGTACGTGGACGACAAAAATTTTAACATCATAACCTCTTTCATATTAGCCTATGTATAGATTGGAGTTTGGTCATAGAGTGCTCTTTCTCGAAATAAGTCATTTCATCACACCTTCGCAAGGCCGTGTAATTTGATTGCAACTAGTTTGACAAATTTGAGGCTCGAGTAGCTCTTGAGATCAAAAACTTTCTCCGTGCTATCCACCCAATTAACAAAAGCATTTGCATCCATCTTTCCATAAAATGTAAAAACATCAACTAGCATATTCCCTTGCATACTCTTCTCTCAAATCTTTAAGACAGTCCCAAGTGGCTCGAATCATCTCCACATGAAGCTCTAAAAGCTTCAAGACAGGTCCCAAGTGGCTTGAATCATCTCCACGTGAGGCCCTTTTTTCCTCATCATTCTCATGGGCCTAATGTTGATTATAGGGCCCCAATGCACATGGCTTCTTATTCCCATACTGAGCCCGCGGTGGCTGAAATTATCTCGATCATAAGCCACATGTGCATTGGTTAGGACTCGAGTGGGGTAAGGCAATCAATTTTGAGATGCCCTTTCTTACCACAAGCAAATTAACTTCGATTCTCCAATGGAACAACATAGAGGTTTGCCTTGGAGACTTGAATAAGGAGGGGAATCCGAAAACATGTCGTCTAGATCGGGACATTGGTGTGCCCCCGGCTACCCGATATTGAATTTAGCCCTAATTCCCACAATTGGAAGGCCCGATGGATTGCCAGGAATTTAGGGAGCCACCGGAGGGGGTGGACGTTGAACCCAATCGTGGATGCAATATCCCTTGTCACAAACCCATTGATTTGGTTCCGAAGGAGCGGAGTGGAGCGATTGTCAATTGGTACTCAGGGAAGTTTCAACGTGTCCCGACGCTCCACCAAATACACATCGGTTCTGAAGGTTAATGTGGAATGCTCCTGACAAAGGCGGTGAGGTGAATATTGTGACCGGAGTAGTGGTCCCTTATTTGGAGTTGGTTTGGCAGCCACTAGGGGGTTGTTTGAGTTTGTCACGAAAGGACCTCGGGGTTGGTCGTGTTCGGCAGGTAGTAGGGGGTGGGGGAGGGTTTTTGAAGGTGGCAAGGGGTTATCTAGGGGCTACACAACCCTGAGAAGGATTGCAGCGCTTCACAAGGGGCTGTCAGGGGCTGTGATTGGGTCGGGGTTAGTGAATGATAAGAATGAATGCTCGAGTGTTTTTGTTGGTTGTGGTTAGGGTTTGAGTGAAAGTTTTGGGTTGGAAGTGGTTCTTGAAATATTTCAAAATTAAGAGTTCAAAATAAAATTAGGTTTGAAAAGAAGGTTGAGAAGAAACAAAACCCTCTAACTTTGACAAAATTAGGATTTGTTGAGCCTTTTATTCCTTCATTCCAGCCATCATGAAAACTATGATTTTATTTAGGGTATCAATTCGATTTATATATTCGTTGTTTTGACTTTTCTTCTTGGGAGACATTAATGGTGAGGTGAGATGGAATAGGATGGACACCCCCTCCACCCCCCCACCCCCACCCCCAAAAAAAAAAAAACCACCCACCAAGGAGCTAATCTCGCTCTGATACCAATTTGATGCAAATAACACCAGTTGAGTCCAAAGAAGAGAAAACAAAACAAATCTGAAAATCGTATTATTCAACTGTGACACCCCGACTAATTAAATACCGGGTAGCTACTCCTTTATTAAATTAATTCAAAATGCCAAGTTGGTTCAGTTAATAGCATCACTGTCGAAAACATTTTATTTTTACTAACCACCTAGTATTTAAAAAGTAAGTGCCAAATTTTATTTAAAGTCTGATTAACAAGCAACAAGTGTAATGAAGAAATAAATAACACCATTCACCATACTGAAGTAAAACAAATAACCATCACAATAGAGTAAAATAAAGTCTAGAGGAAAACTCCTCACTACAATCCCAAAACTGAAATGCATAACCGAATACTGAAATAATAAATGCTAAAGTCTGAGAACTGAAAAGTAAAAATGTCTCTAAATAGAAATGGGCAACATGCCCTACAACTGATAGATAGTGACTCTGGAATCCAAAAGATAGAAGCGTCTACATGCAAATCCCTGTAGCTTCCACAAACAGCTACAGCTCGTCACCTGAATGAGAATCCTATGCTTGGTGTCCCTGTGGCTGGCCACCTAAAATGGTTTTACAAGAAAAAGAGATTTGAAAAGCAAACGGGTCAGAGCCCGAATGTGGAGTTATATTTTAAAAACCTGCAAGTGCTTTAAAAACATTTAAAACATTAAATGCAAAGTACATGTTAGGACGTGCACTCACATTATATTCTCACCTCTCGTCTAACTGTGCACTCCTAACGCAAATACCCATCTACAACGATATAAACCACTAGCTAAGTAACGACATATCTAGCTAGACTGCCAAAGGTCCTACCCATAATACTTGGTTCCATTAACATAATAATGCTCTTAATTGAATAGGGTTTAACGTAAACTCAGATACTCAATATGCAATATATATAACTATCAGTTACCGTTATTATTTTCACATCATTAACATGAAGGTTCTCATTAATTAAGTGTATATTATTCACATCATAAATATACAATACAAGCACCCCGAGAACTAAGCTGCGGTGCACACATACTCTGCTATCCATCCCGGTACATCACGTACATAAGGATCACATATTCCGAATCTCTCAGGAATAGTTCAGATAACACAAATCACAAATAGTGGAGGCGAACACAGTCACCATCACGTGGGTCACGCACATACCTACGCTCCCACGGTCAGCGGACTTATTAATATCCCAATAAGTCTTTCTATGACCTATGTTCATCGAGGTACCAGTCTATATCCCCCCCGTAGGCACACAAGGATTAGAGGGTCCTAAGCGAACGCAACCTCCCGTGATAGCAAGTATGGTAGGTATGTCATACACACAATCCATATACCACTACTAAGTAAACACACGTCTTAGTAATACCGTATTTTAATCGTAGTACATATTCTCATACTAACTTATAATTAACACAATTTGTACTATTCTGGTTTGTAATCATACGCGCCCTTACTATCTCACGTCGTAGTAGTCACTCACGTCTCAACCCAAACCGTCCATGTAATACACTCTCGTATGTAACTTCCTTCTCATAAATACCCAAATGTCCCAATTCTATCATTACGAAGGTTAACTATATCCTCGAACAAGTTTACGGAACTCCAAAAGTCAAAACAGTCCAAAAAGGACCAAACTGTCAACTCGTTAGAAGTTTCGTTCGAACGAGACTGTTCGAACGAGATCCCTCTGCCAACTCGTTAGAAGTCTCGTTCGAACGAGACTGTTCGAACGAGATCCCAGTTCGTTCGAACGAACTGTTCCTTCTAACGATATCTCGTTCGAACGAGATATCAAACGAAATCCCTTTTCGTTAGCAGCGACTGGTCAACTCGTTAGAAGCTCGTTCGAACGAGTTCGTTCGAATGACCTGGGGGCTGCTTCTAACGAGCTACCAGCTTCGGCCCAGATTTTTTCCCAAAACGTTTTTCATCCATTTTAACACCTCAAATCTTCTAAACTAAGTCCCAATCAATCGTTTAAAGGTCTATAATTAATACTAAACATATATAATCACATCCTAACATGTTTTTAAGGGATCAATCCATCCTAACATCAATTAAATTTACAACTTTTTACACTTTTTCCAAATATCTCAAGAACATGAACCCTAACTACATATCATCATCAAATCCCAGAATTTAATTCGTTTTTCTTTCACCCAAACATGTATTAACATCAGATTAATCGTCTCCAAACTATTCTACATGCAATCCTTCTCAAATTCCTCAAGTTTTATGATCTAAACTACATGGGTTTTCATGTTTTATCAAGAACAAACCATAAATCGGAATTTTCTAACATGGAAAAGACATTCTCAGAAATTAAATGGAATAAAGTCACTTGCCTTGGTTTGATTTCTGACTTTGGTGTAGGTTGATGATGTTTTTCTGCAGAATTTCCTCTCTTTCTCTCCTTCTCCAAGCTCCTTCTCCAATGGTGGCTTAAGGTGGCTAGGGTTTTGATTTGGGAACTTAGAAAACTTAAATGATAACCTACGTAGCTTTCTAGGTTAATATGGTTTGGTTAATGGGCTTAATGGGTTAAATCCACATCAGATTTACATCTCTAATTTTCGTCACTTTTAATTCCTCAAAATGTAAAATTACCAAAATACCCTTTAAGTTGCCGGTATGGCCTAAAAATACGCCGGGACCCAAACTATACCCCCGGCTAGTGTTTTCTGACTATCTCGACCCTTCCGGACGCGTTGGCGCACTCAAAACGACCATACGGATTATAGATTTTAAATTCACTTTTATTAACAAAATATTATACCGTGACGCGGCGGTCCCACGCGTCTCAACAAAATTTCTAAAATGTCGTATATAAATCTCACGACAAATTTTATAATACCAAATACATATATAATCATATATGCACATAATCAAATACCAATTCACATCTCATTAGTATTTATAACCCGGATTAATTTCCAATTAATACGCATTTAATTAATTAATCCCAAAAATAAATATAGTCAAAAGTACGGGGTATTACATCAACCAAAAAATAGTGAATAATCCCAATGGAAAATTATTACATTTATAGGCCTAAAGAGAGAGTTCTAGATAAGCATGGGATGTCATGTATGAGTTGTCGTCCATGAGTACACATAGTACCTTCTAGAATCTATTGTACTAATTATGAAATCTAACTAATAAAAAAAATAAAATATAAGAGTACAACTAAAAAATATTAAAATTAAGCACCTTACACATTAAATTCACATAACTACCACACCCCTTATCTACATAATTCTCTTTTGTTAGTTCGATTGTTTATTTTTTCTTTTTTCCCCCCATCTGTGTGGGTGTGTTGGGGGGGGGGGGGGGGGGGGGGGGGGGGGGTCTTCACGAAAGAAATATAAGAGGTACATGATGGGATTTGTGTATAGGTTAGGGACTAGGAAGAGAAAGTGGAGGAGATGTAAGGAGGAAGCTTTTAGTTGAAAATCAGTTGTATTACTGAGGAGATTTTGACCTTTTAATTAGGGGTGTGCAGAAAAACCGACCAAACCGACAAAACTGAACCGGACCGGAAAATTTCGGGCCGGGTTTTTTTAAGGGCCGATTCGGTTCGGTTTGGTCAGACATAAAACCGAGGGTGTCGGTTCGGTTTTCGGTTTGGCATTAAAAAATTCGGTTTGAACCAAACCGAACTGATTCATATTTGTTTAATTTTATAATTATTTTTATATGATATAATTATAACACGCACACCGTTTGACACACACGGTTTGACACACTCATTTTATTAACACACACACACTTCATTTCTAAACTCAAAAAACCCTAGCCAGACGCATTTCATTTCTCTCCAACCTCTCTCTTGCCGTCCTCTCTCTTCTCTCACGGTTTCCATTAGCAACCAACCACAAGCTTTTCTACCTCAACCAACCTGTTCAGTGTGGTCCGCCGTCCAAATCCCGTGCTCCGCCGTCCTCTCTAGCGTTGTTCTCTCTCACGGTTGGTAAGATCTTTGGACCCTGTCCAATTTCTTTGCTTAGGTTTTGATATTAGAGTAGTTTTCATCTTTTTTTAAGATCTTTAGACACTTGTTGAATTTTTTTGCTGTTCAGTGTGATTGTTCAGATCTGTTCAATTTTCAACCTGTTCAGTGTGATTGTTCAGATCTTTATTTTGAGCCCTGAATTTTTTAGTTTGATTTGTTATATCTATAATAAATAATTTAATAACCTGCTGTATATAAATCTAAAATTCATCAAGGTTTGAGTATAAGTTCAGTTGTTTAGTTCTGGGTTTTCTGAAAATGAAGTTAGGCCCTATTGAAATTGTTGTGTTTAGTTGAAAATTGTTGTGTTTAGGCCCTATAATAAATAACCCGTGTTTAGTTGAAAATGAAGTTAGGCCCTATTGAAATTGCTGTGTTGCACTGTTCAGACAGTTGTTCAGTTGTTTAGTTCTGTGTTTCAATTAGTACCTATTGAAATTGCTGTGTTGTTTCAATTTGATTATGATATGTTTACATCTTCTTGTGGGTGAAATTGCTGGGTTTTCTTCTTGTGTTGACAGATTTTTCCATAATTTTTTAGATTAAATGTTATATCAGAGTAGTTTTCATATATGTGTTTTTTAGTTTGGATCTAAATACACTCTAATTTTTTTTTATTTTACTATTAACACACTGATATTTTAGTTCCCATAAATACGTGTGATTTTTTTTATGATTTAAATACATGTTTATTATGCCTTAAGAATTAAGATACATTTTAGTTTACTGATTTTTCTATTTTTCTTTTGGGCAGAAATATGGATTCAGTTGTGGATGTTGATGACCCAAGGTCTAGAGAAGCAGAAGTAAAGGGTAAAAATGATTCTCCAAAAAAGGTAAATGCTTCTAAACGAAAAGCTTGGTGTTGGGATCATTTTACCATCGTAAAAGACTCGAAAAAACGAAGGTCTAGGGCTGTGTGCAATTATTGTGTGGCGACCTATGCTTGTGATTCCAAAAATAATGGAACTCGCAATTTGATTAATCACATTAATAATCAATGCAAGGTTTACCAATAAAAGAATGAGGATAAAAAGCAAAAAATATTGTCTTTTGAATAAGAGGAGGGGAGTAGCAATCTTGTAGCTATTAATTTCACCGTTGAAGGTTGTAGAAAACGTATTGCCGAAATGATTATAATCGATGAGTTGTCTTTTAAATTTGTGGAGGGTGAGGGCTTTAGAAGGTTAATGAACTACATTCAACCCAAAATGACTAAACTCCCTTCTCGAACAACGGTTGCACGAGATTGTCTTAATATTTATATGGAAGAGAAAAAAGCCCTTAAAAGTGCATTAAGTGGTCAAAGAACTTGTATTACTACGGATACATGGACCTCAATCCAAAACATCAATTACATGTGTTTAACCGCACACTTTATTGATAAAGATTGGAACTTGCACAAAAGGATTCTTAATTTTTGTCAAGTTGAGTCATAAGGGTGATGCAATAGGGAAGGTGGTTGAGGATTGCTTACGTGATTGGAGTATAGAGAGCATTTGCACCGGCACCATTGACAATGCAAGTTCCAACAATGGTACTATTCAATACTTGAAAAAAAAAGACGAAAAGACCATTTTGGAACATGAATATATACATGTAAGATGTTGTGCGCACATCCTAAATCTTATTGTGTGTGATGGTTTAAAGGAATTAGATGATTCAATTGTCAAGGTGCGTAATGCGGTTAGGTATGTGAAATCATCTCCATCCCGATTGTCAAAATTCAAATTATGTGTTGAAAAGGAGAAAATTGAAAGTAAAAGTTTAGTGTGCTTAGATGTCCCAACTAGGTGGAACGTCACTTAAATGATGTTAGAAGCGGCGGAGAAGTTTGAAAAAGCCTTTGAGATGATGATGATCATTACAAAGATCATTTTAGAAATGAGGAAGATGAAGAGAGAGGGAGAGCACGAGTTGGAAGGGTGATATTGGGTCCTCCCGAAATATTGATTGGGTGAAAGTTAGGATACTAGTAAAGTTTCTTAGGATGTTTTACAATGCCACTATGCGATTTTCCAGCTCTTTGCATGTCACGTCAAATGCATTTTTTCATGAACTCGTTTGGATACAAAGTAAGTTGGTTCAAATGAGTAAATGTGATGATTATTTTCTATCGGCGATGGCGACAAATATGAGGGCTAAATTTGAAAAGTATTGGAACATTGAGAAAGTGCATTTTTTGTTGTTTGTCGCAATTGTCCTCGATCCTCGCTATAAGTTGTTATATGTCAAGTTTTATTTTGAACAATTATTTGACATTGATGTGGCAAAAGATATGTCACGGAAGGTGGAAGATGTGTTGCATTCTTTGTACAGGTGGTATGATAAGTCCAACGCGCCCAAATCAAGTGGTTCGTCTTCACAAAAATCAGGCATGTCAACGGGGGGTGTAGATATGATGAGGATGAGGATGAGGATGGACGTGCTTTTTTGGCATCTCAATTCAAGAGACATTTGGAGGAGGAAGATACCTTTGCAAATAAATCCGAAGTTGATAGATTTTTGGCCGAAAGATGTGAGGAGGACGTAGCAAATTTTGATGTTTTGGGTTGGTGGAGGATTAATTCCGGTTTCAACCGTTGCATCTGAATCCGCTTTTAGTACCGGTGGTCGTATACTTGATTCTTTTCGTAGCTCAATGTTGCCTAAAACGATGGAGGCCCCCTCATTTGCACGCAAAATTGGATCCGAACTTCAACCACCCCGATTAGTCTTCGTGATGCAATGGATGAGATTGAGGAATATGAGAAACTTGATTCGGGTAATTTTTATATTTCAAAAGTATTTTTTCTTGTTTAAATATATTTGATACTTCAAAGTTGAGATGCTAATATTTTATTGTTCTGTTTTTCAGAGTTATTGGGATGCCAAGACAAAGAAAAAGACATTGAAGCTTGATGTTTGGATTGGATGCTTGGGACTTTTTGAGACATTTACATTTTACATTTGGAGTGTAATTTATTTAGACTTTGGAACATTTTGATTTGGACTTGTTATGACTTTGGGAATGTAATTTTGATTTGGACTTATTTATATTTTGAGACTTTTGGGGCTGTTTTTATTTATGACAGAATTATACTGCATATAAACAGCATATGAAAGGGATCATACAAAGAGGAACAACATATGCTGAAAAAAACAGCATATAGACTATATTGATGGTAGTCTCATCAGCACATTGACATCTGGATATGAAAAGTACCCACAATTTCATTAAGATAGTTAGTATGCTTATTATTGATGGTTGTCTCATCAGCACCTAAATCAATAAATTTTGTAGTGGAGTACAACATTTTATATATGATATAGTGAAAAAAAAAACATATACTGCAAAATATTTTGAAATAAACAGTATTGGAAAGTGAAAGTGGGTATTCTAAAATTTCAATGTAAAAGGAAAAACGTAACCAGCTAAAATGTAATAAAAAAAATTAAAAAAATATTCTTTTTATTAAAAAAATGAAAAAACCGAACCGGCCCTGTATTAAACCGACCCTGTCAAAAACCGATGGATAAACCGAACCGGCCCTGTCAAAAACTGACCCTGTTCGGTTCGGTTCTTCAACCCATTTCGGTTCGGTTCGGTCCTTTAAATCCAAAAACCGAAAAAGGTCGGTTCGGCTAAAAAAAAAACGGTCAAAACCGAACCGACCGAACCATGCACACCCCTACTTTTAATGCATTAAGGGTAAAATGGAATTTTCATATATGCAGACTCTCCCTTTGAAAAATGGACATATATGTTGATATAAGCGTTGACTAATACTTTTGTTTGAATAATTGAGGTTACTATCAATATTTCAAAACTGAAAAGAGGTTCATGGTAAGTTGAAAACACGGCATAGCACCAACAGTTGGGTGACTTCCGTCAAAACACGGGAGGGGGGCTGAAAGAAATTTAAGAAGAAAAAAAAGGTGATCAGGACTTTAGGGGGGAAAGAAGATTGTGAGGGCCGCAGGAGCATGCATACTTCCCTATCTAAACATGTACTGGAGATTTAAATGAGGACAGACTTTATAAGAAGCTCAAAGTGAATTCTTTGGGTTTGTTTCTGCTGCTGTCAGCGAGCGGCAATGCAAACGGACTGTAAACTTATAAAGATTACAAAAACTTGAATCCCCTTAACAAAAAAACAAGTACATGGGAGTCCACCATATTAACAGTTTATCCTTTAAAATCTTCCTTTAACCAAAAAAAAAAGTAATAATAATCACATCCTCCTTAATATCAGCTTATGCAGAATAACATTCCTTCAAAAGTCCTCCAACTTCTCTCCCTCCAAATCGACTGCATCAAACACAAATAGGCAGTGCACCATCTCTGCAAGTTTTCCTAACCACAGGAGACACTTTAACAACCACTAAAAAAGAAACAACCGAACCATACACGACTCACAAGATAGTGCTAAGCTTTTCTTTCCTTCTTTCTACTCTTTGGGTTATAAGGATTGAAGTATGCAACAAGAGTTCTTCATACCTCTCGAGCGTCAACATAATGTAACCAAACTTCAGCCAATGTCTCTTCAGCCCTCTCACATATGCAAGCAATTTGGCAAAGATCATTACTCGCCTCTCCTAGGATTATCTGTGGTTGACATCCATACAATACGGATATATTTTTAGGGGTCCACGTACCGGTATCGGATACTTGAGTACATGCATACAGGATATGCATCTCTGGATTTAATTATTTTATGCTATTCAATTACAGCTCATATATGAGAAAGGATACGACATACCACTATTGAAATTTTTGAACTGACACCATTTTGTGATTTTAGAAAAGGTTGTCCAACATAAATATTTTTCCCTATAAACTAAACCCGAAATTCGTCATTTGTCTTATTATATAATAGAATAGAACATCAGAAACTAACACAACTGTCAAAATGCACACAACACGTTACATGACATGACCCAACACGGTATAATAAGTTAATGGGTTTATGCTTAATGGGTTTGGGTCAATAACAGATTAACATGATAGACGCGCTATAATAACGATTTGGGTTTGGAGATTTACCTATATCCGTATTAACCCGTTAAGTTAACTCGATATCGTTCTATGACTCGGACGCTCAATTTTTGAGTTGGTATCGGTATCGGTCTCGGTCTCGGTCTCGAGCGATACGCATACACTGTTTAGAGAATATAAAAAAAATTGAAAAAAATACAAAAAAGTTTAGAAAAATAAGAATAATATTACGGCTCAATTAGACAAGTACAAATCATTATTTAGTATGCATAACATTATCTAATTGTTTATACTGAATCATCTTTTAGTATGCATAACATTGTCTAAATCAATATATATTAGTAATATATTCTTCGTGACTGTTATAATAGTACCTATTACTAAATAAGGATATATATAATATAAATAATCAAACACTTTAAGGATCAATGAATAATGAGACATTTTAATACAAATTAAGTAAATGAGGAAAAAAAAAAGTTAAATGGGAGATAACCCCTTTAGTAACACTACACGAAAAGAAATGGGAGATTTAACCAAACCTAATTTGCAACAATGAAATGTCATATACCCTGTAACAAATTGAAAGCAATTACTTCGAACGTGACATGGATGCAAAATCGAGGCGCAATTAAGTGAGTTAGAAGTTGAGATAAAGAGATCGATTCTTAATAACTTATACCATCTCAGTCGACATATCACTGAAATGGGTTGACACTACCGTAATATCGTCGATATGAGTTGATTCTACCGCAATATCACCGATATAGGGTCAATTCACACCAATAATCGAAAACTCAACTCGTAACTCGAAATCGGATCGGTGGGTAATCTAGTCAACTCAGTCGTATCGCCGCGGTATCGGCCTTGACTTTGAACCATTATGCATTGATCCTTAAAGTGTTCTGCCTTTAGTTAATTCTTCCAAATTTGATAATGATGTCTTTAATGACTTACTATATGAGGCTATTATTAAGCATGTTCTGCCTTTCAAATTTGTCGAGTATGAGGGTAGTTTTCAAATATATTTCCGAGGATATCAAGTTGCCCTCTAGGAATACTGTTAAGGCTGGAGTGTTAAAATTGTTTAAAAGGGAAAAATAAAACTTCGATCTATGTTAAATTCGGTGTCTGGGAGAATTTGTCTAACTTCCGATTTGTGGACATCCGTGGCCACTGATGGGTACCTCACCCTTACGGCTCACTTTGTTGATAACGACTGGAAGTTGAACAAAAAATACTGATTTTTTGTCTAATGCCCCCTCCACACACCGGCGTCACATTATCATAAACAACTAACACTTTGTTGAATGAATGGAAAATTGAGAAGAAGTTGTTTACTGTCACACTTGATAATGCTTCAAGTAACGGTGCATTCATTGAGATTCTAAAGAATCGACTAAATTTAAAAGGTGCACTTGTAATGAACGGTGAATTCTTTCACATACGTTGTTGCGCACATATTTTGAATCTTATAGTCCAAGATGGACTCAAGGAAATTGATGAAGCAACGATTAAAGTTAGGGAGAGTATGAAATACATTAAAGGTTCGGCTCAAAGAAAATATAAATACTACGATTGCGTTTCTCAAGTGTCTTTGGAGTGTAAAAGGGAATTGCAACAAAATGTTCCAACTAGATGGAGCTCAACATATCTAATGCTTGAAAACGCGATATTCTATCGTCGTGCTTTTATCCATTTACGATTAAGAGATTCCAACTATAAACATTGTCCAACCCAAGAAGAGTGGGAAAGGGCAGCAAAACTTTCAAAGTTTTTGGGTTTGTTTTATAAAATAACTTGCTTATTTTCCGGAACAAAATATCCCACGGCCAACTGGTTCTTACCTCTAGTTTTATCATCCAACTTAAGTTGAAAGATGCAATGGAAGGGTCCCATAGTTTTATGCGTAAATCCATCCCGAACTTGGTGGTTAAACTCTACTGTAGGGGAGGTCCTGCGAAAAAATAACTCGACACCAAGATGATAAAAGATTAACACCTCCCATTCTTATTCCTTTTTCAATAGGAAAAAGAAATAAAATCAAAAAATCGTCTTACTAAAAGCCCCATTCGAAAAATATTGGTATGAATACAGTGTTGTTCTTGCTATTGATGTCACGTTGGATCCGCGATTCAAACTTCAGATTGTAGAGTGGGCATATACGAGGTTACACGGTAATGAATAAAAAGAATAAATTGCACAAGTATTTTGATGATGAAAAATTAAATAAAAAACAAGACTTCGATATTTTTGCATGGTGGAATGGAGAACAAGTTCGTTATCCTATTCTTTCTCGTATGGTTCGTGATATATTATCAATTCTCATCTCAACTGTCGCTTCTGAATCTGCATTTAGTATTTGCGGTAGAGTTTTAGATCAATATCATAGCACTCTTTTGCCGAAAACTGTCCAAGTACTACTTTGTACTAGAGATTGGATTTTTGGCAAAAGTGGCATATTTGTTAATTTCATTTTGGTTATTTTTTCCAACTCACATCTTTTCTAAAATAATAAACTGTTTATTTACCTTTTCTTATCCAATTGTTTGTAAAGAGGAAGACGTTGATGTGAATGACCTTACGGAGGATATTTTCAACTTGCACATAAATCCCACTTCTAAATATAACCTATCCTCCAACACTAAATCCGTAGAAGAGTAGCTCTAGTAAGCTCTATTGGTGCATCTTTTACATAATTTAATACTTGTAGTTCATCTTTACTGATTATATTTATACATTGTTTTGTACACAGGTATTAGCAGTAAGCCACCATGTTTTGTATGCAGGCAACATTGGTTATGCAGCAGGCCACAATGTGAATAAACAGTTCTGTTTATATAAATAGATTTATAACTTAGTATTGGTTATGCTGATTTATATATAACTTGGCTAAAACAATTGTTTCTAATACGTTCCTGTGAATGTTAAAGAATGTTGAATGAATGAAGTGTGCCGGAGGACATCATGTTGATAAGGTTGTCGCGGATACTTGGATCACTGTTTTAGAATATTGGCACATATATTTTTTATTTAGTTTGTAATACCTAAGTGGCACATATCTTTTGGGATGTTTTTTTGGAAGCTTTGTCCTATTGTATATCTCTTTCTCTTGGGTTATTTTGCTTTTGGTATAATATAATAAAGCATATGAAGAAACCATATTCTTCATATTTATGGTGATGGAATGATGTAATGCTGATTTTTAAACTAATTACCTGTGTGGTGAATATGTATAATATGATAGAAATAAGATTCTTATTGTTTGATCTATTTTTAAACTGTGTGGTTAGTTAATGTTTAAATGATATAAGACAACCAAGCTTCTTGGCCCAGTGGTATAAGGGTGCCATTGAGGCAGTCTTGGGGGTGGATTGGGTTTGGTCCCCCGTTCTATCCCCGGCAATGTCAAAATAATGCTTAGCCAACGGAAGCCATGAACCGCGAATAGGGATTAGTCAAGGTGAGCGTAAGCTGGCCCAGACACCTCATGGTATGCTACCCAAAAAAAATGATATAAGACAATTTAATCAGATTGGATTTTTTTATCAAGGGCCATCCATCCCCTTGTTTGTGACTGATTATTTTTAAGTTGATTTATAATTCAAAATTCATATATATCCCAAAAGAATATATTGAAAATTCTAATTAAAAGCATAAGTGTGAATTATGCAAGTGTGTAACGGTTAGATAATGGTCACCCATTTAGACCCAAACCGATTCGTTAATATTAGCGGGTGCTAACGATTTGGGTCGTGTACTTGTTAATGCTAACGAATCCTGTTTGGGTATTGTCTTTAGACCCGTTAAGACTAAAGGGTTAAGGCTGTTTTGACATAAACTCGTTAACACCTGACCCGTACACGACTCAACACGACTCGTTGACAGGTCTACTTGCCACTCTGCAATCCTCAACATGATATGTAAAGCAACCAAATTTTTTACATGAAAGATGAATATTGAATGGTTATTTTTTATGTTTTATGCAGTTATTATTTATTGAAATATAAGTCATAAGATTCCTGATGTTATTAAATTAGTAAATTTTTATACTTATTAAAATATATTATTTTATCATTTTGCTACATATCTCGGCCGGCTTGTATCCGAGTTTTTCATTGCGTATCCGAGGCTACTACATTGACATCACTCCTAAAAAAGACATCCATAGCTACCTGGACAGGTGGCAAGAGCATAGTAAGAGAGGATCTTGGAGAAAGAACTAAATATCTATCATCTTTATGGCTTCAGTATTAAAGGATCAAAGAAGTTATCTTGTATCCTTAATAACGGATGGTACTAAAGGCACCCCAAAAATTTCTCCGTAACTCAACACAATGCATAAAAAGCATTGTAAATCATGTTTAAAAAAAAAGTACTGTGGTGATATGGAGCAATTTGAGGGGTGTCTTTAGCATCACCCTTAATAACTGGAGAGAACGTTGTGGAGTAGTTCAAGGTTTAGAGCCTCTGGACGCAAGCTACTGTAGCTTGAAGCAGAGCTGCTGTTCCAGTTGCTTCCTTTTTTTCCTGTTTTGTATTAAATTTGTATCTTTATTTATTCCTGTTTTCCTTCTCTGTTTTCGGTGGGCGTCTGATCGACCTACCTGATGTAATTTACGGCTATTAATTTATAAAAGCATATGATTCCTATTAAATATAAAAGTGAAAATAACAAGATCCTTTCCATACATATCAAAGAGAGGAACCAAGCCCTGCGGACAACACAAATAGCCAAATAATACAAACAAAGAGCTTATGCCATGCGTCTGCTTCAACAAATCCTCCCCCTACTCTCAGGAAACATGGTCTCATAAAAAGACCCGAAGGGAATCAACCAACTCCAATTCCAAACTAAAAAATGTCGAAGAGAAGAACCAAGTCATGTGGATACTACAAATAGCCAAATAATACAAACAATGAGTTATGCAGTTACTATGATGCATCCACCTCAACAATTCCTTACCCAACTGTCAGGCAACATGGTCATATAAAAAGACTCAAAAGGAATCAATCAAAAAATATGATAGAAAAAAGAACAAAATATTTACTCTCGCATCATTCCCCACAACTACTCAACTCAACAAAGCTTTTTTCCCAATTATTTGGGGTCGGCTACACGCACCCTAATTTTGCATTATGCTCTATTTAGTGCGGTTAAACCAAATAATATCATGCTTTTTTTTATAATATTCCACCAAGTCAATTTAGGTCATCTACCCATAGTGTTACCATCAATACGAATTAAATCACTCTTCCTTATAGAGGCATCTATTGATCTCCGTTTGACGTATCAAAACAATCTATGATGATTTTCTCTTAATTTATTTTCAACTACTTTTACCAATACATGAATTTGTTCATTTTTAATTTAATCCTTTTGAGTTTTACCATAAATCCATATTAGCAATCGCATCTCCGTCACGCTTATTTTCTGCACATTTTATTTTTGGTTGCCCAACACTTCGTCCCATATAGGCAAGTCTAATAGTCGTCCTACATAATTTTCCCTTTAACTTCAAAGGTATACATCAATCACACAACATGCCAGTAGCACTTCTCCAGTTGAACCAACCTACTTTAATTCTACGAGTAACAGCATAATAAAAATCACTATCTTTTTGGATAACCGAGCCTAAATCCTCCTACTATTACTAAAATTACACTCAATGTATTCTATTTCAGTTCTACTTATTCTAAATCATCTAGTTTCTAGAGTCTCTCTCCACAATTCCAATCTAGTATCAATTTCTACCTTACTTTCATCCACTAAAACAATATCACCTGCAAATAACATACACCGCAACATATCATCTCGTATTTGTTAAGTCAATTTATCCATAACCAGAGAGCAAGGAGATAAGGACTTAGTGTTGAACCTTAATGCAAACTTACAGTAATTGGGAATTTACTACTTTCTCCAATTGTTGTTTTTAATATAGTCATGACCCAACTCAACTCAACTCAACTCAACTCAATAAAGCTTTTTTTCCCAATTATTTGGATCGGCTACATGAATCCTATTTTTCCATTTCATTTTGTTAAGTGCAATATCTTCGGTTAAACCACGTGATATCATGTCATTTTTTACAATATCCCACCAAGTCAATTTAGGCCTACCTCTACCCCTTGCGTTACCATCAATACTAACTAAATCACTCTTCCTTACAAGGGCATCCATTGGTCTAGGCTTGACGTGTTCAAACCATCTATAAGCTGATTTTCTATCAATTTATCTTCTATAAGAGCTATTTTTACCGTTTCACGAATTTGTTCGTTTCTAATTTTATCCTTTCGAGTTTTACCACAAATTCATCTTATCATTCGCATCTCCGCCACACTCATTTTCTGAACATTTTGTCTTTTGGTTACCCAACATTTTGTCCCATATAACATGACATGTCTAATAGTCGTACTATAAAATCTCCCTTTTAACTTGAAAGGTATATGTCTATCACACAATACACCGATAGCACTTCTCCACTTAACTCAACCTGCTTTAATCTTATGAATAACATCATCACTAATATCTCCATCTTTTTGGATAATCGAGTCTAAATAACGAAAATGATCATTTTTAGGTATCTCTTAACCCTCCAATTTCACATCCCCGTTTGTCCTCCTATTACAATTAAAATTGCACTCCACATATTCTATTTTAGTTTTGCTTATTTTAAATCCTCTTGTTTCTAGAGTTTCTCTCCATAATTCCAATCTAGCATTAATCCCCGTCTTATTCTCATCCACTAAAATAATATCATCCGCAAATAGCATACACCACGGCACCTCATCTTATATTTTTCAAGTCAACTAATCCATAACAAGAGCAAAGAGGTAATGACTTAGTGTTGAATCGTGGTGTAAACCTACAGTAATTGACAATTCACTACTTTCTTCGGCTGATGTTCTACTATAGTCATGGCTCCATCATACATATCCTTAATAATATCAATATATCTACGAGTCACTCATTTTTTTATATAGAACCCACCATATTATATCTTTTGGTATCCTATTATACGCCTTCTCAAAATCTATAAAAATCATATGAAGATCATTTTTATCCCTATATCTCTCCATTAATCTCGTCAATAAATAGATTGCTTCCATTATTGACCACCCAAATATAAACCTAAATTGATTCTTAGATACTGTTGCTTTCAATATCAATCTATATTCAATCTCTCCCCCCCAAAGTTTCATTGTATAACTCATTAACTTAATATCACGATAATTTAAATAACCTTGCATGTCCCCTTTATTTTTATAAATAGGAACTAAAACACTCTATTCATCGAGCATTCTATTAGTCATTATAATTCTATTAAATAATTTTGTAAGCCAAAATACTCCTTCCTCCCCTAAGCCCTTCCAAACCTCAATAGGGATACATCTGGTCCTAAAGTCATCCATATTTTCATCTTTTTTAGAGCAATTCTAGCCTCGGTTGTTCTAATTCTGCAAAAAAATATATTTTCTCGAGTCTCCTTAAGTTCCTCTATATCTAATCAACTCCCATTATCTCCATTCAATAACCTCTCGAAGTAGTTTTTCCATCTTTTCATAATCTCATCCTTGACTACGACTCTCGAAACATCACTTTTAATACACTTAACGTTATTAAAATCTTTTGTTTTTCTCTCTCTAAGTTTAGCAAGCTTATAAATACTTTTTTCCCCTTCTTGTGTTCCAAATTTTGTATAAAGATC
Organism: Sambucus nigra; assembly: GCA_949130495.1. Taxonomy (NCBI): domain Eukaryota; kingdom Viridiplantae; phylum Streptophyta; class Magnoliopsida; order Dipsacales; family Adoxaceae; genus Sambucus; species Sambucus nigra. Next base: position 358,288,984 of record OX422213.1, on the reverse strand, counting down.
AACATACGTCTTTAACTTAACATCTCTTAATATTTTCTTAACATCCTTTCTAACCCATTTATATTTCTTAAATTTTCTTCGTTTTAAGTTGTTTGCAATTTTTTCAAAGCAGTCCCTTTTGATTTTTACTATATTTTGTATTTTTTCATTCCACCACCAAGTTCCTTAGATTGTTGCCCCAGCCTTTTAATTCTCCAAGAATTTCTTTTGATACTCTCCTAAATGCATGTGGCCATCTTATCCCACATTATTAGTCTCCTCTTCAGTTTCCATGACGCTTCATCTAATACTTTATCTTTAAATAGTTCGAATTTCTCTCCTTTTAAATTCCACCACCTAGTTCGTGGGTTAATCTTCTCTGTTCGCACTCGTTATTGATTTTTAATACTTATATTAACACCATTATCTTATGTTGTGAGGTTAAGCTCTCTCCCGGGATAACCTTATAGTATTTATATGTTAATCGATCTCCTTTTCTAGTAATGAAAAAGTTTATTTGGCGCTCTTATACGTTCCACTTTTATAAGTTATTAATTGTTCAAGCGTCTTTTCTAAAACATGTATTTACTAGTAGAAAATCATAAGCCATCGCAAAATCTAAGATAGACTCTCCACTGTCGTTCCTATTTCCAAAACTATATCATCCCTGCACTATCTTATATCCTACATGATCTTCTCCTATATAGCCATTAAAATCTCCCCCTATATAGATTTTCTCAACTACCGGTATTTCTTGAATTAGTGCATCCATTTGTTCCCAAAATTGTACTTTAGTGCGATCATCTAATCTTACTTGGGGTGTATAAGCACCAACAATATTAATTATATTTTCATTTAATACCAGTTTTACAAGTATATGTCTATCACCTTTCCTAATAACGATTACAATATCATCCTTTAAGGTTTTAATCTACTATTATTCCGACTCCGTTCCTATTTCTATGTTTTCCTATATAATATAATTTAAACCTTGTATTTTCTATTCCTCTAGCTTTCTCACTGGCCTACTTAGCTTCTTATAAACAAGCTATGTTAACTTTCTTCTCATCATGATAACCATTAACTTCATCAATTTCCCTGTCATAGTCCCTATGTTCCAAGTCACTAACCTAAGTCTACTATCCTGGGCTAACTTCTTTACCCGCACACGTCCAGATTGTTGCAGGAACCCTTGCCTATTTCTCATCGCATCCGAAAGCCGATGCGACACCCCTTGCCTATTTTTCGAGCCCCCCGGTGGCAGGTACAACGCCCCTTGCCTATTTTTCGCCCCCCTCGGTGGTAGGCACAACGCATCGCTTAAGGGGAATGCCCTAGTATTAACACTATATTATATATCTTAGTATTTTATCATACGTCTTCTCCAAATCCATAAAATCCATATGAAAATCCTTCTTGTTTCCCTGTACCTCTCCATCAGTGGCGGAGCCAGGAATTGAGAGCTGGTGGGGCACAGTATTGACGGGGGTTCGGGGGCTACCGCCCCCGAAAAAAAAAAATTTAGCCTTCTTTTTACTTTTTTATAAATATTTAATTGATAATGTATATTTTTTGACAATTACAACTCAAATAAATAAAAATTGAATACAATAACAATTCATTACTAAGAAATAGATAAACATATCTTGCAATTCTCATACAAAAGTAGAAAGTTGTCAAAATACATCATACTAGATTAAAAATTCTACAATCTCCCTCTGCGGCTTTTCATCTTCTGGAAGCGATCCACAATTGCGTCATTAGAAATGAAATCAAAGACATCCCTTTCAATATATGTCACACAACTATCACTTAACCAACCATCACTCATACGGTTTCGGAGATCACTTTTCACGATATTCATAGCGGAAAATGCCCTTTCAACCGTTGCAGTGGAAACGGGAAGAATTAAAGACAATTTTAGAAGCTTATAGACTAAACCATACACAATGTGTTTTCCTTTTGCAACCATTTTCTTAGCCAAATCATTAATCCCTTCCACTTCTCGAAAGCACCCATCTGATTTCATATCAAACTCATATAACTCAAGCTCATCCCGAAGTACAAAACGTTCTTGTTCCGAGAAATCATCGATATAAAATTCCGAGAGACGAACCAATTTATCTATATCAAAAGCAGCAAATGAGTTACTTGGATTAAAGCATGCCATACATATGAGCAATTCTGAATTTACCTCATCAAAACGGTTGTTAAGTTCAACAAGTTGCTTATCTACGCAAAGGTAGAACAAGTCAACTTTATAATGATGTAAATTTGTTATCTCCGGTCCTCGCCTTGATCTTCCCAAAAGACTAAAATTATCCTCCATATTAGGAACCGAGATATCATATTTCATACAAAAAGAAGAAACCTCCGTCAATAGTTTGTCACATCCACAATCTCTCATTTGTTGCATACGATTCTTGGAAAATCTCACTAAAGTCATAGCATTTATAATATCTTGATCTTTTCGTTGCAATGCTTTGGAAAGTTCATTAGTTATTGCAAATACATTTCTCATCAAATGCAAGGTAAATATGTAATCAAAAGATTGCATTGATTTAATCAAATTTAAAGCTTCACCTTTTCTATCAGTAGCATGTTCCACCAAATCCGCAAGAACATCAAGCACGGATCCAAACATAACAATCAAATTTATCAATGTACCATAGTGTGAGCCCCAACGTGCATCACCGGCCCGCTTTAGGCTAGTCTCTTGATTTAACTCTCGCCCGCTTGATATATCACCATTTTCTAGTTGCTTAAAAATCCGCTCCGCTTCCTTCTCTCGAAGAATGTCACGACGCTTGCATGATGCCCCCGCAATATTCACTAAATTATTAACTAAGAAGAAGAACTCATCAATGTGCTTAAGATCTTTTGCGACATGGACAAGTGCCAACTGAAGTTGGTGTGCAAAACAATGCACATAGAACGCTGATTTGTTCTCCCTTAAAATAAGTGATTTAAGCCCATTATACTCTCCCTGCATGTTACTTGCCCCATCGTAACCTTGACCACGCAAGTTTTTCACACTCAAGTTATGCGTGTTGAAAAATTGATCAAGTGACGCTTTAAGCGAGTTAGATGTTGTGTCAGGAACGTGTGCCATACCCACAAATCTTTCCATCACAAAACCCCTTTTGTCAACATAACGCACAACAAAAGCCATTTGCTCTTTAACCGATACATCACGAGCTTCGTCAATTAATATTGCAAATGGTTCCCCCACTAGGTTTTTCAATATTTCATTGGTAATCTCACTAGCAATGGCATTCACAACATCTTTCTGAATATCCGGTGATGTTAATTTATGATTTCCGGGTATTAACTGTTGCATCCCTATTGGCTAACCATTGTAAAAGTTCAAGAAAGTTACCTTTATTCATCGAGCCTTCTGATTCGTCACGCGAACAAAAAGATAACCCTTGTTGTAGAAGAAATCGAATCACGTCAATGGTTGCAACTAGTCGCAATCGATACTCATCCCGACACTCATCCCGACACTCCTTCGATTGGTTATCAAATAAAGCCTCAATATGTTGATTTTGATTCAATAAATCTCGAGACTTCATATATGCCACATTGTGAGCATCGCTATGTTGATGCTCTTGGAGTCTTCGATTTTGTTTCCAATTATTAAATCCACCTCTGACGAAAGCATCACTTTGATTTCTGTCCACGGACTCTGGACGAAATAAATAACAAGGTAAACAGAAAGCAGCATCCTCCTTAACACTATATTCCAACCAACTCCCAAATTGAGCGAACCATGCTACATTGAAACGACGAGCCTTGTTTCCAAACATTGTTTGAGGAAATAAATGCGTATAGGGTTGACAAGGACCCATTTGCAAATACGTTCGTCTAATCTTGTCTTGGTCGTTCGCATCATATTCTGAAATTTGTGGTCTTAAACTCGGATCAGAAGGAAGATTTGACAAATCAATTAGAATGCGACTTCGACTTATTTTTTTTGGAGTAGGTTCCCTTTGGACATTGATTATTTCCGTTGGAAGCACCACATTTTCGCGAGTTCTTTTGTAAAAATTTTCCATAGCTGAAATTGGAAGTTTAAATATTAAACAAATTTAGCTCACCAAACATTATATTAAAAAAAATTTAGCTCATAACTAATATTTGCATATTAAATAAAAAAAGAAAATTGGGGCATATTAAATAAATACAAAAAATAAAAATTGCATATTAAATAAATTTAGCTCACCAAACTGAAATAAAAAATATTGAACAAATTTATCTCACCAAACTGAAATAAAAAATACAAATTGCATATTAAATAAATACAATTGGGGAAAATCCCTAAAAAGAAAAGTGGGGCAATCCCTAAAAAGAAATTTGGGCAAATGAACCTCAAATCCATAAAAAGAAATGGTCTTTTACCTGACAAAATATGGAGGAAGAGAATGGTATAGCAGCCTAGCAGCAGGGGAGGAGCAGGGGAGTCTCGGAGGTGCAGACTGGAGGTTCAGGGGGAGGAGGAGGGGAGGTCCGGCGGAGGAGTAGTTTGCAGCCGAGCAGAGCAGCAGCAACCGGGTTCTTTGTCTTTGTTTTTCTATTGCTCCGAAGTATAGAGTGTAGGTTAAAGTTTTGGGATATATATGGTTTGAAGTTTTAATTTTTACCCCTGTTTTTTGGTATATTTCACACTTAACCCAAAATAATTTATTTTTTTTTTCCCCCAAAAAAAGCTGGCCTACAACATGGCTCCGTCTCTGCTCTCCATTAATCTTCTCAATAAACACATGGCTTCCGTTGTTGACCTCCCAGGCGTAAACCCAAACTGATTTCCAATAACTATTGTTTCCAATCCCAATTTACCTTCAATCACTCTCTTCTAAAGTTTCATTGTATGACTCATTAACTTAATACCACAATAATTTAAACAACATTGTATGTCTCCTTTATTTTAATAAGTAGGTACTAAAACACTCCTCTGTTCACCGGGCATCCTATTAGTAATTATAATTTTATTAAACAATTTTGTTAACCAAGGCACTCCTTCCTCCCCTAAACACTTAAACCTCAATAGGGATACCATCTGGTCCAAAGTCCTCCCTCTTTTCATCTTTTTTAAAGCAATCATAACCTATATTGTCCTAATTATGCAAAAAATTATATCTTTCTGAGTCTCCCTAAGTTCCTCCAAATCTAATCTACTCTCATTATCTTCATTCAATAACCTCCCGAAACAATTTGTCCATCTTTCCTTAATCTATTCATCCTTGACTAAGACTCTCGAATCATCACATTTAATACACTTAACATTATTAAAATCTTTTTTTTTTTTCCTTAAATTTAGCAAGTTTATATATATTTTTTCCCTTCTTGTGTTAAACTTAGCATCCCTTGCCATTTTCTTAACTTCTTTCTTAGCCCATTTAAATTTCTCAAAATTTTCTTTGTTTCTATTTGTTTGTCATGTTTTAAAGCAAGCCCTTTTGATTTTTATTTTTACTATGTCTTGTACTTTTTCGTTCCACAACTAAGTTTCTTTGGATTATGGTCCCTACCTTTTTTATTCACCCAGAATCTCTTTCGATATTCTCCTAACGCATATAGCCATCTTATCCCACATTATGCTGGTATCATCTTCGGTATTCCATGATGCTTCATTCAATATTTTGTCTTTAAATAATTCTAATTTCTCTCCTCTGAAGTTCCACCACGTAGTTCGTGTATTAATCTTCTCTTACCCCACAACAAATGAAATGAAATTGCAACGATTACTCCATCCTCTGGGAATAAACATCCAAAAAATTTTCCATTAGAAAACTTTGGACCCTCGAACCAAATCTATGATTTGCTAAGTTTCCACCAAACAAATCCCTCTTTCTTATAATAATTCAGGACCTGAGACAGCCTCGCACCAAACACACATCTGAGGTACGTCAATGATTCTCGTGTCCATCACTTCCAAATAACAAAAACAACACGCAAAAGGCGCACTAAGACGCCAAGGACCCCATGGAACCTAGGCGCAAGGCGAGGAGCAAAGCAAGGCCCGCGCACGATCGAAGTGAGGCGCAAAGTCTATAAAACATGCAAAAGTTATATATTCATATAATAAGATCATTTATGATCTAAAATTTGAAATATATAGCATATTTTACTATTATACACGGTTATGAATACATACATCAAAAGAAGACAACTTATACCACCATATGAAAACATATGCGTGTGTGTGTACGCATGTGTGCGCGTGTGTGTATATATATATATATCAAATTCTGATGGAAATGGGCCCTTTTTAGAGTTTTATTGCATTTTATTGTATTTTTGTTATTTTTTTTAGTTTCTTTATTTGGTTGTATTTGTTTTTAATATTTGTTGCTTGGTACTTGGGGAAAGAAGTAACAAAGGCCTTTAGGGACATTTATGTAATTAGAATATTAGCTTAGAGCCTAAGCTACTCCTCACCTTTAAATACCCCCTTGTATACCTCATTTGAGGACATTCATCCATTTTGAAATATAAGAAATCATTTGATTCTCTCTCTAAAGTTAGGGTTTGGTATATCTTTTTAGCCATTAAAGTGTAATATACGTCAAATTGGTATCAGAGCGAGGTGTCGCTTCCCGATTGGTGTATTGGTGTGTAGTTATCAAAATCGTACACTACATCGATGGCTTCCAAGAAATCTAAACAACTCGAACAAGCAAATCAAGAGTTAAGAGAACAATTCAAAGAGTTGGCCAAGAAGCAACAAGCTAACATGGAAGAGTTGAAGCAACTCATCTCCACCCAAATGGCCCAACTTTTTTCTGATGTAGGCCTAAACCCTAACCCTAGTCTACCTCCCACTACCACCACTATTCCCCAAACCCTAGCACCTCCCACCATCATCCTTCTAGCCCCTACCCCACCACGAACCCCCACCCCATTGTTGCCCCAGTGATTGTTAACCCCTCCCAGTCCCGTCTACCCTTCCCCGCCCTGCGACCCAGCAAGCCCCAACCCCCGACTACCTCAGAACCCGGACAACCCCCCCCCCCTCCAAGTCGCGATCTCGCCCCTGTTCATCCCCTCCCCTCGCGACCACCCACACCACCTTTCAGCCGCCGAAACCTGCTTCCACACCTCCAAGCCTTGGTTGACCTTGGACAGCCCACTCCACGCCCTGTTTCCGACCCAATTCGACCCAATGTCAACCCCGAAAACAAACCGTACCAGTCCCGAGCCTCTCTCAACCCACAAAAACCCCAAGATCACCCCGAAAACCTAGGGTTTTTCCATAGTTTTGTCCAAAAGCTACCTTCGCTGCCCTACCCAACTCCAAGCCCTTCTAACCGCTTCAAAATCTTGGTTTTTGACTCGAATGGAAGTTTTTGGGTTTGATTGAGTGAAGAAAGAGAGAAGAAAATTTATTGGATGGGCACCCGTCAAGTTTCGAAAATTAATTTTTGTTCCCCACAAGTTTTTGGCATCTATTTTTGGAATTTCCTCACGAGTCCCTAAATTTTTGAATGCTCGAGGACGAGCTTGGTCTGAAGAGGAGGAGAGTGATGGAAATGGGCCCTGTTTAGAGTTTTATTGCATTTTATTGTATTTTTGTTATTTTCTTTTAGTTTCTTTATTTGGTTGTATTTGTTTTTAGTATTTGTTGCTTGGTATTTAGGGAAAGAAGTAGCAAAGGCTTTTAGGGACATTTTTGTAATTAGAATATTAGCTTAGAGACTAAGTTACTCCTCACCTTTAAATACCCCCTTGTATTCCTCATTTGAGGACATTCATCCATTTTGAAATATATGAAATCATTTTATGATCTCTCTAAAGTTAGGGTTTGGTATTTCTTTTTGAGTGGTGCTATGGGTACCAAATAACTCCCCAAAATCTCCCCCAAATAGCATTGATGAGTTGTGCCCTGGCGGGACCCATACCATAAAGTATAACACTCAAAGCTATTTGGGGGATGATTTGGGGGAGTTGTTTGGGACACATAGCATTTTCCTTTCTTTTTAGCTATTGACGTGTAGTTTACGTCAAATTCATTTAACAATTTAATTATCTAATAATCAAAAAAAGAAAATATATTGATATATTTGATAAAAAGATACTACAATGTATGGAAAGAAAAATTAAAATCAACATATAAATTGTTATACGATGCAACACTCTTAAGGTTGAATTTTATTTGTTTCTTTTGCCTAGTCCCTAAGTACGGACTAACGAGAAAGATAAAGTATTAATAGGAATCAAGAACTTACTTTAATTAGTTTTGGGGTGTGGAATCGTCTAATCTTCTCTATTGCAAAATATGTAAAATCAACATATAAAGTCCATTCTTGTACTTGAGGCGTAATCCAAAAGAATTTAATGAGGCGCGCATGAGCAGTTGAGCCTAAAGCATAGGCTCACGGGACGCGTGCCTTATCAAAAGAGCCTTGCCTGAGTGAGACAAGGCCCCGATGTTGCGTCTAGGTGGAAAGTGTTTTCTTGTTAAAAAGTAAGGCGTAATCCTCGAGGCATTAGCCTTTTATGCATTAAACACATTAAAAATAGTAAAAAGTGAAAACAAATATATTTTTAACACCATTTATAGTCATTTTTAATCAAATAGGACGGGTTAGTGGAGGGGGTTGCTTTTTGGCTAGGTCTTATCATCCCTTATTTATTGGGAAGGAAGGAAGAGCACATACACTACCCTATATCTAACTGCACTCACAAGAAGGCACGGATGGGATGAGTTCCTTGATTTACTAGTCAAGAGATTCTGCGGAGAGCTATTACTAAAGATTCAACAAGGAATTTCCTAATCACGAAACCTAACCCGACCTAACGGTCCCAATGAAAGTGTCTCTTAGCTGGTTTACAGGCTTCATGAAAAAAGGAATGAAATTACAACCACTGTCATAACTCTAAGAGCGAATTGTCGTAACTGCTCGGGATGTTCTTTGTTCTTTGTTGAGTTGACTGGCTTTAGTTCAGACAGCCGAAACAGGATCGTAAACCACTACCCTTCCGCAGAGATGGGGATTCTGAGCAATAAGGGACGTAGGAATTGTCCTCAACTGCCCGACAGGCTGAAATAGCTTTATCGGGAGGGGGTCAGGATATTCAACCCCATAATACTCAAGGAGCAGGCAGGGATTCCACTAATACATCGTAAAGCGGGTTCAGGTTTCATTCCTTATGAAAATGCGATGGGAAATACATTGAAGTTGCATTCATCTTAGCAAAAGCCTCTTCCATAGTCTGTTTTTAGCAGCAAATAGGGAGGTAGTGATTTCCCCTTCCATTTTGAGTATAACCCAAAATCTGGACCGCTTTTCGATGTATTGGTCAAACCCTTAGGATACGACGCCCTACTCTTTATTTTTTCCTTTTACCCTTTATATGTCAAAGCAAAGCAAAAGCCTTGATCGTGCTTTCCTGAATTTACCATATGATCTGTACCGAACCTTATTTATATGAATAAATAACTGAACTTCCAGTCGAAGAGAAGGAAAAAAAAGCAACCTCGGCTTCCTCCTTTTACGGATATATGCTTTCAGTTCCGCGTTTTCATTGCATCCCTAACTTGAGTGAGTGAACATGAACGGCCACTGCTTTCAAAAACCTCCGAAAGTAGATTTCTTTGCGTAAACGGCGGCTAGAGGAGAAATCTTAACTATTAATAATCTACGGCGGAGTAGAAAGGTGGTGAATTTTTATCGGCTGTATAGATGCGATGCGACCAAGTTATTGTGCTGGTTGTTGGAGTCTCTATTTGTGCATTTTAGAGTCCAATGGGTGATGCCGAAGTCGGTGGAGGATTCATGGAGGTCCTGAAGTGAGGAATTCCAAGTGTGACGCTTGGCGTATGACCCCGCTATGTTGGTGTGGTCGGTGTAAAGAGAACGAAACAATAGATGCTTTACCGACTAAGGAGACTTTGTGCAATAGACTCAAGATATTATGTTGTGCTCTTTGTATTTATGGTGTAGAGATGGTTTCCCCAGTTTCCCTTTGTCTTATGTAGAGTTCTAGGATGGATTAAGGTTAAGCGATGAAGCATAGACAGTTCTTTGGAGGTGATGTACCGTGTCGGACACTCCGACACACGTACATCACCTTGTGGACACATGTTCAACACTCCACGTGGCGTATCAGACTTATTTGACATTTTAAAGAAGGCGGATACCTTGCGGACACAACTAGGACAGTCCGTGGACACGGCTAGGCGCCAGAAACTAATGAACTTAAATAAATTTTAGTGGCGTCATGTAAAAATAAATCTTTTCGAGGTTTATGAATAATAAGAAGAAAAGTTAAAAAAGAATGAAGTTAGTCTCTGCCTTGAGTTCAATGTGAACTTTAGCTTACAATTTAACTGCTATTATGAAAAATACTTAACCATGTTAGTTTTTGATAAATTAGTTTGACAACTAAGGCTCTTTTTAAAGTGCAAAATTGATTAACTATATATATATAACCGATCAGATGCGGACAAATAGAGGACTTAAAAATGTCCTCCTCCAAGATGACGTCATTTTGCATTAAAACAATGTCGTCTCTATGTTTATTTATGTCCCATAACAATGTTGTCTCTATGTCTATTTATGTCCCATAACAATGTTGTCTTTATGTCCTCCAAAAAATGCCCTCGTGTCTCTGCCGTGTCGTGTCCTAATTTTTTTAGATTTGTCGTGTCAACATGTTCTTGTCGTGTCGAACATGACACCCGTACCCGTGAATGTGCTTCATGGAGGTCAAGGGACGAATTTTTTTTTTTATCTGTATGGCTTACTGTCTATTAGTTTTTGTTGTCAACTTGGATGATGTGCCCTCGGGGGTAGTAACCTAAAATAACGAAATACAATAAAAAGTAGGCATGAATAAAAAGAGTAGAATTAAGCGTATTACAATTAACTCATACTCTATTCCCATAACTCCCTTTCAAAAAAATAAGCCCGTCCACGAGCTTTGAAAGTTGGCGACCGAGAGAAATTTCCGAAAATACGCAACCGAAGTGAAGAGAAAAATAGCTAGTCTCAAAATAATTTTCTTAAAAATTAAGGAGGCTCAAAATTTTATCTCCCAAAAATTGGCCATTCTATAATCATTTTTTTTAACAACTCCATCACAGTTGGGTTGTCCTCAGAAATTTCTGCCAAAAGGAACAAACGAGGGACTACTTAACTAGACTGGAATGAAGGTTTGACCAACTTTTATTCAGGCCCAAAAAAATAAAATATAATACAACCACCTTAAGTCTTTTGGCCCCCCGATTTTTATCAGATTTTAGGGTTTCTTTGCCGCAAAGAATCGCAGCCACCAAACCACGCAAGCACGTCGCTCGCGAAGACCATCCTCCGATGGGTCTCTCTCTTTCTTCTTTCTTGTCAATTTTCTTCCCTTCTCATTTTCAACTTACGTTTTGGATTCTTTTCTGCAATCTGATCTCACCCTTCGATCTCTCTCTCTTTTCTTTTAGTTCTCGACACTTCATTCCCACCCGAATCAAAAAAAAAACTAAGGTTGTGAGACCCTAACTTGAACTTCCCATGGCCATTGTCGAAACCAGATGTCACCGAAGGTCGACGAAGCCCTAGGGCACCGGCTAGGTTCGTCACCAAAGTGTCCATCTCTTCACAACCGTCTTTCATTTCCTCTACCCAGCCTTACGGGTTGATTTCATCCCCTTCTGTCCCTTTCTCCCGCTGCTGTTTTGGCTTAGGGCTAGGTATATGAGGGTGCACAATGTCTGGAGGTGGGGGTGGAATAGCCATAAGAGGTGGTGGTATGAGTGTCGGTGGATGCAGGGTGGAGAGAGCCGCCACGAGACAGTGGATGTCGGAGCGAAGGGATGCCACGGATTCTTGAAGTCTAATTTTGCTTGAAGGTGTCACGATTTGTTTTACAACAACGAAGACATGGACTATTAAACCTTGGGGCGTTTTCGTTTCAAATAGCTTTAAGGCTAGTTTTTCTGCACACTTTTAAACACCGCCACCAAAAATGGACTATTAAACTAACGTAAACTAAACCGTCAATGGCAATACATAAAGACACTCGATTTTAAGAAGTGTAGAATGATTTTACTATTTTGGGTAAAGGGATATTTATAGGGGAATGGGAAGGATCTAGAAGGGTGACACCAATACCTTAATTAGGGAAGTGGGCCTACGCTCACGTGATGTTACATGGCCTAGGTGCACCCCTTTACATCATATTCCTATAATGCCCCCTCTAGAACGCTTCCCATTAACCCTATATTACAAAACAACAAAATTGCAATAAAAATAAATAACGTTAATAAAATAAAAAGAACTAAAATAATAAAATGACCCCGGGACTTCTTCATTTGATTCCATCATAAACCTTTGACGTCTGCTTACGAAGAATAAAGAATTGAATATCAAAAATAAATCAAATCTACCTCCATCTCTCGCCGCAAAACCCATCGGCTAGCATATAATGCTTAACTAAGCCTTACATAAAACATGTGGGATACAAAACCTAGATTGCACCTCTAAACGCTCATTTGCTAAAATGTGTTGCATCAAAAATATACGCTAGTCACAAAAGCATCATGGTAGGTCGAAAAAACAATTCCCCTACAACCTTCCTAAATCAGAAGGACTATCCTTCACCAAAATTTTACATACTCCCAAGTTCCCAACAAGGCTCATTGGCCAAAAACTACTAATAAACTCTCACCTCACTTTTCCTTAAAAGTCAAATTATAGCGAATCGCATAACAAATGTTGTGTCAAAATCTTGTGTTGAACACGAATTCAAACCATGTCTACAACCTCATATGAAAACAATTAGGATATATAAATACAATCTATGAAATACATCGTTTATTGAAATCCAATTAATACAATTCATGTGAATTATTAAAGACAAATTTGTCGCGTATAATTTCTTATTCTGAGAAAAAGGAGGCAACTTTGAGCAATGGGGAGTGTTGAACTTGTTTCTAACCTAATACAAGCATATCACCACCTTTCCCCATAATTGTAGATCTTCGTAAGGTCGAGCCACGTATATCTATTGTTGTATGTTTGGTTGCTTATACTCACACATTAAACATTTATAGTGTTGAAAATTTCCTCCACCTACTCGGTGAGAAAAGTATAGATGTAAAAATATATATAAACGTAAACATAGGAACGAAGTCGGGCTAATAGGCGGTTAATACCCTAAAGGAAGATATCGCAATTGTTTAAAAAAATGCGATAGACTTGTACTTGTAAAACGTATAATAGGTAAATTATAATTAATATTACTTGTGCTCATGCACCTCAAGTAGGATTAGATGAACACATTAACATACAATTTTGAGAACAAATGGTGGTATCATTCGAGAAATACCTATAGGTAACTTTTAAAAGTGGAACAATTATAAGTTTAAACGGACTCGACACGGTATTTGGGACACGAAACGATTCGAGACACGGGATACGCGATTTTAAAAAAAGTAGGATATGATACGCTGGGATACGTATAATATTATTTATATTTAATCATATGTAAAAAATATTTTTTAATAACTACATTTTTTTAATTTATATTGGAAAGTATTTATTATTTTAGTAACAAAAAATATTGATTCAAAAGTATTACAATTGTTTTTAATTTGTCAATCTCTCACAAAAGAACAACTATTGCTCGTAATAGCTTCTCAATCCTAACTGTGTGAAATGAGAAGAGGAGAGAACCCTAGTTGTGTGAAATGAGAAGAGAGAGGAGAGAGGAAAGTTGCGTTCCCTTCATAAGAGAAGAGAAAGGTAGGGTTACTAAGCCCAACCTTTTTTCGTTAGTAAGAAGATCCGTGTTCTTTTTCATAGGCGAAAAGAGAAGATCAACCCACAAATGAGTGGTAAAAGGAGGAAAAAATAAAATAAAAGCGACATGCAATGCCGAAGATGAGAATAAGATAACGTGGAATAAGATGTATACATAGAATTAAAAGATAGAGGGCCACAAAACTTAAGAAATTTGGTGGTGCAAGAAATAAATACTTAATATTATAAAAATCAAAAGGGAGTGCTTTAAAACATAACAAACAATTAGAGAAAGAGAAAATTTTAAGAAATGTAAATGTGTAAAAAGTGGTAAGATATTTTAAGGAACTGAAGAAGGGGAAAACAATATTTATAAGCTTACAAATCTAGGGATAAAAAATATTTTAATAACATTAGGCATTAAGAGTATTCGTCAAGGATGTAGAGATTAAGGAAGGGTGCCCAATGAACGGAGAAAGAGTTTTCTAGTGCCTATTTATATAAATAAAAAGGGAAATACAAAGTTGTTCAAATTACCGTGGTATTGAGTCATCGAGTCATACAATGAAACTTTGAGAGAGAATGATAATACAATATCAATATTGGAAATATCAGTATCCGAGAATGGAATCAGCTTGTGCCTGAACAATTAAAGCTATATATTGAACAGTGGACGTAATCTATGTATACAGGATATTAATGAACATTCTTTTATGGATGAAAGGTCTCGACAAATACAATATGAGATGACAAGGTTTATAATATTTGCATTCGTATTCTAGTGGATTAAAGTGAGGCGATAACTAATGGTATCGGTTGGCTCAAAACTAAGAATTGATCGATCAACATCTAAGGATATAAATTGGAACAAAATAGGGGAGAAATTGGACCTTAATTTTGGCCTTCACATTATCGATTGTGTCGCTACTCTCCACCTCCAGAGTTATTGTCTTTCCAGCAAGGGTTTTCGCGAAGATCTGCATGTTCTTTTTTGGAAGAGAGAGGTTCAGTCTCTCAAACCCTCCTACTAGGCGATGTACTACATTAAAAATTATTTTTGTTTTAATAAGTGTCGGGACAAAACAATTATTAAATATTTTAATATTGGAAGCGGCTCCAAATACACTCCAAGTTTTATTCTAATGACAAAAATATCTTTATGATTTGTATTCATTATTTAAAAGCAAAAAGTTAATGATTCTCTTTTTCATATGTAATTAGAATATTTAATACTCATTAAGTAATTAAATATAAATTACTTCTTTACAACGTATGAAAATAATTATGGCTATTAAATTTGAACTCATTTATTTTTATTTTTTTATCAAACACAAACACGACCTAATTAAAACGCGATACGACATAACATAACAAGACATATTATTTTTTTAATCTAATACGAACATGACAGAATATGAAATAATACAAACGACACGACAAGTGAAATCTTATTTTTCAACCAATCATAAACATGACCAATTAAAACGAGACACAACACATAAAAACAACGCAATTTAACACGACACGAAATGGTTTATTTTTTTAACCAAACATGAATACGATCCGAATAAAAGTGACACGACACAACATGAAATATTATTTTTTTAATAAACACGAACACGACCCAAGTAAAAGTGACACGCCACAATTTATGTTTTTTTTTTAACCAAACACGAACCCGACCAAAATAAAAAGGGCACAACACGTCTAAAAATCTTATTTTTGCCTAAAACGAAACACGAGTCCTATAAATATAAAAATATGACACAACACGGAATCTCAATTTTTACCAAGTACGAACACAACCCACTTAAAACGCAACACGACAATTGGGTCGTGTTCGTGCTTGGTAAACTCGTTGCTACAGTCTATTGTCTGGTATAGTATTGGCGGTTTGTGGCATAATTTAATTGTCCGGTATAATTTAAACACTAATAGGTATAATTAATTTTTTAATTTAATTTTTTAATTATACCAGACAATAAATTTTATATCGGACAGTTATGAAAGTAATTTTTTTATATAAATTCATCACAAACCCCCGTTACAGTTATGAAAAGTAATGTTTGTGTTTGATAAATTACATCGGATCGCGTTTGTGTTTGTTAAAAAAAATCATGTTGCGTCACTTTAACTTGCTCATTTTGGTAAAAGAAAACCCGTTTTGTTCTTATTAAGTTAAAAAAATATTTCGTGTTGTATCTAACTTTCATTGGGTCGTGTTTTGTATTTGATAAAAAAAAAAAATATGTCGCGTTACTTTTACTTTGATCGTATTCGTGTCAAGTAAAAAAAATCGTGTTGTTTCATATTTTAATTTGTTGATGTTCTTATTTGTTTAAAAAAATTGTACTTATTAATTTTAATATACATAGTTTTGGTGCCCACCATATTTGTACAAGAATCATCCGAAAATAATTCTTAAAACTATATGGTTTTATTTAGCAACAAATAGATAATAAAGGTTCCAATTATTTAGCAACAAATGGTTAATAAATGTTCCAATAATAAAAGTTCTAATTATATGGTGTCTGCGCCAGCAGTATGTATAGGCGGTCCGACCAATTATATATACTGTTGCCGCGGACTAGCATATTAGATAAAATGGTTCGCATCAGCGGTATGTATAGGTAGTCGGACCGCCTATACATATGATTTTATGCGAGTCGCGTTTTAATTAAGAAAAAACTAAACCTTACATTCTAAACCTAAAATTAAAAAAATCTTAAATAAACCTAAACCCGAAGAGAAAAAAAACTTAAAACCTTAATCCTAAAATACTTTCCCAAAAAAATGCGACAAAAATAAACAAGTGACTTTTTAAAACATAAAAAAAAAAAAATAAGGTAGACTATTCCTAGAAAAAGTGTCAAAAACTCAAATTCAAAAATCAAACTAAAAATAACTTGCGGTTATAATTAACTCTAAACAAAAGGTCAATCCATTTAAGTTAAAAAAAATACTAACATATTAAAGGTAGAAGTGAAATGGTGGTGAACCGAGCAAAAGAAAAAGGAAGGAATGAAATGGGACTTGTATGGAGTAAAGGGTAATATTGTCAATTGAAAAAAAATTAGAGTGTCTCCAGAATTTTAGGAGTGCATTTAGCTGCACCCTTTAATATTAATACAAGTTCAATTAGTATATATTGAGAAAAAATTACGGAACGACTTATATAAACATTGCATATTTGTTAAGCAACCCTCACTTTATTAATTTCTTTTAACTTGTTCTTAAAATAATTTTTATTTTGTAATTAGAAATACTTTTCATGTATTTTTTGGACAAAAATTACTCTCACTTTATCTTTTTCTCACAAATCAAAACCTTTGTGGGGGAAGATGAAGTAATTAATTCATGCCCAATATTTGCTCCATTGTCCTATCTGCTCCACCTGCCTTTTTTGTCTTTATTCCATCAACTACTTGTTTTTTTCTTTTATGTGGCACAATTTCTTTGTAATTGGGACGAGAATCTTTGGTATTTGAAAAAATCATAGTTGGCAAGTTATTATTATTGGAGCATGTCAAGCTATGATTATTACAAAACTACTTGTTTTTAATTCATATCCCCCCTCTAATTGTATATATATGGACTCCATGGTTGAGTAACTCTCTCTCTCCCTCTCCCTCTCTCATTCTCTATGTGTGTGTAAATGTTCATATATACATATCAATTCAATCATATATAAATATTAATTCAAACTTACTCTTTTTATTGTTTGTTTAATTCATATTACAAGGACATTATTTAATGATTACTTAATTATTTGGGTTTGATTTCGTTGGTGCCCATACATTTTGTTTTATATTTGTTGTTAGAGATGCGCTTTTAATTTTTTTCTATAATTTTTCTCTAGTTTTTAAATTGGTCACTAGTTTATGCAAGTCGTAACGTAACCAAATTAATCTAATTTGGAGGGAGACGGAGTGAAAACTTAGGGTTTTAATTTGGGAAGGAAGATAAAGTGGGGTTATTTTTCTCCAAAAAAATATATGTGAGTGTCACTACACCAAAAAGATCAAATTGTCACCGTTGAGCCGACCATTCTTGTCACGATCATTGACCGTGATAAGTCCGTGATAAATGTACTTATCACGGTCAATGACCGTGACAATCTTAGAAAGTTGTCACGGTCAAAGAGCTTGACAGGTCCGTGACAACTTTTTAAGCAAAATAAACCCTTCCCTATTTTTTCCCACCGTTTTGTTTTTACATACTCTCTCTCTCCCCTTTGGGTGTATATGAATATGTGTGCGTGTGTGTGTGGTGTGCTGTGTGTGGGGGGGGGGGGGGGGGGTGTTGCATGTGTGGGTGGATGCGTGTGGGGGTGTGTGCATGTGTGGGTGTTGGGGGGGGGGGGGGGTAGGGGGTAGGGGGCAGGTGTGTGCGCGTGTGTGGGTGTGTTGGGGGGGGGGGGGGGGTGGAGGGGGACAGTGTGTGTGTAGTGTGCGTATGTGTGGGGAGTGGGGGTGGGAGGCAGTGTGTGTGTGTGTGTGTGTGTAGTGTGTGTATAATGTGCGCGTGTGTGTGTGTGTGTGCGCGCGTGTGTATGGGTAATGGAACAATTAGGGTTTCATACGTAAATGTATAAATACCCAAATATATGTTGTACTCTTAAGTATAAATACCCAAATATTATTGGCTAATACATAATGATAAGTAATTAACCCTTTAGATTCTCCCCATTGTTGGTTTCATACGTAAATATGTAAATGATGATTCTCCTCATGTTTATGAGGCTTAAAGTTCAATTTGAGATTTTTCTCACGGAAAAGTCATAATAGAAATTGGAATTGGGACTTATAATTATTATTGTTAATTTAAATATGACTTTAATTGGATATAAATGAGTTAGGAACCTTTAGATTCCCTTTAATAATTGTTAGTTTTAAATTAGTAAGTAGTTAGTTTGAATTGATGTGTAGTATATTTAGTAATTGTACATATTATGGGTTAAATTTTGTTGTTTTGGAATTCAGAATTAAGTTGTTAAACATTAATATTACATCGTGACAGTTGAAACGGACAAATTGATTAATAAAATATAACTTTAATTGTATAGCTTTAATGATGATATATTTATAAGACGTGATGAAATGAATTAATTGAGTAGATGAATTACAAGGAGTACGAGATACACATTTGTTGGTTTGTTGTTGGTGTTGGTGTTGGATTATAGTGGAACGATGTTGGGTTGGTTAATTTTGGAAGTGGCATGACCACTGGATTATTATCCAAATGTGGGGGGGGGGGGGGGGGGGGGGAGGAGTTTTCAACTTTTTTCTAAAATTAATTTGTGTCACGAGTAATATATTATTAATTCATATATATAGTATGTTTCATTTATGATAATTAAATGAAACATACTTAAAATTACATATAGTGCGCATAGATACTAGCCTTCTAGTTCTTATGCGTACGCATTATATAGCCCTTAGACCCGTTCGAGAGTTATTACCCCTGTAATGAAATCTCTTGAATTGTCTCGTTTGGACTGTATAATTTCTGTATAATAATATTCTTAGTGGCTTAAACTTGTTACTTTTTGAGGAAGTTTTGCAATTGTATCCTAATTGATGATGCTGAAAATAGCATCACCCTTCAAGGTGTTTGTAAGCTCAATTCAATATTAACAATGGCAGTATAAGTGTATATACACACATAGTAGAGGGAGGTGAGGAAAAGAGGATTTACACCCAAATGTAAGTGGTTCAGCCAATCAGGCCTACGTCCACTGTGCAAGTGCGTGATTAATATAACTGTATGAGGGCTCTAATGGCCATAGATACAAGCTCTCAAACTTTCTCTCTCTACTGTGTATTTGAACAGAGTTTCAGTTAGGGTTGCTCATTTTGGATCCTTTGCAAGGTAGAGGATGACCTCTATATATAGTATCTGGGGGGTGTAATGTACCCCCCATGCATGCAATGAGCATGTGTGTGTTGATCCAGCCAATCTGGAGAAGACATATGTCACTATCACATGTAGAGAATGATGATGAAATATTCCCCCCACGTGTGGGGAATGATTTGTTATAACTGACTTGTGTCCACTTGTCCTTATCCACATGTCAATAGGTGCTCGGCCATCATGCTTGGTCATGACCTCGGCCTGGGAGAAGCCGAGGTTGATGAAGTCTAGCCGCTTATTCAATCCGAGATGGGCTATGAAGGTCTCGGCTTAAGTGAAGCCGAGGTTAGGATTTAGGGTCGGCCTGGGCCGAGGTTGAGCTGGCATGTACCTGGAACATCGATTGATTTACTGATGAGGTTAACCTTGGTAGAAGTACGACTTCCCGCGACCTCGGCCAACCTCTGGACGAGGTTGTCATTCCCAGGTGAACTGAAGTATTGTTGACCCTTATGATACGTGCAGTGTCCCTTTGATGAGGTTGGTGGTAGTGTCGGTCGGGGCCGACCTTGCCATGGTCGAGGCCTGTCATCATGGATCCAAGGCATTTACAACCTCGGCAATGTCTTGGCCGAGGCGGTAGTTTCTGGGTCGAGGTGACACTTGGGGCATATCAATCACCCCCCAGCCCTTAGTTACATGTGAGAGCAGGTGACAGGGGGATCTCTACACCCCCGAGGTCTTCCTCCTATGTGCCAATGTTCATTTGACACTTGTCCATTACTGAAGTGTGGCTTGTCTGGCAAGCATGTGTTGTCAGCTGTCCTTTGGGGCTCCCAAGGCAATGATGGGCCTTGGGAAACGTGTCTCCATATTTAAGGGCTTAAACCCTATTTTTCTCTCCTTCTTCCTCATTTCTCTTTCCTGGCACGATTTGCTTCAGCAACTTTCTCTCTCTAGAAAAGCTTTGGTTCGAGGCATTTGGTGGTGATTCCTCGCGTCCTCTTCATTCTTCCTTACCATTCCATCCTCGGGTATCCTCTTCCATTCCTTTTCCTTAATTTTTCCTGCAATTTTCTTACTTTTGCATTTTCTGGCGAGTTTTGGAGTTTTTCAGTGAGATCTCCATACTTTCAGGCGAACTGCATTTGCTCTGGGTTTGGTAGTCTGATCCTTAAATTGCTTTATTTCATTAGCCAATCTTATTTATCGTTTAGAATCTCCATAAGTGTAGTATCTGCCTCTGATGCTCAGACCCCTATACCAACTTCTTGAGGAGTTCCCTTCTCTCAGAGAGAAGACTTTAGAAAAATTAGGCAAATAGAAAAAGCACAGGAGGAGGCTCGTAGGTCGCAAGAATTCACTCTCAGACCTATCTTTCCACCACCCCTGAAGGTGATATACCCTGATCCATTAGAACCATTTAGCCAAGCAGAGATCCCTGCTGAACCCGTACAGATGTCTGAGTCTGAGTCTTCCACCTCAGACCTTATGTCTGTGGATTCCTTCCAAGAGGCCATGGACTTCACAACTCAGCAAGATCAGGCCCCTGATCAACCCGAGGTCTCTAGCCGGGCCTCGTCCCATAATAATTTAAGCACCTCATCCTCTTCCTCAGAGGTTGAGATTGTTGAGCCGAGTGTGGCTATTCCACCCATTCTTGACGCCATTCCCCTGTCGGCCGTCACCGGGGCTGAGTTCTCTTAGAGGTTCCCAAGTAATCCATCAACGTCTGCTCAGGCCGACGTTGAGTTAGACAATGACGATGATGACGACGTTGAAAGTGATATCGACGTCTCTGAGGCGGCCGAGATCGAGAGTACCGTTACTGAGGTAGACCTTTTTTGCTTCAGATATCTGTACTCTATCAGCCCCTCCATAAAGCTTATGAGACCTCTGAGGGAAGAGAGGGCTTACCATGGCCGAGATGGTGAGATCTGCTTGTACGAGTAGATGTTTAAGTTAGGGTTTCGTTTGCCTATCCATCCCATTATTAGGTCCATCCTGGCCTACATCAATTTGGCCCCTTCCCAATTATCCCCTAATGCTTGGAGGGTCATAATTGGGGCCATAGTCCTATGGAGGATTGTTCACCACTCGGACCTTCCAGTCCAGGTCTTTGTTGGTTGCTATGTACCCTCCTCTGCCAAAAATCATTCGAGCTACTATCATTTTGTATCTCGGAAGCCTAAGAAAAAGATGCTCCAGATAACTCAGACTTCCAACCACAACTGGAAGCCTCGATACTTCTTTGCTTCAGGGCCATGGGAATTTGGTCCATGTGTTCCCTCTTCCCTTCTAGAGCCGAGGATGCCCCTAAGATGGGGTAAGGTCATAATGTCTGCGAAGGCCGACCCTGGTCTGAGCCTGCAGAACCTTCAGAAGGTGAAAGACCTTCAAGATCAGGGGATGCATGGTCTGCTCATTAAATTCGAACACTTAATGACCCCCCACTACCTCTCTGAGACTGGTCTAGGTGGAAGTCCACTTGCCGAGATTGGTAAGCTTTTTTTTATTCCAAGTTGAACCTCTGAGTTTATGCATGTATGATCCTCTAACTCAGACCTTTCAATTTTACAGAGCGTCCGAAGGATATCTCAGACGAGCTTTGGGAAATGGCTGCACCGAGTTTAACAAAGCTCGCGAAGAAGGCAGGTCTTAATGCTCCTCCTCCAGCTCCCTCAACCTCGAAGCCTCAAGCCACCAAGAAGAGAGCTTCTACCGAACATGCCCCTGAGGATCAGAGGTAGAAGAAAAAGGGTGGGGATTCTGCCATCCCCATATCCTCTGTAGACGCGTTGGCGGCTCTTGTAGAGCAATTGAAGATCAACGACAGCATCATAGGCCACAGTCTGCAGGTATTGGATGCCTTCGGCTCTACCATGATCGAGGCCGATAAACGTTTCTGTCGGTCACTGGATACCCCCTGCTGGTTGAGTTCAGTCTCCACAGGTCCATTTAGGTATGACTTCATATTTCTTTGTAGTTTCCAAGTGTAACCTCTGATTTTGTCTTCAACTCATACATGATCACACAATCTGTAGGGCCTGGCCGCTATGCACCATCTCTCCAACTGGACTCTGAGAAAGTTGCCCCTCATCCAGAAGGGGCAAGAGGCCGAGAAGGTACAAAGCACATTGAACGCCGAAATAGACCGCTTGAAGTCTGAGGCAAAAGAGTTTGAGAAGAAGGTGCAGAAGTTGGAGAAGGAGATCTCCAAGCTCAAGAAGGACCATGCTGTGGCTCTGAAGGCCAAGGACGATGTTCTGCAGCAGAAGGTCAACTCGGCAGTGAAGGCAGCCCTCGATGACGCCTCTGAGGGTATATTGGCTGAATATAGAACCTCTGATGAATTTATGAGCTTCGGCTTTGAGTACCTTGAGAGAGGTATCAAAGCTACTACCAAATGGGCAGCTGTCAAGGATAAGGAGGCTGGAAGTCTGAAGGCCTCTGATTTCATAGGCCTCGGCTTTGCTAACCCTCAGCTTGCCCAGGCCCTTCAAGAGGTTGAAGAGGAGGTTGTTGCGCCTACAGAGACTGCAACACTGGACGGCATAGAGATTGAAGGGGCTGACCACAGGGAAGACAATACCGAGGTGGCCAAGGTCTTCCAACAGGATCAGGCCGAAGACACCAGCATTCTCCCCTCTAACACTTAGGTTTAATTGTAAAGCTATATTTTGTAACCCCTGACTGTTTGTAATCTCTGAAGAACATATGAAACTTATCTTTGTATTTTTACGATTGGAATGGCAACCCCTGAGGAGGGTTTTTCACTTGGTTTATTTTGTTGAATGTTTGTCATGTGATGTTTTAACTCTGAAGTTTTGTCACGATGGTCTGTTTAAACTCAATCAACAGTCTTACCTCAGACCTTGTCACCACAGTGGTGTTATAAGGTCTGAGGTCATCGACTAGGAGGTCACCTTCATAATTAATCTCACCAAATTAATGATGTTAAGGGTGTGAGGTCATCCCATTATGGTGTCTGACCTCAGACCTTGTCACAACTGAATGGTTATAAGGGTCTGAGGTTATCACCTAAGGTGTTATCCTCATGATTAATCTCACCAAATTAATGATGTTAAAGGTCTGAGGTCATCCCATTATGGTGTCTGACCTCAGACCTTATCACCACTGAATGATGTTATAAGGGTCTGAGGTCATCACCTAAGGTGTTATCCTCATTATTTCTGACATTAGAGCACAATGAAGCAAGAGCCGTCATGGAAACTAATCTTTCATTAATAACCTATTCATAATAAGATGGTACATTTACATAAAACTTTTTGCAACATCATATGTAATACTTCTTTAGGTGATCAGCATTCCATGGGTTAGAGAAAGGTTCCCCTTCTAGGTTTTCTAGCCTGTAGGTGCCAGGCACAACCTCTTCTGTCACTTTGTAGGGACTATGCCAGTTTGGGTGGAGTTTGTTTATTTTCTGTAAGGTCTTCTTCAGTACTAGGTCTCCCATGGCGATGGGTCTTGACTTCACCCTCTGATTGTAGAATTTCGCTGCTCTCTGCTAGGGGTGGCCGTGGGCCGGGCCTGGGCAGGCCCGGTCGGGCTCGGGCCGGGCTTGAAAAATTAAGTGTTATCCCAAGCCCGCTCGGGCCTAGATCGGGCCTTATTATGTAATCCCAAGACCGCCCAGATTTGAAAGCTCTTTACCCAGGCCCGCCCGATCGGGCCCTATTATGTTAATTAAAATATTTTTTTTAAAAATTAAAATACCTATTTTTTTATTTAAAGACCAATTTTTTTAATTAAAAATCTGTTTTAAACTCCATATATTACAAAGTCCATATATAAAGTTTCTCACTTTACATGAAAAGATTTGGTATACGTTTTTATATTTATATAAGTCCCCCCTCCCACATATATATATATATATATATATATATATATTTCAGGCCTCGGACCGAGCCGGGCCTCATCGGGCTTAAGAACTCATGCCCAAGCCCGTCCGAAAAAAAATCTGGCCTATAAAATTTTGCCAATCCCGCTTTGCGTGCCTATTTACCTTATCTAAGCCCTATTTTTTTATTGGGCGGGCTTGGCGGGCCTCGGGCCTATGGCCACCCCTACTCTCTGCTAGTAAGCTGCTTGTCTGATCTCTGCGTCTTCTCTTCTCTCTTCAATCAGATCTAGGTCTAGTCTCCTCTCTTCCCCATTTTTATCAGGGTCATAGGTCTATACCCTATGAGTTGGGAGTCCCACTTATGTTGGTACGACGACCTCTGAGCCATGTACTAGCATAAACGGGGTTTCCCCTGTTGGTGTCCTTGTCGTGGTTCTGTAGGCCCATAGCACAGCGTAAACCTCTTCAGTCCATCTTCCCTTCGCTTCTTCTAACCTTTTCTTGATTTTATCGAGGATTGTTCTGTTCGTGACCTCGGTCTGACCATTTGCCTGAGGTCGTCCAGGAGATGAGAAGAACTGCTTTATCCCAACTCTTACGCAATACTTCTCTAAATAGGAAACTTGAACTGGGTCCCATTGTCCGAGATAAGAGTGTTTGGGAGGCCGTGTCTGCATATGATTTTCCTCTAAATAAATTGGAAGGTCTTCTGCTCTGTGATCGTTATCATCGGCTCTGCCTCCACCCACTTTGAGAAGTAGTCAATGGCAACTATCAGGAACCGATAATTGTTGGCAGCTCTTGGTAGGGGTCCCACTAAGTCAATCCCCCATACTGTAAATGGCCATGGAGAGGTGATTAACGTCATAGGTTGGTGAGGTTGATGTGGAATAGTGGCGAATCTCTGACATTTATCACACCTCTTTACGTAAGCTGCAGCATCTTTGGCCAAGGTTGGCCACCAGTATCCCTGCGTAATGATTCTCTTGGCCAAGGGTCTTCCTCCTATGTGGCTGGAGCAAGAACCCGCATGAACTTCCTGTAAGACCCGGGGAACTTCGATGGGATGCACACATCTGAGGAGAGGCAACATAAATCCCTTCTTGTACAAGACGTCTCCTATTATCGAGAACTTGGCAGCTCTGTATCTCAATTTCCTCCTCTCTAACTTGGATTCGGGTAGCTCTCCCTCTCTGATATACCTGACGAGGGGGTCTATCCATGAGTCTCCTACGTTTAAATTGAGACAAGGGTTACATACCTCTTCTTCCTCAATGGTCGCTTTTCCTAAAACCTCGACCGGAATCGTCCTTCTGACGTTTGTCTTCGTCGCCGAGGCCAACCTTGCCAACGCGTCTGCGTGGCTGTTACTTTGTCGAGGTACTCTCTTCAGTTTTGTCTCTTCGAAATATTTTAACATCGTTCTCACCTTCTTCAGATACTTGGCCATCCTTTCATCTATGGCCTCATAGACTCCCAATACTTGATTGACAACCAACCTTGAGTCGCTATGAAGTAGGAGTCGTTTTACACCCATAGTCTTTGCCAATGAGAAACCTGCTATCATAGCTTCATATTCTGACTCGTTGTTAGATGCCTTGAAGTTGAAACTCAATGCGTATTCGATGTTGGCACCATCTGGAGCTGAAAGCATCAACCCTGCACCGCTTCCATTATCGCAGGAAGAACGATCAACGAAGAGGTTCTAAATGTCTGTATCCGTTGAGAAGGCCCATTCTGACATAATTCCTTTCTGGAAGAGGTACCGATCCTCCTCGTTCTCCACTACTTTGTTCCTGATCTTTTTGGACGCGACCTATTCTTGATCTCGGGAGACGTTCGGTGCCATCTCTTCCTGCTCTTGAAAGACATTGGGTGTCATCTCTTCCTGGTCTCGGAAGACACTACTGTTTGACCCTTCAGCGCCCACTAGGTCATTCTTTACCTCTTCCTCTTCCCAAGTGAACTCAGCAACAAAGTCTGCGAGGGCCTGCCCCTTGATGGCTGTCCTAGGTTGGTAGGTAAGGTCATACTCCCCCAACTCAATTGCCCAAGTCATCAACCTTCCAGATTTCTCAGGTTTATGCAGGACCTGTCTTAGTGGGGAGTCAGTAAGGACAACCATGGAGTGGGCTTGGAAGTAGGGCTTCATCTTCCTTGAAGCATGAATCAGGGCGTAGGACAACTTTTCCATACGAGGGTAGTTTTGTTCAGACCCTTGAAGGGCTTTACTGTTGAAATACACAGGCCTTTGGATTCCAACATCTTCTCGCACTTTGGCTGCACTGACAGCCGATTCAGAGACTGCTAGATACACATATAATTTCTCTCCTACTATGGGCCAAGATAGTAGCAAGGGAGACCGAAGGTAAGACTTGAGTTGGTTGAATACGTCTTCGCACTCTTCATCCACTGGAAGGCTTTTCTAAGCACTTTAAAGAATGGAAGACACTTGTCCGTTACCCTGGAAACAAATCTGTTAAGTGTAGCTACTCTCCCTGTGAGTCTTTGGACGTCTTTGATACTCCTCGGTGTCTTCATATTAAGCAAAGCCTTGATTTTCTCAGGGTTTGCTTCAATTCCTCTTTGATTGACAATGAATCCCAGAAACTTCCCAGCTCCTACCCCGAAGACACACTTCGCTGGGTTGAGCTTCATCCTGTATAAGTCCATAGTATCGAAGGTCTTTTCGAGGTCTGCCACATGAGTGCAAGCTTTTAAGCTCTTCGTTAGCATATCGTCTACATACACCTCCATAGTCCTGCCTATTTGTTCTTCGAACATCTTATTCACAAGACGTTGGTATGTTGCCCCTGCATTTTTCAGACTGAAGGGCAGCACTTTGTAATAGTACGTCCCTTTGTCGGTAATGAAGGTTGTCTTCTCTGAGTCTTCCGCATCCATGAAGATCTGGTTATAGCCTGAATACGCGTCCATGAAGCTCATGAGCTCATGTCCTGCAGTAGCATCCACCATCTGATCTATCCGAGGTAAGGGATAGTTGTCTTTTGGGCAAGACCTGTTCAGGTCAGTGAAATCAACGCACATCCTCCACTTCCCATTGGCTTTGGGCACGATGACTGCATTCGATAACCACTCCGGATATATGACTTTTCTTATAAACTCAGCCTCTTCCAATTTTTTGACCTCTTCCTGGATGACTTCGTACTTCTCCCTGGAGTAAACTCTTCATTTTTGTTTGATAGGCCTAGCATCTTTGGTCACGTTGAGCTTGTGACTCATAACCTCAGGGTTGATGCCGGGCATGTCCGCGTGACTCCAAGCGAATACACTCTGCCTCTTCCTGAGGAAGTTTATCAGCTCTTCCTTGATTTCTATCTTTAGGGTTTTACCGACCTGGATGGTTTTTTTCGGCTCGTCCTCATTGAGGACGATGGATTCTAGCTCTTTCGCGGCCTCTCCCTTCTTCAACTTTGTTTCATCTCTCAGGTCCAATGTATCAATGCTATAGGTAGTGGTTGCCCTTTTATAGGCCTCTCTCTCTTCCGCCGAGTTGAAGTAACATTCTCGCGCTATGGTCTGGTCACCTTGCACTTCCCCTACCCCATAGGGGGTCAGAAATTTTAGCATCTGGTGGACCGTTGACGGCACAACTTCAAACTCCTTAAAGGCCACTCTTCCTATGATGAGGTTATAGGCCGAGAAGACGTTCTCGTCCATCATGAAAAAATTTATCTTCCTAGTCAACCTCTTGGGCCACTCGTCACCCATCCGAACGTCCATCTTATACATGCCCAATGGGTGGACCTTTTCGCCGCTGAAGCCCATCAAAGGATGATGATAGGGTACCAGCCTAGCTCTGCTAAGACCTAGGCTCTTGAAGCAAGGCCAAAACATCACGTCTGCTGAACTCCCCCCGTCCATGAGGATCCTATGCACCTCGCACCCATGCACCCTTGTTGTTATTACCAAAGGGTCATCATGGGGGGATAAGATACCTTTAAAGTTGAGTTGGGAGAACCCAACTATAAGGGTGTCCATGTCCACCTTCTTTCTCTTCTACACTGCGTCGGAACACCTTAGATTGACAACCTCATATTTGGCTGCTGACTTGGCCTCTGCCACGTGAGCTTTCCCGTCAGTCACTTCAGAGCCACCTCCTGCAAGTCCTCCGCATATTGTGTCAACACCAAAGGAGATCATGCCAACCCTCTTCACCGGGGTGTTGTCATCTTTCGGCGGGAGGTCCGGATCGTCTTCATCATCACCTTCCAAATCATTGTCTCTTCTAGCTGGGACATCGTCCCGGCATCTGTTATTTTGCCTCTTCATAGGGTTATCTCTTCCCCCTTTAGGTGTCTTAACATCAACATACTTCCTCAATTTTTCGGATTTTAACATTTTTTCAATCTTATCCTTCAAGGCGAAGCATCTGTCTGTGATATGGCCATGGTCCTGGTGGAACTCACACCACAAGTTTTTGTTCCTCTTATATGGCGGAGCCTTTAATTTTTCTGGCCACCTCAGAGTCCTGTCATTCTTGATCTCATTGAGGATATGCTCACAGCTCACAGTTAGAGGAGTATAGTGAGCGAACTTGTCATCGGCTGACCTCTTCTTTCCATCTTTCTTTCTCTGGGACTTCCCGCTACTACCGCGGTTCTCATCCTTGTACTTGGCAGCCATTGCCTCTTCGGCATTCATGACCTTCCCCGCAGTTGCCAGTAGCTCGGCTATGGACCTGGGAGGGTCTTTCGCAAGTTTCCACAACAACTTTCCTTTCTGAAGCCCTCCTATGAGGGCGGTCATGGCTATATTCTCTTCGTAGTCTTTAACCTCAAGTTTCTCATTGTTGAACCTGGTGATGTAGTCTCTTAGGCTATCGTCCTTGCCCTGCTTGACATACAGTAGGTGTGTGGTCTTCTTTTGAGGTCTTACCCCAAAGCAGAAGTTATGAATGAATCGTTCAGCCAAGCTTTTGAAGTTCTCAATTGAATTCTTCGGAAGAGAAGTAAACCAACTGTGTGCAGCTCCTGTCAAAGTACTAGAGAAAGCCCGACACTTCATCTCATCAGGTATTTAGTAGATGTCTGCTGCTGACTAATACATCTCAATGTGATGTACAGGGTTGGTGCTACCATCATACTTGGGAGACACCACGGGAGGTTTAAACTTAGCAGGAGTCGGGAAGCTCACTATCCTAGCCACAAATGGAGAGCCCTCCGAGTAACCCCTTTGCAACGGGTCCCTACTTTTGATGAGGTCTCTTATCTTCTCCTCAAGACGTTGGATAGAGTCATTCCACGGTCTCTTGCCATCGGCCTGGTCGAGGTTATCCCCAGCCACCTCTAAGGGATGGACTGAGGGTTCCCCTACCGCAGCACAACGTCGGCTGTTGACCTCTTCCTGGTCTTTGCCCCTTCTTTCACGGGGTCGTCCTTGGTCAGGCCGACCCGGTCTGTCCCCTCTTTACGAGCCGACAACACTTCTTGACCTGGATAACCTCTGTCTTAGGTCATTCACTGGGCCCAACCTCTCAAAGGCTGACCCTCTACTCAATCGATCAAAAGCTGATCCTCGTTGTTGGGTCTCTTCAGCTCTTCGGCCAACACATCCTCGGCTCTGCTGAAGAGGATGAACCGTATTATTCGAAACCTCATACGGCTCCCAATAATCTTTCGAAACCTCTTCCGCCTCTAGATCGTCATACCTGTCCTCCGGGCAAGGGTTTCCTTGCCTCCCCAGGCATAAGAGCCTAGGGTCAGCAACGTCCCTCCTCCGTTGGGGTGCAGGCTGGTCCTTCATTGGTGCCTGGGGTGGTCCCCTGGCGTCAGGATGAGGCTAGACGGCCGTCGGAGTGATCATATCCGGTGAGACTCCAGGTGGCCTCATCATAGTTTGGCTTAACTGTACAAACTGTTCCTGCATAGCTTGTTACGTTGCAGCCAAAGACCTCAAGGCTGCAGCTACCTCTGCCATTTCGAACTAAGGAGGTGCCTGGCTGGAGCTTGGCCCTCCCCCACCTGGCGGCGAAAGAGGTGGTGGTAATTCCGGTGCCATGTGTTAGTTATAAAGAGCTTAAGTAGCATGTGAGCTTGATACCTTAAAGGAACTCTTTCAATGGTGAAACAGCTCCACGCAAGGGGTGGTGCCTGGTTCACCACCAGAGTCTTCGGTGAGGTTAAGCTTAAGAAGAGGAAGAGACAGCTTCTCTTCCCACAGACGGCGCCAAAATGATGATGCTGGAAATAGCACCACCCTTCAAGGTGTTTGTAAGCTCAATTCAATATTAACAAGGGCAGTATAAGGGTATATACACACATAATAGAGGGAGGTGAGGAGAAGAGGATTTACACCCAAATGTAAGTGGTTCAGCCAATCAGGCCTACGTCCACTGTGCAAGTGCGTGATTAATATCACTGTATGAGGGCTTTAATGGCCATAGATACAAGCTCTCAAACTTTCTCTCTCTACTGTGTATTTGAACAGAGTTTCAGCTAGGGTTGCTCATTTTGGATCCTTTGCAAGGTAGAGGATGACCTCTATATATAGTATCTGGGGGGTGTAATGTACCCCCCCATGCATGCAATGAGCATGTGTGTGTTGATCCAGCCAATCTAAAGAAGACATTTGCCACTATCACATGTAGAGAATGATGATGAAATATTCCCCCCCACGTATGGGGAATGATTTGTTATAACTGACTTGTGTCCACCTGTCCTTATCCACATGTCAATAGGTGCTCGGCCATCATGCTTGGTCATGACCTCGGTCTGGGAGAAGCCGAGGTTGATGAAGTCTAGTTGCTCATTCAATCCGAGATGGGCTATGAAGGTCTCGGCTTAAGTGAAGCCGAGGTTAGGATTTAGGGTCGGCCTGGGCCGAGGTTGAGCTGGCATGTACCTGGAACATCGACTGATTTACTGATGAGGTTAACCTTGGTAGAAGTACGGCTTCCCGTGACCTCGGCCAACCCCTGGCCGAGGTTATCATTCCCAGGTGAACTGAAGTGCTGCTGACCCTTATGATACGTGCAGTGTCCCTTTGATGAGATTGGTGGTAGTGTCGGCCGGGGCCGACCTTGCCATGGCCGAGGCCTGTCGTCATGGATCCAAGGCATTTCCAACCTCGACAATGTCTTGGCCAAGGCGGTAGTTTCTGGGCCGAGGTGACACTTGGGGCATATCACTAATGTTCTCTAGGTACATACTAGAATGGAAAGTGTGAGTGTTGTTTCAATTGATAAATTGAAATAACACTCGCACTTGCGAATATACGTCGTGCACTTGGAGAACTATGGGGATATGCTATCGAATTTTTCTCAAATTGTAACAATGTGCATTAGTTGTTAAGTATATTACAGAAATATGCGGTCTTGAATGGGATAGGACCACTCACTCTTTAAAGGAGATGGATGAAATAGGAATTAATATTATAAATTGAATTTGAATTTGAAATTTAAAAATTGAATATAAATAAGACATAATTAAATGAAACATTCGAAGGATGGAGAAAATGCACGAAAATACCTTAAATCGTTGAAACTTAAGCCACAACTATGGTTAAAAGAAGATTGTATGGAAGGATAATAATTCCCCCTAGTGCGTTTACTTTGATGAGTGGGGAAAGGAAGGTGCTTTTAGACACAATATATAATCTGAAGGTTCCATCTAATTTTTCATCCAACTTGTAAAGGATTGTGAATTATGTTACCCATGATTTACATAAGTGTAAGTCCCACGATTGGCATGTGATCATGCAATTGGTTCCTCTATTGTTTAAGCACTCTTTCTCCAAGAACAAGGTTTTGCGGAGGGCGATTATGCAAATTAGTATCTGCTTCTCACTTTTGTGTGAGAAGGTAGTCAACCGAGAACATATAGTGGCCGCGAAATTGGCGGTGACCGAAGCGATTTGTGTGTTGGAGAAGTACTTTCCCCAATCATTCTTTGATATAAGTCTTCACTTGTTGGTACACCTATGCGACGAGGCACTTCTTTGCGGTCCAGTTAGATATCAGTGGATGTATCCGTTTGAAGAATTGATGAAAGTTTTCAAAGATTACGTCAAGAATACACGATACATTGCAGGATCAATTGTAGAGGAATACATCACCGTGGAGTCATCAATCTATTCTCGGGAATATATGCTTGACTCGACCAGCGTTGATGACATTGATGAGTCCGTCGATGAGGGTGCTTATGTGATGGGCAAACGAGTGAAATTAACGAGTTTACAACATGAACAAGTAGCTCGTTATCTATTTGACACACATGAAGATGTCGAAGAATGGAAAAAAGTAGTTTTACATTATTTTAGATTATTTTATACATAATTATTTTTGCAATACGTTCGTCACATGAATTTTATGCAGAAAATATGAGGCATGTGAGAACAATAAAAGACAAAAAATAATGGCACAATCAGACAACAAATATAGGTTGTGGTTGTCACACGAGGTAATTATAATGAAAATGGTTGTTATATAACGTTACAATACAATAAAACTTA
This sequence comes from Sambucus nigra, assembly GCA_949130495.1. Classification (NCBI taxonomy): domain Eukaryota; kingdom Viridiplantae; phylum Streptophyta; class Magnoliopsida; order Dipsacales; family Adoxaceae; genus Sambucus; species Sambucus nigra. The sequence continues at coordinate 358,256,080 of OX422213.1, read as the reverse complement.
CAACTAACCTAATTAATTTATCTATATTCTCAGCTCTTAAAGACGGCTGATGCGACACCAAGGCTTGCTCATCTAGCCACTGGACCCTTGTTCATGGCACAAAAGTACAAAAAGTATCGATTGAACGGTTACGTATTCAGCTCAAGGGTGTACGTGGAAAGTACAAATGTACAGAACTCAAGCATTTCATACAAGGCTCTTACTTTCTTTCGAGCGAGCACAAAAGATAAAAACCTCATTGAAGCTGAAAGGACTTACTATGGTGTAATTCAAAATATATTTGAATTGGACTAAGTAAGCTTCAAAGAGGTTGTATTTTACTGTGATTGGGTAAGAGCTGAGGATAAAAATGCTTGTAAAGTTGATCCTGTCACCAATCTGATCATGATTGACTTGTCCAAGTTGAAGAGTAACGAACACGTGAGCGATGAGCCATTAGTTTGTGCATTTCAAAAGGTCAAGCAAGTGTTTTACTTGGAATATATCAACAACGAGCCATAGTTAATTGTCCTACATGCGCCCAAGCGTCTAAACAGTAGCGTGGATGATTTGGCTGCTCCTACCGAATATCAATCCATTTTTTATGATAACCCAAATTTGAAACAATTGTTAAATTGATAATAAGTATTCCAATTATCGGACAATAGTTTAATGCATTTATCGGACATCAATTTACTGCTTTTAATTCATTTATAATTGATCATTTTCTCTCTTTCCTTTGTATGTGTGTGTGTGTGTGTGTGTGTGTGTGTGTGTGTGCGTGTGTGTAGGTATGTGTGGTGGGGGAGGGGAGTTTTTAACTATTTTCTAAAATTACTTCGTGTTAAGACCCATTCGAGAGTGGCACGACCACAAAATATTTGTATGTCTTTTTCAGGTGTGTATGTATTCTTCTAATTCATTTGGGTTTGTACTTATAATAACAATTTTTACAGAAAATATCTCCTTCGGGGATTAAGGCAAGGATGATGATGATGATGATGATGATGATGATAGTGATGATGTCTTCTTCAAGGCTCGATAGTAGCGGAGGCGACGAGGGCTCCTAGACCCCTAGGCTCCCCAAATGGGGAAAATTGGGAATGATCGTTGAGAACAAGATGGGCTTATTGACTAGATCCCTCGAGCTAGTGAAGACGATTATCGGCCCGGGGTACACCAGTTGGAGGGAGGTGCCAAATGAGCTCAAGTTAGCTATTTAGGCGGCACTATATGTAATGTATTTCAATTTCAATTTCAATTTCAATTTCAATTTCAATTTCAATTTCAATTTATATTTATATTTATATTTATATTTATATTTATATTTATTCACAACTAACACTTACATTGTTTTTGTTTTGTATTTGTTTAACATGAACAATTCAGACTGCCCCCAGAACTCTGTAATTCTATGTTGGAGCAGTTGAAAGAGAAACATAAGACATGAAAGAAGAATTTGTGGGCCCGGTACTTTGGGAAGACCCGGGACTCCATTATCAGAATGCATGAATCCGTCCCGTCGAAGGAGACAATCGCATTGGCACAATGGCAAAAGTTCATTGAAAATGAGATCGAGGAGAGACAATTGACATCTCGCCAATCGAGGAGGGAAAAACGGGCGAAAAATACGGACGTGCACTACTCCGACTAAACATCTTACGCCGAGGTGGACCACAGGATGGTAAGTTTTATTTTTCTATAATTATAGAAATATGTTATTCGGCATTATTTTACTTTGCGTTACTTACTAATTTTGCATTATTTTATTTCAGGGGATGGGAAGTGGCCCTGGGAGTAGGCCACATAGGCTCGATGCCTATGTGGCAATTCGGACGAAGAAGGGCAAGGATAAGGAGGTGTCCCCGAGCGTTGCGGACACGATTGTAAGTAATCCGACAGTTTAATTTTTGTGAATCACGTCATAATTTTTTTATTTACTTATTTAACTAATCGTGTGCTTTTTGTCATTTCAGGCAAAGCTTAAGGAAGTGCATGGGATCCATTCTGATGCCGACAAGGCATCTTTATCCACGAACGCACATAGCTAAGTGCTTGGCGTTGATCGCAAGGGGAGGACTAGGGGGTGGGCTCGTGGGTGGCCAAATCTAAGATCATCGGAATGGAGACGAGCAACATCGGGTTAGCTCGTCAGGTGGACACCCCGCCTAATTAAATACCGGGTGATCAATCCTTTATTAAATTACCTCAAAGTGTCAGGTTGGTTCATTCTTAGCATCATTGTCGAAAAATAATTTTCTTATTTAATCACCTTATAAATAATTAAGCTAAGTGTCAAAACATTTAATCTTATAAATTAAGTCTGAATGTTATTATTAATTACGAAGCCATTTCACGAATACAATTGATAGTATTAAAACTAAACCATCCAAATGAAAGAACATGCTAGATAAATCAATCCAAATAAAATATCCCAAATCACAGGACAAAGTGATAATTACAAGTAATCCCAACTACAACAGAATACTGAAATAAATCAAAAGTACAAATCTCTCTGAACTAGATGAAACGGGAAATGGGCGACACATGCCCTATTTAAGGAGAACTAAATGAAATATTAAGAAAACAAGGATGAAGTCATCTACTGCAAAGACCTGCAACTCCCACACTAGCTGCAGCACGTCAACAGTCCAAAGATCCAAGCCTGATCCCCCTGTGGCTGGGTACCTATAATACACACACATATATATATACAAGAGAGATAAAAGATGACAGGAAACGGGTCAGAGCCCGAGTGTAAAATAGTTTTAAAAATAGTTTAGCAAGTATTTAAAATACTTACCGGCTAATGCAACAACCAAGTTAGTATGCGACACTCTCTTGAGAATTCTCACCTCTCATCTAGTGTGCACGCCTACCGTACTAATAAATCTCATAAGTTTTTTTAACTTATTCTCCATAAGGTTTTATCACGTGAAAAGCAAGGTTATGATATTTACTTTAGAAAATCATTCTCTTCAAGATTTCTTACGTTATTTAAAACAACTCATTACCGTTATAAAGTTCCCGAACACTTATAATAAAGTTGAAGCATTTATTCATTACTTATCAACTTATACGCACAGTAGAAAGTTCCCATATAGATATACGTATATATATTAGTCACACATATAATACATATACTAACGGCACCCCACATAAAATCTATGGTGCTGGCATACTCTGCTATCAAGTCCCCGTATCACTCAAACTAAGGGAAATACTAGTTCGGAATCACTCTCGAACTGTATTAACACAACACACAAACAAATGGAGGCGAAGCATAGTTCCAGGTCCTAAGAGGTCAGCACATACCCTCACGTCTCTTAGAACATCTGACTATCATTCTCAGATAGCCTGTATCGAGGATACTATCTTCTAGGGTACGAGTCAATATCCCCCATAAAGGTCCAATCGAGATAAGACTGTCCTGGCGCGGAAACCTCCGTGATAGCAAGTAGCCCGGGTATGATTTTTACATAATATATACACAGTCACACAGTCATATATATAAATATTCAAATTTTCTAAATTAGGTGTGCCCACGACCCATAATTATAATTATCCGTTCTCAGCACAAATTACCCAATTATCTCGCATAACGGATTTGTCTCTTTTATTCCCATTTATAATTTATTTCATATATACTTCTCATCTCTCGAAGTATTCTCTTGCTAAATACAATTTCAGTAGGTATACCCTCTCTAACCTTTTGGTCTAAGACTTTTACGAGTCCCTCAATTTATTAACGAACTTACGCACAATCTCTAATGTGTAACAAAATTCCCCGTTAACCCACAATTTCATCCCATATTAAATTTCATTCAACGGAGTCTATTTAGACCCTACTGGTCCTCCTCACGACCCATTATACCCTATAAATAATAATCAAGAGTTCTCACGTATTTAAACCGAATTAAACAAAAAGTGGACAAATATGCAGTTTTCCAGGAGGGGTCGATCGATCGAGGAAAGGGGGTCGATCGATCGATGTTCTTGGGTCGATCGATCGATCAAGTAGTTCTTGCCCAGAAACTGCAGTTTCAACCTACGGGTTTCATCTTCCAAATTACTCCAAAATGCCATTATCGATTCCCAAACTCCTAAACAACATTTCTAACAGTTACATATACCTATATACCTGATTTCCTACGTGAAACATATCCAAATTCATCAAAGGCATTGAATTTATGGGATAATTTAACATAATTATCAACAACCCTAATTTTACATGAAACATTCATTCTTCTAATTCTTTTCCAGATTTCTTACCTCTAAATTCATACGAATTCGTGGATAATCCTCTACATATGATGGGTATGTCCAGAATATATTTAGTTTCTCTAAAACATGTGATTTTAAGTCTTTAAATTATCAATTTTTTTCACAAAACATGTTCTTAACAATCCTAAACTAACATGGGTGAGACATTAACTAAAAATAAAGCAAGATAGATACTTGCCTGGAATTCAAGATTCTGATTTATCTATGAACAAGGTATGGTTGCGTTCCTCATCGTGCGATCTACATTTTGGTGGTGGTGGCGGTGCAAATGGATGAGTTCTTGGCCTTGGATTGCTTGGAAAGCTTCCTACCTTCTTCTCTAATGGCCGTTCTTAGGTTATGTGATTGTTAACCCTAAAAGCCTAACTCAAATGGCTGATATATCTTAGGAAAATTCGTGGCTTTAATTACCCAAATATACAAAATGACTATTATACCCTCCCGGAATGTCAAATAGGCTTAAAAATGCCCCGAGACCCAAACTAAACCCCCGGGTACACTTTTCTGACTATCTCGACCCTTCCGGATATGTTGGTGCACTCGAAATGACCATACGAGCGATTTATAATCTATTCACTTATAATAATAATAATTTAGTCCCGACACAACACAGGCGCGTCCTGACTTAATTTACATAATTGTCATATTATTCCCTCGTGACAATTTTAATAAATTCAATTCTACATTTTACTCTACTCAATAAGTAATATTTAACAAATCAATAATTTTTCAATAATTACTAACTCTCGTCACACTAGTAAATATTTAAAACAAATTTTCGAATTAATATTAAATTAATCTATCTCAATTAAATTTAATAAATCCCTAAATTTAAAAGCCATAAAAATACGGGGTATTACATACTTTTCCCCTAATAACAGAATTTTGTCCCGATATTCGAAAAATAAGGCCTACCTGGTAAAATAATTCTGGATACCTTATCAGTGCGCAAACTATTTACACAGTAAGACGCTCAATCACTATAGCCCCCGCCTAACAGCAAGCTTGTTTAACATTATTAATTCCTATTATTTCAATATCATTGGGAGGCCGCACCTCACTACCTGACAACTACTCGAATTTTTCTAAACACAAAACTTCCATTCTGAGAGAAGCCATACGAACATCTGACCACTCTTGTTCGCCTAAAATAGTCGTGGAATTCCACCATAGTCATCAAACTCTAACTCAACCAATCCAAAATTCTGATTATCCGCCCACCTCTTAACATTTAGAGTGAGAAAAGTTAAGATTTTTCCACACCAAAACCTCAATAAGCATCTTGTTCACAATAAACAGGTACGAGTGCTCCTACGGAACCCTACCATTAGGTAATATTCTCCCCCAATTATCATACTTTACTCCACTTGCTAGCTATAACCGTTGTGGAAAAGAAACGATCACAATGAATCCAAAATTACTTTCACATTGCTCCACTAATGGTTAATCACCGCTCGCCTACTCCCCGAATTATGGGTGATACAACCTGCTTAAAACTAAACGTTGTCCCCACTACTTCCTGAAATTCCATATTGAAGGTGGGATTCAAAAATCTCAACCTAATTCAGAAAAATACGGTGTAGGACCACGTACCGATGCGATCCTTCCTTTCAAATGAAGATTGAGGCACACTAGCTAATATTGTAAATCACCCTAAAGGAATGTCAATCACTTCCTTCTTGGTCATCTTGTTCCACACGTTCGAAGGAACTCTTGATCTTACCATGATGTTGTCAACTCATCGAAGAAACTTTACCGATTTTATCGGCCTCTTCCATTATAGGAATTGTCGATAGCCACAAAATTCTCTGGTTGATCCTCTTGATCCAACCGATTTCTATTTATGAGTAGTGCCCGCGCAGACTACTAACTATGTCCCGCTCGACATCGCCTTCTACTTGTAATATCTCACATTAAGTGACACTTAATACTCCCCTTCTTTCCTTTGCGTATATTGAAAGTTCCGACCCATTCACTTTTCTCCACAATGTGCACTTCCGGACCTTTTATACCATACTAACATCTTCACTCTTTGTACGCGTCAGTCGCTCTCAACATTTGACTAATTATAACTCCGCTCCGAGTGTTCTCCATATAGTTAAATTCGACCCTTCTCAAGGAAAACCCCTTTGTAAATGGTTTCCCACTGCCTTCCAACCAGTTTCGGTGTGCTACTCTGATCGCACACAAATATATGGATTTATCGTCTTTCACACGGCGCTCAATCCACTCTACCACTTCCATTTCGTTATGTTAATCCCACAAACATTTATTTAACATGTTTATTCCCACGTCCCTTCAACTCGAACGATTTCAACATCAGCTAACCAGGATGCCCACATACCCTATAACCCATGCATACTAGCGTAAGCATCATATACGCTTCACACATAACACCCAATTCTTTATTTTCCTTGTGCTCACAACGTTATTACAACACTTCGGTACTCTCAATCACCCTAGAAATCGAGATTTTAAGCCCTCTTTATCATCGTTCCACCCCTCAACTCGTGGTGATAAAACAGAACTTTCAATGCTTTCTTACCGCACAATCGGCTCCAATGGCCTTAAATCATAATTCAACTTCCAACTTACAGATATAATTACATGCTCCTACTACGACCGAGGTACCAAACTCATAGACTAATGACCAAACATCTTCCAACTTCCAACCTTAGGCTAAGTTTCATGCGTGGGATGTCTCCCAAAGCGAAATCCAAATAAGGAACCCCCCGATACACTACTACCTAGCATTATCGATTATCGAAATCCGTCAGGCCCTCCTACCATAACATGTACCCCTTTATTTCGTCTCTTAACAGGAAAATTACATATCCTCCCGTAATTACACTTAATAAAGAACATTTTTCCAATTATACAATCGTTCAGTATTGGTGGTAATCCCATTCCATAAACCTCGAATACATACAATCGGGGTTCTCGAAATTCTGTCCCCAAACATATGGGTATAACGCTTAACTCTCACATCTCTAAAGGATATATATATCAATGTTCCCTTCCTATCACCAAGTACTGAGCGCTAAACATAATAATGAGTTAAATCTTTTCGCTCAACAGTAAACCCAATACATACTGAATCATAACAACAAAGTTTTGATATGAGAGTGCGTGTGCTCGAAATCGAGATGGAGATGGATAAAGAGTACCCATATTAAAATTTATTATCACAATAAAGGTAACATTTTACTTTTCATTCCTTTCTGAAAACAAATATAATGTTCTAAGTTTACGTGATAGTTTTTTTATCAAACTTTGTCATCAAGTTTATGTGATGAATCTAAATGTGTAAAAGGTAAAGGAATCACACTATAAGAGTATGGTATACTCGTTATGCCCTCTCTTAGATATATTTTTCTTATTTTTATTTTCAAAACACATTTTGTCAAAGAGGTCATTAGAAAGCTTCATCAACGTTCAAGATATTGGAGTTGACTTCTTTCATCATGTTATCACATCTATCATTTTAGGATGAATGTAAGCATGACCTAACAGACTTAGCTTTCATAGTTTTTAAAATATAAATTAATGATTTTTTTTTTCAAAACTTTATAACATGTTTTTATACTTTTATCGTTTTTGAATGTCATAGTATTTTTGTCTATGAAAATTTATGTTTAAAAGTCATTTGGGTGATGTTCTAGATCATTTGGTTGGTCATCAAATGCCTAGTTCTTTGGTAAAAAAGTTGGTGGTATCTACAAATTGACTTCGATGTTATCTCATTGCAGCGAATAGGTAATTCACTTCAGCGAAATATTTCGCATCATGTTAAGTATCTCTTGTCTCATAGAAAAACTCTAACAGGTCTTCGCAGCTAGTTCGCTCCAGCGAAGAATCAGCGAACATCATCAACATATCTACTTTTTTTACACTACAAAAGATCTTTTCTAGATATTTTTGAAAAACATTTTTTGGCTTATGGGGTCTTTTTTAATGTTTTTTTTCTCCTTACCAAGTCAAGTGGGAGAATGATTGTTAGGTTATATACCCCATTAGCATTTATCTTTTAAGGGTCTTAATATTTTTTAAGAGAATTTTTTATCAAGAAAAAGTCTAATATTTTAATCAATATCAAAGAAGAATAAGTAAACTCTGTGAAACTTCAAAACACTTTTGTTCATCTAAAGCTTTCTAAACTTTGTATATATAATCCTTAAGAGGTTTTATGATCGTGTGGTTCTTTATGGGTTTCATCAAGAGTAAAATCAAGACAACTTTGAAGTTGATTCTTTTAAAATTTTGCTATAATGCCTTGAATCTTTTAGTATGTGATCCCCCCAAAGTAAGTCGTGTGTATGGGCACTCCTAGAGATGAAAACTTTATGATTTGTGAGAGAAATCACTTTACCTCCACTCACCCCTTTACAAAAAGTGAATAGTGTTTTTTTCTTCTTCTATATCTCTTTCTCCAACCCCGAGGTATGAAGCTTAAAACCCTACCTTACACCCATATATATAGGTACACAAAGTGGGCTTGGGCTAATTAGGGCTTCTAGAGAGTTTGGACATACTAGTTGGGTAATGGACTATACTAGGGATCCAAGATTGATAATTAAATTGGCTTCCAAACGAAAAACATGAAAATCATATATTACTTCGCGTAATTTATTTTCTTTCCTGTTTAATTATAATTAATTCCTTAAAAAATTATAATTTCACTCCAATTTAATTGTCTCAGAATTATTACAATAATGAGGTCTTGTATGCAAAGTTAAATAGTGTATAATATGATTCCCCGCGTAAAGTATACAATACATGCTTAGTGAAATTCAATTTGTCGCTAATTGAGGGCCTATTTGGTTATCAGTTATAATTTTGTTTTTGTGTTTAAATACAATTGTGATAAGAATTTACGTTTGGCACACCTGAATCATAATATTTCTATATTATAATCAAGTTTTTTATAAAATAATAAAAAGGCATTTTCTAAATTTTGTTTTTTATTTTTCAACTAAGAATTATTCATTCTTAATATTTTTGCATTTATACCTTAATATATGATATATATGCATAATACATTAATATGTGTACAATTATAATAAATAAAAAACATATATGTACATGTACACAAAATTACATATATGTATGTTTTATTAAAATATATAATATAAAGATCTATACGTTAAATAATATTATCAATACATACATAATACTTATATATAGTTTTACACATGTATTATTAATGTATGTATATATATATATATATATATATATATATATATATATATATATAGAGAGAGAGAGAGAGAGAGAGAGAGAGAGAGAGAGAGAGAGAGAGAGAGAGGATCTCATGAGGACATCTGTTTGCATACCGTTGGCGCGAACCAATTTTGATAAAATAGTAAAATATATATTTTAGCTATTTTTTTATATAGTTTTTAAACATTTCAGTAGGGCCATATAAAAAAAATCAACTCAAAATGAATTTTTGTACTATTTAAAAAAAATCGGTCAAGCTTTGTCAGTTTTTAACAACTTAAAAATTGACAAAGTTTAACCGATTTTTTTTAAGATAGCAAAAAAAATCATTTTGAGCTGATTATTTTTTTATGGTCCTATCGAAATGTTTAAAAATCATAAAAAAAAATAAGTCCAAAAATATTTTTTTTACTATTTTAAAAAAATGGTCCTCATTCAGGGACCTCAAACTGGGACCTCACTTGATCCTTTCCCTATATATATATATACACATATATAGTATATATGTATTAAATAATATTATCAATGAATAATATTATAAATTCATGCATGTATATAATTTTATTATGAATTAAACATGAAATATCATAATATAGACATATATGTGCATACACACACGCGCACACGCACACGCACGTGCACACACACACACACACACACGCATATATAAATAACACGTGATATATTTATGCATTTATGATGTATGTATAGAAGTTTTATGTATGTATATACAAGTTTGCCAATTTTTTCAAATTTTCAGAAAATTGTATTTAAAAATAAGTTTACCAAATGCACACCAATATTTATAAAAATGGAAAACTGAATTTTAAAACTGTATTTAACAACAATATTTAAATCGAGTTTTCTAAATACATAACTAAACGGACCCTGATCTCAAGCTTAACTTATTTGATACTCTACCCAATTATAAAATAATTCACTGACTATGTTTATTAGTAGAATTAAAACTTAAAAGTTAATCAAGGGAGTATCACAATTCAAGATATCTCATATATGTGGATTCATTTGAATTATGATCTCAAACATGTCCACGTAAATATTGCCCAACTTACAGAGATTTAGACCTAATAAATGGATAACAATCAAAGTAACAATTATGTGCACATTCCAATACTCATAACCCTCAGGATTAAGAATATATGTACCATTTGAAAACATCAGATATGTTCCCATAGTTAAGATAAACTACTAAGATCGTACTCGCAGCTTTACCGATATGATGTCATATTCCTTTATAGCCCGCGACTTGTTCAATTTAAAATTGGAATTCTAATCTTATGTGATCAAGTTAAACCCAACTCACAGAAATCCTACGAAGTTCAATTAACCAACATAAATACAACATAGTTAAAACAATTATAAAGCATTCTCACAATAATGATTATGATTTGAAAATGAACGTGACAAACCATTATTAATAAATAAACATTATACATGGTTTTAAGAATATAACCCCAACACTGAGTTTCTCTAATACTCGAATCATCGTCATCTTGAATTTTCTTAGGTGAGTTTTATTTTGATTTGATGGCGACGAAGAAGCAACTTTGTGTTACTACTTGATCAACTTTGATTTCAATAATTCGTTAATCAATCATAATTTTTTTATTTTGGTGTAGTGAAAAAGGCACAACCCTCATGGTATGGAGCCATTCTTTTCCTAGGATGGCATTGCAGGGTGAATATTACTCAATCACATGAAACTCGATCTCACGATTGATAGGGATGACCTTGACTAGCATGTTGATCTTATTAGTGCCACCTCCACATTTCCATTGAAATCGATCAGAGGAGAGACTTTATTGTATAGGTCCTGGATGTTTTACCCAAGTGTGTACAAGATTGATCGGTGGAGATTAATATCCTTTTGCTCTCACTTGGCAAGGACAAACTTGGATACCTCCACTTTGAATTATTCTTGTATGTTGGTTGCAATATTGACTATCTTCTTATGTTTTTTACCAGAGCATTGGGAAGGATTGGTGTAACTATATATGACTATGATCATTATTAACGGTGGGAGGTCATTGTCATCCTTTTTTGTATGATATTAACCCAGGCTGAAGATTTTGTCTTATCAACATCAATATATTCGTTGAGGTGTCTAGCGTGGATAAGGTCCTCCAGGTGACGTCTGAACATCTTACAATTCTCTATCTTATGGACATGATCCTGATAAAAATTGAACCAAATGTTAGTGTCCCTATCATTTGAATCGCTAGCCATATAAGGAGGCTTCTTATAGAATAACTTGTCATTTATCTAAGGAGGAAATTATAAATTGATTTCTTAAATAAGGTATTTACTGCCTAGTTTTATTGTTTGGCATATTTAATCGTCTTTTAGGATTCTCAATCTTGGTCCCCTCTTGGTGGAAGTCGGTTAGGTCCCTCCATTAGATCCATTTTTATGTCGTTCTTCTTAAATTAATTAGAAGTCCATCTGATCTAATTATCAGCATTGAGGAGATCATCTTCCATCTTATCATATTTGTTAATGTGTTCCATAAGGTCATCCATGGGTGATGTTGTCTTCTTAGCGAAGGACTGATAGAGGTTATCTAATTTGGAAAGGCCGAATTTATAAAACAAAATCGCCAGTTGTTCGTTGTAATTATCAACTCATTAAATAGCTCCCAGTACCATTGACCATACTTCTTAAGAGACTCTCCTTTCTCCCTTTTGAGGGAAATTAAAGTGTCTACCTCCTTTATCATTTCACTACTAGTGATGAAGTGGGATGTAAACTGATTGATCGATTTCCGAAAGGATGGTATCAATCTAGGGGCTAGATTCTCAAACCACCTAAGGCTAATATCTCCTAAAGTGGATGGGAAAACGTGGCACATAAGGGCTTCACGATGACTCCACAAAGACATGAAATGCCTGTAATGTTTGATAGGATGGGATGAATCAGTCTTGCCATCATATGTGGTGATCTTTGGAATGAAGAACTTCTTCGTGGGATATGATGATTATTTGTTAATAGTAAATGGAGATATTGATCCGTGACCCAAAGTTCTTCAGGAAATATCTTTTTACATTCGTAATAAGTTGAAATCCAGGCATCCCTCCAATTTTTTTATGATAAATTCATACAGGTTATCGAGACTGAGGCTCTTCTTTAGGGGATCTCTTATTATTACTGGATTCAGTTGGCCAAATTAGTCCAGTACCATGAATGGTTGTTCTATGAATAAAGTGATGTTTTAGTTGAGGACGATTATAACGTGTCACTTGTGGACTCCTAGATTTAGAGGCTCTGTCATTATAGCCAACCGAAGGGAGTCAAGGAGATCAGAATCTTCTGTAACATTCGATTTTTTGGGAGCTAGAGACACATCCCTCATATTGTTCGATTAATTACCTCTTCAATCGAGCAATATCCTCATATCACTCGTTCATCATTCCTTATAGAGGTTCACTAAATGTGATATTGCATTCCTAGTAAGAGGTTCCAAAGACGAAGTATTATGGAGACAACTAGGGGTCTAGATTTACGAGGAGTGTGTCACCGAGATCTTGTAGGAGGTGGAGGAGATTTAGAAGGAGTTTTTTTATTCCTCATAATTCATACCTCTGGTCAAATGTGGTTCCCAACACGGGAATGACAAGATTGATGCATACTCATTATAGTTGATGGTTGGTATTTATATATGGTGGGATTAAAAGTTTCCCATAGACAATGACAAATTGTATGGGATATCGATCCTACAATAATGCTAAATACTATTTTACCATAAATATGAGTGAAAATTAATAAGATAACACAAATATGTATGTGGTTCAGGAGGTCGACATGCCTATGTCCACGGGGAAGGGAGATAAATATTTTTATTAATTTCAAGGAAAAAGGAAAAAGATAACTTGTAAAACTAGGATGCAAATTGAGAGTCCAAGTCGTGGGTAAAATGTTGTCTTATATATGTAGACACACCATTCTAGAACCCCCTAACCTCTTCTTAGGTCCCTAACACCTCCCTTCATCACTACAAACCTAAGTCATACGCCGGATACTGACCTAGAGGCCACCGGGCACTCCCAGGCTCCGTTTGACCAAAAGTCAAACTCTTCATCTCAACTGAGACTGAATAAATCTTCAAAGGGCACTAAAACCCCTTTCCAACGTTCTGCCCCGTGCTCGATTCTGGCTTACGATGCTGACGAATGACTCGTTCTCCCCCAAAACTTGATTAAGAGGCCACCGGACGCTCCCGGGCTCCGTTTGACCCAAGTCAACTATTCATCTCGACTTAGACTGAATGAATATTGAATGGGCACTGAAACTCCTTTCCAACGGTCCACCCCATGCGCGATTCTGACTTACAGTACGAACGAACGATCCGTTTTACCTTGAAAGGTCACCGAACGCTCCCAATCCCCGGTTGACCAAAGTCAACTCCCCAAACCGGGTCAAACTCTTTGGAATGTTGAAGTAAATCTCCTAAACTTTCCAACCGTCCACCCCGTGCGTGATTCTGACTTACCATACGGATAAACGATCCGTTTGTGTCCGACGATCCCCCGTCCAAAGGACCGATGAGCATTTCTAAGCCACATTTGTCCTAAAGACAGCTCCCGGACCCATGAACAGTACTAAGGACTTTCGAAGGTATCTGAAGTACCTTTCTAGAGGTTTGCCCCGTGCATGATTCGGATCAACAATTTGCGTTCTACGACCATTTTTTGGAAGGAACCTGAAAGAGACTGCCAAACGACAGGTTCAAAATCCTACCTATCGACAGTGTGCCTAAAAACACCTACCGATTGGCAGGACCAGACCCATGCCGATCGGTAATGCCCTAGGCCTATAAAAAGGAGGTCCTAACCTCATTGCAAAGTACCCAAGATCTTAGATCCATCACTCTCAGTGAACTCAGAAAACCTCTCTCGAAGTCAGCGTGATTTCTACATCCAAATCCCTTTCTAACCCTCACTTTTCATCATCTTTCTCACCAAACTTGGTGAAATAATTACCCTTCATCATCATACAAGTGCAAGGGATGCCCTCTAACATTCAAGATCAAGTTCAAGATCTTCAAGAAGGTCTAACTTTCTCAACTCTCTCTTCAAATTCTCCTAAATTCACATTAACTTATTTGATTACTTAGCACTTTTATTCTCTCCATCTCACATATGCTAATATACTTTTTATTTAGTATTATTTCACATCTCTTATTTTCGTATAAATAAAACCCAAAAAAAAAGAAAAAAAGGGTTTGCTCATAAATTTCAAACGGGAATTCTCACACTTTTTTCACAAATAAAATAACTTTTTTACACACACACATGTATAAGAGAAGTCCCTGGTTGGATTTATGGGATAAAACCCACCCCTCGTTTTGCATACGAACTACGTGGACTTTGATGCCTCTATAGGCTACGTAGGCGTCTCGGGGTAAAACTCAAGACTCGAGTCCTATTCTTTCCCCTTTTTATTTTTCTATATTCTTTAACTTAATTCTCATAGATTATATATATTTATATATACATATATTTGTTCTTAGTGGCGTATTATTCTGTATGCATTACCGTTCCATTATAACTATCAACATGAGGATAATTGCGTAAATCCTATTTTGTAATATTACTTTTAGGAACATTCCTTTGGATGACTCGCTTTATCTCTCCTATGATACAAGTCGATGATTCTTATCTCCACTACATATACTCATGCACACATATCACGGGGAAATAAAGGAAAATAGTAACAATTCATGAGAGACCGCAAGGGCAAAATGGGTGCCTAACACCTTCCTATTTCGTAACTTAGGCTCCGAGTCCATTTCGAATCATTTTTGGTTTCGTATGTATCAGTATGTCTTTGGATGCTATCCTTCGGGATGGCTCCACCTTCTTTTGTCTGTTTTGAGTAAAATAGCCCGACGACTCTATCTCTCTATATTTTTCACCTCACACATCGCCGGCGTCGACCAAAGCGCTCCCGAGAGGGATGTGCGGGGCCAGGATCCTCTCACCACAGAGATGACACCCATCTCTCTCTCTCTCTCTCTCTCTCTCTCTCTCTCCACGAGGATCGGGTATGGCCATAGTTACGACTCCGCTGGTGAAATTTTGTTCATGAGGGCTAGACTCTATTTACATGGGTATTTTATTTTCTTATATATTCACCTATTTTGCATGTTCCCCTTTTATTATTCATGTGTACCTCATGCTTAAGCTTCTATTTAGACACTTGTAAAAAATTCTCCATGTACACTTCGCACCACATGCACCTAGGATCACATACGTCCACATGTTGAACGCATCACCCATCTATACTTGGTATACCATTGGTACTTGTACTTTTCTCCCTATTTGGCATGATCAAGAAAGATACTCTCATCATAAGATACTAATAAGAGAATCATGCATGATTCACATGACATCACCAAAGAGCATTGTGATTTACCAAATTTTGTCCAGTAACTAGAGGGTCACTTCGTAATGGGCACTGATCCGGCAGGGTGCAGTTAGCCTAAGCGGTATGACTCTCACCTTCCATTGGCTAAGTACCTTCGACATATATCGAATGGTTCCCCCACATCGTACCGCTTGACCGAAGTCATGACGGGAGGTATATCGCAGGGAACTCGTTCACGTACGCCGAGTATATCGAATTCTCTCTCACACGTACCGTCCCCACGAGGTATATAGTGAGGTAATTCACGTACACTCAGGTATATCAAATGGCTTGTCCACATACCGATTTCCCTCAAAAAGCAAAGACATATATCATGGAAGTCATGCAAAAGGGGGGAACCCTTTCCAATTCACCCAACCAACTGCGTACCCACATATAGGTGTCAAGCCTAGGACACACTTGTTAGATTGCCAGTTTCAACCCGAAACTCTGCCGAAATTCTGGGTCGGCCCGTCGTCTAAATTTTTGCGCATTCTTAAAATGGGACTCTACCCATGAACCTGGTCACAAGTCCAACCATAGCTTTGCATATGTTACAAACCCAACTTTTCCAGGCTCGGGTCCCGTCCGGCATTTCTCTTTGCAATTAGGAAAATTTAATACCTGTGAGAACATAATAATCATAATAATCATGCTGAGACCCGTCTTCTAAAAATATTTCTCCCTTCTTTATCAAAAATCCAAAAACATTTCTCCTCTCTTTATCAAAAATCCAAAAATATTTTATCTTTCAACCTCCAAAAGAAAAAGAAAATGTCAAAAAAATATTTTCATTCTTTTTCTAAAAAATAAATCCCATTTTTATGCCTTCTAAGGTCGATTGCATGCCCTTGGCTTGGCTCCTTATTGGCTTCGGTCTTTAGTCAAATCTCCCCGTAGTTCCGTCCATTCCCCCGCTACTTCTTTCGAGTTCGAAATCCATCCGCTTTCCATGGAGTACACAGATCAAGTACCAGTTGTGCAGCCAGATCCGACGACAATCTTAGCTCAGCTCATGCCCAAGATTGATAACCTCCAGACTGAGATCCGAGAGGTGCAACGAAACCAGGTTCTTATTCCTCAAGAGCCCGAGGACCTATTCTCTTGTGCTATGGGTCCACCCGAGCCTATATGGGTTCCTGAAGAGTATCAACACGCTCCACGTGCCCCTCCTGCTAATGGTCCACTGCCTACACAGCTTCCTATGCCAAACCTTGCCCAGCCTGGGGCTAACTTGCCTATGATCATTGATCCAAAAGAGGAAGAGTTGAACAAGGTCAAACAAGATCTCAAGATGCTAACTAAGAAATTAGACCAAGTCAAAGTCTCTGAAAATTACATCGACTATACCCACATGTCTCCTTATCTTAAAACGAGGTTACCCAAGAAGTTCAAGATGCCAAATATCGAGAAATTTAGAGGAAGTGGACCCCCGATTATTCATCTTCGTAGTTATCACCATTTTATGACCCTCCTAGGGGCTTCTGAAGAAGTGATGGCCCAATTATTTCAGTAAACTTTGAAGGATAGCTCCCTCCGATGATTTTTATCTCTCGAGGAATCCAGAATCCGTAATTGGGAGGATATAGCCCGAGAATTCATATCGTGGTATAAATACAACGAAGAGATTGAGGTCACCCGTCGTGATTTAGAGCTGTTCAAACAGAACTCTGGGGAATCAGTCAGTAACTTCATAGCCTGATGGAGGGAAAAAATCAGCCACCATGACCAATCGGACATCCGAAGAAGAACAAGTCAACATAGTAAATAAGAATTTCTTACCCCATGTTTGAGAAACAATGGGAGGACAATACTATCCCCACTTTCGATCTCTCAGAGAAGCCGGAGTAGAAATCGAGGAGGGTCTTGCTAAAACAAAAGTTGAACCAAAGAAAGTGTCCGAACAGTTCACTCCCAGAAAATATGATAAGCCTGTCAGTGCTACAGTCTCAACCATCAACAACATCTCTCAACCAACCACCTCGTGGGCACCAGAAAGCCGCCCTATCCTAGTCCGAAAGGAATACACCGAACTCCATACTCCCCTATCCAAAGTTTATCAAGCCCTGTTAAGCCGAAATCTTATCAAACCCTTGGACTCCTGTCCATTGTCAAATCCACTTCCCAGAAACTTCAAGGCAGATGCCCACTGCGCCTTTCACCAGTCTGCTGGCCATACCATCGATCAATGCTTTCACCTTAGAAACATAATCCAAGGTTTAATTGACCGGGGTACCATTGCCCCACCATCCAATCCTAAGCCAAACACTACTCACAACCCACTCCCAAATCATGCCAATGACATCTTCTTAGAAGAGAACCCATAATTTAATCCTTCAACTCAAATCACACCCATATACTCTCTCAAACCTCTCCAAACTTGCCCATATTTCCTCCTACACCCTGTTAACTTTGTTGATCAGGCGCTGTCACTCCTTACCAAAGCATGCATCTCTGTCCGTACCCGTTCTGAAAATGGAAGTATGGAATTATCAGAAGTGTTAAATCGACTCTTAGAGTTTGGGCTGAAATTGCCCTCATAGTTGATCATTGATTGCCAGAGGTTCAATACGCTATTCTTGTAAGCATGAAAATGGGCATGAGAGTTAGACAGTTGGGTAATACCGACCGATGAAGTCAGCCTAGATGACGTTGTCCAGATCATGGCAGAATTATTCAGGCACACCAATAATATTTGCAGTATGACCGAGTTACTTAATACTCTAAAGTTACAAGGACGCCGTCCCTTCACCCTTACATCTACCCGCAGAATGGGATGACCTGTACGAAGAAGTCATTGAAGTTGTGGAATTCATTGACTTTACATGAAAAGACAAAATTGTTGCCACCGAATGGGGGGAAGAATTTAAAGATTCAAATGAAGAGCAAGCTTCAGAGAAAACTGGCCCAGTAGCCGACATGTATGGGATGATATCATTTGAAGAACTCCTCGGAGAAATAAATAAGGTGGCAGAACAACCCGAGATTGATGAAGAAACAGGGTTCATGTTCTTCCCTTCTTCAGTAAATCATATGACCGGACCAGGAAGACATTACCAGATCCCAAGCTTACTACCAGCCAATGACAAAGGGAAGGGTGTTGAAAACCTTTCCATGCCAAAGATGACCCTCGAAGAAAGCAAGACCTTCGATCAACTGAAGAAAAATCAAGCTAATATCACTTTATGGGGGCTTTTCATGTCTTCCCATCTGCACAGAAATGCTTTGATCAAGTTTCTCACTGGACCCACAGTTCCTCCTTCTACCGCACTAGAAGAAGTGATAAATTTAGTCTAATCCTTGACCTCTACCCGAATGCTATCCTTTTCCGAAGAAGAAATCCCCAGAATTGGGCCAAACTACAATCATGCACTCAACATCTCCGTCGAAGTTATGGGGAAGATCGTACCACTCTCTCTTATCGATAATGGATCCGCCTTGAATGTCTTCCCATTAAGAACATTCAAATGCTTAAGAGTGAAGGAAAGTGACCTCTCTCCAACCTCCGTTGAGGTACGTGCCTTTGATAATACCCGTCGGGAGGTGATGGGATCCATAAAACTTGTAATAGGGGTTGGCTTTATAAATACTGTCATTGAATTCCAAGTTATTGACATCCCAACTTATTTTAACCTGTTGCTCGGATGACCTTGGATCCACTGTATCAAGGGTGTGTCTGCCTCGCTTTATCATAAATTAAAGTTCTTCGCTAATGGACGAGTCATCACTATTTTGGGTAATGACGATAATTTCGAGAGTGCAAGTACCAGCAATCCAATCCTTGAGATACATCACGAGTCAAATGATACGATCCTATCAGGATTCCGAGTTGAGCCACTTCTACTCTCGACAGGGGATGATTTTAAAGAAAGGGTTTTTCTAGAACACGACCATCATGGCAATAGAAATGTGATTCAGATGTTCAGAAACATGCACTTCATGCCCGGACTGGGACTAGGACAAAGACAATAAGGGATAATTGAGCCCATTGAACTGAAAAAAGCTTTCCCTCTCTGTGGTTTGGGATATCATCCATCAGAACAAGAGCTCAGAATGATCCGCCAGTCTCGACCAAAGAGAAGACTGGACTGCATCCAGACTATCCCAAGTGACTCCTTGAATGGATGATTCATCAAAGACTGGAATGGAGATCTTTTTTCAAGACAGCTACTCATGGGCCGAAAGTTCCCATTACTATGTACAACCACTCATCAAAGATACCGCAGATTCCGAGGGAAGTGACTTCGAGGATTAGTTTGACTTACAGACACTGGGGCTAACACTCTATATGGTTCATTCAAGCATTACATCACTGGATCCATCCCACCTGATTAAAGCTGCTGATACACCTCTCCTCAACTGGCATGTTGTGCCAGTTCTACCTGTTGAAATCCCACTTAACCCCAATGTTTACCCTATTTTTTCCTCTGTTGTTCATTCTTGCTCTAATGTAATTGAGGCCTCCTTTGATGAGTTTATCAATATTTTTTTTCCTATCAATGAAATAGATGAAGATTTTGAGTATCTTCCTGTGCCTTACATTAATTGTTTAGATTCTAATCAAACTTTTGATGATGATAATTTTGCAAATGAATAATTTTTAACTGATCTAAATAAGGTTAATAACAAATAACATAATCGCGATCAAGTTAATGAAGAAGAAACTATTATTATTAACCTCGGTTCTAGTAGCCAACTGCGCGAGATTAGAATAGAGGCTACCCTTAACGAACATGAGTGCACACAACTCAAAGAATTACTAAAGGAATTTATGGATGTCTTCGCATGGTCTTATGACGATATGACTGGCATTAGTCCCGAAATAGCTCAACATGAGATCCCCATTCTTCCAGATTATAAGTCGGTTAAACAAAAGTTGAGAAATCTCCGCACCGAAGGGTCGTTCAAAGTCAAAGAAGAAGTGGTCAAACAACTGCATGCGGGCTTCATTTGTGGGATCGAATATCCCACATGGCTAGCCAACATAGTGCCTGTGTCGAAATCAGGAGGGAAAGTTCGGATGTGTATAGATTATCAGGACTTGAACAAGGCCTATCCAAAGGATGATTATCCGTTACCTAATATCGATATGATCGTGGACAACAAAGCCAGTCATGCTTTTAAGTCATTCATCGACGGTTTTGTCGGATACAACCAAATCAAAATGCATCTAGATCACCAAGAAAAAACCGCATTCATCACATCGTGGGGAATCTTTTGCTACACTGTTATGATATTTGGTCTCTAGAATACTGGGGCTACCTACCAGAGGGCTGCCACAGCTATCCTGCACGATCTGATTCACAAAGAAGTCGAGGTTTATGTGGATGATATGATTATCAAATCCAAAACTAGATAAGGTCGTGTTCTTGTTCTTCGAAAGTTCTTCGAACGACTACAACAGTATCAGATGAGACTCAATCCATAGAAATATGTCTTTGGCATTACAAAGGGAAAACTCTTGGGATTCATGGTCATTTAAAAGTGGATAGAAGAAGATCCTGTCAAAATTAAAGCCATACTTGAGATGCCACCTCCCTGAACGAAGAAAGAAGTCCGTGGTTTCCTTGGGAAATTGTAATACATCAGTCGGTTCATCATCCAGCTAACTTCTATTTGTGAACCTATTTTTAAAATCCTTCGAAAGGATTCAACCAAGGTTTAGTACGATGCCTGCTAAGAAGTTTTTGACCGAATCAAATAATATCTGACCTAACCTTCGGTACTCATTTCACCACAGCCTGGTCTCCCCTTGTTTCTATACCTAACCATAACCGATACTGTAGCTGGGGATTTACTAGCCCAATACCTTGAAGACTCCCGCAAAGAAAGAGCCATTTATTACGCCAGTCACAAATTGACCGGGTATTAAGTCAACTACACTGCTTTGGAATTGGCATGTGTTGTGCTTGTCTGGGTCACCCAAAAGTTACGACACTACATGCTCATCTTTTCCATCAAACTTGTATCCCGAAGGGACCCCATTAAGTACCTGCTTGAGAAATCTGCCTTATCCAGCCGAATGGCCCTATGGTTGATGCTCCTAGCTGAGTTTGATATCATGTACGTCACACAGAAAACCATGAAAGGAAGAGCCATCTTTGACTACCTCGCTGATTACCCCATGAAAGAAGCTGATCTTTGGATCTCCGAATTCCTAGATGAAAACATCCTATGCGCTGCTCAATATAACCTTCGATGGTAAATGTTTTTTGACGGAGCTGCCAACAAAAAGGGATATGGCATTGGGATACTTCTGATCGCCCCAGATAACTCCCACACTCCTATCACTATCAAATTCGATTTTCCCTGCACCAATAATATGACTGAATACGAGGCATGTACGGTAGGCCTCAAAGTTGCTCTCAAGAAAGGTATTCAATGCCTAGATGTCTATGGGGATTCTGCCCTCATCATCGGCGAAGTACTCAAAAAATGGAAATTCAAGGATGAAAAACTCCAACCCTTCCATTCCCACTTATAAGAATTAGCCTCCCAATTCCAAGATATAACCTTCCACTACTTACCTCGATTAAAGAATAACCTAGCCGATGCCCTTGCTACCTTGGCTTCCATGGTCGACATGCTCGAAGGAATAACAATGGCCCCTTCCTAGTCCAAAAGCAAGACAAACCAATACACGGCTACCACATTTTGCTCATCACCAAAGAAGATCCCGAGCTAGTCAAATATTGGTACTATGATATCTGGCACCTCCTCAAGCATAATAGGTATCCCGAGGGTTCCAACAAGATAGACCAAGAAACATTCTGAAGACTGTCCACCCAGTACCTCAACTATCACAAAGCACGGTTCAAAAGAAACTTCGATGGAACCCATCTACACTGCATCGCAGGGGCTGACATTGAAGAGGTAATGCAAAAAATCCACAGCGGGGAATGTGAGCCCCACATGAATGGTCACATGCTTTCTAAGAAGATCATCTGATAAGGATACTACTGGACCACTATGATCCAGGATTGCACCGCCTATCTACGGAGATGCCTCAAATGCCAACAGTTTTCCAACCTTCAACACCTGCCTCCACGAGAATTATACAACATGACTTCTCCCTGGACATTATCCACTTGGGGTATCGATATCATAGGGAAGGTTACACCAAAGGCTTTCAACGGGCATGAATTCATCCTAGTTGCCATTGATTACTTCACAAAATGGGTCTAAGCCGAGTCATATGCAGTTCTAAATGCCAAGCAAGTGGCCAAATTCATCAGGAAGAACATCATTTATTGATAGTGTTAGATAACGGGTTGCACTTCAAGATAGAAGTCACAGAAGTGGTCAACGAGTACGGGATTCAGAGACACAAATCTTCTCCCTACCGACCTCAGACCAATGGTGTAGTCGAGGCCGCCAATAAAAATCTGAAAGCCATCATCAGTAAGATGACCGAAAGCTATCTAAGATTGGGTTGACCGAATCCCTTACACCCTCTGGGGCTACCGAACCTCAATTTGAACCTCTACTGGGGCTACCCATTACTCTCTAGTCTACGACATGGAAGCATTCGTACATTTGGAGCTAGAAATCCATTTACTTTGTGTCATGCTCGAAAGCCAAGTCAGTGAGGAGGAGTGACATCAAAGCCATCTCGACGAGCTGTCACTCTTGGACGAAAGGAGACTGAAAGCACTGTATCACATACAAGGGTACCATCGCCGAATAGCATTTTCATTTAATAAGAGAGTCAAGGACCGCGGTGTCCGATAAGGGTATTTATCCCTCAAAGAAATAGTAGAGCCCATCTGGGACTCCAGAGGGAAATTCAAGCCCAATTGGAGCGACCCATACATTATGAAGAAGATTTTATCCGGCGGTGCCACCATGTTCATCGACCTAGATGGTGAAGATATGGCTCGTCCAGTTAACCTGGACCGTCTGAATAATTTCTACCCCTAGTTCGAAATCTCGGCGCTCTACGACTCTTCTCATCTCCCTTCTATTCTAAAAAAAAAATTACGTGGGCCTGATCCTCTAACATATGCTTTCAAAAAAATTAAAACTTTTCAAAATCCCTAGAGGTACGTAGGCAGCTCATGCATCCCGTATGAGCACGACCCTTTTTCATAAAAAAAACTGTTCTTTTCTTACCTCCGAGAACGACAATTCACTCTAACATATACTTGAACAAAATGATTATGCATGCCTTAGCGATCGGTATAGATAATTCAAAATAAAAAATTCATCAAAGGGCACAGCTGGATGATCAAAAACTTGTTTATTTCAATAATAAAAAGTTACACTGCAATTACATAAGAAAAGAAACGAATAACTCCCTTCCCCTTACCTTCCTAAAAAGCCAAATAAATTCCCAAACTTATTCCCCATTACAAAATAAACTCCCCAAGAGTCCTACCCACACTACCAGAGGAGCCCGCTCCATCATCGTCTACATCCTGGGGTCCCCAAGCTTCCCTTGCCTGAATAGAGTGCCACAGACGCTCCATGGATCGATAAGCTCAAACCAGCCTCAGAAAAACTACCACACCTCCCCCCTTGGTATCAGATAAGTCAAGCCATCTTTGTCCAGTCTCCACTACCAACATCTTACTGACTATTCTTCTCCACAACCACTTTATATAATCTCCAGGGATGTGCCAAACTCTTCCAACAGATTGAGAGGGACGGGTCGACAGACGCCGACTCTCTCACAAAGAGCCAAGTCGCATGCCCAGACGCTCTGTCAGATATTCTATCGAATAGAAGTCTAGTGTCTGAGGTGGCACTACCTGCTCCCAGCCAAATTGGCGCAGAAGCTGCCAAGGGAAATAGAAAGAGGTCTGTCTGAGACCAACCAGCCGGACGTACGAATATTCCCCCAGCTCTAGAATAGGCAGCAACTGTCCCCACCAAGGCACTGACCAGTGCAGATTTAGAGCCCCATGGTCTATAAACCAGTTCTCATAGCTCTCAATATCCAGTCCAACACTGATGAAATGGCGCGAAAAGAAGTTAGGTGCAACCGATAAAGAGTATTCCGGAGGAGTCACCAGGCAGAGTCTTTCAGACAACCACATGAACAGCATCACAGGGCTAACCCTCAGAAAGTGAGAACGACCTTCTCGCCAGGCATCCATGCCATTCAAAGTCTCTGCCAGTATCACCGCCGCAGGATTGCGACGGTATGATATCCATGAAGTAATGGATGCAAGTTGTGGGTCCACAGCAGTTCCCCAGTCAGCAGCAAAAATTTCAAAACCAAGCCCAGAATGACGGCTCCGGCATCCCCAACATCCCCAACCTCCCGCAAATGCACAGACAACAGCACCTCTAGAAGGGAAATCATTCCTCTAGTAACCAAAGGTCTACTCGCCGAAGGCGAGATGTGGAGAAGTCCAACCAATAACTCCCGAGGAGACCGGGAAAACTCAGGCATAACAACTACCACACTAGGATTTACCCTCAACATGACGAAAATTCCTCATAAGTCGAACAGACTTTTTCCAAGCCAAACCAGAATACATGGTCCTCAGGGTACCAAATTGTATCGCCGCCATCAGCATGTTCCACTCTATGGGCTGATTACGCCATAAAGAAACTCGACACATGTTGAAAGCAGCATAGTCAACGTTGTAGAGCACATCGCCTCCAAAGTCTCGAGGTAATTGTCAAACTCAACGCTACCAGGGAGAGCCATCTCACAGAATAAAGAAAATTAGAAAGTGAAGGTGTGATGAGAACACTCCACCCTTACCCCTTTTTATACTTAAAAACCCTCACAAGAGACATAACCCCTGTAGAAATCGGAGGGAATCCTGCCCCCCAAGGTAACAAAGGCTGAAGAGAGTACCAATAAAAGCCTTGATTGATTAGACTGGACTAGCTTGCTGATAGGCAGGACAAGGGGCTTGTCGATCTGCAGCCTCCTATTTTTGGAAACTTACCTTTTTTCCTCTTTTGACAAAATCAGAAATAAAAAAAATAATAAAAAAATTGATATTCTTAACAGAATTTCAAAATCCCCTTCCATCTTTATATAATTTCTCATTTTAAATAAAACTTTCCTTCAATTCCAAAAATATTTCTTTTTACGGTCTCAGAAGCAAAGTAAAAAGCGCATATGCATGCATTCATTCATTACTAACAGAAGATAATAAAAAAGAACTCCATTGCATTGCATAGGTATTTTTTCTGTGTTACATCGATTTTGCAGGAAATAAAGAAAAGAAAAAAAATAACGGGATTCAGGCCGAACCCGCATTCTCTCTCACCTACCCTTTTCCTCTCTCTCCCACCTGCCCTTCCCTCCTAAGAGCTTCCAGCCCTGCGACGCGCTCTCTTTCCCCTGCGGTGAGATGACGCACCACCTCTACCCGAACCAGACTCCTCCTCGGATGAGGCAGACGACACCAAGCAAGAAGGAACAGTAACTGCGTCCCGAATATGGGCAGTCGTCGAAGATATCTAGTCCCTAATGTTTTCAGCCAAGTGGTGGACACCCGAACTTCCTGCAAGAAAAGGCAGAATTAGTATCAACCAGAGAAGATCAAAATAAACCAAAAAGAAGGAAAAGAGAAGAACATAAAGGTATACCAAAGTACAAAGAACCTCCTATGTCAAACCCAAATCCTCCGGGTCCATCACATAAGGACGATGCCACATAGGCACCATCCCTCCATCAGCCTGTCGAATGCTGTATGAAGGGGTATGCAATCGCAGAAAGGGAACCTCCGATGTCGACGGGCCACCACCACTGTGGGAGGACCCTGGTCGACTCGAACCTACAGGAGGGAAAGGCAGTGCATCATATATGCTGGGTGCCATCAGTCAACTCGTCATAAAGTCCATATAATCATATGATACAACTGTGTCGGTGTATAACAAATAGGACTCGCCAATCATCACCATAATCCTTGCGTCCTCCGGTAACATCCGCTCCCGCCTCATAGACATAGGGGGCCTCACAGGTGGCACCACCACTTCCTCCTCAGCAATCTGTCGGACTACCCTCTCCCTGAGATACCAAGAGTGGCCAAACTCATACGTCAGGAAATGCCTTATCTGCACATTCACCCCAGTCGACCCCTGTGTCCTGAACAACCGCCCCCCAAGTGTAAAAGGTCACCTGAAAAATCCTCAGCAGATATAAGTCAATATGGAATCTGAGCACACAAAGACCAAGACTGAAGAAGAGAAAATTCTTACCCTATCACTGGTCAGTCCATTCAAGACCTAACGCACCGCCTATAGAGAAAGAGACTTCCTCGACTGCCGATTGGCGTTGCGCTGTCGATATAACCGGTAAAAGTCCCCAACGGTCTTGTCCTTTAAAGCGATCAGCTGTATATTACACCAAATCACCTCATAGAACCACGCCTGACAAAGATAAGAATCCGCGATAAAAAAGAGACGCACAAGGAAATGCGAATGAATGAAAGAAAAATACGCAAACTAAAGAATACCTAAAGAAGATACGTGGCTCCAGTGAAAGATTATCGGTAGCACCGGCTAAATGCATCCAGAGAAAAATAAAGGGTCTCCAAAGTCAGGCTCCCCTAATCAAAGAGACGGATGTTCGAAAGCATCCTCAAGTATGGTAAAAACCATAAGTGGACAATGTCGCCGCTCGACGCCACCAAAAATCCCCCCAACACCAGCAAAATAAATAGCCCGGCCATCTGCCTCACCTGCAGCCCGTCCTCCACATCAATCACCCTACCCAACAAAACATTCCTCAGCAGGGACAGACGGATTGAATCCCCAGATACTATCCTCCCCACATCACCTAACGCCGCCCGCACCGCCTCCGGCCTCACCCGCAAGGAATGATCCACCTTTATCTGCTCTTCATCACAATCCAGCCCCAGTAGCTACTGCACATCTATGGGAGTCACAGTCATCTCCCCAAAGCCAAAGTGGAAGGTGTGGGTAGTGTCCCACCACCTCTCCCCCAGAGCACATAAGACCGCCATCGAACGAGGCATCTCATCCAGTACTGACGCCAACCTACCAAAGCCTGCTAATGATACTACCCAACGCACCACAGGTGGAAGGTGCTCCTAGACATCCTTAAGCCCCGTCATCCTGCGGGAGCGCATTGTCGACAAAGAAACATCAGATTTCCAAAGAAAAAGCTTTAATCCAAAAAAAAAGGAAATCACCAAAAGAGAATGCCAAAAGCCATTTTTGTACTTACATAACCACCAGGGTTCACCACCCTAGAAGAGCGATGATGCGACGACTCTCGCAGTAAAGTTCGCTCATCCGCAACTGGCTCGAAAGCATCAAAAGAGTTCTCACTTCCCAAAGCAAGAGGTGCCCTGACCCTCCACTCCACATTCGTCCAGTCATCAATAGCCAACCACTCCCGGTGAACCGCAGTACTCACAAAAGCGGCCATTTTTTAGGTTGCGGAATGTTGTAACGATTCGCAGAAAAAAATCAGAGTGAGAGAGAAGGCAAGAAGCTGTGAAAAATGAGGGGAACCCACCCCTTTTTATAGGAAGCCAAGGGTCATGCCGATCGGCACTAACCCCAAACCTACCGATCGACACTGACCTTTTACCTTCTCGAGGCAGTCCAAAAGTTCGTGCCACTACCGAATGGCACCCTCCACACCATGCCGACCAACACCCCTTTTTAATTTTCGTACAAAGACTCCCAGAAAATACCAGAAAACCCTGAAAAATCCTCAGAAAATTCCTAAAAATCCCAGGGAGGATTTAGAACACTTTCACCAAGAAAATTTCACACTCCCTCAAGCGAAACCCCTATTTCCCTAGTGGAACTCTCAAAAGCCAAGTGACTCTCCCCCTCCTCGCAACGTCCCCAGATGACCCCTAAAGTATCATAAACCCCAAGTTATCTCCCATTCCCCTTAAGTCTCAAATTTCTCCGAGCGAAACATCCAAATCCTAGACCACCTAATCACTTTCCCAGTGGAATTTACAGCACCAAATTGGCTATTCCTATGCAAAGTCTCCGGAAGACACGAAAGTTCCCCCAGCAATCAGTTCCTCAGCTCAAATCAAAATCAAGAGGTAATTTCCCGGACAGAGTTCTCCAAGAACATATCAATTTAAGCCCTCATAATTGACTTCGACCAACATAATTGGTCATTACAATTTAAGCCCTCAGAATTGGCTTCGACCCACAGAATTGGTCATCTCAATTTAAGCCCTCAGAATTAGCTTCAGCCCGCTGAATTGGTTATCTCAATTAAATCCCTCAGAATTGGCTTCGACCCGCAGAATTGGTCATCACAATTTGAGCCCTCAGAATTAGCTTCGACCCGCAGAATTGGTCATCACAATTTAAGCCCTTAGAATTGGCTTCGACCCACAAAATTGGTCATCACAATTTAAGCCCTTAGAATTGGATTCGACCCGCATAATTGGTCATCACAATTTAAGCCCTCAGAATTGGCTTTGACCCACAGAATTGGTCATCCCAATTTAAGTCCTCAGAATTGGCTTCGACCCGCAAAATTGGTCATCATAATTTAAGTCCCCAGAATTGGCTTCGACCCACAGAATTGGTCATCACAATTTAAGCCCTCAGAATTGGCTTCGACCCGCAGAATTGGTCATCACAATTTAATCCATCAGAATTGTCTTCGACCCGCATAATTGGTCATCTAAATTTAATCCCTCAGAATTGTCTTCGACCCTCAGAATTGATCATCACAATCTAAGCCCTTAGAATTAGCTCCAACCCGCAGAATTGGTCATCACAATTTAAGCCCTCAGAATTGGCTTCGACCCACAAAATCGGTCAACCTCGACATTGCTTTAGGTCCTTGAAATTAACCTAAATCTTTGATCGTCACTTCCTTCAAACCATCCCTAGTATTCCCCCTTAGGTCCTCAAAATTAGCCTCGACCCTCTAAATCAGTCATCCTCGCCCTTAGGTCCACAAAATAGGCCTCGACCCTCTGAATCGGTTATCCTCATCCCCGGGTCCTCAAAATCAGCCTCGACCCTCTGAATTGGTCATCCTCTTTCAAAATCATCATGCTGTGTCTATTCGACGGCTATCATTTATTCCAAACTCACCCGTCGAGGGGCTCTGTAGACACCCCATTCTATCACCCCCTAACCTCTCCTTAGGTCCCTAGCACCTCCCTTCATCACTACAAACCTAAGTCATACCCCAGATACTAACCTAGAGGCCATCGGGCACTCCCAGGCTCCGTTTGACCAAAATTCAAACTCTTCAGCTCGATTGAGACTAAATTAATCTTTAAAGTCCGCTAAAACCCCTTTCCAACGGTCTGCCCCGTGAGCGATTTTGACTTACGGTGCGGACGAACAACCCATTCTCTCCCAAAACTTGATTAAGAGGCTACCGAACTATCCTGAGCTCCGTTTGAACCAAGTTAACTCTTCAGCTTGACTGAGACTGAATGAATCTTCAAATGGCACTGAAATTCCTTTTTAACGGTCCACCCCGTGTATGATTCTGACTTACGGTACGGACAAACGATTCATTTTACTTCGAAAGGTCACCGAACGCTCTCAGGCCCCGGATGACCAAAGTTAACTCCCCAAACCGGGTCAAACTCTTTGGAATGTCAAAGTATATCTCCTAACCTTTCAAATGGTCTGCCCCGTACGCGATTCTGACTTACCATACGAATCCATTTCGAATCATTTTTGATTTCTTATGTATCGGTATGTCGTAACTTAGCTTCCGAATCCATTTCGAATCATTTTTGGTTTCGTTTGAATCAGTATGTCTTTGGATTCTGTCATTCGGGATGGCTCCACCTTCTTTTGTCTGTTTTAAGTAAAATAGCCTGGCGACTGCATCTCTCTATATTTTTCACCTCACACATTGCCGATGCCGGTCGAAGTGCTCCCGAGAGGGATGCGCGGGACCAGGATCCTCTCACCACGAAGATAACACCCATCTCTCTTTCTCTCTCTCTCTCCCTCCGCGAGGATCAAGGATGGCCACAATATACATTTGCATTATTAGTTTGGGTTTATTTATAGATATAAGAGCTCTAACCACATAAACTACATTATAAAACCTTTCTGATGATAGTCAACATCTATTCTTTATCTTATCTCTGAAGTAGTTTAGTTACGTTAAGACTACATTCGGTCATATCCACTATTATCTTTAACAATTCTCCATCAGATATTCTATGATCTCCGGGAGACCAGGTCATTACATTATTTTAAATTCCACGTATCATGCCACATGGAATACCCCTCTTATAATCCCTTTATATGTGCTTATGTCACTTATTTCATCGAGCCTATGATTTATTTGATGATTGTTACTTTCTTAATTATATTGATTTGTGATAATGTCTTTTCGATTTCTTCTTGCATCTATTTTTAGACAAATGGATGAGTAATTTAGGATTCATGGGGAGTATATGTTAAAGGGGAGAAGTTTAGTGCATGCATTCCATTTTCAGTTCCTGACAATTTGTATGCTTTGCACTTCATGAGGTATATGTTAATTGTGCAGAACATACAAGGTTCGTGATGTTGACTTTTCATGGATTGAAAAAGCCATACATAATTATTGAGTCTTGTGGGGATCGGAATGGATAGATTGATATATAGGTATTTTGATCTAGTAATTTTTTTATGTTTTTAATTTTTTGTTTTGTCTCGGAATATAAAGACATGTTTCATAATCCTTTATGTTTTACTTGTGTTGGCTTAATTCTAGTATCTTTGTATCGAGTCTATCAAGTTGTAATTTTACATCAAGTGAATACATATAGACAAAGCATCGTGGCAAAGATTATTGAATCGGATCAGACACATTCATTCCATACAAGAGATTTACTAAAGGTAATGGTTTTTAAAATTATATATTTCCTTATAATATAATTTATTGCTAGGAAGTGACAAGACAATAATTTATTTATATCAAATAAGGAAAAGACTTTTAAAGCAATTTTTTACAACAAAAAAAATTAAAAAGGTTATAAACCAGTGACCTCATTTAAACTAGGTCAACCTTGATCAGAGATAGTTTCGAACGAGGGACAAATTTTCAAGGCAGTGGACCTTGATAGAAATAAATTTCGAAGGAAGTTCACTCGATTGAAGCTGGTTTCAATTGAAGTCCCAATAACTTCAAACATGACCCTCGTTAGATATATTTTTTAAATAATAACCCCTCGTATGAAAGCTCTAATTTGAACGAGGTCTCACGGGTTTGAATGAGGTCTTGAGTCTTGAAAAGCGTATTTAATTGGTTCTCTTTCACTTCTAAACTAATTAAACACCATTACCCGCGTCTCCTAAAATACAAAGCCTAATTTTTTCAGAACACTAATTTAGTTTTGCAAGAGTCCTTTGAGTTTGTCAGATCTTAACAAATCTATGAAAAAAAAAGAGTAGATTTGAGTTAAAAAATCTCCATATATCTTCTAATTCTAAGAATATTCAAGCACGATGATTCTTATTAGTGAAGATATCATGTTGGATCACGTGAGGGTTGATTGTCTACAACCGTGATCGGTGGATATCGAGGCCTTGGAGGTTGTGTAGATGATTCCTGGATTGGAGGACCACTCGCTAGTATGGGGAGAGGCAAATAAGCAAAACGCAAAGGAGCTACATCATGACGGTTATCGTTGTCGTATATGCAAGTTGTGTTTGAGTCCTTTTAAAAAATATAAAACTTCATATTGGGTCTAATGGATTTGTAAATGGGTTAGGACGATAGTGATTTTTTCCGCGAGGTTTCCACTCTAAAATCCTTATGTTCTTGTGTGATTCTTTTTATTTCTTTCACTCATAATCATCACTTACATAGAATTTGGACTAATTAATTTTATTCGGTAAAACTAAAATTTGGTTCAAATTAAAAAGGATTTAATTTGCTTGGCGTGGTAATTAATTAATTAGAATTTGATCTTTAGGCAAATACTTATTTCAATAACTCATCTTCATCCTTTGTCAAGTAGTGTATGACAACCCTTTCCTATGTCACGAAGATTTCATCTTAAACATTTGATGGTATATGTGGTCCTAATGCGACTAAAGATTAGTTAACACACCTAAAAGATAAGTCTGTGGTGATGAGTATGGAGAATGACCTAAAGGTGGAGTTAACTAGGTTATAACTTCCTAATTATGCTTAGAGGTGGTGAAAGTCAAAGTTTAAGTAAATGGATTATGTCCCTATGGTTTGGGATGAGTTGCAGATTTCCTTTCTGAACGAGTTCTTGTCTCTGGTGCATGGGAGTGATGAATTGTATGAGTTTATCTCTTTGGTTCAGTTAAATATGAGTTCATTCGAGTACAAGATGAACTTCAAAAGTTTATCTTAGTTAACTCCATTCCTCGTACATCCTTCACAAGAAATGTAACACTCCGGCCTGGATTTAGGGGTTACCCGTAGTCAACTCAGTCCGATCCGAGCATTAGGTGTGAAGTGCGATGAAACAACCTATATAATGTTGCTAATCCAGTTTTATTTTAATTACATTTCACTTGTTTAGAATGCGATTCCAATTTCAAATCAAACTAAGTGAGGACCCGTGGGGAGCACCCCAGAGTCCAAGCATAAAGAGTTACTAACGCAAAGTAAAAGAGAGTACTTACCTGTATAACGCTCTCAAAATATGAAACTGCACCCAACCCGCCGTAACAAAACGAGGGAGTGAGTTGAATGCTTAATGAGAAATATACAAAAATGCAATATAAAATCAAACAACAAAAAGAAGGCCTTAACACGTTATACCTATGTGCACATGCAATTACCTTGTATATATATATATATATATATATATATATATATATATATATATATATATATATATATATATATATACAGTCCTGCTCTTGTGCGGACTAGTCCGCATTTTAAGAATGCGGACCGGACATGTGTCACCTAGCGGTGAGCCCAGAAAAGAGAGAGAGTGTGCCTATAATTTAGGCGATAATTTCTAGGTGCACCGTTAGGTGACACATGTCCGGTCCACATTTTTAAAATGCGGACTAGTCCGCACAAGAGCATTATTATATATATATATATATATACTTAATGCATGAAATTGTTTTACTTACGAAAACGTTATTTATCCCGATTAATTCACCTTAATCTTGTCAAAGACTTCATTTTTCTTATTTTTACGCTTATCCTTTTATTTAACACACATGGTTAAATACTTGAAACAACTACACTTGGTTTAATCGAAATTATCCTTTTTATTTTAACCAATCCATATTAATATTTTCATTGAAAATCTCCCTTTCAACACACGTAAACACCGTGTTAGAAAATACTTATTTAGCCTTTGAAAACCTTTCACAACACACCTTCGCGTTAATTATGGGTTAAACCACTTAGGTTACTTAATGTCCCATTTAATCACTTTCACTTTACCTTCACCGTATGGACATTAATTAACTTTCATATTTACTTGTCTATCTTATCCTTTACCGGAAAATTTATTAATTAATGAAAATTATGTTGTCTTAACACAATTTCACCACACAACCCATTTCTTGACATATTCCTTATTCATTTATCTTTTTCTCGGAATTTTTCAATAACCACATACTTTAACGGGCTCCACACAATCGGTGACACCACCATACGCTCTGGCTAGTAATTTTGGTTCTTTCATCCCAAGGCTTCGAGCCTTCCTTAATTTTTTCGATGTCATCTGAGTCCTTATTAATGTGCTTTAATATTTTACAAATGTCCACATTATGCCACTTTTCTTTTACTTGGCCGAAGCCAAAACCCGATATTTTCCCCCAACTTGTGTTACACTTTCAAAACCATCATTTTGTGTCCTTTACACTTTAGCTTTGATTTTATTCTAAAATCATATTAATTTAGGGACATCATGTATAACACCCTTACAACATTTTTATTTCATAAAAATGTTCCACTCTACGTAAAACACCATTGAGTTACCCAAACTCATTTTTTACTCCATTTTCACAGGTGTCAATTTCTTAAAATACCACTAAGTTACCCACAATAACTTCTTAAGTGTTTTAACACCCCTTTAACCTTTTAGAGTAACATTCTTCTCATTTGGAAACATCTTTATTTCAATATTTTTATTTACAAGAATAATTGAACATATAAGACTACTTTATAAGAGAATCACAATTTTTTTATTAACTCCTATAGTCTTGAAATCTTATATTTTTAACGCATTTCGATATCCATTACACACACTTTAAGGCTTAATTTTCTTACTTCTTAATTTCATGTTTAAACCCAATGAAACATTCATTAAACTTATTTTTATGTTCATCATCAAAATATTAAAAGTTTATGCACACTAAAAGATGGATTTTAACTCCAAAAATCCTATTAAATGGGTTAAACATATATTTTGTTCTATAAATTCTTAATAGTTTGTAAAAATACACTTCCAAGACACAAAAGACAATTTATTTCTTCAAAATCAATATATGTCTGACTTTCATAAAATGTTTACTTTTTTAGAGACTTTGGAACATTATTTTACCAAACATTTTTAGCAAGATCACATTATTTTTTAAAATATTTTATTTCATAAAATGTTTAACTTCAAACATCTAGAAATACCATTTTTTCAGAAAAGTTCCAAACTTAGTTTCTTTTCAAGAAAACTTTGAAATATTTATTCATCCTTTGTTTCCAACAAAATAATATTTTGCCAACATTTTTATTTCATAAAAATGTTTAATACAAATTTATTAAAAATCCATCAAATTATTATATGCATTTTACTCTTAAATTCTAACAACAAGATTACTAATACACAAAAAATAGGGTCTTAAACTAATAGTAGGTCTTTTCACCTCAAACGGAACTCCAATAATGGAAGGCACGAAATGTCTAAGAATATGACAACCCCACCTCCTAAGGTGGCTTCAAGGAGGTTGCCTAGCTCCACCATACTTGTCTTCATGAAAGCTCCATAAAAAATCCTATTCAAGCTCCATGAAACTTCCATCTTCACCTTCTCCAAAAACCCCATCGACAGCTCAACAAATTCGTAGCTATGACCAATAGTGGTAGAAAGGGGTATCTAAAACTTGAATATGGTGAAGACTAGAAGAATATGATGGTTTAAGGTGGATATTTGATGGTAGAATGGTGGTTTGAGGTGGAGATATGTAAATAAATGCTTTAACAATGGTGGAAGATCCACCTTTCTTTTTCTCTCTTCTTCCAACTTTAAATGACCCAAATGAACCCAAATAACCCTTATAAAACCCTTCAAGACTTCCAAATCCCGTTTTTGCTCAATGTGGGCTCACCAGAGCTCGAGAACTCATCCATCCATTGGTCCAGAATGAGACAACACACAAGGATAACCTGACTTAAAAATTTAAATGACCCTTTTTAATGAGAACCGTCCATCCTTCGAATGAGAAAGGCATATCGTTCAAACCTCATTCGATCCCCACTTCAAACGAACTTCGGATGAACCGAGCTTATTGAATAATTGAACTTTGTTCGAACTAACCTTTACTCTATTTTCTCCAAATTTCCAATTTTAACCCATAAATTTCCAACAATTACCATCAAGCCTTAAAAGCAGTCAAATAAGAATATAAACCCAATCATAATCATCCAAATCTCAATGTCTTCATGTTATTGCAACTTATGCGTGGAAAATAAATAAATATTGGGGCACGGTATTACAAGAAAGGTTCACTCGTTCATTAAGGGTTTAAAGCCACCATTCAGGAGAATTTGATAGTCATAAACCTGATTAGTTATAATGATATTGTTTAGCGTGCCATATCTTTTGAGAAGAATTGGCTCGTGATGGGAGTTCTTTGTGATAAGAATAAAAAGTTTTTATACTTAAAGGATTATGTTGGCCGCTGGGCTAATGACAAAAGAAGTACATGAGAAACTCTTGTTACTCTAGTGGATATTTTTGAGGTTATAATGATAGTGGAAATCAACTTAATCCCCCTATATATATATATATATATATATATATATATATATATATATATATATATATATATATATATGGGATAGTGTGTATTGAGAAAGGTATTTTAGTGTGTGAGAAGAAAAATAGGGGTTCAATTTTGATATTGAGAGATATAAAAATTTGAGAGAGAATGTTGTGATTGAAATTCAAGGGGGAAAAACACATTTATCCCCTAATTATATATTCTTGAGGTGATAAATATGAGGATATGATGGTTTTTATGTCTCATTATCTCAACAGTGAGTCTGTGACTTTGAGTCCTATTAGGAAAAAAAACTCCAGTCCTACTGTGGCAAAAGGGTGTTTTTATATAAACCCCATTTTTTATATAGCCCCCATTTTTAATAAGCTGACTGTACTATAATTAACATAACCCATTTCAAGGTGTCCATAGAAAAAATAGCAAAAAATTGAAACTTAAGAGATTCATTTCAGAGACAACTGTTCTCTTTCTTTGAACTGTGTTCACACACCACCACCGTTTTTATATCCCCATCACCAACCTTCAATGCACACTCTAAGTTGTCTCTGTGAGACTCAATTTATCTAATGTTTGATCCAGAATATCTATTCCACCAAAGGAGATCTTAAAATAATATTTTTGTAAAACTCATGTCTTCTCGCCATGAACTCTCTCTATCTCTCTCTCTCTCTCTCTCTCTCTATCTCTCTCTCTCTCTCTCTCTCTCTCTCTCTCTCTCATGTTTATATAAAGACACGCATCATCCATCATGGCACAACTTCAAGTACCGAGCTACTCAGCGCACCGGGCAATGTATTGGGAATGCCAAACGACCAAACATATTCAATGCTTATTGTATTAGAGTCATTCCTTACCATGTACATATGTATACGCCTATTCAATAAAGGCACATTATCTATTCACATTGACAGCCCAAAGGCTATAAATACACTGTAATACCCTCTTAGCAGGGCAAGCGAGAATAGTGGAAACTAAGGCAAGACACCCAGTAATACAAATCAGTGTACGTAGGCCATTTCCTTAAGGCTGAACCACTTTAAAAGTCTATTTTCTTATTTTTTTCATATTTTATCTGTAATTAATAAATTAGATCAAATCTAGTTTTATATATATATATATATTAGTTGAAGTTTTTATGATTTTGGTTAGTACTTATATATGGTCAGAGAAATATGCAAAAGGTAGAAGAAACTGAACAAGGTTCAAATTTTTGTTTGTCCTTGCTTCAGATTATGAATGAGGAGAGACGAGTTTCATTTTTATGAAGATAACTATGTATTTAAGTTCGGCTAGGATCTTAAAGTTGAAGTGGGTGGGTACAAAATAGTTAATATTGTCGTTTTATCAATTTCATTATTAGGTCGATCTCCTCTCAAGCGGGGCATTGTAATTGAAATTAACGGTTTATATAAAATTAGATGACAAAAAATGTTTGAACGTTTTCAAAAATCTTAAGTGCTCACACAAAACCTCAATTTTTTTATTTTCCCTTATATGAGAATTGCAAGTTGACCTAAAATTTGAGTTTACGATGCCTACATTACCCCAAAAGTAGTCCTCTATTCCTTTTATACTTATCTCCCCACTTTCACAATTCTTTACAAACGCAGATGCCTAAAGTCCAAAATTCTATCTCTAACATACTCTTGCTCCCTCACGCCACCTTAAAACCGCAGTTTTTATCCTCTGATTCTTTAATAGTGATTTGCACTACCACAAGCACCATCCAGTCCACCTTACAGTTACCTTCTCTCTCTTCCACTCTCAA
Source organism: Sambucus nigra (assembly GCA_949130495.1). Lineage (NCBI taxonomy): Eukaryota > Viridiplantae > Streptophyta > Magnoliopsida > Dipsacales > Adoxaceae > Sambucus > Sambucus nigra. The sequence goes on along the minus strand of OX422213.1, from coordinate 358,217,523 downwards.
GGCATATATGCCTATTTCAACATCTTGACATATATACCTCCTTTATTAAGTTAATTCTATATTTGTGTGCTTATTGTTTTCTTTATTGATTAATGGCATCTCATTTATGATTTCTATGGATGTATTGAAATTAGCGGGTTCGAACCCCCTAATTTCCATATGTTTCCAGCATTCCTTTTTTAGATCTTGCAGCCAAGATATCATTTGTAAATATGGATTTCATTCATATTAAAGTAAGGTTTTATTGGTTTAATTTTTTTACGGAGATCAGATGAGGATTTACGACGTTGTGCTTCGAATTTGGCTTTGCAAATGTTCTTGAATGCTGGATCTAAATTAGGGTTTGATTTTTCTCTCTTACTCTCTCCCTCCCATCATATATCTCTCTGAAAATTTAAGATTTATTTCAATAAAAAAATTCAGACTTTGTTTTATGATTATAATTCTTCAATGATTTAATTAATTATTTTTATTTTGGCATGGACAATTTTTTTAATTTTATGTGAGTTTTTAGTGATGGTAGCTTTTATAGTTTTGATATTTTTAAGAGAGCTTGTGGTTAACTGAGCTGGTAGTGATGCGTAGTGTAGTGTGAATTATCGAAAAATTATGGTAATATATATATATATATATATATATATATATATATATATATATATATATATATATATATATATATATATATATATATATATTCAGTCTCATGCGAAAGATGACTCTATTTATAATGGTGTCACAGGGTGTTGCAACTAGTCTTGGGTAAGTGTTAATTACTTATAAATTTGTTCAGAAATGATATGCGTATAGAACTCATCCCTCAAGATCTATACCAAATGATGTGGCCACTAATTCTCTCTCTCTCTCTCTCTCTCTCTCTTTCTCTCTCTCTCTCTCTCTCTCTCTTCCCGTTAACTTTCCCTAAATTTTAACTTTTTACCCAAATTAAATAAAAAATTATTGGTGGTTGTTGCAACTCATAAAAACACCGTTTGTTGTAATTTGAAATTGTAAAGATATCTACTTGTATTCCTAATTCTTCACATACCTTTCCACTCTAGATCTGAATCTCGGTTATACCTTTCCTTTTTTGGTTGAAGATTTGATACCTATCCATTTGGAAACAATATCATTAATTATTTTTACCCCTAATTCCTCATTCCTTCATATAACCCTATAATTTTACCGTTAGTATTGGAAGTGAATTTCTTCATTTTCTTTTAATATAATAAATAATCTAACTTTTGTAATAAGTCAATTATTCGACCATCTCTTATTTTTTCTTAAACTAATGGTAAAACTTAAAAATGAACTATAATTTTTCTTTTCAATAATCTTAGTTGAAATACTTTACTACAGGTCCTTATATATTAACTTCTACCTATAAACTCTAAATTTTGCAAATATATAAACTTCTAATCAATTATCTTTATTTAATAATTTTTTAAACAAATATGTAAGTTTATATCAGTGAACTAAGGAGAAAATATCAGGCTCTCAGTTAATTAAATTTGTTAGATGGAACAAAACTCAAATTTCATTTTCACATAGTTTGATTAAAATAATATGATGATAATAAATAAGTCTATTGCATTTAACAACAAGTAACTCGATTGCATTCATGTAATCTAAATATAATATAATTCATCATGCCAAAAAATTTAACAATCTGATAATCTTAATATTTTTTTGGACATTCTTGGACTTTTAGGTTGCGCGTCAATCCCTCCAAATAGTGTGCTATAAGTAGTGAAACCCACTATTGGAATGTCACTGTAAACACATTGTGAAATACTTGTATGCCTAAATGATTACAACATAATTAAATCTCCAAACCCTTTTGCATATTTAGTTACCCAAGTGCAGTCCTATCCCATGTAGTTGGTTATGGTTGCAACGCATAACTCCCTCCACCATGTTGTGATTGTTGAATTACATAATCCAAACAAAACATCCTCAAAAGTAGTCATGATATACAAACTAATATACTCTAATAAAAAACACAAATAACAATTCAAATTAATCAGCTTTATATACAACATAAAGGCTCTCTTTGTTCCCATTATGTCAAATATTCGTGTTGTGGTTGAATTAATCATACCTCAAACCTTATCAAATTATGTTAAGGGATATTCCTACAAAATACAAAGTATAAGAAATTAGTAATTAATTTGAAATTAATCTTACTTGATAATAAAGAAGAATACCTAAACAATTGGGTCTTCTTTTTTTTTTCCCCTTTTTTTAGACTTTTTATGTGTTAAACTTCTTCCCTTCGACAGGTGGTCACCCCTTGCTCCGAACAACCAATGGGGTGAGCAAGATCGTTTTGTCATTTGTTGGCAATGTGATATCTCCATATTAGGGTGAATTGACACTCTTGTTTACAATTAGTGAACTTATTCCGCAAGCATTCATTGCCAAATTCAATTTTAAATCACGTCCACAATCCATCACCTTATCACATCGATCTTTAGAATATTTTTCTATATTTTCAATCTCTTAAAAATAATTATGCATTTTATCAAAGTGACATGCTTTCGGTTTGGCAAACCAATCATCATATCTAATTTTCACTTTAGTATGGCTCCTCGTGATAATTTTACTCTATCTTTCTAATATGTACTTATCTTGTATTGGGTTAACTTATTTAGGTAATTAACATTGTAATAGCATGCCTACAGAGTATTTTACAATGCCAACACATTCATTAGAAGGAAACAAATCCCAATAATTTTTGCCCGTTAACTCTTGCTAAAACTCTTTAAAGTTTTTTCGTTATGTACGCACTTTAAAATTATTTCTCCATATCATAATTATATCACTAAACTCCTTATATAATACCCTACTTATTGGGTCCTTTAAAAAACATTTCTTAGGAGACTTTATCATTTAAATCCATCATATAAAAGTAATTAAAATTGCCAGATTGCATTTCCAAGAAATATATATGAATTATTGTGGCATCTCCCTCCTAAAGCTGCAAATGCCGAACCTTATCAATGTAATTTTTACAATCCTTCTCTTGAAATGTCAAATTCTAATGCTCCCCTATCTCAACCATAAAATGAATTAAACCTCTTATTCAATCGACTACTAACATTATCATTACATTCAAGTATCGTCTTCACATGTGGTGTATATGCGTAAAAATGGATTTACTAATGCAAACTATGATATCTAAGATATACTCAATATTTGAAAGTATAAAAGAGTATAAGAAGGAGGTAAAGAGAGGGAAACATGAGATTTAGAGTGGTTAGGCTATAAAATTATCTTATATCCACTTTAGGGGCCTTATTCTCATAAGATATGTGTTACAAGTACATGTTTGAGCCTTATATGTTTACAAATAGATAGTAGGGGTAGAATATATAAATTAGAGTATTCGTGAAGGAGGTTGCGACTATCTTATGCTGGGCTTGCCATAGTAGGTGATCGAAGTGATTCGAGTGAAGATGGAGAGAATTTGGTTAGTCTATTGTAGCTTACTTAATGAGGAGTGGGCAACCTTATTTATAGGAACATGATGGAGCCTACATGCAATTTTCAAATGAATTATGAATAAGAAAAAATATTTTTAAAAAGTGGAGAACTGGCATAATATAGGCCGAGGTGTAAACTCCATGGCCTGGTATGCTTATATATGGTCGAAGTGTGAAGTCCACAGTTGTAGTGTGGTACAAGGCTAAAGCCTCATTGATAGGCCAAGGCCTTTTACAGCTACTTGGGCACATTTGTATGTATTTGTCTATACCTATATGTCACGTGTTTATGAGATATTGGAGCACATAATTTGGACAAAATTGGTAGTTAGAGCGTTAGTGGGCTGTGTAAGAGGGTAGTGGTACTAGGGGCTATGAATAATTATAAATCGGTGAGGTGTCACCCATTCCAGTGAAAAATATCTTTAAGGTAAAACATATTTGAAGAGCAAAGAAAAGACCAAAAACTAACTTTTTAATATATAAATGATACTTCTAGTAACAATAATGATTAGACAATGATTGAATATAACTTTTCAATAACAAAGAAATGAATGAACCACCTAAGAGCAGTGATTATCTAAGAGTGAATATAAAAGCACTTCAATATCTAGGAGAGAGAATGAAGAGAATATATGTGGAAATTTATGTAGAGTAACAGTGTCAATGAGAAAATAATAATGACTTAGGCCAACTGAGACAACTAGTCATCTGAGAAAGATTTTTTTCTCTGTGCAACGGCATTCTCATGAACACCAACGAAAGTGGGGGTACTGGCTCTCCAGGCCGGCCTCCTTCATTCGAAGTTAAACTCTCTAAGGAAGACTAGAAGGACATTCGTGTTCACAGTAAAAAGAAACAAAAAGAACACCTTGTTTATGTTATGATTTTTTAACACCATTTGGGGGTTACAATGGAATGTGACGTCGTGTCTCCCACCACTTGATGGAGGAGGACAACCTCAACACACACGGAAGTCTTAAGAAACTAGCACTGGAAACCAACACTAGACCAACCGATACATTATCCTACAAAGATGCAGTTGAGAGCAAGGAACTAAACAATACTGATATTTACTTTGATGACTGGTCAAATGATGATATGGACCAATGCTCGCAAGGAGAACTAGACCTTAACCACAACCTAAGGAGGATCACAACCCGCTTTGTTCGACTATTTTAATCCTAAAAAACATGTGGACAAACTCAGGGGAAGATGGAAAGAAAGTGTAATAGTTAGTCTTATTGGAAGGAACATTCGGTTCAAGATGCTTGTTAACAAGGTTCCTTCTATATGGAACCTCCAAGGAGACTACGAAATTATTTATTTGGAGGAGGGTCACTATCTCTTTAAACTTTCCATAAAAAGAAGACTACTTCAATGTTCTTACAAGAGGTCCGTGGATCATCAATGGACATTACCTCATTGTTAGAAATTGGACACCAAACTTTAGTCTCATAAACACCAACAAAGTCACCACCGCTCTGTGGGAAAGACTTCCATGGCCACACATTGAATGGTTCGACAAAAAAATTCTTTTCCATATAAGTAGTAAACTAGGCAGACCAATCAAAATCGACTCTAACTCGGTCTCCTCGTCTAAGGGTAAATACGCTCGAATTTGCGTTGAGGTAGATATCTCTAAACCACTTATTCCCTGCTACAAACTTGATGGGAGAAAATATCATATGGAGTGTAAATTCTACCATACATTTGCTTCACCCGTGGTAGAATAGGACACAAGAGAAATTTTTATCCCTTAAACCCAGCTATACATCACTCTGACCTAACGCCGAACAACTCAAACCAACCACCAATGGAGAGTATGACGCAACCAAGCAGAATCAACAACCAAAAATAACATAACGATAATGTCCCTGGAGCAGTGGGAAGATCAAAATTGATGCCAGGTACTTCATACTTCAGGGGGAAAACCTTCGAATTCTATATTTGGTCCGTGGATGTTGGTGAAACGAAACCACAGTCGTAGACGTTCTCATCTAGGGCAGGACAAAAATGTTAGGTACGACCATAGTAGGGTAAATCCACACAATAGATTTGTTGGGCTGGAGAATCGTACAAACGAGGTTGGAAAACACAAAACACAAGTTCCAACTAGTCAACATCGTACGAGACAACCCATAAGACAGAATAGTAGTGCATATAATGAGAAAAAATTCCAGTCTACAATAATCCTATGTAAATTTATGAAAGGGGCTTCTTCACCATCTAAAAATGCTACTACGACGGCTAAAAATACGAACGAGGGGACATATGATGAGTCCTCCTCCAGAATAAACAACACGCTAACTAGTAATGGCACTGCTGCGTATGGGACCCATCAACTATCGAGGGAACTAACGTCTCACCAAACTACCATTTCAGAAGACGAACCACAGGTAATTGAGGCAACAAGTAAATTAATATCAGTTAATGCCAAGGTATGTACCAACTCTGCCAATTACTCGTCTAATTATTTAACTCCTTGTTCTGATATATATATTTAAATAATTTACAACCCCACCCCACTAAATATAATTTATCCCGTGTGTGCTCCCTCTCACTGTATTCCTTCCAACCCCACAACTGTTTATATAGATCACCCTCTTTCCAATTTGTTTGATCCCCATAAATTCTCTACCTTTCGCCATTACGATGATAGGCAACCTCCAAATTCAACACTTATGCCTGGCAGAGGGAAGAGAAGAGTTCACTATAAACCTAACGATGGAAATGGTGGCCATTACGAGGATAATATGGAGTGTCGCACAAACACGAATTGTGCTCCGAACCTTAGAAAAAACCAAGGGGGAAGTTATGTCCATACAAGGGAGACTATTAAAAATGTCGTCAACCAAAGACTCCATAAACAGGATTAAAAACTCCCTCCCGTGGCCTACTTCGGAAGAGCGTCCCATCCTTAAAAATCTTATTTCCATGTCCGTGCTTACTTGGAATTGTAGAGGATTTGGGAAACCCCTATTTAAACCCACCTTCGCCAAACTCTGTAATAATTTCAAACCTAAAGAGGTCATCCTTATCGAAACTCAAACTACCTTCCCCAACTTCTCTAACTATTTTAATACTAACTGGGAGGTATCCGAAGTTCGTGGACATTCAGGTGGTATTTGGGTACTTTGGAATCGAAGCACCATTCAACTACGAACTATTAATGTCTCTGACTAATCAATCCTCCTCCTTGTCACTCTCAAGGGATACGAGGATTGGCTCATTTCCACTATCTACATTAGCCCAAACTACACCTTTTGCCAAACTCTTGAGCATAATCTGATACCCCTTGGTTGGCCACGAACGATTTCAATAATCACTCTGATTCCTCCAAAAAAAGAAGCTATTCCAGTCAAAACAGAGAGTCTAAGTGCACTAAATTTGTGGAGAATATGAATACCTATAATGTTACGGACATCTGTAGCACGGGACCGCACCTCACCTGGATGAACAACAGAGGAGGGTTTGCCAATACTCTTTTCAGACTGGACCGGTCTCTTACCAACCCCGTATGGAACATGTTGTTCCCCGAAGAAATTGTGGAGAATATTCCCCGCACCGCGTCTAACCACTGCCCAATGATCATAAACATCAAAGGTAAAAGCCTCAATATTTTTATTTCATGTCCCTTTATATTACTTGCGTGTTGGTTTGATCGCACTGATTTCCAGAATATTACTTTGAATAACCGGAATAAGAACTTTAGTTTTCTTCAAAACTTGAACACATGCATCCCTATTATTAAGCATTGGAACCATTATGTGTACGGAAACATTAATAATAATAAAAAATGCATTCTCCGTAGAATTAAAGGCATACAAATTACTCAAGAACTCACTTCTCCCACAATCTTGATACCCTGGAAAGACAACTTAAAAATGAGTATAACGACATCCTTCGCCAGGAGGATCTCATATGGAAACAAAAATCACGAATTAAGTGGCTTAGCAAGGGTGATAAAAACACACAATTTTTTCATACCTCCACAATAATCAGAAGACGACATAATAAGATTGATAGAATCAAAATTGACGAGGATTGGGTTGACGATAGTAAAAGAATCATGCTTCACATCAACATCTATTTTATCTCACTTTTCTCGAAAATCGACGACCTCACGCACAATAGAAAGTTCATCAACTTTGATCACCCCCGCTTTGAGAATATTGATAACAATATTTGGGAGCACCCCTTTTACCTTGAAGAGGTTAGGTGCGCGGTGTTTAGCATGAATGGGCTCAAAGCCCGAGCTTGGATGGCATCCAACCGATCTTCTACCATATCTTCTGAGAGACAAGAAAATTTAGCTTGTTTAAATTCATTGATGATTGTTTTATCTCTCTTACCTTTTAGGAACGCAAACACTATCCATATCACTATGATCCCTAAAATTGACAACCCCAAGAACATCATCCAATTCAGTCCTATCACCCTATGCAATGTGCCGTATAAAATCCTAGCAAAAATTATTGTTAATAGGCTCCGACTGATTCTTTGTAGAATTATTATCCCTAACCGAGCTAGCTTCCTACCTGGTCGTCAGACCTCTGATAATATTATCATTACATAGGATCCACTAGCTTAACAAAAAAAGGGAAAAAGGGGTGCCAAATTCAAAATCGATCTCGAGAAAGCTTACGATAAGATTAGTTGGGAGTTCCTAGACCAGGTTCTTGTTTGGTTTAATATCAGTTCGAAATTTATTCAATTTATCCACGGCTGCATCAACAGTGCCTCCACCTCCGTTATTTGGAATGGGCCCCCTCTACCCCAGTTCAAGCCTTCTAACGAACTTAAGCGGGGTGATCCCCTATCCACATACTTATTTGTCATGTGTATGGAGTATTTGGGAGCTGCAATAAACCAACAGGTGGACCAGGGGAAGTGGAAAGGTCTTAGGGCCTCCCTTAATGGCCCGATTGTTTGTTATCTCTTATTTGGGGATGACCTCATCCTTTTCATCGAGGCTTCACATGCTAGCTTCAATGTCATCATGCGTACCTTAAAGCATTTCTGTGATATTTTTGGGCAAACCCTTAGTCTGTCAAAATCAAAAAATTTCATCTCGCCGAATATTCTAAGGTAAAGTTATTAGGACATAAATTTCCAATTGAGTCCCTGTATTATTTTGACTTTATTTCATGAACAAAACTGTGTTTATAATATGTTGTAGGGAGATTTTATTTTGTCACGATCCCACTTGGTCTATGACGTATTGAAGAAACTGAAGACGTTGCGGCAAAGCTTCAAAGAATTAATCATGCCGAAGTTTAATTGGTGCACATTTACTCGTCTTCAAGTTAATTGCATTTTGAGATCACTCAGGTATGAATGCGTATAATTAATGGTGCTCAGAATTGTTTATATAAAAGATAAGGATGTAATTTTTATTAAGAAAAATGATTTAAAATATTTTAAAGTGTTTTAAATGGTTTACACTATGTTTTATTTTGATAAAATCGAAATAGAGTTTGACTTACTTGGATCTCCTTTAAAAGAGACGTTTTGAACTAAAAGTCAAAAAGTCAAACTGACACGCCAGCTCGTTTAAATGACATCCAATCTCGTTCAAACGAGATAGGTATGTCGCGCGAACGACGTGACATTGTCGTTCGAGCGACACGGTTTTCGAGGTGGCATTTAAATCTTATTTAAAGCGTGTTTCTATCAGAGTTTCATATGTGTGCATCTGGAAAAAATAGTATACCATCCAATACGTCTTTGCACATGTTTTCTATGGTTTAAAAAGGCATAAACACATCCTTAGAGTTTGCAAAGATTCGAGATATCATTAGTTTATGTTTACATGATCTTGCTGCACCAAGAAGTTTGTTCTACCATTTAACATCAGGGTTTTACGGTGAAGAAAAGAGAAGGACTTCTTGTTCGGCATTGTAGACGAATCAAAGCCAATCGGTGGACACCAAGACATACGTGGATGCATGTATTGTGGACAGGTATCATGGAAGAAGGAATTTCTACGTTGGCACTGTAAGAGGAGTGGTTGAAGATCAGAAGAACATCAAGACCCGTGGGGATCGAGTCGTTGAGTGAGTTTTTGTCTGTTCATTGTAAATCCACATTCATAGTGATTGTCTGGCTTGGGCCGTCCGAAGTTGTTTTCCTATTTTTGGTTTTTTTCCTCGTACATCCGGCGTTGTGAGTATTCTTTACTTCACTTTAATTTCTTTAATCACTAGATGCATGTTTAGTATTAATCAAGATAAAATTGGTTTAAAGTAAGAATTGGGTTTTTCACAACTTGATTTGGTTCATATCAAAAGTTGGATAATTTTTGGATAAAATTGGTTTTATTTAAAACACACATATTGGGTACCTTTTAAAATTGTTATCAGAGCTAGAAAACATATTTTATTTGTTTTGTGATCCCGTGTGTTTTCAAAGATGAATTCTGGATATAATGTATTTTCTTGAACTCCTATTTTTGATGGCACTAATTACACTTATTGGAAGATGAGAATGAGATGTGCATTAAAATCAATTGATGAGAGTGTGTGGCTAGCAGTTGAGAAAGGTTGGACACCCCCTATCACTATTGTAGGTGAGGTCACTAGTTTAAAGCCTGTTGAGTCATGGACTGAAACTGAACAAAGAATTGCACAATATAATTCTAAGGGTGTGCACGTTATTGCTTCACATGTCACACAGGATGAATATAATAGAATTATGACTTGTGAAACATCAAAAGAGGCTTGGGATATTTTGGCACTCACTCACGAGGGCACTAGCATGGTTAGGGCATCAAAACTTCAAAATCTCACTACACAGTTTGAGACCATTAGGATGTTAGAGAGTGAGACTTTTGATGAGTTTTATGCTAGGTTGTCCAATATTGTCAACTCGTCGTTTAACCTAGGTGAGAAAATTCTCGACAACCGTGTCATTAAGAAAATCCTTAGGTCGTTGCCTAATAGGTTTGATGCGAAAGTGACCATTTTAAACTCCTTGGCTAGGTTAGAGTCGATGAAACTAGAAGAGATTGTAGGTGACTTACAAACCTATGAAATAGACATGATTACCTCCAAACAAGTGCCTAAGAAAGAAAAGGGTATTGCTTTGAAAACCCAAAAGGAGGAAATTAAAGTTTCGGATTCCGATTTCGATTCCAATTCCGATTTTGAGGATGTTGTTTTGTTGGCAAAGAAATTTAAAAAATTTATTAAGTTTTAAAAGCAATCGAAAGATGCCAAGAAATTTGAAAAATTCAAGAACAACAAAGTAGATCACACCTCTAAGGATAAGTCTGAGAAGCCTAAGAGATGAGTCGGATAAGTGTTTTGGGTGTGAGGGGTATGGTCACAAAGTAAAGGAGTGTCCCACTAGACTTAAGAAAGAGGGCAAGCAACCCATTGTCTATAATGCCACCTTAAGTGATAATGATCCGAAAGAGGGAGATAGTTCCCCCATTGATCGTAACTTTGTTGCGTTTATGGCATGTCATGTGAGCGATGAAGATTCTCACGTACATGACACTTTCGATGAGGTTTTGAGTGAATCCCATGTTAATGAGGGTGAAGAGAGTGACGAGGAGGAGGTAGACGTGAAAGAGTTGCAAGTTGCATTTAATGATTTGTATGCCGAGACTGTAAAAGTGAAAAAGGCAAATGCAAAATTGCAAGCTAAGTTGAATGAGCGTGCCATAGAAAATAATGATAGTTTGATTGAGGATCTTAGGGCACGAGAGAAGAAGTTTAGGGATAAACTAGAGTTTGTGGAGAAAGAAAGATATAATCTTTGTGGTTTGATGGAATCCTTAAAAAAAGAGATTTTAGAGTTTGAGGAGTCTAGGCATTTGCTCGAGTCTAGGATTTGTGAGTTGGAGGAGAGATTGAGAGACTCGTATAGAGTTATGTTTGATTTGGAGGCTAGGTCGGAGAAGTTAGATAAGATCCTAGGAACCGTCCAAATTAAGGGAGATATGGGAGGTATAAGTTTTAATGAGAGAGTTGTTCCCATTCCCCCCGCACGTGTGAGAAACACTAGGAAGGTTAGAAAAGGTCCACATATAGGTAATCATTCCCACCACCGCTTCACTTACACGTTTTGTGGTAGGAAAGGTCACCTTAGGCGTTATTATTATGAACTTAGACAAGCTCCTAGTAAGTTTAGGAATAAAGTTTCCCCGGTTTCCTAAACCCCCATGCATCGTTTTACACCTACTTGGGTTAGAAAATTAGATTTAGTGACTTTAGGAATTAAACTTCATGATTCTCATTTGGGTGCACTTGATTCTTCCCATGCTAAATCTAAAGGATGATAGTATTTCCTTGTTTGTCATATGCTAGTTTGCTTCATGATATACTCATTGCTAGTATTATGACTTGTGTATCATTTTGTATTATAGTTTTCATTTGTTTGAGTCCTACTGAAAAAATACAAAAAGATTTTATTTTTTAGAAAATTTTTGAAAATCCAAAAAAGATTTTGTTTTTTTGAGAAAACTTTTGAAAATCCAAAAAGATTTTTCTTTTATTTGAGTCAAAATATGAAAAGCCAAAAAGATTTTCGATTTTTATTCTTGAGTTTACATGTTTGATGTGGCATATTGGTGTGCTTGGATCCCCCCCCATCGTTTCATTATCCATGTGGCTAGGACATTTGGTCATTATTATCGATGCTTAGAATAATCTTAACCATTGTTTATATGGGGTTGTTTCGAAGTTGATATGAATTTTTATTCGACTTTGTACATATGCCAATATTGCACACATGCATGAGTTTAAATGATTGTTTAACTTCTCTTTCATATTTGAATTTGGTGAGGCATTCTTATCTCAATCTTGTCATCTATGCGTAAGTAAACTTAAGGAGAAGTGTGTATGTAAGAACCATTTATCGTGAGGATTTAAATTGGTAAAAATAATGAGTGATTCACGGGAAAGGGCTGCGAGAGTTCAAAATTGACTCATCGTGAAAGCCACCGTTTAAAAGAGCCCAAAAAGAAAATGCAATATGCTAAGAAAAGTGCCAAATTTTTTTAGTTCATTCCAAAGAAAATATGATATTATTGAGGGAGTTTGGATGGATTAAAAAATTTAATTGGGTGTGCTCAGCTAATCCTAATGTTGAAATATTGCAATTTGACGCTATTGTTTGTAGAATAGTCAAAATTCTGGATTTGTGTGCCTTTGGTATGTTTAGTTCATTAATCTCACACTTTTATTGTCATATGGCCATGATAAAGTTTGATGATCCATCGCTATCAATTAGAGTTTCTTGATCTTTTCGATGTGTTGGAATTGTGACTCATTTATTGTAGTTTCACGCCCATTCTTTCCATATCCATGTTTGAGAACATCAATACTATGTTTGCATGTAACTCACATTGTTAGTTTTTATGAGTTTTTGCGTTTTGTGTTAAAAGCCTGCTGTTTTAACAGTGTTTTGATTCTGTCAGGCCCTTCCTGGAATTTTTTTGTGGAAATTTTTTCACTGGGCAATATTATATAATATTTCTGGGAATCTGGAAATTTTGACAGGTCGCGAGAAGTCGTTCAAACGACATCCCTATGTCGCGCGAACGACATCTGTCCTTTATTCGAGCGACATCCTCATATCGTTTGAGCGATGTCCCTGGATCGTTCAAACGACATGCTGATTTATGGCTTCTGATTGGTTTGCAGTCCTCTGTTTATTTTGGTGATATTTTTGGTACTGCTGGAAGCTTTTCTGGACTGAATGGTTTATATGCAGGATTTATTGGTTTTAAATCCGATTTTTTGCATATAGTCTGTTTATCACACCTGATTAGATTGCAATATTCTTTGTGTGATTCCTTGGTTTACTATCTATAGATTTATCATATATTTTATCATATTTAGCTGGTTGTTTCATAATTATCTAGCGATTTCACATTGATTCAAATTGGTTTATATTCTCATGCTAGATACTGTCATTAGTTTATCTTTTCACCGAATTGTCTATTCGAGACAAAAAGGGAGAGAGATGTATGTGATATAGGGGGAGATTTGAGCATGTTTTGCTTTACATATGTTTACAAATTGGTATCTCAAATTGGTAGTACTCATTGGTATCAGTTTGTTGCTCAAATTGTTTAACAAATGACTGTTTCAGAGATTATTCATATTGGTATTTATTATTGTTTGGTATCATTTAAATATATATATTGGTTTCATTTGTTCCTCCATACTTCATTGGGTATTTGTTTGTCTATTTCATGTGTGTAGGTATGCTTCAGTGATTCGAGATTTCAAGTCTACATCACATTCAGACAGTTTATGCTCGCCGGTGCTACATATACTAGTCCGTGTCCTGTATTTTTGATTTTGGGTTTATGGGATAGGATTTAGGCGTCATACGTCTTGACGACCCGGCTTAGGCATTTCACTGGTTTAGTTTCATCCCGAAATAGTCAAAGGAGGAGATTTGTTAGGATACCAATTAAGTCCCTGTATTGTTTTGACTTAATTCCGTGAACAAAACTGTGTTTGTAATATGTCATAGGGATATTTTATTTTGTCACGATCCCACTTGGTTTATGACGTATTGAAGAAATTGAAGACGTTGCGGCAAAGCTTCAAAGAATTAATCATGCCGAAGTTTAATTCATGCACGTTTACTCGTCTTCAAGTTAATTGCATTCTGAGATCACTCATGTATGAATGCGTATAATTAATGGTGCTCGGAACTATTTTTATAGAAGATAAGGATGTAATTTTTATAAAGAAAAATGTTTTAAAGTGCTTTAAATGGTTTACACTACGTTTTATTCTGATAAACTCGAAATAGAGTTTGACTTACTTGGATCTCCTTTAAAAGAGACATCTTGAATTAAAAGTTAAAAAGTCAAACTTACACGCCAGCTCGTTCAAACGATATCCAGTCTCGTTCAAACGAGATAGGTATGTCGCGCGAACGATGCGGTATTATCGTTCGAGCAACACGATTTTTGAGGCGGCGTTTATATCTTATTTAAAGTGTGTTTCTATCAGAGTTTCGTATGTGTGCATTTGGAAAAAAAGTTATACCATCCAATACGTGTTTGAACATGTTTTCTAAGGTTTAAAAAGGCATAAACACATCCTTAGAGTTTGTAAAGATCTGAGATATCATTAGTTTATGTTTACATGATCTTGCTGCACCAAGAAGTTTGTTCTACCATTGAACATCAGGGTTTTGTGGTGAATAAAAGAGAAGAACTTCTTGTTCGACATCGTAGATGAATCAAAGCCAATCGGTGGACACCGAGACATACGTGGATGAGTGTGTTGTGGACAGGTATCGTGGAAGAAGGAATTTCTACGTGGGCACTGTGAGAGGATTGGTTGAAGATCATAAGAGCGTCGAGCCCCGTGGGGATCGAGTCATTGAGTGAGCCTTTGTCTGTTCATTGTAAATCCATATTCATAGTGATTGTCTGGCTTGGGCCGTCCGAGGTTGTATTCTCATTTTTGGGTTTTTTCCTCGTACGTCCGGCGTTGTCAGTATTCTTTACTTTACTTTAATTGCTTTAATCACTAGATGCATGTTTAGGACTAATCAAGATAAAATTGGTTTAAAGTAAGAATTTGTTTTTTCATAACTTGGTTTGGTGCATATTAAAAGTTGGATAATTTTCGAAGAAAATTGGTTTTGTTTAAAACACACATGTTGGGCACCTTTTTAAAAGTGCTTGTGATATGGCAGAAGATGCAAGATTAATATCACCAGGGATCTTGGCATCTACCTTGGTTCCAACCTCATTCATGGGAATCTTACATCTAACCACTTTACCCACATCGTTGACAAGGTAAAAAATGACTTTCGGGATGAAAAGCTAAACTTCTCTCCCCAGCTAGGAGAACAACCCTCATCTAGGCAGTCACCACTACCATTCCCGTATACAATATGCAAACAATCCTCTTCCCCCAAGAAGATTAACGAGAAACTTGACAAACTTAACTAGGATTTCCTTTGGGGAGACTCAAAAGACAAAAATACAATACACTTGGTTAATTGGAAGACTATCTGTCGCCCCAAAGATCTAGGGGTTAGGTCTTACAACTAGCGAGGAGAATAATCGAAGCATTATCTTAAAAATTGGTTGGAAGATGATGAATGACAAAAAATCGCTTTGGGTTTGGGTGTTAAGTGCAAAATATAAAACGAATGATAACCTTGGGAGTTGGACTCGAAAAGCCTAGGCTTCCCATATTTGGGGGGGGGGGGGGGGGGGGAATATTTAAATACAAAGATGAAATTATGAAAAACAACAAATGGGTGATTGGTGATGGTAAGACCATGGACATATTCAATGACTAGTGGATGGGAAACTCCCCCATATTTAGGAATCACAGTAATAACCACATCTTTATTGTTAGCGATCTTATCAAGGATACTTTTAATAATGATACGACCATCATAATTTTGGGAACTGCCCTCCCCCACACTACAGGGAAAACCAATAGCCCTAGTTGGGGTCCCACCGCCAATGACAAATTTTCTATTAAATCCTGCTATGACTCTCTTTTCAAGTTTGACCTTAACATCTCTTCACTTATAAATTGGAAACTCATTTGGAAAATCAACATTCCTCAGAAGTTAAAAACGTCCCTCTGGCTTATCTTTCACATGAAAATTCTCACTAATTTCCAGAGATTTAATAGACACCTAACAAATTCTAACAAATGTGATTTTTGTGACATTGATGAGGACATTGTACACGTACTCAAGAACTGTCATCTTTCCACTTTTATGTGGAATACTATATATATCCCACTTGTTTGGGACACCTATAATAACATCAACTTCTCTGAATGGATTAAAAATAATATATGGGATAACCCTATGCCCTATGGCGAGCTCCTTTTTATTTTTACTTTATGGCATATTTGGACTGCGCGTAATAAATGCCTTTTTGATAAGAAAAATATCACCTTGGATATGGTTTGCATTAATTCCATGGACTTGGCTAAAGAATTGGCTCTTATTACAAAACCAAAAATGAAGTAAAGCCATATCTCGGGTAATATTAATTCCTGACACGTTTTTGAATGATTGCACCTTTTCAGGTTACGAGATTTTCACGGATAGCAGATATGACCCATTCAGTAAGTTAGGTGGTTTTAGTGGCATGGTTAGCAGCATTGAGTAAAGATGGATCCTAGGATTCAATGGGAAGACCAGAGGGGATTGAATCCCTTTAAAGTCCGAGTTCATTAGCATTTTTCATGGGTTGAATTTGGCCAGAATCAAGGGTTTGATAGATTGTTTAATACGCAGTGATTGCGGGCTACTAGAATCACCCCTGACCAACATTATTAATGATTGCATGACTATCATTGGAGAAATAAAGATCAGAGTCAACCATATTAGGCGCACTAACAATATGTGGGCTGATGCTCTTGCCCTTCTTGGGAGATAACATAAGCAGAAGTACACTAAGTATGAGGAGATCCCAGAGCCCCTCCTCTTCCTACTTAAGCATCTGGACCCGAAGAACACAGTTGTTGCCCTCCAAGCTTGCATCGACCCTATCTACCGCATAGCCAACCTTGAGGGTTATGCCCTAGACGATAAGGGGCAGTGGAAGGGTGACTTCTACGGACGGCTCAGGGGCACCCCTTCTCACATTCGTGTCCTGATGGAGGGACTCTACCATAACCTGAATATGGCCAAAATGCGTGGATGGAAGGATATCATGGTGGAAAACGATCTCATGAGCTCATTGAGTTGTTCAAAGGGGTTCAGCACCATAAAACCGACTTCAAGAACATTAGGATCGACTACTACGAGCTAATGAGGACAGTGGGAATCGACTTCACCTATGCTTATATGGGTAGGATTCGTGGCGCTGGCTGAGATGCAGGACGATACTTTCATGGAAATTGAAGATGTCCTTAATGCTATGCAGTGGATACTTGAGAATCCTATGATGTAGCCTGCTTATGTTCTAGTTTATCAGTTGCTCTTAGCTTCTTGTGCTGTTTCCTGCTTTACCTCGATGGACTATGTATCTGTATGATGTGAAACCTTCGTAACCTTTTATATTTCAATGTTTATAATAAAAATATAGTGAATTAGCATTGTAATAGCATGCCTACAAAGTATTTTACAACGCCAATACATTCATTAAGAGGAGATAAATCCCCATAATTTTTGCGCGTTAACTCTTGCTAAAACTCTTTAAATTTTTTTCATTGTGTACGCACCATAAAATTCTTTCTCCATAACATAATTATATCACTAAACTCCTTATACACTACCCTACTTATTGCGTCCTTTTAAAAAACATTTCTTAGGTGACCTTTATCATATGAATCCATCATATAAAAGTAATTAAAATTGCCAGATTGCATTTCCAAGAAATATATATGAATTATTGTGGCATCTCCCTCCCAAAGCTGCAAATGCCGAATCTTATTAATGTAATTTTTACAATCCTTCTCTTGAAATGTCAAATTCTAATGCTCCCCTATCTCAACCATAAAACGAATTAAAACTCTTATTCAATCGACTACCAATATTATCATTAAATTCAAGTCTCGTCTTCACATGTGGTGTATATGCGTAAAAATGGATTTACTAATACAAACCATGCTATCTAAGCTATATTCAATAGTTAAAAGTATAAAAGAGTATAATAAGAAGGTAAGAGAGTGAAATATGAGATTTAGAGTGGTTAGGCCATAAAATTATCCTACATCCACTTTAGGGGCCTTATTCTCATCAGATACGTGTTACAAGTACATGTTTGAGCCTTATATGCTTACAAATAGATAGTAGGGGATATAATATATAAATTAGAGTATTCTTGAAGGAGGTTGCGACTATCTTATACTGGACTTGCCGGAGTAGGTGATCGAAGTGATACTCAGGTTTAGAGAGAAGATGGAGATAATTTGGTAGAGTTTGGTTACTCTATTGTAGCTTACTTAATGAGGAGTGGGCACCCTTATTTATAGGAACTTGATGGAGACCCACATACAATTTTCAAATGACTTATGAATAAGAAAAAAATATTTCTAAAAAGTGGACAACTAGCACAATATAGGCCGATGTGTAAACTCCATGGCCTGGTATGCTTGTATATGGGCGAAGTGCGAAGTTCACAATTGTAGTGTGGTATAAGGCCAAGGCCTCATTGATAGGCAAATGCCTTTTAAAGGTATTTAGGCACATTTTTATGAATTTGTGTATACTTCTATGCCATGTGTTTATGAGGTAATGGATCACATAATTTGGGCACACTAGGTAGTTAGGGAGTTAGAGGGTTGTGTGGGAAGGTAGTGGTACTGGGGGCTATGAATAATTATAAGTCGGTGAGGTGTGACCCAATCCAATGAAAAATATCTTTAAGGAAAAAAATATTTGAAGAACAAAGCGAAGACCAAAAACTAACCTTTTAATATAATAATGATTAGACAATGATTGAATATAACTTTTCAATAACAAAGAAACGAATGAACCACCTAAGAGCAGTGATTCTCTAAGAGTGAAAAGATAAGCACTTCAATATATTGAAGAGAGCATGGAGAGAATATCTATGGAAATTTATGTAAAGTATTAGTGCTAATGAGAAGATAATAATGAATGTGCTCTAAGTGCTCTATTTATAGTAAAACATTAGGGTTGACGTTGCATGTTTGCGGCAAAAGGATATTCTCATGTGATAAATATTTGAAAATACTTTTGTCCTTATTACTTATTGTCACTGTCTACCACGATCTGTTTATTATGGAGTGACTTCTAGTGTAATATTAGACAAAGAGCAATGTTATCATCCATAGCGCCCCAAAGTACAATTTTGTCTATTTGTAAATGGTTGCATGGTGAAGAATTTTGAAAACTTGCGAGTGATCTTTAGGGTCACTCGCCATTTGCTATGGACTGTGTAATGTGAGTGCGAGTGACCTTTTGGGTCCCTCGCTTCAGTATTCTCTTTTTTCTAAGATATTGAAGTGGTTGAGCCTTGGCTTGCTCAATAAAATTTACCTCTCACACTCTAAATCAATATTCTCAAGAGGTCCCAACTGGCCATCTGCTCGAGCCCTGCTTGCTCGACAGGACTTCTTACTAAGTAAACATGTGTTCAAATAATAAGACTAAGTGTTATTAAATGGGGTTCTTAAATATATAATTTTATGTTGCTTGAGCAACTACTCGCAACTTTACTTTACTAGGCAAGCAATGCCGATTGTGTACTTTCTCCTCTTTGAGGGCTCTGTGACTTAGGATTGTTCGCAGGGCCTATTTATTGCTCGCATAAATATCTGGTAACTTGGGGTTGCTCGTGCAACCCCTTTGTTGGTCACTGCTCGTGTGACTTACCAGTGACTTGAACTTGGTCGTCTAATAAGCTTTGTTGGTCACTGCTCATATGACTAAGCAACCCCTTTGTTGGTCACTGCTCGTGTGACTTATTAGTGACTTGGACTTGGTCGTCCAATAAGCTTTATTGGTCACTACTCATATGACTAACTGGTGGCTTTGACTAACTCGCCCAATAAGTTCTATTAGTCACTGTGACTCTCTAGCAGTTTGAACATGCTCATCCAACAAATTTGGTTAGTTCACTGCTCGTGTGACTTACTAGTGATTTGGACTTGCTCATCCAACATTCTTTGTTAATAATTGCTCGCATAACGCTACCGTAGTTATGGGGTTGCTTGCGCATCCCATTTAACCGGGCAGTGCTAGTAAAAACTCTTTTTTAATTGGAGGGTTATTTGTATACCCCTCTATAGGCAGGGACTATTTTTGAAACAAAACTCACCATTAACTAGAAATGTCCCCAAATGACGACTTAAGCACGTAACCACCCTTTGAGTTAGCGTCTGCTTAATTAACAGTGTACCCTTACAAATGCTGGGGCATGTTACTGGAATGCCCTAAGGAATTATTTGAAGAATTCAAACACAAGTACTAATTGCATCCTTTGACCATGGCATTTGTGGATGACCAAGCATCATCAACAATCTCAACCTGAATCCAATAAAAGGAGTGATCGAGTCTCTTCACCCTTAATCAACTACAAAGCTTTGGGGGCAATTGTGAGGGATAATTCAATCGTACATAAGGAGAGGACACATGTCCAACGATCCTAATAAATATATCATATAAACAAATAAAGATTGATAACGTCGATCAACAAAAATCTCGGAATTAAATACGACCATTTAGTCTGGATAGCTATCTAGGGTCAAGTACTCCTACACGACTCAATCTTTTTTTTTCTTTATAAATGTAACCCTTACCCAGGGAAAAGGGGAATGTGAACATTTTTATTTTTATTTTTAATTTATCATAAGAGGATTAATAAAGAAAGAGAAACACCCCGTGGACGTAAGCGCATTGTCAAACCACATACATTCGAATCTTGTGTGTGATTGTGCATGTTTCACATTCTGCTCAACTTTAATTGTATTAATCAATGCTAGTAGGACTTCACCACCTACAAATGTGATAAACCTAAGCATGTTGCTGGTGAAAGAAAACTAGAAGAGAACTTTAAAAATAACATTTTTTGATTTTTTCAACATATGATAATGTAGGGGATGTGAATCTATAATAATATAACCTACCAATTTGGCCTAGAGTGCTATGCAGAATATGAAAAGACACTTAATATAATATGGTTCATCAATCCATCCTTACCTAAATTCATGGGTGAATAAACTTGGGATGCTAGGGTTGCTAGATAGGAGTGTAAGTCGAAATTATAATAGTGTATGATTTGATAGATTGTCAATATGTCGCATTTTGAAAGTTAAAAGTTTTAAGAAAAAAATCACTTTATGAAATGTCACAAATATTAACTATTTTTAAAAAATAAAATATTAATATAATTACTATGTCCCAAATATTCATAAACAATTCTAACTATTTGTTTTGTCAAAAATTAATAATTGTGATTTTCTTTTTAGTCTACCATAAATTTATAGTTTTGGTACTAACAATAATACATAGCAGTGAGATGAGATTATAAATTTACTCATTCTTATAATATTTATGAGAGAACATTGATCCAATTGGATATTTTGAATTCAAATATATTTTAATCAATTTTAGATGAATAGTTTTGAAATTAAAAAAATTGACTTTCAAAAAATGAATATAGGAGTTTTACTTTTTTAAAATTCAAACCATCTACACGTAAGGTCCATATATGATTATTATTTTTCATCATTTAATTCACTATTAAATGGATAATAAAGGCCATTAAATGTGAATCTTAAATCTTCCTATTGATTTCCCTTGTGCATCGGCAATTGTATATTTTTATCCCTAGTATACATTGAAAAGTTTGACATTGCAGTCATACTTCTTCTATTCATTTATGACTTACGACTTGAGACTTTATTTTATTAAACAATATTTTTCGAAGCACATCCAGTTTTAAAACCCCCAATCAGAGTGTCCTACCATCGGTTATAGATAACTACATATGATAAAGAAGAAAACAAGGGTTGTGAATATAAAACGGTCTAATTACCTTCATGCATTAATGAGCTACCACAAATGCATATATAAGGACAAGTTTAAAGGGTGTATACGCATTTTCTGTGTGTGCAATAATCACAGCTGTCCACTAGTATTCTCGTGCATTTAATGCCGCCATTACTGACACTCACCCTTTCCTTTTCCTTGAATAAAAACCTCCCCACTCCTTCAAAGCTACCTCATTAATAACCCAATTAATAGTCAATTACTACAGCCATTTATCTCGTCTTGTATATATAGGGGTCTCCAATTTAGTCCTATCTCTCCGTTAACAAAAACCATTCGACCTCTCTTTCTATCTTTCTTTCTTTCTCATATCATATTCCTTGGTTTTGTTTCAAAAGTTGAAGAGATATGACAGCTGAGGTGAGTTCGCTTGTTAGGATAATGAACAGGTACAAAGAGGAACAGAAGGTCATGAGCGAATCTAGTGGTGGTGGTGGAAAATCAACCTCCCCCATGACTCGTGATTTGTTGGGTGGGAGTTGTACTTTAGATTCTAAAGAATTGGACCTCGATTTACAAGTACCCACCGGCTGGGAAAAACGTCTAGACCTTACGGTAACCACTTCTTTCAATCTCAAAAAAATATGGGTGTCTATTTCTTATTTACCTTTAACGAATGATTTAAGGTTGTATGCATCACGTAAGATTTGTAGATTCACTGTCTTTTTAAAAATTGAATTTCATTTCAATCTCTGCCTTCCTTTGTAGATATACGTACGTGTACATTTTTAAAGGGTGAATGGATGACTTTTTGTGTGAAGTCATGGATTATAGATTGCTGAATAGTATGATTGCATAGTTATTTATTATATATCCTGTACCCTTTTATAATTTATTAATCCAGTGTGAAGCTTTTGTCAGTACTTTTTTCACTTGGGGAGAAAGATTCTTTAACAGCATTTATTTGTTGTAAAAACATAGTCTTTTATAATTATTTTGTATTTGTACGAATTAAGACAGTGATAATCTCCTGTGTTGTTGTGTCCAATTCTGATTTTTGGGTGTGTTTATCGTTTTTAATTGTTAACAGTCAGGAAAAGTTTATCTCCAGAGATGCAACTCTCCAAACACATCATCATCATCATCTTCGGAAAATAAGAATCAAACCAATCAAACAGTTTCAAAGCTTCAAGACTTGAACTTTCCTCCATCGACAAAACATCAATTAAACCTGTTTGATGATGTCAGCTTAGACCTGAAGCTCGTCTCATCGTCGAATTCATCGTCCTCCAATTATCAAAGTGTATGCACGCTAGACAAAGTAAAGTCGGCGCTCGAGAGAGCGGAGAAAGAAACAATAAAGAAGCGATCGATATCGATGTCGAAATCATCATCCCCGACCTCGAATTCATCGTCTTCAATCAAAGAAAGCGAGATTGATTATGAGGAGAAATCGTCTTCCTCTTATGCAGCTGGTTGTCCTAGTTGCCTACTCTATGTGCTAATTTCGAAGAGCAACCCTAAGTGCCCTCGATGCAATATGATCGTTCCATCCCCCGTGGCAATGAAGAAACCTC
Source organism: Sambucus nigra (assembly GCA_949130495.1). NCBI lineage: Eukaryota > Viridiplantae > Streptophyta > Magnoliopsida > Dipsacales > Adoxaceae > Sambucus > Sambucus nigra. The sequence goes on along the minus strand of OX422213.1, from coordinate 358,194,047 downwards.
GAATTGATCTTAACATATCGATATGAGTAGTTGAAGAGTCGGTTATGGTTAAGTTCAAAGATTTTGATTTTTGTAAATGATAGGAGGTACGGTGCAAATGTAAGTGGAAAGAATGATACAGATATATATAAAATGGAAGGATTGGAGTTCTTACTCATTATTTGATTGTCTATACATTATAATCCGTCTTGATGCAATCTGAAATCTTTATTTGCCTTATAACTATTATAATTACTGTTTTTCACTGTTGTTTTATTGATTAAGGACAAGTTGAAGTCTTGTTTTTTTAATTTCTACTTTAATCACACTCTGTCCCTGAGTCAGTTTTAGATTTCATATTGTATTTTGATGCTAGAATCCCCCTTCGTTTGAAATGAAGTACATGCTTGTGGAGCATTTTGATGCTACACTTAGCAATTATGGGCTAAAATTTTTGAACCTGATTTTTTCTGTTGCAGATGATTATATGTCTTACTATTGAAATTGGGTCCACACGTAATCCAACGGCTAACATTCCTTGGTCGGCAAAATCTAATACTCTGTGCAGGTCAATATATCATTGTTGGTCGATTAATCTGTGAACCTGTATATGAGCATAGGGTGCGAATTCTTCCTTTAACCCTGATCTGCAGTTGGCAGTGTTAAATCCGCTCTAGGATTGAATTGTTCCTGAAGTATTATGTCGAGTGTAGCTAAAAAAAATTGATATCAGCGACGCATGGACGTATTTGAAACCTTTTTATATTTACTGATGCATTTGATATTTGAAGGACTCAAGTGCAGCCATGTTAATAGTTCAGAGGGTTAATTATACATACATTTTTACTTGCACAAGGACACAAGTGCAGTAAATTGTAGCTTTTCTTTCATGTGATACAAACTCGCTTTGCTAATGTAGAACTTCTAGTTCATATATATATATAGAATAATGCTTTGAGTCCCAAAAAACTCCCCCAAATTTCCCCCAAATCCTATGTGGACGCCACGTCATTCTTCCACTTACCTGTCATCTATTACCATGTGATGCGGGTCCCACCCGGGCACAAAGCACAAGTCATGTTGGGAGAGATTTGAAGGAGTTATTTGGGACTCATAGCACTACTCATATATATAAGCCCAACTGTTTAGTTTCAAATGGTGGCTTGTATTAATGCAACTTCATTGTTTACAATTGATCATCTTACTGTCTGAAGAACTTAAACTTGTATGGTTTACACGTGTGATGGTCATATTTATATAATTTGCTGTACAATGTTGAGCACAATATGGTTGTGTACCATAAATGACTGGAAAGTGCCATCTATCTAGGCTTTCTCAAAGGGGTGTACATGTATTAATGAAGCTAATTATGGCATTTACTACATTTCATTTATACACCTAACAGACAATAAATGGCTAATGTTTCTTCCCAAATCCTTAAAGGTTCACACCTACCTTCTCAACCAGCCTTCTCTGAAAAAATTGAATACTATCAGTTCTTAATTCTGAATATATTTTTGTTGTTATGTACCCATGATTATGCCGATCAATTAATCGAATTTTATCCGAATCCGAATTCGAATCTGATTCATTTAAACGGATTTGAATCATGTCTAAAATTTGATTACCCGATAATTAAATAGAGCGAATTTGGATTCATATACTCTGATCCGTTAATAATCCGATCCGATTAATATTTTTAATATATATAATATTTTTAATCAATATATATTGTATTTAATAATATTTTAAATATATGTTATAATAGTTATAATATGATATAAAAAAAATCTCCCTCATATAATAGGAAAAAGAAAAACAAGCACGACTTCTAAGAGTTGAAATTAAAATGTTGCAAATCAATTGGTCAAAAGTATATGTTTTGACATATCATTATATATTTTTTTAATGAAGATTATTATAAAAATAATTAAAAAATAATTTGTTGGATAATAGGATTAGATCCGAATCTGTTTAACATAAACGAATATGGATTTGGAACCCTAACAGATCATCCGACAGATAATCGGATCGGATTCGAATTTGTTTAACATGAACAGATATGAATTTGAATTTGCCTGATCCAATCCGAATTAGATCCGTTTACAGGCCTACCCATGATCATGAAGTCTTGTGTAAATAAGCTATTCTTTTTGTTTTCTGATTTTAACAATATGATGGGATGTTTTACTAATGTTTTGAATAGAAAAATGACAAGATATAGAAAGAAAATTAGGAAAGCTTAGCTTGAGCTAATAAAAGGATTTTTATTAAGGTTGCGTTTCATTGCATTATTTTTAAATGGAAATAATCCCCCCCCCCTCCCCACTCACCCACCCACCTAATAATGAGTATTTCTGAATTTTAAATTTAATGTTTGGAATTATATTATGATTGAACCCTTATAAAAGTATGTTTGTTAATATGACACAGTCAAGCAATTTCATGATTAAAAGTCAATGGAACATAAAACATTATTGCTGCTCCTAGGTTCAAATGAAAATTTAAACCAAAAAAATATTATGTTACAAGAGTAATACTCGTGAATGAAAAGGTGATTAAGGAAATGTTCTGAAAAGTTGGAAATATTGAATATGGAGAACACGTGGTTAACAACTTACTCTTTACGAGAAGAATTTGACAAAATGAAGTGGTGCACGATTAATGAGTTGTTGTCAGTTTTTTCGATTTGTTTTACTTCATAGAGTATATGGGAATGGGGAATGCAGTGCTCCTTATTAGGGATGGAGCTAGAAAATTTTAGTGAGTGGGGCTAGTTTAGTAATGAACACCAGGGGTTTGGGGTCAGGAGCCCCCGAGTCGATTTTTTTTAAGGTAATTTCTTACTTATAACAAAATACTTTAACAACCAGAATAGTTTCACCAAAACCCTTTCAATTTGTAAATTAACATTTCATCAAGAAAAGATATTTCAATTTGAAAATAAATCAATCACAATATTCACAACTCACAACAAATATAACTCTTAACATTTGAACCAACATTAATCCTAAAATTTAACCGCATAATTTAAACCCTAATATTATCTTAACATTTTAACCACCATTAACCCTAAAAGTATCTCTAAAATTAGCACTAATTTTAATGTTAACATTGACACTAACAATCAAAATTAGAGTCAGCAATCTAAAATTATTCATAAGTAAGAGAAATAAAGAGGGAAAAGGAGAGGAAGGACTTACCTGGAAAATTTAGAGGACTAAATAATTGTTCCACTATCTACTTATAATTATCCTCCTTTTCTTATAAAATTCATTTCATCCCTTAGTTTTTTATAAACAATATATGGGTATTTTTTTTAAAGAAAAATCCATGGGGGCTTCAACCCCCACTGGGCTTGTACTTCTTTCGTTCTTGCTCTTTATGATTGAGGGTTTTCTTTGCTTGAGATTTTTTTAGTAAACTGGAATGTTTTCAAAATTTTCAATGAATCGTAGATCCTCTCAAGATGGATGAGGAAGGAAAATCTAGTTATCCAGAACCCACAGACGTGCGAGAACTTGAATCTTAAATTCAACACTTTGAAGACTATACTTGGGTTAACATAACCCTCACCACAAATGAATATGAATTTTGGCTTAGTTGGATCCAGTGTTGTGTATAGACCTCAGATGTATTTGAATTTAAATTTTGTATTCAATTTTGATAAGACCCTTGATTAGTCAAATAAGATAATAATTATTCCATCTCAAAAGGATACAAATGTTTTAGTATTGTACGTAAGCGCCCAAAACACACAACCCTCTCAAACCATGACGCTATATAATCAGATAAGTATGCCATTGGATAAATCTCATTCTATAATGCACTTCACACCGGTCCTTTAGGTTGAGAATACAAAGACTTCGAAGGAGACGAGAACATCCCCACAATCAAGGCAATCCTTAATGCAAATGCTGAAGGAGTATGCTTTAGGATTGCTCGAGAGTAAAGAAGATAAGAACCTATGCCAACTGATTCTTGTGTTAAAGAATAAGTCTCATACAACCTTGAGGAGACCTTATCCGAAAGAGGTTGGCCACTGATTTAAGAGGTCGAATATTTTACAATCTTAAATAATTGCACAATTTTGATAGGGTTCAACTGATTAATTCAATTGATTGATTCTGGTTCCCAGGAGAACAAAGAAGTGAGCACTCACCCATTACAAAACGTAGTAATCGGTAAATTTAATTATAGAAATGGAAAGGAAGGATAAATAGGTCATGTGAATGTTATGACCAAGACATAGTAGAGTGATGTATTCTTAAAGGCCGAAACGCTAGTGGTTGTGAAGATTGATAAGGTCTGCTCTGAGATCTTAAACAATGGGTAGTGAATGTGTTCAATCAACTTGACTCTACCACCATTCAAGTTTCTTTAACGAAGGTTGGGTCACTGGTTTGAAGTCACTGGATGTTTCCACCGACTCTCCTTTTTTCAGAGAGAGCCTCCTCTTCGAATTCTAGTGATTGTTGAAGAAAACTCAATTATATAAGAGAATGAAGGTGTTGGTAGAGGTGAAGAATACAAATACGCACATGTTGGTGACCCTCTATCTAACCAAATGTTGATGAAGTCCCCCTACTACTCTATCGTGTTTCTATATTAGGACCTTGGCCAAGAGATTCGATCCCCCTATTTGTTATGTTGTCGATTTATTTGTTAATGAAAAAACATATTTATTCCATGATTTGTGGATATGTTATATGATGCTTATGCCTAGTTGTATTGATCTTATTATCTTAATAATATATAACTCACAGAGGTAGAAATATTGTTTGACTTAACAATTTGTTGAATACTAGTAGTACCATTCAATGACCATAAAAACACGTATAATTGAACTAATTTGAACGTTAAACCCAACCAAATTTTCATAGTTTTACATCAAGTTAGTGTTTAAGTTGACCGTGGACACATGTATAAATTTTCAAAAATTTCCTTTATTTGATTGTCACATAAAGTGGAAATGTATGGTTGTCGTTGACCGACGTTGGGGTTAGTTAATTGGGAAAACTTTAGTTTTTAAAAGGATAATTTTTTTATGAGATTGATAAATATTTATTACTTAATAAAATAATGTTTGGTCATCATCGACCCGTGGATAAGTCCAACTTCACACTTTTAGTCAATCCCACATACGCATGATCAATTTTATTGAGGTTCGTGGACCTATTCTGGCTCTCCCCGTTATTAAGATTTTTTTTTTATGTTGGGATGATATTATAGATCAAGAATCTTATGCATCCTTGTAGACTTTGGCCAAATAAACTATATGATATTTTGGGTTAACAATTTTCCTAAACTAATGAATTTAATAAGAATATAAGTTAAACAATTATACCATAGTAAATTATCAAGGAAAAAAAAATGTATCGGTCAAATGAATGTATTGTAAAGAAATCTACATAACAAAACTTAAAAAGGCAAAAAAAGAAAACTAATGATATTATTATGGTTCATTTTGTTCTATCATTAGAAAATTGGTTCCTAGTATATGTGTTCAATATGGCAAAGATCAATTGTCACAAGTTGGGGTGACCTTATGAAGCCATCCTAATGGTTTTGAGATTTCCTTTGGAGGGATTCACGACTTATGTGAGAAACCTCCTCAGGATTTGTCGATCAACTATAAAGTATTAATTCTTGAGATTTTTGTAATCCGACCTTTATAATTGTCATTGATATGCTTTGAGGTGAATCAAAGCCTCTTCCCTTCATTCTTCAACGAGCTCAAGCTCTCTTTCTAGTCGGATTTGAACCCTTTTCATCTATATCTGATTTGAGGGTTAGTAATCCAATCTATAAGGGGATTAGATCACTCATCCCAAAGGCCAATGCATACGGTATTTCTTCGATCGTTTTCCTTGGAGTCGTCCTATAAGACCAACACACCGTGGATAGTTCCTTAACCCACTTGCCATTAGGTTTCTTTAGTATCCATTTTATTCCTCCCCGTAAGTTTTTGTTCCATATTTCTTCCACAATGTTTCATTGGGGAGAAAACAGAAATCGAGTATTAGTTTCTAATTATGGATAGAAAAATTAGGAAGACGAAATATGATTATAATATTCTTCTAAATGAACTTTTGTGCATCAACATCATATATGTTAACCAATGGATATTCCTCGATCCACTTAATGATATAGTTCTTTGATGTTTTCACGAACTTCCAGTCGTCTGGGACTTTAGGTAATGAGTGGACTATGTCATGGTCTATGCGAAGAGCCAATGACTAGTAAATGGGTTTTTATGCAATGTGCCAACTATGTCAAGTCCTTAGTGTGAAAAGGCCAGTGACTAGTCAAGGGGTTCAAATTGCCTATAGGTTGCCTTTATATATAGGAGAACACCTTACATTTAACATTTTTGTACATAGTAAGACAAAGATGGATATTCTATATAGACAACCTGAGGAATTGAGAAAAAATGTTGCCAATTATAACCCGATCTTTTGTGATTCCTTCCCATCTCAGAGAATTTATTTCTTCATCTAAATTATTCAACTCCATCCAAATTGAGGGTGTGTGTCATACAAATAAGTTTTCTACTCTAAACAAACCTAAAAAATGGGGGGTTGGGGGTTGGGGTGGGGGTGAATATGTTTGATTGCAAAATATGACTAATTTTTTGACAAAAATTTGGCTTCCAATTTTAATTGATCTATAACATGTTATAACTAAGTGATGTACTATAAAGCTTGGATCAACAAATCAATGAGAAAATTTAATAAAAACTAGGAAAATTCACTAGATTCAAATACTTAAAGTCAATTTTGATGAATTACTTAAAGATCTATGTGTAGTGTGTGATATACATGTGCAAAATAACAATCAACATATACAAGCAATTTGTAAGACGGATTTATGAGGAAAACCCCCCACCTAGGGGTAAAAAAATCTTGAACACAGTCCAATTTCTCATTCAACTTGAAAAGTGATTTATACAAAGCAAGAAGGTACCTCTCACTCATGCACTCACGAGTAGTTACCTATGAACTTCAGACTTCCCCTCATTGACATAAAAAATCCACCTTAAGCTCCATAAAGTGAATGAGGAAGTACATTCTCCTCCTTTGTAATTACGCCATGCTCCATCTCTCCAGTAGAATTAAGCACCTCCAATTTTAGATCAAGTATAAATCTAAGTTTTTTTTCTCAATTTGAAGGGAACAAGTGAATTTGAAAATAAAAAAGCAAGGTAAAAGCTCTTAACCTCAAAAATACTTTCAGAAGTGTGTTTGAGTTATGATGTTTTCAGATATTTTGAAATTAGAGGGAAAATGACCTATTTATAGGATTTTATAAAATATATTCTCCGTCGTGCGCATGATTTCAACCAACGTTGAAATAGTGCGTAGTTGTGCGCATAGGTCCAAAATGGACCGTGCGTACGATTTGAAGCCAAAGTGAAAATGAGCTTTAAACTTAAGCACATATAAATCTAGGTCATTTTCAAATTGGTTTACACAACACATCCTAGAGATAAATTCACTTGTTCAGCCTTTTAAAAATACATTTTGAAAAACGTGCAAGTGTGTGTCGCCAAAATGTTCAATCATAAAACTATCATAAATGATACATAATCAAATACGTGGCAATGGAAATCTTGTATTATAGAGCGGATTGATTGATATTCAAAATCCAAAAGTCCATGTAGTCTAAATGAATGCGCCTCACCCATGATTCAAACCTATGTAACTCGAATGACTCAACGACTTAATGTTTTGAGAGAAAATTTAGCCAACTTTTATATAATGCAAGTATTTATATTTTCAATATCCTCGATTGGCTATTCCGTGGCAAATTCCTAAAGACAGAAAAATCTCTTGATTACTCCTACCAAACCCACTCCACATTAGCCATATAATGAGAGTAGTATGAAGTAATGTACATAGAGTCCAAAAGACCAACAATAAATCAAAGCCGACTCTGAAATGATGGGTATGATCCGGGTCAACGTGTCTATACAGGAAATGACATGAAATAACAAAATAGAATCAAACAGACAATATCATGCACAAAGAGTAACTCCCCCTTCTTTGGAAATCCTCCGAAATATCAATGAGATATAAATGACATAAATAATGTGTAAACATGTGAGAAATGGTAAGATCATCTAATATCAACAAATATAACAAGTATGTGCTACCCCTACATTAAAAATCTCATGAAAAATAATGTTTCTCCCCCATAAACCTATAAATGAAAGTTTCTCCCCTAAAGCAATTGCAAGAAACATGATAATCTCTCCATATCTTAGACGTTTCCCCCCTTTTTGACATAAAAAGCCAAAGAGCAGTATAATGACATGGATAGTGGGTATAGCATGGGAATAAAGCAACAATCACATAAAGAAGCAAAATTAGAAAAAAGGTAGGTAATCATGTGAAATAAACTGATATTATAAAAGGGTATACTAAAATATAAATCATCACGAGTATGAGCAACAAACACGTGAAACATACTATGAATCTCAAATTAGGAACTAGTAGATGACATATATCAATCGGATAAGCATGTGAAGCATAACATGTCATATAAAGCAATCTAACTAGAATGACATCATAAGTAAACATGGATATATCAATTAAAAGCATCAAATATGGATAAAACAGAATCAATCCATAATCATCATTCAAAATGTACCATAATAACCCAAAAGTACTCCATGTCAGACAAAGGAGTAAGAGATACAATTATCCAAGTACAGTTAATTAAAATACACAAGTACAGATAAAAAATATCCAAGTACCATAAACGGTACTACAAAGTTTCAACAAAATAACCAAAATAAAGATAAACAGAAAATCTCAAATCCTCCCCAATCTCCTCCTCCTCCTCCTCCTCCTCCTCCTCCTCCTCGTAACCGTAACCGTAACCGTCATCATCATCATCATCATCATCATCATCATCATCATCATCATCATCATCATCATCATCAATAATAATAACGTAAAGTTGTAATTATACTGTAACTAAGGTTATTATCAATTTATTCTCATATCGAATCCGAGTTAAAAAATACTTAGTAAACCCAAGTGTCATTATCATGATTCCAAATTCCAATTCAATTTCATCAAAGAGTATGGATATGAATAGCCATTTCCAAATCATAAGTCTCAAGAAGATTATCAATTTCATTATGATTAAAAATTTCAATTCCCAAATCTAATTTTAACTCCATAAATTTCACTAAACCATATGATTACACATAATTATGTTATTTTTCTCCTAATTAAGTTCTTAATCTTTTTTAATCCCAATTAATATAAGGTTTAGGGAATACTTAACACATATATTAGTTAAGGGAAGAAGTAGAGGTATATTTGCCTCTAAACATAAGTTTTTAACATGATAATAATTCTAGTATTATCTTCCTCTATCTCCAAAATCCAACTCCAGAAATGAAATCTACACAAAAAATCATGCCGGGTTCATATCTTGTGTTTTTCCAAAATCCAAGAGAAAATCCCCGAAATTGAGGGTGAAAATCCAAAATTCTGTGAATCAAAACCTCGAGAAAACCTCTCCTCCTGTAAACTCCCTAGCTCCCTCTCCTACTGCTATGGTGTCCCAGGGGACCGCTATAGCGGTTTGGGACCCTGCTATAGAGGCCCCAAGGGTTTCTATGTGGCCTAAACTCATTTCTTGCGTTAAAATCAACAGATAAAATACATACAACGAGACTTTCGTATATCCAACATAGTTCATTAAACCAATACCGTGTTCTACACCACAATCACTTTCTTAAAATCAACATTTGGACAAATGTAAATCATACTCATTCATTTCATCGAACTTCTCGCAAGTTTCATAATCACTGCTATTTTTAGCTTACTATCATGTTTTGTGACAACTAATAAAACTACTCACTTTACATCGCCATTGGAATATCTACACTATTAATACCACTCTTGTGTAGATGTCTAGAATTTGTGTTCATCAATTACTCGTTCTATCACACATTAACCCAACGTCTCTCACATTCATGATTACTTTTATAACTCATAATGAATTCACCAATAAATCCATATACGCAAAGATCTCTTTATACATTTATCATTACATGCTAACATATTCATTCATTCACAAAGTTCGTGTATACTCCTATGTTAACCCTTCGTCTAAACTTTTTCAAATATTTTTCGGTCATCTTCTAGTGTTACCATATAACCCATACTTCACACAATATCCAAAATTTCCTTAGATTAATATACCCGATCCTTAAAGTTTTGTCTTATACAAGGTGTATTATAAAATCCATAAGGAACCATATATCGTATTCTAAAATCCATACACCACTACTTAACTCAAAATCCAACTTATATCAAGTCTTGTTTTGGCATCTACTTTAAGTAATGTCACCCCCCATCACTAATATATGTCATAATTGGGTACCTCCTTAATTTCCAAGTATACTTTAGTATCCAATAAGAAAATCATAAATACAATATATATACCCCAACGATATTCCTTATTCCTATCGAATATCTAAGTTTCGAGACACCATATATTATGCTTCCCTAGGATTCCAGTACGATAGAGAAAAAGCTACTAGAGTACAAATTCAAAAACGTACCAAAGTTCGTCAAACAAAAAACTAGATGATCATATAATCCCCAGGACCTATGACCATGCTCTCATACCATATGTAATACCATAATAATATTAATTAAGTTGGCCATGCTTAATTAATTACTACTTGGAATTTAAATAAATTAAAAAATCATTCTCAGCATGTGACAGGAATATGAGACAACTAATAACTTTTCTTAATAAGAATAATGGATGATAAATATCATTGTACAATTTTTTTTCCATTAATTGAAATTCTCTAACCGCATTCATTTGATTAACTGTGGGTAATACAAAAGGACCAAGCCATGAAGTTGTGTCTCATATACAATGATTGGAATGGAGGCTAAGGAATACAATTAAGTCATCCCAACTGGGCAAATGTACTAACACTTTCAAAATACTGCTCGTGCATAATAAGTCCAATATTGCTCCATAGGTGCAATCCAAGTCTAACCTTAACTTGAAATGTTAGTCAACGAAGAGCAGGTTAAAACTCCGCAAGCATACCAGCTAAATGATCCCAATTGGGGTATAAGAACCCAACCCGAACTATTGGAAGAACTAAATACTACAATAGAGTCTGTTAGTTAGACATAAGAATTAAACTATAAGCAGAAAATGATTTCTACGAGTCAGAGATCACCAGTAATAAAATGATTCATTACATTCCATGGTTGTAATAATAAGAATCAATAATTTATATAAATAATGAGTCCACTATTAAACCAACCATGTGTATAAATAAAGAATCTACCGTGATACCCCGCAAAACCTAAACTAGATGGATCAAGTTTAAAATGAATAATATAGGAGTCTAAAACAATTGAATATCATTCTAATCATGACAGAAATGAAACTTAATACATAAAGATAATAACAAAATACAACAGTAAAAGTAAACCGAGATAAACTTCTAATACCAAAAATACCACAGGAATAAAATCCAACACTGAAAGTATAATAGTCTCAACATAAATCCAACTCTCCAAATAAAATAAAAACTAAAATTATATCTGACATAACTGAAAGTTATATAGGAATAAAAGAGTGATTGTGCAGGCTCGACACCTACATCCTATATGAGCAGTAAATAGAAGAAGAGGACAAGTAGATGAATCAGGGTTGTGGCGACAATGATGACCTAGGGCTTGAAAAACATAATCAACAAAAATGTAAACAACAAGCCTATGAAGATAAAAATTTAATCGAATTTGGGCTACAATAAATAACTACGCATCTTCCTCCTATATTTTAGTTATTTTTAAGTTATCCCAACCCAAACAACCTTAAATATTACATGTGTCTAATCCCAAGCCCAAATGAACCTAATATTTAATTATTATTCCTTTCTCTTGAATTTAATTAAAAAAGGTCCCATCATATATATGCCAATGTATACCTCTTAAGTATAATAGCAAATACGAATAACACAATCTCAAGCCTAATATCCACATAATTACGGTCCCTGATATGTACCAGTAAATGGACTACTCTTGAGTCCACAAATAAAGTATACAGAGGCTTATCCCTATCACCTTCGGGGATCACTCGTGCATAATAGGTGTAGTTATAGGTCGTCTCAAACCTATAATCTCAAAAGCCACCGACAAGGGATAATCACTATGCATCCTCGTCATAACACATGACCTCCATACCCAAGGTTATACTCTATAGGTCTCCCCTGTATTCCCCATAAAGATACGGGCACGTTAGTCATAGGATAGGGCTAAAGGACCAAGGTAAATCCCTTCTCTATCATCGGGGTACCCGCATGGTCAACATCGTATGCCCCCCCATAAAAATCCCTCCAAGTACGTCACCCACGAGAACTCATACATGGTATGCTTACACATAATAGAACCAAATATTAATCATAATTTCTCACATATTAGTGAAACATAATCCAAATTCTTAAGTTAATTCACCTCCTTTAATTATGAATTAAATTTTCGAATAGTTCTAAACTTGTTTAAAAAACTTACCTATTCTCGTTCAAAAGAGATCTAACAGGTCGTTCGAACGATATGCTATAGTCATTCAAACGAAAAGCATCACCTCTACAAACTCATTCGAACGAACCCTCAAATCTACTTAAAACGAGATACTAATATCGTTCGAATGAGATGAACACAATCATCTTCTTAAAGTCTCCAAATTCCTCCATTAATGATAAAAAACACCTAATTCCAAGCCTCTAAAAGCACCGATTCCCAACCTCCTTTAGATATAAGTTATATACTAACATTATTAACCAATATCTATGAATTTTACATCAATCTAGCATAAAATTTAGGGCTTAATTTCCAGATCAAAAGTTATACACCCTTGTTTGATAATTTGTCCTATTAATCTCAGATTTAATTCAATTATTAGATTAAGCATAGGGATTTTTAATGATTCATGAATATGATTTCATATCTAATGATATTTATTTAAATTCTACTCAAATTCAAGAGGTTCAATACTAATATTCCCTACACGTTAATAATGGGTTAAGGGTTAAACTTCTAGAAATTTTGAAATTAAAGCTTTATTAATCATAAATAAGATTCTTAACCACGAAATTAAAAGATTCAAATGAGAAATTATCATTATAACACAAACTATAAATTAAATCTTTAGTTTAGGTACACTTGCCTTAACAAATTGGGTAGAATTCAATAAAAAGGGTCTCCAAAGATTCTTCTCTCTAATCTTAGGGTTTCTATCACTAGCCTCTAAAGTGAATTAGGTTAAGTATGATGATCCCTCATCTTAATTAACCATGAAATTGGTCTTAGGACCATATGGGCCTCAACGCAAAGAACCCCAATACTAATCCTATTAGCCTCAAACACTACCCAACCCATATAGCAATCCGTAAGACTTAAAGCTCATTATTGTAAGTAAAAAACGGACATTTTAAATGTCCCAAAAGTCAATCCCGAATTATGAGACAAATAACCCAATATTTTATCCAGTACGAGTCCAAGATTAATTATTTAATTATTTATTAATTAGTGTGACACGAAATTATAGGAAACTATTTCACGATCGGTGGAACCCGAAAATAAGGAGATAATCTAAACAAGCAAATTCTCAATACCAAATCCCTGACTATTCCATAGTTTTCCGTAATACACAGTCACTTTTAAATATTTAACTAATGAATTATCATGTATTAAGTCCGACTTTAATTTTGAATTATATAACACATATAACACATGTAGAATTTGAATAGTGACATCACATGTCACTGCAGTAAAATATAATAATTTTACAATTTACATTTATGCATATAAAAATAAGAGGCGTTACATACACAATTATTAATTTAACTGTTATGCCCCAACCTTTACCAATGTTATTTCATTTAGAAGATTTGTATTTAATGAACACCTATAATAACCCACTTGTTCCCATTTACTAAGACTCAACTAGTATACGTAATGACAATAATATTTTAATCGGGATTCACCCAAATAATTATATAAAATACCCCACCCTTACCAGTGTTAACTCCTTTAGAAAGTGTATTTTCAGTGAACATATATAATAACCCAATAGTTTCCATTAACGAAGAGACAACTAGTGTAGACACCACATTCTAGGACCCCCTAAGTCTCTCCTTAGGTCCCTATCACCTCCCCATTTCACTATAAATCCTAGGTCATACTGCAAGTACCGATCTAGAATCCATCGCGCGCTTTCGAGCCCCATTTGACTCCGGTCAACTTCAACGTCAGAGTGAAAGCTCTTTGAATCTTCGAAGGACACTAAATACCCTTTCCAAAGGTCCGCCCTGTGTGTGAAACGACTAGGGGTGGACAAAAAAAAGACCGACCCGATTGACTCGATTGGACTGAATCGTACCAGACCCACATATGTAGGCTTTTTATAATTCGGTCCTAATTCGATCCTAAATTAAGAGACCCAAATATATTCGGTTCGGTCAAAATGTACATTTTAAATTCGATATTGGGACCGGACCGAACCACTTATTTTAATATTATATAATATATTTATATAAATATATTATATACCATATATGCATTTTGTTTATAGTATACTATGTATAAAATAACCCTAAAAAGTAAAAGATCCCACGATTGCTTGCCTCACTTTTCACTTCCCTCTCACTTTCTCTCTCTGCCTCACTTCTCCAGCGATTACTTGTCAACATAGATCCGGCGATCGCTTGTCAACACAACATAAATCGCACCCTTGGAAATATCTTCTCAACAATGATTGTACACCTCGACTCAACAAAGATGGCCATAGCACCTCAACATAGATTCGACGATCACACACCTCAACACAGATCGCACACCTTAACACAGTTCTTCTCTGTCATTTCACTTTACTCTCTACCCAGATCTCACCTTGGAAATGGTTGGGACATCAGATCTGACGCACCTCAACCCGGGTTCGACACCGCGACTAAAGATCCAACGGAGCGGTATATTACTTTACTTAAACTATTTGTTGTTTTTTTCTTGATTTTTGTTGTGATTTCTAGTGTGATTTTATTGGGATTTTGTTTGGTTGCTGTTATTAATAAATAATGGGGTTCTTGATTTAGAAAGTTATTATAATGACTGAATAGTTTTTTTGGTTGCTGAAACTTGTGTTCACCAAAGAAATAGTTCTCAAAAAAATGCACTGAACTGGTGTTGCTCACCGAAAAAAAAATACTCTGAAGACTGAACTGATTTTCATAGTACAAACAACAAAAAATACAACCTTTTAATAGTACAAACAGAAAAGAAATTAACAAGTTTTTATTGAAAAAAAAGTAAATAAATGTAAATATGGACCGATTAATAACGAAACCGAACCGAAAATAGCCTAGACCGAATAAATAGGCTAAATCGATTATATCGGTCCGAATTTGGTCTTCTCAAATACAGGACCGAATGATTCGGTCCGATACCTAAAATGACCAAAAATCGGACCGGACTGGACCGCGCCCACCCCTAGAAATGACATAACCATTCGAACGAACGATACGTTTTCCTTAAAAACTGATCCGGAGGCCACCGAGCACGCCCGGACTCTGTTTGACCAAGGACAAATCTTCAACTCGAACGATACTAAATGAATCTTTCAAGGGCACATGGTCCGCCCCGTGCGCGAAATCAGCCTTATGGTACGGATGAACGACCTGTTTTACTTTGAAAGGTCACCGGGCACCGGTTGGCCAAAGTCAACTTTCCAAACCGAGCGAATATCTTTGTAGTGTCTAAGTAATTCACATAACCTTACCAACGGTCTACCCCATGTACGATTCTAACTTATGGTTTGGACGAATGATCCATTTTTGTTCGACGATCTCCCGTCCAAAGGTCCAACGAGCGCTTTTGTGCCCCGTTTGACCCGAAGTCAACTCCTGAATCCAGGAGTGGTCCAAAGTAATCTTGAAGGTATCTGAATTAACTTTCTAACGGTATGCCCCGTGCACAATTTGGATTTATGGATTGTGTTTTACGACTATTTTTCTAAAAAATCTGCACGAACTGCCGATTGGCAGGTCCATTTTTATGCCTATCGGCAGTGTGCCTATCGGCAGTGTGCCTAGGGTTACCAGCCAATTGACAGGGCTAGGGATATGCCGATTGACACCCCCTTCCCCTATAAATATAGGGCATGACCTCACTCCTAAGGCACACCTCAGATCCATCAATATCAGTAATTTCAACAACATTCTCTTGCAATCACGTAAGTTTCCTTGTGTGAAATTCGTTTCCATCTTTCATTCCTATCCCTTTCATACCAAATTTAGAAAAAATCTCATTCTCTCACATCCGGCATTCAAGGGAGCTCATCAAGGATCAATATCAAGCCTCGATTCTCCAAAGAAGGTAAAAAAATCCTTCTCTCTCTTTAAACTCTTTATTTTCGCATTAGTTACATAAATTCTTAGTCTAGTGTTTACTTTAGTTCATACACTTTAATATCTTATCCTTTATTATTTATATTGCACATATTTTATTCTCTATAAAAATCCCAAAACAAAGAAAAATAGGGTTACAACTATAAATTCTAACGGGATTGTCCACCACAATTTCCCAAAACTAAAATACATTTTCTACACACACACATATAATAAATTCTCGTTTGAATATATGGGATAAATCCCACCCTTATGCCACATGCGAACTACGTCGACTTTGATGCCTTTATAAGCTACGTAGGCATTTAGGGCTAAAACCCGAGACTCGAGTCCAATTTTCCCATTTTCGCATTTGTCACCTTTTCATCTATACATTATTTAAATATATTTGTGATCCTTATTGGAGTTTTATCCTACATATATTATCGTTTCATCATAATGACAAATATCTGGATAAACGCATACATCATATTTTCTGGATATTATTTTGGAAACATTCATTTGGATGACCTCACTCTACCTTTTCCATGATATGAGTTGGTTTTGATCTCCATTTATATATACAAGCACACACACTTCTCGGAGAAATTAAGGAAAACAGTAACACAAGCCCATGAGAGACCGAAAGGGCGGGATAGATGCCTAACACCTTCCCATTTCGTAACTTAGCCCCCAAACCTCTGAACTATTGGTTTCGTAAGCATCAGTTTGTCTTTGATGTCGCTCTCTCGAGGCGGCGACATGTTGTTTTTCCTATTTTGTGCAAAATAGATTGGCGATTCCATCTTTTGACATCACCCTACATCGACGACGATCGAAGCGCTCCTAGAGGAAGAGAGCGGGAGACCTTCACCCCTTTCCCCCCAGAAAGGATATGGTATGGACACAGTGGCGACTCTACTGGAGAGTGACTTAAGAGGTCTAGACTCTATTTGCATGGGTGTTATGATTCACTACTTGTGTGCATATACACCTACCTGCATGTTCCCTTTTTTCTCCTCTATTATTCCTTATACATATCTACCTCATGATTATATCACTACTCACTCACACAGTTGTAGATAATTCCTACGTACACTTCGCAATACTTACATGTAGGGTCACTTATATCGACATGTTGCACACACCACTTAGAATATTCATGCTTAGGTGTCACTAACACCCCCCTCTTATCACACTTGTATATATCCATGATCACTTACTTTTGTCACACACCACTTGTAGTTAATCCATGCTTAGGTTCACTACGACACACTCACTTATAAATTTTCACACATCACTCACCCTCACATATCCATGCTTAGTTTAATCTTCATGCTCAATGTTAGATTTACTTTTTATACTTGTACATCCTTACCTATTAATACAATACTCATCATGATAAATAAAATACTCTTTCCATAATATGCTAATAAAGAATTATGAATTTTGCACACTACATCACCAAAGAGCATGGATATTGACCAAATTTTGTCCCGTAACTAAGGGGTCAATTAATAATGGGTGCTGGTTCGGCAGGTCACAATTAGCCTAAGCGATATAACTATCACCTTCCATTGGCCAAGTACCTTCCACGTATATCGAACGGTTCCCCTCGCATCGTATTGCTTGACCGAACTCATGATGGGAGGTATATATAAGGGAACTCGTTCATGTACATTGAGTATATCAAATTTTCTCTCGCACGTACTGTCCCAATGAGGTATATAGCGAGGCAGTTCACGTACACTCATGTATATCAAATGGTTTGTCCAAACATATCGATTTCCCTCAAAAGAAAGACGTATATTGTGGAAGTCATGCTAAAGGGGGAACCCTTCCAATTAACCCAATAACTACATACCCTCATATAGGCATCAAACCTAGGGAACTCATATTTAGTTTGCCAATTACTACCCGAAACTCTGCCGAAATGACGGGTCGGCATACCGCCCAAATTTTCGCCCAATTTCCTCTTTTTCAAAATGGGACCCTATCCACGAGCCTGGTAATAAGTCCAACCATGTTTTGCATATTTTTCAAACCCAAATTTTCCCAGGCTCAGGTCTTGTCCGACATTTCTTTCTGCATTTAATTAAACCAAATACAAGTGGGAACATAATAATAATCATGCTGAAACCTTTTTTCTTGTTTTTTCCTCTTTTTTTACCAAAAGTGTCAAAAACATTTTTCTCCCTCTTTTATCAAAATACCGAAAGCATTTTTCTTTCTTTTTACTAATTTTTCTCCTTTTTACTCAAAAACATTTTTTCATCCTCTTTTTCAAAAATGTCAAAAATATTTTTCTCCTATAATAAAAAATCCTTCTTTCCTATCTTTCAAAAATAAATTCCAATAATTTTTCCTTCTCAGGTCGATCGCATACCTTACCTTTAGCCCGACTCCTTATTATCTTCGGTCTTCCGTCGAATCGCCCTGAGGCTCTGTTAGTTCCCTCGTTACTTCCTCCGAGTTTGAAATCCATTTTTATCCACTTTCTATGGAGAATACAGACGAAGTACCAAATGTGCAACCCGATTTGATGACGGTCCTAGCCCAACTCACTGCCAAGATTGACAACCTTTAAACTAAGGTTCATGAGATGTAACGAAATCGAGACCTTATTTCTGAAGAACCCGAGGATCGCTTCCCTAGCACTATAGGGGCACCCACACCTGAGCCTATTTGGGTCCCCGAGGAATATCAACACGCTCCACGTGCCCCTCCTGTTAATGGGCCACCTACAACTTATCTCCCTATGCCGAATCTTGCCCAGCTAGGGGATAACCTTCCCATAACCGTGGATCCAAAGGAATAAGAATTGAACAAAGTCAAGGAATACCTTGATATGTTGACCAATAAGTTCGACCAAGTTCGAATCTCCGAGAAATACTTGGATTACACCCATTTATCTTCCTATCCTAAAGCAAGGATGATAAACTCTTACCCTTCCATGCCCCCTAGAAGAGTTGGCCTCCTAGTTCTAAGATATCACCTTCCACTACCTGCCCCGAGCAAAGAATAACTAAGCCGATGCCCTTGATACCTTAGCCTCCATGATTGACATCCAAAGGAATAACTATGTCCCCCTTCCTAGTCCAAAAGAAAGCTAAACCCCCCACTGCTACCACACCGAGCTCATCATAGAAGAAGATATAAAAATAGCCAATTATTGGTACTATAATATTTGGATCCTCCTCAAGTACGGTAGGTATCCTAAGATTCTAACAAGAAAGACCGATTAACCCTTCACAAACTGGCTACCCTGTACATTATCTGTGATAAAGCACTATTTGAGAGAAATTTCGATGGAACCCATTTACACTACATCGTAAGGGCTGACATTGAAGAGATGATGCATAAAAATCCACAGTGAGGAGTAGGACCCCATATGAATAGCCATATGCTCTCCAAGAAGATCACCCGATAGGGCTATTATTGGACTACCATAATTCAGGATTGCACCGCCTATGTTCGGAGATGTCTTAAATGCCAACAGTTTTCCAATATCAAGAACTTGCCTCCACGAGAATTGTACAACATGACTTCTCCCTGGACGTTCTCCACTTGGGGCATCGACATCATAGGGAAAGTTACACCCAAGGCCTCCAACGGTCATGAATTCATCTTGGCTGCCATTGATTACTTTACCAAATGGGTCGAAGCCGAGTCATACGCAGTTCTGAATGCCGAAAAGGTGGCCAAGTTCATCCAAAAAAATATCATCTACCGATATGGGGTCCCTCACAAGCTAATATCAGACAACAGCTTACATTTTTAGGAAGAAGTCATAAAAGTGGTTAACGAGTATAGGCTCTAGAGGCACAAGTATTCTTCCTACCAACCTCAAATCAACGGTGCAGTTGAAGACGCCAATAAGAACCTCAAAGAAATCATCAATAAAATGATCGAGAGTTATTGAGATTGGGTCGATCGGATCCCTTACACCCTCTGGGGCTACCTCACTTCAGTTCGAGCATCTACTAGGGCTACTTCTTATCTCTGGTACACGACAAGGAAGCAGTCCTACCCGTCATGATAAAAATACCTTCACTACGAGTCATGCTTAAAAGTAAAGTCATCGAGGAAGACTGGCATCAGAGGCGTCTTGATGAGTTGTCACTCTTGGATGCAAGGAGAATAAAATCTGTATATCATTTATAAGGGTACCATCGTCGAATAGCACGATCATTCAATAGGAGAGTCAATGACCATGGTTTTCGAGAAGGGAATTTAGCCCTTAAAGAGATCGTAGAACCCGTCTGGGACCCTAGAGGGAAATTCAAGCCCCATTGGACGACCCCTACATTGTGAAGAAGATCCTATCTCGTGGTGCCACTATGCTCAATGACCTCGATGGGAGATAGATGGCCCGTTCAGTCAAATTGGACTGACTTAAGAAATTTTTCCCTTTGTCCAAAATCTTGATGCGCTACGACTCTTATAATCTCCCTTTTATTCTAAAAAAAAATTCTTCATTTTCCTCTATTCAAAACTGCGTGGGGCTCGATCCTTTAAAAATATTTTTACTTTTAAAAATGCAACTCAAAAATTTTTCAAAACCTCCAGAGGTATGTAGATAGCTCATACACTTCACATGAGCACGACACTTTTCTTTTTCACATAATACTATTCTTTTCTTATCTCCGAGAACGATAATTCATTTTATCATTTACATGAACAAAAGGATTATGCATGCCTTAGCGATTGGTATACATAATTCAAATGAAAAACTCATCAATAGGCACAACTATATAATTAAAATCCTCTTTTATTCCATTATCTGGAAAACCCGGTATGATTAAAAGTATTGGCATAGGGAGTTAAACAACTTCCCCTAACCTAACCTTATTTTCTTAAAAACAAAAAAAGGCAAACTACTCCTAAACAACCTTTCAAAAACATAGCAAAACACAACACCAGACAAAAGTTTCACAAATAAAACTCCCTAGGGATCCTACCCGCAGCTGCCAGAAGAACCAACCCCATCATCATCTACATTTTGGGGTTCCCAAACTTCCCCTGCCTGGATGGAATATCGAAGATGCTCTATGGAACGGTAAGCCCGGACCAGCCTAAGGAAAATCAACACCTCCATCCATGGTGTCAAACATGGAAAACCACCTCAACTCGGTCTCCTCGACCAACATTTTAGTCACTACCATCCTCCACAGCCACTTTATGTAATCCCAAAAACATGCCAAAATCTTCCAACAGATTGGGAGGGACAGGTCGATGACCAACGATTCTCCCACAGAGAGCCCACCCGTATGCACAAATGTTGTGTCAAATCCTCCACTAGAATGAAGTCTAGTGTCTGAGGTGGAACAATCTGCTCCCATCCAAATTAATGCAGGAGCCACCAGGGAAAGTAAAAATAAGTCTGTTGGAGGATAACTAACTGAACATACTGGTATTCCCCTATCTAAAATGAGTTGCAACTCTCCCAACCAAGGCACTGACCAATGCAAACCTCGAGCCCTGTGCTACGGAATCTCTCCAACAGCCACATGAATAGTTTAACTTGGCTATCCCTCAGGAAGTCACAACAGTCTTCCCGCCAAGCATCTAGACCATTCAAGACCTCTACCAGTATCAGCGCCATAGGATTGCGACGGTATGATATCCACGAAGCGATGGGTGCAAATTGAGGGTCCACCTACAGGTCCCCGATCACTAACATTAATTTTGAAGTTAAGCCAATGATAATGGCTCTGGCATAGCTTGCATCACCAACATCCTGCAGAAGCATAAAATGTAACATAGCCGAGAGAGAGATCATTCCTTCTGTAACCAATGGCCAATCCACTCAAGGAGAAATATGGAGAAGTCCTGCTAGCAACTCCTGAGGAGACCAATAGAATTCAGGCATGGCCACCGCAACATTAGGATTTACCCCCAGTATAGTAGAGAACTCTTTATAAGTCGAACAAACTTCGTTCAAGCCAAAGCAAGAGACATGGTCCTTGGGGTACCAGAATTGTACTGCCACCATCAGCATGTTCCATTTAATAGGCCAATAGCGCCATAAGGAAACCCGAAGCATGTTGAAAGCATCGTAGTCAACATTATATGAGCATATAGCCTCTAAGTTTTTGAGGTAAGAAGCGAATTCAACACTTTCGAGAAGAGCCATATTGGAAATAATGAGACAAGAAAAAAAAAGTGAGCAAAAGAAAGGAAATGTGGATGGGTGAAGAAAATAATTCACCATTACCCCTTTTTATACTTAAAAACTTGTCCAACGACAAAAATCCTCCAAGATCTGGAGGAAACCCTACCCCATAAAGGACCAGGTAGCTGAAGAAAGTGCAATCAAAGCCTTGGGATGATTAGACTGGGACAAGGGGTAGGCCAATCGACATCCCCCTATTTTTGGAAAGTTTCCTTTTTCCTTTTTTTGTCAAAATCGAAAACTCAATAAAAATAATTTTTATCATAAGGAATTCAAAATTTTCTTCTCCCTATATTTTTACTCATCCTGTTTTGAAATAAATTTTCCCTTAAATTATTTTAAATCCTATTTATGGTATCAACGAACAAAGTAAAAAGTACATATGCATTAAGTCATTAATGTAAAAATTTATAAAAACTTCATTTCATTACATATATATTGCTTTATTATATTTGCCTTGCAGGAAAACACAAAAATAACGGGACTCAGCCCAATCCCCCACACTTTAAACATTCTTTCTCTCTCTCTCTCTCTCTCTCTCTCTCTCTCTCTCTCTCTCTCTCTAAGACCCCCATGCCTGTGACGTACGCGCTTTCCTTGTCGCACCCTTCTCCAAATGAACCAGATTACACGAAGCAAGAAGGAACCGGGATCGAATCGCGAATCTGAGCCGTTATGAAATCCACCCAATTCTGAATGTCCTTCAGCTAGGTAGTCGACACCCGGACGTGCTACAAGAACAATAGAAAACAACAAATTAGTCAGTCTGAGGCAGAGAGAAAAATCAGAAGGGTAAAAGCCAAAGAAATAAAAGATATACCTCTGGCTGAAGGACATCCTCTGTCAGCAATAGCACCTCCGGGTCCATCGCATTGGGGTGATGCAGCATACGCATCTATCCTCCCTCAGGCCGTCTGATGTTATTGGAAGGAGGATTCAGTCACAAAAAAGGAACCTTTGAAGTCATCGCCACTGTCGATGTCGACATCGACACACCACCCGCATTGTGGCCAAACCCTTACCAGAAACCACAGGGGAAGACACAAAACATCGTATATGCTGGGCGACATCAACCAGATCAACACGAAATCCAGAGAATCATAGGTTGAAGCCGTGTCAGTATACGACGAATAATGCTCGTCGACTATCATCGCCAAACTCGCATCCTCCGTCATCTATCGCACCCGCCACATGTACCTCGATGACATTATAGGTGGAAACATCACATCATCCTCCTCCACCTATCGAACTACTCTCTCCCCCAAGTACCAGGAGTCGTCGAACTCATACGTCAATAGGCAATGCAATTATGCATTCCCCCTGGTCATCCCCGTGTGTTAAATGTCCATCCCTTAGAGATAGAAGGTGACCTGTAAGATCTCCAACAAAAAATCAATATCTGAAAAGATCATCAAGGAAAAATGGTCTCAAGAGGAAAGAAGAATTTACCCGATTGCTTGTCAAGCCATTCAAGACCTGACACACCACTGCCAAAGAGAGAGACTATATTAACTGTCGGTTGGACTTCCACCACTGGTACACCCGTCAAAAGTCCCCCACCAACTTATCCTTCAAACCTATCAAATGGGTGCTAAGCCCTATCACCTTGTAAAACCACATTTGCAAAGTAAAATGGACATCAACCAAAAGAAAGAAATCAAGGACTCAAGAAGGAAAGTCATAAAGGAAAATGCTTAAAGGAAAGAATACCTCCAAAAGATATGTGACGCCAGTAAAAGTCTTTCGACAGACCAGCTGAATGCATCCAAAGACGAATAAAGGGTCACCAAAGTTATGCTCCCCCAATCAAAAAGAGGAATACCTAAAGTACCACCAAAAAAGGAAAAATACACAAATGGACGACGTCGCCACTAAAAATCCTCCCAGCAGCAAAAGTATAAATAAATGGGCCATCTACCGCACCTGCAGCCCGTCAGCCTCGTCGAGCCACCAACTCAATAAAATCTCCTTCAAAAGAGGTAGACGGATGGATTCCCATGAGACTTTCCTCCGAACATCACCGAACACCGCCTCCACCACCGTCAGCATCATCCGCAAATTCCGATCCACCTCTATTTGGGCCCCAGCACAGTCTATCCCCTGCAGCTGCTGCACATTGATGGGAGTCACTGTGATTTCCCGAAGTCAAAATGCATGATGTGGGTGGTATCCCACCACCTATCCCCCAAAGCGCAAAGAACGACCGTCGAATGAGGCATCTCATCCAATGCAGACGCCAAGCTGCTAAAGCCAGCTAATGAAATCACCCAACGTACCACCGAAGCAAGGTGCTCATAAATGTCCTTGAACCCCGTCGTCCCTCGAGAATGCAGGTTTGACGTAGATATATCAGTCTGTCAAAGAAAAAAGAAAAACCCTTGTCTAAATTCGAAAAAAATAAGCAAATACGCAAAGGAAATGAGGAAATATATCAAAAGTGATTAACACTTACATAACCATTAAGGTTCACCACCCTAGAGGACCAATGGTGAGCTGACTAATGCAAAATAATCCTCTCATCCATAACCGGCTCAAATGAGTCAAAGATATTCTCATTGCCCAGCACTAGGGGCACCCTGGTCCACCACTCCAAATGCGCTCAGTCATCAACACTCAACCACACCATGTGGAAAGCATTTCTTGAAAACTCTACCATTTCTTTATCTTGGAAGTTAAAAGAATTCTAAAACAGTTCACAAAAATGAAAGGAAAAAGCTAAAAGATCTGAAAGCTATAAAAAATGAAGAAATCTCGCCCCTTTTTATTGAAAGCTAAGGGGCATGCCGATCGGCAATCCCCTGCCACATACCGATTGACACTGTCCCTTCACCTACTTGAGGTAGTCCAAAATACCGTGCCACTGCCGTTTGGAACCTCCTACACCCTTTCGGTCAGCTCCTCCCTAAAATTTTGTAAAAAAATTCCCCCAAAAATGCTGTAAAATCCCAAAAATTCCCCCAAAAATTACACCATGAATTTTATAACTTTTTTCACTAAGAAAAATATTTTGCCAAGCCCCTCAAATACCCAACTGAATTAATACCACATTTTTTCCCTAGTTGATTCTCCAAAATTTTCCCCAATTTTTGGATTATTTTCCCGAGTAGAGTCTCCAAAATTTTCCAAAAAAACCATACACCACGCTACGAACTTAAGCCCTCGGAATATGCTTCGACCCTCAGAATTGGTCACCTCTACTTAAAGTCCTCAGTATTGGCTTTGACCCTAAGAATTGGTCACTCTTACTTAAGGTCTTCAGAATTAACCTCGACCCTCCGAATTGGTTGCTCCCACTTAAGGTCCTTAGAATTGACCTCGGCCCAGAGAATTGGTCGCACCCATCTTAAGCTCTCAGAAATGGATTCGACCCTCAGAATTGGTCACCTCTACCTAAAGCCCTCAACATTGGTTTCCATCCTCAGAATTTGTCACTCCTTCTTAAACCCTTATAATTGGCTTCAACCTTCAGAATTGGTCATTCCTACTTAAGCCCTCAGAACTGACTTCGACCCTTAGAATTGGTCATGTCTACTTAAAGCCCTCAGAATTGACTTTGACCCTAAGAATTGGTCACTCTTAGTTAAGACCTCAGAATTGGCTTCGACTCGCATAATTGGTCACCTATACTTAAAGCACTTAACATTGGCTTCGGCTTGCAGAATTGGTCACCCCTACCTAAACCCTCAGTATTGGCCTTGACTCTCAGAATTGGTTGCCTCTACTTAAAGCCCTCATAATTGACTTCGACCTTAAGAATTGGTCACTCCCACTTAAGCCCTCAGAATTGGATTCGAGCCTCAGAATTGGTCACTTCTACTTAAGGTCCTCAAAATTGACCTCAGCCCTCAAAATTGGTCACTTTTACTTAAAGCCCTTAGAATTGGCTTTGACCCTTAGAATTGTTCAGTACTACTTAAGGCCTTCGAATTTACTTTGACCCTCAGAATTGTTCACATCCACTTAAGCCCTTATAATTGGCTTCGACCCTCAGAATTTGTCACTTCTACTCAAGCCCTTAGAATTAGTTTCGACCCTCAGAATTGGTTGCTTCTACTTAAGCCCTTATAATTGGTTTCGACCCTCAAAATTGGTCACCTTTGCTTAATCCCTCAGAATTGGTCACCTCTACTCAATCCCTCAGAATTGGTTTTGACCCTCAGAATTTATCGCTTCTACTTAGGTCCACAAAATTGACCCCAACCCTTAGAGTTGGTCGTCCCCATCTTAAGCCCTCATAATTGGCTTTGATCCTCAGAATTGGCCTCGCTTCTACTTAGGTCCTCAGAATTGACCTCGACCCTCAAAATTAGTCTCTCCCTACACTTGGTCCTCAGAATCAACATTGGCCCACATAGTCGACCATCCCCATCATTTCCTTAGGTCCTCAGAATCGTCCTTGACCCTCTAAATCGGTCATCCTCGCCCTTTTGGTATACAAAATCGACCTCTTTCCTAAATATCATGTGGTGTCTATTCTATGGCTTTCACTTGTTCCAAACTCATTCGTCAATGGGCTCTATAGACACCAAATTCTAGGATCCCTAAGTCTCTCCTTAAGTTCCTAGCACCTCCCCATTTCACTACAAACCCTAGGTCATACTCCGAGTATCGATTTAGAGATCATCGTGTGCTTTTGAGCCTCATTTCACTCTGATCAACTTCAACATCATATAAAAAGCTCTTTAAATCTTCCAAGGGTACTAAATACCCTTTCCAACGATCTACCCCATGTACGAAACGGCATAACCCTTCGGATGAATGATTCATTTTCCCTCAAAAACTAATCCGAAGGCCACTAGGTACTCCCAGACTTTGTTTGACAAAGGAAAACTCTTCATCTTGAATGATAATGAATCAATCTTCAAAGGGAAATGAATACCCTTTCCAATGGTCAACACCGTGCACAAATGAGCCTTACGACACG
The DNA here is from genome assembly GCA_949130495.1 of Sambucus nigra. NCBI lineage: Eukaryota > Viridiplantae > Streptophyta > Magnoliopsida > Dipsacales > Adoxaceae > Sambucus > Sambucus nigra. Next base: position 358,166,534 of record OX422213.1, on the reverse strand, counting down.
AACAAATGATCGATTTTACTCTGAAAGGTCACCGGGCGCTTTTGAGCCCCGGTTGACCAAAGTTAACTTTTTGAACTGAGTGAATCTATTTGGAATGTCGAATTACCTCACATAACCTTTCCAACGTTCCACCTAGTGCACGATTTTGACTTACGGTATGGACAAACTATCCATTTTCGTTCGACGATCTCCCTTCCAAAGGACCAATGAGCTCTTTCGAGCCCCATTTAAACCAATGTCAACTCCCAAATCTGGGAGTGGCCCAAGGACTCTGTAATATCTATGAATTACCTTTCCAATGGTATTTCACGCGTGCGATTTGAATTTATGGATTGCGTTCTACGATTATTGTTTAAAAAAAATATGCACGAGACTATCGATTATCAGGTCCATTTCCCTACCTATTGGCAGTGTGTCTAGAGTTACCTACCAATTGGCAGGGGTAGGGATATGATGATTGACACCCCTTACTCTATAAATATAGGGAATGGCCGCACTCCTAAGAGGCACCTCAGATCCATCACTATTGGTGATGTCAACAACATTCTCTTGCAATCAGTGAAGTTTTCTTGTATGAAATTCCTTTCCATCTTTCATTCCCATCCTTTTCATACCTAATTTAGCGAAAATCTCACTCTCTCACATCCAACATACATCTCAACATTGAAGGGAGCTCATCAAGGATCACGATTAAGCCTCAATTCTCTGAAAAGGTCCAAAAATCCTTCTCTCTCTTTATTTTTGCATTAGTTACATAAATTCTTAATCTAGTTTTTACTTTAGTTCAAACACATTAATATCTCATCCTTTATTAGTTATATTGCACATACTTTATTTTTTAAAAAAAATCCTTAAAAAGAAAAAAAAGGGTTACACTTATAAATTCCACTGGGATTGTCCACCATAATTTTCCAAAACTAATGTACATTTTCTACACACACACATATAATAAGTTCCCATTCGAATCTATGGGATAAACTCCATCCTTACGCCACATGCGAACTACGTGGACATTGATGCCTTTATAGGCTATATAGGCATTTCGGGCTAAAATTCGAGACTCGAGTCCAATTTTCCCATTTTGCATTTGTCACCTTTTCATATATGCATTATTTTAATATATTTGTGATCCGTATTGGCATTTTATCAAACATATATTATCGTTTCATCATAATGATCAACATCTCGATAAATGCGTACATCGAATTTTCTAGATATCATTTTGGGAACATTCCTTTGGATGACCTCACTCTACCTCTTCCATGATATGAGGTGGGCGATTCCGATCTCCATGATAAGCACCCAAAAGTGTTTAAATAATACCCTGAATAGACGATTTTTTATCGCTAATTCTAGACAAAATAATATGTCTATCTTATGAGCTTATATGTTTATCTTGTAGGTTAAACGCCGCTTGCGGAGTTCAAATGCTTAAATCAAGGCAAAATGCGGTGCCAATGTGATCGAATACCTAATCCCTGTCCCGTAACCTTCACCTTAACCCATTCCTGAGCCCTGTGTGTTTAATTTGCACCCGTTATTTTTTTTTTTTAATTTTTTAGATTTTTATTTGAGTCAATTTTATTTTTTAAGATTTATTTTATATTTTGTATATAATTTTAGGTTTTATTTGCGTCGGCTATTTTTAATATTTCTATTTATTTAGGTGTAAATTTTATTTTTATTTGATCTTTATTTTAATTTTTGATTTTTCTTTTTATTTTTATTAGGATAAATTTATTTTTGTCTTTTATTAGGAATTTATTTTTTTAGATTATTGTATTTTCTTTAATTTTATTTTATTAGGATTTTAATTTCTAATTTTTATAGATTGTAATTTTTTTAGTTTGTTAATTTTAATTTTTAATTAAATAGTTTTATTTTTTTAGGGTCATAATCTAAACACACACACACACACATACACACACCCCACACTATCCTATTCACCTATCACATTCTAACACTCCCCTAACCTACACCTAACTACCATACAACTTACACACACCCAAACACACCTCCCACCATCTTCCACCCACACACCCACTTCTCTCTCTCTAACCTCCATTACCAATACACCCAATTGATCCCCATCCATCTTCACACTTCATCATTTTCATTCTATCTCTCCTCCATAAACCTTGACCCCCATTCCGGTCAGCCACCACAACCCTGAACCAATACCTAACCCCCAACCTCTTGTTCCAGACCCCCTATTTTAACCCGATATCCATCACCTACCCAAATCTGTCCAAACCCAAATTCGGGTTTTAACCCACTTCTCACCCCGATCCACCCCCATCCTCGGCGCACAAGTCGTTGACCTTACTTAAAAACTCGAAACCTAATAACCCGGGGAAATCCCATATCCCGCGTTCAACCCGAGGCTATCCAGTTCACTCCCTACTTCGGACACACATCTGCCACCAAAACTCAGTAGACCCGATCACCTACTGTCCCCACAACCCATTACCAATAACCCAAACTGTTATACCCATTCAATTCGTTAACCCATTTCATTCCTCATGAGCCAAATCATTTTTTTACCCGCCAAAATAAAACCAAAGCCAAATAATAAAAACAAGACCCACATGTCTTAAATGCCTTTTACCCCTTATACCAAAAATTCCCTTAACACCCTCATCACCCCACTACTCCATTATCCTCACCCTATTATACCCCTTAAAATACCTTATACACCTCATGCACACCATTGTCATTGCTAAAATAACCGTTAGCTCCATGTGTTATATAAAAGAAGTGTAAGGACACAAATTTCCAATTGAGTCTTTTGTAGTTTTGGCTCAATTCCGGACAAAAACATTTTGAAAAATTCATTTGTTAATTAATTTAATTTCACTTTGTGTTTTTGTTTAATTTTAATTTGAAAAGAAATTAAAATTAGTTAATATGTTTAATTGAACCATCTCGCTTCCGCATCTAAAAGAAAATTACTTTTTGTAGTAAAGATTTGAAAAATTGGGGGCCTCGTGTTCCAACAAGTGGTATGAGAGCCAAAACGATAATTTACTTCGTTAAGATCCTTTAATTATTTTTGGTTAAAATGGAATTTTTCCCATTTTCAAAATTTCCTATTTTCGATGGTTCTAATTACGCGTATTGGAAAGCGCGGATGAAATCGGCACTAAAATCTATCGACGAGAGGGTTTGGTTGTCTATCGTTAACGGGTGGTTCCCACATATACATTTAGTAGATAATGAGTGTGTTCCCAAACCGGTCGATAGATGGAGTGAGAATGAATTTAAACTTGCTAATTTTAATTCCCGAGGTTTAAATGCCTTGTTTAGCGTGGTCACACTGGATGAATTCCGAAGCATTATGACGTGTGAAACCGGTAAAGAAGCTTGGGATGTTTTACAACTCACTCATGAAGGAACTAGTGTCGTAAAAGTTTCGAAACTGCAAAACCTCACCACTCAATTTGAAACCATCAAAATGAATGAAAAAGAAACTTTTGATGAATTTTATGCTAGACTTTTTGATATTGTTAATTCATCTTTTAATTTGGGAGAGAAAATACCTGACAACCAAGTAGTAAAGAAAATTTTAAGGTCCCTACCCGATAGATTTATTCCTAAGGTGATCATGTTAAATTCTTTACCCACTTTAGCCTCTACGAAATTAGAAGAGCTCGTAGGTGATTTACAAACCTATGAACTAGACATGTTTCCCTCCAAAACTGAAAGGAAAATAGATAAGGGCGTTGCTTTGAAAGCCCGAAAGGAGGAAAAACAAGTAGTAGAGAGTGAAAGTGATAGTGACTCAGAAAATATGGCTATGTTTGCTAGAAAGTTTCGAAAGTTTCTTAAATTGAACAAAGATAAATTTAAAAATGATTTTAAGAAATTTGAAAAATCTACGCATGACAAATCCGAGAAGATCCCTAAAACTATTAATGAAAATTTAAATAGGGACGAGTCAAATTGGTGTTATGGTTGTGAAGGGTATGGACATAGGGCAAAAGAGTGTCCCACTAAACTAAGGAGAGAGGGTAAGCAACCAATTTCTTTTAATGCAACCCTTAGTGATAGTGACAATGAAGAGGGACCTGATTCCTCCTCTAAGCCCAAAATTGTGGCTTTTATGGTTAGTCATGTGAGTGATAGTGAGCACTCTTCAATTGATTAAATTTTAACACATGAAACTACCAAGGTTAAAGTTTATGATTCCCTTGTTTTTGATGGCAGTGAGAGTGGAGAAGAAAGAGAGAGTGAAATTGAAAATGAGGTTGATGTGAGTGAACTTCAAAATGCTTTTCAAGAACTATATGAAGAATTTATTAAATTAAAAAGAGCAAATTTAAAGTTAGAAGCTAGTTTAAGAGAGCGTGTCAAGGTCATTAATGATAGTGTGTTGGTTGAAGACCTTAGGACATGTGAGAGAGCTCTTCATAAGAAGATAAAATATTTAGAAGGTGAGAGAGATAGCCTTAAGGGTTTAATATAATCCTTGAAAAATGAGCTTCTCTCATTTCAAGAGCGCAATATTTTATTAGAGTCTATCATTTTAGAATTACAAAATAAATTGAAAGGCTCTAGTAAAGTCAAATTTGATTTAGAGTGCCGTTCGGAGAAATTAGATAAAATTTTAGGAACGGTCCAAATTAAAAATGACACTCGTGGTTTAGGCTTTGATACTTGTAATGAATCTACTCATAAAGCCGAAACCCATGTTTTAGGAGAATCACCTAGGAAAGCCTTTAGAGATCAATCCTTAGGTACAATTTTTTGACGCATTTTTACTTGTGCACATTGTGGTCGAAAAGGTCATCTTCGAAAATTTTGTTTTGATCTTAAACGAGGTCTTAGAAAATCTCAACGTAAGGCAACCAAGGTAGCCAAGATTCCTACACCCCGAGATCATCATTACTCATTAGTTTGGGTTAGGAGATCCGACTTGGTTGCTTTACAAAATAGGATTTTTGATTCTCATTTACTTTCACATGCTTCCTCCCTGGCAAAGTCTAAATGCTGAATGTGTTAGTTTTCTTTGCATACCTTAGCTTTTGTGCTTCATGATTATATCATTATGCTAATTGTAAGCGTGTTTTAATCATATTCTAGTCTATGCTCCATGCTTAATCACATGCTAGAATTATGATTCTTGTTTATCTTTTGTATTATATTTTTTTTCCATTTTAGGTTGGATTTAATGAAAAATAAAAAAAGATTTTTGTTTATCATTTGCGTTTCATATTTTTATAATTTAGGCTTAATGAAAAGTACAAATGATTTTTGTTTGTCTTTTGGAGTAAATATTTTTGTTGTTTTGTTTACAAATTTCAAAAACTCAAAAAGATTTTTTTTGTGTATTTTAGTTTGACACACTCTATGTGTCATACACTTGTGTTAGAATCCCTCCTATTTTTCTCCCATGTGGCTAGAACTTTTAGTTTAGATTGTCAATCCTTATTATGTTCTTTACCATGCTTACATGGAGTAGTTGGATTTTGTGTTGATATAATGGATTCTATTTTTATATGCCTCTATTCACACATGCACGAGCTCTTTTGAAATTTTAACTTCATATGTATATTTGAGCTTTGTGAGGTGTTCTCCTACCAATCTAGTCATCTACATACTATGACCTAGGAGGACTAGTGCATGTCAAAATCCGTTGCACGTGAGATTTGTGAGATATAAAAATAAATAAAATAATATGTATAATTGTGCACAGGGAAGGGCTCCGAAGGAATTATTATCCTTTACGAATAGTAAGCAACTGTTTTCTTGGACCTAAAAGAAATACGTGGTCCAAAGGCCTAAAAATAAAATATGACATTAAAAAGAAAAATAATTTCCAAGGCCTATGTTTAATTGATATATTCATTCAAAAAAAATATATGCTTATTGAGGGAGATTGGATGGTATATCAACGGTTTGCACAATGTCCATTTATCCTAGTTGTACTTTCAATGTCATGACTCTATTGGTTTGTAGAATCATCAAAAGTCTAGGCTTATATGGATTGTGTATGTTTGTTCATTGCGTTCAATCTATATTGTCACAAGAGGTTATATTCAAATGTGATGAAGTTTGAAATCAATTGAGAACTCCTTGAACATGTTTTAAGTGACTGGTTCTAAATTTAATTGTTACTAGTTCACACCCCAACACTTCTGTTTCCATATGACACATTTTTTCCATAGGAGTATGAAAAACTTATTGTATTTTGTGTCATGTGCGTGTTTATAGCTATATATATGTGCGTGTGCATCCTTGGTATATCTAGAGTATGTAAATATATGATATTTTCATTTGGTCTTTGCATTTGCTTTCTAGTCCAGCTATGCTTTAATTCATAATTGGTATCTATCTTGTTGCATTCTTTGTTGATATCACATGCTTAATACTTTATGTATCATATTGGTATCATTTTCTTGCATCCTAGTTGGTATCTGTTATTATTTGTTGGATTAGTTATGATTTTGTTGCCCACGTGCTTTAATGTTCTCATCACTTTATGCACATTTGCATGTTTAGCTTGTTATCCCATTCTATTTATCCATTGTTTAGTTTAAGGGGTGTATATGCTTTAACTGGGGGAGATAAGTTATTTTTTTTTATTCTTTATCCTTTGTTTATTCCTGAACAAAAACGGGGAGAATGATAGGGGGAGAAATGGTATCTAATCCTATTGTAATCGTATCTTAGTTTAAGAGATTTAACTTAGGAGGAGAGTGCTATCTTCTTAGGTTGATCATAGTTGATAAAGGGGTTAATTAATTTAGTGGGAGTATTTATCTTAATTGCATTTAATATTCTTGATATTCCCTATGCGTTTGATAGTTTTCTTAAGTGTGCAAGAATTCTTCTAGATGGCAACGTTCATCATCGGGCAAAGATATTGATCCTTGGGTTGGTTGAGTCAAGCTATTGTATTTTTATTTTGGGTGGGATATTTTTTAGTTCAATAGAGCTTGATGACCCTTTAGGATTTTTGTTTGGTTTTTGTCCCGGAATAGCCGAAGGGGGAGATTTGTAAGGACACAAATTTCCAATCGAGTCTTTTGTAGTTTTGGCTCGATTCTCGATAAAAACATTTAAGTCATAGGATAGTGTTAAACTTTATCCATTCAAGCCTATGACATATTAATTGAAGACGTAGCGGCCAAGAGTATATAGCTTCATCATATGCCGTGTTCGTTGTGCCTCGTTTCTACGTCAACAACATTTGTTTTGTTTACTCCTAAGGTATGAATGCATTATATATTTATATAGGATTTTGGAACAAGTTTTATTGGGTGTAATTTATAATTTTTATAAATTAATTTTAACGACTTTGTTTTACTCAGAAAATAATTTTTAGAACTTTCATAAAAAGTTTTGTGCTTAAAAATTAATATTTCATTTTTCTGACACGTCGTTCGAACCACACTGGAATCTCATTCGAACGAGATTGTCAAGTCGTTCGAACGAACTGGCATCTCGTTCGAACGAGATTGCCAGGTCGTTCGAACGAGATTTTTGACGAACTTCATTTTTCCTTACTGGAACCTCATTAGTAAATTCGTTCGAACAAAAAGTCGTTTGAACGAAATTTGGCCGGAATAGGTATTTTGGGCGTTTTTAACAGTTTTCCCACTTTTAACACTTCTTTTCCCCACTATCTTTTGCCAGATTAACTAAGTGTGGGAACCAACTCTTTTGAACTAACTTTTTCACTATCCTCCATCTCCTAGAGAGAGTTTTTAGAGAGTTCAACTTAAAAAGAAAAAGTTCATGTTTTACGTGTTCATTTCTTCAAGAATAATTCCTTAAACACTTTTACACCCATATTGTTTATTACAAGTTCCAATATATATATATATATATATATATATATATATATCATTGCTTGGAGTGTTTGGCACTGGGTTTTTCTCTACCGAGTTGAAGAGAAGTTTGGGTTTGCTTCTAAATCCCACAAAGAAGAAGTTCGTTTGCATTGAATTACCCACTTGGAGAAAGGCTCCTTGTTCGGGTGTCGGTGACCGAAAAAATCCGATCTGTGGATTCCGAGACCGCGGTGGAGCTTCGTGGTTATTCTCTAGGCAGAGGTGTGTACAAGAAGAAGCGTCGAGGCTTGGACGGAGTCAAGTCGAGTGTTGTAAGTCTTTCGTGTCTTGTACTTGTAAAATCATACTTAGTGAATTTATGACTAGGGCCATCCGAGGTTTTTTCCCGTTGTGAGTTTTTCCTCGTACATCACGGCGTAGTGGATATTTATTTATTTTATCTTTTGTAAAATCACCTAGTACACATGCTTAGGTAAAAAGATAAAATTGGTATAAATCTCTACTCAAGTTTAATTTGGTGCTACTAAATTAATTTGGGTACTGTTTATGTTAATTTAATTCAAGTCATCACTTAATTTGATAAAATTGGTTCGGCCAAATATGGTTATATTGAAAACATGTTTTAGGCAAATTTCTAGGACTTGAGTTGAGTTAATATGTTAAAGTAAAAAATTCATTTGTTAATTAATTTAATTCCACTTTGTGTTTTTGTTTAATTTTAATTTGAAAAGAAATTAAAATTAGTTAATTTGTTAAATTGAACCATCTCACTTCCGCATCTAAAAGGAAATTTCTTTTTGTAGTAAAGATTTGAAAAATTGGGGGCCTCATGTTCCACTAAGAAGGAAGACTCGTTTGGATAGTAGGAAGAATAAAACCCTAAAGAAAAGACTTAGAGAAACCCTAGAGAGAGTATAGTTTAGAGAGAAAAATTTGTAGAGAAATTTTTTAGTTTAGTGGGAGAAAAGTGTGAAACAAAAATATTATAGCATCAAAAGAGATTTTGTGTTGTATATTGATTGGTTGATTCTCTTATCTCATACTCATATGATTTCTATTATATTTTTTATGTGTTTTAATCCCATTATGGAGGGCTAATCACTTCATTCAAGGAGTGAAATGAAGCCTCCATGGATTTAATTAGATGATTTAATTATTCTTGTTTACTTAGTTTCATTTAGTTAGTAAATTGTTATTCCTACACGTGTTTAGGCATCGAGAGATGATAAACCATCCTTGAGAAGGGATTGAAATCTAGTATATCTTTAATTTTTGGATTCGAATTAGAGATAGGAGGATCCACTAGAGTATATTATATTTTCATATTACTCATATTTTATTTTTTTTAGGATTTGAAGTTGATTATATGAGTTAACTTTAACAAGTAATTTGTATAATCTCTCTAAATCCTTTCTTCATTTGAGTTGTAGGGATGACAAATTACCTAACTAAATCTATATTTGTTTATTTCGTCAAATGGTGATAATCTATTGACGAAATAAATAAATATTTGGGAATGTAGTAAACTTGAATAATTACATGCATTTCATTCATGAAGTAGAGGTGGATTTTCATTCCTTGATTTTGTCTCACTTAATCTTTCACTTCTTATTTCAGTTACTTGATCTTGTTTAACACACTTTTTTGTATTGTTTTTATATCTTTCATTTGGTGTACTTACTTAGTTTCATTACCCCTTGAATAATTGTTTTAATATTAAGAAAAAGCTAAAAAAATAAAAAAAGTGAAAACTCTAAAAGAAATTAAATAAAAATGAATTACATCTTTCTTCTCTAATATGTTTCATCCTTAGATTAGGATTGATGCCCTTACTTACCTCTACACTCCAGTTTTATTATATTTTTGTAAGTAATCGAAGGCTTTGATTAACTTGGCTTGAACAACGACATACCTTAGAAGTTAAGTTATCACTCCATTTATATGTACACGCGCACACACTTCACGGAGAAATTGAGGAAAACAATAACACAATCCTATGGGAAATCAAAAGGGCGGTAGCACCTTCCCATTCTGTAACTTAGCCCTCGAACCTCTAAACTATTGCTTTCGTAAGCATTAGTTTTACTTTGATGCCACTCTCTCAAGGCGACAACATGTTCTTTTGCCTGTTTTGTGCAAAATAGGCTGGCGACTCCATCTTCTTATATCACCTCACATCGATGACGGTCGAAGCGCTCATAGAGGAAGAAGGCACGAGACCTTCACCCCTTCCCTCCGAAAAGGATATGGAATGGACACAACTAGTATATGCAATGACAAAATCACAACTAAGATTTACTCAATTTTTTTATAACATAATTGTAAAAATTATATAAACCCATGACTTCCCCCCGTTTTTTACGGGGTCACTAGTATGCAAGTCTGCCATTTTTTAGCTGACACGGACAAATAAATCGATAACTTTTTTCCCTCACTCCATAACCAACACACCCTTCTGCCCGCCTTTGTAAAATAAACAAGATAAATGACCACCACTCCTAATGGAGACATTCAACACATTTAGTTTAACAAAATAATCGTATTGAATAATTTTATGCATAACTGAATTAAATGTTTATCCTCATCACATAAACGTGTATTAGTGTAACAATACTGATTAGTATCCATTCCTAATTCATTTTATCTTATTAGCTTATGATAGCTGTAAACCGAAAATATATATTAAACTCTTAACTCCCAATATTTCCTAGACTCCATGCGTGGGACATCTTATAAATGAAATCCAAATAAATTATTCCCCGATACACTTTTGTCTCGGTCGGACGATCATTAAGACTCTTTAATAATCCTATCTTAACTACTCATTACTTAGAACCATACTTAATTTGTATCTCCCATGTACATATCTTGGACTTTAAGAATACTTAAACCGACATTCTTAAACCACATGGAATCTAACTTAACCATTTTTTCATATCCCTAAGTATTCAAGTTTACTCTTAAAATTTTGAAGTACTATACACTCCTATTTCTGTTATTGTACCTCGATAATTCTAAATAGTGAACCCTACTTTCAAATCTCAAATCAATTCCAACCTATCATATACATATCCATTATGTTTTAACTCCAAATGCATCAATCTATAATCCCAAGTGTCGTAACTCCTAAAGATAAATACCGTAACCGACATCATTCACTTATCCTCTTCCAAAACCTATAATCAACAATATAAATCATACCCACATGCATCGCTAGTTAATGACTAAATTATCACCATCAACATCCTATATATCATCACAACACCCTTTATTTAACATCTAAAGTCTTACTCACAACACTATCATTTATATTATATTCCATTACTAATAACTATTAAGGACAAATCTTTATATCATTTATTTTTCCACTTATCAAACCACAATTTCTACACTTAGTGTATCTTGCATTGAACCCAACAATTCAACAATGCCAAACATCCAATAATTATAATCTTCTATGATAATTACCCATATCACAATATTTCCAAATGAATCAATGTACAATTTCTAGCTCCAACAACAGAGGATTATGATTAGAATTATAAACACAATTCTCTCAATACACTAACATATAACTTTTAATTTTTAACATCCTAAGCTTAGAACCAAAAACTTCTATATAATAATTTGTAGTCTCCAAGATTGTGTAATTTCATTCATTATATTTATGATTCCTAATGATATGCGTATTAGCCCAATTTTCAAGGCATTAAGTAAAACTACATAATACATTATTCTACCCTATTCTAATGGGATTTCTGTGAATTGCCCCAAAAATAAAGTATTCTACGAGAAACTCAGCAATCATTAACACTAACACATCTTCGTGATACATACGAATGTACAAACTTCTAGTCATTATTTTTCTTATTTTTGACCTAATATATATATTTATTTATTTGTTACGGCTCTTTTCATTTCATCGTTTAACTAATACTAGGTACGTATCCCCACAATACCATTTTTCTACTTCCCTAACAAGGTTACCTAATCTTAAACGTATGTTTTATTCCTCGTATATTGATTACTTAATCAATCATTCCCAACAATAACATGAAGTTGTAATTATATCATACCCAAGGGAATTATCAATTCATTCTCATATTGAATCCAAATTTAAAAGTAATCACTAAATCCTAACATCATCATCAGGATTCCCATTCCAATTCAATTTCATCCAAGATTATGAACATGAATAGTCATTTCAAAATCACAAGTCTCAATAACATTATCAATTTCATTATGATTAGAAATTTAAATTTCCAAATCTTAATTTCAACTTCATCAATTTCAATCAACCATATGAATACACACAATTAGGTCATTCTTCCCCTAATTAGCTTTCTAATAATTTTTAATCCAATTCGTATAAGGTTTAAACAATATTTAACACATGTAATAGTTAAGGGGAAATGTAGGGGTATTCTTTCCATTAAACATAGGTTTTTAAAATGATAAGAATTATAATAGTATATTCTTATATCTCCAAAATCCGACACCAAAAATGAAATCTATGCGACAAATCATGCCGCGTTCATGCATTGTGTTTTTTCAAAATTTCAAGAAAAAGTCCCTGAAATTGAGGGTGAAAATCCCAAATTCCGTGAATCAAAACCTCCAGAAAACTCCTTTTGTAACCTTCCTGGCACTCCCTCATGCCGCTATGGGGGCCTAGGGAACCTCTATAGCGGCTTGGTACGCCACTATAGTGGCCCAAGGGTTTCCATGGCTCTCTCCCTTTTGCTTTCTCTTCTAATTGCTCTCCGTTTTCTCTCCATTTTCTCTCCGTTTTCTCTCCATTCTTTCTTTTCCCCTCATCTCTTCTCCATTCTTACATTTTCCCTTAACTTGGAGCCTAAGATAACCATAATTACACTATCTACCCCAACTTAAATTTTAATTAAACAAATGCCTTTTTTACCCTTTTAGTTTTTATAAAATATCTTCAAAAAGTATAAAATCTCTAAAAACCATATAAGTTCATTTTGATACATTATTAATCAAAACGATTTAATTTTCTTACCAATTTCAATATTATTCAACTTACAACGAGTCTTGCAATTACATTTAATTAACATAAGATCCGCAATTTTTTTCAATTACCGCAACATCCGAGAAATTCGTATAAATCAAAGTTGCATTGTTTATTTCAATATCATGACATACAAATTCATTATTAATGATTTTTACAATTATTTTATTATTTTCCTATTGTGTATATATACTATTTAATTATTTGTTTTTCAAAATTATGGGGTATTTATTACACATAGCTGCTATAATGACAAAACATAACCGCTATAACGAGGTTTAATGTCGCCATAGCGGGTTCAAAACTATGACAACCAATGTTGGAGATGTGATCACGACTATCTTGGCCATGGTGTCTTGGACATGGAATTCTTGAAGAATATTCTTATTGAAGAAGAGACCTTGAAGAAGAGTTTTATTCGATAACGAGTCCTTATCGAATAAGAAGAGTCCTTAAAGAAGAATCTTATTCAACAAGGACTCTTTTCCAAAGGCGTTTTTATCCCTAAGGAGTCTACTCACCAAGGATGTGTTGGCCATGGTGGAAAGGGACTTAGTATCCTTTTTGATGTCAAATTGCATGTGATTGGGTTTATTTATATGTCTACCATCTCTTAATTAATTACTGCTTAAATTTGGATAGTAATTAATTAATTAATTAATTAGGAACACCTAATTTTATGGACAACATGTCTTCAATTTTGAGACCTTCCTAGATCACGATTTTTTGCGAAAATATATTTTTTGTTTATTATTTTCTAAATTGAATTTAATCAGGTAACTAATTTAATCTATAAATTAAATTATGACATGTGAGTTTTATTTATATTTAAAAATGGTTTTATTTTTAGAACATTAAAATAGAGGGATAGGATAATTTAATTTGTACAGGTAAATTTAAAATTACTTGGATTTAATTCAAGTATTTAAAATTGGATGAATATTTTTCAAATTCCCTTAAAAGTAAAATATTAAGTGGGAGAGGGGTTTCAACACAAACTCCACAATCTCCATCAGTATTTTAAAATTATGATGTGATTAATTTCTCGTGTTAGTATTTGAGTTTCCTCCCCATTATATGGGTATTAATCACGACATCACGAAAATTTTAAAATTCTTAAGGGATAAGTCTTTGAGATTAAATGTGGGTGAGTCCTGTCCCCCAACTGGGAAGTTCTACACGAGCAGATTTAATTTCAAAGAATCAAATAATGGTATACCCTTAAACACGACTAATGAAATACTCCCCATCGGATTGAGTGTCATTAGTTGTGGGATCGAAAGTCTCCGTATATTCCATTATATAGCACACAAGTTTCTTACACTGTCTGGAGAATATATATATGAAAATTTGTCTAGTTCATAGTAAGGTGATTGAATCCTCCATCTATAAATACTTCACAAGGGAACTAGGATGCTCAACAGTATTAATTCTAATTGACACTAGAGGGAATCCACATTATAATTTAATCAAAATTAGTTCTCATGTATTGAATTTTAATTAATTATATATATTTTTTCAAATGATGATTCTCAGAATTGAAAACGGGCTTAACATTTAACCCACTTGCTTTAATATTACAGGAAATTAACTATACTGGACTTTTTTCTACATCAAATAAAATTAGACATTATATTAACTACATAGGATTACAAGTTTGTTTTAACCAAACCATGCCCTTTTAGTCCAGATAAGAATCATCCGAAGAGGATGTCTGAGCTTATCAGAAGTGGCATAAAGATAATTAGATGTCTTGTTGCTACATATTATCCTCTACGATAACACCATCATAAAAACAATGGAAGTGCTTATGACATGATTTTGAACCTCAGGGAAATGTTTGAGGATCATAATTGTGCCTCAAAGTATATGATATGTCAAGGCTAGTTAACAGAAATATGGTTATTGGTACTCCCGTTAGGGACCATGTTCAAAAGATGATGTCCATCTTAGGGGAACTAGAGGTCCTTGGATCAGAAATTAATGAGGAAACCAAGACTAATTTTTGACTCCAATCACTCCTAGAGTCCTTTAATCAGTTTCACCTAAATTATTCAATAAACAAATTTTACTACCATTTGGAAAAATTCTTAAATGAATTGAAAATGTGATGAACATCATCAAACAAAAAGGTGTTATTTAGGTTGCTGAGAGTGGCCCATCTACTTCTATCCCAAAATGTAAAAAGAAGAATAACAAGAAGAAGGAAAAGTCTCAAGCATAACATATGGTAGTTAAAACTGTGTTTAAGACTGAGGTAACAAGTAAACATTCGAAAGGAAAGTGTTATATCTTAATGTAGTAAGGACATTGAAAGATGCAGTGCCCGGTCTACTTAGCAAAAACAAAAGAATTAAAATGGTAATTAGTCATTATTTATTGAAACATATTTATAGTGCAATCTACTAGTACTTGGTGTGTATATTCGGGATACACTAATCATTTTTGCAATTCTTACCAGGGGTTATAGGTAACGAGGGAGTTCAGTAATGGATAAATGATTCTATTTAGGGGAGATTGCAACAAGGCAATTATTTTAGCCATATAAAGTTTAATTTTAAATTTTGGTGAAGGCAAAAAGTTAATTTTAGAAGTTTGTTTTTATGTATTTAAAATTAGAAGAAATTTGATTTAGGTTCTTAAGTTAGTTATGAATGGATATTTGGTTTATTTTAATAAAGAACTTTTTTTTAATAAAAAATTGCAAATCTTTTATGTGTTCTAGAAAATCGAAAAAAGATATTTAGGTTATATAACCCATCTTACCATTACGGCTAAACATTGAAAAAAATGACTTAAATAGAAACAACGTAAAGACGAAGAAACCTTCTAAGTTAAATAAAGCATATCATCGGTACATACTCTTAGGTCATATTAATCTAAAAAGAATTCAAAGAATGTTTCAAATGGACAATTGAGTTAATTTACTATGGAGGCACTTCTAATCTGTGATTCCTATTTAGAAGGAAAAATGACTAAGATGCCCTTCATAATTAAAGATTATATATCCAAAGATGTGTTAAAATTGGTTCATTCTGATTTATGTGGCGCTATGACAATTCAAAAAAATGGTGTCTATGAGTACTTCATCACATTCATTGATGATTACTCGAGATTTAGATATGTTTACCATATGAACCACAAGTCTAAAGCCTTTAATATGTTCAAATTGTAGAAGGGTGAGGTGGAGAGTAGTCAAGGCAAACTAATCCTAACTCTACAATCTGATTGTGGGGGAAAGAACCTATTTGAAGAGTTTAGGAATCATTTGTTAGAGGTGGGGATTGCATCCCAATTGTCTACAATGGGAACTCCACATCAAAATAGTGTAGTGGAAAGGAGGTGTTAAGGAACGAGATAGAAATAAATGAGAAAAACTTTTCAACCCAAAAACTTCAACTGATTATACATTATAAAGTAAGAAAAGAACTAGGTTTAAAACATAAACTTAGGGTTCAAAATTTTGATACGTTTGTGGATCTTGTTGGTGATACGAATGAGAAAAAAATATGTTGATGAAGATGATGATCTTTGTGCCTTCCCAAAGTCTCAAAATCTTTCTATAATACACCAAAACCTTCATATCTTCTAGTATATGATCCACCCAAAGTAAGTATTGTGTATGGGCACTCATGGAGTTGAAAACTTAGTGAAATATGAGAGAAATCATATTCTTTCTCCTAACACCTTCACAGAAAAGTGAATAGAGTTTTTTCTCTCCATCTCTAGTCCTCCATAATGGACATGATGTTTCAAACCCTACCTTGCACCAATATATATAGGTATAAGATATGAGCTAAGGCTAAATCGGGTTTTCTGAGAATTTGGACCTACTACTTGGGTAATGGACTATACTAATGACCCAAGACTAAATAATTAAATTTAATTCCAAATAGATACTCTAAAATCCTAAATTACACCCCCGCAATTTATTTCCTTTCGTTATTTAATCGCGATTAATTCCATTACCCAATCATTATAGTGCTCCAATTTAATTATCTCAAAATCAATCGAAATAAATAAGTCTTATTTGCAAAGTTATATAGTGTATAATATGATTTCCCACATAAAGAATATAATACTCGCTTGGTTAAATCAATTTGATGCTGATCGATTTTAACCATTATGTTATTCTTTGATTCTTAGACTTGAACTAGTTTAATACTCTACTGGATTATAAAATCCACCGATCGGGGTCGTCAGTAGAATCAAATCTTATAATATATCAAGGGGGTATCAAAATCCAATATCTTTCTCGGATGCGTATAATCTGAATCATGACCTCAGACCTACTTACACAATAATTTCCCGACCTATAGAGACTGAGATCCAATCCCATAACTGTCAAAGCAATAATTATATAATAATTTCAATTCTTATAACCATAAATATTACGAACCTATGCATCCATTGTAAATGTAATGGGATTGCCGAAGTCTAATCTAGTAAGAACTTAAACTTTAATCTCATGAGTGGTCCTGTTCCAAACATATCTGAATGTAACGGTCAATACCCTCTTTTAAACTTTCAAACAAGTTCCCAAATCATTACACAAATTTTTGTAGTTTGTGACAAACTTCTAGGATTTCAAATGCAATTTTACCGATAGGATGTTACTCCTTATTAAGGATGTGAACTGTTCAATTGTACTAGAACCTAAATTTTGATCTACTGTGACCAAACTGAACCCAATTCACTGAAATTTATACTAAGTCCAATTGACCGAGTTAGTATAAAATATATTTAACCATACATATTATATCACAGGCACGATTGTTGTTTCTAAATTAACTGACACATCTTTATGAAAAGTAAATGTCGTACATGGTTTTAAGAATAAAAATCCAACAATCTTCCACTTAGTCTTAAATCTATGTACCTATGCATCCAACTCCCAACCCATTTACTTGGTAGTCTATTGATCTATTTGTAGAAGGATTTATCAGGTGTAATTTGATGCAACCATGGTCATTATCTTTTCACCTACCTTGTTTGATTTATCAAACTAGGTGAAACTTGCTATCAATGTGCCTAACCCTTTTATGGGTTATGGGTTCTCCCGAGCTTCCAATTATACCTCTATGATTACTAAAAGCTGTAATATCCAATTTTAATTGATGAATCTGACACAAGTCACTTACGATGTTACAGATCGATTTGGCCTCTTTAAGTGCTTCCTAAGTGAAAATATCTCCAGTCTCCTTATTGGAGTCAACAATACAAGATTACTACTAAATCCTCTAACTTACATCCCACATCTTAGGGTAATCATATATTTCGAGGTAGAAAACTTGGAATCCTTATCTAACTGAAAAATAAGTCTTTGTACGTAATAGTGCAAGACTATTTGATTAAAATCTACAGGCCATGCTAACGCCAAAGTTAACATTCGGTCTAATATTGAACATACAACATACATAAGGTTGCCCATGGATTAAGGATAAGGTATTCATCATTTCTTCTATTTAATTAAGTGTTTTAGGACACTGGTGCCCAAATAGACCGATTTCATACTTGAAAAAAAGATCCTTTCTTGGAATCTCGCATGCTAATCTTGTGAGTACAACATTGATGTAAGTGACTAAGGGTAAGCCCAATATCTTTTTTAATCGATAGAGAGGAAGCTTGATCATAAGGATGTGATTAGATTGCCCTAAGTACTTTATATCGAGCTACCAGGATAACCATACTCATATGTAAGACAATACAACCACCTCGTTCTCGATTAGGAGAATATTATCCACATATTGTACTAGAAATACCACCAAGTTTTTGTCATGCTTCTTATGAAAAAGTATAATTCGAACTTCGATCAAAATCAAAATATTGATTTATGATCAGACCAAATGTTCCAAGACCTTAATGTTATCTTAAATCCATAAATGTATCTCTTAATCTTACCTTCTTTGCTTTCTCGACTTCTTACTATGAATCCCATGGATTGCATCATAAAGATGCAGTAATCAAGGCAGTCGATTAAGAATGAAGTCTTGGCGTTAAAATAATCCTGATTAAATTTAACACGACTACTTATAATAAGGTTTGCTCGTAGTCAATTCTTTTCTTTTTGAGTAAAACCTTTCGCAATAAGCCTTGCCTTGAAGGTTTCCACCTTCTTATCTATCCATATTTTAAATCGTATAGATCTACTTGCACCCGCTGGATTCTATCCCAACAACAAGTCTATAAGTCCCTAAAACTTGATTATATTACATCGAATCCCTTATTGGTATCCATAGTCATAAATCAAATCCAAAAGTTCTTATCTTGAAATGCCGCATTGTAGTTCCTAGGACCTAGTTCGTGTTTTCTTAGGATATCATTGAAGAAATCACCCAAAACACTCCCCTTTCAAGATCTCTCATGATGCTCCCACTACGATATGGCACCACTTGTTATCTAATATAAATGACAGGTGTATCATGATCACCAGTAATAATCCTACTACCACGAGGTAGTGTATTATCGAAATCAGGTTGTAATTCATCATATATGGGTAATCAAGTGACACTGATAATGTGACGTTCCTTTTTAATATGTTGTAAGACTAGCTTACTCCTTAGCCTGTCGTTAATTACATAATCCTCTTTGAAGAACCGGGCGTGTATACAATAAATGACCTTCTTTGGCTTAGGATATAATATAAACTACATTTATAACTTTTGGGATAATAAAAAAAAGACATGCTTTTGTCCTTGATCCCAACTTCCTTAGCTCATTTCATAACACTAGTGTTGGGCACCCTCTTATCTGAACATGTCCTAGAATGATCTTGTTACCACTCAATAGTTTCGTAAGAATTTAAGATTTTGATTTAGATGGAACTAAATTCAAAATTTATATGTCCACATCTTAATGAAAAATCCGAAGAAGAATATTGTAGTCCTAAATTACTAATTAGGGACCTTATCATATCTATAAGAGACTTATTCCTTCCCTTCATCTACACCATTCTAAATTGGAATACCTATTGTATAATTTTGTAATATTGTACCAACCATCCATAAAAAATTTTGAAACTATTCCAAGAGATATATACTCCCAAAATCAAATCGTGGGGTTTGGATTAGTTTACCTCATCTATGATCCACCTTAGTCTTACAAACTTTGAACTAATCAAAGGCTTTAGACTAAAAATGTATAGAAATATTTCTTGGCCTATTCCGTGTCAAAATATTTTATTTATCAAACATATAGGAGTTTTTATTTTATCCCGAGAACATATTCTTGGCATCGTAAATGTTTGAGTTCCATACATTCCTCTATTCGCGTGCGAGCTATCTTGCATTGCATTGCTTCATCGACTCAGAGACTCTAGTGGTTTTTTAGACCTTTTCAAATATGGTATATGAACTTTGATACACTTTATTAATAGCTATTTATTCCAAAATACTTTTCCCACATTTCTTGCACTAGTTCTTATCCTTAAAAGGTCATATTTTGAGAACGAGTACAAACGGTGCCTTTCGGTTGGGCAATTTTTACACAATTATATACTATGCCCAAAATCGTGCGCATGTTGCTAAATTATCACCATGCATATGTATTTGACCAATAGTTTTATTAATGGTAATTTTTATGTCCGTGTACATGCTTATGAGCCTTTGTGTGCACGGACTTCACAAGAAAGGGGAAACTTGATTTTGTCACTATAAAAATGTTTTGGCTCCATTATTGAATGAGAACTCTTACTTACATTTTCAAAATTTTAATATCTAATATATTATCTTTATCTCTTTAGAAACCCTAGATGAGATTTTATTTTACCCCATTTTAATAGAAATATTTTATGAGAGGTTTTTGAGTGATTTATCAAAACAACCTTAGAAAATCTATCCTTCATGACTTGCCATTGAAGATCTTCAGTTGAGAGATCAATAGGAGGAATATATGAAGAATTAAAGTGGATTTATCCAAAGTGTATGTGCGAAATCTAATAGAAGTTGATTCTTCTCTTTCTAGGATCTTTGGAGGAGCTTGGTTGAGAGCCTCTAGATTTAATGTAGTTTTATGCATTGTTGGATTATAAGAGCCTGTAATGGGAACTCAATCTCGATAACTAGATAATATATTGTAAAAGTATTTATATTTCTAGTAGTTTAGTTGTAGCATCCCAAGGTTTTTCCCATATACTTGGGGTTTTCTCCTATAACTTGGTGTTGTGCTTATTATTGCGTTTACATTTATTCACAATAACACAACCTCACATAATTATAGACCTATAATTGATTTAGATTTCTAATTGTTTACATCTCACATAGTTTCAATTGAATTGAATTAATTTGACTATATCTCACCTAATCACAAATTAACTTGAATTTGGATCTAGTTCGATCTAAATGTAGATTTCTCTTCTTGTTTAGTTGAAATTTAACTCAAAGGTTTTTTTTATTTGGATTTGAATGTCTTCATAACACTTTCTTGAACTAAAGTTGAATATAATCATTCTTGGAGATGTGTTTGAAAATTTACCTAAGTGAGTGTGAGTTTGAGTTATAAGGAGTTTAAATAACAAAATTTTATATTCTCCATTAATTTTGAGTTTTCCTATGAATCCCCCTCTAGGACATTAACACATAATATTTCTGCCTTTTCAATTGGTATCAGAGCACGATTTCTCTTTTGTGTCTTAACATCCCAAGTTAGATCTATGTGTACCATTTTATGCTAGTTGTGACTTTTGTGCATTACTTGTATTTTGCTTGTGTTAGTTTTTCTTGTGTGACTAGTCGATCATTGTTTTTAAAGTGACTATGTGTGTTAGGATGTTAAACTTTGCTTGTCTTAATTATAATAGTCCCCGTGATGATAGACCATGCATGGGGATAAATCGATATAAATGTTTGACTTCCAAAATTGATGAGAAATTGTAGTTCTTCTTATCATAAGAACGCTTACGTTGGTAGTTTAAATTCTTACATGAATGATAATTGTTGTGATGATGAAGATGGTGATATTTTAAGTCTAGAATATCAAAATCTAACGAAAATGTTTTTAAAATTTCAAATGAAGAATAATAAATTGGATACTAATCTCAAGTTATTCAAAAATTAAAAAGCTTCCTTGATTGAGAAACTTGATGATTGAAACATGTTGAAAAAGAAAAAACTTGAGCTATTGGACATGACTTGTGGTTTGAAGAAAGAGATGGACACTTTGAAAGGGGAAAATAAATCTTTAAAAAATCTAAAAATTCAAAGTGAAAGTGTTTTTAAGAAGTTTTATTTGATTGAAAAGGAGAAAAAATGGCTTGGTTTTGACACTTGGAATTGTGAAGAACGAGTATTGTGATATAATCCCCACCTCTGATAGATGATTCCTAAAAAATACCAAGAGATATACACCCCCATGATCAAATCGTAGGGTTTGGATTAATATACCTCACATATGGTCCACCGAAAAACATGTATTTATGGGGCGGTCCAGTTATGTGGTCAAATGTAGAAATCGTAGATTAGGTCACAAATAAGCCAGATTCAATTTTAATCCAATTTTATCTTGATTAATTAGGTTAACCTAAACATAAAAAATGTAGGATGTAAATCGAAGAAAACAAAGCACAAGACATGATATGAGGAGAAAATCCCTTGCAGGAAAAACCTTTTATTTTTCTGCACTGTTACAATGTGGTATTACAAAATGACATGGACAGATTTACAGACTTAAAATCCACTAAGTATTGAAGTTATTTCTTAATTCATTATTGATAACAGAAAGCGATGCATATCAACAATGCCCTCAGCACGCTCCACTTGCCTTGTCGTCCATCGATCAACCTCATGAAACTCCTTTCCTATTTTTAGTAGTGAAGAATTAACTCGACAAGGATTAGAGAATATAATGTTTTCTTCATGGTTTGATAAAGTGATCACAAAACATCTAAGGAGTTTGATTTGAAAAATTAAAGTGTTTTATCACAAAATATGTGTAAAAGGCTTTATAAGAAGTGCAAGTTCATACATAGACTTGAAAAGATTGCGTTTAAAATCAAGTAAATAACACTTTTTCCTAGGCTCATTCAAATGAACTGGACCTCATTCGAATGAACTATGAAATCTCGTTGGTATAGTATAGAAACAGGAGATAGAACGACATACCAACGAGGGGAGGAAAAGGATTTGTTTGAAGTTCTTTCAAATGACTTTTATCGAACGACCACATTTGAACGACCCTCCATACCTCGTTTTAAGGAGCTTCCTTAAAATCAATTTTTTTTAATTAAAAAATTTTGATTTTTTTTATATGTTTTCAAACACTTTTAAAATACCCCTGAATGATACGATTAAACAGAATCGAACCCACATACCTTCTATGATAATTTTAGTGACACGATGTCAACACTTTGATTTTTGATTGTCGCATTCGATCACTTACTTTTCTTCGATTGAAGCTCTTGAGAATGTACATGATAATGTAGAGGTGTAATGGGATATGCCAAACTAGAAAACATAATGATAAATTTTAAAAATTGTTCTTAAAAATCTATTCCTTTAGCTATTTGGGTACAAAACACTAAATCGAAAAAATAACCTATAAGATAAATTCAACTAATGTCCCCCCTAAATTCGAGGAGGAAAAGACCCTTGAAACTTCGCTTAAAATGAAAGTCTTCATCGTGTAGTCCATGATATCATCAACGCAGATGAAAGTTTGTCTCTATTGAAAGTCTTTATCGTATAGTCCATGATATCATCAATGCAAAAAAATACCTACACACATGAAATAAAGGAAATATCATGACGCATGAAGTTTAAAGAAAATAAAACTCCCCCTTTTGTCGATAATATGTTCTCCCCTTTTTTTCTGTAATAGAGAAAGGGTTAGAGGTTAACCTTGAAAAGTTATCATCATGAGGAAACAAATTTGAAATACCATAACAAAGTATAAACCGCTAAGCTTAAACGATGAAACTTCGACAAACCAATAAACTATTTTTGAAAATTTTAAAATTTTTGAGTATAAAAATATACATATAAATACAAACAATCACACCATGGAGTATCATAAAAATATCCGAATCATGAAAATGGAATGAATGCGTGTGAACTTAATGCAAGAGAAAGTCAACATAGGAATACGTAGTGATTGTGCGCAAATTCAAAGAGACACTCTTAAAGAAAGAACTCAATTCAACCATTTGTAAAAACATTGAACAAAATGAAATTGACACAACTCATACAAAATGTCATGAATTTCAATGCTTCTTAAATAAATAATGCCAAACTATTTAATGTTTTTGAAGAAATTTCATCGTGCAAACCCATTGATCTCTAACTTATAACTCCCTAAAATT
Source organism: Sambucus nigra (assembly GCA_949130495.1). Classification (NCBI taxonomy): domain Eukaryota; kingdom Viridiplantae; phylum Streptophyta; class Magnoliopsida; order Dipsacales; family Adoxaceae; genus Sambucus; species Sambucus nigra. The sequence goes on along the minus strand of OX422213.1, from coordinate 358,142,413 downwards.
CTCATATTTTAGGTATAAAATCTCAATTTATTTGAAGGAATTATATTTCTTCTTTTTAGTGAAGCACCAATGAAACAAATTGGCCTTGGCACTGGTGTTTTTATGTGCAAAAATCATCTTTTAGACTCTTTCCAGTGGTGGATTTTAACAAAAAAAGACCACTTCTTTCTTATCCCCTTTCCATTGGTTAAATCTATATCCATCAATTTTCTGATAAAAAAAATCCGGACAATGATTTTTACATGAACAATTAGTTTCTAGAACATTTGGTTCATTATTAAGTACGATTGAGATGAGAACATCCTATTAAATATATGACAAGCAAGTATAATACTCAAAAGTTTGTGCATGTGTGCAATCAAGGTGATATAATGAGTCTAGTATGAAGGTAGTAATCAACAATGAACAACATAATGCTAAACATGCATTATTAAGTACGCAAATGAAACCAAGTATCACGTCACCATGATTTAGTAACATGAACGGATGGGATGGAATTATGATTCGAAGATCTTAAATGCGCATCCGTGTATGGTGTAAAACAAAAATATTTTTGAATTTTTAAAAATTTTATCAAAATAAAATATTTTTGAAATTTTTCTAAAAGTAAAGATAATCATTTTGGAATTTTCAAATTATGCACATAAGATTACAATCTAGCTGTAGGGATAAATGATACCAATATGAAAATCACCCTAAAAAATAAACAACACCTGAACTCAATAAATGGAATTAATACCCAAAGACTTCCTAAGATCCTCAAATCTAAGTGCATCTAAAAGTTTAGTGAAAATGTCGACCAATTGACGTTCAATACTCACAATTCTCAAGGAAAAAATCATCTCCTTAATAATATCATGAATAAAATGATCACAAATCCTGTTATGCTTTGCACGAGAATGTTGGATGGGATTACGAGAAATATGGATTGCACTCGTATTATAGAAAGATATAGTGATTTTGCCATGAATAATCCCCTAATACTATAATATTTTCTTCACCCATAAAAGTTGTGTGCAATAACTCTTGATGGCTATGTACTCAGCCTCTTCCATGGACACAGAAATGGAGTTTTGCTTCTTGCTTAACCATGAAACAAGAGCACTCCCAAAGAAAAAATATACACCCGATGTTCTTTTACAACCATCAACATCCCCAACCCAATCGACATTCGAATAAGCCAACAAACGATCATCGGTATAAAAGGAATAACAAATTCCATAAGAAAAAGTGCCACTCACGTATTTCATGATACATTTAAGTGCAAGCAATTGCAAATCTTTTGGAGACACTTGGTAACGTGCAAAAACTCCAACACTAAAGGTGATATCGAGATGATCAGCAGTAAGGTAGAGGAAACTATCTATCATACCCCTATAAAGTTCTTTCCCTATGTCCATACCTAAAGTGTCTTGCTAAACTTTATTGAGAAACTCATGGGCATGCGAGAGTCCTTAGCGGAGGCCAAACCAAACTTCTTCATAAGGCCCCTAACATATTTAGATTTAGATATAAATATCCCATTTTCGTGTTGACAAACTTGGATACCTATGAATAAAGTAAGTTCACCAACCATGCTCATCTCAAATTCACTTTTCATTTCCTCTTCAAAAGTGTGAGTATGTTGAGAACACATGGTTCCAAAGACTATGTCATCTACATAAACTTGGGCAACCAAGATAGGACCACCCTCTCTCCTAAAAGATAACATCATATCAACTCCCTCTCTCTTGAAGCCATGAGCTAAGAGATAAAAAGCTTGCCTTTTGTATGAAGCATGAGGTATTTTTTTCAAATCATACAAGTCCTTCTTCAGATAAAAGATGAGTTTCGGGTGCTTTCGGTATTTAAACCCCTTTGGTTGTTTCACATAAGACTCCTCTTGAAGAATGCCATTGAGAAAGGCACTCTTGATACCCATTTGGTAAATATTAAACTGTAGATGACATGCAATGGCGAGTAGTAAGTGGATGGAATCAAGCCTAGCAATAGGAGAGAATGTCTCGTCACTATTTACACCCTAAATTTGTGTGTAACCTTGAGCAACCAACCTAACTTTATTGTAAATGATGGTACCATTATCACCCATCTTGTTTTTGTACACCCATTTGGTACCAATCACATTAGTCTCTCTAGGTCTGAGGATTAATTCCCTATCATCATTCTTTTTAAATTAAAATAACTCATCTTACATATGACTTATACAATGATCATATTTGAGTGCTACCTTCACATTATTGGGCTCTATAGTGGAAGTGTAGAAAAAGTAGCTATCTTCATTCTCTAGTTGAGCGTGAGTTTTGACACCTAGCATGAGATCACCAAGTATGTCGGTAGGGTCTTGAATCTTTCGAAACCAAGAGGGTGGATCCTCTTTGTCAAGAGAGGGGTCCACCGTGTTGGTGTCGAGAACAGTGAGATCGTCATCGGGAGGGTGCATTTCTCTCACATGCAAGATCATAATCAATAAATGTAGTTATTACATCATCTCTAATCATGATGTTTCTTGATTCCATGGCCTTAGAGATTTTAAGGTTATATACCCTGTAGGCTCTGCTAGCCGATTACTGTCCTAAAAGTATTCCCTCATCATTTCTAGAATTGAATTTCCCTAAATTCTCTCTACCTTAAAATAAGGACTGTCCAAAACTAAGAAATACGATAAGTTGGGTTTCTTACCGATACACAACTCATATGTTGTGTGAATGTGTGGACGAAGATAAACCCTATTCATCGTGTGAAATATGGTGTTAATCATCTTCGCCCAAAAATTCCTTATCACTTTCCTTCCATGTAGCATGGACTTTGCCAGATTTTGAATTATTGGATTCTTACTCTCAACAATGCCATTTATTGAAGGTATGAACTGTCAAAAACTCACGTTTGATGCCAACTTCATTATAAAACCATCAATTATGGAAACTTTAAATGGGTGCCATCGTCACTAAAAAGACAATTTATAGTGACACCATGTTGATTTTGAAGAACACAACACTTTACAGTTAGAAACTCAATAACATCAAACTTTTCACTTAGAAATCCAACGATAGAATATCTCGAAAAGTCATCAACTATCACTATAATATACTTCTTACCACCAATACTCTTTGTGCGCATGGGACCCATAAGATTCACGTGTACTAAATCTATAACACTGGAGGTGGTACTTGTATTTAACGTCCTATGGGTACTCTTGATATGTTTCCCTTATTGGCAAGGACCACAAATCGAGGAAGTTTGTTTTTCCAAGTGATGGTAAGCCAAGAACTAGGTCTTTCTTAACTAACTTCACAAGATCTCTAAAATTGATGTGACCTAATCTTTGATGCTAAAGGTCTATAGTGGAGACCTTAGCATATGGCACACTAACGAGGACTTCAGAATAATATCATAGCAATTGTCGATAGTCCTCACACCTTGTAGCAAAAGTTCACCGGATTGATAAAAAATTTACATTATGACCGGTCAAAATTTATCGCAAAGTTAGCATTGCAAAGTTGGATTATTTTTATTAAGTTATCCTCCAACCCTCCAACCTACAACATATTTTCTAGCTTAGGAAAGTCAAAATCTCCATGAAACCTCTTCCCAATATGTTAGAACTACTCCCATCCCCAAATGTGACTTTTCCTTCCGTGCGATCCACAAAATTGGTAAAATGAGACTTATCACCGTCCATGTGCCTAGAGAATCCATTATTAAAATACCATTGTGAAGTATCTTGAACCTTAAGAACAACATGAACAACAGGGAATTTTTCATCACTTTTAGGTACCTAATAGGTGGTAACCTTTTGCTTGCCCTTATTATTGTTGGCACTTGTCATTATGTTGGAAGTGTTTTCATGAGGTGTAAAAATCCTTTAAAATTCTTCCATTAAACATTTACAAGTAGTGACTAGAAACTCAACTTGTTCTCTAAGACTAGCTAGGTTGCTGTAGCAGTGTGTGAGAGACTCTTCCTTGCATATAGCAGAACTCCCTAAGGCGACCTCTTCATTTGAAATGGGTACAAACATAGATTTTTTTGAGCCAACCTTAGTCAAAATGCCTAGGAGTTCTCATTGGTCGGTTAGGTGGAGGTCCATAAAGATATATCGTAAACTTGGGAACCTATTCGGGTGTGATACTAGAATGGGTGAACCTTTGTAACCTATCCCTTGCCTATTTTTAAAACCTAACACGGGAGCTAGGAACATCTTTCTAATTTTCTTGGATATGTCTTCTAAGGTGACTTTGACTTCCCGACATGTTCATGATCTTTCTCGAGTTGGGAAAAATGGGTTCCAAGTTTCTCACAAATCTCCAATGATTCTTGAATATCTCTCATAAGACTAGCCACTTTGTTAGTCAAGTCATCCTTTTCCTTACCCACTGAAAAAAGTTGCTCACTTGAAGAGATTATCACCGAGGTCTAACTCTCTCTTTCAAAACTTTCAACTCCCTCTCTAAAGACAACACCCTAAGATTTATATTTATATTTATCTTTTTGGATTTTAATGAATTTGGATTTAATGACTCGGTGTAAAGTTCAGAGTATTCATATTGAAGACCTCATTCCCCCTCTCTCAAATCATCACCCTCAAACTCTTCGAAATGATTCGACTTATTATCGAGGTTATCATGCTTAGAAATATCCTCAATGGTTTAAGACATACTCGAAGTGATAACGTGACGAGCCATAAACATGATGAAGTTACGTCCATGCGGTTATTCATCCCCAGAATCCACGGACTTAACATCACTATCACTTATAGTGGCATTATAGTCCGCTTTGCCTTTTCCCTATCTCTTAAGCCTATTGGGATACTCATGGGCTTTGTTATATTTCCCCTCGCACTCATATCATATCTCCGTTTCATCTTTCTTAGGATACTCACCTCTAGATTTCTTTTGATCATTCTCATAAAAATTCTTACTCGCTTTGAAATTTATGTTTTTTAAATTTTTTTATTTTCCGTTTTGAATGAATTTTGATTTTTGAATTTGAGAAACTTTTTGAATATTTTAGTAGATAGGGAAAGAACATCTTGATCAAAATCAAAATTGGAGTCAAAAGCCTTTTTTTCTTTGATTTAGCTTTTAAATCTATTTCTTTTCTTTTTTCTTTTGGGTTTTGGGGAACATGTCTAATTCGTAAGTTTGAATATCACTTATGAGTTCTTCTAGACTAATTGTGTCTAGAATATCCAAAGAGTTAAGGATGGTAAATTTCGCACTAAAATGAGATGGGAGAGACCTCAAAATTCTCTTAACAACTCTCGTTTCCATATTTTCTCACCCAAATTAAAAGTAGAATTCACAATATCAGATAAACGAGCATAAAATTCACCAACATTTTCAGTTTTCAGCATGCTTCCAGTCTCAAATTATGTGGTGAGGCTTTGAATCTTAGATCTTTAACAACATTACTACCCTCATGTGTGTTCTAAAGGATATCCCAATCTTCTTTAGACTAGGGTTGGCAACGGGTCGGTTCGGGGTCGGGTTTTAACTCCCCATCCCCGTTAGAAAAACCATTCCCTGTGCCCGCCCCGTTCCCCGTTATAACTGGTTTGGGGATCCCAGTCCCCGTTTAAATGGGTATCGGATTCCCCGCGGGGAACCCGTTTTGATTTTTTTTAATAATTTCAACTCCTCTTTAGTCATTTACATAACAAAACATTTCTAATGGCACCAAACACTTCTACAGTCATTTACATAACAAAACATTTACTTTAAAGATTCAAGACTACTTACAAAACATGCTTAAAATTCTAAAATTTCTATATTGAACAAACTAATATAAATTCTAATGAATCCATGAATAAATCCAATGTGATAGGGCAGTGAGACGTTCTTTGATTCTTCAAAGACTCTAACTGAAAAAACATGTGACTGTCTCCAAATTTAAGAAAAAACATGACACAAGCTTTTATATCCAATATAACAAATCCAAAAGATTCAAAATCATAAATCAAAGTTAGATTTTATAAGAATTGCAACCAACTATCAAATTACCTTCACAAAAACAATGATCTCAGTGTAAGTATTTATCATTAAGCAAATCATCTTTAGTCATGAATAAAAGTAAAAACAAAGAGATATACCTGTGAAAATATACAACAGTGGAGGGCTGTGAGGAGAGAGGTGAGGGCTGCCTGTGGCTGCGTGAGGGAGTGAGGGATATGCTGCGTGAGGGCGTGGGGGCGTGAGGAAGGGAGGTAGGGAGTGAGGCGTGAGGGAGTGTGAGGGAGTGTGCGGCTGGCTTAGCAGATGTGTGTGTGAGGGAGTGTGAAGGAGTGAGGGACTTAGGGTAAGGGCTTAAGTTTATATATTTTTTATAATATAAATATATATTTTTTTATTATACATTAGTAAATCGGGTATCCCCGTGGAGACCCGAGGGTATACCCGAAACTGACCCGAAACTTTTCGGGGATTTTTTCCACTCCCCGAGCCCGATTCGATCCCCGATTTTTCGGAGATTTTTTGGGTTTTTTTTTCCGGGTATCCATCGGGACCCGAAATTTTAAGGAAAATTGCCATCCCTACTTTAGACTAGGTACACATCATGATACGATGAAATTCGTCAGGTGTGACAACACCAAAAATAACATTCAAACCACGAGAGTTAAAATTGCTTAGTTTAAAATTATCTTCAGTTCAATTTGCGGCTGGCTTGAGACTAAGACATTTTCATTAGTCATATTAGGATGGATCCAGCCCCTTTTAATAGCAAGCCAAAATTGATCGAGGGATACATCCCCTTTTAACAGGAAGCCAAAAACGCTCGTTGATCGATTTTAGAGATGATCTCATTTGATATTTCCCATAGGCATAATTTGTTCCATAAAATAAGGTGGCCTATTGTATGAATTCTTCATAAAACCACACGGATTTATCTAAATAAATTGTAGAAACGAGCTCTAATACCAATTTGAAAAACATGTGTTTATGGGGTGGTCCGATTATAAGGTCAAATACTGAAATCGTAGATTAGGTCACAATCCAAATTCAATTTTAATCGAATTTTATCTTGATCAATTAGGTGACCCTAAACATGCAAGATACAAGATGTAAATCTAAGTAAACAAACCATAAAACATGATATGAGGAAAAAATTCTTCACGGTAAAACCCTTTTATTTTTTAGCATTGTTACAACTGGGTATTATAGAATGACATAAGCAGACTTATAGACTTAGACTCCAATAAATATTACAGTTATGTCTTACTTTCTTATTGATACCAGAAAGCGACGCAGATCCAATAATCCCTCACAACAATCTCCACTTGCCCCGGTGTCCACCAGTCAGCCTAAAAAAACTCCTTTTGTATCTTCAGAAGTGAAGGATTAACTCCACAAGGATTCGAGCATATGATGTGTTCTTCAGGATTTGATAATATAGTCACAAAATATCTAAGCAGTTTGATTTCAAAAACTAAAGTGTTTAATCACAAAAATATATGTAAATTTTTTGATGAAAAGTTCAAGTTTGTACCTCTTAAATAGGGAGAAAAATCTACAAGAGATAGATGTAAAAATATTACATTTGAAATTAAGTAAAAAAATAATTTTTCGTAGGCTCGTTCGAATGAACTAGACCTTGTTCGAATGACCAATGCAATCTCGTTTGAACAACATCAAAACGAGAGATGAAACGACATTGTAGCGAGGGGAGGAGAATGATTCGTTTGAAGTTCAATCGAATGACCTCGTTCGAAAGACTCTTTATATCTCGTTTTAAAGGGCTTCTGGAAAATCGATTTCTTGATTAAAAACTTTTGAAAAAATATTTAGTGTTTTTAAACACTTTTAAAATACACCTGAATGGAAAGATTACATATAATCAAACTCATATACCTTCTTTGAGGATTCTGGTGACGATCTTAACACTTCGATCTTTGATTGTCAAATTTAATCACTAACTTGTCTTTGATTGAAACTCTTGAGAATGTATATGATGATGTATCACGAAATATGCCAAACTTAAAAACATAATGAGAAATTACAAAACCTTCTCTTATACCATCTATGTCTTATACACTTTGAACTAATCAAAGGCTCCAAACAAGTGGTGCGTAAGGTAAACATATTCATAGCTTGAATAATCATTCACAAATTAAAGGTAAATCCATACCTCGCCTAATTGCATCGAAAACATTCGCCTTTTGACTTTTTCAATACTACAAGGGAATATGAACATTCTTATCCTTAAACTATTGCACCTGAGACTTAACCTTATTCTTCTACATCCCTTTTGAGAAACAAGTAAAGATCTTCACAACAATTAACACCATCCCTTGGATACCTATGATTCTCACTCCAGGATTAATAAATGGATCTAGATTTTCCCACTATATCTAACCCAAAGAATCCCTTGTTCAATAAATGATGAAGATCATTTTAAAAAATTGATTCTTACGTGAGCGTCATCAACTGACATCGATGTTTTCCAATTCCCATCAATCAATTTTTAAAAGTAAAATGTTCATATTGAACTTCCCCAAAAGGGAACCGAAAATACATAAATTTAATTTAAAATAATTATCAAAATTTTTAAATATCATGAATCTGTGATCAATTCCCTTCTATGTGGAGGAATGCCAAGTACTAATATGAGGAATTAATAACATAAAAAGTTTTGAAATGTCGATGTGAATCCTGGGTTAATATTTTTTATTCTCCCCATATGTTAGAATAATGTCCAATTACATTTTCAGTCATTGAACTTTATTTCGATTAAAACTTTTTACTTTAGGACTAAAACCAAAGAATGAAAATTGAATTCATTTTTTTAAATCTTATAATTATTTTAGAATAAATTAATTTCGAATTAAAAATGGGAGAATTATCTTGGATTAAATTTTAAGTTGGCATTCTTCTACTGCCAATAAAAATTGATCCTGTCATTCATCCTAACTCCCTAGTGCAATGAGAGTTCTCGTTAGTAGATTAAATCAAATCACCCTAAACTGAACATATTTTTGACTTTCAATTATGTTCTTAGGGTAATCCAGCCTATTCGGGTGCCCATTTAGGTGCCAAATAGACCCCATTATTGATTTGAGACATTGATAAGGTGAATACCCAGTCTATTCAATGCTAGGCATAATGAGTATAAAGACTTAGAAAAAATATCTTTTCATCCTATGAACTTAAGGTGTATGAAGTTTCATATTTGCTTTTTTAGCAAAGAGATAGAGACTCCATTTATGTCACGACCCGGATATGATTATCATAAACCATGTTTAAATCATGCTTACCGTATGGGATGGGGATAATGTGTTATTATAATATTTAATGTTAAGTTATTTTTTTAGTCTAATCCTACCTTCATAACTTATGAAATGTTGAATTAGTCACAAACACAAATTTGTGAAGTCTTCGGTAGGAATGTTCGAGTTCGCGCTTGTTTTGGACACTATAATATGATAATTGACTTGAGGTGAAAACTATATAGTTGTATATATATGAGTTAAGTTCATAACATAATAAACGGTGTGTAAAATAGAGGCCCGATCAAGAAGTTATGCTTGAATTACGAAGCAGGGGCAAATTTATCCATTCGTTAAATGATATTTCGTCTTTTTAGGCTAACAAATGGTGGATTGTGATTGGTTAAGGAAGGAGGTGGGTTCTTTCCGACTTTCAAGGCTTGTAATAAGCTCTTCCTTCAGTATATTTCAGCCATTAAAGAGTTTGGCTTGAGAGGAAGAGAAGGGGGAAGTCGAAGAAGAAGAATTGAGGAGAAAAATTTGGAGAAAAATCCGTGGGAAATTACGAAAGTGTCCATAAGGGGAGAAGAACCAGTTGAATAAGTGCCAGACAAAGGCAAGGTAAAAACACATGAAGTGGCCAAGGTGAGTGTACTCACTGGTAAGATGTATTTGTATACTTACGAGTCGAGTACACATATGATATGTGGTACTTACTCAATTAAATATAGATATGATATGTGTAGTTATTGAGTTGAATATGGATATGATATGTGTAGTTACTAAGTTGAATATGGATATGTCTACTGAGTTGATTATAGATATGATATGTAATACTTACTCAATTAAATACGGATTTGATATGTGTAGTTAATGAGTTGAATATGGATATGATAGGCGTGGTTGCTGAGTCGAATATGGATATGTTTACTGAGTTGATCCTAGATATGATATGTGGTAATTATTGAGTTGAATATGGATATGATATGTGTAGTTACTGAGTTGAATAAGGATAGGATGTGTGTGGCTACAGACTTGAATATGGATATGGTTACTGAGTTGAAGATATATGATATGTGGAACTTATTGAGTCGACTATAGATATGATATGTGTAGTCATTGAGTTGAATATAGATATGAAATGTGTGGTTATTGACTTAATTATAGATATGATATGATATGTGTTGTTAGTGAGTTGATTATGGATATGATATGTATAATTATTAAGTTGATTATGGATATGACATGTATGTGTTATGAAGAGATGTTATGGCTTATTATAGCCAAGAGATGTTATGGCTTATTATAGCCAAGAGATGTTATGGCTTATCATAGCCAAGAGATGTTATGGCTTATTCTATCCAAGATATGTTATGGCTTATTATAGCCAAGAGATGTTATGGCTCATCAACAGCCAAGAGATGTTATGGCTTATTATAGCTGTTGATGTAAAAAATTAGATTATCTCTAATTGTTTAATCACAGATAAAAAATAAATAAGATAAGAGATTTTAAAGTGGTTCAGCCTTAAACAAATGGCCTACGTCCTCTGTTTGTGTTATTATTGACTGTTTGGGAATCCTCGGGATAGGGTTTATCTCAAGAAATTTCGGTCCCTTTACAATGAGGATGATACAATGTATTTATAGCCATGAGGCTGTACATGTGAATGGGTAATACATATGTGTTCAATAAGCGTATACATTCGTATGATAATAATCATCATTTAATGCGTATTTAATCCTCTTAATTATCTGATAATAAATGCTCTGATCGAGGTGCAGCTCAGACCGCCTAAGTATCTCGGTATCCATGAGTTGCTCGGTGCAGTAAAGTTCCTCGGAGAGCATCTACTGCTCGGAGTATCTGAGTTGGTCGGGGAAATTGAGTTCCTCGAAGTCAAGGTATTGTTCATAAGTGTTTGTTATTGCCACGCAGATTTCCACGTGTCTCCACTTAATTGACCCATGTCAGCTGACTAAATTTGGTATCAACAGAAGCCCCTAATGTTTCACAATTCGAGAATGAGGAGTGCGGAACATTCTTCTCAAAATATGGCGGGATTAAATGGTCATCCTGAATTTTAGAAGTGTTTTCTTCGCATTTATTTTTCTTTTCGAATTCATAGAATCAGACTTTTTGAATTTTTCTAACTGCTTCGATCTCCGCGCCCTTTTTGTCCTTTTAGTCGCCAGTAGCGTAAACGTCTCCCTTTATAATCATTATTTTTACCTTTTCCCAAGGTAAGGTATTTAAGCGTTGCAGAAAATCATATCGTCTTTTACTTTTTCAAATCTGTAACTTTGAGTTTTCCATTTTCTCTCTCTCTTGTGCGTTCATCCTTTTCATCGTTCGTTGTCAACAGATCCATTCTTTTTCTGTAAGATCTTCTTCCTTCTCTTTATTTCCTTTATTCATCATGGTTTACCTTGTTGAGTCTCTTGATAAGTTTCATTTTGATTTCTCTATTCCTTCATGGGTTGTTTTGGAGGAACTTTCTGAACCTTTAGATTATTTTCATTTGGCAGAGGGACATTGGTTCCCCAGTCTCTTTGTGGCTGAAGGTGGCTTTTCTTTTCCCCCAAACCCTTTGTGTCTAGAATTCTGTCAATATTTTGACGTAGTTCCTGCAAAAATAGCCCCCAATACATGGAGAATAGTTAATGGAGTTTATAGATTAAATCAAATTCATGGAACTCGTATAGGAATTCCAGAAATTATGTTTTTCTATAGATGGGCTGTCAGCGACAGTGCTTTTTACTTGAAAACTAGGTTTTTAAATAGAGCTTTAGTGGTCAATCTCCCAGATGCCAATAGGGATTATTTCGAGTATGGTGTTGTTATGAAAAATTGGCAACATGATCCACTAACTGGAAATGATGTGTATCAGGGTCCCAGATGCCCTCCCTATGGCAATGGAATAGGTTGTTTTTACTTTACTTTATTTTTGAAATTATGCTTTCTTTGTGTTTGATAAAATGTGTCACTGATATTTTAATTTTCATTTATTTGCAGTTGACAACAAAAGAAGGTCTCCAAAAGAGACAGAAGTTAACTTAAAACATCTAAAACTTATCTAGGGTTTGCATCAGACTGTTGCTGACGAGCATATCAGATCAGCTTCATATTTGCTGCAGTATAAGAGTTACACCTCGTCTTTTACTGCTCGTCCGATGATAAGTGATGTAGAACCGGTACCAGCTTCTGCAAGTTCTTCACCTGAGTCACATATTCCTCTAAGTGAAAGAATGATGAGAAGAAGAGCTCCTGCCCTCTTCGAGAAATCTGCCTCTATTGCTGGAGAGGTAAAGAAAAGCAAGCATGATGTCCCAGAAGAAGGGACAAGAAAAATTGATGCACCTCCTTCGGCTGCTAGTGTGAAGGTTGCCGAGAAGCCCCCAGTGGCTCTGAGCAAGGTCGCTGCTCCAAGCTAGGTTATAGTCATATCCCCGACTAAGACTACATCCTTTGTCGAGACCGTTGATGCTCCTCCGAGGAGGTTGAAGAAGAGCTCCTCGATCAATTTGGCTGAATCCATCTCTCAGCCTCAAACTACTGGAAGTGGTGTTCCCACTTTCATTGCTCCGAGCTCTGCCATGAGCTCGGTGAAATCTTGGATCATCCCCGAGATCCAAGGTATTGAAGAAAATATTTCTCGGGATATGGTTACCACATTGGCTGCTCGTCATATTGCTTCTGTAAGTATTATTGTCCTAAACTTTCATTTTCCCCCTGTTATATCTTTGCGCTGACTTGCTATTGTTTTCTTTTCCCAGTTGGTAAACTGTTTCAATACAATTTTAAAGAAGGATGAAGCTATTAAAGCTTCAAGTTCCTCGTCAGGTGTAGAGGAAGCTTTGGTGGGTATGACGCAGTCTCTGAAGGATTCTCGTCAGAAGTATGTTGATGATAAAGCTGCTTGGGAGAAGAAGCTTAATTCCATCGAGCAGGAGAGGGATCAGGTTGTTGAGGTCTCCAAGGGATTGGAGAAGAAAATAAAAGACTTGGAAAGTAAAAATAAAGAGCTCAAAGAGAAGCTCCAGAATGCTGGGGAGCTTGAAGGTAGGCTCAAGTCTGCAAAGGAAGAGTTGGGCAAACTTCGTGAGGTGAATCGCCAGAGGGATGAGGCAGAAAAGAAATTGAAAGCTACCGAGGAACTCATGACTGAGAAGATTTCCTCAGAGAAAGTGAAAAGGAAAATGGCTATTAAGAAGTCCTTCAGCGCTGACTGGGATAAAGGATGGAATAAGGGTCTGGCTGCCATGATGTCACAAGTGGAATATGGTAGCCTTAAGTACTTTAGGGATGGCTGGGTTGCTGCTCTAAAAGAGATGAATGTTGATGAAAATTCTGACCTGTTTCAGCGACACTTCCCTGGCCCCCCTCCAACACCTGAAGAAGAAGAAGAGGACGAAGCTGCCTCTGAGGAATCCTCCATGGTGATTGGAGATCAAATTTCTCATCCCCCAGTTGTCCAGTCCTCCTACGAGCAACTTCAACCATCAATTATTTCAATCGAGAAGCTTCTATCACTCATCGAGCAACCATCTGTGCCATCCGAGCAACCTACCTCCTCGTTCCAGCCTCCCTAGAAAGTTTTGGGAGACAAGGAGAAGGTGTAGAGTTGTTCGGATTTTTCTCTCTATTTATTTTTACCAATTGTAACTCTGAACTTTGTACTTCTCTTTTATGATGTAATAAAATTTGAAATTTTGACTATTCATACTGTTGATTCTCTTCCTCTTGCTCTTTATTGATTCTTGCTATCTATTCTTTTTACTAGTTTATGGCCATGATGGAATTGTTATCTGCTCATGATACAAAATTATTGAGACAATGCAATGAGTACTTCAAAGCTGGTCATGCAGATATGAGTGAAGCTCAAATGATTGATATCCTCGGTCAAGATGCTTCAGAGCAAGCAGTTGAAGCCTACCAGTATTTAAAGTGTCTGCTCGACCGGGCAGTGGCTAATAATGTAGCATATTATGAGATGATTGAAGACCTCCAGGGAACTCTCGAGGAGCTTCAATAATAATACAAGGAATCTACAACCCTCTTACACCAAGGATATGAGAAGAAGTATCAGCAACTAAATACTGATAAGGGATATGATAAGTTGTTTGCTGCTTACGATGTGAGGGAGAGAAATTTGAAGGCCGAGGTCGAAGAGTACAGGCAGATAGCTGAGTTGCTAGAGCAGGAAAATAATAACCTGCGAGGAGAGGTGTCTCAGTTGAAATCTACAGCGTCTTCCTCGAATGCTTTGGTCCCTATCAACGATGAGGGTTTCTCCTAATTGGAGGTTGAAAATGCCAATCTGAGAGATGAATTAAAAACCTTGAAGAGAGCTGGTCCTTCTACCTCTGTTTATGGACGAGCAAGAGGTTCTCGGGGACGAGCAAGGGCTGATTGGCTTACTATTGAAGAGGCAAGAACACAAGCTTCTCTGGAAAATCAAGCAGTTCAGTTAGTTGCGAAGAATAAATCTCTGGCAGAGATGTCCAGGAAGATCCGGAATCTGGACGAGCAGCTATTTGTACAAAAGTCTACTTTGGAGAATAAAGAACTCTTTGTAAAAAATCTTCACGAGCAGCTGGAAAGGTTGACTTATCAATTCCACAAGCAGCCCAGAGAGTTCTAGATGGCTGGTTATAATGAGGCTCTCTACCATCTAGATGATCGGATCCAAAATGCAAATAATGAGGGTTACAAACAAGGGTGGTTGAATGCCTTGGGTGTGCTGTAATTGGAACAGGGTCACTATTTGTGGGATTACTATAATCCTGGGTTGCTCGACCTGCCAGTGCCACCATTCAAACTTGACATGAGCTGGATTCCTGCTCGGGCAATCCCTCAGTGTTTGATTTCCAAATATCTTGGCGACTACAGTCTCCATTCCAATGTTGAGATATCTCGACCAGAGCACCTACTCGATCGGCCATCTGTGATGAACATCAGGATGCTCAAAGACCTTAATTTCATAAATTCCCCTTTTGCCTTAGACGATCCTCCTGCTGGTGAGGAACCTGTTTCAAAAGCAGAGGGGAAGAAACCAATAGAGTAGGAATCTTGATGTAATAATTAACATGTATTTCATTCTTAATGTATTTTGTTTTGGATTTAATGAAAAACTTCTATTTTTCTTTGCCATCTTGATTGCCATTGTCTTGTAGATATTTTGTAAAACATTTTACTTATTTACTAATGAATGTGCATGTATATATGTTAAAAAGATAACAACATTGTGTTATTTTCCGATCAACTAAAGTTGGTGAAACTTATTGTTGACTATCTTAAATTGATGATAATCATTTCTCGACCAACCAGAGTTGATGATATTTTGTTTCTCGACCAACTTGGTGGTAATTTGAAATGTTTCAAGTATTAAAATTTTACTTGATCACTTTCTAATTCTAAGCCATTATTTGTTTAACCAACTATTTCCGACCAAAAAGAGTTGGTGTTTTTAATCCTCGACCAACCTTAGTTGGTAATTTTTTTTTATTCCCGACCAACTATAGTCGGTGAATCTTCTTCCCAACCAACCGGAGTTAGTATTTCTGGGAAATACTTTTTATTCCCGACCAATCGGAGTTGGTGGATTTTCTTCCCAACCAATTGGAGTTGGTATTTTTGGGAAATGTTTTTTATTCCTAACCAACCGGAGTTGGTGGATTTTCTTCTCAACCAACCGGAGTTGGTATTTCTGGGAAATATTTTTTATTCCCGACCAACCGGAGTTGGTGGATTTTCTTCCCAACCAACCGGAGTTGGTATTTATGGGAAATATTTTTTATTCCTGACAAACTGGAGTTGGTGGATTTCTTCCCAACCAACCGGAGTTGGTATTTCTGGGAAATATTTATTCCTGACCAACCGGAGTTCGTGGATTTTCTTCCCAACCAACCGGAGTTGGTATTTCTGGGAAATATTTTTATTCCCGACCAACCGGAGTTGGTATTTCTGGGAAATATTTTTTATTCCTGACCAACCTGAGTTGGTGGATTTTCTTCCCAACCAATCGGAGTTGGTATTTCTGGGAAATATTTTTTATTCCCGACCAACCGGAGTTGGTGGATTTTCTTCCCAACCAATCGGAGTTGGTATTTCTGGGAAATATTTTTTATTCCCGACCAACCGGAGTTGGTGGATTTTGATGAGTAGTGTGTAGCACAAGTATTTCGCGAAAAAAATTCAACAAAAGGAGAGAATTGGGTTGAATATTCACATTTTATTCATACTGAAGAAACTGCATTACATGAGGGTTTACATTACTGATAATATTTGCGCAGGTGCTCTGCATTCCATGCATTCTTAAACTCCTCCCCTTCTAAAGTTTCTATTTTGTAGGTTACTGGTCGAACAACTTCTGTAACTCGGTAAGGTCCATGCCAGTTCGCTTCCAGTTTGTTGTGCTTTTGAATCACTTTCTTTAGCACATAGTCTCCTTCTTTCAGGTCGCACTTCTTCAGTCTCTTATTATAGAACAAAGCTGTTCGTTGCTGGTAAGCAGCATTCCCGATGGCTTCTTCTTCTCTAACTTCCTCGAGCATGTCCAAGTCTAACCTTCTCATTAAATAGCTGACAGGGGAATTGAAATTCAGTACTCTGTGTGTTAGGAGACCCAACTCGGCAGGTATAACAACTTCACTTCCAAATGCCAGCATATATGGAGATTCTCCAGTTGCTGCTCGGGGAGTAGTACGATAAGCCCACAGTACTGAATGTAGATCGTTGATCCAGTTTTCTTTCGCGTCATTCAGTCTTTTCGTCAAGCCATTTAGCAGCGTTCTGTTTGTCACTTCAGTTTGTCCATTGCTTTGGGGATGGCCTGGTGCCAAGTGGATCTTCAAGATATTTGACTGATGACAATTGGTAGCGAACTCCTCGTTATCAAATTATGTTCCATGGTCAGTGATGAATGCATGGGGAAGACCATATCTACAAATGATATTTTTCTAAATAAATTGGTACACCTTTTCGTACGTCCTGTCGACAAGAGGCTCGGCTTCCACCCACTTAGTAAAGTAATCCACTGCGATGATAAGATATTTAAATCTTTCTCTAGTCGTTGGAAGTGGACCAACGAAGTCAATTCCCCACATGGCAAATGGCCGAGGGGAAGTAATGGGTGTCAACAATGCTTGGGGAGTTCTTCGAATAGTGGAGAAGCGTTGACACTTGTCACATTTCTTGGCATAAGCTATACAATCTTCCCTCATCGTTGGCCAGTAGTATCCTTGCATCATCACTCTTTGTAAAAGCGTCCAACCTGCTACATGGTCTCCATAGGACCCTTCATGGACCTCTTCAATCAAGTCTTTCACCTCGAAGGGATGCACACATCTTTGCAAACCTGCCATAATTCCTCGTCTGTATAGAATACCATTAGTCAGTACATAGCGAGCAGTTTTAAACTTCAATTTCTTGGCTGCGAGTTTGTCAATCAGTAATTCTCCCTCCTCAATATATGCCCTGATGGGATCCATCCAAGATGGCCCTAAATCAAGGGTAATAAAGTTTATCTTCAGATCTTCATCTATGATCCGACCAGCTAAAACTTCAATTGTGATTTTCTTCGTAGCTCGGTACGAGTAGCCAATGCTAATCGAGCTAAAGCGTCTTCTCTTGCATTCTACATTCTTGGTATTCTGACCAGTTGAACAGTAACAAATTACGATACCAATTCCATCGCCTTTGCATGGTACTTAACCATCAAATCTCCTTTTGCTTCATATATACCAAGCATTTGGTTTACAATCAACATTGAGTCACTGCATACGATTACATACTCTGGCTTCATGGTTTTTGCCAGACTAAGACCTACAATCATTGCTATATATTCGGCCTCATTATTAGAAGCTTAAAATTGAAAGCGCAGAGCATATTCTATATCGACCTCGTCTGTACTTTTCAATACAATCCCGGCTCCACTACCTGAGGTGAACGATGAGGCATCCACATATAGGTTCCATATAGGTATCTCGTCCTCAAACATCTTATTGGACAAAGTTCCTCGATGGAATATTTGTTGCTCCTTTATCTTTATTTCTACCACACCTCGCTGCTCGTTGACCTTCTCTTCTTCCTCTCCGACCAACTTAAGTTGATCGGGGTTTAAATCTGATGATCCTGTAACATCCACAGGTTGGTCGGTGTTCAGCTTTTGCTCCTCGGGGGTATCAGGATAAGTGAACTCTACTATAAAATCTGCTACTGCTTGCCCTTTTAGTAACGATCTAGGCTCATAAATTATATCATATTCACCGAGTTCTATTTCCCAATACATCAATCTCCCTAATTTTTCTGGTTTATGAAGAGCTTACCTCAACGATATATCGGTATATACGACTATGGTATGAGCCTGGAAGTATGGTTTCATTCTTCTACTTGCTTCGATCAGCGCCAGTGCCAACTTTTCCAGTTTTGGATATCTGATCTCTGCTCCTCGGAAGGCTTTACTAGTGTAATAAATTGGTTTTTGTACTCCATCCTCTACTCTTATTAATGCCGAGCTAACTGCATTTTCCAAAACTGCCAGATACAAGTACAACCTTTCTCCCATTACTGGTCTAGACAACAGTAGAGGTGCTCCCAAATATTTCTTCAATTCTTAAAAAGATTTCTCGCATTATTCATTCCATTCAAAAGTCTTTCGGAGCGTTTTGAAGAATGGGAGGCATCTATCAGTTGCTCGTGATACAAATCTGTTAAGTGCTTCTACTCGCCCTGTAAGACTTTGCACTTCTTTCTTCGTCGTTGGATATCGTAGTCCTAATAAAGCTTTGATCTTTTCAGGGTTTGCTTTAATGCCTCATTGATTGACAATATACCCAAGAAACATGCCTTCTCGTACTCCAAATACGCTCTTGGTCGGGTTCAACTTCATTTGATATTTATCTAATTGATCAAAGGTCTAGCCTAAGTCAACTAGATGGTCAGCAACTCTCTTGCTCTTTGTCAGCATATCATCAACATAAACTTCCATATTGCAACTGATTTTCTCTTCAAACACCTTGTTCATCAGCCGCTCATATGTTGCACCTGCATTTTTCAAACCAAAAGGCATAACATTATAACAATATGTTCCCCTAGGGGTAATGAAAGAAGTAATCTCCCTATCTTCAGGTTTCATTTTAATCTGGTTGTAACCAGAATAAGCATCCATGAAGCTCAACAGCTCGTGTCCCGAGGTAACATCCACTAATTGATCAATTCGGGGCAAGGGAAAATGATCCTTTGGACATGCCTTGTTGAGGTCGGTGAAGTCTACACACATCCTCCATTTGTTGTTCTTCTTCTTCACCATCACTACATTTTCTAACCAGTCTGGATATTTAACATTTTCAAGAAAGCGAGCTTTCTGGAGCTTCTCGACCTCCTCCTGTATATCTTGGTTCTTCTCGGGGATGAACACACTTCTTCTTTGCTTCACTGGCTTGATCTCCTTATTCACATTGAGCTCGTGGCATAAGAAATTTGGGTCTATTCCGGGCATATCCTCATGACTCCAAGCAAAAGTTTTTTTTTTATTTTTAAAAAAACTATCAATTCCTGTTTTAGTGAGGCATCTAACGACGAACATATCTGAGTTGTTCGTTCAGGGTGCTCGTCGTCCAGAATAATGTTTTTAGTAGCTTCCACCACCTGACCTTTCATGAGTTGCGACTCGTCTCTAGGATCCAATGTTTCAATTTATGCACCTTCATCCACCTGATAGGTAGTAGTCTTTTTCTTAGATTCCTCCAGTTCCTCCTGCTCGATAGATGAATAGTAGCATTCCCGAGCTACTTTTTGATCACCCTTCACAACTCCTACTCCAAAATTGGTTGGAAATTTTAGGCATTGATGTATCGTAGATGGTAATGCTTCGAACTTCTTCAATCCTACCCTTCCCATGGTGATATTGTAGGCTGATTGAACATTCTTATCCATCATGAAGAAGCGTACTCTTTCTGTTCGACAAGCAGGCCTTGTACCAATGAACATATCCAATTTGATTGTCCTAAGTGGAAAAACTTTCTCGCCAGCAAAATCGAGGAGGGCCCTATGATAAGGCTCCAACTGAGACAACTTTAGATTTAGGCTGTCGAAGCATGAGTAGAACATAATATTAGTCAAGCTACCATTATCAACCAGTACTCTCGAGATCATCACTTTCTTTATTCTCATTTTGATCACCAATGGGTCGTCATGAGGATACAACATACCAGCGAGGTCGTTCTTTGAGAAATCGATACCAGTTTTTCTTTGTTGACCTTCCTTGGGCGATCATCTTCAGCCAAGTTTATTCGTTGAATATATGAACAGGCTTGAGCCTCATTGAGGTAAGGTTTTCTTTCTGCAGTAAGGTCTCCACCTCCTGCATCTCCACCTGTAATAACATTGCAATCAAATGATCCAAAACGTATTGAAAACACCTCACGTTCTGGCTGTCTTGGTCTTTTGGAAAGATCGGGGTCATTTTCTAGATCATCTTTATGGTCTCTTTTCTTGTTCTTCTCTGCTCGACGAGGAGATCTAGACCTCTCTCTTGCTCGGTAGTTGCTTCTTGTTTCATTTCTACGATCAACATACTTTGTCAGTTTTCCTCGTCTACTGAGTGCTTCGATCTTATTCTGAAGAGCTATGCAATTTTTGGTCGTGTGGCCATGATCTTTGTGGAACTCGTAATATTTGGCCTTATTCCTCTTGTCAGGGTCTGACTTCATTTTCTCTGGCCAGTTTAACTCTTCGCTGTTCTTGATTTCTTCAAGAACGTGGTTGATGTCTACCTTCAAAGGAGTGTAATTTTCAAATTTCTTCAATACCTCCCATGATGGCTTTGTTTTTGCCTGCTTGTCACCACCATTGTGCTTATGCTCTTTCTTTTTAGCCTTATCAGCCTCCACCTTGGTCTCTTTGGTGTCCATATTCTTCTTCGCAGCCATAGCCTCCTCGGCGTTCATGATCTTGGCCGTTTTTACCATCAGTTCTGACATGGTTCGGGGTGGATCTTTGGCCAAAGTGTAGTACAACTTGTTGGGCAACAGCCCACTCATCAGAGCAGTAATCGCTGTCTTTTCCTCATAATCAATAACTTCGAGTTTCTCGTTATTAAAACGAGTTATATAATCCCTGGTGCTCTCACCTGCCTTTTGTCTAACACTTAACAAGTGTGCTATTCGTTTAACCGATTTTGCTCCAAAATAGAAGTTTCCAATGAAGAGCTCGGCCAGTTGAAAGAAAGTTGAAATCTTACCCCGAGGAAGATTATTGTACCATATTTGAGCAAATCCTGTAAGACTTCCCGAGAATGCCCTGCATCTCATTTCATCTGGCACAGCATAGATGTTAGCGACAACTTGGTATTGCTCTATATGAAGGACAGGGTCAGTTTTTCCATCATATTTAGGAGTTACAATAGGTGCTTTGAACTTTGAAGGTGTGGGAAAATCCACAATTGCTTGGACAAAAGGTGTCCCTTGGACAAAAGTTCTTTGTAGAGGATTCTTGTCCTTTGCCATTTCCCCTAATCTATCCTCTAATCTCTGAATAGAGCCTTTCCACGCATCATTTCCCTCCTTGGGTCTACTGGTTCGAGCAATTGATCGTGTTGAAGTCGCTTCCTGGGATCTATCTTGTCGAGCAACTGGTTGGATTGGGCAGAACCTTCTCTTAGATCAAATGGCCGTCAAAAGTTTCTCGACACAACCTTAGGAGGACTTTTATTCTTCCTAGGGCCCAATCGATCAAAAGGAAAGATCCTACTTAATCTTTCCAGTGCACTAGTCCTTTCTGGAGAGAGAGTGATGTGTTGTTCAGTATCTGTGGCTCGTACTGACGAAGTTCGACCCGGTTGATAAGAAAAATCTTCAGATTTCTCAGTGCGATATGAATCGCTTTGCCTAATGCATGAAGAAAGTAAACGAGTATTTCTTTAAACACTTTGTTGTCCTGAATAGGTTGACGCTCCACCGTGGATAGTTCGCATGAGTTGTCGCATTGTTTCTTGCATGGCTGTCTGACCTTGAGCCAAACTGACCATGATTCCAGCCAGATCTTGGATATTTGGAGGAGCGGATGGATTTGGGGGGTTTCCAGCGTTTCGATTGCTGGATTCAGGATCGTTAGCCATTGTTGATGTATTGTTTTTGGTGAAAAATGAAAATTACAGTCGTTTCCCACAGACGGCGCCAATCTGTTGATGTAAAAAATTAGATTTTATCTAATTATTTAATCACAGATAAAAAATAAATAAGACAAGAGATTTTAAAGTGGTTCAGCCTTGAACGAATGGCCTATGTCCACTGTTTGTGTTATTGTTGACTGTTTGGGAATTCTCGGGATAGGGTTTATCTCAAGAAATTCCGATCCCTTTACAATGAGGATGATACAATGTATTTATATCCATGAGGCTGTACATGTGAATGGGTAATACATAGCTGTTCAATAAGCGTATACATCCGTATGATAGTAATCAGCATTTAATGCGCATTTAATCCTCTTAATTGTATGATAATAAATGCTCTGATCGAGGTGCAGCTCGGACCGCCTAAGCTGCTTGGACCTCCTAAGTATCTCGGTATCCATGAGTTGCTCGGGGCAGTAAAGTTCCTCGGAGAGCATCTACTGCTCGGAGTATCTGAGTTGGTCGGGGAAATTGAGTTCCTCGAAGTCAAGGTATTATTCAGAAGTGTTTGTTATTGCCACGCAAATTGCCACGTGTCTCCACTTAATTGAGACATATCAGCAGACTAAATTTGGTATCAACAATAGCCAAGAGATTTTATGGCTTATCAACAGCTAAGAGATGTTATGGCTTATTATAGCCAAGAGATGTTATGGATTATCAACAGCCAAGAGATGTTATGTCTTATCAATAGCCAAGAGATATTATGGCTTATCAACAGCCAAGAGATGTTATTACTTATTAACAACAAAGAAACAGTGAGATGTTTTATATTGTTACATAGATACCATTTATTGCATTTAATTTTTTTATGCAATACTGTAGTAGTGATGCATTTGTAAGCTATTTTGCTCATGGTTTCTATGTTTATGTTTTTCAGGTATTGTGATCTCACTGCCAAAACTAGGAGTTCGATGGGGTTAGCAAGGGATGCATAAAACCATAATTTGGTCAAACGTAAATGGGGTAATTTAAGCCCACTTATCTTTTCTGTAAGTTTGAATAAGCATAGTTACCTTAAAATTTTGAAAGGCTTTTGGTTTCATTGATTCATGTTAATAATTGAGTAAAGACACTTGTGTTTATGGTTTGGTTAAGGTAATTATGATGTGACTCATTTTGACCTTCAAACTTAATTATATGTAACTGGGTTGGGGTGTGTCAACTTTGGTATCAGAGCTTAGGTTTTAGAGGTTCCGGGGTGAGGAGCGCCTAGATTTGGCAGTGGAAGTAGAAATTGTTTTGAGTTATAAGAAAATTGGATTTATTGACTAACATTTGTTAGTTATACATATATATTGTTTTATGGGATGTGAAATGGAAGGATCTTGCAGGAAAGGAAATGAGATGTTAAGATTTATTTGGGGATAACAACGAATGCAGGTATTTTAATTTGAATCATTACATTGTTTTATTTGTGGTATCGACAAACATGTCATTGAAGGAAAAATTTTAAAGATAAAATGTGGTATACAAAAATTGTGAAGTATTGGAAGTAATCTCTTCTTATACTGGAATATGTAGACTTGAGTCGTATCACTTATTAAACCCTGGTTTGGTGTGTGCCCATTTATGTGAGAGAGTGAGGTACGGGAACCCATATTTCGTTAAAGGATGAGATAGTAAATTGTTAGAGTATAAATAACATGAAGATGATATGAGAGAAGATTTGTCGGCAATGAGGAAATAGTATTCCCAATTGGTTGGTAAGTGAAATTCCTCCTAAATTTCGGGGACGAAATTTTCTAAGACCTGGATATGATTATGATAAACCATGTTTAAATCATGCTTACCGTATGGGATGGGGATAATGTGTTATTATAATATTTAATGTTAAGTTATTTTGTTTAGTCTAATCCTACCTTCATAACTTATGAAATATTGAATTAGTCACAAACACAAATTTGTGAAGTCTTCGGTAGGAATGTTCGAGTTCGCGCTTGTTTTGGACACTATAATATGATAATTGACTTGAGGTGAAAACTAGATAGTTGTATATATATGAGTTAAGTTTGTAACATAATAAATGGTGCGTAAAATAGAGGCCCGAGCAAGAAGTTATGCTTGAATTACGAAGCAGGGGAAAATTTGTCCATTCGTTAAATGATATTTCGTCTCATTAGGCTAACAAATGGTGGATTGTGATTGGTTAAGGAAGGAGGTGGGTTCTTTACGACTTTCAAGGCTTGAAATAAGCTCTTCCTTTAGTATATTTCATCCATTAAAGAGTTTGGCTTGAGAGTAAGAGAAGGGGGAAGTCGAAGAAGAAGAATTGAGGAGAAAAATTTGGAGAAAAATCCGTGGGAAATTACGGAAGTGTCCATAAGGTAATTCCATATGTAAATCTTGTTAATTTCTTGTGTGACTGATTGAAAAAGTATAAATCATAGATTGTTTATGGAACTTTCAGGGCTTGGTTTATATGTATGAATAGATGTGAGTTTAAGCAAAGTGGAACGTGTAAATCATGTATATTGTTTCGATTGGAAACCTTGTGTATTCAAACTCCTATAACTTTTTTATATTTATTTGGATTGAATAATTCCAGTTGGATATGAAAATAGACTCATATGTTTATAACATATCCTAAAATTATGTGAAAATACCAAGAAATGAATCTTTGGTGATAGTTTGAAGTCCATATATCAAATCTGCCCCAAAGGGGTAAGTATGCACACCAGGTGTTCGATGCTTTGCTTGACATGGAAAATGAACCTTAAAAATTATGAAACTTTAATGTTGTATTGTTAGATATGTTTATGGATGTTGGTGAAATATCACGGGAAGTTATGATGAAGAAAAATTATGAAAATTTCTGGAAGTTGACTAAACAATAAAGGAGCCTATAGGGCGGATTTTCTTTGTAATAAAGAAATGGACACATCTTGCTCTAGGAAACTTAAAAAGATGTGCTGTCTTTTATTGGGAACCTAATATGATAAGAATAGGATTACCCAGAAGAAATCAAAGTATGTTTGGGATATGGATTGGATATGTTAAATATTTTAACATGAAATTGGATGAGACTTCATTTATGATAAATGATTAGAATGGGATGATATAATGCTTATGAATTTGATTAAGGTTTAGTTATTATTCGGATTGTTAATATAATTATAATGATACTAATATTTTAAGACTTTATATGTGAAAGGGGAGAAGAACCGGTTGAATAAGTGCCAGACAAAGGTAAGGGAAAAACACATGAAGTGGCCAAGGTGAGTGTACTCACTGGTAAGATGTATTTGTATACTTACGAGTTGAGTACACATATGATATATGGTATTTACTCAATTAAATATGGATATGATATGTGTAGTTATTGAGTTGAATATGGATATGATATGTGTAGTTACTGAGTTGAATATGGATATGTTTACTGAGTTGATTATAACTATGATATGTGGTACTTACTCAATTAAATACAGATATGATATGTGTAGTTAATGAGTTGAATATGGATATGATAGGCGTGGTTGCTGAGTCGAATATGGATATGATAGGCGTGGTTGCTGAGTCGAATATGGATATGTTTACTGAGTTGATCATAGATATGATATGTGGTAATTACTGAGTTGAATATGGATATGATATGTTTAGTTACTGAGTTAAATAAGGATAGGATGTCTGTGGTTACTGACTTGAATATGGATATGGTTATTGAGTTGAATATATATGATATGTGACACTTATTGAGTCGACTATAGATATGATATGTGTAGTCATTGAGTTGAATATGGATATGAAATGTGTGGTTACTGAGTTGATTGTAGATATGGTATGGTATGATATGATATGTGTTGTTAGTGAGTTGATTATGGATATGATATGTATAATTATTAATTTAATTATGGATATGATATCTATGTGTTATGAAGAGATGTTATGGCTTATTATAGCCAAGAGATGTTATGGCTTATTATAGCCAAGATATGTTATGGCTCATCAACAACCAAGAGATGTTATGGCTTATCAACAGCCAAGAGATTTTATGGCTTATTATAGCCAAGAGATTTTATGGCTTATCAACAGCCAAGAGATGTTATGGCTTATTATAGCCAAGAGATGTTATGGCTTATCAACAGCCAAGAGATGTTATGGCTTATCAACAGCCAAGAGATGTTATTACTTATTAACAACAAAGATATGGTGAGATGTTTTATATTGTTACATAGATACCATTTATTGCATTTAATTTTTTTATGCAATACTGTAGTAGTGATGCATTTGTAAGCTATTTTGCTCATGGTTTCTATGTTTATGTTTTTCAGGTATTGTGATCTCACTGCCAAAACTAGGAGTTCGACGGGGTTAGCAAGGGATGCATAAAACCATAATTTGGTCAAACGTAAATGGGGTAATTTAAGCCCACTTATCTTTTCTGTAAGTTTGAATAAGCATAATTACCTTAAAATTTTGAAAGGCTTTTGGTTTCATTGATTCATGTTAATAATTGAGTAAAGACACTTGTGTTTATGGTTTGGTTTAGGTAATTATGATGTGACTCACTTTGAGCTTCAAACTTAATTATAAGTCACTGGGTTGGGGTGTGTCAATTTAACTTAGGTTAATCTAGGTCGGAGGTAGACCTACGTGAAGATAACCCCGTTTGAAACACTTTGGTAGTGTTCCTCGATCTAAATCCAAATAAAAAATGAGAGAACATGGAGTAATCTCTTTATTTTTATGTCAAAACATCTGTCCTGCATAATTGAATATACAACGCCTTTTGGTGTCACATCTAATGACATTGACTCCGACGAGGAGGATATCATTATTTGCTATTATGTGTATACCATTGGTTCATTCAATGAAATTAAAACCATTTGTATAAAGCTTTTTCGACATGGAGGATTGAACTTACTAACATTTAATTTAAAAGAACTATCACGAAATAATTTTAAAATCTAATGATGCCATGGTTAATTACCTCTAATGGGGAGGATATAAAAATAATAACACGAGTAGTTAATCATATCACATTTTAAAATACCGACGGAGACAGTGGGGCAATGTTGAAGCCCCTCTCCCACTTAATATTTTAAACTTGAGGGTATTTTGAAAATTAATTCATCCAATTCTAAATGCTCGAATTAAATACTTGGTAATTCCCAATTTACTTGTATAAACTAAATTGCCTGAGTTCACTATTTTAATTTTCCAGAAATAAAACCATTTTAAAATTGAATAAAGCCCACATATCAAAATGTAAATTACACCTTTAAATTAATTACATGATTAAATTCAATTTAGAAAAGAATAAATAAAATTAATTTTAAGAAAAAAACATGATCTAGGTCGGTCACAATATATATACATGTTGTCCATAATAATGTGGAATCCTAATTAATTAATTGATTAATTAGCGCATGATATTTATCAACATAATAAAGATGGTAGAATCATAACACAATATAATACTATGCAATCACAATTCAAATTGTAATCAAAATTTTCTTCTAATCATGGCCTAAAATTCATATTGAAGTACAACTCTTCAAGATCAATAATCCCACATGAAGTAGATTTCCTTTCGAACAAGCATGCTCTTTGAAGTAAAATTCTTTATAACCCGGAGGTCTTCACATTTTAAACGTATGAAAATGATCCATTCTAATATGGGAAGAGTTAGGACCAAGATCCGTTGCACAGACTAATGAAAAACAACGATAATGAACAAAACCACACAATCTACATAGGATCAATTGATCCGACCTGGGTTCGGATCAATCTGAGGCTTATCAGGATCGATCCAATAGGGTTTCAGATCGATTCCAGTATGTAGCTTGTCTTTTTCATCATGGGTTCGCAATTTGCTAGCAAAAACCTCCATAACTTCCTCATAACGGCATGCAACTCTGTCCAAGGCCAAAACCAATGTAAATGACGCATTCTAACAAGTAAAAGCTATTATATACCCTCAAAATCTCCTCCAAATGCATCCATTAATGAAATAATTAAAAATACCCTAATTATTACAACCAAATCAATCTATGTAGAAAATAACTACGAACAAACCACTACCGAATCCATTCACAAGGAACAACATTCATGTGACTATTATTGAAGGGATATAAACATTATAAGCTTACAAAACAATGTTAGTACAAAGAAAAATATAAATATGTATTTTAATATGTATTTTCTACAATATACAAAACTAGGGTTTCATAATGGACAACATGGACCTTTTTAAAACATGATTAATCGATAACCGGGGTTCTCATATCGATTGTTAGTGAGCGGGATAGACATAAACATGCAAGTAATTTTAGCTCCAAAACTTTGATTGATCATGCATTAGAAAGTAAAAACAAGAACTAGGTTTAAAGCATAAACCTAGGGTTTCGAATTTCGATACCTTTACGGATCTTGTTCGTGATCCGAATGAGAAGAAATATGTTGATGAAGATTCCGATGTTGCTTCCCTCCCAAGATCTCTAAAAACCTTATTTGAATCCATCGAAATCCTTAAATCTTCCTGTATATGATCAACCCAAGGTATGCCTTATGTGTGGGCACTCCCGGAGATGAAATCCTGGTAAATTATGAGATAAATCACTTTATCTCTCCTCCCCTCTTCACAAAAATGTGAATATTTTTTCTCCTCTCGTTTTCTAATGCTCCATAATGGACACGATGCTTAAAACCCTACCTTACACCAATATATATATATATATATATCTTGGGCTAAATCGGGTTTCCATAGAGTTTTGGCCTACTACTTGAGGAATGGACTATACATGCTACCCAAGACTAAATAATTAAATTTGCTCCAAAATAAATATTTGATAAATCCTAAATTATATCCCAATAATTTGTTTCCTTTCTTTATTTAATTGCAATTAATTCCAATAAATAATCACAACTCCACTCCCAAATTATATCCCAATATTGCCTTTTTAAGAAAAGTTAATGCATTCCACAACTTTGGCTTCTTCATTGTACAAGTCTTCCCATTCAACAGAGAAGTGTTGAAAATAAGGGACTAAATACCCTTTGAGTTTCAGCATTGCAAGTAGCTCGGATGCTTCACATATCTTCATCTTTTTGTCATACTCTTTTGACAGAACTTTAATAATTTTGTCTAAGATAAATTTTTCTAGAGAGACAAATTAATCGTCAGACTAATTTATGCATACTTGTTTGGGTTGAGTAAATAGTTGTGCGATTTATTATAGGTCGTATTTGTGTGTTAATAACCGTAAAATTGGTGATGGGTCGAGAGGATGTTACATCGACGAATCAATATAATTTATGGGAGGCACGTATCGTACACACGTGTCGGGAACGGATAATCAAAAGTTAGCATAATTGGAGTTAGGTGACTCGATTGACCTTTTCTAGTGCATCGGTGATCCGAAAATGGTTGAAATAATCCAGAATGGGTACCCGATTGTTGTGTTTGGGTTCCGAGAGTTTTTAGACATAAATAGGGACGTATAAGGGCAAGAAGGTCATTTTGTATTATTAATTAAAGAGGAAAACGGGATTAAACTATTAAGAAGGCTTATTAGGGTTTGGGAAGGTAGATGACAACCCACCTTTCACTTTCCAAACAAGAGATTGAGGGAAAAGTACCCTAGAGAAGAGAAAAGAGGCAAGAAGGAAGTAAAAATACAACCCGGATTGAAAAATGTCGGATTTGTAATCCATTAATGCAAGTAAAACACTTTCTTTATGCTATATTTTAGTTGTAGTTAATTACTTTTTTGAATTATGTTAGAAAATTGGGGTTTTGTTAATGGAAAACTGGAATTCATGATTATTAAATATGTCTATTGATAATGATCACATGATCTTGAAAGATAAACAAATTTGGATTGGTTTATATTGATAAAATCTGGGTTTTAATGGAAGAAGAGAATGAAATTAGATGGGAGATAAGATCTTGATGATTAATTTGATATATGAGTTTTAAATCTTGAATTCGTGATGATTTTCATGTTGGATTTATGTTTAAATTGATGCTATTGGGTCATATGGATGATCTATGCACTAATGTTTTTCGAAATTTAGGTATAAAATAGCCTAAAAATGATGTTGGGAGGTTAGGGATGAATCCCACCTAAGAAAGAGGGCTTCATGTATGTAAGGCCCTAAAACACGATTAGTAAGGTTAATTATACGATTAAGTATAAGTTATGAGTTATAAGTTAAAAATTGGTTATGTGGTTAAATGCATCATGAAAATATGTTTCTAAATGCATCATTATGTTTATAAAAAGTAAGCTAGAGTGTTGGTGCGAAAGTGGCGATGTTTGGTCGCCAAATGTGAAAGTTATGAAATTTTAAGTAAATAATTACTCTTCTGTTCAGGCCCAAATTAGGTGTACTAGTTTTATGATTTTGAAAAAACACAAAACATGAAAGTTTTATGTGTTTAAGTTATATACTCATAGACACAACGTGAGAGTAAATCGGGGCCCGAAATAGTGAGTTATGTTGATTTTACGAGGCAGGACAAATCTGTCATTAACGGAATTGTCCTATTGGACCCCTTGCCCAACGAATCGCATAATACCACCTTAAAGTGGTCACATAGCCACGTTTTTAAGCTTATAAGGTAGAACTTATCATCTTTTTCATTTCCTATTACAAGCTTGATAAAAATATGCTTATGGAGGGAGAAAAACAAAGTTAAGGAAGAATTTCTTTCAAAATTCACCACAAATCGAGGAATTCTCGTGAGGTAATTACATCTTTATTAAAGTTTGTCACATGGATGAGTTATATACTTGGCATGTTTTTATTTCTGATTTGGATATATATTTTAATGATACCCATATTTCTGAATTGTGTTGGAAGAAGGATGGGTTAAGAACATAAGTTAGAACCAGAGCTAGGATCATGAATGCATACTTTAAAGTCCTAAATTTACATCATCTATTCGTAAAGCATTTGGATTTAGAAAATTCATGATTATGATGTATATTTCTGCTAAAACATGTTTATTATATGTTTCCATGAATTATACTCAAGGTCAAGGTTATGTATGCTTAAAAATGTTAAGTTATGCCTTAATGTTGTATTTTGACCTAGTTATGGTAAAAATGGCATAAATCATGGAATACTTATTGGAATTGAGTGATTCAAGTTGGAGAGTAAAATGCACTCATACATGTATAACATATCCTAAAATTGTGTAAAAATACCAAGTAATTAACCCTTGGTGATAGTTTGAAGTCTTGGTTTAAAATCTTCCCTAAACGAGCAAGAATGCATACCAAGTGTTTGACGTTTTGCTCGACATAGAAAATGAGCCCTAAAAATTATAAAACATTAAATTTGTATTATTCAATGTGTTTACTGATATTGGGTGGAATATCATGAAAAGTTATATTGTACAAAAATTATGAGAATTCTAGGAAGTTGAAGTTGTGTTGTTGTTTTTCTTGAGAAACGAATTGGATAAGGCTGTAATAAAATGGGCATAACTTTGTCTAGCAAATTCGTAATTTAATTCTATAAATTGTGTTAGAATCCTAATTAATTGGGTGTTATATAAATGTGAAGTTTCATATGTAATTCCTACTTAGTTATTTCTGATTGACCAAATGATGTGATGTGTTACTGGGTTTGATGTTAATCGGTGTATTCAAATACTAACGACATTGACTTGTTAGGTGGGGAAGCAACTAATACTACCATACCAAGGAAGTAGTTGGTATTAATCTTAGCACCAAATCCAAGGTGAGTGACCTTCCTTATGAAATATAAATGCTTATAATTTCATATGGAAATGTGTAGTTAAACACATGTGTGAAAATGTTTATGGGAGTGATGTTGTATTTATGAAACATATGCATATGATTAAAAATGTTAAGCGATGTTATATAATGATATGGACTAGTGAGTCCTTTATCTAATGTTAAGGACTTTGGTGGGTCCTATGGGATGTGATGGTCCTGTTAATCCAACTTAAAGGTTTGTGTACTCGGGCCTAATAAGGGGATGTGGTGGTCCCTAATAACTGTGATGGGTTAATTGGACTGTGGTGGGTCCAGGCTTGCGAGAGTTTCACGATTCCTGTTCGGTTATATCATTAAAACAAAATAAAAATGGTTATTTAAATTGGTTATATGTGTGGTATGTGGTCATTCACTAAGCCTTTATAGCTTACACTCCTATAATGTTTTGTTTCAGGTATGCTTATAATTTGGAGTTCACTGCCAAGTTAGGACCTTAAAATGGGTGAGTGACGGATATTTAGTATGGTTTGAATATCAGGATTTCTTTTGTGTAATTATTAAACTAAGGATCTTGGTTATGTAAAGTTATGTAGTACTTATTAGTTATAAGTAAAGGCAGTTATGTTTTCATCTACACATACCTTTGGGAAAAAAAATCTTATGCTATTTTCCTTTGAGATTTAAATTAAAGCATTGTTTAAGCCAATTTATCTCTAATTAAAAGGACGAGTTTAATAAAATTAAGTCGGGGTGCGACAATGTACGTCCTATGGAACCTCGTTAGAACATCGTTCAAACCCCATTCGAATGAGGTACTGCTTTTGGTTCGAGCGATCTAGGTTTTTCATTGGAATGAGGTACTGTTTTATGTTCGAATGATATGGAGTTTCTTTCAAATGACCTGCTGTTTTGGATTGGGGAAACGTTCCAAAAATTTTTAAGAACTTAAGAGGGTACGTGGGAGGTTATCCCAATGAGCGGATACTTCATTACAAATATATTTGTGTCCCAAATTATCACTGTGAATGTAATAATTCACTAGGGTGCTCAAATAGGGGACTAGTTAAGTAAATAAATCGAGAAGTTAGGATGAACTTCAGGATTTGGATGAACCATGCACGGTGGGTTATGTGTATGGGTTCGGTAGTTATCATATATATGTATTATATGGACGTATATATTTATATGAATGTGAATATGCTAATTTCTTGGTAAACATACCAGCTCGGTAGTGCTATCGGAGGAGGTTGCGCATTGCGGGACGTCCACCCTGGCATTGACTAATAAGTGTTGGATTGATTCCCATGGTCATAGTACTATTGCATGGCCACTATCAATGTATGAGGATAGGAGTTAGTTTGAGTCCGGTTGGGTGTGATGTGTTATTTTCGTGATCCCAGGGTGTATGGATGCCTACATTGCATGTGTATTCTTTTGGGATCTTTGGTGAGATTTCGAACCGGTGGCTAGGTGTGAGGTGTGATACCTTGAGCCGGATATTACACGAGGAATGTATCCA
This sequence comes from Sambucus nigra, assembly GCA_949130495.1. Lineage (NCBI taxonomy): Eukaryota > Viridiplantae > Streptophyta > Magnoliopsida > Dipsacales > Adoxaceae > Sambucus > Sambucus nigra. The sequence goes on along the minus strand of OX422213.1, from coordinate 358,108,829 downwards.
GGGAGTAAAAGCTATGGGGATACGGTGATATATATATATATATATATATAATATAATGTCTATATTTATTTATATCACAATTGTAGTTATGTATGAATTATAGCAAGTGTGTAACTAAAATACTGTTTATAAGTGAATATAAAGTGAAGGTAGTTAGACTTAGCTAATAGAGAGTATTAGCAGTGTTGGGCTTACATTGAAGTTGTATATCCTAGTTAGACCAGGTAGTTTAATTTGGATAATTAAAAAGAATACATTAGGTGCGCACTGTAGTTGAGAGGTGAGGGGTTTCTCAAGTGAGTGTGACCGGTTAATCCTGAAAGTAATACACTACAATTTTAAACAATTTAAAACAATTATTTACTTAAAAAATATTTTACTCTATGTGCTGTGACCCGCATATTCTTGTCTTTCCCTATTTTTCTTGTTACACCTCTAGTGCACAACAGTAGCAGCTGGGACAACAAGGATATATTTGTTCTTGCCAGTGGTAGGTGTGGATCCTTTCTTAGACATTTCATTCAATTATTCTCTAGATAGGTTCAATCATTTCCTATTTACTGTTGGGCATATTTTCGGTAGATGACAGACTTTATATCACTATAGACTTTTATTATTTTGTCAGACTTGTATTTAGTTGTTATTTACTTTCACACTCTAGATGTTTTAGTGACCGATGGTTTATTCGGTTCACCCTTAATATTTATTTTGCTTGATGTTCAGTCTGTAATTGAGGTTGTACGAATTATTTGTATTCTTTATATTTTATGATTACTGCAATAGTGATATTAATAATGATCCATACTGAGATGATAATTAGGTTTTGGTAAAGTATTGATGAGCCGGTATTATAATAGGTGGATTATCACAATTAATATCAGTGCATCAAGTTCTAGTGTCTTTAGGATCTGTTCAGAGTTGGTAGGTTGTGAATGTTACACTTTCTTTGATGTAGATCCCTATATCTAGGATTGTTGTTTTTTATTGCATATTTATGTTCTCCTTCTATTATATATGATTGAAGTGAATCTCATACAATTTTGGTTTGGTTGTAGATGCAAACAACAGGAGAGGGTGACCATCTCATGCCTCCAGGAGGGCCGCAAGGGAGGGGGCTCAGCCAAATCCACAGGCCACCAAGGGGACGGTGATAGTTGTAGAAGTTGTCATCATTATTCCACAGGCGGTTAATGTCGTGATGATGTGGAACCAGTTATTCAGGCTCACCCAATATCATCTGTTTGGGAGAGAGTTAGAGAGACCTTTTATAAAGGCCATCCGCTAAAGTTCTAGGGGAGTGTGGATGTGGTTGATGCTAGATAATGAAAGAAGTACATATAGAGGAATTTTCACATGGTTGAGTACACTGATACTCAAAATCAGATACTGTCACCTTTTAAGCTAGTGGGAGAAAAACTTCAATGGTGGGATTCAGTCACCAAAGTAGAGGAGATAGATAGTATGATCATAAAAGAGTTCTGGGTGCGATTCGATCATAAGTTCTTTCCGTTTGTGTTCAGAAGGATATGAGGAGGAAATTCCTTGACCTGTTGCAGGAGGGCCGAACTATGGTCGAATATGAGAAGGAATTCACGTGCTTGGCAAACTTTGTTCCATAAGTGATAAATACGAAGGAGAAGGGGGTCCTTAAGTTTATAGATGAACTCATATGGAGGATTCTCCATCACTTGTTGGGGAACCCGACATTACAGACCTGCACTGAGGTTATAAATTCCACGTTGCTCCACTAACAGTATCATTGCTTCCACCTGAGGGGAGGGAAGAACGACAAAGTGTCCATCCAGGAGGGTAAGACCGGGGGTAGTGGTACCAGCGGGGCACACAACAGTAGCAATATAGGCAGAATGAACGGGTTTCCCCGCAGGGGGACTTGACTAAGAGATTTCGATCGGCTAATAAAAATTGCAAGTAGGGCCATCGAGAATAGTATCACACCCATCAGGGTTAACAGAGCTAGGAGAATTATACAGGTTTCCAATAAGGCCAAAAGCAGGGTATCCTCATTAGGGCCAGTAGGGCTAGAGGCAGGAAGATTTTTCTAGTAGATGCTTCGCATGTTAAGGAAAAGTCCACATGCGACGTGCGTGCCCAAAAAGGTCTTGGGTTTAGGAGTAGGGTGCCCACCAGGGGCAACAACTTCCAGTCCCATCGGCAGTTCCAATATTTTTGCCTCTACAGGGGTAGGGTCAGGGATAGTATGGGTGTGTGTATCATGTCTGAGGACCGATTTTACTGCTAACGCCACCAACGATTGAGGGTATGTTTCTTATCTATGGGCACATGGGGCAAGTTTTATTTGATATAGGAGCATCAAATTCATTTATCAGCACTAGGTTTGCACATGTGATGGGCTTAGTGGATTTATCCACGGATATTATTATGATAGTGGATTCACCTTTGGATGGTGGGACTCTCATTCGTTCTATCTACATGGGGCAGGTACGGACATGGGGAGGTTGTACTTAGTAGCAGATCTGTTCGTATTAGACTTGGATGAGTATGATGTTATTTTGGGTATGGGTTGGTTAGTGATGTACAGAGCGATTGTGGACTATTACAGTAGGACTATCGCGTTCGCTATACCAGGGCAGGACATGTTCCTTATGGCGATGCCTTATCTGGATGGAGGGTCGAGCACGCAATTGTATTATATTTAGGAGGAGACTTACGAGGGTATAGTCATATCGTTGGATTCAATCCCAGTTGTCAAGGATTATGCTGATGTGTTTTAGGAGTCACCGGGGTTATCGACGAGTCGATACATCGAGTTTATGATCGACTTAGTGCCAGGGACTAGGCTGATAACATAAATGTCGTATTATATGGATCCTTTAGAGATGTGGGAGCTACGGGATCAGATTCAGCAGTTATTGGTGCAGGGTTTTATTCGCAGGAGTACTTCACCTTGAGGTGCCTCAGTTTTGTTTGTTAAGAAGAAAGATGGCTCTTTACGGTTGTGTATATATTACCCAGAGTCTTAAATTTCACATGTCGATGACTTGTTCAATCTGTTGAGAGGATCTACCTACTTCTCTAATTTTTACTTGAGGTTGGAATACCATTAGTTACATATTAGGGAGGAGGATGTCCCTAAAACTGCATTTTTTACGAGATACGGGTCTTATGAGTTTAGGGTTATGCCGTTCAAGCTAACCAATGCACCGACAATTTTCATGTATCTTATGAACAAGGTATTTAGGGATTTCTTAGATCAATTTTATATTATGTTCATAGATGACATTTTGATATTTCTCGAAAAAAGGAAAATCACGCTGAGCATTTTCGTACCATTCTTCAGACCTTATGGGACAAACAGTTGTGTGCCAAGTTCGAGAAATGTGGATTCTGGTCACGAGAGGTGCAGTTCTTGGGTCACATTATCTCTAAGAGAGGGGTTTCTATGGATCCGAGTAAGGTATACACGGTGAGGGAGTGGGGCCAGAACATGACACTGAAGGATGTGCGCAACTTTCTGGGTTTGCAGGGCACTATCGCCTGTTGATCATAGGATTTTAAAAGATTACGAGTCTCTTGACGAATTTGGCTCATAAGGGAGTAACTTTTGCTTGGGATAACAATTGTAAGTTAGGTTTTAATGAGCTATAGGATAAGTTAACTTTGTCTCCAATACTCGCATTGCCTAGGGGAAGAGTGGAATACCTTATTTTACTGATGCATCCTCACACGGACTTGGGGGAATCCCGTAGAAAGAGGATCGGGCCATAACTTATGCATCTCATAAGCTTAAGCTGCATGAGAAGAACTGTCCCACTCATGACTTGGAGTTAGTGTAATTTATATTTCCCTTGAGGATTTGGAGGCACTATCTTCTAGGGGAGAAATTTCGATTGTTCTCGAACCATAAGTCACTTCAATATCTCTTGACATAGAAGGAGCTGAATATGAGGCAGCGTAGGTGACAATAGTTCATGAAGGATTACCAGTTTGACATTACGTATCATACATGGAAGGCTAATGCAGTGGAATATACGTTGAGCCGTATGCCGGAAGGACGTTTAGCAGTAGTGTGGAAAGTGAAGTGGGCAGACCTTCTACAAGAGGATGAGGTAGTTCGAGCGTACTTTGTAAGGATGACCATTACATCCGAGATCATTTTGAGGTTATGAAGGAACGGGCAAAGGATCTGTCTTGTCAGGAGAGGATTCAAAAATTATTATTGGGTGGTGCAGAGTCTTACTTATTAAGTTCTTAGGGTGGCTTCCGCTTCAATTGGAAGTTGATTGTTTCAGAGTATGAGGAGCTACGATGCGCTATTATGCAGGAGTATGGGTCATAGTTTTTGGTACATCCCGGTGGGGATAAGATGTACGGTGGTGAAGCGGGACATAGTAAAGTTTATCTACGTGTGCACCACCTATGAGATCCAGCGTTTTTCTTGTTTTGGGTTTTTTCTCTTACATCCGACGTGGTGAGTATTGATTTACTTTATTGTACTTGCTTTAAAAACTAGATGAATGCTTAGGGTTAAACAAGATAAAATTGGGTTAAGCTAATTTGTTCATAACTTGGTTTTTGGTTAAAACACACATTTTCCGCACTTGGTATATACAAGGGACCTATCAAGAGGTGAGGTGTATGTCAAGTTAATGTGACCGGTTAATCTTAAAAGTAATAGACTACGGGTGTAAACGATTTAAAATGATTATTTACTTGCAAAAATATTTTACTCTACGGGCTGTGACCCGCGTATTCATAGCTTTCTTAGTTTTTCTTAGTACACCTCAGGTGCGCAGTAACAACAACTGGGACAATAAGGATATATTTGTTATTGCCAATCGTATATGTGGATCCTTTATTAGACGTTTCATTCATTTCATCTCTATATAGGATTAGTCATTTCCTATTTATCGTTAATCATGTTTCCCGTAGATGATAACCTTTATATCACTGCAGAATTTTATTATTTTGTCAGACTTGTATACAATTGTTATTTTCATTCACACCGTAAATGGTTTTGGTGATCGCCGATTTATTCGATTCAGCCTTGTTGTTTTTATGATTGATGTTTAGTCTGTTACTGTGGTTGTATGGATTATTTGTATTCTTTATGTTTTATTTTTATTGCGACAGAGATGCTGAGAATGATCCATACTGAGATGCCAATTATACTTTGGTAAAGAATTGATCACCCGATAATAAAATAGGCAGGTTATCTCAGGTAACAATTGAATTATCATACTTATGAGAAGTGAACATCCCTACTAGTTTCTTTGATTCAAATTCGGTATTTTGATTGTCGAAATTTTCTTCAATCTAAACCCTAGCCTCCCGAAGGGCTCTCAAAGGGGGCAATATTGGATACCCATAGAGGTCCTAAAGTGTGACAAAAAATTCTTCTTCACGATATTGACCTTTTCTTCCTCAAGCGGATTGTTTGTCATGGTAGAGGCCTTTTCTCTCCACAAAAGGATGCAATTATTGATAGATTCTTTGGGGTTTTGTTTGAGCAGTCGGAGATCTTAACGAATTACCTCTAACTCCTCATTTTACTCCCAACCTCGAATGTGGGATTCCTTTAGTGACCGGAATGAGAGAAGGGAACTTTCCTTAAGAGTTTCTAGGAACATCTAAGCCATGATTTCCTTGCTTTGCCCAAGTAATCTCATCGAATGATGATAATTTTAAAGATGTACAATAGTAAGCCCGCTACTTCCAAACTTCTCTATATTGGGCATCTTAAAATTTTCTAGTAATTAGGCCTTCGAATGAGGGGACATGTGGGTGAAATCCACATTATTCACTGAGATCTTAACCTGATCAAACTTCTTGGAAAGTATTGTAATACCACGTAATTTTTATGACTTTTAAAATGGGTTATATTTTAAATTAATGGATTAATTGGATCTTATTATAAATTATTTCATTTGGGTTTTATCCGAATTGTGGATATTAAAATGGATGATTCTGAATATTACTTAAAGATATTTAGATAATATATGAATGTGACGTCATTGATATGACGGTATGATATAAATTCGGTAATTTGAATTTTTAGTCAGACGCGGTATGGGACGTGTCGGGACTAATTTATTAAATTAAAAAGGAAATTTATTTTCTATCGACCTTATAGTCATTTCGACTGCGTCGTTTCGTCCGGAAGGTTCGAAATAGTCAGAAAAGTCTATTTGGATGTTAATTTTGAGTCTCGGGTCATTTGGAAATGAAAAGACAACCCAAAAGGGCATTTTTGTTATTTTTACAAGGGGGATGAATAGTGATTTTGGGTTTTGTCTTATTATAAGTATTTGGAGATTAGTGTATGTAGGTTCATTTCATCTCTTCTACACAAAATTGAAAAGTCATCTTCTTAGAGAGAGTGGAAGGTTGCTTGGAAAGAAAAAGAAGTTTGCTTGGGAAGGAGGAGAACCAAAGGTCAAAGGTCACCACCACCATCACCACCTGTGTTATTCAACTCCAAAGGGTCAGATCTTCATTAGAGGCAAGTGTTTGATATTTGTAACTTAAGTTCGTATATTGTCCATGTTAGAATAATTATGAAAAGGGATGATTTTTCATGTTTGGAAGATAAAAATGGAGTAGTAATGGATTTTTGGAATCTAAAAATATATAGGAATTAAACTCATGTTGTAGGTAGTTAGTAATCTAATAAATATTCATCAATCTGTGGAAGAAATTCTGAAAATCATTTTGTGTTCTTGAAGATAATATGTTGATAATTTTCTAGAAAAAGAGGCAAAAACGAGTGGAATGAGAAGAGCCAATTTGGAATGTTTAGATCTTCTTTTTGAGTGTTTTTGGATGAGATTTAAGAAAAACTCAAAACACATACCTGACTCAATTTTTCGTGTAGAATCCAAATCTGAAGTCGGATTGATGCTTTGAATAATTTTTGGATCTGATTTTTCTGAGTATTTAAAATATGAGAATTCATGATGTTGTTTCTTTTTAATGATGGTTATTATCCCAAAACTTTGGTAGATCTTTGGTGATTGTTAATTGGATATTATGGGACTTAGAAAATATCAGTAGACCCTTGATAAGATTTGAATTAATTTGATTGGGATTTAAATTGATTAGAATGATGATAATTAAATTAAAGAAATTTCGGTTGCTAGACTCATTTGTTAAATTCCAAATGGGGATGTATGAGGATTAAAGATAGGACCAGTAGGGATGATTTAATATAACACCTGGGTATCCTTAAGTTTACAAGAGGGTTTAATCCTAAGTGAAAGAATATGTGTTTATAATAGATTTGAAACTATCGGTTTTAACCTTAATTAAAAGGAGAACTAAACTCGTAGTAGTTTGGGAGAAATAATGTTATGGACTAGTAGGATATTAGTGACTTCTAACTGAATATATGATGAGGAAAAACCTATTTGAATCTTGTGTATTGAGTGAGGGTAGCCTTAGGGTTACAATTTGAACATCAAGGACTGAGTTTAAGCCCATTATTGATTTTGCAAGGACGGAGTGTAATACAAGAGCGTAGTGGTATGTCTCCTGGATAGAGATGGGAGTTTAGAACACATTTGGTTGAAAGAGGGTATGAGGTTATCCCAATCACGTATTTAAAGTTGACGGACCTCCTCGATCGACAAAGTTAAGTAGTAGTGTATTGGAGGGGTTCCTTGTTTGGATTTCGCTTGCGAGACACCCCACGCATGAAACTAATAACCGTTGGGAGTCGAAATAAGATAGGTCTTTAGGATATGAGTTTATAACCTTTGCTATTATAATGAAAGTTGTACGATAGGGTGTATGGGCGTCCTGGATGATTGGATTGTAGTAGTTTTCAAAATTGTGAAACAGTAAGTAGTTGTGACTTCAGGATTTATTTGTTTTATAAGTGATGATCATTTTTCCCAAACTTTGTCACGAGGACGGTATAGGGAAGATTGGGTATAATTTAAATTTGATTCAGTTGGAACTATATGGTGAGACTTAGTGTAACATCGATGGGGATTTTCGTTAATGTACTGTATGGGCGGTACTACTTAGATTTCTTGCAATTTGAGATTTATACTCGGAGTTGACCTTATCAGTATGGTTCATTTTTTTGAATTTCGGGACGAAATTCTGTTGTAAGGGGGGAAGTATGTAATACCCCGTAATTTTAATGACTTTTAAAATGGGTTATATTTTAAATTAATGTATTAATTGGATCTTATTATAAATTAATTCATTTGGGTTTTATCCGAATTGTGGATATTAAAATGGATGATTCTGAATATTACTTAAAGATATATAGGTAATATATGAATGTGATGTCATTGATATGACGGTATGATATAAATTCGGTAATTTGAATTTTTAGTCAGACGCGGTATGGGACGTGTCAGGACTAATTTATTAAATTAAAAAGGAAATTTATTTTCTATCGACCTTATAGTCATTTTGACTGCGTCGTTGCGTCCGGAAGGTTCGAAATAGTCAGAAAAGTCTATTTCGATGTTAATTTTGAGTCTCGGGTCATTTGGAAATGAAAAGACAACCCAAAAGGGCATTTTGGTTATTTTTACAAGGGGGATGAATAGTGATTTCGGGTTTTGTCTTATTATAAGTTTTGGAGATTAGTGTATGTAGGTTCATTTCATCTCTTCTACACAAAATTGAAAAGTCATCTTCTTAGAGAGAGTGGAAGGTCGCTTGGAAAGAAAAAGAAGTTTGCTTGGGAAGGAGGAGAACCAAAGGTCAAAGGTCACCACCACCATCACCACCTGTGTTATTCAACTCCAAAGGGTCAGATCTTCATTAGAGGCAAGTGTTTGATATTTGCAACTTAAGTTCGTATATTGTCCATGTTAGAATAACTATGAAAAGGGATGATTTTTCATGTTTGGAAGATAAAAATGGAGTAGTAATGGATTTTTGGAATCTAAAAATATATAGGAATTAAACTCATGTTGTAGGTAGTTAGTAATCCAATAAATATTCATCAATCTGTGGAAGAAATTCTGAAAATCATTTTGTGTTCTTGAAGATAATATGTTGATAATTTTCTAGAAAAAGAGGCAAAAACGAGTAGAATGAGAAGAGCCAATTTGGAATGTTTAGATCTTCTTTTTGAGTGTTTTTGGATGAGATTTAAGAAAAACTCAAAACACATACCTGACTCAATTTTTCGTGTTGAATCCAAATCTGAAGTCGGATGGATGATTTGAATAATTTTTGGATCTGATTTTTCTGAGTATTTAAAATATGAGAATTCATGATGTTGTTTCTTTTTAATGATGGTTCTTATCCCAAAACTTTGGTAGATCTTTGGTGATTGTTAATTGGATATTATGGGACTTAGAAAATATCAGTAGACCCTTGATAAGATTTGAATTAATTTGATTGGGATTTAAATTGATTAGAATGATGATAATTAAATTAAAGAAATTTCGATTGCTAGACTCATTTGTTAAATTCCAAATGAGGATGTATGAGGATTAAAGATAGGACCAGTAGGGATGATTTAATATAACACCTGGGTATCCTTAAGTTTACAAGAGGGTTTAATCCTAAGTGAAAGAATATGTGTTTATAATAGATTTGAAACTATCGGTTTTAACCTTAATTAAAAGGAGAACTAAACTCGTAGTAGTTTGGGAGAAATAATGTTATGGACCAGTAGGATATTAGTGACTTCTTACTGAATATATGTTGAGGAAAAACCTATTTGAATCTTGTGTATTGAGTGAGGGTAGCCTTAGGGTTACTATTTGAACATCAAGGACTGAGTTTAAGCCCATTATTAATTTCGCGAGGACGGAGTGTAATATAAGAGCGTAGTGGTATGTCTCCTGGATAGAGATGGGAGTTTAGAACACATTTGGTTGAAAGAGGGTATGATGTTATCGCAATCACGTATTTAAAGTTGACGGACCTCCTCGATCGACAAAGTTAAGTAGTAGTGTATTGGAGGGGTTCCTTGTTTGGATTTCGCTTTGCGAGACGCTCCGCGCATGAACCTTAACGACGTGGGGAGTGGAGAGATGTTATAGGATGCGAGGATAATTAAATTATGAAGTAAAGATATGATATTTTAATACGTGGAATTTAAAAGAGATATAATTCTACGTATGGAAATTATCTTAGGGTAGAGATATAATGCTTACTTGCTATCGGTGGGAGGTTTGCGCGTGAGGGAAGTCATATCCTGATGAATCCATGGGATCTTTGATTTGTCGCTCGAGAACATAGGTCTATGAAAGACTTATCGGGGAGTTGACAAGTCCGCTGAGTGTGGGTACGTAGGTATGTGCGTGACCCATGGATACGAGAACTATGTTCACCTCTAATGTTTGTGTTATTGTTTATGGTTCGAGGAATCCTTACCGAACCTTTTGTCCGCTATTCGGCGACCAGCGATGATGGGACATGATAGCAGAGTAATGCATTGCACCGCAGCTGTGACTCGGGGTGCCGTATTATATATGAATATATATATATAATGAATTAAATGATTGAATGGTTATATTGTGGTTAAGTCATCTACTGTGTGATAATTGTAGATAAAGGCGAATTGAGAAAAGAATGGAATTAAGTTAATGAATGTTTATTCTTATAGAATTGAAATGCTTAATTCATATTAATGAGAAATGATTCATGTTAATGAGAAACTAATTATATAAATGAGAAATGTAAATGAATAATAATGTGACGTATGGTATGGGACATACGGGGATTATGATATGGGAATGGAATTACAATATGGAGACTAGAAAAGAGGAACCATTAACTAGGAGGTTAATAGGAAACGTTAAGTGTGCACTCTAGTTGAGAGGTGAGAATAGCAAGTGAGAGTTGGATCTAACATGTACATAATAAATGCTTTATTGCACTTGTTAAATACTTGCTGTTTTAAAAATAATTTACACAATCAGGCTCTGACCCATTTCCTTGCATATTTTCTTTTCTATTGTATCTTCTATATCAGGTGTTCAGCAACAGGGACGCCAACCTTAGCGGATTATGACAGGCTATGGATCTATGGAGTTTTGCTTAAACGCCTATCATCTTTTTGATTCACAGTATTCTTAGTTAGGGCATGTCGCCCAAAGGATTCAGTTATCTCTTTTCTATCGGGGTCAAATACTATTGTATTCGTGTCTTTTAATACATTTAATATTGTTGTGATTACTGTAATGGATTAATATTATTTGGGAATGTTTATTCCAATTGCATTTAAATTCTTTTGTATTATCTATTTAGTTATCAGTGTTGTAGAATAAAATGTGTTGTGTTATTCTTAAACTAGAAATGAATTTTGTTGAATTAAAATTTGGAAAGTTTTTAACACTAGCTTAATTGGGTATTGGGTGAGTTGAAAATATTTTTCGACAGTGATGCTAAGAATGAGCCAACTGTATATTCTGTTTTAATTTGGTATGGGACAGGCCACCCGGTATTTAATTAGGCGGGGTGTTACAAGTATTCTATGTTCTTCCTTGACTCGGTTCTATTCTCTCTCCTTGGGATCAATCGGAATGGGTGCTGGCACTGGTTGTGCAAGGTTTGGCATTGCTAGATGAACAGGTGGCAGTCCGTTAACAGGTGAGACACACAGAGAGTGAGAAGATTATTGATACAATTCTTGATCCCACAGGGTCCAAAAGTATGGGGAAGGTAATATATAGTTAAGGAGCCTTAGGAATCTATCCTCTGTTTCTGTGTATCTTTTGGACATGGGCTAGTGTATGGTCACTGAGCTGACAAAGTACCATCATCAAGTCTGGCTTAACATCAGCATTATGATCAGTGTTATCCACAAGGAATATCCAGTAAGACTATTCGGTTCCCTCTTATAAGAGAAATAATTTATAATTACTCATAGCTTAGGCTTTTTGATAGTTTTGGTGTATCCCATTAGAAATCGACATCTCAAATCGAATGCTACATATACATTATCTCCATTTTCATTCAAAGCTACGTTAGTGACCGATCACCATTTCTGGATTCATCACCAACATTTTATGGTCATATAAAACTTATGGTTTTCATGTATTTTTATAAATCATATTCTACGATTTTTTCTTTTAAAATCGAGGCTTTTTATAAAAATAATTTAAAATAAGATTTTTTTAGTCTCGTTCAAATGAGAATGGGTCTCGTTTGAACGAGATATGTGGTTTCATTTGAGCCAGGTTACAAAGACATTAAAACGAGACATCCCTGCCTTGAAAGAGATTTGTTGTTCGAAGCTCGTGAGATGTGTGTTCGAACGAAAAGAGGCTTTCATTAGAACGAACCAAGATGCCATTTTGTTATCATTCGAACGATTACTAATATCGTTCGAACGACCTCACCTCCTCGAAATTCATGTTTTTTTTCTATAGAAACCTTTTTTATTCAGAATTTTTCAAGACTTTTGGCAAAAATTATTTTTCTGTACCTGTTCCAAAAATGTTAATTCTTTGTTTTTCAAAATAAGATTATGTTTTCCAAATCGTACATACCTTTATATGATATTTGAATTTATGAAAACCTAGTTTCCATACACCTTGCATAAACCCTTGTAAAGTCCATCTCTACTACTGGCTTACTGAATCGATGTTTTACTATTGAAGAAGAAGTTGGTCGTTTGGTACCGAAGGAAGATCGCTTCATGTGGACAACACTGGAATGGGACATTTTTGTAGAAGATTTTAAGACTCTATGCGTTATATTTAGTCGTTATAAGTAGTTTTTAAGTCGAATATGTCTAATAAATTCATTGTAGTGCTGAATAAAAGGTTTTGCTCGAAAGGGACTTTCTCAGCTTCTTCGTGATTTGGCTTTCTTGGTTTGATTGATTTAATTGGGACCACATCTTAGCATGAAGATTAAATTAATTAAAATATAAAATTTGGTAAAGTTTAATTTGTGTGTGGTTGGCCTAGTGTATGAATCATTCTATTGGATTATTTCTTTCTCAAATTAATATCAGATCAAGTTGCACTAAGTTTTTATGTGATCCTTTAAATACTTGGATTTTATGGATAATTTTTATAGGATGCTTGTCTTCGATGGGTCAAATTACGCTTATTAAAAAGATAGGATGAGGTCTGCTTTAAAATATATTGATGAAAAAGTCTAGCTTGTATGCGAAAAAGGGTGGACACCACCCACTGTAACCAACGACAATGTCGAAAGTCTTAAACTCGTCACTGCTTTGGTGGAGGATGAATTTAAATGGAGTATATACAACTCTCGTATCTTAAGTGCCATTTCTCGAGCCATTAACCCTGACAAGTTTAATCACATGATGAATTTTAGCACAGCTAAAGAATCTTGTAATACCCTCTTGTTCACTCACGAGGGTACTAATGTTGTGATAGCTTCTAAGCTGCAAAATCTCACCACTTAATTTGAAACTATTACCTTGCTAGATTCCGAGTCATTTGATGAATTTTATACACGATTATTTGAGATCGTAAACTCTAATTTTAATTTAGGTGAGAAAATACCTGAGACGAGAGTTGGGAAAAAGATTTTAAGATCCCTGCTAGCCCGTTTTATTCCCAAAGTCACAGTTTTAAATTCGTTCAAAAATTTATATACTCTTAGGTTAGAAGAACTCGTAAGAGACCTTCAAACTTATGAAAGAGATATGTTTCCCAAAACTATTTATAAAGGGTAAATAAGTATTGCTTTGAAGCTCAAGATATAAAAAAGAAAGAAAAAGTGTGTGATTCTGAGTCTGAGTTTGGTTTTAGGCTTGACGGTTGCCCCTTTTGCAAAAAAAATCAAAACATTTCTCAAATTTAACAAGGAAACTTCTTCCAAAGAAGAGATTTTGGAGAAAAATAGAATTGGGAATGAGGGCAAGAATGTTTATGATAAAGATGAGGAAAGATGTTATGAGTAAGATGGAAAGGGACATAAATCCCATAAGTGATCCACTAGGCTAAAAATATAAGGCAAAAAAGTTACACAAAAGGCAACTTTTAGCGATAGTGCCGTCAAGTTAGTGAATTCCGGGAATGAATAACCACATGAATGAAATATCTGTGTGTTTATAGAAAGTCACGTTAGCGCTACTAGTTTGTTCTACACCGATGGGGACATTTATAAATGCGAGAGCCTGGAAGATGTTTTGAATCATTATGAAGAGAGTGAGAGTGAGGAAGAGAATATGAATGAAGGAGAAAGTAGACTCCAAAAAGCCTTTAATGATATTTACACCGAGACTTTAAAAATAAGAAAACTTAATAAATATTTGTCTCTTAGGGTGTTTGATTTAGATAAGGAGATAAAAGTTTTAAGAGAGTGTGAGGCATCAGTGAGTCAACTCGAGAAGGTGAAATTTTCTGTATGTGAGTAGATGGTTGTTGTAAGTAGGGAGAAGACTGATTTGACCAACGTTGTGGCTAGTCTTATGAGAAATCTTCAAGATTCATTGGAGACTCATGAGAAACTTGAAGCCTGTGTATCCCAACTTGGGATTGATCTCAAACTTAACTGGGACGTCAATGTCACTTTAGAGGATATATTAGGAAGGTTGGAAAGATCCTATTCGGTCCCGCATTAGGCAACGTTGAGAGGTAATAAATAGGTTATGACGATGCATCCACTTCCCATATTGCACCCGAGATGGTTCTTGAGTTTGTAATGGATCCTTATGGCCCTCGTCCTAACCCACCTAGGAGATCGAAACCAAAAAAGAGAGCTCATCCTAGACATTTTGATCAAGGTATGCCCAATCTCATTGATGTTTGTTACTGTTGAAAATAAAAAGGTCACCTTAGAAAGTTTTATTTCAAGCTAGGGAGAGTTTTTCATATATGTGTTCCCTAGTGTTCTCCCGCACGAGTCCCTACACATGTTCCTATATGCACTCCCATACACGTTACTCCACATGCTCCCGCACATCATCATAGAAATTTTGAGATTTTTTAAGATAAATTAGAGTATTTAGTCAGGACTTTACAATGTTTGATGGAGGAATTTCATAAAATGTCTTCTCCTTTTGAGAACTCGCCCGGCCCTAATGATTGAGGTTGAGACTTGTATCTAATGTAGGATGCTTATCATGTTCATATCTCACATTCCTATTGATAGATTGTATCATCATTGTATTGATATGTTTTCCTTTTATATATTTTGAAAAATTCCTAAAAGAGTTTTGCTTTTATGATTTTTTTTTAAAAATAAAAAAGATTTTCTGCTTTAAAGAGAAAGGTTGAAAAAGTGAAAAAAAATTTATCTTGATAATTTTTTTGAAAAAGACAAAAATATTTTTGTATTTTTGATTTTTCATCGAATATGGATGAACATCAAAGATATTCGGATCACCCCTACATTCAATCTATTCGCGTGAATTTTTGATAATGCTTTGAGACATGGCTTTGTTTTGTTATTGTGCTTAATAATGCGTGAATAACATTTCGTTGATAATTGATGACTACTCTCTAAAGGTTTTACTCTTTGTCACCTTTATTGCACACGTGAAAGAATTTATGAACATTGTACTTACTTGTCAGGTGTCGAATACAATGTTCTCATCTCAATCCTGCTTAATAGCGGATCAAATCTAAAAAAAGGAAAGCTGTGCATGTAAGAACCATTTGCATAAAAGAGCCTAAAAAGATTAAAGACATACAAAATAGAAGTTCCACAGTTATTTTGCTTATGTTCATTGATGCTTCTCCACATATGAGCATTACGATTTCTTCAAAATATTTGAGAGTGAATTCTTATATATGAGAGATTTTGAGGGAGTTATAAAGTATAAGATCAATGAGTTTGCACAACGGGATTTCTTGAAAAATATTTAAATAGTTTGGCGTTATTATTTTGAGAATCATTAAAATTCATGGCATATTGAATAAGTCGAGTCAATTTCATTTGAGTTCAATATTTTTACACCTAAAGTTCAAATTGATTTCATTTTTCAAAAGTATCTCAAGACTTCGTGCACCTATGTTATGAATGTTAATGTTAATTTTCCTATGGAAAATGCTCACACAATTACATTCTGTTTAACGATTTGGATATTTTATTGTTCTTTCATGGTGACTATGAATTTTGTACATATATGTAATCTTTATATCTTATACTTAAAAAGTATTGAAAACATTTCAAAAATAATTGATATGCCTTTTGAGATTATCATTACACATGCTTTACTGATTATCTTTGTGATGATATCATGCTTCTTCATGTGGTGCTTATTTTTCATGATTAGATTCAATTCTTTTGTTTATTACGAATAAAAAAGGGGAGAACAAATTGAGGGGGCATTTTATTTACTTTTATTTAAAACTTGTACGCATTACATTATTTCTTTTGCCTCATGTGTGTAGGTCATTCCACCTTGATGATGATTTCTTAGACCTCACAAGATGAAGACAAAGCTAGCCAAGGGTAGAACAAGTTTCAGTTGAAGATAAAGTTTCATACGTCATTCCTTTTCTGGGTTTGGGAGGACATTAGGATTCATTGTCTTAGAGGGTTTTATTGTAATTTGGATTTTAGTTTTGTTTTGTACTGGAATAGACGTAGGGGGAGATTTGTAAGATAAATATTTTATAATTTCTCATAGGTTAGGCTTTTTGATAGTTTTTGCGTATCCGATTACAAACTGGCATTTTAAATCAAAGGTTACATCTGCACTATCTCCAAGTTCATTCGAAGCTACTTCAGAGACCGAGCACTATTTTTGGACTTGTCACCAACATTTTATGGAGATATAAAACTTGTGGTATGGACTTTTATAAATCATATTCTGGGATTTTTTCTTGAAAATTGAGACTTTTAATAAAAGGAATTTCAGACAAGATTTTTTTTAATATCATTCAAAGGTGAATGGGTCGCGTTCGAACGAGATGTGTGGTTTCATTTGAACCAAGTTTAAGCGACACTAAAAAGAGATATCCCTGCATTGACAAAGATTTATTGTTTAAAGCTCGTGAGAAGTGTGTTAAAACGAAATGAGGATTTCGTTAGAATGAACCAAGACGTCATTTGAACGAAACTATTATTTTCGTTCGAACGACCCCACTGTCTCAAAATTCGTATTTTTGCTATAAAAACGTATTTTATTAAGAATTTTTCAAGACTTTTGTCAAAAATAATTTTTCAATACTTATTCCAAAAGTGTTTATACTTTGTTTTCAAAACAAGATTTGTTTTCTAAATCGTACATCCGTCTATATGATTTGTGAGTTTATGAAATCCTAGTTTTCATACACCTTTCATAAATACTTGTAGAGTCCATCTCTACTGCTGATTTGTGGAACCGAGGTTCTACTACTAAATAAGAAGGCTAATCGGTGGATACCGAGGGAATAACGCTTCCTCTAAACGACATTGGTCTAGGCTATTTATTATAGAATATTTGAAGACTTTACGCGTCATACTTAGTCGTTCTAAGTAGTCTGTAATTCGATCGTGTTTGACAAATTCTTTACAGTCCTGAATAAAATGTTTTACTTGAAAGGGATTTCCCCCACTTCTTCATGCTTTTGCTTGCTTGGTTTGATTTATTTAATTGTGACCACATCTTTGGATTCACACTAAATTAATTAAAAGATAATTTGTGTGCGGGCCAAATATACGAATCATTCCATCGAATCTCCGCTCTCTAACCGCTGAAGCGGACGATGAGTATGTAGAACTCCAGAGTTGATTAATAGTAGATATGAGTTAATACGGAGCCAAACTAACTTAGGGTATGCGGTCTCACCTGAGCGTAATTTTTATTTTTATTCAAAAAGAATATTTTTTGTATTTTTTAAAAATAAGGTAAAATGTTTTTGGTATTTTTTTTGGAGAAAAGGAGGAAGGAAAACTCCCCTAGTGTCGTTGTTTATTATTAGGCTTCACTCGTATTAAGTTCTTCCTAGGGTACAAGTGAAATACCGGGCAAGACCCGAGTCTGGGAAATGATGGGATACGCGATGCAAGACACAATTTGAATTGTTTCCAGACTAATGGACAAGTTCCAATTTTAAAAAGAGGCGAAATAGCCCAACTTGGGTGTTAAGATATCCCAAAATTTCGAAATATTTTCATGTTGAAACTGGAAAAATAGGTATGAGTGTCCGAGGGCAGACGTTGATATGAGGTTTGTGCACAGGAGATTAGTGTAAGGGTTACCCCCTTTGGCATGACTTTCAAGATATACCTATTTACTATAAGGGCAATGATTCATCGGTATGGGTGGAAAATCCATTTGATATACCTATTTGTACATGAATTGTCTCATGATATACCTCATGGTGATGGTACATATGAGAGATAATTTGATATACTAGACGTACATGAACGAATTCCTGCTATATACATCTCATCGTGGGTTCGGTTAAGCTTTACAACACAGGGGAAATGTTCGATATATGTCGAAGGTACTTATCCAACGGAAGGTGGTAGTCATTTCTCTTAGGTTAATGGCACCTCATAGATATGACAATCCATCACGAAGTGACCCTCTAATGTAGAACAAAATTTGGGTCAAAATGTCACGCTCATGTGATGTAGTGTGAAAAATGCACAAGTCCTAATTAGTATTTTTATGAAAAGATTTATGTATGATAAGAAGAATATATACAACTGTGAAGAATGAATTTGGTTAAGCTATAACCCTAAGATGATGTTTCCTGCTAGACTAAATCATTGGCGATAGTAGACCACAAGTAGAAGATGATTCATACGAAGACGATTCCCCTCGTTAAGGTTGTTTGGGATTATAATGGCATTGAGGGAGTGACTTGGGATTAGAATCTACAATGAGGAGGCTACATCTGGATTTTTTTACTTAAGTTTTTTAATGTTTTGTTTTCAGGGATGAAGATTCCCAAGGTGGGGAGGATTTAAGACCCGGGTTGTATAATAATGAATAATCAAACTTTACAAAAAAAATCATGCTACGTAAAATTTTCACAATTGTAAATTTAGGTTAGGATAAGATCAAAACTCTAAAAATATTTATTTTGGTGAAACCAACAATTAAAAAAATTGAATTTCGGATCGATCCAGATATTGATCCGGATGACAAGAAAATAACATATTAGTTTATATATTAGGCTATCAAGATTGTGTCAGTTTAAGGTCTTAATTGTTACGAATTCATTTAGTGTTGAACCACACTTCTCTCAGCCTTTGATTATCCTAGTCTTGGGGGAACTCCCCTAAAGGGTTATTAGCATTTATTATGGGTAAAATGGTCATAAAGAGGGTGTAAAGAAAGACACCAACCCCATATCCTCCATTTATACTGGGAAGAATTCTGCACATAGGCCAAATCTGACTTTGCTATTATCTCTACTTTGTTTGCTTAGACAACAGCTTTATTATCCTCCCTATATTCACACAAACTAATATGCATTCCCATCTTACATTTCCAAGTGTTTAAGAGTGTTATAAAAAAGGGTTATTGGGTGAAGAAGTGGGTTTTGGAAGAAAGAAAATTTTAGAAAGCTTGGAACTTTTGGGATATTTTCTGGATATTTCTTAGAGGATTTGGAACTTATTTTCTCTATATTATTTGGTGGATATCATTACTTAAGGTAGAGTTTCTTCAATCTATTTTCAATTTTAAAGACAAACATGCCAGATATATGTACATATGTATGATTAACACGATTATTTATACAAATTATCACTACTTATGGATATATGTGGAAAAAAATGCGATAAAATAGATGAAATCTAAAGTTTGAAAGAATGTAAATTTCAAAATGATTAATCTAGATGTTTCTTAAATGAATCATGTAAAGCTTGTTGATTTCATGATAAATGTTATATTGAACTTGTGGAAGAAATAGTAAGATGCATATATGGGTTTCATGGGCATAAAACCTTACATTCATAACATAGACTTATGTAGTTGGGAAAATGAGTCAAATATGTTGAATGTATGTTAAATTAAATCTTGAAACATGAAACGATATATGCTAAAATTTCTAGAATACTAATTACATAGATGGTACAAACATATGTGAAGAAAGTCCATAAAGATTTTGACATAAGGGACTAAATGTGAAAGTAGTGAAAAGTTTGTGGAAAGAATATGAAAAGTGAAATGTTAACACATGTAAAGATAAGAAAACAATGCAGGAACTTTCAGTTAAATAAGTTGAATTACAAGTCCTGAAATTGCAAAAGTAGTATTTTAATTGAAGAGTGCCATTTTGTGCAAATTTTGACTTAAGATCAAATTCACTAAACTAAGAGGACTTTAGTGATGAAGTTGGGTTTAATGTGACGAGAACTCATGTTTTGAAAATTAAATATGAAAAGAAAAATTTCTGTAAAATTATAAATCTCAAATTTACTAGTGTGTGCGAATAGTAAAAAGTACACAAAATGAAAGAAATGGATATTTGAACAAGGATTAAGTTTCACAAGAAATTATAAATAAAGTTGTTCTCAAAAGTTAAATATCGATTTTTAAAGTGAAATGAAAACGAACTTTAATACAGTGTTAAACTTAGAAATAAAGTGTGTCAGGAGTAGTTTCATCCCGGATATTTGGCCTCATCGGCTGGTAAAAAGAAAATAAAGTAAAAAGGCTTAAAAGTGAATATGAAAGAACTAAAGGAAAATGATTATAATGGTGAAACAAGTAACATTCACTCAGAGGTAATTGAAAAATTTAAGGAGAGTTTGGAGCCATAGGGTGTGACTTAATGCTTAGACCCAAGGGCACTGATCAAGAGTATATTCTGGCATGGTGGGTGTTAGTGAAAATACGTATGACACTCATGGATTGCTATCTCGATTAATCAAGTAAAAAGACGACCTTGAGTGCGACGGTAATTAATGTAAAGGCAAGTTAATGTGACAACTTGGAAAATGTGAAATTACGTTAATGGTTAAATTACAAGGATACATGTAGTATTAAAAGGAAGTTTCAATGTGAGTGGGGTCATCACCGAGTTACATGGTTACAACATCAATCTCATGGTTATAACACAACTTGCATAGGAACATTAAATTAAATAAAACATGATTTCATAATTGCTAAAATACATTATATATATAAATATATCTCTTTATATACAATACTCTACGGGTATTTATCCTACTAGGCACCCGCTCTTACCCTGTCTTGTGCCACTTCAGGTAGAGTCAACGATAAGGATATCGGGAATGGAAAGGAGAGTTGTTCATGCCCGTAGAGATCTAATTCCTATTAATTTTTAATATGTAATTCATTTCGAGCTATGATTTTTATAATTTTGAACATTAATGCAAGGGCTCTAAGTTTTGTTGTAATAATACAGTGCAAATGCAAATTTTCCTTCAATGGCTTTTTATTCAATTAAATTATAAGATTATTATATATTAAGTGTTCCTATGAATTTCATAATATTGACATCATTTCATCAAATAAATTAAATTTGTTTTTCCTCACAAGATGATACGTAAGTGTTTATTCAAAAAAGGGGATTTTCTTATATGTAAATAAAGTATAATTTTTTTTTTCGCATTGACACCCCAAAATGGGGGGTCACAACTTAGTATAAGAGAATAGGTTTCATTACGCTTTCGTTGTGTATTAGTTCCTTACATATTCTTTTTTGTAAAAAAATATCACTTTTTCTTTTAGAATGTCGGCTCGTAGCAGAGGCACATGCAATGGTGGCAATACCAACGAGTTATGCCAAATGTCATAGGAAATACGATGACTAGATTACTCACTCTATCAATAGCACTATGTCGGCAATGGTAGATCAATAGAGAGTAGAAGGGCTGCCACTATTCTGAAAGAATTTAGGATACTTAACCCACCGACGTTCAATGGTACAAAAGATCCCGAAGGTACTGATGAGTGGTTGTAGCGTGTCACATGCATCTTTGAGGTTATAGAGGTATCTTCTGATTACAAGGATCGATTGGATATGTTTTCGAACTAAGCTCAAAAGTGGTGGATGTCCTATCAGGCCACTATAGATAAGGCATCCAATGGGGAAAATTTTTGGGCGGTATTTCTGAACCACTACTTTCTAGAGGCATACCATGATGGGAAGATGTATGAGTTTAGTAACTTGTTATACAGTGAAAGATGAAAATTTGAGTATAAGAGATCAATTTTTAAACCTTGTCGGATTATTACCACACGTGGTAGGTGATGAGAGGGAAAATATCCGCTTGTTCATAAAGGGTCTCAACCCATCCATTCGGAGGCTTATCAATGATCAGGATGTTTGCGGATTCAGAGATACATTTAACAAAGCCATTAGACGAGAGTTGGAGTACAAAGATGAGAGGTTGATCAAATAAAATAAGAGGTCTTCTAGTAATGAACAAGTCATCATTGGAGGCAAGAATCATAGAGACGGTGGTTCCAAGGGGTTCTTTATAAAGTTAAAGGTGGCAAGGGACTATGGTTCCTCGTAGGGTCAGAGTGAAGGGAAAGGCCATCATAGCGAAGTAAAGGGTGTTTCATATGAGGGACACCTAACCATTGGAAGAGAGAATGTCCTTAGAGACACAATGGTCCTCATCCCTGCAACTAAGGTTATAACTTTCAACCGGAACGAAACTATAGCTTTTCACCTCCACCCAGTAGACTCAATAATTTGGTGGGTGCCAGCAAAGCAGGTGCAATGTTGGTATTTTATAACCCAGTCAAGGTTATAATGGACAGGGATAGTGGAACTAGCAGGGCAACCAGCGTAGCATGTCCACTCAAGCGTACCTATACTCTTACTCAGCCTACGGTTTAGCCGGATGCCACAGTAATGGAAGGTATGATTTTAATATTTCATATGTGGGTTCAAGATTTATTTGATTCTAGACCATCTCATTCCTTTATATTAATTTAATCTGCTTTCAGTTTGGGTTTAGAGGTCAATTCTTTATACCCCCTATCTTCGTTAGACTTTCGATTGGCGGAGGTATTTCTTTAGTCCGCATATATCGCGCTTGTGTCATAATTGCGGGAGAACTTATGCTTGAGTATGATTTAGTTGTCATAGATATGTAGGGTTTTTAGGTAATCCTTAGGATGGATTGGCTTTCGTTCTTTAGTGCTACTATTGAGTGTAATCGATAAAGAGTTTCGGTGTTATTATCGGATGGGTCGAAGTACAGATTTAACATTGAATAACACATGGGTCGTCCTTACAAATACACTAGCATAAAGTATCAAAGGGATAATTTTAAGTGGCTTTTAATCCTTGTGGCTTTGAATGGTCCCGACAATATGGTCCTTGATCATTCGGTTGTATTGAAGATCCCGAACGTGTTTCTGTAGGAGCTTCTAAGGTTACCACAGTAGAAGGAGGTAAACTTTATAATAGAGGTGCACACAAGTGTCTCATGTATTTCCATTCATCCACACTATTTAGATCAAGTCGAGCTTAATGAACTGAAGATACAGGTAGATGATTTTTTTATCCAGGGGTGTCATTGGGCCAAGTGTGTCACGGTAGGGCGCATCGATCCTTTTTGCCAAAAATAAGGACAATACTCTCCTGCTAGGTATTGACTACATGCAGGTGAATCTTATTATGATCAATAAAAATTATCCCATATGGAGAATTGATGATCTCTTAGATCAATTACGAGGCAAGGGTGTATTCTTTAAGATTAATCTTCTGTAACTATCACTAGTTGAGTGTCAAGACTCCGGATATTCAGAAGACATCATTCATCACAAAATACGGGTATTATGAGCTCTTAGTGATGACATTCGGATTTACAGATGCACCTATAACATTCATGGACCTAACGAATAGGATTTACCTCCTGTACTTGGATCAATTTGTGGTAGTATTCGTTGCTGATATCCTATTCTACTCATCTTTAAGAGTGGATCACGAGGAGCACATTCGCATGACCTTGAAAGTTTTATATGAAATCCATCAATATGAAAAATTCAGTAAGTGTGAGTTATGGATGAAATAGGTTTGGTTCTGTGACATTTCATGTCAGGACAATGGATTTCAATAGACCCAATAAAGATTGAAGTAATGGTGAATTAGGAGTAGCCGAAGACAGTCACAGAGGTGAGGGGTTTCTTAGGACTCACGAGTACTATAGGCATTTCATCCGGGAATTCTCACAGATTTCTTTGCACCTCACCCGATTGACACAAAAAGATGTTCGCTTTGAGTGGATATATGATAGTGAGGCAGCGTTCCTAGAGTTGAAGACTGGGCTGACTTCAGCATCGATACCTATCCTTCTAGAGAGATGAAAGGGTTACGTCATCTATTATGATGCATCAGGGGCAGGCTTAGGAGATGTTTTAGTGCAAGGAAAGAATGTGGCAGCTTATGCATCAAGGCAGTTAAAGATTCATGATAAGAACTACCCAATTCATGACCTAGATCTTAGAGAAGTTATATTTGCCCTGAAGAATTGGAGAAATTACCTATATGGGGAATGGTTCGAGGTGTAATCGGATAATAAGAGTCTCCAATATATTGTCACTTAAAAAGATCTAAATCTCAGGCAGAGATGATGGATGGAGCTCATGGAAGATTACGACTTTGGTCTCTATTAGAACTTAGGTAAGACTGATGTTGTAGTCGATGCATTATGCGGGAATATATGAACATCTTCGGTGGTAAAAAAATGCTACAATCATAAGATGATGCAAGACCTTTAGAGCTATGAATTTAGGGTTAAGAGGGAAAAACATCACGTCTATATCTATGGGAGGCTGGTAAGGATTGTTATATAATAGAAAGTTCTTGATGCATAGGATTGTAATGATGATTTTACAAACTTCCATAACTGTATCTTATTAGGTGAGACAATTGAAAACTTTTCGATCGATAAGGACAATGGTGTGAGGATCCGAGGAAGGCCGGTAATCCCTGTTATTGAGGAGCTTAGGGAAGAAGTCACGAGAGAAGCACATCAGTCTTTTTTAGCATTCGTCTAGGTAGTACAAAGATGTACAAGGATTTATGGAGAGAATACTGGTGGTCAAGAATGAAAAAAGATGTTATGATTTTTATTGAAAAGATTTGTAGGTCAAGGTTGAGTATTAAAAATGAATAGGGTTATTGCAACCATTACTAGTAGCTCAGTGGAATGGGAGAACATGACAATGGACTTTATCACAACATTGCCTAGTACTTGGGCAATGTACAATGCAATATCGGTTGTGGTTGATCAACTCACTAATTCAATGTATTTCTTTCCTATCAAAGTCACAACTAGTGTGGATGACCTTTCATGACTCTATATTAGAGACATTATAAGGTTGCATGGCATATATTTATCCATTATTTTGGGTAGGGACCCAAGGTTTGTGTCCAAGTTTTAAAAAGACTAAAATAGGAGATGGGAAAAAATCTGTATCTCAGTAAAGGCTATCATCCATCGACGAATGTACATTCTGCAAGAACTATTCAAAAACTCGAATATATGTTGTGGGCTTATGCGATAGGCTTTCAAAGTAGTTGGGATGATCAACTGCCGTTAGCAGAGTGTTCCTACAATAACAATTTTTAGGCTAGTATTAGGGTGGCAACGCTTGAAGTCTTATATGGGATATCTTGTTGTTCACTAATTTTTTGGATGGAGGTCAATGAGAAGCACATCTCGGGGTTTGATATGATTAAGGAGGCCACTAATAAAATTCACGTCATTCGATCTGGACTTATAATTGCTCAGAGCCATCAGAAGAACTATGTTGATGTTTGTTGTTTTTATTTGGAGTTCAATGTGGGTGATCACATGTTTCTGAAGATCAAGGAAAGATCAGGGGTTATGCTATTTGGCAAGAAGGGAAAGTTGTCATAGAGCTATACATTACTATTCGTGATTTTGGATAGGATTGATCCAGTGTCGTACTAATTACCACTACCGCCTTAGTTAGACAATGTGCATAATATTTCTTACGTTTCAATGGTACAGATGTATATTTAGGATCCATCTTATATAATCAATTAGGATAAGCTTGAACTCCAGGAAGATTTCTCTTACGAGATTAGGCCGTTGGCAATAGTAGACCATAAGTAGAAGATGCTTCGTAAGAAAACGATTTCCCTCATCAAGGTTATTTGGGATAATAATGGCACTCAGGGAGCAACTTGGGAATTAGAATATCCAATGTGGAGACCATATCCTGAGTTATTTACTTAATTTGTTTAGTGTTTTGTTTTGAGGGATGCAAATTCCCATGATGGGCAGGTTGATTTTGTATAATAATGAAGAATCAAAATTTCTAAAAACATTAATGTTATGTAAAGTTTTCAAGGTTGTAAAGTTAGGTTATGATAAGCTCAAAACTCTGAAAATATTTATTGGGTTAAAACCAACACTTAAGAAAAATCGAATTTCATATCGATTCGAAATGATTCGGGATTGATCCGGATGACCTGACTACAACAGATTAGTTTATATTTGAGGCTGTCGAGATTGTGTCAGTTCAGGGCCTTAATTGTGACTACTTCACTCAATGTTGGACCACACTTCTCTCAACCTTTATTACCCTAGTCTTAGGGGGACTACCTTAAAGTCTTAGGAACATTTATAATGGGTTATAGGATCATTAAAGAGTGTAAAGAGGGCTACCAACCCCATATCCTCCATTTATGCTGAGAAGAATTTTGCACTTAGGCCACATTCAAATTTGGTATTATTTTTATTTTTTTGTTCAACCAGAAGCTTAATTATACTTCCTATATTCACGCAAACTATATTACATTTCTATCTTCCATTTCCATGTGTTTAAGATTGTTATTGAATAGGGTTATTGGGTGTATAAGTGGGTTTTGGAAGAACACAAAGTTTAGAAAGCTTGGAACTTTTCAGTACTTTTTTGGATATTTCTTGGAGGCTTTGGAACTTTTCTTCTCTATATTATTTGGTGTATTTTATCACTTGAGGTAGGGGTCCTACACTCTATTTTCAAGTTTAAAGATAAGCATGTTAGATATATGTATATATGTATGATTCACATGAATTTTTGAACATATTATCACTACTTTTGAATATATGTTGAAGAAAATGTGATAAAAATGGATGAAAGCTAAAGATTGAGTGAATGTAAATTTCAGAATGTTTAAGCTTGTGAACTTATTGATTTCATGAAAAATGTTATATTGAACTTATTATAGAAATAGTAGGATGCATATATGGGTTTTATATAAAACCGTACATTCATAACATAAACTTACGTATTTGGGAGAATGGGTCAAATTTGTTAAATTTATGTTGAATTAAATATTGAAACATGAAAAAATATGGTGAAGATTCCAGAATGCTAATCATATAAATGGCACAAACATATGTGGAGAAGGTCCATAAATATTTTAACATAAGGTACTAAATGTGGAAGTAGTGAAAAGTTTGTGGAAAGAACATGAGAAGTGTAATGTTAGCACATGTAAATATAAGAAAACAAAATAGAAACTTTAATTTAAATACGTTGAATTACAAGTCTTAAAATGGCAAAAGTAGTGTTTTAGTAGAAATGTGTGATTTTGTGTAAAATTTTGACTTCAGATCAAATTCCCTAAACTAAAAGGACTTTAGTGAAGAAGTTGGATTTAATGTGATGAGAATTCATGTTTTGAAAATTAAAGATGAAAAGAAGCATTTTTCCGAAATTAATAAATCTCAAATTTACTAGTGTGCTCGAATAGCGAAAAGTACACAAAAATGTAAGAAATGAGTATTTGAACTCTAATGATTAAGTTTCACAAGAAATTATAAACAATTTAAAAAAAAGGTGAAATATTTAATTTTGAAGTGAAATGAAAATGGACTTTTGATAAAGTACGAAGTTTGGAAATAAAGTGTGTTAGGACTAGTTTCGTCCCGAGTATTTGGCCTCATCGACTGGTATAAAGGAAATATAGGAAAACGTGTTAAAAATGAATATGAAAGAAGTAAAGGGAAATTGTTACACTGGTGAAAAAAGTAAAAGACTCTCGTAGGTAATCCAGATTATTGATTAAACCCCACACCTCGTGTTTTTCGAACTGCGTGAACTTTGATGATGATTTTGGCTACGTAAGCACCCGAAATTTTCCTTGGGATTCTAATCCTCTTTTTTCTTCATTTCTCAATTTTTTTCCTTATCCTTCCATTATTATTTTCATATATATATATATATATATATATATATATATATATTACTTTTATTAGTCAGATCATATATGTGTACTCATTTGTTTATAATGAGTTATGATCCGGCATACGACTCATATATACATTTAATTTATTTAACTATCCTTTAGCGATCCCGTCAGACATGCATATTCACTATTTATAGAGAATCATGATCCGGTGAATCGCCAACATTTTAAATAACATGTATTTTCCTATTATTTTAGTTTTACTCCTTCGAATGATTCATTCTCATCTTTCCTATGATGAAGACACGATGATTTCACTCATGCACTTTTCAGTAGATACACACTTTTCACCCCACATACAATACACATTTTAATAGAAAAAGGAGAATATTTTTATATCCCATAAGATATAGAAAGGGAGGAATGGGTACCTAACACCTTTCTATTCAGTAATTTTGATGCCCCATTTCCGAGGGTCAATGTGAAAAACCTTTTTATACTTTATTTTCATTTAAGAAAAATCCTTTTTAAATATGCACTTACTTATTCACTTGTGTCGTAAAATATATAAAATTTATTTAATCAAATGATTTTTAGCTTATAAAATTCCTATGAACAAGTGAAATAAAAGAGTTTTGAAGTTTTATTAAATAAATATCCATTAAAGGAAAATTTGCATTTGCCTTGTAATATTACAAGCAAACTTAGAGTCCTTGTATTAAAGTTTGAAATAACAGAAATCATAGTTCGAAATGAATTACATATTATAAATAAATAGCAATCAAAGCTTTACAGGCATGAACAACTCTCCTTTCCTTTCCTGGCATCCTTGCCATGGCCTCTGCTTGAAGTACTTAAGGGGTGTTTGGAAAAAGGCGGCGTATGAGCTTGCGCCCAATAGGAGAAATACTAGCAGAATATTATATATATAATGTATTTTAACAATTATGAAATCATCCCTTATTCAATTTAGTATTCTCATGCAAGTTGTATCGTAACCATGCGATTGACATTGTAATAATGTAACCCGACTGATGAGCCCAATCGCACTTAATCTTCCTTTTAATACTACCTATATCCTATTAAATGAACCATTAACGTACTTTTGCATTTATCAAGGTTGTCACATTAACTTGCCTTTACATTAATGATCGTCATACTCAAAGTCATCTTTTTACTTGATTAATTGGGGCACCAAGCCATAAGTGTTATATGTCCTTTCACCAACTCTCACCACGCCGTAATATGCTCCTGGTTAGTAGCTTTGGGTCTAAGTATCACGCCACACCCTTAGGCTCCAAGCCCTTCTTAAATTTTTTGATCACTTCTGAGTATCTTTTATTTGTTACGTCTCACTAACCCTTATCTTTTCTGTTTCCTTTTCCATTTATATATATTTTTTCATTTTTTCCTGTTATCATTTACTTTATACTTGTGATGATCATGCCATAATACACGGGATGAAACTAGTCTCAACACGCTTTATTTTCAAGTTTCACATTTGATCAAAATACCGCTTTTCATTCTTAACTCAAACTTGATGTTTTACTTTAGAAAACAAACTATATTTAACAACCCTCAATGAAACTTAGCACACTAAATTTCAACTCCATTTTGTGCAATTTTCACATTTATAAAGACAAGTAAACGTTTTTTTCTATTACTTTGTAAAAATACAGCTTTCACCTTTACTTTTCAAAATAATACTTTTCACCTCTTACTTTCCAAAATACTACTTTACGCCTTTACTTTCCAAAATATTACTTTTCACCTTTACTTTCGAAAATACTGATTTTCAAATTTACTTTACAAAATATTACTTTTCACCTTTACTTTCCTAAATACTACTTTTCTATTTAATGTTTAACTTAGTTTAGGAACTATATGCTTAAGTCCATGGTTTCATAAAATGACATATTTGGGCAATAGTCTAACTTTTGCATTTTCAAGATAATTCTTAAAATTTTATAAGTTTACATTTTAAAATTTGTATTTTGTCATTTTATGAATAAATATTACTATATTTTATTTTTTAACCTCAATATTTTAATATTTTCACTTTTAGTCCCTTAATTCTTAAATTTTATGCATATAAAGTAGAGTCATTTTATGTGAGTAGTATGTTGATTTTTCCAAATTTATTATTTCATGTTCAATGGATTATTTAAATGTATTTTTTAACATATCAAACATATTTTCCATAACCACATATTTGTTCATGAATGAAGGGATTTACACAAATAAAACCCATATATGCATTCTAACATTTCTACTTCTTGATCAACTTAACATTTGACATGAAATAAGTAGTTTAAACATAATAGCTACCTTAAACATTATGAGATTTTAACTTTATTTTAATTTTAACTTTTATCCATTTATATCACATATTTCTCAACATATATTCATAGGTAGTGATAATAACCATATATAGTCATGTAAATCATACATATATACATATATCTATTCAGCTTGGATTTTAAACTTGAAAATAGTGCAGAATCCCTACCTCTTGAAGATAATAAATTATTTGAAGAAGAGTTAGAAAGAAATCAGAATAAGGTCCTAGCTCCTAGCAAGATTTCTTCTCGAAATTAAGACCTTAAACACCCTCCTTAATTGTTTATAATGAAAGGGTGGAATGGTGGTGTTGTAAGCTCGATGTATGGAGAAAATTATGAGGACTTATGCTAATGAAATGGGTTAGTTAGAAGACTCAAAGGTAGTGATTTAGGGGTTCTTTTACTTCAGAAGAGATGAAGTTAATTATGAAGGCAAAGTCTCTCACCCCTCTCTCTTACAATGTCCCAAAACATAAACTAATGGTCCCCCATCACTCAATGATGAAACCACCATGTGGAATGGGGTAAGGAGATAGGTATTATGGATAAAAATCATGGGAGGTCCGAATGAGTTTTACCCCATACCTTTGCACCTTGCAACAACTCAAAAGGAAATGCAGACTGTTGTCTCAGTTGCACCAGATCGATTCAAAATGAAATTCGGATCGATCCAATATTCATTTTTTTTTAATTTTTACTTTTGACGCATGATCTTTGTAAATTTAATAACTAGATTAAAATTTTAATAAATTCATTTATGCCCAAATATGCTACAAACTCTCGAAAATAATTTAATGCGGATGACAAAAAATAACTACTTTTTAACAAATGACGGGTACATCTGATATAATCTCCCCACCTTGGGAAAATTCATCCCCGAAAATCACACTCAATAATTAAATAACTTGGGATGTTGTTTCCTCTTCATAGACTCTAACTCCCTTGTTGATCCTTTAACGACACTGATATCCCTTAGAATTGTGACTAGGGAAATTATCTTCTTGCAAAGCATCTTTTGCTTGTGGTCTACTATTTCCATTGGTCTCGTCTCGTAGGAAACATCATTCTGGAGGTTTAACTGAATCCAATTGGTAATGCAATACGGGTCTAGAATATAATTTCTTAACGTCAATACATGAAAAACATTGTGCACTTAAGATAATTGTGGTGGTGGATCTAAACGACATGACACTGGATTGATCCTCTCCAAGGTCACCCATGCTGAATTCTATGTCAAAATGACAAGTATTATTATAATTCTTCTGACGGCTCAAAGCGGTATTAATCTTAGCTTGTATGACTTGAATTTTCCAAGTGGTTTCCGCAATCATTTAAACCCTGAGATGTGCTTCTGACCGATTTATATCCAACAAGCTAGTAAATGACAAGTTGTTCCGTATAAGGCTATAAATGGTGCCATCTTAATACTCGACTGGTAGTTGTTATTGCAGGCAAACTCTGCTAATGGTAGATGATCAACCCAACTACCCGAAAAGTATAAAGAGCATGCCTATAACATTTCTTTGAGTGTCTAAATAATCCTTTCGAATTTTTCATCCGTCTGTAGATGATAGGTTGTAGTGAGATTTAGATTCATTCCCAACTCTAATTGTAGTTTCTTCCATAACTTGGGCACAAAATGAGGATTCTTATATGAAATAATAGACCAAGTTGCACTGTGAAACCTTTTAATCTCTCGAAGGTAAATTTTGGAAAGTTTAGTCACCATATCCATTATCTTTATAGGAAGGAAATGTTCGGACTTGGTGAGTTAGTCAACCACAACCCACACTGTATCGTGCCCTACTTAAGTCTTAGCCAATGCTGTGACGAAGTCTATAGTAATGTGCTCCAACTTCCATTGAGCCAAAGGTAGTGGCTGAAATTGTCTAGCCATCTTTTGGTGATCATCCTTGACTTGTGGACAAGTGAGGCACTTTGCCACAAAAAGCGCGATATCGTTTTTCATTTCAGATCACCAATAGTCTCGATATAAGTCCCTCTACATTTTTGTGCTACTCGAATGAATGATGAAATGATATTGGTGTACTTCAACCATGAATTCTTCCCTAAGTTACTTAATTCTAGGAACTACTAAACTTACTTGGAACCTAATGCTATTATCCTTATCGATTGATAAGAGCTCAATTGGTTCTCCTGATAAAATCTGGTTTTGAAAGTGCATCAAATCGTCATTAAAAGATTATAGATAAAGCACCTTCTATTATATGATAGGACTTACCAACATCACATAGATGTAGGTATGATGATTTACCCACTTAACCCTTAACTCATATATCTAAAGGTCTTGCATCATCTTATGGTGGTAGCATTTCATTTCCACCAAAGATACTCCCATATTCCTACTTAAGGTGACTATAACATTGGCCTTACCCAGGTGGTAATAGAGACCAAAGTTGTAATCTTCCGTGAGCTCTATCCATCATCTCTACATGAGATTGAAATCCTTCTGAGTGAAAATATATGGTGGCTTTTATGATCCGAGTCACCAAAATTCGTTCCCCATACGGTAATACCACCAAATTATAAGGGCAAAAACAACTGCTCCATGGTCAAGTTCATGTGTTGGGTAATTCTTCTTGTGAACTGTCAATTGTTTTGAAGCTTCTTCCCCTTCATTAATAACACTACTAAACCTACCTTTGATGCATCATAATTCATGATGTAACCCTTTCCTTACTCTGGGAGGACAAGTATCGGTGTTGAAGTTAGTCAGACTTTTAACTCCTAAAATTCTGATTCACACTCGTTTGTCCAGTCAAAGCTATTCTCCTTTTGTGTCAACCAAGTGAGATGTGAATAAATTTGAGAGAAAACCTGGATGGAATGACTATAGTACTTGGCGAGTCCCAAGAAACCTCTTATTTCAATGACGGTCTGTGGTTGTTCCTAATTTAGAACTGTTTCAAAGTTAGCTGGATCCATATAAATTCTCTCTCCTGAGATGACATGGCCAAGAAACTTGACCTCGCCCATCCAAAAATTGTACTTACTAAACTTTGCATACATTTTATTCTCTTGGAGTACATCTAAAGTCGTTCATAGATGCTCCTCGTGGTACACTCTTGAAGCTGAGTAAATTAAGATGTCATCAACAAATACCATAAAAAATTAATCCAAGTATGGGTGGTAAATTCTATTCATCAGGTCCATGTATCCTTCAGGTGCATTTTCTTAAACCAAACTCTATGATCAAGAACTTATAATGCTTGTATCTTGTTCGAAATGCTGTCTTCTGAATGTCTTCATTCTTGACCTACAACTGATGGTAACGAAATTGAAGGTCTATCTTTGAAAATGTTCCTGCGCCTCATAACTGATCGAATATATCGTTAATTCGGGGCATAAGATAATTATGCTTAGTTTTGACTCTATTCAACTGTTTGTAGTCAATGTAGAGTCTGAATGAATAGTCCTTCTTCTTGGCAAAAATATCAAGTGCACCCCACTGTAACACACTCGGTCTATTGAATCCATTGGATAATAAATCCTCTAACCGAATCTTCATCACATTCAGTTTAGCTAGAGACAAATGGTGTCGATGAGTAAAAATGAGTGGGAAACCTGAATGTATTTCTATCGCAAAGTCGATCTCCCTCTGCGGTGGTAAACTTGGATGATTCTCTGAAAACACATATAGGAATTTCCACACAATTAGATAGTCCAAGACCATACACTTAGGAATATCTTGTGCCACAAGGCTCAAAAGCCATCCAAAGTAATTCTGTTATTCATTAGTGTTAGTTTGTTTTCAAGGATAGTTCTTTAATTGTTCACTGTTGAATCTTTGGTTGAACCCATTCGGAAATAACACCGAAACACTGTGCCGTTGATAGAAGCTTGTTGCATTGCACATTTAATCATATAGACAAACAACAAAACCAAAGTCGAATATGGTACAAAGAATAATTTTGTATGAGTGGGAATTATCCAAAAGAATAAATATGAATTATATAGAATGAAAGTAAAATATAGCAATGTAGAACCCCCTAAATAAGATCATATATAGAAAAGAAACATAATCACAAATGTCCCCTAAAAAATACTCAAAAGCATAAAAAACTCCCCCTATCTGAAAAATATCTCCTCCTTTTGTCATAGTGAAATAAATGAAGATGAAAGCATACATGGAATAACATACAAATATATCTTAAAAACATATATGGTACATGGCAGATTTAAATAGGTATGATTAATACAAACATAGGAAATCAAAGAAAATAACCTAAAAGCAATAAGAAAATCACCAGAATAGAGTAGTCGTGCGAAAAACTAGGATTTATAACCATGATAATGGATTTTTCTAGTGGCCATTAACAATTAAAATCCTCTATCCATGAAAATGACATGGAACTAAATCTACACGCATGAAAATTGGTAGAAAACTTCCCAAACTTGTTAGGAATGTTCAAAACTTGAACCCATTAATACATCAACACAACAATACTAAAAGTGGATCTCTTAACCTCTAACCATCCAACAAAATATCCATTCATGCAATAAAAAATGATCAAGACTAATGATCAAGAAGGATCAATAACATAACCAACATTAACATTCTATAAGGAAAACACAGGAACAAATATGAATGAATAAAAAATCATGAAAATCAATATTTTCACATGATAAAAATATGTAATGCCATTTAAGATCGTAAAATCAAGATTATATAAATATTTGAGGCAATCTAAGAATATTTAATTCACATTCTAAACAAAAATATAGTAAGGATATGTGCAATAAAAGTGGAATAACATAAGTCTTAATCGAACATTGCATTTCTTGATAGGTTTTAATGCTTAATGATGGATCATGAATTTAACTTTAAGAACACATCCACTACTTCAAGCCCCCTCAAAAAATGTTGTTGAGAATTTCGTATGACAAAGTAAAATAGATATTCATTTGAATTTTAAACTATGAACCTATCTTGTTATAAATACCGGTTAAGAACTTGGCTTGTGACTCCTTTTAACTTAATTTTTTTTGTTGATGATTCTCTTTTCATAGACACTTTAGTCATCACCTACTTAAAGATATTAAAATTTCAAATTAGGAATTAACACATAAATGATAGCCCTTATCATTTATGGAAAATCATTCATTTTTCAACAATTTCTTTTCCTCACATGAAGACCATGGAAGTTTTAAGAAACTAATGCAAGATTGATTTTCATCTTAGAATCATAAATCCTCATAAAAATAATAATATTCATTATAATTTGTGCATTTGTGTGGTATTGTGAGAACAAACTTTTATTTTATCAAACACAAACTCGTTTTCTCACTTGTCATGATCATTTAAAAAAAAATATTTGGACAAACACATTCAATAATACATTCAACAATAATCTCACAAAAAATAAGCAACTTTTCAAGCAATTATATTTGTTATTGAATAAGTTTAGCATAAGATTTGATAAAAAATACATAAAATAGCAAAAATCTTCTAGGAATTTTCAATATTATAAGTAGAATATATACAATATATAAAAAATTGACCTGCACACACACACACACACACACACACACACACACACATATATATATATATATATATAAACAGACAAAGACACAAACATATCAAAATACACCTTTCACTCCGAAGAAGAACAATCATTAAATCTCAACCAAACCTAAACAACCCTAAAAGTAACTAAACCTAGAGAAGTCTAGAGGCTTTGCAAAAATGTCAATGAATTTCTTTTCAGTTGTAATGTAATTCAATTTAATGACTTTTTGTTCAACTGAAACCCTAATGATGTGATTTCTTAAATCAATACATTTTGTCCTTGAGTTCTTTAATAGATTTTTTGATATATCAGTTACACTCAAGTTGTAAAAATTTAAATCCATAGTTCCATGTTCTAACCCGTAGTCATTCACCATTTTATTCATCTAAAAAAATGTCTGGAATAACTCCCCAAACGATGTACTCGATGTCCACCATAGACAATGATATGCAATTTTTCTTTTTTGAAAGCCAAGAAAACATCAAGATACCAGAGAAAAATCATCCCCTGATGTACTTTTTTAGTCAATGACATCCCCCGACCAATTTAAATACAAGTATGCATGTAATAGGTCATATACGAGATGACTCTTTTGACCACTTGACGATGCAACTCTTTAGGTTTTGGTTGATACCTAGAAACATTCCTAAATTATAGGAGATATCATGTCGACTTGTAATTATATAAATTTAAGTTCCACTCATACTCTGATAAAGATTTTGTTTCACATCCTTTCCAATATCATCTTTGGTCAACTTACAGTCAACACACATAGGTGTATTAGAATGTTTTTCCGATTCTATACAAAATGTGTTGACTAATTCCTTTTCATATTTAGCTTTGAATACAAAAATCCCATTGTTCATTTTTCTAACTTGAAAACCAAGGAAAAAAGTCAATTCAATGATCACGGTAATTTCAAACATGTTCTTTATTTATTGTGAAATCCTATGAGCATATTTACCTCTAGTTGAACCAAGAATTATATCATTAGCATAGATTTTAGTTATAAGTATTTGATCCCAATCTTTCCTTACAAATTTTTTTCTATCAACCCATTCTATCCCAAACTCACTCTTTAGGAGATATGCATTTAACCTCTCATATGAAGCTATAGGAGCTTGTTTGAGAACATATAAGGCTATATGAAACCTGAGAACATCATTTGGCTACTTATGGCCTTTAAAACCCTCTAGTTCATCAACATAAACCTCTTCATTCAAAACCACATTTAGAAAATGATTTTTCACTTCCATTTGATATGGAAAGAAATATCTAGAAAGAGACTAACTCTTTCTAACCTAGCAACGGGAGGAAAAGTCTCATCAAAGTCTAATCCCTAAATTTGAGAGAATAATTATTCAATAATTCTATATTTATTTCTCACTATAACACCATTTTCATATAATGTTTTCTTTAATACCAAGTTAGTACGAATGATGTTTTGATTACTTGGCCTAGGTACTAATTGCGACAATTTAAGTCTTTCAAAATTGATTCAATTATTTTTGAATATAGTCTATCCAAATATCATATTATAAAGCTTCTTTAACATTATTTGGATCAATTTTTGAAGTTAAGCATTAAAATTTGAGTTCATTTAAAGTTGATTTCTAGTTCTTACTCAATTATTAAGATTTTCAATGATTCTAGATGGTGCACGATATTTTTGAACAAAAGTTGGAATTCCTCTTTCTTTCATACTTTTAGAATCATTTTGAGAAGAAGTTACCTCAATAATTCATTCAATAATGTCATTAATTTCATCACTCTTTTCCTCAATAAGCTTAAGTTATAATTCCACTCCTTTAATCTCATTAATAGCGTAATAGTACAAAAGTCATCATCATCAACCATAACATTATGTCTCCATCACCTTTTCCTCCCCAAACTTTACACATGATACACTCGGCTATCTTATGAATAACCAAGACCTATACATTCTTCACTCCTTGTATATAATTTTGTCAAGTTCTCCCTATCACTAAGAATTTTTCCCTTACTCCAAAACACTTTGAAATATTTGATTGTTGGTTCCAAAATTCAAATGG
Organism: Sambucus nigra; assembly: GCA_949130495.1. Lineage (NCBI taxonomy): Eukaryota > Viridiplantae > Streptophyta > Magnoliopsida > Dipsacales > Adoxaceae > Sambucus > Sambucus nigra. The sequence continues at coordinate 358,070,940 of OX422213.1, read as the reverse complement.
AGTCTTTTTTTAGTAAAGGGTGTAATAAAAACCCTCTTTGATATGTGATAAAGAATTTTTATTTCTTCGTCCCAAAATATCTTAGGGTAAGTTCTTACCCTTAGTCACACACCTCATCATTTCTAGTAAAGTGTGGTTGCTTCTTTTAACAACTTTATATTGTTGCAGAGTTGAAAAAACCAAAAATTTATATATAATTCCAATATTATCATAATATGTCTCAACATTTGTATCAAAGAATTCGAACCCATGATCACTTCTTAACATCACAATTGGAAGTGATTGCTCAGTTTGAATTTTCTTTCACGACGACACAATAATGTCAAAGGACTCACTCTTTTCTCTAATATAACACCTAAATGAGAATCTTGAAAATCATTTACCATTACAAAATGATACCCTTTTCCCTCAATGATTTTGGTCTTTGAGGGACCCAGTAATTCAACATGAACAAACTCTATCTTCTTAAAGGTATTAATCTCATGCAACTTTTTGCAGGTAATTTTGAACTATATCCTTTTTTGATAAGTAACACAAACATTTAGCACTGGTTTCATCGTTTTGGGAAGACCTCTCACTCTTTCTTTCTAGGAAATACTTTAAAAGTCTCTATAGTTAATGTATGCTAATCTTTGGTATGACAAATATATCGATTCAAAATTGCATTTGGACACACCACCTTTGGCACACTCACTAAGATATAACAATTTTCTCTTGAACCAACCTCTCTTATCATTCCACCATCTTCCTATATCTTCACAAGACACTTACCTTTTGAAAATCTTACAAGGTGTCCAATATCACGTAGTTGACTTATGCTAATTTTATTAGTGGCAAATCTTTTTATGTAAATCACAATATTAAGAGTAGTACTCTTTAAAACCTTCATGCTACCTGTACCACAAAAAGTATCATGTTTACCATTGCCATCATGTAACATGAACATTCACTATCAAAGTGCCAATTGATTGGGTTAAAGGCTTTAAGATACATGATGACAACACAACACTTGTGAGTTTCCTTTCTAGTCCACATAGGTTTGAATTCAACGATCTTATTCATTTCACTCACTAATTTCTTGAGTTTATTAAGTTCATTTTAATTTTTACATTTTCTCCTTGAAACTCAATTCACCTTGAGACCTTTGAATGTGAAAATTCCCCACCTCTTTGAAGTCTGTAGCAAAAGTGCCTCAAATTTCCTCTTATGAAACAATAGGAGAATTCGTATGTTTAAAATGATTTTTGAGCAAAGTTCATAAAGTTATTTGCATGATGACTTTCAAAAGGAATCGATTTGTTGAGTAACCTATTGGGATTTTCTTACAGAGTTTAGGTTTGTTAACTTGATAATCCTCATCCAACTTATCTTCATATACCTTTGTACTTTTGTTTGACAAGTTATTCTTCTCAATTACTTTTCATTTATTATTGGTTGAAGAGACAACCTTATCAATTACTTAAGTAGAACTAGGTTGATCAATTCCGATTGAGTTTTCACAAAAACGGTGGCATAAGTATTAGGGGAAAAATTAAATGAGTCAAAACCTAATCCTCCTATGGCCATCCCGATCAAAGAATGCGTGCTGCTTACTCTTCTCCCTCTTATACCTCCCGAATGGGGGATGGGAAAGGAAGGGTGATTGAAACGTCTCATTCCTTAGTTAAGAATGCTTCGGCCATCGTCGGCGTGGGGTAAATATAAAGAAATGGAGTCGCAAACCTATTTTGCACAAAATAGGTAAAAGAAACATGTCGCCGCCTAGAGATAACGGAATTAAAGACAAACTGATGCATACGAAACCAATAGTTCGAAGGGTTCAGGGTTTAAGTTATAGAATGTGAAGGTGCTAGGCACCCATCGTGCCCTTACGATCTCTCATGGGCTAGTGTTATTATTTTCCTTTATTTTTTCGTTAGTTGTGTGTGGGTGTATATATAATGGAGATCAAAATCACCCAACTCATACCATGGAAGAGATAGAGTGAGGTCATCCATAGGAATATTCCCAAAATAATATATAGAAAATATAATTTATGCATTTATCGCGATATTAATCATTGTGATGGAATGATAATATGTGTTGGATGAAACACTAACAAACATAATATGTATACTAATGCAAGAATATGGAAATGGGGGATTTAGGAAAATTGGAAATTTTGGAAAAAGTTGAAAATTGGGAAGTTGAAAAATTAGAAAATTGGACTCGAGTCTCTGTTAATTCGAAACGCCTACGTAGCCTATAAGGCATCAAAGTCCGCGTAGTTTGAATGCAGAATAAGGGTGGGATTTATCCCATAGATTCAAATGGGATTTTTTTTAGGTGTATGTGTAGAAAAATGTGTTTTAATTTTGAAAAAGTGTGATGGATAATCCCGTTCGGAATTTATGGGTGTAACTCTCTTTTTGTTTTTTTAATAGAAAATAAAGTATGTGAAATATAATAATAAAAATGTAGATGTTAATGTGTATGAACTAAAGTAAGGACTAACTTATGAATCTAATGAAATTTTTGCAAAACAAGAAATTTAAAGGGAGAAAAAAGGATTTGGGCCTTCTTTGAAGCTTGATCTTTGATCTTGGATGGACTCACTTGAATGTGAGATGAAGGTTGGATGAGAGAGACTATGATTTTTCCAAAGTGGGTATGAAAAGGATGGTAATGTAAGCTTTAATGGAACTTCACATGGAAGAACTTCGCCGATTTTATGAGAATGTTGCTAAGATCACTGATGCTGATAGATCTCTGGTGTGATCTAGAAGTGAGGTCATGCCCTCTATTTATAGGGTAGAGCAGATTCCAATCGGAATGGACCTAGTGCTGCCCATCAGTAGGTGACCCTAGACACACTGTGGATAGGCAGGGAACTAGACCTTCTAATTGGCAGTCTCGTGCCGATTTATCTGGAAAAATGGTTGTAGAACATAGTTCATTGATCGAAATCGTGCATGGTCATACCATTAGAAAGGTAATTCAGAGACCTTCAAAAGTCCTTTGGACTGATCCCGGGTTCGAGAGTTGACTTTGGGTCAAATGTGGTTCAAAATCGCACATCGATCCTTCGGACGAGAGATTGCCTAACATAAATGAATTGCTCATCTACATGGTAAGTCAGAATCATGCACGAGGTAGACCATTGGAAATTTTAGGAGATGTAATTCCACTTTCCAAAGCGTTTACCTTGGTTCAGAAAGTTAACCTTGGTAAATCGGGTCTCGAAAGAGCCCAGTGACCTCTTGGTCATCCGTATTATAATTTAAAATCACACACGGGGTAGACCATTGGAAAGGATATTACGTTCCCTTCGAATATTCATTCAGTTTTGTTCAAGATACAGAGTTAACTCTGGTCAAACAGAGCCCGGGAGCGCCTAGTGGCCTACATGTGACTTTTTGGGGGAAAATGGATTGTTCTATCGAACGATTATGCTGTTTTATGCACAGGGTAGACCATTGGAAAGGGGTTTCAATTTCCTTCAAAGATTCAAAGAGCTTTTGCTCCGACGATAAAGTTGATTGGGGTCAAAACGGGTCCCAGGAGCGCCTGATGGCCCCCAGATTGATTTATGGTAGTAAAATGGTCCGTTCATCTGAACCGTTATGATGATTCATGAACGGGTTGGACCGTTGGAAAGGGGCTTTAGATCCCTTCAAAGATTCGAAGAGATTTATCTCTGATGATTGGGTTGGTTGGAGTCAAATGGGGCTCGAGAGTGCTTGATGGTCTCTTGATTGGTACTCAGAGTGTGACCTAGGGCTTATAGTGAAATGGGGAGATGTTAGGGACCTAAGGAGAGACTGAGGTGGTCCTAGAATGTGGTGTCTACCGAATCCCTCGACGGGTGAGAATGGTATAAGGGAAATTCGTTGAATAGACACCACATGATGTTTTGAAAAGAGGTTGATTCTACGGATCAAAGGTACGAGGATGACTGGTTCAGAGGGTCAATGTCAATTCTGAGGACCTAAGGTGATGTTGGGGATGGCCAATTCCTAGGACCTAAAGGAGGTGATGACTCAGGCCAAGGTAAGGAGTGACCAATTCTGCTGGCAGTGGTTAATTTTTAGGACCTAAGTTGTAGCGACCAATTCTGCGAGTCGAAGCCAATTCTGAGGTCTTAAGTAGAAATGACCAATTCTGAGGGTCAAATCCAATTATGTGGGCTTAAGATAGAGACGACCAGTTCTGCAAGTCAAAGCCAATTCTGTTGGCTTAAGTAGAAGTGACCAATTCTGATAGTCGATGCCAATTCTAAGGGCTTAAGTTGAGATGACCGATTCTGAGGGTAAAAGACAATTCTAAAGGATTAAGTAGAGATGACCAGTTCTACGGTTCGAAGCCGATTTCGAGGACTTAAGTAGAGATAATCAATTCTGATGGTCAAAGCCAATTCTAAAGGCTTAAGATAGAGATGACCAATTCTGCGGATCAAAGCCAATTCTGAGGGATTAAGTAGAGATCACGAATTATTAGGGTCAAAAACAATTTTGAGGGTTTAAGTAGAGGTGACCAATTCTGCGGCCAAATCCAATTTCAAGGGCTTAAGTTAAAGGTGACCAATTCTGCAGGCTTAAGTTTTTTATTCATTTTTTTCGGTGGTGGGTGGGGTGGGAGAATTTGGAGACTCCACCGGGGATGTGTATTTTACGGGTCCACTGAGCATTTAATTTTAAGTTCCACTAGGGAAGAGGGAATGAACCGAAGGTTGGATGTTTCTTAGTTGGGAAATTTTCAATTTTTTAGTGTCTTTTACAGACGTTACTGGGAGGATATCAGATTAGTTTTGGGAATTCCACTGGGGGTACAAGATTTCTTCTGGGGAGATGAGTGTAGTAAAAATGTTTCTCTTGGTGAAAAAGGTTCAAAAATCCATTTTGTATTTTTATGATTTTTTTGGGGATTTTTCAAAATTTTCTGGCATTTTTTGAGATTTTTTGTACAAAATTTCAAGGAGGGTGCTGACCGGCATGGTTTGAAGGGTGACAAACAGCAGTGGCATTGCCTTTTGGGGTACCTCTATTAGGTGGAGGGACATTTCCAATCGATGGGCGGCTGGGAGATGCCGGTCGGCGTGCCTATTAGCCTCTTATAAAAAGTGGGCGAGTTCTCCTAATTTTTCACAGTTTGTTGCCTTTCCTTCTTCTGTAATTACCTTCTGCAAAGAATTTTAGCATTTCGAGATGAATAGATGGCTAATTTATCAAGTAGCGCAACACACATGGCGTGTCTCAATGTTGATGATTGGGCCAACTTGGAATTGAGGGCTAGGGCGCCCCCCCTTGCACCGGGCAACGAGAATTCCTTCGACTGTCACATGAGTGGAACCTTTGGCATGAACTGTCGCATCATCCTTCTTCTAGGGTGGTGAACCTTGGTGGCTATGTAAGTATTGATGACCTTTGGTATCCTTTTTTTCTTGGTGATATTGCTTATATCTTGAATTTTGACAAGATTTTTTCGCCCTTTTAACAATCTATTGTCTTTATATCGACTCTGCGTGTTCGAGGGACGACGGGGTTTAGGGATGTTTGGGAGCAACTTCCGTTGGTGGTGCGTTGGGTGGTGTCATCAGCCAGTTTTAGGAGACAGGCATCTGCTCTAGGAAAAATGCCTCTATCTTTGACTGTTCTCTGTGCTCTGGGGAAAAGGTGGTGAGACAGCACCCACACCTTTCATTTTGGATTTAAGGAGATGACAGTGACTCCGATAGATGTGCAGTAGCTGCTAGGGATGGACTCTGATGGGGTGCATATTGAGGTGGATAGGACTATGAGGGTGATGCCATCGACGGTGACGTCGACATTAGGTGATGTAAAGAGGGTGATTTCTCGGAACTCTCTTCATTTTTGTCTTTTGAGGGAGTTATTGTTGAGTAGGAGGATTGATGAGGAGGACGGGATACAGTTGAAGCAGATGCTCCATTTTTTTATTCTGTTGTTGTTGGAGGGTTTCTTGGTGGCGACGAGTGGCGACGTTGTCCACTTGTGTTTTTTTCAATTTCTGAGTGTGTTTTCTAACGTCCCTCCTTATTACTGGGGCAGTCTGACTTTGGTGACCCTTTATTCTTCTCTTGTTGCATTCGTTCGGTGCTTCTGGAAAACTTTTATTTGAGTCATGTATCTTCTTGAGGTATTCTTTATTTTATGCATTTTTCATTATGCATTCGCATTTTTCCTTCACCCGGTTTATTCTTGATTTCTTAGTTGCTGACCTTTTGCCCCTTGCAGACGTGGTTCTATGAGGTGATTGGGTTTAACACCCAATTGATAGATTTGAAGGATGAGTCTGTTGGGGACTTCTACCGGATGTATAGATGGCGAAGGTCCAATCGACAGTCAAAGAAGTCTCTCTCTAGAGACGGTGCGTCAGGTCTTGAACGATATGAGGAGTGAGTAGGTAAATCCTTTTTTCTCTTTTGAGATCATTTTTCCTTTATGATCATTTTTGATATTAATCTTTATCCTCTCTGTTAGTGGAGTTTGTAGGTGACCTTCTATGCCTGGGGGATGTCCATTTAGCACATAGGATTGACTTGGGGGAATGCGCAAATGGGGCGTTTGCCGACGCATGAGTTTGGCTACTCTTAGTACCTCAGGGAAAGAGTAGCCCGAAAAATTGTGGAGGCTGGGTTTATGGTTCCACCTATGAGTCCCCTGGTGTGTATGAGTAGAATGCAGGAAATGTCGGATGATGCACGGGTAGCGGCGATGATGGGCGAGCCTTACTTGTCATATATTGACATGGTGTCGGCATATGATTATTTTTACTTTGTGTCGAGATGGTTAATGCCTCCTAGCACATAAGATGTGATGCCTCTCCCTCATGCATGTTAGAGTCGGCCAGTGGGGTCCTCCCACAACGCGGGTGGTACGGCGACATAAGCGGAGGCGATGACCTCAAAGGTTTGTTTTGTGTGGTAGCCCCCTCCATCATATAATATCTGGTCGGGTGATGGAAGCTTGGTTGCTGCACCGTGATAATGAGATGGATCCGGAGGAGATTGGTTTGACTGAGGAGGTCCTTGAGCCAACGATATATTTCTCATTCTTTGACTTTTTTATTTCCTGATTTCCTTCTTCGCCTCAGACCGACTGATTTTCTCTTTTCTGTTTCACTTTGCAGTATAATCGGTTCTCCACCACTGTCTCAAGGATATTCGGGATTGGATATCTTAGGCAACCACCCACATTCTAGATGTGATTACGACTCTACCTTATCTGGTGTTGTCTGACTCATTTGAGGAATGGTCTGGCTCGGGGAGTGGTGGTACGTTGTCTCGTCACCCGAGGAAGAGAGCGTGCCGTAGGGAAGGAGGTTCATAGAGAGAAAGCGTAGAGAGACAAGTAGATATATTGATGTAAGTGGTGATAAAGAGAGAATGTAGGTGGGTACGGGCTGAGTCCTATTTTTTTTCTTTATTTCCTAAAAAATCGATGTTACACAAAAAATATCTATGCAAATAAAATGAAGTTTTTGTTAATTTTTATTTTTTATGACTTAATGCACTCTTTTTACTTTGCTGGTGAGACCGTAAAAAGGATTAAAAATGATCTGGGAGAGAATTTATTTAAAAATTAAGACGAGTAAAAAGCATAAAGAGAAGAAAATTTAGAATTATTTGAGAATATAAATTATTTTTATTGAGTTTTTTGGTTTTGACAAATAAGGAAAAGGGGAAATTTCCAATAATAGGGGTTTGCCGATCAACATGACCCCTGTCCTACCGTTGGCATGTTAGTCCAGTCCACTCAATGCAAGGCTTTTATTGTACTTTCTTAAATTGATTGGTACTTGGTGGGGGTCGTTCCTTGTCTTTGTTTGAGGGGTTTTAAGTATAAATAGGGGTGTGAGTGGAGAACTTTCTTCACACATCCTCATTCCTTCTCTTTTGCATTCTCATTTGTGTATTGTCTTCTTATTTTGTGATATGGATCTCCCTGGAAGTGTTGATTTTGCAAACTAACTCAAAACCTTGGAAGCGATGTGCTCCTATAACATTGACTATGATGCTTTCAACATGCGTCGAGTCTCTTTACAACATAATTAGCCCATAGAGTGGAGCATGATGATGGCAATGGTAGAGTCCTGGTACCCCGAAGACCATGCCGTTCTCTTCGGGTTGGACGAGGTTTGTCCGACCTATGAGGAGTTCTCTACCATATTGAGGATAAATCCCAATGTTGCAGTAGCTATGCCTGAGTTTTCTCGGTCCCCTCGGGAGCTGTTATTGGGACTCCTCCATATCTCGCCTTCGATAGCTAGGTCACTGGTTACGGGTGGAATGATCTTTCTTCCTACTGTGCTGCATTCTATGCATTTGCAGGATGTTGGTGATGCTGGTTATGCCAGAGTCTTCAGATTGGGTCAAAACTGTTATTGGTGACTGGAGAATTTATTGTGGACCCACAACTTGCAACCATTGCATCTTGGATGTCTTATCATCACAATCCTATGACGGTGATATTGGCAGAGACTTTGAATGATATGGATGCCTGGTGGGAATGTCATTATGGCTTACTGAGCGGTGGCCTTATAATGCTTTTCATGTGGTTATCAGAGAGATTTTGTATGACGATCCCACCTGAGTATCCTTTATCAGTTGTGCTAAACTTCTTTTCACGCTACTTTATCGGCGTAGGCCTGGACATCGAGAGCTGGGAGAATTGGTTCTTAAAGCACGGGGCGTGAGGCTTGCGTTGGTCAACACCTTGGTGGGGGAGCTGCTGCCCATTTTGGAACTACGGGAATACCAGTACGTTGGGTTAGTTGGTCGCAGGCATACCTCTTTCTACTTTCCCCAGAGTCTTCTGCACTAATTTATCTAGTAATAGATGGTGCCACCTCAGACACTAGACTTTTTTCATGTGGAGGATTTGATAGAGCGTATGTGCATGCAACTTATCTCTTTGTGGGAGAATCGTCGACCATCCACCCATCCATCCTAGTCTGTTGATAAAGTCTGCATATCTCAGGGGACTACATGAAGTGGTTATTGAGAAAAGTAGTTCCAAAGATGCTAGCTATGGAGACTGGGAAAACGTGGTTTGCCATATCTGGCCCCATGGAGGGAGGTGTTGTGGTTATTCACAGGATGGTCCGGTATTATCATTCTATGGAGTGTGTATGACACTCTATTCAGGTAGGGAAGTTTGGGGACCCCAAGATGTGGATGATGATGGGGCTGGATCCTCTGGAAGCTGCGGGTAGGATCCCTGGGAATTTATTTGTGAAACTTTTGTAATGGGTATTTTATTGTGTGTTTGGGAATAATTTTGAGGGTTATTTTAGGTTTAGTGGGGTTTATTTTTTATTTTGGTTTTATGAAGGTAGGATTAGATTGACAAGGGAAGTCGTTTGACTCCTTATGCTGGTGTAATTGTACTGGGATTTTTAACTAATGGAATGAAAAAGTTTTTGATGATCTAGTTGTGTCTCTCGAAGAGTTTTGCATTTGAATTATCTATACCAATTGCTAAGGCATACATAATCCTTTTGCCCATGTATATGATAAAATGAACCTTCGTTCTCCAGAATAAGAAAATAATAGTATTTTGTAAAAAATAAGGGGGTTGTGCTCATGTAAGGGGTATGATCTGCCTATATACCTTTAGGGTTTTTAGAAATTCTCTAAATTTATTTTTGAAAGAAATAAGATTTTTTTACAGGATCAGGACCCACGTAGTTCTGAATAGAGGGAAATGAAGATCTTTTTTAGAATAGAAGGGAGATAAGAAGAGTTGTAGCGCATCGAGATTTCAGATAAGGGTAGAATTTCTTGAGACGATTCAGGTTAACTGGAAGGTCCATCTCTTTTCCATCAAGGTCAGTGAGCATAGCGGCGGCGCCTGATCTTCTTCACAATGTATGGGCCACTCCAATTGGGCTTGAATTTCCCTTTAGGGTCCCAGATAGGCTTTACTATTTCTTTAAGGTCCAAGTCTCCTTCTCGTGGACCACAATTTTTTCTCTCTTATTGAATAATCACGCTATCCGGTGATGGTACCCTTATATATGATAGAGAGCCTTTAGTCTCCTTTCCTCAAAGAGTGACAACTCGTCAAGATGGCTCAGATGCCAATCTTCCTCGCTGACTTTGGTTCAAGCATGACTTATAGTGAAGGGATTTTCTAGCTCCATGGGTAGGACTGCTTCCATGCTGTAAACTAGAGAGTAAGAGGTAGTCCCAATAGAGGTTCGAACTGAAGTGTGGTAGCCCCAGAGGGCATAGGAGATTCGGACGATCCAATCTCGATAACTCTCAGTCATCTTGTTGATGATGGGTTTGAGGTTCTTATTAGCGACTTCAACTGCACCGTTGGTTCGAGGTCATTACGGAGAAGATTTGTGCCTTTGAATCCCATACTCGTCGACCACTTCTGTGACTTCTGCCTCAAAATGTAACCCATTATCTGATACCAACTTATGCTGAAACCCATATTGACATATGATTTTTTTCTTAATGAACTTGACCACTTTATTAGCATTCAGAGCTCCGTATGACTCGACTTCAATCCATTTGGTGAAGTAATAAATGGAAACCAATATGAATTCATGTCCGTTGGAGGCTTTGGGTGTAACCTTTCCTATGATATAAATGCCCCATGTGGAAAACGACTAGGGAAAAGTCATGTTGTATAATTATCGTGGAGGCAAGTGATATAGGTTGGAGAATTATTAGCATTTGAGGCATTGCTGAACATAGGTTGTGTAATCCTGGACCATGGTAGTCCAGTAGTAACCCTATCGGATGATTTTCTTTATGAGCATATGGGCATTCATATTGGGTCCGTATTCCCCACATCACATCTTCAATGTCAGCCCCTGTGATGCAGTGCAAATGGGTTCCATCAAAGTTCCTCTTGAATAGTGCTTTATCACAGACAATGTATTGGGCATCCATTATGTGGAGAGTTCCTCAGTCTTTCTTGTCAAAAGCATGGGGATATCTACCATGCTTAAGGAGGCGCCAAATATCATAGTACCAGCAGTCGGCTATGTCGAGATCTTCTGCTATAATGAGCTCAATGTGGTAGAAGTGGGTTGGTTTATCTTATTTTTTGACAAGGGGCACTGTTATTCCTTCAAGCATGACAATCATAGAGGCTAAGGTAGCAAGGTCATCGGCTAGGTTATTCTTTGCATGGGGCAGGTAGTGGAAGGTGGCATTTTGGAATTAGGAGGTCAGCTCCTCTAGGTGGTCATGAAAGGGTAAGAGTTTTTTGTCTCTGAATTTCCATCTTCTGAATACTTGACCAATGATAAGGGTTGAATACCCATAGACATCTAGGTATCGAATTCCTTTATCAAGGGTAACTTTGAGGACTACCGTTCACGCCTCGTATTCAATCATGTTGTTTGTGAAATAAAAATCCAACTCGATGGCAATGCGAGTGTGAGAGTCATTAGGGGCAATTAGGAGTATCCCAATGCCATATCCTTTCTTGTTGGCAGTGCCATCGAAGAACATTTGTCATCGAGGATCTTCTTGGGAGGTACAAAGGATGTTCTCATCCGAGAATTCAAAAATCCAGAAATCAATTTCTTCCAAAGGGTATTCAGCGATGTAGTCAGAGATATCTCATCATTTTATAGCTTTATACGTGACATAGACAATATTAAATTCGGTTAGAAGCATCAACCAACTAGCCATTCGGCTGGACAAGGCAGGTTTCTCGAGTAGGTACTTGATCGGATAAATTTAGGATACAAGTTTGATGGCAAAGGTGAGCATGTAGTGCCGTAACTTTTGGGTGACCCAAACAAGAGGGTACATGCTTTTTCTGGAGCTGTGTAGTTAACTTCTTACACACCCAACTTACAACTGGCATAATAGATGACCCTCTCTTTGTGTGATTCTTTAAGGTATTGGGCTAGCAAAGCCCCAACTGTAGTGCTTGTTACGGTTAGGTATATGAGTAGGGAAAGACCAGGCTGTGGCATCATGAGTACCGGAGGTCGGGTTAGGTATTGCTTGATTCGGTCAAAGGCTTCTTGACAGGCTTCATTTTAGACATTTGTAGAATCCTTTAGAAGGATATTGAAGATACGCCCACAGATAGAAGTCAACTGGATGATGAACTTACTAATATACTATAATTTTCCAAGGAATCCCCATATTTCTTTCTCTGTTCGGGGTGGTGGCATCTTGAGTATGGCTTTCAGCTTGTCCAGATATGCTTTTATCCCTTTTTCACTAACCATGAATCCCAAGAGCTTTCCTTTGGTGACGCCGAAGACACATTTCTTTGGGTTACATTGCATATAGTATTATCGTAGTCGCTCAAAGAGCTTTTGAAGAGTGGGGACATGACGTTCTCTAGTCTTAGACTTGATAATCATATCATCTACTTATACCTTGACTTCCTTGTGTATCGCATCGTGCAAGATGGTTATGAGAGCCCTTTGGTAAGTTGCCCCTGTATTTTTTGACCAAATGGCATGACGGTATAGCAAAAGGTTCCCCAAGGGGTGATGAATGCGAATTTTTCTGATGGCTCAGGTGGATCTTGATCTTATTATATCCGGAAAACCTATCAACAAATGACTTGAGAGCGTGACTGGCCATGTTGTCCACAATCATGTCGATATTGGGTAGTGAATAATCATCCTCCGGAGAGGCTTTGTTCAAGTCTCGATAGTCAACGCACATGCAAACTTTCCCTTCTAATTTCAACACGGATACGATGTTGGCTAGCAATGTGGGATATATGATCAAAATAATGAAACCCACATTTAATTATTTAGTCACTTCTTCCTTAATCTTGAGTGACCATTCACTGTGAAGCTTTTGCAGTTTTTGCTTTATCGATTTGCATTTTGGGTGAGTTAGAATCTCAAGCTGAGATGTTTTGGGATCAATGTCAGGCATGTCATCATAGGACCATGCGAAGACATCCATAAATTCCTTCAGTAATCCTTCGAGTTGCGCACACTCATGCTCGTCAAGGGTGTCCCCTATCCCAATCTCACCCAGATGGATACTAGAATCGAGATTAATAACAATAGTTTTATATTCATTAACATGAATGTGGTTATGTTATTTGTTATTAGCCTTAATAAGACCAGTTAATAATTGTTCATTTACAAAATCATCATCATCAATAGTTTGATTAGAATCAAGAAAATTAATGTAAGGCACAATGAGATACTCAAAATCTTTATTTGTTTCATTGATGAGAACAATAGCAATGAGAACCTCATCGAAGGAGGTATGGATTACATCAAAGTAAGTAGGAACGATAAGAGAAGGGGAGTGGGATAAACATCTGGGTTATGCTTAATATCAATAGGTGGAACAGGTACAACATGCTAGTTGAGGAGAGGTGTATCAAAAACTTTGATCAAGTGGGATGGCTCCAATGATGTAGTCCCTGAGTGGTCATAAAGAGTGTCAAGACCAATGTCTATAAGTTAAAGGAATCCTCGAAGTTATTTCCCTCCGAATCTTTGATATTGACTGTGGTCTCTTTGATGAGTGGTTACACATGATGCTGGGAACTTTTGCCCATAAATAGTTTTCTTGGAAAAAGATCACCGTTCTTGGTTTTATCTTCTTATCCACATGATCATACCACAGTTTAGGAAAGCTACATAAGGGGAAATCTTCACCTTCTATGATTAATCTTCCTTTCAAGGAATCTATGGAGATAGTCTTGTCACATCCTACCCTTCTTTTTAGTCGAGGTTGGTGGACAATTTGGAGTTTTTTAGTTGACGGTTAATAGCCTAAATGGTAAGGACAAAAATCTTTCTTTAACACAATAGGTTCAAGTATCCTCTTCTGTCTTCATCCCAACCCTAGTCCGGGCATAAAGTGCATGTTCTTAAACATCTGGATCACATTAATGTTTCCATACGGGTTATACTCCGGGCAAACCTTATATTTGAAATCATTCCATACTGTGAGTAGAAGTGGTTCAACTCGAAAGCCTGACAGAAGCATATCATTCACCCCGTGTTGTATCTCAATTACTAGATTACTGGTGCTTGCATTCTCAGTGTTATCGTCATCGCCTAAGATGGTGATGACCTGCCCATTGGTGAAGAACTTTAGTTTCTGATGAAGAGAGGAAGACATGCCTTTAATACTGGGGAGCCACAATCATCCGAGCAACATATTAAAATAAGCTAGGATATTAATGACTTGGAATTCACCAACAGGATTTATAGGGCCAACTGCTATTGCAAGATTTATAGCTCCGGTCACTTCTCGATGGGTATTCTCGTAAACATGTACAACAGTAGAGCTTGGAGTAAGGTCGCTCACTTTTAGTCCCAAACAATTGAGGGTACTCAATGGGCAGACATTAAGAGTTCATCCATTATTGACATGAGAAAGCGAGACAGTTTTCCCCATGATTTTGACGAAGATATTGAGAGCATAGTTATGGTTTGGCCCAAACTTAGGGATTTATTCGTCAGAGAAGGAGAGCATTCCAGTAGAGGTCAAGTGTCTGACCAGATTCACTACTTCTTCTGGCATGGTGGAATGAGGAACTGTGGGTCCTATGAGTAGCTTGATTAAGGCATTTTTGTGCAGCTGGGAAGACATAAAGAGTCCCCACAGAGTGATGTCAGCTTAAGTCTTCTTCAATTGATTGAGGATCTTTCTCTCCTCGAGGGTCATTTTTGACATAGGAAGATTCTCAACACCTTTTCCTTTGTCATTTGCTGATGGTGATGGGTTTGGGACTTGGCAATGCCTCCCTAACCTAGTCATATGGTTCATAGAAGAGGTGAAAAATATAAACCCCATCTCCTCATCGATCTCGGGTTATTCAACCACCTTGTTTATTTCTCCTAGTAGTTCCTCAAATGATATCATCCCGCCTATGCTGACTATTGGGCTAGTCTTTTTTGGACTTTGCTCTTCATCTGAATCAACGAATTCGTCTCCCCATCCGGTGTCAGCGACATCATCTTTGCATGAAAAGTCAATACATTCTACAACCTCAATGGCCTCTTCGTATAAAACCTCCCATTCGGTGGGGGAGATGTAGAAGTGAAGGGATCGGGTTCCCTTGTAGTTTTAAAGCATCAAGTAGCTCGAAAATACTGCAAATTTCTCTGGCCTATCAAAATAAATCTGCCACGATCTGAACCACATCACCACTACAAGAAAAATGGGTATTCGGGACAGGAGTATTTGGGACGGCCGTGTCGTTTTGTCCCTTTTGATATACAAAGTGGGACGATTTTTAATTATCGTCCCTTTCGATAAATCACAAAAGGGACGATTTTTAAAAATCGCCCCATTTACTATATGATAAGCACCCAAAACTGTACAATTTATACCCCGAATAGAAGTACTTTAGTTGCTAATTCTCGACAATATGGGTCTTATGTGCTTAAATATTTATTGTGCAGGCTTAATTGCAGTTGCGGTGTTAAAAGCTATATTTTCAGGCAATTTGTAGTTAAAATGGAGCTAAATACCCAATCCCCTGATCCTAGCCTACCCTAAACCTAGCCTAAACCTACCCAAACCATATGTGTGTTTTGTTTGTCCCCTTTTTATTAATTTTTAGACTTTTAGTTTGAGTTATTTTAGTTTTAGGATTTATTTTAGATTTATTTAGTAATTTTTAGGTTTTAATTTCTATTTTTATATTTTTATTAGTATAATTTTGTTTTATTTTGATTTTTATTAGTTTTTAATTTTTATTAGGATTAGATTTTTTTAGGATTTCATTTATTTATTTTTTTTGTTTTATTTGATTTTACATTTATTTAGAATTTTAGTTTTAGTTTTATTAGATTTTATTTTTATTATTTTTCTTTTTAGCTTCATTTTTTAATTGGGTGTTTATTTTATTATTAGAAGTGGGATTTTTATTTTTATTTTTTTAATACTTTTATTTTTAGTTAGTTAGTGTCATTTTTAGGTGTCCAAATTAAACACACACACACAAATACCATACACCCACACCCAACACCTAACTCACGCACACCCCTACTTTCCTACACCCTCACCCTCATCCACATTCCCATACACCCTACACCCACACCAACATATCATACACCCTAACCACACCAGAATACCCCCACCTACTATTCATCATCATCAACATCACTCCACTCTCTCACCTCCATAACCAACTATCCCATAATAACCCCAAACCCAGCACATACACCTCTCTCTCTCTCTCTATCCTAATACCCAAAAGCCAACTCCAGCAGACACATACCCGCTGCCTTTCCGGGCGAGCCTAACCCGCAACCTTGACCCCCCCAAATGGAGCCCTCGACAACCTCTGGCGCGAAATTCCCCAGCCAAACCGGACAGGCGAGCTCCCGCCCCCTTAACCAAACTCCGGCGATCCCTTCAACCCAAAAAAACCATACAACCCCTGGCTGACCTCCGGCCCGATCCTAAATTCGTCGGCGTTCCCTCTGCTCCAGCCAGGCACTGGCGACCCGTCCAGCCAAATCCGCCCTAACCCACCTTCGAACTTCAACCCGAATTCGACAACCTCCTGAATCCAAACCATGCCAAATCCATCGAGACCCTCGGTGCAAACCTCCAAACTTGCAACCCAATTCCCATCTCACGACTTCTCCACCTGTTAACATCCAAAAACACAAAAACCAAATAAACAAAGACAAAATTCCCCATGTGCCAATAACACCCTTTAAACCCACTTAAACCTTTAACCCCCATTTTACCCAAGTACCCTCAACAACCACTTTTATCCCAATACCCAAAAATACCCCCATAACAATATCATATTTTTATTCCCTCACCTACTTATCCACACACCTCACCATTTCCATGCACACTCATGCCCCTTTTATCCAAAAATAGCCCTAACTCCATGGCTCTTACTATTTAAAGAGAGTTGACGAACATTTTAGAGGGGGGGGGGGGGGGGGGGGGGGATAAAGAGCTTTTAGAGAGAAAATTCTAGAGAAAAGTAGAGAGTTAGGTTAGAATAAATTAGGTAGAAATATTTGTAAATAGTTTTATTTTCATTTTTTTAGATATTTGTGAGTGATAAATGTGTGAAATTCAATTGAGTTGATTATTGAGTTTATTATTGTTGGATGCTCATATTGGATGGATTGTGCATAATTTCAAAGGAATAGAAGTTCAATTTCATTTCAAGAGATTGGGGTTTGATTGTTTTCTTCTCTTCTCATTTATTTTATGCCTTTGATTATTAATTTATTATATTTCATATCATGTTAGGCTAAAACCCCTTTCAAGGGATGGGGTAAAACCCTTATTTGATGTTATTTTATTTTAATTAGTTTAATTACTTGAAAAGTCCATTTGAATGTTAATTTGATTCCCTTACCCTTAAATTTACGCCTCGAGAGAGGGTAAATGATTTTCGAGAGAAAATCAAAATTCTAGTTATAATACCCATTTTAGATTCGAACTGGAGATAGGGGTTTCTTAAGTGGGGTATTATAACTTGAATTTCAACTCTAAAATTATTTTCTAAGATTTACATGAATTTTAATCGATCGATCCTAGCGGGTGATTAATTAAAAGGTGTGTAGATCTACTTTTCTAGAGTTGTGGGGTGTTAAACTCCATTTTCTAAAAGGTTACTACTAAAATTACATTTGCGACAAGAGTTGATTTGTAATTTTGATATTAATTTGGGAGAATTCAATTAATTAAATTAATTAATTAGAATAACTAAAATTTGTGGTGTAAACCCACTCCTTGATTGTTCTCACAATTATTTACCTCACTTTATCTTTTATTTTAGTGTTAGACTTTGTTTTCATTTTAGTCACTTTCTAGTTAGTTATTTTCATCTTAATTTAGTTTAGTTCAAAACCTCACCTCACCCTATTGTTTTAATACTGAAAAAGCTAAAAAAATTAGAAAAGTGAAAAAGTACAAAAATAAAATAAAAAGTGAATTACAATTGAATTTGTTCCATTTACTTTACAAACTTGAAATTGGATTGATACCCTTACTTACCGCTACACTTGAGATGTTATATTTTGTAGGTATTTGAGGATTTTGACTAACTTGGCTTTCAACAACGATACGCAAAAGTCTAATTATCAAATGGCGCCATTGCTGGGGATGTAGAAAAGTCTAAGTTATCAAATGGCGATGTTGCCATTCTTGGGAGCGTGAAGCACTTGGAGCGGATTCAATTTTGTAGTTCATTTATTTTTCGCACTTTGTTATTTTTAGTACCATTTTTGCATTTTATTATAAGGCTTGTATTAGGACTTTATTATTTGTCTTGTATTGCGATGCATAGAGGCACCATTTATTTTTTCATTTTAAAAATTTGTAATAATTAATTGCGAAGACAAGTGTGATAGGGAAACCGGACAAGGTAGAGAGAGGGCGTCCAAGGCGAGGAAAATAAGCTTCTCTTCCTTGGGTCGGTAGGACTCCTCGGGACTACGGATATTGGCATATTCTCCCCCCCCACGGCTTCAAAAACGTGGGAGGTATATTTCTTAAACACTCGCGCCTCTCCTGTTAGTGAGTCCATTATTTTGTGTGCTCTTGTGTGATTTTATTCTTGCATTTATTTTCGAATGGTATGATGAATTAAATTGCTAAGACATACACCCTGTCATTCACGAGAAGGGATTTCATCACCCGACTCACTCGCTTACCAATTGTGCGCTACCCTAGCCATCATTAAATTTAAAATCCATTAACTATGTAGCCCACTAGGAGAACAATTTTGCAAAGGCTATCGTTAAAATATTTTCGTTATTTTTTTATCGCCCGCAGACTTAATTAAAATTTGACTACCCTTTCCCTAAATTTAAAGATAAAAATCGGCTATGTGCTAATTAGGAATTCTTCTTGACTTGTGTGTGTCCCATTTAATTTTTTGGTAGTCGATTTTAGTTAGTTCGTCAAAATCAAGAGTCCATATTTTTTTCCCCACCTTTTCTTCCAAAAAATCCAAAAATATTTTCTTTATTTCCTTTTTATAAAAAAAAAATCCAAAAATATTTTATCTCTTTCATTTTAGAAAAATTCAAAAATATTTTCTTTCTCTCATTTTTCGAAAATCCAAAAATATTTTCTTTCCTTTTGAAAAAATTTACAAACTCCAAAAAATATTTCTCTCCTCATGGCCGAAGAACGTCCCTTACGGGACTTGTTTGGACTTTTTCCATTGACACGCGACACGTGTGAGAGTGCTCCTGAGTTGTCTCTTTATGAGATACTTAGTAGTTTCACCTCTCTCACGAGTACTGTTGGTACTCTTGACCCATCTATGCATGCACCACCTATTCCATCACCCTCGATGTCAAGTGTCGACGTGCCTCATCCTTTGTTATGCACCCACTATTATTATGCCGATCACATGTCCCATGAATGACCTTACATTCCATATCCATCGAAACCCACCATGGAGCATGTGTATCCATATGACACTGTTCCGGAACCCATCTCGACCTATTCTCCCTATATACTTAATCCCGAGTTGTGTGAGTACCCGAGCTATTCGTGGAGGGCTGATCACCTTTCCACATACAAATCCCAACCCGATGTTGTGGATCCTCAAACGTTCCAACAGTCATCATGGCAACCTTGTGCACCTGTTCACGATCAGTTCCCTCACTATGCACCCCATGCACATCAACCAATTGTCCATCACGTAAGCGATCCTTTCCTGTATGATGAACTTGGCCCCAACCCACACACTTCAATGAGTATTCTCCATATAGTCCCGATTATAGCGAGTTATGTCCACCTCACCCACCGCCACCACCTGCCACTCCACCACCACTATCATCCATCTCCACTCTCGAAACCCTCTTGCAAAAGTTCATATTTGAGGAAGAGCAAGCAATTTAAACTCAAGCTCTCCAAAGGCTTGAACAAAGGTTAAATGAATTGGAGTGTGCGCGAGAGTTGGATATTTCCATGGACCCACCCATCATTTCCACCGAGTGTGACGATGATGTGTCCTCTTGTAACACAGATTCTGAGTGTGACCAATCCTATCCTCCTGAGAATCTTGAAGTCGAGACCATTCCATGGTTCGGGTCCCAAGTCAACAATTGTGTTGACTTACTTTTCGATAGTGAGCCTAATCAAATACCACCATGTCCAAATGAACCCCACCTTGAGGTTCACACTCCCGTCATATCCAAAAATATGCCCGAGTCTACACCTATCTAGTTTCACCCTTGTGTTCCCGAGGAACCTATTTATCCTAGGTTCGCTCTGGCTACGAGTGTCACCATTTTCCTGAGATAGATTTCGTGATAGTTCCTAACTATCCGGATATGGATGATGTACCACCATGCATGGCTCCCTTTGAGCCTCATATTTCTAGTGATTCCTCTATCTCTGAAATTGGTGCCTTGTGTTACCCACCCACCCCATTTACCGATGCTACTCTTATGGAGAAGTTGACAACTCCATCTGTAGAAACCACACTCCCTTGTGAGTATTCATTTACTCCTCCCAATGAGTGTGTGTCTCCCACGCTTGAGTTGGATCATCTTCCTCCATAATTTATCCAACCCTATTTAACATTTATCCCACCCGACCCACCCATTGTCCCTTCCACCTCACCACTTGGTTTGGATCTTGATTTTACGCATTTCATGTTTCCATCCACATTTTTAGATCCTCACCTGAAACCATCCTCCACCATCTACGAGAGTATTTGTGGTGCTACTCTCCACTGTGACACCGAGCTTGTTCCTCTATGCACACCACTCTCTTGTGGTGTTGATTTTTCCTATCGACAGCTCCCTGGCGTGTCACGGCGCGACCATTACCATCTCCCATTTATAGAACGGTCGTGTCCTTTTTATGAGGCCTTCCCCATTCCTATGTCCACACCATTTCGCTTCCCTCACCATCTTGAGCACCATACTTATTGGGCCCTTGTTGCCCTCACCTTTCGGCTCAATAAGGCCCGTGATCCGTGCTTATTCACCCTTACCCTTTCCTTTCTTCCCTATACCCTAATCCCAACCCGCCCATGGTCCACCGATGCTTTGCATCGCGTGATGCACTTTGCCATACAAGTGCATTGACTCATTTTAGCCTTGATCCAACAATATTGACCGTTCAGTCTTGTTTGGGGGTGATTCTCATCACCCATTTTTTTTGCCGCCCCGCGCTTTCATAGATCTTATCTTTAGGGTATGAATGGTTCGGTCTAGCTGAATACATTAAACTTAGCGCTACCGGGAGGCAGCTCGCATTTCTTGTACTAGTCCCATCCTGTTTGGGGGTGGTGTTTCACATCACCCTATGTTTTACCATGCTTATAAACTTGTACACATTTTTTTTCTTATCATTTATTCAGGTTTATTCTTGGTTCCATCTTTCCACTTCATTAGCAGTTCGTTCTGGTAATCTCTTTTCTCCCTTATGCTCTCAATTTTAAA
This sequence comes from Sambucus nigra, assembly GCA_949130495.1. Classification (NCBI taxonomy): domain Eukaryota; kingdom Viridiplantae; phylum Streptophyta; class Magnoliopsida; order Dipsacales; family Adoxaceae; genus Sambucus; species Sambucus nigra. The sequence continues at coordinate 358,049,586 of OX422213.1, read as the reverse complement.
AATTATTTTACCTAACATCGAGGACGATGTTACTTTTTGTTTGGGGGTGGGGAATTTTATCAAAATCGTACCTCTTTTGAAAAATTATGATTTTTAAACTTGGTTTTTTTAAAATTTCGTGCAGTTTCTTTCATCTCACTCATTGATGTGAATTTTCAATCAACTATCTTTCAAAAGTCTAGGAATCAAGCTAGAGAATATTTTTTCTAATAGCTTATGTAATACATAACAAGGCATTTTGCACCATGAATTTCTAGACTCAACAAAATTTACACACTTATCAGGTCATTGCGATTTAGAGTTGAGGAGTACTACAATTTTAAAGAGAACCTTAAGGATCACTAGTAGAGACTTTAGCTTGTGAGATTTGTGACTTTCACCCTTCAGAGAGTTTTACGCAATCTCCGAGTCACAAGTTGATTCAACTTCGTTTGGGTCCGCACTTAAATTGTTGCATGATCTCATTATCCTTCATTAAAATTTGGCTTGATCACTGAGAACGACATCTCTTTCGAGTTATAAGAAACACATGTCTCGATATTTGTCCCGAATACTAGATTTTCATCCATACACCTACCACTTTTCCCCCATACACTACCCGTTCACTTCACCCATTACATTTCCATGCTTTTCCATATTCCCCACATCATATATTCCCCACACCACCACCTATCATCTCTGTATCATCTTTCATTTTCAAATAAAAGAGTGATTTCAAATGTAAATATCTTCATTGTTGGTTTGAAAAGAGAGAGAAAAATATAAGAAAAATAGAAAAAAAAAAGAGAAAAAAAGAGAGAAAAGAAAAGAAAGAGAGTTTTTAGTTAGTAATAAAGACATTTGTGCCTAAAGTATAATACACTCTTTTCTCTCATCCATTTTACATCCATCATACACCATCCATCCATCATATCACCATTCTACCTCATATCATCATTGTTGATACCAAATTTAATCTGCTGACTTGGATCAATCAAACAAAGACACGTGGCTATCTACATGGCAACAACAAGCACTTCCGAGATAATCACACGCTCTGAGGAACCATGTTACTCAGAGGAACTCATACGCTCCGAGGAACAGACCTCACCGAGGAACTCATACGCTCCGAGGAACAGACCTCTCTGAGGAACTCTTGAATATGAGAAAGCTTAGGCGGTCCGAGCTACTCAGGCGGTCCGAGCTGCATCTCGAACATAACATTAATTGATGAATAACCAACAGTTCAACTGGTTCATTAAATGCTTATCATTTAGACACACACACTTAAAGGGCATTAAATGTATTACCATTTCATATGTATATCATTTAATGTATCACCCTTTCAGATGACAGCCTCAAGGCTATAAATACGTTGTACAATCCTCATTGCAAGGGGAGATGATTCGGAATCCAAACTTTGGGATCCAGAATGCAATTTCTTGTAATCGAGAATTCCCAAACACGCAGCAATAAAACAACAGTGGACGTAGGCCATTCATATAAGGCTGAACCACTTTAAAAATCTTTTGTCTCATTTATTTATCTGTGATTAAATTATTAGAGTGATCTAATTTTTTACATCAACAGATTGGCGCCATCTGTGGGAAACGACTGGTAATATTGTTCTCTCACCAATAACAATCCAATACCAATGGCTGATATACCTTAATCCAGTAATCGAAACACTGGAACCCCTCCAAATCCATCTGCTCCACAAATTATTCCAGATCTTACTGGAATGATGGCGAATCTGGCTCAGGGCCAGACCGTCATGCAAGAAACGATGCGACAACTCATCCAAACCCTCCATGACAGTGCGCCAACCCGTTCCGTATCACGAAGCATTCAAATAAATATCCGTGCACCTTCTGTGCGTACTAGGCGTACTAACTCATATCGCAATGAGGAATCTGAAGATTTTTCTTATCAACCTGGACGAACTTCGTCAGTGCGAGTCACAGATACTGAACAACGTGTCACCCTCTCCCCAGAAAGGGCCATTGCATTGGAAAGATTAAGTAGGGCCTCTCCTTTTGATCGATTAGGCCCTAGGAGGAACAAAAGTCCTCTTAATGCAGCGTCGAGGAGCTTTCGACGACCATCAGATTTAAGGGAAGGATCTGCCCAGTCGCGACCAGTTGCTTGTCAAGATGGATCCGCTGACCGACCAACTGCTTGTCAAGATAAATCCCAGGAAGCCACTTCAACGCGATCAGTTGCTTGAACCAATAGGCCCGAGGAAGGGAATGATGCATGGAAAGGATCTATTCAAAGGTTGGAGGATAGATTAGGGGAAATGGCTAAGGCTAAGAACCCTCTGCAACGAACCTTTGTTCGAGGAACACCTTTTGTCCAGGACATTATTGATTTTCCAAAACCATCAAAGTTCAAAGCACCTGTTGTGACTCCCAAGTATAATGGGAAGAATGACCCTGTCCTTCATATAGAACAATATCAAGATGCTGCCGACATCTATGCTGTCCCAGACGAGATGAGATGCAGGGCATTATCGGGAACTCTTACCGGATCTGCTCAGATATGGTTTAATAATCTTCCTCGGGGTAAGATTTCAACTTTTCTTCAACTGACCGAGTTATTCATTGGGAATTTCTACTTCGAAGCAAAGCCAGTTAAACGAGTAGCACATTTGTTAAGTGTTAGACAAAAAGCTGGTGAGAGTATTAGAGACTATATAACTCGTTTTAATAATGAGAAGCTCGAAGTCATTGATTATGAGGAGAAGACAGCGATTACTGCTTTGATGAGTGGACTGCTGCCAAACAAGTTGTACTACACTTTGGCCAAAGACCCACCTCGAACCATGTCGGACCTGATGGGAAAAGCGTCCAAGATTATGAATGCCGAGGAGGCTATGTCTGCGAAGAAGAATATGGACTCCAAAGGAACCAAGGGGGAAGGTGATAAAGCTAAGAAAAAAGAGCATAAGAACAATGGTGGTGACAAACATTCCAAAAGTAGGTCATCATGGGAGGTCTTGAAGAAATTTGATAATTACACGCCTTTGAAGGCAAATATCAACCACGTCCTGGAGGAAATTAAGAACAACGAGGAGTTAGACTGGCCAAAGAAGATGAAGTCAGACACTGACACGAGGAATAGGGAGAAATATTATGAGTTCCATAAGGATCATGGCCATATGACCAAAAAATGCATATCTCTTCAGAACGAGATTGAAACACTCATCTGATGAGAAAAGCTAGCAAAGTATGTTGATCGGGGAGGCAAAAGAAGAAACAATGACCGAACTAGAGAGAGGTCTAGATCTCCTCGTCGGGCAGAGGAGAAAAAGAAGAGAAACCATGAAGATGATCCAGATGATGACCCTTATCTTCCCAAGAAACCAAGGCAGCCAGAACGAGAGGTATTTTCAATACGCTTTGGGTCATTTGATTGTAATGTCATTACAGGAGGAGATGCAGGAGGAGGATACCTTACTGCAGAAAGAAAAGCTTACCTCGAAGAGGCTCAAGCTTGCTCTTACATTCAGCGAATAAATTTAGCTGAGGAAGATCGCCCGAGAAAGGTGAACAAAGAAAAATTGGTCATTGGGTTTTCGAAGAATGATCTTGCAGGAGTTTTATATCCTCATGACGACCCACTAGTGATCAAAATGAGAATGAAGGAGGTAATGATTTCAAGAGTACTGGTCGATAATGGTAGCTCGGCATACATCATGTTCTACTCGTGTTTCGATAGTTTAAATTTAAAGCTATCTCTACTGGATCCTTACCACAGACCTCTCATCAGTTTTGCTGGCGAGAAAGTGCTTCCACTTGGGACGATCAAGTTGGATATATTCATTGGTACGTGGCCTGCTTGTCGGACAGAAAGAATACGCTTTTTTGTGATGGATAAGAATGTCCAGTCATCGTACAATATCATCATGGGAAGAGTAGGGTTGAAGAAGTTCGAGGCTGTACCATCTACAGTGCATCAATGCCTAAAATTTCCAACAAACTTTGGAGTAGGAGTTATGAAAGGTGATCAGAAAGTAGCTCGGGAGTGCTATTATTCATCCGCCGAGCAAGATGAATTGGAAGAATCAAAGAAAAAGACTACTACTTATCAAGTGGATGAAGGTGCAGAATTTGAAACCTTGGATCCTCGGGATGAGTCGCAACTCGTGAAAGGTCAAGTGGTGGAAGCTACTGAAAATATCATTCTAGACGATGAACACCCTGAACGAACTACTCAAATAGGTTCATCATTGGAAGCCTCACTAAAACAAGAATTGATAACTTTCCTTAGAAGCAGAAAAAAAACTTTTGCCTGAAGTCATAAAGATATGCCTGGGATTGACCCAAACTTCTTATGTCATGAGCTCAATGTGAATAAGGAGATCAAGCCTGTGAAGCAGAGAAGAAGGGTATTCAGTCCCGAGAAGAATCAATCTATACAGGAGGAAGTCGAGAAGCTCCAGAAAGCTTGTTTCATTGAACATGTAAAATATCCAGATTGGTTAGCCAATGTGGTGATGGTAAAGAAGAGAAGCAACAAGTGGAGGATGTGTGTAGACTTCACTGACCTCAACAAAGCATGCCCAAAAGATCACTTTCCACTGCCCCGAATTGATCAACTGGTGGATGCTACCTCGGGACACGAGTTGCTGAGCTTCATGGATGCTTATTCTGGTTATAATCAGATCAAAATGAAACCTGAAGACAGGGAGAGTACTTCTTTCATTACCCCTAGGGGAACTTATTTTTATAATGTTATGCCTTTTGGTTTAAAAAATGCAGGTGCGACATATCAGAGGCTGATGAACAAGGTCTTTGCTGAACAAATCAGTGACAATATGGAAGTCTATGTTGACGACATGCTGACAAAAAGTAAGAAAGCTACCGATCATCTATTTGACTTAAGTCAAAATTTTGATCAACTAGATAAATATCAAATGAAGCTGAACCCGACGAAGTGCATATTTGGAGTACGAGAAGGCATGTTCCTCGAGTACATTGTCAATCAACGAGGCATTGAAGCAAATCCTGAAAAGATCAAAGTTCTATTAGGGCTGCGATCTCCAACAACGAAGAAGGAAGTACAGAGTCTCACAGGACGAGTGTAACAACCTGCGTAATTTTTGGGATATTTTCGAAATTAAGAGGAAAGATAAATTTTAAGATAAAATTATTTTTATTGCTCAAATATGTTGGTTATTATTTTTAAAGGCGAGAATTACAAACGGTTTCGAAATCGAAATTAAAATGGAGATTTAATTGAATTTTTATTATTTAGAAGAGTCCTCGGAACATAAAACTCTCTAAGAGTCCTCGGAACATAAAACTCTCTAGTAAAAATAATATTTTTAGAAATCTGATCGTCTGATCAAGTTGAATTTTTGTCAGAAGTCCTGTCTCACCGTTCGCTACAACATACTAAAATTTCAAGCGATTCCAACGGTCCGATCGCCCGGAATAAAATTTTTAGTGTTTGTATCTAATTAGAACTCTTTTCTTAATCAAACTCTTAACCCTTTATATATCAAATAATTCGTGGATGGACTTTTCAAATCACTTTTTCTCAAACTTTTCAACCAGAAGACCTCTCCAAAATTACTCCCTTTCATATACAAACCATAGCCCCAAACTTATTCAAGATTTCAACCTTATATTAGAAGGCTTATTTGGTGTTTTCTCCAGTTTAGGATAGAACGAGATTTGATTATTTTCGCGAGAAGAACGGGATGGTGTGATTGGATTTTGAGGCTGAAATTATGTGATGATTCATGTTGGTTCTTTTTGGTGATTTTGAGGTATGAGGTTTTACACAATATGCTCCTTAATCTCGCGAGTATTATTCTCGTTGTTTTCTTGTGACTATTGACTCATATTTGAATTTCTAAATTCACTAGAATCTAGAAATATTTGTTTGAATCTAATTTTGATTCATGTGGTGTTATTATTGCGTTTAGCATGTTGTCATGAAGATTTTAATATGGCACGGAGGTTGGGCACTTGCCAATATTCCTTTTTCCGGATATGCTAGAAAAATGCATAGGCGCGGTATGGTGGTGAGGCTTGGTGACCCGGTTAATGTGTTGTTGAGAAATTATATTGATATAATTGCTTATGAGTTTCGCATTTGATTTGAATATTCGTATTCGTATTGTTACGTTTTATTCACTGCTAATATTTGTTGAGCATCTTTCCTGTCGTATTGTGTACATCCCCATATTTTCTTTTAGTGGTAGGTTAGCGATGACTTTTGGGCGCTTGGGATTTATCGGAGATGGATTTTAGCTTGGATTGTTTTTGGGAGAACATTCAAGAGTACATGAGAAGACTTGTATTTATTTTGATGTATAGAGCATTTAGAGATTTATTTTATTTTCGAGATAGTTGGATTGTTGTAATTATTTCGAGAGATTTGTTGTATTAATTTGAAGATGAGAATAGTGGTTTCTTGTTTTATTGTGGGATTTAGATGCTCTATACCTTGTTATTTGTGAATTAGTTTAGTTTTATCGATAGTAGCGCTCCGCTCGCTCTTCCCGGTCGGGCGGGGTGTTACAACGAGTAGCAACACTCAATAGATTTGTGTCACGAGCAACTGATAGATGTCTCCCATTCTTTAAGACACTCAGAAAAACTTTTGAGTGGAATGATGAATGTGAGAAGGCCTTTCAAGACTTGAAAAAAATACTTGGGAGGACCTCCACTGTTGTCCAGACCAGTGATGGGAGAAAAATTGTATTTGTACCTTGCAGTGTCCGAGAATGCAGTTAGCTCGGCGTTGATCAGAGTGGAGAATGGAGTACAAAAGCCAATTTAGTACACAAGTAAGGCCTGGCGAGGAGCAGAGATCAGATATCCGAGACTGGAGAAATTGGCACTGGCGCTGATTGAAGTGAGTAGGAGAATGAGGCCGTACTTCCAGGCTCATACTATAGTAGTATACACCGATGTGCCATTGAGACAAGCCCTTCATAAGCCAAAGAAATCAGGGAGATTGATGTACTGGGCAATAGAGCTCGGAGAATATGATATAATTTATGAACCCAGATCATCATTAAAAGTGCAGGCTGTAGCATATTTCATAGCGGAGTTCACCTATCCTGATACCCCCGAGGAGAAAAAGTTGCTCGCTGATCAACCTGTGGATGTTACAGGATCAACAAACACAAGCCTAGACCAATTCCGATTGGTAAAAGGACGTGTGGATGTTACAGGATGTGATGCAGAGATAGTTGGGAGGACTCCGGATGAGGAATAAGAGTTGCTCGCTGATCAACCTGTGGATGTTACAGGATCGACAGACACTAGCTCAGACCAACTCCGGTTGGTAAGAGGGCAAGTGGATGTTACAGGATCATTAAATTCGAGCTCTGACCAACCTCGGTTGGTAAAAGGGCAAGAAAAGGTGATCGATGAGGAGCGAGAAAAATCCGGGGAGGATGAAAGGAAGCATAAAATATTTCACCGAGGAACTCTGACTGATCAAAAATTTGAAGACGAGTTATCTATATGGAGGCTATATGTAGATGGCTCATCTTGCACTGCAGGATGTGGCGCGGGGATAGTTCTAAGCACTCCAGACGAGGTCGACATGGAATACGCTTTGTGTTTTCAATTCAAAGCTTCCAACAATGAGGCTGAATATGAGGCCATGATTGCAGGGCTTAATTTGGCAAAAATTATGGAGGCACAGCAGGTTGTGATTTTCAGTGACTCTCAATTGATTGTAAACCAAATAATGGGAGTATATGCAGTTAGAGGAGAATTAATGATCAGATATCATGCAAAGGCAAAGGAACTGCTATCAGAATTTGCTGCTATTCAGCTGGTTAGAATACCAAGAATGGAAAGTGTGAGAGCAGATGCCCTAGCTCGACTAGCATCAGCTACTCGCACCGAGCTACGATGAACAATCCAAATTGAAGTGTTAGCTGGTCGGAGTATAGATGAAGATCTGAGGAGGAATTTTATCACCCTTGATTTAGGACCATCTTGGATGGATCCCATCAGGGTATATATCGAGGAAGGAGAGTTGCCAACTGACAAGCTTGCATCCAAGAAATTGAAGTTTAAAGCTGCTCGGAATGTACTAACTAATGGTGTTTTATATTGACGAGGAATTATGGAAGGTTTGCAAAGATGTGTACATCCTACCGAGGTGAAAGATTTGATTGAAGAGATCCATGAAGGGTCTTGTGGAGTACATGTAGTAGGTCGGACACTTTTACAAAGGGTGATGACGTAAGGATACTACTGGCCGACGATGAGGGCAGATTGTATAGCCTATGCCAAGAAATGTGACAAGTACCAGCGCTTGTCCTCCATCCGAAGAACTCCACAAGCATTATTGACACCCACAACTTCCCCTTGCCATTTTCCATGTGGGGAATTGATTTTGTTGGACCACTACCAACGACCCGAGGAAGGTTCAAGTACCTCGTCGTCGCAGTGGATTATTTTACTAAGTGGGTAGAAGCTAAGACACTCATTGATATGACCTACGAGAAGGTGTACCAATTTGTTTGGAAGAACATCATTTGCCGATATGGTCTTCCTCATGCTTTCATCACAGACCTTGGAACACAATTTGATAACGAGGAGTTCGCTACCTATTGTCTTCAATCAACCATTTTGAAGGTTCATTCAGCACCAGGCCATCCTCAAGGCAATGGACAAACTGAAGTGACAAACAGAACGCTGCTGAACGGTTTGAAGAAAAGATTGGATGATGCGAAAGCAAACTGGATCAACGAGCTACAATCATTACTTTGGGCTTATCGAACTACTCCCCGAGTAGCAACTGGAGAATCACCATACATGCTGGCGTTCGGAAGTGAAGTTGTCATACCTGCCGAGTTGGGCCTCCCAACACACAAGGTACTGAATTTCAATTCCCCTGTCAGCGACTTAATGAGAAGACTAGATTTAAACATGCTCGAGGAAGTTAGAGAAGAAGCATCCATTAGAAATGCTGCTTACCAGCAGCGAACAACTTTCTTCTACAACAAGAGGGTGAAGAAGTGAGACCTGAAAGAAGGAGACTATGTACTGAAGAAAGTAGTTCAAAAGAATAACAAACTGGAAGCAAACTGGCATGGACCATACCGAGTTACAGAAGTTGTTCGACCAAGAACTTATCGAATAACAACTTTAGAAGGCGAGGAGTTTAGAAATGCCTGGAATGCAGAGGTTCTGCACAAGTATTATCAGTGATGTATATGTAACACAATTTCCATCAGTATGAATAAAATAAAAATATTCTGCAAGTCTCTCTGTTTATTAAAATTTTTTCGGGGAATACTAGTGCTATGCACTACTCGACAAAGCTCGGCAGACTACTCAAAGAAAATATTCCAAACTGTACCAACTTAGTTGGTCGACGAGGAGAAAATATTCCAAACTGTACCAACATAGTTGGTCGACGAGGAGAAATATTCCTAAAAATGCCAACCTGTTTGGCTAGGAAACGAAATATTCCAAACTGTACCAACATAGTTGGTCGACGAGGAGAAAATATTCCAAACTGTACCAACATAGTTGGTCGGCGAGGAGAAAATATTCCAAACTGTACCAAGTATGGTTGGTCGGGGATAAAAATCCACTAACTGTAGTTGGTCGACGAGGAGAAAATATTCCAAACTGTACCAACATAGTTGGTCGACGAGGAGAAAATATTCCAAAATTTACCAAGTATGGTTAGTCGGGGATCAACTCTCACTAACTATAATTTACCAAGTATGGTTAGTCGGGGATCAACTCTCACTAACTATAATTGGTCGACGAGCACAATTTAACAACCTTAGTTGGTTAGAAAATTTTTTAAACATTTTTATACTCATTACTTTATTATTAAGTGATCGAGCAACATTACTGATACTTGTAACTTTTTTATTACTAAGTTGGTCGACAAACAACACAATATTGTTATCTTTTTAACTTATACATATGCACAGATGTAAAGTATTTAATAACTACAAGATAATAGCAATTGAGATTTGCAAGCAAGAATGAAAGTTTTTCATTAAATTCAAAATAAATTACAAGTTACATTGATGATAAAATGAAAGTTACATTGATATGTATCCTAACTGTTACATTAAAAATTCCTATTTTATTGGTCTTTTCCCCTCAGCTTTCGATACAGGTTCCTCGCCAGCAGGCGGATCATTGAAAGACCGAGGAGAATTGATGAAGTTCAAATCCTTCAGCATCCTGACGTTCATCACAGAAGGTCGATCTAGAAGATGCTCCGGACGAAATACCTCAATTTGAGAATGTAAATTATAGTCACCGAGGTATTTTGAAATTAAGCTTCGTGGAATGGCCCGAGTAGGGATCCACTCCATCTCCAGGTTGTATGGTGGCACAGGCAGGTCAAGCAACCCGGGATCATGGTAGTCCCATAGATAGTGTCCTTGTTCGAGCTTCAACACACCTAGGGCATTCAGCCAGCCTTGCTTGTAGCCCTCATTGTTGGCATTCTGGATACGGTCGTCCAAGTGGAATAATGCTTCGTTGTATCCAACCATCCAAAACTCCCTGGGCTGTTTGTGGAATTGATATGTTAGCCTATCTAGCTTCTCGTGAAGACTCTTGATGAAAAGCTCATTAGTCTCCAACACTGATTTCTTCGCAGAGAGTTGTTTTTCCAGGTCTCTAATTTTCTTTGACATGTCAGACAAATATTGGTTCTTAGCCATTAATTGGAAGGCTTGGTTCTATAAGGAAGATGTTGTCCTCTATTCCTCGACCAGCACCCGAGCTGCTCTTCCTCGTCCTCGAGGAGCTCTTGCTCATCCCCGAGGAGATGTGGAAGGGCCCGACCTTTTCAAGGTGTCCAACTCTTGCCTCAATTTGGCATTCTCAACCTCTAAAAATGAAAATCCCTCATCAGTCACTGGGATTATAGCTGTTGAAGAAGAGGCTGCAGACTTCAACTGTGCAAGATCTTTTTGTAAATTGTTATTCTCTTGCTCCAACAGCTCAGCAATCTGTCTACATGCTTCAACTTCACCCCTTAGAGTTCTCTCCTTGACATCGTACCTAGCAAAGAGCTTCTGGTAGCCCTTCTCGGTAGAAAGTTGCTGATACCTCTTCTCATACCCCTCATGCAACAGGGCAGTTGATTCCTTGTACTGATTCTGAAGGTCTTCTAGGGTACATTGAAGATCCTCAATCATTTTGTAGTAAGCCACATTATTGGCCACAGCTCGGTCAAGTAAGCACTTCAGGTACTGATAAACTTTGACTGCCTACTCTGAAGCATCATAACCAAGGATGTCGGTAACTTCTGATGCACTCAGGTCTGTGTGACCAGCCTTATAATATTCATTACATTACTGCATCAGCTTTATATGATTGGCAGATAACAGTTCCATCCTGGCCAGAAACTAGCAGAGAAAGAAAAAGTAATCATCAAAAAGAAGATCAAGACAGAGTACAAATAGAAAAGAGACAATCGTATGGAATAAAAGAGCTCAAGTTTTATTAGATCATGAAATTTTAAGTTACAAGTTTTGAGTTACATCTGACAAGGAAAAAGAAAAATAGAAAGAGAAAACCGAACAACACTACACTTTTTCCTTATCTCCCAAAACCTTCTCGGGAGGTTGGGAAGAGGAGGCAGGTTGCTCGGAGGGAACTGTGACTTGTTCGGAGAGCACCAGTTGCTGCTCGGAAGAAGAAACTCCTTGCTCGGTAGCATGCTGACTAGTTAGGGCATGTTCTCCCACTACCATTGAAGACTCCTCAGAGGTAGCTTCGTCCTCTTCTAATTCTTCTGGAGTAGGAGTGGGACCAGGGATGTGTCTCTGGAAGAGCTCGGATGACTCGTCGACCTTCAATTCCTGAAGGGCAGCAACCCATCCGTCCCTGAAATACTTTACACTGCCATAATCCACTTGAGAGACCATGGAAGCACATCCCTTATCCCAACCTTTGTCCCAGCCAGAGCTGAAGGACTTCTTCACGGCAGCTTTCCTTTTGGCCTTCTCCAAGGCAAGCTTCTCGGACAGCAAAACATCAGCAGCCTTTAGTTTTTGTTCAGCTTCCTCCTTCTGCCGAGTTATTTTCTGGAGTTGGACCAACCTCTCCTCAGCAGCCTTGAGTTTATTTTCAAATTCCCCAGCAGTCTTGAGCTTCATATTGAGCTCTTTATTAGCCTTCTCCAAGGCATTCACTTTCCTCTCCAAATCCCTGGTGGCCTCAGCAACCCGAGTTTTCTCCTGCTCGGAGGAAGAAAGTTTCTTCTCCCAGACTGCTTTATCAGTATCGTACCTCTGGCGAGATTCCTCCAAGGACTTGGTAGCTTCTTCTAGAGCTCCCTCCATACTATACGAGGAGCAAGAAGCTTTGATTGCTTCATCCTTCTTAAGGATTATGTTGAGGCAGCTCGTCAACTGTAAACAGAAAGAGAAAGTAAAGTCAGAAACAAAAATGAGAAATAACAAACGAAAATATGAAATGTTCAATGTAAAGGTACTTACTGAATCAAGATGACGAGCAGCCAAAGAAGTAACCATATCCCGAATAAGGTTATCTTCATTACCTTGCACCTCGGGAATGGTCAATGACTTTACCGAGCTCATGTCAGAGCTCGAGGGAAAAGATGTGGGAACCTTAGTCCTAGCAGCAGGGGGCTGAATGGTGGTGTCTGCCAAATTGACCGAGGAGCTCTTCTTCAGCCTCCTCGGGGGAACATGTATAACCAAGTAAGAATCCTTGGTCGGTGATATCACAATCACCTTTCCAGGAGCAGTAGAGCTACTCAGAGCCATTGCGGGCTTATCATCAACCTTCTCGGAGACTTTAGCAGGAGCAGCTGGAGGATCTGCACCAGTCTTCTTTATCCCCTCCTTTGGGACATAAATCTTAATCCTTTTTATCTCCCCAGAGCCGGAGGCAGTTTTCTCAAACAGAGCAGGAGTCCTTCTCTTCTTCATCCTTTCGCTCAACGGAACGTGAGATTCTGGCGAAGAACTTGCAGAGGGTGGTACTGGCTCTGCTTCACTGATCACTGGACGAGCAGTGAAAGAAGTTGTATAGATCTTGTATTGGAGCATATAGGAGGCTGGTCGAATGTGCACGTCAGCAACCCTTTGATGTAGACCCCAGATAAGTCCCAAATGCCTTAGATTGACATCTGTTTCTTTTGGGCACTTTCTCTCGCTATCAACTGTAAATAAACATACATTGTTATCAGTAACACATTTTATCAAACATAAAACAAACATGATTTCAAGATAAATAAAATAAAAAATAACCTATCCCATTGCCATAAGGAGGGCATCTGGGACCCTGGTAAACCTCATCTCCGATTAAAGGAGGGTGTTGACAATTTTTTACAACAACCCCATGTTCAAAATAATCCCTGTTGGCATCAGGAAGATTGACTAGTAAGGCTCTATTTATAAACCTAGTTTTTAAATAATAAATATTATCATTAACTGCCCATGTATAGCAGTACATGATTTCTGGAATCCCTATACGAGTTCCATGCACTTGATTTAATTTATACACCCCATTAACTATTCTCCAGGTGTTGGGGGCTATTCGTGCAGGAACAACATCAAAGTACTGACAGAATTCCAAACACAGAGGATTTGGTGGAAAAGAAAATCCACACTCAGCAAAAAAGAGACTGGGGAACCAATGTCCCTCAGCCAAATTGAAATAATTAGAAGGCTCAGAAAGCTCTTCCAAGACAACCCAAGAGGGAATGGAAAAATCATATCAAAATTTGTCAAGAGACTCAACTGGGTAAACCATGATGATGAATTAAAAGAAATGAAGAAGAAGAAAGAGGATCTTACAGAAAAAGACGAAAGCTGTTGACAATGAACGACGGAAGAGATGAACGCATAAGAGAGTAGAAGACAATGAAAAACTCGAAGATGAAAATTTGAAAAGATAGAAGACGATGGGAGTCTCTGTGAAGTTTAAATACCTTGCCTTGGGAACTGGCGAAATAATGATTACAAAAAAGATGATTACGTTACCGGCGGCTAAAAAGCATTAAATATTGATGCGGGAATCAAAGCGAACAACAACGGCTAAAAAGGCGAAAAGTGACGTGGGAACCGAAGCGAGCAGAAAAGTCCAAAAAAGCATGATTCTACGAATTGGGATGGAGAAATATATACAAGGGAGATGATCCTAAAAATCAGGAAGAACTATTTAAAGCTACCGTATTCCGAGAAAGAATGTTCCATACTCCTCAAATTTTGAAATATGAAACATTGGGGGATTCTGTTGATACCAAATTTAATCTGCTGACTTGGATCAATCAAACAAAGACACGTGGCTATCTACATGGCAACAACAAGCACTTCCGAGATAATCACACGCTCCGAGGAACCATGTTACTCCGAGGAACTCATACGATCCGAGGAACAGACCTCACCGAGGAACTCATACGCTCCGAGGAACAGACCTCTCCGAGGAACTCTTGAATACCAGAAAGCTTAGGCGGTCCGAGCTACTCAGGCGGTCCGAGCTGCATCTCGAACATAACATTAATTGATGAATAACCAACAGTTCAACTGGTTCATTAAATGCTTATCATTTAGACGCACACGCTTAAAGGGCATTACATGTATTACCCTTTCATATGTATATCATTTAATGTATCACCCTTTCAGATGACAGCCTCAAGGCTATAAATACGTTGTACAATCCTCATTGTAAGGGGAGTTGATTCTGAATCCAAACTTTGGGATCCAGAACGCAATTTCTTGTAATCGAGAATTCCCAAACACTCAGCAATAAAACAACAGTGGACGTAGGCCATTCATATAAGGCTGAACCACTTTAAAAATCTTTTGTCTCATTTATTTATCTGTGATTGAATTATTAGAGTGATCTAATTTTTTACATCAACAATCATATCCTTCCCATCTCATTTTTCCCTCACCCATTATCATCCATATTTTTCCTAGGTGTTCGGGCAATTGAAAGTCGACGTGGTGAATAACTCGATGTTCTCACTGTAGTGATTAGCATCTCTTTCATGAGATAATTTTCTTTCTAATTGTTCATTCTTTATTATGTGTGTGTGAGACCTTTGAACTTACTTACATTTACTCCCCTCCTCACACATAAGAGCGATACACTTACCCAAATCTCGAGAGTTCGTTTGAGAGAGATATATCCGTGAGATTTGAAGTTGAAGCGTTGATTTCAACAAGGCAATATTGGAGTTACTCTTATGATACTCGACACGTTTTGACTGATTCACACTATACACGTTGAGTTCTAGGAAGGATGTGCCTTGAGTATTTACTTAGCTAAACTTTTTACGCTTCTAGCTTGTATTTCTGAAAATATTATTCTTGTGATGGATTGTGCGACTATTCTATGTCTAATAAGAGATTGAGTGCCTTTTTGCAAATAAAGAATTTTGTGAGTATATTCCCTGCAAACCCTCACGAGACACAACTCGTCTTGTAGGGTAACCTATAGGTTTAAAGGCTTGTTGCACATGCTAAGTACAATCGCAAGTGCCTGTTAAACTGTTACAGTTTTGGTTACTTATCTTTCTCTTTCTCTTTATCTTATTGCTCGAGGACTAGCAACGCTCTGTTAGGGGGTGGTGTGATAAGCACCCAAAACTGTACAATTTATACCCCGAATAGATGTACTTTAGTTGTTAATTCTGGACAATATGGGTCTTATGTGCTTAAATATTCATTGTGCAGGCTTAATTGCAGTTGCGGTGTCAAAAGCTATATTTTCAGGCAATTTGCAGTTAAAATGGAGCTAAATACCTAATCCCCTAATCCTAGTCTACCCTAAACCTAGCCTAAACCTACACAAACCATGTGTGTGTTTTGTTTGTCCCCTTTTTATTAATTTTTAGATTTTTAGTTTGAGTTATTTTATTTTTAGGATTTATTTTAGATTTATTTAGTAATTTTTAGGCTTTAATTTCTATTTTTATATTTTTATTAGTATAATTTTACTTTATTTTGATTTTTATTAGTTTTTAATTTTTATTAGGATTAGATTTTTTTTAGGATTTCATTTATTTATTTTTATTTGATTTTACATTTATTTAGAATTTAAGTTTATTTTTAGTTTTATTAGATTTTATTTTTATTATTTCTCTTTTTAGTTTCATTTTTTTAATTGGGTCTTTATTTTATTATTAGAATTGAGATTTTTATTTTTATTTTTTTAATAGTTTTATTTTTAGTTAGTTAGTGTCATTTTTAGGTGTCCAAATTAAACACACACACATAAATACCATACACCCAACACCCAACACCTAACTCACCCACACCCTTACTTTCCTACACCCTCACCCTCATCCAAATTCCCATACACCCTACACCCACACCAACATATCATACACCCTCACCACACCAAAATAACCCCACCTACTATTCATCATCATCATCATCCCCATCTCTCCACTCTCTCACCTCCATAACCAACCATCCCAGAACTACCCCAAACCCAGCACATACACATCTCTCTCTATCCTCATACCCAAAAGCCAACTCCAGCAGACCCATACCCGCTGCCTCTCCGGGTGAGCCTAACCCGCAACCTTGACCCCCAACAAACGGAGCCCTCGCCAACCTCCGACGTGAAACTTCTCCCCAGCCAAACCGGACAGGCGAGCTCCCGCCCCCTTAACCAAACTCCGGCGATCCCTTCAACCCGAAAAAACCATACAACCCCTGGCCGACCTCCAGCCCGGTCCTAAATTCGACGGCGTTCCCTCTGCTCCACCCAGGCACTAGCGACCCGTCCAGACATATCCGCTCCAACCCATCTTCGAACTTCAACCCGAATCCGACAACCTCCTGAATCCAAGCCATGCCAAATTCATCGAGACCCTCGGTGCAAACCTCCAAACTTGCAACCCAATTCCCATCTCACGACTTCTCCACCTGTTAACATCCAAAAACAGAAAAACCAAATAAACAAAGACCAAATTACCCCATGTGCCAATAACACTCTTTAAACCCACTTAAACCTTTAACCCCCATTTTACCCAAATACCCTCAACAACCACTTTTATCCCAATAACCAAAAATACCCCATAACAATATCAGATTTTTATTCCCTCACCCACTTATCCCCACACCTCACCATTTTCATGCACACTCATGCCCCTTTTATCCAAAAATACCCCTAGCTCCATGGCACCTACTATTTAAAGAGAGTTGATGACCATTTTATAGGGGGGGGGGGGGGGAGCGCTTTTAGGGAGAGAAAATTCTAGAGAAAAGTAGAGAGTTAGATTAGAATAAATTAGGTAGAAATATTTGTAAATAGTTTTTATTTTTTATTTTTTTTAGCTATTTGTGAGTGATAAATGTGTGAAATTCAATTGAGTTTATTATTGAGTTTATTATTGTTGGATGCTCATATTGGATGGATTGTGCTTAATTTCAAAGGAATATAAGTTCAATTTCACTTCAAGAGATTGGAGTTTGATTGTTTTCTTCTCTTCTCATTTATTTTATGCCTTTGATTATTAATTTATCACATTTCATATCATGTTAGGCTAAAACCCCTTTCAAGGGGTGGGGTAAAACCCTTATTTGATGATATTTTATTTTAATTAGTTTAATTACTTGAAAAGTCCCTTTGAATGTTAATTTTAATCCCTCACCCTTAAATTTACGCCTCGAGAGAGGGTAAATGATTTTCGAGAGAAAATCAAAATTCTAGTTATAATACCCATTTTAGATTCGAACTAGTATTAGGGGTTTCTTAAGTGGAGTATTATAACTTGAATTTCAACTCTAAAATTATTTTCTAAGATTTACATGAATTTTAATCGATCGATCCTAGCGGGTGATTAATTAAAAGGTGTGTAGATCTACTTTTCTAGAGTTGCGGGGTGTTAAACTCAATTTTCTAAAAGGTTTCTACTAAAATTACGTTTGCAACGAGAGTTGATTTGTAATTTTGATATTAATTTTAGAGAATTCAATTAATTAAATTAATTAATTAGAATAGCTAAAATTTGTGGTGTAAACCCACTCCTTGATTGTTCTCACAATTATTTACCTCACTTTATCTTTTATTTTAGTGTTAGACTTTGTTTTCATTTTAGTCACTTTATAGTTAGTTATTTTCATCTTAATTTAGTTTAGTTTAAAGCCTCACGTCACCCTATTGTTTTAATATTGAAAAAGTTAAGAAAATTAGAAAAGTGAAAAAGCACAAAAAGAAAATAAAAAGTGAATTACAATTGAATTTGTTCCATTTGCTTTACAACCTTGAAAGTGGATTGATACCCTTACTTACCGCTACATTGAGATGTTATATTTTGTAGGTATTTGAGGATTTTGACTAACTTGGCTTTCAACAACGATACGCAAAAGTCTAGTTATCAAATGGCGCCGTTGCCGGGGATGTAGAAAAGTCCAAGTTATCAAATGGCGCCGTTGCCATTCTTGGGATCGTGAAGCACTTGAAGCGGATTCAATTTTGTAGTTAATTTCTTTTTCTCACTTTGTTATTTTTAGTACTATTTTTTCATTTTATTAGAAGGCTTGTATTAGGACTTTATTATTTGGCTTGTATTGCGGTGCATAGAGATACCATTTATTTTTACATTTTTCAAATTTGTAATAATTAATTGCGAAGACAAGCGTGATAGGGAAACCGGACAAGGTAGAGAGAGGGCGTCCAAGGCGAGGAAAAGAAGCCTCTCTACCTTGGGTCAGTAGGACTCCCGGGGACGACTGAGATTGGCGTATTCTCCCCTCGGTCGACTCAAATTTTTCGGCTCCCCACGGCTTAAAAACCGTGGGAGATACATTTCATAAACACTCGCGCCTCTCCTGTTAGTGAGTCCATTATTTTGTGTGCTCTTGTGTGATTTTATTCTTGCATTTATTTTTGAATGGTGTGATGAATTAAATTGCTAAGACCTACACCCGGTCACTCACGAGAAGGAATTTCATCACTCGACTCACTCGCTTACTAATTGTGCGCTACCCTAGCCATCATTAAATTTAAAATCCATTAACTATGTAGCCCACTAGGAGAACAATTTTGCAAAGGCTATCGTTAAAATATTTTCGTGATTTTTTTATCGCCCGCAGACTTAATTAAAATTTGACTACCCTTTCCCTAAATTTAAAGATAAAAATCGTCTATGTGCTAATTAGGAATTCTTCTTGACTTGTGTGTGTCCAATTTAATTTTTTGGCAGTCGATTTTAGTTAGTTCGTCAAAATCAAGAGTCCATATTTTTTTCTCCACCTTTTCTTCCAAAAAATCCAAAAATATTTTCTTTATTTCCTTTTTATAAAAAAAAAAATACAAAAATATTTTATCTCTTTCATTTTAGAAAAATCCAAAAATATTTTCTTTCTCTCATTTTTCGAAAATCCAAAAATATTTTCTTTCCTTTTGAAAAAATTTACAAACTCCGAAAAATATTTCTCTCCTCATGGCCGAAGAACGTCCCTTACGGGACTACTTTGGACATAGCTCGTAATTTTTGTTCATATATGCTTGTATTGATAGTCACTGAGTGTCTTGTTGATATTGATCATTCAAACTTTTTCTTTGGAGCATTACTCTTCTTTTGAATAGTTTTGAAAGTTAGATATAAGTATGGTAGAATAGTTTGTGAGCATTAATCTTTCTTTGGAGCATTACTCTTCCTTTGAATAGTTTTGAAAGTTAGAAATAAGTATGGTAAAACCATTATAACATTGAAATTTAAAATTAAAATTTGTAAACAGTTAGACTTAGGAACGGACCCCATAGTCACGGGACTCGCAACTTGAGTATAATACGAAAATTTGTAAAACGATATACTTAGGCTTAAAAACATCCGTTAAAGGTTAAAAATGTAAATCAACCACAAAAGGGTTCCGTAAGAGTCAGAAGGAACTTTCACGGGACCAATGTAACTCGTAGGAACCGACCGTGTAGTCACGGGACTCTCATTTTGAGAATACAATGAAAATTTTCAACCAATTAGACATAAGGTTAAAAAAATGGCATTAAAGGGTGAAAACATAAAACAACCACGAAACAGTCTCATAAGAGGCACTTTGAACTTTGCACGGGACCAATGTAACTCGTATGAATCGACCGCATAGTCACCAGACTCTCGATTTGAGTATATGATGAGAATTTGTAAATAATTAAATTTAGGATTAAAAACATGTCGTCAAAGGGTGAAAACATAAAACAACCACAAAGCCGTTATGTAAGAGGTACGGGCCCCTCGCACGGGACCAATTTAACTTGTAGGAACTGATCGTGTAGTCACCGGACTCCCCGTTTGAGTATATGATAAGAATTTGCAAAATTTAGACGTGGGCTTAAATCAAAGAGTCAAAGGGTGGAACTGTAAAACAATAACAAAATGGTCCGATAAGAGGCATGGGCCCTTCGCATGGGACCAATGTAACTCGTACGAACCAATCGCGTAGGCATCGGACTCTCGGTTTGAGTATATGACGAGAATTTGTAAAATTTAGACTTGGGTTTAAAAACATGGAATGTAACTCGTAGGAACCGATCGTGTAGTCTACGAACTTTCGGTTTGACTTTACGATGGGAATTTACAAAAATTAGACTTAGGCTTAAAAACATGCCATCAAGGGTGAAAACGTAAAACAACCACAAAATGGTCCCGTAAGAGGCACGAGCACCTCGCACGGGTCCAATGTAACTCGTATGAACTGACCACGTAGTCACCGGACTCCCAGTTTGAATATATGACAAGAATTTTCAAAAATTAGACTTAGGATTAAAAACTTGGCGTCAAAGGGATGAAAACATAAAACAACCATAAAATGGTCCTGTAAGAGGCACGTGCACCTTACACGGGACTAATGTGCCTCGTACGTATCAACTGCATAGTCACCGGACTCCCTGCTTGAGTAAACGACGAGAATATGTAAATGGTTAGACTTAGGCTTAAAAATGTTCTCTTATAGAGTGAAAAATGTAGAAAAACTACAAAATGGTCCTGTAAGAGGCACGAGCACCTCGCACGGGACTAATGTAACTCGTACGAACTGACCGCGTAGTCACCGAACTCTCAATTTGAGTATATGATGAGAATTTGTAAAATTTTAGACTTAGGCTTAAAAACATGCCATCAAAGGGTGATAAAGTAAAACGGAAGCAAAATGGTCTAGTAAGAGGCACCTTACATATCGCGCGGGATTAATGTAACTCGTACGAACCGACCGCGTAGTCACCGGACTCCTAATTTGAGTATATGTCGAGAATTTGCAAATATTTATACATAGGCTTAAAAACATGGCATTAAAGGGTGAAAAACGTAAAACATACATAAAACGGTCCCATGAGAGGCACGTGCACCTCGCACAGGACCAATGTAACTCGTACGAATTGACCATATAGTCACCAAACTTATCGTTTAAGTATACGACGAGAATTTGGAAAATTTTGAATTAGGCTTAAAAACATTCCGTTAAGGGGTGAAAACATAAAATATCCACAAAATGGTCCTGTAAGAGGCACGAGCACTATGCATGGGACCAATGTAACTCATACGAACCGACCGCGTAGTCACTGGACTCCCGGTTTGGGTATACGAAGAGAATTTGCAAAAATTTAAACTTAGGCTTAAAAACATGCCGTCAAAGTGTGAAAAGATAAAAAATGCACAAAACGGTTTCATAAGAGGCATGAGCACCTCACAATGGACCAATGTAACTTGTACAAATCGAAGGTATAGTCATTGAATTCTATGTTTGTGTATACGACGATAATTTGCAAAAAATTAGACTTGGGCATAAAACCATGACATCAAAGGGTGAAAACATAAAACAGTCACAAAATGGTCCCGTCAGAGGCACGGGACCAATTTAACTCGTACGAATGAAACTCATAGACACCGGACTCCCCATTTGAGTATACGACAAGAGTTTACAAACGGTTAGACTTGGGCTAAAAAACATGCCGTTCAAGGGTGTAAACATAAAATAGCCATAATACGATCTCGTAAGAGGCATGAACACATCCCAGGGGACCAATATAACTCATGGGAACCGACTGCGTAGTCACCGAACACCCCGTTTAAGTATATGACAAGAATTTGGAAACGGTTAGAATTGGGATTAAGAACTTGCCGCCAAAGGGTGAAAACATAAACCAACCTCAAAACATAATAGGCACGAACAACTCACACTGAACCAATGTAACACATACAAATCTACCGCATAGCCACTAGACTCCTCTTTTGAGTATACGACAAAAATTTGCAAAATTTAGACTTGGGCTTAAAATCATGGCATCAAGGGGTGAAAATGTAAAACAACCATAAAATGGTACGGTAATAGGTACGAGCTCCTCGTACGGGACAAATATAACTCGTATGAACCAACCGCGTAGTCATCGGACCCTCGGTTTGAGTATACAATGAGAATTTGCAAAAATAAAATTTAGACTTGGGCTTAAAAACATGGCGTCAAATGGTGAAAATGTAAAACAGACATAAAAAGGTCCAGTAAGAGGCACGATCACCTCGGACGGGACCAATGTAACTTGTAAGAACTAAATGAGCAGTCGTCGAACTCCTGGTTTGAGTCTACGACGAGAATTCGTAAAATTTAGACTTAGGCTTAAAAATATACGGTTAAGGGGTGAAAATATAAAACAACCACAAAATGGTCCCGTAAGAGGCACGAGCACCTCACATGAGATCAATGTAACTCGTACGAACTGACCGCGTAGTCACCGAACTCTCGATTTGAGTATACGATGAGAATTCACAAAATTTTGATTTAGGATTAAAACATGGTGTTAAATGATGAAAACGTAAAACAACCACAAAACGGTCCCATAAGACCCACGAGCACCAAGCACGGGACCAATGTAACTCGTACTAATCGACCACGTAGTCACCGAACTCCCGATTTGAGTATACGACAAGAATTTGCAAAAAAAAAAGACTTGGGCTTAAAGACATGGCGTCAAAGCACTACACCAAATCTTTCGAATTATCACGATCATTGACCTTGACAAGTTGGACTTGTCAAGGTTAATGACTATGACAATTCTGTGGGTGACAACTTTTATTATCACGGACTTGTCACGGTCATTGACCATGACAAGTTCATTAGAATTGTCACGATCATGTCACGATTCCTTGACCGTGACAAGTTTTGTTATGGTCATAAATCGTGACAAACTCGTGACACTCCTTAAAAAATTCTCACGATCAATGACTGTGACAATTTTGGGCAGAATTAAAAAAAATCTGCTGGGCAGTATGGCCACTGCCACTGCCCAGCAGTATATTTGTACCTGTTATAGCAACGTTGTACCTGTTCAAACATCATATATCCAAATAAAAATAGATAATGCAAATATACATTCAAGACAATATGCATCACGATATAATCCAAATATAATTCAAATGTAACAACTTAAAACAATTCAATTCAAATAATGTCACTACATGTCTGGGGTAAGGTTAGCTCTGAGGAGGTGAGTAGGCCACACGATATAAGAATTGACACACCCAGCAATATACATTGTGCTGCATTGTTCGTGCAACCACAAGGAGGAGTTCTCCTTCCCGAGTATCACATGCGTGACGAGCACCTTGGACTCGATGTATTGAAGCAAACATCCATGAACTGGCATACCCTGGATGCTATTTGGGTCCCTCAACCCCCACCCTATCCGCTGGCCATAAAATATGTCCACTAAAAACACGCTCGATCAACCAAGTGTCGACATCGGTCGGTTGAAGGGAGCAAAATACGGGAGTGGATCATCAAAGTTTTCATGTGTCGGCGATGAAGTAGAGAGGTCCACATCCTCACCATCCTGCACCTCATCCTCCACCACATTCTCTTTCCCTTTCCCCTTACGATTTTCGTCCAATGAACGCTTTATGATTGAGAACATATCTTAGACCATCGCCTCCAAATGGGACAGCTTCGCGTCATGCGAGTCCATCGTTCGAGTCAATCCGGTGTCGCTCGTCTCCAATCCGATGATCCTATATTTGGCCACCTGCGAGATCAGCCCCTTCTCCTCCCCTTACGATCAGCGCCAAGCAATTGACTGAGGGCGTCTATGGACAAATATGCCTTTTCGGCATCAGACTGCGACTCATGCACTTCCTTAAGCTTTGCCTGAAATGACAAAAAACACATGATTAGTAAAATAAGTATATAAAAAAATTATAATGTAATTAACAAAAAGTAAACTGTCGGATTACTTACAATCCTGGTCGCGACGCTCGGGGACACCTCGTTATCCTTCCCCTTCTTCGTCCGAATAGCCACATAAGTATCGAGCCTATATGGCCTACCCCCAAGGCCACTCCCTGTCCCCTGAAATAAAATAAAGTAAAATTAGTACGACCCCGCAAAGTAAAATAATGCAGAATAATATATTTCTGTAGTTATAGAAAAATTAAATCTTACCATCATCCTATACTCCACCTCGGCGTAAGGCGTCCGACCGGAGTAGTGCACGTCCGTATTTTTTGCCCGATTTTTCCTCCCTGATTGGCGAGATGCCAATTATTGCTCGCCGATATTATTATTAATGAAATTTTGCCATTGTGCCAATGAGACCGGCTCCTTCGGCGGGACGGATTCACACATTTGAATAACGGACTCTCTGGTCTTTCCAAAGTACCGAGTCCGCATATTTTTCTTCCCCGTCTTGTGTTGCTCCCTCAACTGCTCCAAGATGAAATCGTGTAACTTTGGATCTAGGCTGAATTGTTCCTGTCCAACAAATACAATGTTAGTTGCGAATAAATATAAATATAAATATAAATATAAATATAAATATAAATATAAATATAAATATAAATATAAATATAAATATAAATATAAATATAAATATAAATATAAATATAAATATAAATATAAATATAAAATGAAATCGAAATCGAAATCGAAATCGAAATCGAAATCGAAATCGAAATTGAAATTGAAATTGAAATATTCATATTCATATAAATATAAATACATTACCCGTAATGCCACCCAAATAGCTAACTTGAGCTCGTTTGGCACCTCCCTCCAACTAGTGTACCCCGGGCCGTTGATCGTCTTTACCTGCTCGAGGGATCTCGCTAATAGCCCCGTCTTGTTCTCGATGGACATCCCCAATTTTGCCATATTTGGGGAGCCTAGGGGCCGAGGAGCCCTCGTCGCCTCCGCTACCACCGAGCCCAGGCGACATCATCATAATCAACATCATCATCCTCCCCTTGATACCTAAAGGATGAATTTGCTGTAAAAAAATGTTGTTATTAGTACAAATCAAAACTAATTAGAAGAAGACATGCAAATATGTACAATTACTAAAAATCCAAATGAATTGTTACTGTTTAACGCCTCAATTCTGAATTCCAAAACAATAACATCTAACTAATAATATGTACATTTACTAAAAATTCGAAACATCCCCACCCCCACCCCTACTACCCACACACACGCACACTACATAATAGTGAAAATGATAAAGTGAAAATCAATTAAAAGCATTAAAAATGGATTGATAAAGTACAAATTGGAATATTTATTACAAATTGAAAAATTGTTTCAAATTCGGGTTATCATAAAAAATGAATTGATATTCGGTAGGAGCAGGCAGGTCATCCACAATACTATTTAGATGCTTTGGCATGTATAGGACAATTGACCACGGCTCGTTATTGATATACTCCGAGTAAAACACTTGGTTAACCTTTTGAAATGCACAAACAAACGGCTCATCGCTCACATGGACATTTCTCTTCAACTTGGACAAGTCAACAATTATCAAATTGGTGACAAGATCAACTTTACAAGCATTTTTTTTCAACATTTACCCAGTCACAGTAAAATAAAACCTCTTTGAAGCTTATATAACCCAATTCAAATATATTTCGAATTACACCATAGTAAGTCATTTTAGCTTCAACGTGGTTTTTATCTTTTGCGCTCGCTCGAAAGAAAGTAAGAGCCTTGTATGATATGCCCGAGTTATGTACATTTGTATCTTCCTCGTGAACTTTTGCACCGAATACGTAACCATTCCATCGATACTTTTTGTACTCTTATGCCATGAACAAGGGTCCAGTGGATAGACTAGCAAGCCTTGATGTTGCATCACCCGTCTTTAAGAGCTGAGAATATAGATAAATTAATTAGATTAGTTGTAAAGTTTGACTGTAATGTTATATAACGTCCATTTTCATTATAATTACCTCTTGTGACAATCACAACTTAAATTCGCTGTCTAATTGTACCATTATTTTTTGTCTTTTATTATTCTCACAGGCTTCATATTTTTTGCATATTACAAAATTAATCATGTATAAAATAATCTAAAATATTCTAAAATAATGTTAAAAATAAAATAATTTAAACTTACTTTTTCCATTCTTCGACATCTTCATGTGTGTCAAATAAATAACGAGCTACTTGTTCATGTTAC
Organism: Sambucus nigra; assembly: GCA_949130495.1. Taxonomy (NCBI): domain Eukaryota; kingdom Viridiplantae; phylum Streptophyta; class Magnoliopsida; order Dipsacales; family Adoxaceae; genus Sambucus; species Sambucus nigra. The sequence continues at coordinate 358,023,220 of OX422213.1, read as the reverse complement.
AAACTCGTTAATTTCACTCGTTTTCCCATCACATGACCACCATCATCGATTAACTCATTAGTGTCATCAACGCTAGTCAAGTCAGACATATATTCCCGAGTATATCTTAATGACTCCACGGTGATGTATTCCTCTGCAATTGATCCCGCAATCTATCGCGTATTCTTGACGTAATATTTAAAAACTTTCATCAATCTTTCAAACGGATACATCCACCGATATCTAACTTGACCACAAATAAGTGCCTCGTCACATAGGTGTACCAACAAGTGAACACTTATGCCAAAGAATACCGGGGGAAAATAATTCTCCAACACACAAATCGCTTCGATCACCGCCAATCTTATGGCCACCATGTGTTCTCGATTGACTACCTTCTCACACAAGAGTGAGAAGGTAATACTAATTTGCATAATAGCCCTCCATAAATCCTTGTGCTTGGAGAAACAGTGCTTAAATAATAGAGGAACCAATTGCATGATCACATGCCAATCGTGGGACTTACACTTATGTAAATCATGAGTAGCATAATTCACAATCCTTTGCAAGTTGGACGAAAAATTAGATGGGCCCTTCAAATTATATGTTGTGTCTAAAAGAACCTTCCTTTCCCCACTCGTCAAAGTAAATGAACCAGGAGGAATTATTATTTTTCCCCTACTATCTTCTTTCAACCATAGTTGTGGCTTAAGTTTCAACGATTTAAGGTCTTTTCGTGCATTTTATCCATCATTCGAATGAATCCCCCAAGGTAAGTGCCCATAATATGTTCAGCGAATTTCTTCTCTGCATGCATCACATCCAATACATGGCGCATCGGGTTCTTCCAATAAGGAAAGTCAAATAAAATTGACCTCCTAGACCATGCCTTTCTTGTCTCAGTTTCATTCCCAATTGGGGTCTTCTTATGCTTGACATTCTTAAATTTGGGATTCTTACGTGGCATATTAGGGCCACATTCAGAAGATTTACTTTCAATTTCTGAACCCGAAAGTTATCTCGGCGGTAGCCTATATTCAACCCCGCCCAATAAAAAATTAGAAATTTCTCAAATCTGAAACTATGAGCTGGGGGTAAAAACCTCCTATGGAAATGGTATACATTTTTGAGCTAAATGATAGACGAAGAGATTCAGTCTGCTCTCCACAAATAGGACACCCCAAATAACCATGTACTACACAACCGAATAATGTCCCATAAGCTGGAAAATCATGAATTGCCCACATCAACATGGTTTTCAGTGTAAACTCTTCTTTTCAAAACGAGTCAAATGATTTCACACCCTCTTCTCATAACTCATTTAATTCTTATACCAAAGGACCTAGGTAGACGTCGATGTCATCACTTGGTGCCTTTGGCCCAGGTATGAACAAAGACATCATCAAAAATTCAGGTCTCATACACTGTGAAGGAGAGAGGTTGAGTGGAGCTAGGATAACTGGACATACACTCTGATTGGTGCTTAAATTTGCAAATGGATTGAAACCATCTGTTGATATATCTAAATGAATGTTGTGCTATTCTAGAGAAAAATCGGGATACTCATAATTCATCCTCGTCCAAGCTGTAGAATCAATAGGATAACGCATGAGATTACCCCTACTTCTGTCCTAGCATGCCGAGTCATTGCCTTCGCTATCCATGGTATTGTGAAAAATTACTTTAATCTAGGCCTAACAGGAAAATATTTCAACACTTTTTGAGCCACTTTTGAGCTTGTGCCTTCTTTACTAGTAGATTGGACATATCTAGGTTCATCGCAAACCGAACAACAAATGAGATTTTCATACTCCTTTCGATATAGTATGCAGTTATACACATAATCATGAATCGATTTATACTTCATTCTTAAACCTTTCAAACTGTTCTTCATATTAGGATAGTTATTTGGATGCATATTCTCCTTAGGTAGTAACTCCTTCACCCATTTCAGAATTCCTGTCACGCAATTGGCAGACAAACTATACTGTGTCTTCAAACTGTACAAACCAACCATGGGATGTAAAGTTGTTTGATCTTTCTCACAGCCAAAGTATAATGGTTGGGTCACCTTAAATTTTAAACTTTGGTAGTCATCGTCAAGGTTTATCGTGATATCTTCACGAGCACTTGAACCTTGTACATCATCAGTAACCTCATTCTCCTCTGCTTCATAAACTCCATACGCATCATCAACTAAATCCTCTAACATATTATGATCTACGTCATCCCCTTATACATCTATCCTACTTGTTAAAGGTTATTGTGAAGGTTGTTCGGGGATATAAGGAACTTTTAATTTACCGTGAAAACTCCAAAATATCGATAACTATCTTGCATACCCGATCTTAACAAATGTAGTTCAACTGTTTTCCACTCAAACACCTTACCATTCTTACACCTACCACACGGATATGGAAAATCTTCATCATTACGACATCTCTTTGCGTATTTCAAAAATTCATTAGCACCTCTGCAAAACACATCCCCCATTCTATTTGTCTCACCCATCCACTCTTTGTGTTTCGGATATCCCATCACAGCTACCACAACTAATCTATTAAAGGTAAGAAGCATATATTCATGAATTAGTATAAACAAAACTTAGATTTATAGTGTGGTGATAATTATTATTCAGCACAAAGAGATAAGAGAAGCACAATAACGAGGTAGAATAAGGAATATAAAATGCCAATCACATAACAAAAGATGTATGTGGTTCAGCAAAGGTGCCTACGTCCACGGGGGTGCAGTTAGTATTATTTCTATATACTCCGGAGAGTGATTACAGAGAATACAGTGTGTACTTTGCCCCGGACCTAGGGTTCATTATATACATTTCCTTTTTAGGGAGTGGGGGTGTTGGACTCCCCCACGTTTTCCATCTTCTCCTAGAACCCCTCTTAATGGGAACATGGGAGAAGACTAAATCACAACCGGTTAAGACATGGGGGGTCTGGACTTTGGGTTGTTACAATTGGGCTACCAATCCAGGCCCATCATTTTAATTTCAGGTACCCACAATTGCCCCTAAGTTTGTTGGGCCATACTTTGGGCTCAATAAATTTAAATGATTTGTCATAATGGCTCATTTGTATACCGTGCAACTCTTCCCAAAGTTTGAGGGATGAATTTAGGCGGAACTTGCTTCATGGTCTATACATTATGATTAGAAGCACTCAAAAGCTATCCAGAGCAGTCATTTCTCGATCGTTGTTTCAACCTTCTCAGTACTCTCCTATTTTCTGTGAGCTCTATCGATTCACATTCTCTTCTCTCAGTCTCCATTATTATTGCTTCCTTGTCATTTGGGCCTGTGATTCTTCATCGTTCGAGTTAAACTTTCATCTTGTAAGTCTTATGTGCCTTCCCTTTGTATTTTCTCTTTGAATTTATAGTTTTCTAGGGTTTCCTAATGGCAAAGATCGGTAATAGGTCAGTGTATGAGTTTTGAAAGTTTTACAATATCCCAGAGTGGGTAGAGATTGAGTGTGTCCCTCTCCCTAAAAATGTTAGAGATATAGAGGGTGCCCATTGGATCGATGTTTTGCCGCTTTCCCAAGGGGGACTAACTTTTCCTCCCAACAACCTATTCTTGCATTTCTTTGGTTATTTCAACATTGTTCCTGCACAATGTTCTCCCAATGCGTGGAATATAATCAACGGTGTTCATAGAATAAATCAAGTATATGGTACCAAGTTAGGGCTCGCCGAGGTCTGATTTTGATATTCTTTTTCTTGAAGTAGTTATGGTGTTCTTTATCTCAAATCCAGGAGTCCTGACAGGGTATTGGTAGTAAACCTACCTGATTCCCATAAGGACTATTGGCAAGAGGGCTTTCTTATTAGAAATTGGCAGTTTTCTCCCCAGTCAGAGGGGTCGAGGTCATATAGGTTCTCTGTTCCCTTTTATGGGGAAGAATACATAAGTATACTTTGACCCGTTCCTTTAGTTTCTTTATTGATTTGTGATCTTTCTAACTTTTCCTATTTTTTCTTCAGCGAGGTTGAAGAACTTAGAACCTGCTCTCAGCGAGGTTCGTCTTTTAGAATTGGTCAAGGCCTGGAATATTAGGGAACCTTTAGCTGACGGTGAGCATCCCCGGTCAGCTGCTTTTTTGCTCGAATACAAGAACGTTGGTTCTAGCTTTATAGCGAGGCCAATAGACAGTATCCCTGAATTTGATACCTCTGAAGAGACTGCTGCTGATCCTATTCAGTTGGGCGAGGAGGAGAGCAGTTCTGAGAGTGATATTGTAGGCAGTGCTGAAGGTAATTTTGGTGAGGAGAGCTCCAGTGGTGATAGTTCTTCTAACTCAGAAGAGGCTTCTGAAGCCCGAGGATCTTCGAGCACGTCTAGCAGTTCAAGCAAGGAGATGGTTCCTCCAAGGAAAAATTTAATTCTGGATGATGATGATGATGATTATGTGCTCCTTGCTCAGAGGTCGAAGAAGCAGAAGTCCAGCTCTGGGGCTGTAGCTACTGACTCTCGGTCTTCTGCTCAGGAGTAGGAGAAGAAGAGGAAAGAAGAAGAACAATTAAGAGAGAGATAAAAAAGGAAGAGGAGAGAAAGAAGATGGATGAGAAAAAAAATATGGAGGAGAAAAGGAGGATAGATAAAGAGAGAGAGGAGGAGAGGAGAAAGATGGAATCGAGGACGAAGGCTGGTCAGGCCTTAGTCCTAGTGTCTGCATTGCCCGAGGAGGCCTCAGTAGCTATTTATCCTCAGTTATCCCCCGCGCTGCTTAAGAGGGAAGTTCTTCCTACTGATCGCCAAAGGGCGCTGGGGTCTGATCAACTGGCCCTACAAGCTAGCCAGAGGCTAGCTTTGATAAGTCCTTTTCTTTTCTCTAATACTTTAATGAACTTTAGCTGTTTTCTTTTCTTGATGTCTTCTTCTTTGTTTTTGCAGTTTGTGACTGACTTTGTTGTGCTCTATCACTCTCGCGACGAGCTGGTGAGCAGGAATAGCGAGCTGGAGCAGTAGAGTGCTTCCTTGAAAGTGAGGGGCACTCAAGTGGATGCTGATTTAAAGACTGCTGATACTTTTCGAGCTTCTTCTGACTTGGCCCTCGCCAATTCCAATCGAGAGAGGGATGCGGCGGTTAAAGAGCTGATCGAGCTGAGGCAGGCCTATGACCTGGTCTGCTCGATTAAGTTGGCCTTCGTAGAGGAGAACAAGGTATTAGTCGAGCAACTGAAGGAGAAAGAGTCCCAGGCATCCACCATCAAGGAGGATTTATACAACTCCTGGTGGGCTGCTGCGTATGAAGACGTCGAGGTTCAGAGAGGCTACATCAATAGTCTGAACTTCAAAAAGGGATGGAACAAGGACCTCTTAGCAGCTGGTATCGATTCTGACTCTCCTATGTTCGGTGAGCATGACCCGAGTCTGAAGCCAACTATGGATGAAGAAGCCCTTGCCCCAGCCATTGAAGGTGTTGATCCTGCCTCTCAGACAATTCCTGCCGATGCTTGCCCTGCCCAAGCGACTGAGGTTATCCCTGTAGAGGGGGATGCCTCTACTACTGCTAATAATGGGAGACAACCTGCTACCTCTAAGCAGCCTGAGGTTGCCAGTTAATTTACTTCTAGGACTACTTTTGTATTTTTGCTTGTAATCTTCCTTTTTGATGCTCGATGTACTTTAACCCTTATCAATGAAAAGAAAAGGTTTCTTTTTCCCAGTGCACTGATTTATTTTTCTTTCCATTTCCCTTTTATTGCTTATAGTCAATTGATGTAGAAGAGTATATTCCTGCCACATCCCAATTGGACAGGACCCTTGGTCCCAACGTAAGTCCTCAGGTTTTCCAGGCCTTTGTTAGGCTTTGTAAATCTCTTAGGTCAAGGAATCAGAAGTATAAGGATCAGTCTAAGCTTATGGCCAAGTTGAAGGATAGGCTCCAAGAGATGGAAGAAGTTGGTGCTTCAGTCCAGGAGGAGGTGAATACATTGAGAGCAAGGCTCCTAGATGCATCTGAGATCAATCAGGTTAGAGAGACTCTTTAGTGGGAGAATGAAGCTTTAAGGGGGGAAGTCTCACGACTCAGGGAACATGCGCCGAGCATTGTTCCTGTAGTGTTATGAGGTTCTTCCTCTTCACGAGCTATAGCAGGATCAAGCGATGTTCCTCCAGTGCTGCAAGGTTCTACCATGTCGATTGTTCCACGAGCTGGTACAAGTGCCAGGGGCCTGCTAGGGAAATGGAAGAGCTTCGTGATGATGTCCGAAGAGCATATATGATTACTGTCGGGCCTCAAAGGGATGTTACTCGACTGCAAAACTTTGTTTAGAAAAGGACCTCGATGAGTATGGGCCGATAGTTATGACCAGGGTTGGTTAGATGCTCCAACGAGGCTGATAGAGTTTGAGGAGCTCGCCTTCATCAGGGGTGGTTGAGTGCCTTGAGGGAGATGCAAGTTCCAAGGAACTCAATGCTCTGGTATCACTATGAAATATATCCTTCTACTCGGATGCCTAACCCCTTCCGGAGAGATGACCAGTGGATACCCATTGATGCCATCCCTCGATAAATATTGGAGTCAGATGTTAATGAAGTCGAGGAAGAGTTAGTTCCTCCTCTTGATGATGATCGAAGGGCTCAAGTGGCTGATTATCTTGCTCGGAGGGCTCTGCCTCACTAAGACTCTCTTTATAGTAACTCTGTGTATTTTGTATTGAAGTGATGTAAAGTTAATGTTTTGGGCGAGCTCGCCGACTAAACATATACTGTATTTGCTGTAAATGTGATGAATTAATATAAAATTTATGTTTTGGGCAAATTTGTTGACAAAACAAGTGTCTTATATTTTCCATATCTTTTCTTAAAAAAAATCTTGAGCCTATCTTGGCTGACTAGATTTGTATGTTCCCATTATCAAGTAAGTGTCCTTCCAGTCCAGTATGCCAACGAGATACCATTCTGCCTCACTTTACCTTTTAGGTTGTGTCGTCACACTCCCTTAGGCCTAAGTGTGGCAATTGACGAGGACACACCTGGTGTTGGATGTTCTATCCGATCAGGATTTTATTCAACCAAACATCATTTAGTGACCAATTTTGACTTGGCCATATTGCCTAAGGATCTCCTGTAGGGATTTATATATTTCCAGGGGCAATGCTAAGATGTCTTTCATATTTCATAGTGAAAACCTGAGGAGGGTCATTTCCCTGCTATAGTGTAATGATCAATGCGCATGTTACTTGGAAAAGGTGTGTGGGTCATAAATTTTATTCATTGACAGCTCATAAAATGCAAATTAGTTGACTGATACTTCGTAGAATGCAACTGCAAAACAACTTTTTATTAATGATAAGGAAATGAACTTCCAGTTTCGCAATCAAAGATGAAAAGAAGAATTTAGAAATAGAATTTCTTAAGGTTGGCTGCATTCCACGCTCGGGGTATCTCTCTGCCTTCAATCGTTTCCAAATGATAGGCACCTTGCAGGTCGTCTCTAGTTATCTTGAATGGTTTTTCCCAGTTTGGCCCTAACTTTCCATCTGATGGTTTTACTGTGATGCCTAGGACTTTCCTTAGGACATAATCCCCAACTCGAAATGCCCTTGGGTTGACCCTCTTATTATAATACCTTGCGAGCTGTTGCTGATAACTCGCTAGTTTTATTAGGGCTAGCTCTCGGTGCTCATCGACTAGGTCAAGCTCAGCGAGCAATGCTGCATCGTTATGGCCTTAGTCGACAAGGCTGGACCTCATTATTGGCAAGCCTTCTTCTAATAGGATGACTGCTTCCATTCCAGATGTCAGCGAAAATGGGGTTTCCCCTATTGCTCGTCGTGGAGTGGTTCGGTAGGCCCATAGAATATGTGGTAATTCATTTACCCATGCGTCTTTGGCTCTCTCTAATCGTTTCTTTAATCCATCGATCACTGTCTTGTTGGAAGCCTCGGCTTGGCCATTGCTCTAAGGATAGGCCATCGAGCTGAAATGGTGTCTGATTCCATGCTCATCGTAGAAACTCTGAAAGGATCCGCTCTTGAACTGCGTTCTATTATCAGTGATGATGGTTCTGGGGATGCCAAAATGGGTAATTATATTTCTCCATATGAACCTTATCATATCTGCATCTCAGATGTTCGCTAGGGGTTCCGCCTCGATCCATTTGGTGAAGTAGTCACTTGCGACCAATAGATATTTACGATTGTCAGCGGCGGTAGGAAGTGGTTATACGATGTCCATTCCCCATTGGGCGAAAGACCATGGGTTGGATAGTGATTTTAGGTCGCTAGCAGGTTGGTGGACCATAGGAGCATAAAGTTGGCATTTCGGGTACTTGCGAACATACGTCACATAGTACCTTTGCATATATAGCCACCAATAGCCTTCCTTCATTGCTCGGAAAGCCAGGGACCTTCCTCCAATATGGCTTCCACATATTCCCTCGTGAAGCTCATGTAGGACTTTCTCGACATTCCTTGGGTGAACGCATTGAAGGTATGGACCGGAAAAAGATCTCTTTTATAGCTTTTCCTCTGGTGATAAGTGAAAGCGATCAACTTTGACTCTTATCTGGTGGGCAATCTTTTTGTCATCTGGGAGCGTGCCATCCTTCAAATAGTTTCTTAAAGGATCGATCTAGCTGGGTGCTTACTCCACTTGGAGCATCTGCTCCACGCCTGGCGGCTTGCTGCTGCGGTTAATGCTCGGATGAGTGAGGAAATTGATGGGGATTGTTCTTTTTAGGTCGGAATCGACTGCTGAACTTAGGGCTGCTAAGGCGTCAACATGGCTATTCTGTCCTCTGGGAAATTCCTGGACATTGATCTCTTCGAAGCTAGCCATTAGTCTTTTCACTAAGGCGAGGTAAGCTGCCATTCTTTCATCTTTTTCATTGTAGTATCCACTTATCTGATTGGAGACTAATTGAGAATCGCCGAACACCTGTAAATGCTTTGCTCCCAAAGTGTGCGCCTTCTCGAGGCCGGCTATTAAGGCTTCATATTCTGCTTCATTATTGGAGGCTGCAACACCAAGCCTGATTCCTTGTTCAAGGGTTGTATCCTCTGGAGTAATGAGGACAATGCCTACTCCTGCCCCCTTTGAGTTGGAGGCTCCATCAACGAATAATTTCCAGGTTTCCTCCGTCGCGTCGTTCCCCTTTTATCTTGCTGGTTGAGGTTGGTTGGAAGGTTGATCACCTATGAATTCGGCTATGAAATCAGCTAGAACCTGCCCCTTGATTGCATTCCTTGGTTAAAATTAGATTTCAAATTGTTCGAGCTCGACTGAACATTTAGACACTCTTCCCGACAAATCCGTCTTCCTTAGGATTTCTTTAAGGGGGTGCGATGTAAGGACGATTATAGTGTGGGCTTCAAAATAGTGCTTCAACTTCCTAGAAGCCACTACTAGTGCAAAGGCGAGCTTCTCCAATGGTAGTTACCTCTGCTCGGCGTCTAGTAGGGTCTTGCTCGCGTAATAAATGGGGTGCTGGATTCCTGCAACTTAGCACATTAATGCAGAACTGACAGCGTGGTTGGAAACGGAGAGGTACAAGTATAAGGAATTTATTTCCTGTGGTATGACGAGCAGTGGTGGGGAACTGAGGTAAGCCTTGATATTCTCCAATGCCCGCGAGCAATCTTAGTTCCATTCTACAGTTTTGTTACCTTTTAGAAGCTGGAAGAAAGACTTGCACTTCTCGAAGGACTTAGAGATAAAGCGGTTTAAGGCAGTGAGCATTCCAGTGAGCTTTTGTACGTCCGGGATTGTTCGAGGAGGTTGTACCCTGTTTATTGCATCGACCTGGTCTGGGTTAGCCTCGATGCCTCTCTTATTGACTAAGTACCCAAGAAATTTTCCTGACTAGACACCGAAAGAACACTTGCTCGCGTTAAGTTTCATTCAGTACTTCCTGAGGATTTCGAAGGTGCTTGATAGGTCTGAGAGGTGGTCTTCTTTCTTCTTTCTTTTAACGAGTATGTCATCGATGTAGACCTCCATGGTGTCTCCCATCTGGTCCTTGAACATCTTGGTGACCAACCGTTGGTAGGTTGCCCCTGCATTTTTGAGCTCGAAGGGCATAACCTTGTAGCAGTATAACCCAACTGTGGTGATGAATGCTGCTTTGTCTTGGTCTAGGGTATACAGAGGGATCTGATGATACCCTGAGTATGCGTCCAGAAAACTCATTCTCTCATGAGCTGTAGTGGCATCTACCAGTTGATCAATTTTTGGGAGGGGGAAACTGTCTTTAGGACACGCTCTATTGTGGTCAGTGAAGTCGATGCAAACTCTCCACTTCCCGTTGCTTTTTGGAACTACTACTGGTTTGGATAACCATTTGGGGAATTGTACCTCCCTTATGGATCCTGCATCCAGCAGTTTTTCCACTTTTTGCCTTCTCGGGTGCAGTTCACCGTGCCTTCTGCGCGATGGGTTTAAAGGTGGGATCAATGTGAAGATAATGACAAACCATACTAGGATCAATTCTGGGCAGCTCGTATGGCTCCCACGCAAAGACGTCTATATTGTTCCTTAGCAGGGTCGTCAATTCCTTCTTCTCCTAATTTGTGAGAAAAGCTCCAATCAAGAAGATCCTGCTGTCATCTCTATCTCCAATTGCGAGTTCCTCTAGGTACTTGACGACCCGTTCGGAGGGGAGGAGCCTGGTCTCCTCTACTCTGGGTCTTCCGTACTTTAATTTCTATTTCGAAGGTATCAAACCTTCTTATTCTTCAACTCTTTCGCTGGGCTTGTCGACCTTCTTTTCTGGTTTTGGGCGGATGGCCGCTATGAAGCATCTTCTTGCCATCGCTTGATCGCCACGGATCTCCATTACTCCTCTCTCGGTCATATACTTGAGCTTCTGGTGGTAGGTTGAGGAAACTGACTTCATTTCATGTAGCCATCCTCGACCGAGGATAGCCTGGTATGGCGAGTCAATGTCGACCACCAGAAACTCGATCATTTTAGAAATATTTTCTGTCCTTACTGGCAGCATGATTTTTCCCAAGGTCGTAGTCACCTTTCCAGCGAAGCCAACCAAAGGTACAGTAGCTTCCTTTAGGTCGGCGAAGCTCAATTTCAATCTTCTGAATAGGTCGAGATACATGACCTCAGACGAGCTTCCTCGATCGACGAGCAACTTGTCGACATCATAGTTTGCTATTCTTAGAGTAATGATCAAAGCATCGCGATGTGGGGTTATCACTCCCACCAAATATTCATCTGTAAACACGATATACTTACTATAGTCGACATCATCTGCTCGTCGATGCTTTTCTGACTGTGTTTTCACTAGATCGATTTGAAAAGCTTGCATCACTTCTGTAAGCTTTTTTACCTCCATGCGAGCTGAATTGCCCTGAATCTATTTCACGTCGGATGCCCCATGAATTACTGCAAATTCATGGCTTGCATCGTTGTCGAGTACGTTGTCAGGACTTGCTTCTCTATGGGCAGTAACTTTCTCTGCCTTTTTCTCCACGAATTGGTTCAGGTGTCCGGACTGGGCCAGCTCTTCGAGGTGGGACTTAAGGGCTTTGCAATGATCAGTCTTATGTCCTCCCTCTTTGTGAAAAGCGCATCTCAGAGCATTGTACCTTTTTGAGGGATCTGCTCCCATCTTCCTGGGCCACTTAATAAATGGCTCGTCTTTGATTTTCGCGAGAATTTTGTAAATTAGTTCTCTGAAGATGGTGTGGACCGCCTAAAATGCTTTTGACACATCATTATTGCCTCCGTTCTTGGAGCCATTTTTGCCCCCGTTTTTTCCTCCTTTCTTCTGGTTATCAGTTTTGTCATTACCCTTAGCAGTGAGCTTAGCTTGACCATTTTCCCCTGTACTGAGGTGGGGGATATCTTCCACCTTGGCATACTTCTCGATGTGGGCCATTAGGTCTTCGATGGTCATGGCTTACTTCTTCGTCAAGGACTGGTACAAAAGGGAAGAGCTGGGTAGCTCAATTTTGAAAGAGGCCACTGCCACTTGCTCCGAGCAGTCCTCGACCCCATTGAATAACTCCCAGTACCTCTTCGCGTAGTCCTGGAAGGTCTCTTGAGGCGTCTTTTTCATTGTCATCAAAGCATCCATCCTTTTGGGATGGGAGCTACTCGTAATGAACTGAGCCGTAAAGAGCTCGGACAGGGACATGAAACTCCCGATGGATTGGCGGGGGAGCCTTTCGAACCATTTTTGCGCCACATCATGCAGTCTCGAGGGAAAAATCCAGCACATTAGTGCATCTCGATTATTCCAGAGAGTCATGGCCTGTCGGTACTTCCTGACGTGATCAATGGGATTAGTCTTATCATCATAGATCTTGAACCTTGGAATAGAAAACTTCTTGGGGGCTTCTTCTTCATCTATTTCACTCAAGAAAGGCGTAGCGAGTTCTCGGGTCGATCTGGTGCCGTGATGTGCAGGGTGTTGGTCCATCTCTCTTCGGACCAAACTTCGTATGTTTTTGTTGCTGCGATCTGGGCTCCTGTGATTGCGAGCTAGTCACAGTTGCTTGAGCTGGTCGTCCTCTGACTCGTTTTCCTTACCTTTCTGGGATCTGTGCCTGGGGCTCCTTCCTCGACTGCGAGGCTTGATCGCCTGAGGGTTAGGAGTGCGGTATGGACGTCTTTTGGTTCCATAATGGAGTTTTATCTCCATTCTTTCTAATTTTCTTTTGAGGCGAGCATTCTCGGCTTCATGCTTGCAAGAAGACTCCCTATTCTTGTGGAGCCTCACCTCATATGAATCAATCTGCCTGGATATCTGTGTGGACCTCGCTGGTCCTCGGCTTTCTTCTGAGGCTTGCCTTTCTAAGCGAGCCCTCTGATCTGAACACCGAACTTAAGATCTAATCCTGCGAGAAGCAGGTGGTTCTTGGATATCTCCTGCCTGGGGAGCATTACTACTGTGACCAGACATTTCAAATTCCTTTCTGGGTGTGGGATTTCTCAGGGAGATAAACGCTTCCCAAAGACGGCGCCAATTGTGGTGACAATTATTATTCAACACAAAGAGATAAGAGAAGCACAATCACCAAGCAGAATAAGGAATATAAAATGCCAATCACACACCAAAAGATATAGGTGGTTTAGCAAAGGTGCCTACGTCTACGGTGGTGCAGTCAGTATTATTTCTATATACTCCGGAGAGTGATTACAGAGAATACAGTGTGTCCTTTGCCCCGGACCTAGGGTTCATTATATACATGTGCATTTCAGGGAGTAGGGGTGTTTGACTCCCCCACGTTTTCCATCTTCTCCTAGAACCCCTCTTAATGGGAACATGGGAGAAGACTAAATCATAACCGGTTAAGACACGGGGGGTCTGGACTTTGGGCCGTTACAATTGGGTTACCCGTCCAGGCCCATCATTCTAATTTTGGGTACCCACATATAGTATGTTTCATTTAATTATGTCTTATTTATATTCGATTTTTAATTTTCAAATTCAAATTCAATTTATAATAGAAATTTCTATTTCCTCCCTCTCCTCTAAAGGCTGAGTGGTCCTATCCCATTCAAGACGGCATTTTTCTGTAATATACTTAACAGTTCATGCATATTGTTATGATTTGAGAAATATTCGGCAGCATATCTCCGTAGTTCTCCAAGTACACGACGTAGATTTTCAAGTGTGAGTGTTATTTCAATTGATCAATTGAAATAACAGTCACACTTGTCAATCTAGTATGTACCAAGAGAACATTAGGATACGACTGCAGAACTTCCTCCAAAAGTTACAACTTTAAGCCACTAAGAATATTATTATACCGAAATTATGCAGTCCCAAACTGTCCAAACGGGACAATACGAGAGATCTCATTACAGGGGTAATGACTCTCGAACGGGTCTAAGGGCTATTGAATGCATATGCATAAGAACTAGAAGACTAAAATCTATGAGCACAATATGTAATTTCAAGTATGTTTCATTTAATTATCATACTATATATATATATATATATATATATATATATATATATATATATATATATATATATATATTGTTCATTATACAAAGTAATTTAAAAAAAAAAGTGGAAAACCCCCACCCCCATATGGGCAATAATCCAGTGGTCATGCCAATTTTAAAATTAACCAACCCAACATCGATCCACTATAATCCAACCGCAAAGGCAACAAAAAATGTATATCCCGTACTCCTTCTAATTCATCTACTCAATTAATTCTTTTCATTAATTAAACAAACAATTAAAGTATATAATTATTAATTTACAAATTTACAATGAGGGGCAATCCTACTTGCATATTAAAGGGGCACTAATTATTAATTTACAACAAAAATTAACAACCAATCAATATTAAATCAATCAATTCTTTTACAAGGGGCACTACAATGTGAGGGTCAATATCTAATAAACTAATAAAAATTTAATTTAAAAAAATACACACACGCACATATACATACACACACACATATACACCCCCCGCCCCCTCCCCCTCCCCCCCTCGCTGCCTCTGCCCACCACACGCACACACACACACACACACACACACACACACACACACACATGCACATATACACACACACGCACATACACACACACACACACACACACACACACACATATACACACACACAAACACACACCCACACACATACACACATACACATACACCCCCTCACCTTCCCCCAGCTCTGCCACCTCCCCCCACACGCATATATACAACACACACACACACACACATGCACATTTATACACACATATATACACACACGCACATATACATATATGGAGGAGAAATATAGAGAGAAAACCTACCAAAGTTGTAGAGAGAGAGAGTGAGCAGCCGTTAGAGAGAGAGAGAGAGAGAGAGAGAGAGAGAGAGATGGATGGAATATAATCGGTGCGGAAAAAAGAAGAGGGAGGGTTTTTTACTGACAGAATTGTCACGGACATATCATGGTCATTGACCGTGATAACTTTTAGGTATTGTCATGGTCATTGACCATGACAAGTCCATGACCATTGTACTTGTCACGGTCAATGATCGTGACAAGCATTTGTCATGGACTTATCATGGTCATTGACCGTGATAAAAAATGCATATTTTTTGTCACGATTAATGACCGTGATAAGGTTATCCGCTTAAAGGGTGCCAATTTGACCATTTTGGTGTAGTGAAGGGTGAAAACGTAAAACAACAACAAAATGGTTCCGTAAGAGGAATAATCACCTCGCACGGATAATTGTAATTCGTAAGAACTGAACGCGCAGTCACCGAACTATCAGTTTGAGTATACGACATAAAACAACCACAAAATGCTCCCATAAGCAGCATGACCACCTCACATAAGATTAATGTAAATCATAGGAACCGATCGCACAATCACTAGACTCCCGATTTCAGTATATGACAAGAATTCAAAATTTAGACTTAGGCTTAAAAACATGCCATCAAAGGGTGGAAACATAAAACAGTCATAAAACGGCCTTGTAAGAGGCACGAGCACCTTGCACGGAACCAATGTAACTCGCTCGAACTGATCGCGTTGTCAAGGGATTCCCGATTTGTGTATTTGACGAGAATTTGTATACCATTAGACTTAGGCATAAAAACATGCCGTCAAAGGGTGAAAACATAAAACAAACACAAAAAGGTCCTGTAAGAGGCACGAGCACCTCGCACGGGACCAATGTAACTCGTACGAATCAACTGCGTAGCCACCAGACTTTTGATTTGATTATATTATGAGAATTTGTAAACGGTTATAAAAATTAGACTTAGGCTTAAAAACATGCCGTCAAAGGGTGAAAACGTAAAATAGGCCCAAAACGATCCCGTAAGAGGCACGAGCACCTCACACGAGATCAATGTAACTCATACGAACCAACCATGTAGTCACGGGACTCGTGATTTGAGTATACAAGGAGAATTTGCAAAGATTTAGACTTACGCTTAAAAACATGCCATTAAAGGGTGAAAAAGTAAAACAACCACATAACGGTCCCATAAGAGGCCCGCGCATCTCGAATGGAACTATTGTAACTCGTATGAACCGACCGTATAGTCACCGGACTCCCGGTTCGAGTATACAATGAGATTTTTAATGCAAAAGGATGGACTTAGGTTAAAAACATGTCATCAAAGGGTAAAGACATAAAATAATCACAAAACAGTCCCATAAGAGGCACGAGCACCCCGCACGAGACCATTGTAACTCGTATAAATCGACCGTATAGTGATCAAACTCCCAATTTGAGTACACGTCGTGAATTTATAAACAGTTAGAATTAGGCTTAAAAACATGCCGTCATGGGGTGAAAATGTAAAACAATCACAAAATGGTCCCGTAAGAGGCACGAGCAGCTTTGCACGGGACTAATGTAACTCGTAAGAACAGACCACATAATCATTGGACTCTTGGTTTGAGTATATGGCAAAAATTTGTAAGCAGTTAGACTTAGGTTTAAACATTATTTGATTACTGATATCTTTTTTGTTTTGTGTCTTATATTTTTTTGCAGGATAACATTTTAGGGTTATATTTTATTCGCGTGGAACATATGAACAAATCAATGGTTTGCGCCAGGTAGATTCTTTATTTATTATTATCATTGATATGTGAGATTGTTGTTTTAGAAAAAAAATTCCTGTCCGTGTTGGATTTTGTGTTAATTAAATAGTTAGTTTTCCTGTATAAACAAAGGAGACTCTGTCGGATTTTTTTAAAAATTGTAAAGAGTTGTTGATATGAGAGATTCTTATTTTCAATTCTTTTATGGCCGTTCGGGATTTTGTGCTCATTAAACATCTTGGTTTTCATGTATAAACAAAGGAGATTCTGTAGATTTTTTAAAAAAATTGTAAAGAGTTGTTGATATGCGAGATTCTTATTTTCAATTTTTATGTCCATGCGAGCAATTGAGTTAATTAAACAGGTTGGCTTTCATGTATAAACAAAGGAGACTCTATCAATTTTTTTTTAAAATTATAAAAAGTTGTTGATACGATTAACTAGCATATTTGGATATTTTATTTTACTATAATATTATTTTGATAAATGTATTATTTATTGATTGCAGGTTACGCCCAATAAGTTGAAGAGACATGTTTTTGAGTGTGTCTACTATATATGACACTAAGAGAAGTTTTTGAAGCGTGACAACTATATTTACCGTCTTAATTTAGGGATGATATTTTTTTTGACAATTGTATATCTTATTAATTAGTATGATTTTGTAATCATTTAAATATTTTGACTTGAATGTAGTTTAATGGAAGAAATTGTTATTGGATATGTGTTTTAATGAATGTAGTTTATATATTGTGTGTATGATTGGATGATTTGATTTATAATGCAAACTAGACGTCATTTATTATTGTAGCATAAAACATATAATAATATAATTATTTATGACAATTTTTATTTATCAATTGGGACGGTTATAAACCGTCCGTAATACCTATTTGTATTAATTGAGAATACCTTTTAGGACGGTTTATACCATCCCTAATACCCATTTTTGCATTAATTGAAATGACATTTTGGGACGATTTTTACCGTCCTAATTGGGTTGTAGAATCTGAGTAATATTAGGGATGGTTTATCCGTCCCTAATACTACTCGCGGGAGTGGGAATTTTTTTTGCGGGAACACTTTTTGGGACAAAAAAAATATGTCTCTAATGCCAAATGCAGATCATCCATGAATTAACATTTAGAACGGTAAAATCCGTCCCTAAAATATTTACGACGGCCATATAAGGGCCAGATTTTTACTGTCCCTAATACTCATTTTTCTTGTAGTGTAAGTCGACTTCATCGGTCAATACCAACCAATTGTCTGACTCTTGGGCCCATTTTCGAGCCTCTACGAACAATACACTGAATCTTTGGTAGTCAATGGTCATCTGGGAGGGAAATTTCATCCCAAACTCTAGGAGTTGGTTTAGCACTTCTGACAATTCCATATCTTTACCTCTAAAATGGGTATGAACATCGATGCATGCTCTGGTAAGGAGTGCTAGGGCCTTATCGATGGAGCTGGTAGGGTGTAGGAGAAAATATGGGCACACTTGGAGAGGTTTAGGAGAATATATGGGTATGATAAGTGATTTACTTGGTGTGATCTGGGTAGATGGGTCAAACTATGAGTCTTCTTCTAGAAAGATTGCATTTGTATGATTAGGGAGTGGATTATGGTTATTGTTTGGTTTAGGATTGGCTGGTGGGGCGATGATGCCCCAGTGAATCAGACCTTGGATCACGTTTCAGAGGTGGAAACATTGATCAGTGTTACGACTGACGGTTTGGTGAAAATTACAATGGGCATCTGGTTTGAAATTTTTGGGAAGTGGGTTTAGTAATGGATGAGGGTCTAATGGTTTAATAAGGTTTCGTCTTAAGATGGCCTGCTAAACTTTGGAGAGGGGAGCATGAAGCTCAATGTATTCCTTTCTGACTGGGTTAGGGTGGCTTTTCGGTGCCCATGAATTGGTAGGCTGAGAGATGTTGTTGACGGTTGAGACAGTGGTATAGAGAGTCTTTTCAAACTTTTTTGGAGCGAACTGTCCATATACTTTCTTCGATTAAACTTTAATCTTGGCTAGAACTTCTTCGATCTCCACTCCTGGTTTTTAGAGTGCTAAAAAATTAGGGTAGTAATATCCTACTATCGTTGCTCGGACATGGGGTAATAGGTTTTTTTTTACGATACTGACTGGTTATGGTGGCTGCTTTCGCTCGAAAGGTCGATTGGTTGTGGTGGATGCTTTCTCTCTCCACCTTTCTATGAAGTTACTGACTGACTCCCCAGAATTTTATTTGAGTAGCTCTAAATCATGACGGGTAACCTCTAACACTTCATTGTATTTGTATTGTGACATGAATTCTCGGGCAACATCCTCCCAACTGCAGATTATGGACTCTTCCAGGGATAAGAACCAATGGAGACCGCTATCCTTCAAAGTGTGTTGAAATATTTGGTCAAATATTTCCTCGAAAGCACCTAAGAGAGTCATGGCTTGGTGGTAACTACGTAGATAAACAATCGTAGGTCCACTACCCTAGAATTTCTCGACGTTGGGCCTTTTGAATTTTTTTGTCAACATTTCTTTTGGATAGGGAGACATATGGGTGTAGTCCATGTAGTTCTGAGAGATCTGACTTGCTTTAGGATAGGGAGACACGAGGCAAGATTCGGCATAGGGAGTTGGGCTGGTGGCAACCCATTAATAGGAGGGGCACGTGGAGTGTGCTGGTATTCCTTAAGAATCCAAATAGGCTTGTGTGCGGGTGAACCCGTAGCTCGAGGGAAGAGGACTTTTAGCTCTTTGGGAACAGGGGACCGGTTTCATTGCATCTCATGAACCTTAGTTTGAAGGTTGTCAATCTTGACAGTGAGCTGAGCTAGAATCGTCATAAAATCCTAATACACATTCGGTGGTTGATCACTGTTCTCCATAGAAGACAAATGAATACCATACTCGAAGGAAGTAGCGATGGAACTGATGGAGCTTCGAGGCGGTTTGACTGAAGACCAAAGCCAATAGGGAGTCAGGCCAAGCGTATACCATTGACCTAAGGAGGAGAAGACATATGAATTTATTTTTGAAAGAGAAGAGGAGAACTATTATTTGTAAAAAGGAGGGAAAATGTTTTTGACATTTGTTTTGGAAAAGAGGGGAAGAAAATTTTTTGGGGTAAAAGGAAGGAAAAATATTTTTGGTATAAGGAAGGAAAAATGCTTTTGGTATTTTTGATATAAGAAGGAAAACTAGTTTTGACACTTTTTGGAAAAGAAAGAAGGAAAAGACGGGTCTCAGAGTGATTATTATTATGTTTATTATGTTCTCACTTGTATTAGGTTTACCTAAATGAAAAAAAAGAAATGTGGATGGGACTCGAGCTTGGAAAAATTGGGTTTTAAAAAATTCAGAAAAACTATGGTTGGACTTATTACCAGGCTCATAGGCAAGGTCCCGTTTTAAAAATTATGCGAAAATTTGGGTGGCATGCTGACCCGTCATGTTGATAGAGTTTCGAGTAGAAATCTACAAACTAAATATGAGTGCCCTCGGTTTTACACCTATATTTGGGTATACAGTTGTTGGGTTAATTGGAAGGTGTTCCCCCTTTGGCATGACTTCCACGATATACATCTTGCTTTTGAGGGGAAATTCGTACGAGTGGATAAGCCATTTGATATACCTGAGTGTACGTGAAATGCCTCACTATATACCTCGTGGGGATAGTATGTGTGAGAGTGAATTCGATATACTCAACGTACATGAATGAGTTCTCTGCGATATACCTCCCGTCACGACTTCGGGAAAACGGTACGATGAGGGAGAACCATTCGATATACGTCGAAGGTACTTGGACAATGGAAGGTAAGAGTCATATCTCTTAGGCTAACTGTGACTTACCGGACCAGCGCCATCACGAAGTGACCCCTAGTTACGGGACACAATTTGATCAATAACAATGCTCTTTAGTTATGTAGTGTGCAAGATGCATGATCCTGGATTAATAAATTATGGAGATAGTATCTTTATTGATGAGCATCATGCCAAGCAAGGGATAATGCAAAAGTATAAAAAATAAATCCATACTAAGCATGAATTATGTGAGAGTGAGTGATGTGTAGCTATCCACAAGTGAGTGTGAGGTAGCGAACCTAAGTATGGATAAACTACAAGTGGTGTGCTATAAGTGTGAGTAAGCATGAATATATACAAGTCTCAAAGGTGGAAGTGTGTGTTAGTGACACCTAAGCATGGATTTCTATGTGATGTGTGCAATATGTGGATATAAGTGATCCTAGGTGCACATGGTGTGATGTGTACATGGATAGTATCTACAAGTGAGTAATGACATAAGCATGAGGTATATATGTACAATAAATAATAGAGGAGTAAAACTGTAACATACAGATAGGTGCATACACACACAAGTAACCCATGCAAGCCGAGTCTAGCACTCTTATTAAAAAGTCCCTAGTGGAGTCGCCACTATGGCCATCTCGATTAAAGAATGTGTGATACTTCCTCTTCTCCCTCTCAAAGGGGGATGGGAAAGGAAGTGGCAATAAAAGGTCTCACGCCCTACTTAAGAATGATTCGGTTGTCGTCGGTGCAGGTTAAATGTAAAGAGATGGATTCGTCAGCCTATTCTGCACAAATAGGCAAAAGAAATATGTCACCGCCTCGAGAGAACGACATTAAAGACAAACTTACACATATGAAATCAATAGTTCGAAGGGTTCGGGGGCTAAGTAAAGGAATGTGAAGGTGTTAGGCACCCATCCCACCCTTATGGTCTCTCATAGGTTAGTGTTATTATTTTCCTTTATTTCTTCGTGAAGTGTGCGTGCGTGTATATATAATGGAGATCAGAATCACCCAACTCATACATTGGAACAGATAGAGTGAGGTCATCCATAGGAATGTTCCCAAATTAATATATAGAAAATATTATTTATGCGTTTATCGCGATATTAATCGTTACGACAGAACGATAATATGTGTTGAATGAAATACTAACAAACATAATATGTATACTAATGCAAGAATATGGAAATGGGGTATTTAGAAAAATTGGAAATTTTGGAAAAAATGTTAAAAAATTGGGAAGTTGGAAAATTAGAAAATTGGACTCGAGTCTCGAGTTTTAATTCTAAACGCCTACGTAGCCTATAAAGTATTAAAGTCCACTTATTTCCAATGTGGCATAAGGGTGGGGTTTAAACCATAGATTTAAATGGGATTTTATTTTAGGTGTGTGTCGAAAATATGTTTTAGTATTGAAAAAGTGTGATGGATAATCATGTTAGGAATTTATCGGTGCCACCCTCTTTTTTTCTTTTTTATAGATAATAAAGTATGTGAAATATAATAATAAAAATATAGATATTAATGTGTATGAAATAAAGTAAGGTATAACTTATGAATCTAATGAAATTTATGCAAAACAAGAAATTTAAAGAGAGAGAGAAAAGGTTTTGGACCTTCTTTGAAGCTTGATCTTTGATCTAGGATGAACTCCCTTGAATGTGAGATGAAGGTTGAACGAGAGAGAATGTGATTTTTCCAAATTGGGTATGAAAAGGATGGGAATGTAAGATTGAATGGAACTTCACACGGAGGAACTTCACTGATTTCGAGAGAATGTTACTAAGATCACTAATGTTGATGGATCTCTAGTGTAATCTAGAAGTGAGGCCATTCCATATATTTATAGGCTAAGGGTATGTCGATTGGTATGGACCTAGTCCTACCCATCAGTAGGTGACCCTAGATACACTATTGATAGGCAAAGAACTGGACCTGCCAATTAGTAGTCTCGTGCATATTTTTTCAGAAAAATGGTTGTAGAATGAAATCCATTGATTTAAATCATGCATGGGGAATACCATTATAAAGGTAATTCATAGACCTTCAAGAGTACTTTGGACCTCTTCCTAGTCTGGGAGTTGACTTTATGTCAAATATAACTTGAAAGGGCACGTCAGTCCTTTGGATGGGAGATCGCGGGACCGAAAAGGATTGTTCGTCCACATGGTGAGTCAGAATTTTTCATGGGGTGGACCATTGAAAAGGTTAGGAGATGTAATTTTCCATTACAAAGAGTTTTTCTTGGTTCAGAAAGTTAACCTTGGTCAACCGGGGCCCTGAAGCGCCCGCTGGCCTCTCGAACTAAAACAAATCGTTTATCCGTACCGTAAGTCAGAATCACACTAGGGGTGGACTGTTGAAAAGGGTATTTAGTGACCTTAGGGTATTCATTCAGTCTCATTTGAGTTAAAGATGGTCAAATGAAGCCCGAGAGCGCCCGGTGTCCTCCAAATCAATTTTTAATGGAAAATGAATCACTTATCTGAATGGTTATGCTGTTTTGCACATGAGGTGGACCATTGGAAAGGGGTTTCAGTTCCCTTTAAATATTTAGAGATCTTTCATTCTGACGATGAAGTTTATTGGGGTCAAATCAGGGCCCGAGAGCGCCCGGTGGCCCCAGATTGATTTTTGGGAGTAAAATGGCTCGTTCCTCCGAACCGTTATGCCGATTCGTGCACGGCTTGGACTGTTGGAAAGGGGGTTCAAAGAACTTCGAGGAA
Organism: Sambucus nigra; assembly: GCA_949130495.1. Lineage (NCBI taxonomy): Eukaryota > Viridiplantae > Streptophyta > Magnoliopsida > Dipsacales > Adoxaceae > Sambucus > Sambucus nigra. The sequence continues at coordinate 358,000,191 of OX422213.1, read as the reverse complement.
TTAAAGAGATTTATCTCTGAGAATAGAGTTGACTGGAGTTAAATGGGCCCCAAGAGCGCCCGATGGCCTCTAGAGCAGTACTCGGAGTATGAACTAGGGTTTATAGTGAAATGGGGAGGTGCTAGGTACCTAAGGAGAGACTTAGGTGGTCCTAAAATGTGGTATATAAACATCCATTTCTAATTTGAATCATATACCTTTAAAAAAGAATTGTGTTAATTTTATCAGATATATCCTCTAATGCAAGCTCCAGTTTCATAGCATTTACCAAATCACCTTGAGAGAAATTATTCATTTTTAAATTCCTTTTACTTAGCATATAACATTTGACATGACTTTTCAAGATTATTTTTATTTTCAACAATTCTAAGTGAGGTGTTAAGTTTATTTAATCCTTTCAACTCAATATTTAGTTGAAAAACCATTTCATCTTTCTCTTTGACCAAGGCACTCTCTTCCTCAAACACATTGATTTTTTTCTTAAATTGATATTTGATTTCTTTAATATAAGTTCTTCATGAAATAATTTGTCCTTTGATTGATTTATCTTACTCATATCATCGTGAGTAGATTCATCACTATTAAATTATATTTCGTATGTAGACTCACTAAAGGCATGTGAAGTGTTTTAGCTACATGAGGGTGATATGAGTTCATGTTCTCTAAATGTATCCCTAAGTCATAGAAATCAGAGAGACCTACGGTAAACAAGAAAGAAAGCAAGTACATAAACATACAATAAAGATCTACTCAGAATGTTAAGCCTAAATCTAAGCAACTAAGCTCCGATATCAATTGAAATTGTAAGATTACAACATAATTACAAACCTAGAGTGTGTGGATAGGTTTCTAACTTAATTTTAATCAATTTAGATCAATTCACAAAACTAGGAACCTATATATTATCGAACTCAAAACTTATATCTAGGTTAATTAAGTATGTAATAAAGTAAATCTATATGATCAGAGAAACCAAATATCCACAAGTCTAACTCATAAGGAAAATCCACCACGTAGGTGTAAAAAAATTACATACGCCCTAATTTGTAATTTAACTTAAAAATATTTTATACAGTTAATGAAAATACCTCTCTCTTGTTCCTTAACAAGAATTTATCAAGAGAATATTGAATTTTACCCCATTGAAGATGATGAATACACCCAAATCTGCATTGGATGAATGAGGGAGTTTCATTCTCCTCCTTATTGATCGCACGGTTCTTGATCTCTTTAATATCTCAAACACTTCAACTAGATCTTGTCTATATCTAAACAATTGTAATTTGAATATCATGTGAATCTTTAGACAAATGGATTTTAAAATCAATTATCACTCACATTTTCCTCCCAAAACTAGATCTAGTTTTCACTCATTTTTAATTTGAACTAGTGAAAATTGCAAAAGAAAACTACAAGGTGTATCTGAAACTCAAAAATACCATATGAGTTTATCAAAATAAGTTGAAGGAAGTATCTTAAAATATTGGAGGGTAAATGACCCTATTTATAGGATTTTTTTGGAAAACTCATTGCATCGTGCGCATGTACAAATTACCCTCTTAGGCAACCGTGAGCATGATTTTAGAGAAAAAGGCTGACATACCTAAAACCATGCAGCTATGCGCATGGGCTCTAAACAATCCGTGTGATCAAATTAATGAAGAAACATTTTCAATAAAAATAGCCTTTAAAACATAAGTCATTCCATTTATTAAAAGGCACCATGCTTCTCCAGAAGACGGGATATACTTTTTCCATTTTGGAAACTGATCTTCAAAGTTAAAATAAGTTCATTTGTTCATAGACAAATAAAAATAAACAAGACAATAATGACATGATATACTTCCTATGAGTTATAACATAAGACATTGATGAAGAGATGTTGTAATACCATTAAGGTTTAATGTTCACTGATCTCTAATGAACAAGGATCTCCCTACCAATCACATCAATATGAAATTCTACATTTTGGCTTGACTAAGCATGACTTAAATGATTTGACATGGAAATAATCTAACCAAACTATATAAAAGGATAATTAAATTTTTGAAGAATGCACTAGAGGTATCCCCTAAGGCTAGAGATATGAAAACTAAGGTATCTAGAAGTAAGGATCCATATAATAATCCTAGTTTTGGAGTGTTTACTTATAGACAATCTCTTTTGCAAGAATGTAAAGTAGTTGGTTAGATTCTTAGGGAAACCCAAGGTATTCTTTCTTGATTATATGAAAATTGAGTCGTCAGGTAAGGACAATGTCCTTGTTATGGTTAACCATTAAAATGCAAAAAATATAAACTTTTACTGCATTATATGGGAGTATATAAGTGAGTTAAAGTATTGTATCCATAGGGAACACGTCTAGAATTTAAATAATGTATTACTTATTAAATATATTATTTAATTCACACTAGGAAAATATTTTCACTGAGTTAATGAGAAAGAAAGAAACTATAGATTAAGAATCATCCCCCCCCCCCCCCCCCCCCCTCATGGAATTACATCACATTAATGGTTACATAAAAAGCGAAGCATTTTTAAACGCTTGAGGAAACAATCAAACATCTACAATGTCACTCCTTAAATCATCATGGAATTTTTAAATTAATCTTGATCTCACAAATATGGTTGGTATTATACAAAAAGGAATCAACTATATTCATGACATAATCTACGAACGTAGTAGGGTGAATTTTTAACGCACATCAAACTTATCAAAACCTCCCAAACATCATACCATAAAAAATCGAATAACCCATGGTGGGTTAATGAATCTAAACATAATTGTTAATCTATAGAGTACACCAATGGAGAGAGAGAGAGAGAGAGAGAGAGAGAGAGAGAGAGAGTTAACAAACTAATTAATTGTATTGAAATATTTTAGGCTTGGAAACTAATCTAAAAATTACAATAATGGAGGAAGAGACTAAGTGTGTGTGTGAGACAGAGAGATGATCTCTCAGATTTCCAAAAAACCAAAAACTAACCAAAAAATGAACTAAAGTTAAATAATCAACCCTAGTTGCGCAGGTGCCGATCGATCATCCTTAGGATTCTGTATCGATTGGGTCCTAAAATTATGGAGGAAACATGCCAAGATGAACTAAAAGCTTCATCCACATCAACCCTTTTTTAAAATGTCACACATGAATGACCATAACTCCCTCATATTAAATATGCAGAATGACTAGTTGGTGGCCATGCGATAATAATTTGATGATCTACGAAATAATGGAATCCTAAAGTATTAATTCAACAGTTTGAAATTACAAAAAAGTCGATGGAGTTATATTTTGTAATGAAAATTTATTGAAATGCATTCAACAACATACTTTGCTTCCCCAATACCTATAAAGGCTCAAATAAGCCTTAGAAAACTTATAAACATGGAGTATAGTGGCTATCAATTATAATAACATAATTAGAAAAATTAACAAATTCTAGAACACATAAATATAAGGGGTAAGAAGAGAAATATTTATGACAAATAACTTTTCTTCTAGGGTAATTATAACCCCTAATATCAAAGGAAAAGAATGATGAAGAGTCCAGTAACCTAGTTTATAATTGTAAGAAATATCCATTTCTGCCGGAGAACCTTACAAAGGTTATTTAGGGGATACATACTAGAGCTGAGGCATTTACCCCTAGTGAGGGGAAGTACTTGTTGTTGACCAAACACCATAGAGATAGGTATATGGAAATCATTGAGGAAAAGAAGGGTTTGGACGATACAAAACCATATATGTATATATAGTCTATCTTCGATTTGGTTTTCCATAATAGCTAATGACCTGAACCTATTCGTCATCCACCAATGCTTCGAAAGCCAAGGTGAAGGAAAACTGACTTTTCGTTGTTTAGACATTAAAGGGGAGAGGTGATGTGGTTAATGGAAGATAGTTAGTCCACCTTATAAGGAAGATATACATAATTTTAATTGCCCAGTTAAATTTTTAGTTCGGGTGTGCACTAATTTCTAACACTTGTGTTTTTTTTTTTATTATTTTTAGGTTCAACATCTTCTTGAGGCTCTCATGGCCCATTCCTTAGAAAGTGAGAAATGTTGGAAGAGGTATGATGGAGCTTGAAAAAGTTGTAAGATGGAATGATATAAGGATTTTAATGACCAACATATTAAGAAGGAGGTCCTTTCCTACAAGACAAATATCCTTAAGGTTCCATTGGCCTCATTAGAAAAAATCTCTTTCAGCTTTATGAAGATTATGCTCAGGAGTGAAATTTTAAATTGAATACTATAATGGAGTTTCTTGGGACTAGATATGTCTTATCATAAGGGCCTCATGAATCATAATCAACTCCACTAAGAGCTGTTATCCAATCATAAGGACTTGAAGTTCAGACATGACTCATTAAAGGCTAGTTTCCTTTATATAGATAAGGAGAACCAAAATTTATTGAAGGATTTCGCAGACATGGTGAACCTAAAGATTGGGATGGTTGACATGAATCTAGATTGGGATTAGTACATTGATATATCTCTATATCTTAAAGAGAATGTGTCTAATATCAATGCTAATTTAGTGGATTTTCATGGTAATATATATGACACTGTAATATCTAAGCTTTTTGCCTATTCTAAGTTTGAGTTGTGTATGTACTTCATTTATTGTTCGTATATTTATATCTTTGAGGACAATAAGCCTAAGGTTGAGTCCTTACAACTTGACCTTTATATTTTAAGAATCTTGGCAGTAGACTCAACTTCAGATGAAAAAGAAGAAGACTTAGTGGTAATGAACTCATGCTCACACTCAAAATTTTAAGTTCATTTTCAATGGACATATGAACCTTTTGAGATAACGATAAATTCTTACAACTATAAAATATTTGCAAGTCCATGTCATTGGACCTTAGATCCTTTTGACATAGGATAAAATCCTTAAAGCCAATTTTTTGTAAGTTTATGGTATTGAACCTCAAAACCTTTTGAGTTAGGTATAAGTCCTTTGAAACTCTATTTTTTATGTTCAAGGTTATTGGATCTCAATAACTTTTATCCAAGGATAAAATCTTAAAAAATCTAAGAAAATGAAGTGGTCTAGGGTTATCAGTCTTTTGGGACGTTCTGAACTATGGTTCGTGTCCTTATAAACCCTAGGATATTAACAAACTCGGTGTCATTTGTGGTATTATAGACCCAAAATCCATATATCCGATCTCACTACAATAGGGGGAATTGATTTCGATTTGGAATGACCCTGGACAGTTTGTGGTTTGATCACACTATCCACTTAGTTTGATATAAAAGACAAAAAAAAGAGGATAGGGGAGCCCTTACAGACTCATTCTAAGGCTATGATGGGATTGAATTAAGCCAACGATTTAGGATGTGGGTCAGGGATCTTGTTACTAGTGGGGAAGGTGTTAAACACGCCAATATAGTTGATTTCCTTTATATTATAGTTTGTTCTTTAATGATTAATTACTTCTTAAATGTGGTATAAGTAATTGTTAAGAAGTTTTAGGATTTAGATCCCAAAGATGTGTAAATGCTTTAATTAGGCCTAAAGAATCCTTGACCTTAAAAAATAGAGGCATTGGAAGCTAGGGGTGGTGGATATCTGAATGTCCTGTGAGTGCTCTGGAACCACGAGTGTGGGTGAGATGTGAAAGCATGAATGTTGAGTTCTCCGAAAGCATGTGTGTGTGTTGTCTAAAAGAGGTTTACATGAGCATTACAAAAGGGTGTGTGCGCTAATGTGAACTTGAGCTCACGATCAAGAGCTTAGTCTTATACCCTGGTGTGGATAACCGTGTACCTCTTATATGTCTGTGCCTTGATGGCATGAGTGTTTTATATCATAATGGCTTGGGCTCACGAGAGTGGGGTCGGTATTGCTCATATTTACCCATTTATCAATGATATCAAATTTATGTAGTTTGGGTGATAGGTTACCAATGTTTTTGTGTGAAATTATTAGTGTGGATGTATCTTGATATCTTGCAGGGTGAATGAGGGAATCAAGAAGGAGAGATATTATGCATCTCGAGTTGTATAGGAGGGTTTTACTTAAAGAAATATCACACACATATCAAGGTGAAATACAATGTCAAGGCATATTGCGGGGTGATATATCACTAGGTCTTCTGCACTAGAGTGAAACTCAATACTATTCCTATGTACTTGTTTGTCGATGGAATCAATGTCTATGTATGCAATTCGTATTAAGTGCGTAGGAAGCCACGACTTTAGTGGTGGAGACTTAGTATTAGAGTGTGAATGTGTTTATGTTTCTCGAGACTTTACCCTTTTATTAATATTGGATTTTAAATAAGGATTTTACCTCAGTGCTTTAGGAAAGAAATTGACGTTGTGTTGATACATATGTTATGTTAAACATACATCAAGGGTTTACCTATCCCCCATTAGGCGAAAGTGTTCCAGTCGATAAGAGTGTGGAGATAGACTAGTTTATTTTAACTGATTCAGTAGGTTTCTAGGACATTCCAATACGTAGGCTCTTTTCTAGAGACACTTTGTTTTTTTAAATTTCTGTAATAGTGACAGTGATTGAATTTCCTTGAGCATGGATGTAATGACATATTTTATGATATGTATTGATGACGTGAGGGCTGGGTTTTGAGGAACCTGGGATTTTGCATCGTCTACGTTGAATATTCGAGCTGAGCCAGGATAAAGAATTAAAGTATGTGAAGAAAGCCATTCTTAGTATACTTTAACCACACACTAATGTTTTTGTTTTGTTAAGTGGGTTTTATTAATATATGGAAGTGATTGATGATGATAAGAACAAATATTTTTGAAAAGACAAAATTCGGCCAGACATTTTGTATAATATTGAGCCAAAAACAAAGGTTGGCTTTGTGAAATGTGATTATATACAACATATACAAGGCTATACTCTTATATATAAGGTTCTAGAAAGGTGACTAGGTTCTTTTCGTGAGTTTGATATTTTTTACGCACAAAACAAATTTATACAATGTATACAAAGTTGTACATTCGTATATAAGGGATGTAAATGGAATAGTATTTAATTACTATAGTGAGTTGGGTTGATTTTAGGTACAAGAAACTTAAATTCACTATATACAAAGTTGTATCTTCGCATGCAGGGTGCTAGAAAAGGACCAGGCTTGATAGTATGTAAAAAGAAGTATATAAGCGGTGTTATATACAATACAAGTAAGTTTGTTCTCTTATACATAAGTTGTTGAGAATGGACTACGCTTTTAATTGATACAATTATTCTTTTAATGTTTTACATGCAATTAGTTTATACAGAGTGTTGGAAAATTTGAACCTATACATACATGGTGCTCGAAATGGATTACTCTTGAAAGTAATTACATTGAGATCATTTATGTTTTTATACACAAATTTGTGTAACTGGTGTCCTAATGGAGCCAATGCAAAAGGTTGGAACCAAACCTGTATTCTTTCATCTAACCATTCCGACAGATAAACTCTTACATAAAGGGCTATGCAACATGTAACTTAGTGTGTGCGGTTGAATTTTAATTTGGGAAGAGGCTTCACTTAAAAATCTTTATTTTGGAATCCAAAAGTAGTTTTCGAGGAGCAAAGTCCTCGTCAAAATACATTTAAATGGATATTCGAAATAATGTTGTATCTTTTCCATATTTTGAAATAATTCACTACCCCTTTAACATTTCTCGAGTAAATTCTTTTATACGGGAATGTTAGACCCATTTATTTGATCAATTAAAAATTGGGATTTGTTAAATCCGTTTCCTTTTATATATTTTTATTTTTATTTCCTTTTTTGTTGAAACCTTTTTTTTTATTGGCCACTTCTCTTACTCTTGGGAATTTTTGTAGGTCTCCTTGTGGATTTTTAGGGACCGGGTGAAGTTTTACATGTGGTGGGTATGAAATGCGCAAATAAGATTTTGGTCCTCACATCATTATACCTCATATCCTATTGAATCCAAGGATTAAATCCTTGTAAACTCCTTAAGAAATTTAAGTTAAAGGTACTAGGACCTTTGGAGTATAGAGATCAAGGATTAAATCCTAAGAAATCTTCAAAAAATTTAAGTCAAGGGTACTTAAACCTCATGGTTGTTAGATTTAAGGATAAAGGCATTGCAATTATATACGGATAAAGAACTTAAACTTTAACAATGAGGACAAAATATATTATTTTCATTTCATTACATTTAGAGGTTATAAAACTATTACTTCCTTAATGGTCAAAATTCCCTTATTGATTATTGTTCTTTTTTCCATTTAAAGATACAAGATGAGTCATAATATGAAAGAGATCTTTCATAATGATGGCCATAATTTTGTAAGAATCCATGTATGTTATGTCCTGGAGCTGCCTATATTAATTAGGACCCAATGCATCCTTTTATACAACAAGACCATAGTGACAACTAGATGAACATCACCCCAATGATGGCATCAATTAAGAAAATAATAATTGGGAGCTACTTTTCGGGGTTTCTCATGAACGAAACTTAGTCTACCTCCCATAGTGGGCTTTCCATGATAAGGAAAAAATCCCACCTCCAAATAAGCCTCTTAAAATGGTATTGAAATCAACAAAAGTCATCTTTTTATTATTTTGTTTTTAGATCCACCTAGTTTGTACACACACTCTTTGAGGTAACTCTATTTGTTGACTTCTTCAATATCCTCCCTAAGAAGGAAGCAACCATTTTTATTGTGATTTTGATACTTGTGAAATTAAAAATATTGGGTACCTCTCTTTATCTTGGGTTATCTCTTGGTCTTGGGCTCCGATAGGATTTTTTACAATTCCAAGGATGAAAAGATCTCTTTGATCATTGGTGTGGGATGGATACAGTGTTTGTCTTCAGAAGATCCCCTCTATTTCCCCTTCTTACCTTTGGTATTAGATTTTTCAAGTGAGGAGTCTCTTAGGCTTGAAATTATGACTTTATTTTTCTACTTCTCATGTTGGTATTAAGATAGAGGTATTACAACATAAATGAGATGTCATCTCTTTCACTTATGTACTTTTGAGCTCCTTTAAATAACTCAGTCATGGATGGAGGTGGTCTCTTGCTAAAAAACTTTGGCACTAATTTCAAGTTGAGTCTTGCAATGAAGGCTACCACACAAATTACATCACCGAGGCCATATACCTTTAGGGACTTAAGATTGAACCTTTTCACATATTCCTCATTGGTCTCCCATGGTATCTATCTAAAGTTGAGAGGTGAGTTAACTTCCTTGTGCATTATTAGTTCCTCAATGAAAATAACCCAAGGAATATCTCATCAAGTTAATAAATCTTTTAATGGTCACAAGATTTATTTTGGCAAAAACAAAATCCTGGATATCCCTTTCAAAGTGGAAGGTAAAGTCATACATAACACTTCATCCAAGGTATCTTGCAGTAGCATGATAGACCTATTCATTTCAAGATGGTCTATGTGATCTTTACTCCCATCGAAAAGTTCTATTTTGGTAAGCTTCCACTTAGGAGGGAGATCAAAGTGTTTAACTTCATTAGGGAAATGAGGGAGAGTCTCTTAGAAAGGTAATTAAATAGAGCATGGATGATATTTTGAACTGATTAATAAGTTACCTAATCAGTTCATCATCTTGTTTTTATCTCACCGTCCCAAGTCTTAACCACCCTGGAAACTACATGGGAGGAATCATTAGGAAGAGATAATATTTCCCTTTTCGTAACACATAGTTATTATCTACGTGGACAAGGGAGGTCCTCTTATTTCTCATATGCAAGAATGTTTCGTATTTTTCCTTGGATGCCTAGTCCTAATTGTTCTCATCAGTTGAAGATGAGACAACTACAACCTATGTAAGTGGGGTTAGCCATTTTTATATAGTACCTAATTTTTTGTATCTCCTTTTGGCGATACTCCATGTCTTTCATGATTTTTACCAAGAGTTGGTTGTCAGGATTCTGATAATAGGGCAAAGTAATAGAGCTTGTTGGTAGAGATGAATTTGGAGAGTAAACATTCCCAAAATTACACAAATCTGGAGGGGATGAAATTTGTTAATACCTTGGAATCAACACATTGGAATCCTAAGAAATGCAAGAGGTTTACTTAAGTTATTAATAATAATAACACAATATGAAAAGTGATTTAGTACCTCCGTCGAGGTACATATGACTACCATGAAGGTGTTTCTCTGTTGGATATTATGTATAATCTTGAATAATACAAATGTTCCCATCCTTAGGAATTATCAAAGGTTTGAAGATTACGATTTCTCTAATTAATAATGGATAGCTTCAAACTCATGAGATCGAAATATCTCCAAGGCAATTATGTATGATGCATTTGATACAATAAGAGGGACATAAGTTTTTCAATCCTTTACAAATATGATTTTCGATCTACTCTGCTTAGAATTAACTTGAATTTTTATCTCCTATTACTTCCTCTAAGAGTCCTATATATATATATATATATATATATATATATATAGCTACTTTGGCTGGTGAGATGTGATGTTTATAAGGGTGAGACTTAGAAACTATGTGAACATCTCTAATATACTCAGAGGTGAATATGATATAACATCAATTTAGACTAATTTTATCCAATTGAAAAAATTAGAATCCTAGATTTGTGAAAACACATTAAAAAGAAATTGAGTCCATTAAATGGAATTGCACAACTTTGAATATGATTTTAAATATTAAAAATAAATTTAAGTGGATTGAATTACAACTCAGACACATAGGGTTAGATCTATTCTAATTAATTCTTAACTAAACAAATTAAAAACTTACAAACTTATGGAATAACCCTAAATCTAGGTGCACAAGTGTGTGATATGAGATTGAATACAAGAGCATCCACTAATCAATCACATAACATAGAATTTATAAGGCAAACCCACACCCAGGGGAAAGAACCTTAAATGTATACCTATTACTCATTCAACTTGAAAAAAAATATTATAAATTTAAAAAGATACCTATCACTTATATCATGTATAATTAATCACCTATACACATCAAAAATTTCCCCCCATTAAATGACAAACTTCTTTGAAGCTCCATCAAAATGTTGAGAATTCCATTTACCAGCTCGACATCTTAACTTGAGCCAATTCCTAAATTGAATTTATCAAATTATACGCACACACACATACACATGTAAACCACACTCTAAAATCTGATGTAGATTGAAGTTGAATCTATTTTTTTGTTTTGGAAAACCCAATCACTCATAAAATACCTCAATATACATATATTAAGTATGGATGTAGTCATATATCCCAATTTTGGAAGGACATGAGATATTACAAGATAAAAATTGTAAAATCTCTCAAGAATGAGTTATACTCAATACTCAATTATTCAACTTATGATAGTTGAAGAAAAATTGAATTTATAGTCATCTACAAAATTTGGGCCATCGTGCACGCGGTGTTGTATTATCTCTTTGCGCACTATTTAGATATCATCGACTCGGAGTGTGCCAAATGTATATAACATAATTCTTTTACTTTTGGATTCACACAGTTGTACACAATGTTCGTGAACAAAAAGCTTTATATTCAACATGCCATGGTTTTAATAAAACAAATCCCCTAAACATTTTAAAATATTACACATTCAAAAAGATTTTTTAATTCACTTAAGTCCAAAAATTCATTTAAATAATACATGTGTGTGTGCAAAGCTTATATGTTAATATATAACAACCATCATGAATATCAAAGTCTCACCATGATGATAGTGAGGTAGACATCCCAAATCCATTGATGTCGTCGGTCACCCATTGCATCTAGATGAGAGTCAAGTAATGATATTTATTATGACATACTCAATTTATTGATAGGTGAGATAACTAAATTTTATATAAATATATTACAATACATTTTTAGTCTACTATATTGGAAAATATTCCTTGATCTCTATTGCTAATATATAGAGATGCAGTATTGGTGGAAGGATTTTTAGGTTAGTAGTTGTGGTTGTTTGGTGCATTAACTGCCATTTAGTTCTCTTGGACAAACATTGATTTCTTAGGTCAACTGAAAATGTCAGGGTAATTTATCACTAAGATGTCAAAGTGGATGAAACATATTAGGTTGATTATGTGTGAGCATTCTAAACCCAAATGGTCCATACTCTACTGAAGTTAGAAGATAGTTCTTAAAGTTGGTAATAACTTTTCATGTCTCAACTGGACCTCTATTGACGTGACTTTGAACTATGAATTACTTATTAGAGATATGGGGTAGTCTAGCTAGCCTATTTTATCCTTTTAATAGCGTGCACATAATGTGTATTCAACATGTGTACCTATGGTTTAAGTGCAAGCCAGTCGCTAAAGTAATACCTACTAAGTCGGGGTTTAATCCGTAAGCAATAGGATGAAGATCGTGACGACAACTACAAGGATGGATTTTAAAACCTAGGTATCGACTCTTGAAAATAAGAAAGAAAAGGTGATGATTTTTGTGAGATTTTATACTTAACTAAAATAACCTAACTAGCAAGTGAATATTAATTTAAAATAAGAAAACATTGAAATTTTCTTTTTTGAAAACTATTTGAGAAAATTGGAGTCGGGATCCAATCCCCCGAACCATCGGTATTTTCGTTAGATATAAAATGGTCAATAATTATATACTTAATTTCAAGAAAACACTAATTCATCAAAGCCCTAAATATGTGAGAATTTTACTCCGCACAATATTTAGTCAATAACTAAATTTACGTGAATGATGAGATTGCCGACACGTATATTATATTGTCAAACACTCTGGTTGCCTACTACAAACATAGTTGAGAGGCCTATAGTATTAGTCTCGATGAATATTAAACCCAATAATATCTAACTCAGATATTTAGGTTTGGTTCATATTCCCCAACCCTTGAACAATTTAGATGGACATGTTTACATTAATTACGCATGCGGTAATGAATTTTCATGAAGGCAAGACGGTTGAATAATAAGAACAAAGAATAAAAATAATATTACCAAGCTGTAGGGAAAGTATAACATGCACAATAACAAGCCTTGTAAAAAAAATCATAAATTACTAGCTCTTAATTGAAATTTGCATGGGAGAAATTAATGAATCTTTCTCTAGATGTTCCCCCTTGTTATCTAGATTTCTAATGAATGATAATGATGATAAACGACTCCTAAAAACTAAATAGATAAGTTACAAGTCATTTAGACGAGTCCCCGAACTATAAAACTCTTTAGGCTAAGAGATAGGATCAACTTTCAAATCTCTTATCCGATAGGCCAAACCTATTCACCCACCCAAGGCCGAACCCATTTATAGGGTGAACCGGTTTGGTCAGGCAGTCGAACCGATTTGGTCCTTTTCTCTGCCAAGTGATGCTTGTGTGCTTGAATTTCTCTTATTTGCACTTTCTTCTCCTAGATTTTCATCCCAACTTTAAATTTTCATAACTTCTTCACCCTAGCTAGGATTTAGGTGTCGTTTCATCCAGAGTGCTCATGACCTCGGATTCTTCAAGTTTGCAGTTGGCTCCTCCTTCGGGTTATGAATGAAAAATTACTAATATGCCCTTTCCTTTCCTTTCTTTTGATTATTTCACTCTTTTGATTTTTTCCTCATATCCACTTGAACGAAATGCCTGTAAAACAAAAGAAAAGTGCACAAAACACAACATAGTTGCCAAAAATGGTTAGTAGAATAAACATGGGATAAATATGGTCTAAATACACTGCACGAGATCGTAAAGTTACCAAAATTAAAGGGAAAAATTTGAAATATTTATGCCTAATCGAATCCCCGTAACTTAAAACATTGTTCGTCCTGAGAAATATAAAAGAATAAGAGCATGAGTTTAGATGGACTTCTATACAACTAATGGGATATGATACCTCTTTCGCGGGTAAGCGATTGCATTTAGCGTATGCAACAAACCGTTAAACCCCTCGATTATCCTTGTAGGATGGATGATGTCTCGTGAGGGTTTGCCGTGAACTTACCCACAAAATTCATTTTTGCACGACTTGAAGAAAATATTAACATAATTAAAAATCCTAAAGTTTAAATTCTAGAAAAATAATCATGTCAAATTTTTATTCGACAAATCTCCATTTATAATGTGTGTGCGCGAAGTCAAAAATTAAATTCCTAACTTTTACTGATTGATCATTATGTTACTTTTCAAAAATTCACTTTGATTCAATTTCTCACGAAATGAACTCAGAAACGAATCACTCGGATTGTGTCTATTTTCTCTCGGTGTGCGTGATATTAAGAGTAAATGTAATAGAATACGAGTTTACGAACACAATTTGAAAAACGAAAATATTTAGGGTGACTAGATCTCATGAAAGGAATACGGTCATTGGAAAAATACTATCTTTATTCGCACCATTTTTATCTCTTTGTTATATTTTCGTGTTTTAGCTCTCCACGCGGTAATTAATTTCGTTATTCGGTTTATTTTAGGACTTTTTTGGGTTAAGGTATTTTGGGTAATAATGGGAATGTTTGTGAATTTTTGGAGTTGGAAAAGTTTCTTGCGATCCCCGTTGGCACTTTTTCAAGCATTTGCCCATTTTATCTTTTTCGCTTCCTTTTCTTATCTTTTTCGTATTTTTCTCATTTTTCTATTATTTATTTTATTTTTTTCTTTGATAATTTTTTTGTATTTCTTGCCCCCTTTTATGCACAATTGGACTTATTGATGAATTTACAATTTTCGTAACTCCGGGCCAATTGGGTTTTTTGGGTTAACAAATGAAAAGGGTTATAAATTATTGGGTTGAAATTGTCTTGCAAAAGGATAATTTTTGCATGACTTTTGTGGATAATATTTTTGTGTAAATAAAGGATGGCCCAACTTCATTTATTCGAATTACTAATAAAGTTACCATATGCTCTCAAAGTGAATTTCAATTTTAAGACATTTTTAGCACATCTTCAAAACAATATTTCACACTTTTTTCGTAACCAATCAAACAATGATTTAGAGATTATCAACGACTTTTTTACACTGAAAAGAACTTTGAGTTAACCTTTAACTCAGATTGATTTAATTACTCGAAAAAGTGATTGGCTTAAAAATCTCACCAGGTTAAAAATCTCAACAATTATTCATTAAGTCGTCAATTTCTGCTTAATTCATTGAATTTTTACAAATTGAGACTTCAAATAAAAATTCAATGATATTTTTAAAGGATTTAAACTCTAATTTTAATTTATTTTGAAGAATTTTTTTTGGGGTGAATTTTAGATTTTTTTTGGGGAATTTTTGTTTTTTTTTGGAATTTTTGACATTTTCAATTTTTTGGGGCATTTTAAAATTTGTGAAGTTTAAAAATGCACGTGTAGCCGCCTAACTTAGACTTTTGCATTGTCCTCAAGCAAAAGGACTAAAATTTAAATAAAAAAGAATAGTGCAAAAATGAAACAATCAAAATTTAATATGCAAATGACACTAAGAACTCTGATTACATCGCATTAAACAAGATATAGGGATTGCATAGTTCCTTTAAAAAAATACATCAATAAAAGTAAAGAACTACATAACAAGATAAACACGTCCACCAAAGGTTAATTAGATGGTCCGGTACATAGGGGTCGCGGGTTTATGGGTCATAGAAATAATCCAGAATTGTGTGTTTGGACCCATGTTCAAACGGTACATGTTCGCTTGAAGGTGCATGGTCATGCTCATGTTGCGCTGATATCACGGCGATCCACCTCGCGATCCTCTCGATACTCGATGATGAACCCGTCAAGGCGAGTCTCAAAATGGTCAATACGGATATTATTGACCTCCGTATTATATTCATGCTCATCAAACTCCGCCTCATAGTCGGGGTCGACCTTCTCTTACCCACTGCATCCCTCCCCCTAACATCTACTTCCTCCTCCCTTTTGTCGTCCTTACCTCCCTCCTCCCTTTCGATATCTTTAAAAATAGTTGGGGGAGGAGGTTGCACATTCCTTATTTGGATGGTGCTCTGCCCAATGGAAGAGAAGTTAATGGGCTTGGGCTCATGTATGGAGGAACCCCATCCAGAGACAGAATTGTTAACATAAAGTGAACTAGTGAGCCGCGCATAAGGAAGAGACCTTTTACCGGTCTTGTTGAAAGCCGCGACAATAATCTCTTGGAGATAAATGCGTGGTAGGCTAATGCGGGCTTATTCATCAAGGAAGTAATGTAGGAACGTGCCATGACAAAGTCGAATGAAGGAGTTGTTCGTTGTAGAGAGTATATGACGCACGTATTGAGATTGGCATATCTAACATGATCGGGGAGTTTCACGGTGGGGAAAGTCTCTTTGGTCCACTCAACTTTGGGAGTCCAACGGTTGACACATTCTTGTTTCGTGAGGGGTGGAACAGAATTTAGGTATGTATAATTGTCATACATGGTCACCCCTTTGGCCCGTATTTTACACTTGATGATGTTGAGGGAAAGCGGGACTATTTTGTCATTGACATAGGCCTCGTAGTGGCCTTGGGATTTGCAGACCTGTGTCCCATAGAGGAGATGAACAATCTTTTCATGACTTTGTAGATAGGTTCCAGCCATTGACACCACCCAAAGAGATCAAATCGCCGAGTGACCTCGATGGGAAGGTCTTTCAACACCACCTTCCTTTCGATCAAGAACATTTCGGCGGGGCCAAAGTACCGAAATTCTCCCTTGCATCATGATCCTCAATATCGGTTGAGTTTTACTTTTGCATGCGAGACATTATGGGTGTAGGAAACTAGTAAGATTGGGAGAATTTGGAAGGAAGAATGGAGAATTTTTTTGGTGTGGTGGAAAGGGTGGGGTGGGTGGATAATAGGTGTGTGGGGGTGTGAAAGGTTGGGAGATTGTAAGGTTAGGTGGGAAAAATGGAGGGGGGGAATGAATTTTGGTGGGTTTTGGGTTGGAGAGAGGTGAAAGGGGTTAAATTTCGTGTTTGGGGGGGGGGGGGGGGGGGAATAATGGATGGGGGGGGGGGGGGGGGGATAATGGGTGGGAGGGAAATGGAAAAAGGGGAAATAATCCATGTTTAGGTAACACAGGGGGGGGGGGATCGGTTCGTCCAAGGGCCGAACCAATTTGTCTCAGTATGTTACCAAGACTTGTTTTCTTCTCTTTTTTCTTATCGACTTGGGCATGAAGGTTGGGGAAACTTACGAAATCTCCACATTGATCCTAATTTCACTAATTTTGACTGAGGCACTTTAAAATTCACCGTGTTATCGATTTGCGCTCTCTCGGGACGTGTTAAGGTAAAATCAACTCTCGTATCTCTTACTAATGCGGACTCGACTTACACATAAACGTGCTAACTACACAAACGAATAAAAAATATACAACAAAACTCACCCTATAGGCATGGGGGGTGCGACAACCTCTCTTAAAAAACCTAATTATCCCTTTAGATGGGGCTTCCTCAACGCACGCCTATAGATATGGCTTGAGGCATTGTCCATTTACCTTAAACGTGTTCGAATCCTTCGAATTCTCAACTTCTATCGCACTGTGTGGAACCACCTTTCTCACGGCGAACGAGATAGTCGACTGCGAGCGTAAGTTGTCGCGAATGAAGATCTTTTTCGATTGAGTGTATATGTGTTTTTGGTGAAGATTAAACCATGAAATTCAAACACACGAAATGGGACTTTTGTTGAAAGTATTTGCTCTCCAAACTCACCAAGAAAAAGTGAAAATTCCTCCTTGAAAAATTGCTCCCCGAAGTGTATTAATCTGGTAAAAATTTAGTGGGAACATAGGTGGGTAAAATAAAAAAACTATCAAAAAACTATTCCTGCCGACAGGTCATTCGAACGACTTTTTGATATTGTTCGAACGACACTATTTGAATGAAACTTGTAACGAGAAAGCATAGAGTAAGGGGAAAAACTAGTTTGATATCTCGTTTGAACGACTTCTTTCGAACGAAACTTCTAACAAGAAAACAAAGAGTTGACATTCAATCTCGTTAGTAATGTCATTAGAACCACCTGCAAATCTCATTCGAGTGTGATCCCAGTTTCGTTCGAACAAAAATGCAGAAATATTTTTATTTTTCTTTAAAAAATAAAAACTCATTTTCAACTTAAATTTTAAATATAAAACACCCAAAAATATTTTCCAAGCTCCGATATAAATATAATAGTGCGTTCATACCTTTTAGAGCTCTTAGAAAATGAAACAATGTTGAGGATGCAAAACATGGCACTTGAAATCGGTAATGATTTGTACTATAAATTCTGGCCGCTATGTCTTTAACTTCTTCAAATGCCATAGTCTTGATAGGAACAAACTTCTAACCTATGACTCAAATGGTTTTGTCCGGAATTAAGCCAAAACTATATATGGAATCAATTGAAATTTGTGTCCTTACAAATATTCCCCTTTGGGTATTCCGGGACAAAACCCAAGCAAAAATCCTAAGGGCCATCAATCTCGTCTAGACACAACATCCCACCCAAAAAAAATAAAAATATATATGCTATGACTCGACCCAAGGCTTTACCGCTTTACCGAATTTTCCGCTAGAAAGAATTTCTTGCACATTTAAGCACACCATCAAACACATATGGAATTTAGCAATAATAAATACCCCCCCTTAATTAATTCTCCCCCTTTATCTACTAATGTCTACCTAAGAAGATTACGCAACTCCCCCTAAGTTAGAACTCTCAAACTAAAGGTTTAGATACCATTTATACCTCTTTTGTTCAGGAATAGACAATGGTTTAGAATCATAAAACATAACTTATTTGTCCCCTAATTAAAAAAAATACTCCCCCTAAACTAGACAAGGGATTCGAATAGGGAAAAACAGGTGAATCATGTAATGGTGAATAAAGTGATAAGAAGATTTAAGCATATGGGCAACCATGAAGTAAAACTAATCCATACAAATATTAATAGATACTAACTATGATGCGATAACAAAAAGATACCACTTAAAATATATTGCGCTAAGCATGTGATATCAACCAAAATTGATAACAATATAGATACCAATTATGACATCAAAGCATATATGGACTAGCAAGCAAGGCAATGACTCAAAAATAAAAAAATACCATATATATATATATATATATATATATATATATATATATATATATACAATGAATATCACTGACGCACACACATATATACATAGGTTTAAACACCATGAATGACATAAAATGCATTCATATTTTCACACTCGCATGGCAAAAATTTGTCCAAATACATGTGGTAAACGAAAGTGAAGGGGTGTGAACTAGATGCTAAAGGAATATTGACCCAATCACCTAAAACATGTTCATGGAGTTCTCATTTTATTGCAAAACTTTATCACTTTTAGATATAGCCTCATGTGACAATATAAATTGAACTCAATGAACAAACATATACAATGCACACACGCCTAGAATTTCGATGATTCTACAAACTAATAGAGTCATGACAATAAAAGCATAACTAGGATACAAAGTCATTGTGCAAACCCGTTGATACATCCAACCAAACTCCTAATAATTTCATTTTTCTTTTGAACATATCAACTAAACTAAATAGGCATTGGCTAATTTTATTTTAATGCCACATTTTTTTAGGCCAAATTTTAATTGTGGCTTTTCACGCAAAGTAATTTTATCTTTCACTACCCGATTCCATTGATAAACAACTACAACACCAGATAAATATTTTTCTATTTTTTAAATCCGGGAAACGATTGTTAAATGCACAAATCCTCCATAGTCATCGCAAAATATAGATGACTAAATTGATGGGAGAACATCTCACTTAGGTCAAATACACATGTGAAGTTTAAATTTCAAATGAGCTCGCGCATGTGTGAATCGAGGCATATAAAAATAGAATTCATTAAGCAACACAAAATCCAACTACTCCATGCAAGCATGACAAAGAACATTTTAAGGATTAAAAATCTTAACCAAAAGTTCTAGCCACATGGAAGCGGAAAGGAAAAGGATTCAAATACAAGTATATGCCACATAAAGTGTGACAAACTAAAATACACACAAAAAAAACTTTTTGAGTTTTTCAAAAAATTTTCTCCAAACAAAAAAATTCAACTCAAAAGAAAAACAAAGAAAATCATTTTGTATTTTTCTCAATTAGACACAAATAAAAATAAATACGAAATATATACACAAATCATGATTCTAGAATGTGATTAATCATGGAGCATGGACTAGAAAATGACAAACATACATACAACTACCATAAATATATCATGACGCACAAAAACACTAGAGTATGTAAGCAAAGCTTACACATTTAACCTTTCGATTTAGCGTGGGAGGTTTCACGTGATAGAAAATGAGAATCATAAACCCTATTTTGTAAAGTTAATATGTCAGATCTCCTAACCCAAATAAGTGAAGAGTGATAATCTTGGGATTGGGTGACCTTAGCTACCTCGGTGACCTTACTCTGGGATTTCTTAGGATACTTTTTTAGATCAAAATAAAATTTGTTAAGTTGACCTTTTCGACCACAATGTGAACAAGTAAAGACCCGGGGAAAAGTAGTACCTAAGGATTGACCTTTGGAAATGTTCCTAGGTGATTCTCTTAAAATATTGATTTTGGCTTTATTAGCAGAAGCATTATAAGAATCGAAGCCTAAAGCACAAGTGCTATTTTTGACTTATACGATTCTTAATATTTTCTCTAATTTAGCGGGACTACATTCCAAATAAAATTTGACCTTACTAGAGTCTCCCAATTTTTCTTCTAATTCTAAAATCCTATACTCTAATAAAACCTTTCTCTCTTCAAACATGAGAAGCTCTTTCTTCATTGTTTCCATCAAACCTCTAAGGCTATCTCTCTTGCCTCGAACATACTCAATCTTCTCTCGAAGAGCATTCTGACGTGTCCTTAGGTCTTCCACTAAAGCACTGTCATCAATGACCTTGGCATGCTCTCTTAAACAAACTTCTACCTTCAAGTTTGCCCTTTTTTAATTTAATTAATTCGACATACAATTCTTGAAATGCTACTTGAAGCTCACTCACGTCAACCTCTTTATCATTCTCATTCTCATTCTCACTTTTAACTCCACTCTCATTACCAACAAATTTTTGGGATTCATAAACATAGTCCTCGAAAGGGTCATGTAAATGTATATATTCCTGGGAAGACTCATTATCGGTGCTCACATGACTTGCCATGAACGTGGTAAAGTTGTGCTCAATGGGAGAATCGGGTGCCTCTTCCTTATCACTATCACTAAGAGTGGAATTGTATGAAATAGGTTGTTTTTCCTCTCTCCTTAGTTTAGTGGGACATTAAAAAGCCCTATGACCATACCCTTTACAACCAAAATAACGATTTGACTCATCCCTATTAAGATCTTCATTATGATTTTTAGGGATCTTCTCGGGCTTGTTATGCTTGGATTTATCAAATTTCTTATATTCATTTTTGAGACTCTCATTATTAGTCTTAAGAAATGTTCTAAATTTCCTAGCAAACATTTCCATATATTTCGAGTCAAAATACTCTCATCATCCGAAACTTGTTTTTCTTCCTTTTGAGCTTTCAAAACGATGCCCTTATCTTTCTTCTTTTCAATCTTAGAGGAAAACATGTTAATCTCATAGGTTTGTAAATCACCTATGAGCTCTTCTAGTTTCCTAGAGGTTAAAGTGGGTAAAAAATTTAAAATGATCACATTGGGAATAAACCTATCGGGTAAGGACCTCAAAATTTTCTTTACTACACAGTTGTCGGGTATCTTTTCTCCCAATTTAAAAGATGAATTAACAATGTCAGAAAATCTAGCATAAAATTCATCAAAAGTCTCACTTTCAAGCATTTTAATGGTTTCAAACTGAGTGGTGAGGTTTTAGAGTTTCGAAGCTTTTAGGACACTAGTGCCCTCGTGGGTGAGTTGCAAAATATCCCAAGCTTCTTTAGCGATTTAACACATCATGATATGTCTAAATTCATCCGGTGTGACCGCACTAAACAAATCATTCAAGCCTCGAGAATTAAAATTGGCTAGTTTCAATTCATTCTCACTCCATCTCTTTACGGGTTTGGGGACACATTCATTTTTTACTAAACAAGTAGTTGGGGACCACTTGGTAACAACAGATAGCCAAAGCCTCTCATCTATGGAATTTAGTGCTGATTTCATACGCGCTTTCCAGTATACATAATTAGAAGCATAAAAAACTGGAAATTTTGAAAATGAAAAAAATACCTGTTTTAAACAAAACTAAATTAAGGATCTTAACGCAATAAATTAGTGCTCCCGCTCTGATACCAATTTGAAAACGCGAAAGACCCTAAATTTTAAATCCTAAGTTATGAGATGGTTCAAAGATATTCCAAATTAATTTTTTTTTCAAAATTTTACCAATTTCAAATTTTAATTTCTTCAAAATTAAAATTAAGTTAAACTAAAAGTGAAATTAAACTACTCAAACAAATTAATTTATACTTGAACAAAATTAATTCAACCCAAGTCCTAAAATTTTCCTAACAATGATTATTCTAATTTTTAATATAGGCCAAATCAAATTTTATCAAATTATATTCTGGACATGAATTAAATTAAATTTACCAAAACCATTCCAATTTAAATTAGCACCAAATTAAATAAGTGTGATAATTAAACCAATTTTTATCTTGTTTATCTTAGCATGCATCTATGGTGATTTTAGCAAGATAAAAATTAAACACAATCACACTACGCTGCAATGTACGAGGAAAACCCACAACGGGAAAAACCTCACACGACCTTGACTAACAAATCCACTAGGTACGATATGTTTACAAAGACAACGACAAGAATACATACAACACTCGACTGGACTCCTTCAATCCCCGATGATTTCTTCGCTCTTTAACCTAAGACTTATTGATAACTTCGAAGTCCATCGGAATCTTGGAGTCCACCAATGGAGGCACAATAATTGTCAACCACACATGATGCCTTTCACCATGTGAGAACATCGAAGTAAAAAACTAATCTTCTCGTTTGTGGGTAGAGAATAAACCCAAACTTCTCTTCTTGCTGGTGTAGAGAAAACTCGGTGCCAAACAAACTCTCCAAGCAATGACATATAAATGTGAACATGGAATTAAACTAACATATGGGCGTATATATGTTTTTGGTAAAGATTAAACCATGAAATTCAAACACACGAAATGGGACTTTTGTTGAAAGTATTTGCTCTCCAAACTCACCAAGAAACCAAGAAAAAGTGAAAAGTCCTCCTTGAAAAATTTATCCCCGAAGTGTATTAATCTGGTAAAAAGTTAGTGGGAACATAGGTGGATAAAATTAAAAAACTGTCAAAAAACTGTTTCCGTCGAAAGGCCGTTCGAACGACACTGTTTGAACGAAGCTTCTAACGAGAAAACAGAGAGTAAGGGGCAAAAATTATTTGATATCTCCTTCGAATGAGCTCATTTGAACAACTTCGTTCGAACGAAACTTCTAATGAGAAAACAAAGGGTTGGCATTCAATCTCATTAGTAATGTCGTTCGAACGACATGGGATCTCGTTCTAACGAGATCCCAGTTTCGTTCGAATGAAAATGCAGAAACATTTTTTTTTCTTTAAAAAAAAACTCATTTCCAACTTAAATTTTAAATATAAAACACCTAAAAATATTTTCCAAGCTCCTATATATATAATAGTGCATTCATAACTTTTGGAGATGTTGGAAAATGAAAAACAATGTTGAGGAGATAAACATGGAACTTGAAACCGACAATGATGTGTACTATAAATTTTGGCCTCTTTCTTCAAACGTCATAGGATTGATAGGAACAAACTTCTAACCTCTGACTCCAATGGTTTTGTCTAGAATTATGCCAAAACTACATATGGACTCAATTGGAAATTTGTGTCCTTACATAAGATCAAATTGAAAGATCCAATCCGGGACTTGCATGATGAGAACAAATATTTGTATGCCTTCGCTCCATTAAAAAGGCTCATCCTTCGCGAGTAGGCTACTCAAGGGCTTCCTTAATAAACCTATGATAAAACTCAGCGTTGCCCAAGAATGAGCGCACGTCCTTTAGTGACTTGGGTAGGGGAAGTTATACAATAATGTCAATTTTTGCCCTATCGGCTTCTATCCCTTTGGATAACATGATTTGTCCAAGAACTAATCCTTCGGTAACCATTAAATGCCATTTCTCACAATTTAGTACCAAGTTCTTTTCCACACATCGGACAAGCACCTTTTCGAGATTTGCAAGGAAAAGGGTCAAAAGAGGGGTCGAAGACACTAAAAAATCGTCCATGAACACCTTAAGGACCCTTTAGACCATGTCACTAAGTAGCCTAAACATGAACCTTTGAAAGGCCTCTAGTGTATTACATAGTCCCAAAGCCATACGTTTATAGGCAAACATGCCAAATGGACATGTGAAAGTAGCCTTCTCTTGATCTAGCACATCCACCTAAATTTGGTTATACTTGGAATAACCATCTAAAAAATAGTAAAACGGGTGGCTTGGGAATATCTCAAGCATTTGGTCCAAGAAAAGAAATCAAAAATAGTTTTTTCTAGTGCCAACGTTGAGCTTTCGGTAGTCAATGAAAATGCGCCACCCGGTGGTGGTACGTTTTGGAATAAGTTCCCCTTTTGCATTCTCGCTCACAGTCATTCCCAAATTCTTCGGGACGAGTTGAATATGACTCACCCATATACTATTTGAGATAGGATAGATGATGCCCACATCCAATAACTTAATAATCTTTTTTTCTAATGACGTCTTTCATGATCGGGTCCAAACGCCTTTGCATCTCCCTATAGGGCTTCACGTCCTCCTCTAAGTGGATTTTATGGGTACAAATCAGTGGACTTATACCTTTTAAATCCACGATGAACCAACTAAAAGAACCTTTGTTCTTCCTCAAAATGGCTATAACCTTCCCTTATTTCTCTTTATTTAGGCTCGAGGAGACAATAATGGGATGTGTCTCATCCTCTCCCTAAATAAGCGTATTTAACGTTGGCCGAAAGCTTCTTTAATTCTAGTTTTTGAAATTAATTGTCGAAAGGAACCATGAATAATTCCCTTGGTGGTAATTCTTCAAATCAAGAGACCCAACTAACATCTCCCACATCATCTTTACTCTCGCCCTCATCCAACGATTCTCTCATCTCCCTTACCACTCGGCCAAAATCGGTGTACACACGCTTTCCCTCACTTACCATTACTAGGCACGCCTAAAGTGGATTCCTAAAGTGATTACCCTCAAAATGTTCGTATATTACCTCCTCTATAAGATCCGACTCATGTAACTTGTCCTCATCACCCATTTTCATGGTGATGTTGAAGATATTTGTCTCAAGTTTCATATTGCCGAACATGAGTTGCATTTTTCCATTATATGTCTTAATCATCGAGATAGCCATGGCTAAGAAGGGGCAACCAAGAATAATGGGAACATGATGACTTAAGGGGGAGGAGGGATCCATGTCCCAAAAGATAAAATCTATCAAGAAGTAGAAAATGTCAACCTTAACGATCATATCCTCAACTATCCCACGGGATACCTTCACAAAATGATTCGCGAGTTAAAGAGTAATTTTGGCGGGGCTTATGATCTAGCTCCCAATAGATAGAATAGGGGAGAATGTTGACATTCATCACTAAATTTGGTAAAGCTCTCTTGATTTTATTCTTTCCAATAATGCATGGAATGGTAGGTTCTCCAGGATCTTTATACTTGGGTGTTAGGTCACTTAAAAGTACTGAACTCACACTTTTTGCTAAGAAAACCTTCTTCTTTGCCTTTAATTTATGTTTCACCGTGATAAAATCCTTTAGGAACTTAGCATATGCACGAATTTCATTAATAGCCTAAAAAAAGGTATGTTAAGCTTAATTTTCTTAAGCACTTCTAGAATATCATCACGGGAGGCCACTTAGGAGGAGGGACAAATCGTTAAGAGTAAGGTGAGGCTATAGGGGGTTTCACTACCACCTTGGGCCTAACTGTGTCATATTTTTCACTCTATTCTAAGGGTGTATCTTCATCCTCTTTCAAGTCGGGTGAAACTTCCTTATCTTTTTGCATGTCATTTTGGCGAGGTTACAAGTCAACAACTCTACCACTATATAGAGTGGTTACTGCTTGACATTGCTCTTTGTTTTCATATAGAGTAGATCACATAAGATTTTAACCTTAGGGAGGTCGTTGGCCTTGGGAAGGCAGCTTGACATTCTCTTGGACACTTAAGGAAGATTGGATCTTAGAAATTAACTCCTTTAAGTGGAAATTTTTTGAGCATTTTGGGCCTTTATTGCTATCTGAGTTTGAATGAATTGAGAAAGAGTGTCCTTAAGATTCTTCCACTATGGGATCATAATACTTGGTGGATTCTAAGTTTGTAAGTCTATCTATGACATTCTGTAATAATTTAGTTGTAATAGTGCTGAAAAAAATGTTTTTTCCTCATGTCATGTCATGTGTTTTTTTATTCGATTTAGATTCAATATCTTGCATGTTTAGGTTCACTTTATTAATGAAAATAAATTTTGTATTAAATTGATTTTTTCTTATTTGTGACCTAATCTACGATTTTTATATTCGACCATATAACCGTACCACCCCCAAAATGTATTTTTTTTAAATCGATAGTAGAGCTTGTTTTTACAAGATACTTAAATGAACCCTGCTGGTTATATAGGGAATTCATACATTAGGCCACCTTTTTTTGATGGCACAAATTATGCCTATTGGAAAGGTTGAAAAAGATTATATCTAAGATCGATCGATGAGTGCATTTAGCTTGCGGTTAAAAGGGGGTAGACTCCTCCTTTTAGGACTAATGAAAATGTCATTAATCTCAAGCCAGTCGCAAAATGGACCGAGGATGACTTTAGACTGAGTAGTTTTAACTCTCAGGGTTCAGATGCTATTTTTAGTGCTATCACACCTGATGATTTTCATCACATCATGACGTGTACCACGACTAATAAAGCTTGAACATCTTTTAACTCTGAATAGAGGGTACCAATGTTGTTAAATCTTCTGAGCTTCAAAACCTCACTAAAAAATTTAAGAGTATATGCATGCTTGAATTGGGACTTTTGATGAATTATGTGCTCCTTTATATGATATTGTGAATTCATGTTTTAATTTGGGTGAGAAAATTATGAAAGTGAGAGTTGTTAATAAGATTTTGAGGTCTCTTCCCTCTTATTTTAGTGCAAAGGTTACCTTCCACCACTCTTTGGGAATTCTAGACACAATTAGGCTAGGAGAGCTCGTAAGTGATCTCCAGACTTACGAATCAGACATGTTTCCCTATTTTAAAAAGAAAAAGGAAAGAGGAAGAGGTTTAAGAGATAAATAAAAAAGGTTTCTGACTCTAATTCCGAAATTGATCATGATGATCTTGTCTTGTTTGATAAAAAAACCAAAAAGTTTCTCAAACTCAAAAATCAAATTTCACCCAAGTTGGAAAATAAAATTTTTGAGAAACAAGACAATTTCAAAGTGGGTAAGAATTTTAATGAGAATGATCAAAATAATGCTAGAGGTGAGTACTTAAGAAATAGGAATCAAAGAGATGTTATGAGTGTGAGAGAACAGGTCACAAAGCCAATGAGTGTCCCACTAGGCTTAAGAGACAGGGAAAAGTAAAAGTCTTATAAAGTTCCACTCTAAGTGATCGTGATGTTGAGCCGGTGGATTCCGGGGATGAATCACCATGTAAACGTTAGCATTACAAGTATGTTTTATGCCGATGAGGAAATTTCTAAATTTGATAGCCTCGATAATGAGTCGAATCATTTCACAGAGTGTAAGGGTGATGATTTGAGTGACGGAGAACGTGGTCTCCAATTCTCATACTTTGAACTTTACACAGATTCATTAAAAAGTAAAAGTAAAAATAAAAATTTGACTTTTAAGGTGTTGGATTTATAGAAGGAGTAGAAAGTTTCGAGAGAGTGTGAGGCCTCAGTGAGTCAATTTGAGTGATTGCGAATCTCTTTGAGTAACAAACGTATTTTGGTTGGTAGGGAAAATACCATTTTGACCAATAAGGCAACTAGTCTTACAAAAGATCTTCAAGTGTCATTGGACACTCGTGAGAAACATGAGGCCCATGTTTCCCAACTCGAGAAAGATCTCGAACATGCTTCGGAGGTCAAGGTCACTATTTATACCAAAAATTACCCACCTATGTGTACCCATTTGAAGTAAATGCGTGTCCTCTTACCTTGCAAAAATCCTAATAAACAAATAGTAGCTCTGTCGATTACCACGAAGAATGCCGACCAACTCATGGAAGGCCAACTAACAAGACCAATGAAGCATCACCGTACCAAAAGTCATATTGCACGAGATTTATACAATCGACCATCACATTCATTATTTAAGGATGTAAATTCTTGAATATCAAAGCATTTCATCACTTGACATTCCAACCCTTGGCCTACGAGTCATTATAAATACGTTGCACCCCCTTCATCAAGGGCAGGGCATGCAAGGCAACAAACTATTAACAAGATTAATACCATAACAGTGGACGTAGCATTTTATACATAGCCGAACCACTTTAAAATCTAGTGTTATTTTTTATTTACATATTTTATCTAGGATTAAAGAATTAGATCTAGTCTAGTTTTTTACATCAATAGTCACTTTAAAGGACACGTCTAAGAAGGTTGTAAAGATGTTCTGAGGCCTCGTTTAGGTTTTAAAGAGAAGGAAGGCATATGTTACGATGGTGTATCGACTCCCAAGACCGCACCAAAATTAGTTGCCAAGTGTATGATACTTCCTTATAGGCCTCCACCTAACCCACCAAGGATAACTTTTCCTAGGATTTTTCACCAAGGTCGACCCAAACCAATATGTGTTTATACTCATTGAAAACAAAAAGGTCTCCTTAGGGAGTTTTGTTTCAAGCTAGGAATATTCTATTACACACATTCTCCCACACACTGCCATAGAGACCTTGCTAGTCTTTGAGAACAAGTTAAGTTTCTAGTCAAGACTTCCCAATGTTTGACAGAGGAATTTCAAAGGATCTCTATGCCTTATATGAACTCCCCCCAAAAAAATGATTGAGGTCAGGACTTGTTTCTTGTGTAGGGTGTTTTTCACATTGTTATCACTTGTCCCTATAACTAGATTGCATTCTTATGTTCATAATTTGAAAAATACAAAAATATTTTCCTTCAGAAAAATTTTAAAAATATTTTATTTTGAATTTTTTTCCCCAATATTTCAAATCATTTTTTGTATCTTGTTTTACATTATATATATATATATATATATATATATATATATATATATATATATATATATATATATATATATATATGCATTCCATTCATTCATTCATCATATTTTATTTTAAGGATGTTCGAAACACAATTTCATTCCATTCATTCATGTGACTTAATCAACGTGTCATGATACCTGACTTCCTTTTTTGGTTCTTAAGAATGCATGTGTTAGCATCGCGCTGTTCATTGTTGATTACTACCTTCATGCTAGACTTATTATATTACATTAATTGTACATATGAACAAACTTTTGAACATTGTACTAGCTTGTTATATGTTTAATTGGATGTTCTTATCTCCATCACACGTAATAATGAACCAAATATACTAGAAACTAATAATGCATGTAAAAACCACCGGTCGAATGTTTTTATCTAAAAATTGAACGATATATGTTTAAGAAATCAAAGAAGCCTTAATCTCCCATCTCTCCCTCAATTTCTCACCCCTCTCTTTAATTTAGTCTGTTAATCTCTTTATATGTTATTGATCACCATTGGTATTTATCGAGCTAAGACTCATAAATCCATATAATAATTTATACGATGATAGGTAGGTTCTCCAGAGAGGAATGCTATTATTTTATTGGACCAAAGTGTGAGCTATGGAAAGTAGGTTCTTCGAAGAGGAATGTTATTCAAATGGCAATTAGGATGCTGAAAAATTCTTTTAAAATTGGTAGAGGAGCCCTTAATTTTAATTTAGAATTCAAAAACTTTTATGCCCTATAATAATTCATGTTATTATTTAATTCTCGATACTAAGGTGGGAAGCTCTTTCAATCCACTTGTTGCCATTCTCAACGAAAATAAATTAACTCGACCTAATTACATTAACTAGAAAATGAATTTGGATACATTGTTAACTATAGAAGAGAACAAGTTATACTCTATGATATTTGTCATGAGCAACCTAGTTAGGGGGATACCAAAACGGACCCAACTAAGGTGACGATCCAAGACCAAGGTCAATTTTGACCTAAGAGAGGTGACGACCGAGGGCCGAGGTCAATTCTGACCTAACTAAGGTGACGATCCAAGACTGAGGTCAATTCTGACCTACATTTCCTTTGGGACAATCAGGTATTCTGCTGGGGGTAAAGATTAGACTTTGGATTCTATTGGGGAATAACGAATGAGC
Source organism: Sambucus nigra (assembly GCA_949130495.1). Taxonomy (NCBI): domain Eukaryota; kingdom Viridiplantae; phylum Streptophyta; class Magnoliopsida; order Dipsacales; family Adoxaceae; genus Sambucus; species Sambucus nigra. The sequence goes on along the minus strand of OX422213.1, from coordinate 357,969,817 downwards.
TTGGGAGAATGTAGTGTCCTCCGGAGTTCTGCCGGGAAAATCCTTATGATTTTGGGGATTTTACGGAGGAAAGGCAAGTTTGATGCCGTAAACTCTATTAGGGAAGTGATTAGGTGTTCCAGGGTTTGGATGTATTACTTGAGACCTTTATTGTCGGGAAGCATTTTACTTGGTTTTTGAGAGTTTCGCTGGGGAAATGGGGGTTCCACTTGAGGGAGTGTGAGATTTTCTTGGTGAAAATGTTCTAAATCCTTCCTAGGATTTTTAGGAATTTTTTGAGAATTTTTCAGGGGTTTTTGGGAATTTTTTTACCAAATTTTAAGGGGGTGTCGGTCGGCATGGTTCAAAGGGTGCCATTCGGCAGTGGCACATACTTTTGGACTGCCTCGGGAAGGTAAGGGGTCAGTGCCGATCGGTGGGTGCAATACCCCACTTATTGCCTTGAAGGACGAGACTGTTGGGGACTTTTATCGATTGTATCGATGGCGCAAGGCCAATCGGCAGTCGAAGGGACCTCTTTATCTGGAGGCGGTGCGTCAGGTATTGAATGGCCTGACGAGTGGTAAGGTAAGACTCTTTCCTTTCAGCCTTAGTTTTCGCACATTCTGATTCTATATTGACTTATGCTTGCTGGGCTTTTAGGTGACTTTTTACCCTTGGGGGACAGCTATTCAGGATACGGGGCGATCGGGGTGAACGCACAAATGAGGTGCTTACTGGAGCATGAGTTTGGCCATTCCTGGTATCTCATGGAGTGGGTGGTTTGACAGACTGTGGAGAAGGAGGTGGCGGTGCCATCTGCGCAGTCTCCTACGTCTGTGAGGCAGGAGAGGCTACTGCCGGAGGATGCGAGGATCGCAGCTATGATCGGCGAGTCCTACTTGTTATATACTGATACGGCCACATCGTTTGACTATATGGACTTTGTAATGAGCCGTTGATGGCGCCCAGTATATATGATGCCTTGCCCTTCCCTCCTGCGGGTTCGAGTTGGGCGTTGGGGTCTTCCCACTGCGGCGGTGGTCCGTTAGCGTCTGCGGCGGCGATGACTTCAGAGATTCCCTTTGTGCGATTTCATACCCCTTCGTACAACATTTGGAGGGATGATGGAGGGATGGTGCCTATGTTGCATCTTCCTCATGCGATGGATCCGAAGGAGTTGGGTTTGGCAGAGGAGGTTCTTCGTCCTGCAGTATACCTTTTTCCTCTTTTGGTTCCTTTTCTATTTTGATCTTTCTGATTTTTCCTTTTACTTGAAATAAGTCTGTGTGTCGACCACCTGGATGAGGGACATCAGAGACTGGATATATTTGACGACTACCCATATTCGGGATGCGGTCCCGTCTCCTTCTTATTTGGTGTCGTCTGCTTCCTTCAGGGAGGAATTTGGCTCAAGTAGCGGTGGTGCGTCATCTCGTCGTAGGGGAAAGAGAGCGCGTCGCAGGGGTGGAAGCTCTTAAAGAGAGGGGAAGGGTCGGTGAGAGAGAATGTGGGTTCGAGCTGAGTCCCGTTGTTTTTTGTTTTTATTTTATTTCCTGAGAAATTTGATGTAACACAGAAGAATATATATATGCAATGCAATGGGATTTTTTATTATCCTTACTAATGGTGAATGAATGAATGCACATACGCTTTTTACTTTGCTGCTGAGACAGTAAAAAGAGATATTTTTGGGATTTTTGAGGAAAGTTTTAAGAATGGGGAATTATATAGGGGTGGAAAAGGATTTTTGAAATTCTATTGAGAATATCAATTTTATTTTTGTGCTTCTGATTTTGACAAAAGAGGAAAAAAGGAAATTTTCCAAAAATATAGGGTTACCGATCGGCAAGACCCTTATCCTGCCTATCGGTAGTCAAGTCCAGTCCCATCAATTAAAAGGTTTGATTAGTGCCCTCTTCAGCCTTTTCTACTTTGTGTGGTAGGATTCCCTTCGATTTGTGCAAGGATTATGTCTTTTGTGAGGGGTTTTAATTATAAAAGGGGTAAGGGTGGAGTGTTTCCAGCACACCTTCACATTATTACTTACTCGCCTACTATCCCTTAGTCATGCAAGAAGGCTCTCCCTGGTAGTATTGAGTTTACTAACTACCTCAAATCCTTGGAAGCGATGTGCACTTATAATGTCGACTACGATGCTTTCAACATGCGTGAAGTCTCTCTGTGGCGTAATCGGTCCATTGAGTGGAACATGCTGATGGAAGTGGTACAATTTTGGGACTCCGAAGACCATATATTTCGATTTGGGTTGGATGGAGTTTGTCCTACCTACGAGGACTTTTTCTCCATATTGGGGATAAACCCCAGTATTGCTGCAACTTTACCTGAATTTTCCTGTTCTCCCAGGGATTTACTGGCTGGGCTTCTTTGCATTTCTCCTTCGACGACTAGATCTCTGGTTGTTGGAGGAATGATCTCCCTTCCGGTAGTGTTACAGTCCATGCATTTACAGGAGACTAGCGATGCTGGATACGCTGGAGCCATTATTATGGGCTTAGTATCAAAATTGCTGCTGGTGACTGGGGAACTGCTGGTGGATCTGCAACTTGCAGCCATTACTTCATGGATGTCATACCGTCATAATCCTACGGCGGTGATACTGGCAGAGACCCTAAATGGTCTAGATTCCTGGCGAGAAGGTTGATTTTACTTCTTACAGGGTAGCCCCGTGATGCTGTTCATGTGGTTATCTGAAAGACTCAGCCTGGTGACTCTTCCAGAATATCCTTTGTCGATTGTTCTCAACTTCTTTTCGCGTCACTTCTTCAGCATTGGCCTGGATATTGAGAGCTGGGAGAACTGCCTTGTGGAGCATGGGGCTCGAAATTTGTACTGGTGAGTGCCTTGGTGGGGACAGTTACTGCCTGTTCTGGAGCTAAGAGAATACCCATATGTAGGGTTGGTTGGTCTCAGCCTGACCTATTTTTATTTCCCTTGGAGGCTTTTGCGCCAATTTGGCTGGGCACAGGTCGTGCCACTTTGGACACTAAATTTCTTTCAGGTAGAGGATTTGACCGAGCATCTGTGCCTGCGGATTGGATCTTTGTGGGAGAGTCGGCGTCTGTCGACCCGTCCCTCTCAATCTGTTGGGAGAGTTTGGCATATCCCTGGGGATTATATGAAGTGGTTGTGGAGGAGATTAGTTAGCAAGATGTTGGCAGTGGAGACTGGATAAAGGTGGTTTGTTTTGTTTGATACCATGGAGGGAGGTGTTGTGGTTTTTTCGAAGTTGGTTTGAGCTTATCAGTACATGGAGTGTTTGTGACACTCTGTTCAGGCAGGGGAAACTTGGGGACCGTAGGATGTAGATGATGATGAAGGAGCGGGATCCTCTGGTAGCTGTGGGTAGGATGGTTTATTTTGTAATGGGGAATACATGTGGGGATTTTATTTGCCTCTTTTAGGAGGGTAAGGGGAAAGGAGTTATCCATTCCTTTTCTTATGTAATTTGTACCGAAATTTCTTATTAGTGAAATAAACAAGTTTCTGATCATCTAGTTGTTCCTTTCGATGAATTTTGTATTTTTGAATTATCTATACCGATCGCTAAGGGATACATAATCCTTTTGTTCAAATATATGTTAGAATGAACTGTCGTTCTCGAAGGTAAGACAAGAATAGTATTTTGTGAAAAAGAAAGGGTTGTGCTCATGTAAGGTGTATGAGCTGCCTACGTACCTCTGGGGTTTTTAAATTTTATACTTTGTTTGAAAATGATTTTCTTGTAGAGGATCAGGCCCACGTAGTTCTGGGTAGAAGGAAATAAAGAGATTTTTTTTAGAATAGAAGGGAGATGAGAAGAGTCGTAACGCTATGAGATTTTGTACTAGGGATTGAACTTCTTTAGACGGTCCGGTTGACTGGACGATCCATAACTTCCCCATCTAAGTCAGTGAGCAAGGCGGAACCACCAAAAAAGATCTTCTTGACAATGTAGGGGCCTCTCTAATTGGGCTTGAATTTCCCTCTAGGGTCCCAGATGGGTTCTATGATCTCTGAGGGCTAGGTCCCCTTCTTGGACACCGCGGTCTTTGACTCTCTTGTTGAATGAACGCTCTATTCGGAGATGGTACCCTTGTATATGATATAGTTCTTTTACTCTCCGTTCGTCTAGGAGGGTCAGCTCGTCAAAATGTCTTTGGCACCAGTCTTCTTTGTTGACCTTGCTTTCAAGCATGATGCGTAACGAGGGTATTTCCAGCTCTACGAGTAGGATCGCTTCCATATCGTAAACTAGAGAGTAAGGGCTAGCCCCAGTAGAGGTTCGAATTGAGGTTCAAATTGAGGTTCGATAGTCCGTGAGGGCGTACGGGATCCGGTCGACCCAATCCCAATAGCTTTCGGTCATCGTGCTGATGATGGCTTTAAGGTTCTTGTTGGTGGCTTCAACTGCACCATTGGTCTGAGGTCGATAGGGGAGAAGATTTGTGTCTCTAAATCCAGTAATGGTTGAACACTTTTGTAACTTATGCCTCGAAATGCAACCCGTTATCTGATACTAACTCGTTGGGACCCCATACCGACAGATGATGTTTTTCTTAACGAATGTGGCCACTTTCTTAGCGTTTAGTACTGCGTATGACTCCACTTAGACCCATTTGGTGAAGTAATCAATGGCAACTAGGATGAAATTATGCCCGTTGTAAGTGTTTGGTGTAACCTTCCCTACGATGACGATGCCCCAGGTGGAGAATGGCCAGGGAGAGGTCATGTTGTATAAATCGCGCGAAGGAAGATGCTGAAGATTGGAGAATTGTTGGAATTTGAGGCATCTTCGAACATGGGCGATACAATCTTGGGTCATGGTGGTCTAGTAGTAGCCTTGTCGGATGATCTTTTTAGAAAGCATGTGACCGTTCATGTGGGGTCTGCATTCCCCGCTATGGATTTTTGCATTATCTTTTCAATGTCATCCCCTGCAATGCAGTGCAGATGAGTTCCATCGAAGTTTCTTTTGAGCAGTGCTTTGTGATAAATGATGTACTGGGCGGCGAGTCTCATAAGGGTTGCTCGATCTTTCTTGTTGGAATCCTCAGGATACCTACCATGCTTAAGGAGGCGCCAGATATCATAGCACCAATAGTTGGCTGTCTCAGGATCTTCTGTGTTGACGAGCTCAATGTGGTAGCAGTGGTTTGGCTTGTCTTGCTTTTGAACTAGGAAGGGGGTCATAGTTATTCCTTTGGGCATGTTGACTATGGAGGCCAAGGTAGCAAGAGCATCAGCTAGGTTATTCTTTACTCGAAGTAGGTAATGGAAGGTGATATCTTGGAATTGGGAGGCTAGTTCTTCTAAGTGGGCATGGAAGGGTTGGAGTTTCTCGTCCTTGACTTTCCACTTTGTGAGAACTTGATCGATGATGAGGGAAGAATCCCCGTAGACATCTAGGCATTGAACACCTTTCTTGAGAGAAACTTTGAGGCCTATTGTGCATGCTTCGTATTCATTCATGTTATTGGTGCAAGGGAAATCTAACTTGATAGCAATGGGAGTGTGAGAGTCATCTTGGGAGATCAGAAGTATCCCAATGTCATATCCCTTTTTGTTGGCAGCGCCGTCAAAGAACATTTTCCATCGAAGGCAGTATTGAGCAGTGCAGAGGATGTTTTCATCTGGGAATTCGGAGATTAAAGACACCAGCTTCTTCCATGGGGTAATCATCAAGGTAGTCAGAGATGGCTCTTCCTTTCATAGCTTTTTGTGTGACATACACGATATCAAACTCGACTAGGAGCATCAACCATCAAGTCGTCCAGTTGGATAAAGCGGGTTTCTCAAGCAGGTATTTGATGGGGTCCATTCGGGATACAAGTTTGATGGGGAAGGCGAGCATGTAGTGCCGTAAGTTTTGGGTAACCCAGATAAGTACGACACACGCCTTTTCCAAAGCAATGTAGTTGACTTCATACCCGACCAATTTGCGACTAGCGTAATGGATGTCTCTTTCTTTGTGGGAATCTTTAAGGTATTGGGCTAGCAAAGCCCTAGCTGTAGTGTTGGTTAAGGTTAGGTATAGGAGCAAGGGGAGACCAGGCTGTGGGGGCATGAGCATCGGGGGTTGGGTCAGATATTGTTTGATTCAGTCCAAGGCTTCTTGGCATGCCTCGTTCCAAATCTTGGTTGAATCCTTTCAGAGGAGTTTGAAGATTGGCTCGCAGATGGAGGTTAGCTAGATGATGAACCGGATGATGTATTGAAATTTCCCAAGGAAACCTCATACTTCTTTCTCTGTTCGGGGAGGTGTCATCTTAAGTATGGCTTTCAGCTTGGCAGGATCTGCTTTTATCCCTTTCTCACTAACCATGAATCCCAAGAGTTTTCCCTTTGTAACGCCGAAGACGTATTTCTGCGGATTGAGTCTCATCTGATACTGTCTCAGTCGTTCGAAGAACTTTCGAAGAGCAGGAACATGACCTCCTCTAGTCTTGGATTTGATAATCATATTATCAACATAGACCTCAACTTCTTTGTGAATCAGATCGTGCAGGATGGTTGTGGCAGTCCTTTGGTATGTTGCCCTAGCGTTATTTAGACCAAATGGCATGACAGTGTACCAAAAGGTTCCCTATGGGGTGATGAATGCGGTTTTTTCTTGGTGTCATGGGTGCATTTTGATTTGGTTGTATCCAGCAAACCTGTCGACGAATGACTTGAGGGCATGACTGGCTGTGTTGTTCACGATCATGTCGATATTGGGTAACGGATAATCATTCTTTGGAGAGGCTTTGTTCAAAACTCGATAGTCTGCACACATTCGAACTTTTCCTCCTGATTTCGGCACGGGTACTATGTTGGTTAGCCATGTGGGATATTCGATCACACGAATGAAGCCTACGTTCAACTATTTGACCACCTCTTCTTTGACCTTGAGCCATAATTCGGTGTGGAGCTTTCTCAACTTTTTTTTAAACGGCTTGTAATCTGGGAGAGTGGGAATCTCGTGCTGAGCTATTTCAGGATCAATTCCAGGCATATCGTCGTAGGACCATGCGAAGACATCCACGAATTCTTTTAGCAATTCTTCGATTTATGCATGCTCAGGCTCGTTAAGGGTGGCCCCTATCCTAATATCGTGCAGTTGGCTGCTAGAACCGAGGTTTATAACAACAGTCTCTTGTTTATTAACTTAAACGCGATTATGTTGTTTATTATTAACCTTATTTTGACTAGTTAGGAATTGTTCATTTGCAAAATCATCATCATTAAAAGTTTGATTAGAATCTACACAATAAATGTAAGGGGGAGCAAGATACTCAAAATTTTCATTTATTTCATTGATAGGAAAAATAGCATTAAGAACCTCATCAAAAGAGGACTCGATTACATTTGAATAAGGATAGACAACAGAAGAAGAAAAGGGGTATACATTGGGATTATGGGAAATTTCAGCAAGTAGGACCGATGCAGCATGCCAGTTGAGGATAGGTGTATCAGCAGTTTTAATCAGTTATGACGGATCTAGTGATGTAGTGCCTAAGTGAACCATAAAGAGTGTCTGTAAGTTAAAGGAATCTTCGGATTCACTTTCCTCAGTCCCTTAGGTATCTTTGATGAGCAGTTGTACATGGTGTTGGGAACTCTCGGCCCATGGGTAGCTATCTTGGAAGAAGATCTCTATTCCAGGCTTCATCTTCTTGTTTGTATGGTCATACCATGGTTCTGGAGAGCCGTAAAAGGGGAAGTCTTCGACCTCTTTGATGAATTGTCTATTCAAGGAATCAGTTGGGATAGTCTGGATGCAGTCTAGTCCTCTCTTTGGTTGAGACTGACGGATCATTCTGACAGTCGATACCCTAAACCACAAGGAGGGAAATCCTTCTTCAGTTTAATCGGCTCAAGTATCCCTTGTTGTCTTTGTCCTATCCCCAGTCTGGGCATGAAGTTCATGTTTCTGAACATCTGAATCACATTGACGTTTCCATGAGGGTCATATTCTGGACAAACCCTTTCTTTGAAGTCGTCCCCTGCCGGGAGTAGAAGTGGCTCAACCTAAAATCCTGATAGGAGCAAATCATTTGACCCATGTTGTATCTCAAGGATTGGACTGCTGGTACTTGCACCATCGGTATTGTCGTCATCGCCCAAAATGGTGATGACCCGTCCGTCGATTAAGAACTTCAATTTCTGATGGAGTGAGGAATACACGTCCTTGATACTATAGAACCAAGGTCATCCTAGCAATACATTAAAACAGACTGGGATGTCAATAACTTGGAATTCAATGACAGGGTTTATAGGGACAACCCCTATTACAAGCTTTATGGATCTCATCACCTCCCGAAGGGCATTATCGTAGGCACGCACAGTAGCAGAGGTTGGAGTGAGGTCACTTTCTTTCAGGCCTAAAAATTTGAAGGTTCTCAGTGGGTAGGCATTCCAAGCGGATTCGTTGTCAATAAGAGAGAGTGGTACAACCTTCCCCATAACTTCGATGGAGATGTTGAGTGCATGATTGTGGTTTGGCCCAATCTTGGGGATTTCATATTCGGAGAAGGATAACATTTGGGTAGAGGTCAAGGTTCCGACCAAATTTATCGCTTCTTCTGGTGTGGTAGAAGGATGAACTATGGGTCCACTGAGAAACTTGATCAAAGCATTTATGTGTAACTGAGAAGACATGAAGATCCCCATAGAGTGATGTTAGCTTGAGTTTTCTTTAGTTGATCGAGGATCTTGCTCTCCTCGAGGGTCATCTCTGGCATAGGAAGGTTTTATATGCCCTTCCCTTTGTCATTTGCTAGTAGTGATCTTGGAATCTGGTAATGCCTCCCTAATCTAGTCATGTGATTTACTGAAGAAGGGAAGAACATGAACCATGTTTCCTTGTGGATCTTGGGTTTTTTTGCCACCTTATTTATTTCTTCGAGGAGTTATTCAAATGATATCATTCTACACATGTCTATTATCGGGCCAGTTTTCTCAAAAGCTTATTCTTCATTCGAATCTCTGAATTCTTCCCCCCATCTGGTGGAAATAATTCTGTCTTTCCAGGTAAAGTCGATACATTCCACAACTTCAACGGCTTCTTCATACGGGTTTTCCGAATCGATGGGGATGTGTAAGGGTGAATGGACCAGGCGCCCTTGTAGCTTCAGAGTATCAAATAACTCGGTCATACTGCAAATGTTGTTAGTTTGCTTGAATAATTCTTCCATGATCTGGACGACATCATTCAGGATGACTTCATCAGTTGGTACTACCCAACTATCTGACTCTTGGGCCCATTTCCATTCTTCCAAGAAAAACGTACTGAACCTCTGGTAATCAATGACCATCTGTGAGGGAAATTTCATCCCGAACTCTAGGAGTTCGTTTAACACTTCTGACAATTTCATGCTTCCATTTTTGGAACTGGTACAGACAGTAATGCATGCTCTGGTAAGGAGTGACAGTGCCTGATCAGTGAGGCTAGTAGGGTGTAGGAGGAAATATGGCCAAATTTAGAGAGGTTTAGGAAATTATATGGGTGTTATTTAAGTTGAGAACGACTTATGGGGTTTATACTAAAAGTCCCAATGCACCATGTTTATTTTAAGACTCAAATTATTCCATCAAGATATTTTCTCATTTTGGTTAATATATTCTTTGGATACATTAATTTATATTCCATGGATTTTTTGTATCATTTCCCTTTGCTTTTTATGTAATGGTAATATATAATTATCTCATCGATGATCATCTTTGGCATGTGACACCCCAACTAATTAAATATCGGGTGGCTACTCCTTTATTAAATTAATACAAAATATCAAGTTGGTCCAATCTTAGCATCATTGTCATAAAATATTTAATTAATTACTAGCCACCTAATATTTAAAAAGTGAGATGACAAATTTTATTAATTAAAATAACTTACAACTAAGTAACGAATTATCAACCATACAACATCCACTAAAACAATCTCAAGGAATAATCAATAAAATGAAATAAACTGATTCTCGAGTAAACATTCCAATCACAATCAAAATGTCAAATAATCCAGATGTAAGAGTCTGAATAAATAAACCCAACAACTGAAATAAATGAAAGTCTAAAACTGCTATCTCCGAATAAGAATGGGCAACATGCCCTAACTGATATAAATGACTCTGAAGGAAGCAAAGATAGACGTGGAGGCGTCTACTACCGAGATCCTGTAACTTCCACAGTAGCTACATCACGTCAACATAATGGAACTCCTATGTTTGGTGTCCCTATGGATGGTTACCTAAAATGTTTTTACAAAAACAAAATAGATTTCGAAGAAAACGGTTCAGAGCTCGAGGTAAAAATATTTTAAAAAATAACAAGTGTTTAATTGTATTAAATAGTAAATATTATATACATGATAGTCACGTGCTCTCACTTGATATTCTCACCTCTCAACTATTGTGCACGCCTAACGTATTCTTTTAGCCCATTCTAGTTATACTACTACCTAACTAGTCTACACCAAATCTGTTTATACAGAATTCTTTACGATGCCTAATCGCATTAGCCAATTAAGACATAATAACAATTCAAATACTCATAATTTAAATCAATTATCTTAGGAATCATTTTAGTTCCCATATCTGTAAGTCGTTTAACTATCTTAGTCATTCTCATATACTAAGCAATAGTGAATAATCATAAGTATATATATAAAACACTCTCAATACATATATACATATATGGCATCCCTAGGCTAATTTGCAGTGCACGCATACTCTGCTATCGAATCCTGGTACATCACGCACATAAGGATCACGAGTTTCGAATCACTCAAGAACCGTATCAATACAAATCACACATATTAGAGGCGAACATAGTTCAGATACCCATGGGTCATGCACATACCTACGCTCCTATGGTCAGCTGACTTATTCACTCACAAATAATTCTTCACAGTCGTATGTTCTTGAGGTACCAAATCTAAATCCCCCCCGAAGGCACACAAAACAAGATTGTCCTCTTCTTATAACCTCCCATGATACCAAGTATGGTAGGTATGTCACACACACAGTAATCTATATACTAGGTAATCACACAACCTAAGCAATCACCATATCAATATATGTATACTCCTACCCTATATCATTAGTCTCATACGTATAATAATATCATCCTGATTATTCCATGTAATAAGTTTAGCGCGATAACTCTCGTCATGTAATTCTAAGTACTTGAACCTAACCCCAAAAGGTTACTAAGTCTCCCACTTATCTCTAAGGTTATTTCAATAATCAAAGGTCCCCTTAATACTGTTTCTCACCTTAAGTTATGGTTTATGATAATTAAATTTAAGTTCTCATTATTTCCATTCCTAACTCACTCGTCGGACACTCATAAGTTTGTCATTAAATCTGAAACCAAACTAATATTTTTTCGGTCTTAAATACACCCATACTGACCTTCCCTAAGTCCCAATATATTCAAATAGTCCACACTAAAGATTCTTAAAAGTCAAAATTTGATTAAACCTTAAAAGGAAAATTTTGTCACAAATGCAGGGGAGTCGATAGATAGACTTAAGAATGTCGATCGATCGAACTAGTCGATTGATCGAATTATGAATGTCGATCGATCGATCGACCAGTTTCAGCCCAGAATTTCTTTCATTTTTTGTCATCGTTTTATCTTCAGAATTTATTACATGATCCCATTCTCTAAAGTAAACGTACTTGATGTTATAACAACCTAAACACATGATTTCTAACGTTCCAGAATCATTAAATCATTTCAAATATTGCATGTAAATCTATATGTTCATCCAGTTCTCATGTTTAAACCCTAGGATAATTTCTATCAATTTAAGACAACCAAATACTCAAATTTAATTCGAGATTTATATCATTAAGGTTTTGATTCAAATCTCCTATCTTTCCAGAATCTATTTACATGCAAAACCTAACCATATTCAAGATTTAATTCTCCCAATTCATGAATTATCAATCTTTCAAGTTTAGTATACAATTTGCTGAATCATAACAAGTTAAATCACTTGCCTAGAAATAGAGGTACTGGTCCTTTGGATAATATGGTAGGGTGGTGGTGTTCTTTCTCCGGTCACAACTTTGACAGTGATGGTGGTGCAAGGTGGATGTTTGGCCCTAGCAATCCCCTTGGAAACCCTTCCTTTATCTCTACTTTTATCTCACAAGTTTATATCATACAATAAGATAATAACCCTAATAATTGTCTCATATATTTAACCTAAATTTAGTAGGTCACTATTCACCAAATAGTAAAATGACTAAAATACTCTCTAGGGTAGCCGATTTGGCCTAGAACTACCCCGGGACACAAACTAAACGTCTGGGTAGAATTTTCTCACTATCTCGATACTTCTGGACACATTGGAGCACTCAAAATGACCATAAGGATGATATAAAAACAATTTACTTTATAATCCATTAAATTGGTCCCAACGCGACTCACACGCGTGTCCCAACTTAATTTTCAAAACTATCATATTTTCTACTCGTGATAATATTAATAATTCCATAATCATATATTACTATACTCTCTTAGTAATATTCAACAAAATGATCATAATCAAATACTAACTCTCGTCTCGCTAGTATTTAAATCCAAATTAATTACCAATTAATTTCCCAATAAATTCAATTAATCCTATAATTAAAATCAGTAAAAATACGCGGTATTACAAGGAGATCCCACTTTTATCTTGTATAAGTATAAAATATATATATTTCAATAATATTAGATACATTTGCCTAATTTAGGGGCATTATAGTCACATCAACAATTTGTGACTTTTCATAAACAATAATTTCTTTTGAGGTTTTAGAGAAAATTGATCTTTTATTCATAATATCTTCTACAGCATTATGCATAACCTCTTGTGGAGAATTATTTAGGCATGATTTTATTTGACCTTCCTTAACAAGGAGTTAAGTGGTTTGGACCTTTAGGTCTTCCACATTTCTAATGTGTAGTAGATTTATTTTCTTTTAATGTATAGTAAATTATTAGAAGTGGAAAATAGTTGAAATTAAATACCATTAAAAATGTAATAAAATGCTTAAATGAACCAAAAGGTCAAGAGACAAAGTTTTAATGTTGAAACCAATAATAGGATAGTTAATGGGACCTTTAACTATTAATTGGGTATCTAAAAAGATATTTCATTTAATTAAAAAATAAGAAATTGAATGTGACAATCCGCCAATTTTAATATCGGGTGGCCAATCTTCTACTAAAATATAACAGGGGTGTTGGCATGGATCATTCTCAATATCATTGCCGAAAATAATATTATAACATAAATAAAAAGATCAATCCCCACAACCATAATAACTAAAATAACCATCATGCATAAGTAAGAAATAAGGGTGAACGGAATAAACCATCGGTCACGAAATAACGTCCATGGTATAAACCGAATAATAACAGAATACGAAAGAGTAAATTTTTGAAAAAATATAAAAGTCTGCAATAAGATAAGATATATCATCTATGGGCAACACACCCAACTATAAATGGAAAATAACTGATCCTATCTACATACGAATTGACCAAGGCGTCTAACTAAGAGTGTAACATCCACAGCTACTGTTCAGCAAGAACGGATCTATCCATATTATTCTGGCTGCTGCTGCTGCACACCTGGGGTGTAATAAGGAAAAACAAAAATATATGGGCCAGAGCCCGTAAAGTAAAAAATATTTGTGCAAGTGAATCTTTATTTTAAATCAATCAAATAGTAATATATTACTTTCAAGGTTAACCGGTCACACTCCCTTGAGATAAACCTCACCTCTCAACTAAAGTGCACACCTAACATGTTCATTTTATTTATCTTAATTACACAACCCGGTCTAACTAGGACACATAACCACTATTTATGCCCAACAACGCTAATACTCTCTATTAGCTAAGTCTAATTACCTTCCCTATGTATTTAATTATCAATAGTATTTTATCAACACACTTGCTATCATTAAATAATCATGTATTAAATATGCATGGCTACACTCGTGCTATAAGTAGATATACACACTATCATATATATATATATCCCCCTTTATACACATATTTGTATCCCCAGAGCTTGAAACTTACGGATACATTCCTCGTGTGCTATCCATTCCAGGCATCATGCCTCACTATATATATATATATATATAACCGTATCCCCAGAGATTGAAACCTACAAATACATTCCTCGTGTGCTATTCGCTCCAAGCATCATGCCTCACACCAAGCCAAAAAGTCAGAATCTCACCACCAATCCCAAATATATACACATACAGTGGAAGGGGTCACAGACATGTATCCGTGAGTCGCAACCATACCACATCGTGCCCAATCGGACTCGAAACCAAAATTTATCATCCCACACGGATAATGGCCATGCAATAGTACTATAACCTATGGAATCAACCCAACAGATGTTGGTCAATGCCAGGGTGGGCTGTGCAGTATGTGCAACCTCCTATAATAGCACCCCCTAGTAGGTATATCAAATAAACAAGTAGCACACACGCACACACACACACACACACACACACAAATATATATATATATATATATATATATATATATATATATATATATATATTAGTTAATTTCTTTACATAACTAGTCCCTTACCTGAGAACTCTAGCTAATTATTAAATTACCACTAATAAATAGAGACATAAAAGTATTTTTCATCAAATATCCACTCACTTAGATAACGTCCCACGTACTCGCTTGAGTTAAAAAATATGCCCGGAACATTTCCACGATCGAATTCCGACGACCAAAACCCACAGGTCATTCAAACGAATCCAATATCTTTCGGACGAGGATGACATCTCATTCTAACGATGTTCAAATAATATTACAAAATACAAACCATAAGCGTTTTTCTTAGGCGGGATTCATCTTCAAAATCCCACTTCGTTTCTGGGGTTCTTTTTACCAAAATTCCAAGAACTATAATCCATATATCATCCCTAAAATGTAACCCCATCACTATATATTTAATTCTTACATGGAAATCCCCATAAATTCAAGATTACAATTCTTTTATTAAGTTGATTATTAAAGGTTTAATCTATTATCTAAGTTATTCCTCTTTTTCCATTAAAGCCCAAAATTTTATCTCTAACTGCAAGCATAATTGTAGACACCACATCCTAGGACCCACTAAGTCTCTCCTTAGGTCCCTAAGACCTCCCCCATTCATTACAAATCCTAGTTCATACTTTGACTACCAATCTAAAGGTCATGGGGCCTTCTCGGGCCCCATTTGACTTCGATCAACTCTATTGTCAGAGTGAAAGCTCAATGACTATTTGAAGTACTTTAAATACCCTTTACAATGGTCTACACCATGAGAGAATCGGCATAACAGTTTGGACGATCGATCAACTTTACCACCAAAAATTGATCAGAAGGCCACCGGGCCCAATTTGACCCCAATCAACTCGATCATCAGAACAAACTCTCAATGGATCCTTGAAGGGAACTGAATTACCTTTCCAATGCTCCCTCTTGTGCGTAAATTGACATAACCATTCGGACGAACGATCTGTTTTCCTCCAAAATTGACCCGTAGATCACTGGGCCCTCCCGAGCTCCGTTTGACCAAAGTCAATCCCTCAGTTTGAACGAGACTGAATGAATCTTTGAAGGGTACTGAATATCCTTTCGAATAATCTTTTTCGTGCATGAATCAGTCTTACGTGACCCATTTTACTCCAAAAGGTCATTGAGCACTTTTGGGACCCCTTTGACCAAAGTGAACTCTCTGAACCGAGCGAAGCTATTTGGAACATCGAAGTGCCTAACATAACCTTTCCAAAGGTCTACCCCATGCATGATTCTGATTTACAATTTGGATGATTGATCCATTACCATCTGACGATCCCCTGTCCAAAGGACCAACAGGCTCTTCGAGCCCTGTTTGACCCAAAGTCAGCTTTGGACCTGGGAGTGACCCAAAGGACTCTTGAAGGTCTATGAATTAACTCTACAATGGTATGGCCCATGCGTGATTTACTTATTGCATTTTATGATCATTGTTTCAAAAAAATCTGCGTAAGACTATCGATTGGCAAATCCATTTCCCTGTCAATTGGTAGTGCGTCTAGGGTCACCTATAGATTGGTAGGGCAAGAGATATGCCGATATGCAGTCCCCCTACCATATATAAGGAGGGCATGAGATAACTTCCAAGGAACACCTCTGATCCATCAATATCAATGATCTCAGCAACATTCTTCTGTAATCAGAGAAGTTCCCTTGTACGAAATTCCTTTGCATATTTCATTTCCTTCACATTCATACCCTATTTAGCTAGAATCTCTTTCTCTCTCATCCAAAATCCATCTCAACTTGCAAGGAAGC
The DNA here is from genome assembly GCA_949130495.1 of Sambucus nigra. Classification (NCBI taxonomy): domain Eukaryota; kingdom Viridiplantae; phylum Streptophyta; class Magnoliopsida; order Dipsacales; family Adoxaceae; genus Sambucus; species Sambucus nigra. The sequence continues at coordinate 357,953,497 of OX422213.1, read as the reverse complement.
TCATCAAAGATCAAGATCAAGCCTGAAGTCTCCAAAGAAGGTCCAAATACCTTTCTTTCTCTCTCTCTCTCTCTCTAAACTTCTTTATTTTCGCATTAGTTGAATAAAATTATCAATTTAGCTCTTACTTTAGATCATACACATTAATATTTCTCTATTAGTTATATTTCACATACTTTATTTTCTATAAAAAAAAACAAAACAAAGAAAAATAGGGTTACACCTATAAATTCCAATAGGACTCTTCACCACTTTTTCTCAAAACTAAAAATATATTTTCTACACACACATATAGTAAACTCGTGTTTGAATCTATGGAATAATCCCAATCCTTGTGCCGTATGCGAACTATTTAGACTTTGATGCCTTTATAGGCTACGTAGGTATTTCGAGCTAAAACCCGAGACTCGAGTCTAATTATCCAATTTTCTTATTTTCACATTTTCATCATTTTTATTTTATCTATATATTATCCATATATGCCATACTTGTGATTCATATTTGCATTTTATCTACCGAATATTATCATTTCATTATAACGATCAATATCTCGATAAGCGCATACATCATATTTTCTAATTATTATTTTGGGAACATTCCATTGGATTACCTCACTCAATCTTTTCCATGATATGGCTCGAAAAATTTCAATCTCCATTTATATATACACGCATAAACATTTCATGAAGAAATTAAGGAAAATAGTAACATAAGCCCATGATAGACTGAAAGGGCGAGATGGATGCCTAACACCTTCCAATTGTGTAACTTAGCCCCCAAACCTCTGAAGTATTAGTTTCATAAGCATCAGTTTGTCAATGATGCCGCTCTCTTGAGGAGGCGACATGTTCTTTTGCCTATTTTATGAAAAATAGGCTAGCGACTCCATTCTTTACATTACCCCACATCGATGATAGCCAAAGAACTCCTAGAAAAGGGCGTGAGACCTTCTCTCACTCTTCGAGTGGGCATGCATGAGCGTCAAAAACCCCGAGACGGGAGGAAAGAGCCAAAGGAGGGATGGCCACAATAATCAATCCCAAATAATTATTGTTTCAAGATCATTCATCTTATATCATTAGGTTCATTCATCAATCATCAAATTTATAATCTTTCATATTCAAATCCCTAATTTTTACTTTAAACTAAGAAATTAATTAACTACAAATGAAAGTGCGATATAAAGCAAGTATTTACTTACCCTGTTGGATTACAAATTAGAAATATTTAAGCCGGGTTAAATCCACTTCAAGATCCCTCTTCTTTTTTCTTTTTTTCTCTTCTCCAGGGTTCTCCCCCCCAACCTTTTGTTTGGAATGTGAATAGTGGGTTGTCATCCACCTTACCTAACCCTTAAATTTCCTTTAAAAACCTAATCCTATTTTCCCCTTTTATTCTAGGTATAAAATGACCTCTGCTACCCTTATACGACCCATTTTGTGTCTAAAAAGCCCCTAAAACCTAAACACAATATGCGGGTACCTATTTTGGACTATTTCGACCCTTCCTCGATCACCGGTGCAATCGAAAAGGTCATCTGAGTCACTCAACACTAATTGTGCTAACTTTTCATTAACCAAGTCTGATACGTGTGTACCCATGGCATCAACCATAAATTATATCACTCCATCGATGTAACACCCTATCGACCCATCACCAATTAAACCGTCGTTATCCCTTGTATGCGACATATATTAAATCATATAACTATTTACTTATTACACACACATAAATAATAATTATAATAAATATTAAACCTTTATATCGTTAATAAATATTTAACAAATTTCAATTTACTTTCACCCAATTACAAAAGAAATTAATTAATACTAAAATTACGGGGTATTACATTCTTCCCCTTAATAACAGAATTTCATCCTCGAAATTCGATCATAACTTCCGCAGAGCTCTGGATATTCTTCTTCATGATAGCTTTGTATCCCCACGTCGACTCGACAACATTGTGGTGTCCCCACTGTACGCGCACATAAATAGTGCCACTTTTTGCCAAAGCTTTCGCTCATTATGACCCAAAATAACAACAGGTCTCTCCTCATAAGAATATTCGGTTGTAAGTTAGTCTCCTTTGACGTTATATGCTGACACACCACATCATCACTGAGATACCTTCTCAGTGACGACACATGAAACACATCATGAATTTTTTGTAAGTGTTCCGATAAGGAAGGCCTGTACACAACCAACCCTACCATCCCAATGATGGGAAAATGCCCTGTATACCTTGGCGCCAACTTCCATTTCTTCTCCAAACTATATCATTCCCTTCATGGGAGGTACCTACAATAATACCTGGTCATGCATGTCAATCTCCAAAATCGCTAATTCGCATTGGCATAACTCTTCTGTCATCTTAATCTACATGAATATAAATCTTAATCACTTAATCCTTATTAACGTATCCTAAATCACGTCTAACCAGGAAGCTTGTTGTCCCCCACATCTACAAAATAATAGGGGGAATGATAAGTTCTCCCTCACAACGCCTCAAAATATGACATACCAATGGCACACTGACATGAATTATTATGCATAAACTCTACCAACTTAAATACAGCTCCTAGATACCCTTTAATGTCCTGAATGAACATCCTCAATATAACCTCCAACATCTAATTCACCCTTTATGTCTATCCATCGATCTATGGGTGATACGGAGTGCTCAAACGCAACTCCGTCCCCATTGCCTCCTAAAAACTCTGCCAAATATAGGACACAAAGATCTTATCTCGATCTGAAACAATGTTGAGATTTAACCCCGTGCATTTCACCTATTTCTACATTAAGAAGTTGGGCATACTATCTTATCGTGTAATCCATCCAAATTGGTAAGAACTTCTCCACCTTGGTCAATCGGTCCTAATAGTCCAGATGGAATCATGACCCCTATCCGACGTCAGTAACTCCGAAATAAAATCCATCAATATACACTCCTATTCCTACCCTTGAATCTCCAATAGCTGCAAAACCATTGATTAGTCATCTATGATTAATCTTCACCATATTATAAGTACGGCACCTAGAGACAAACTCTGCCATGTCTCGCTCTCCACCGACGCACCAATACTGGTTCCTTAATAACTGGTACATCTTACCCACTCTAGGATGCACCAAACATCATGACCCGTTCATCTCCTCCAAAACTACGTGTTGTAGTTCTTTGTTATATAGGATAATCAACCTCTCATTGAAATGTAAGCCACCCTCGACATTGAATGAGTAAGACTCTACTCCATTACTGATAACTTTTGTATCCCCTTATGACTAAGGGGATCCCCTACCCGTGCCTTCACAACCCTCAGAGAGATCTCCAGTGTGACAGTCATCACTACCATATAGGCCCGGACTATTTCCTTCTCCTTAAGGAGTTCATCCCACTTCGTCTTTTACACTACTGCTATATATCCTATAGGTATATGGCTCAATGCATTTACCTCCACCTTAGCCTTTCCCGAATAATGCTAAATATCGAACTAATCAGGGCACCTAAACACCCTATAATACGTGCTTATACACACAAATACCATATATATAACCCACTTATATAAAAAAAACTACACATACCGTACATGATTATACAGTAAAGGTATACTCAATTACGTTACTAATCACAACTCAATTATTCTTAATATTATCCCACATATCAATTTGAGGTACAAACGTTCCCCAGTTCCCTCCACATAGCACTACTTGGCTCCGTTGGCGTTAAATAATATAATAGCTCTCTGCTCAAAGCGTTATGTCTACATACGAGTAATAACTAATGTACTAAACCAATGCCTTAGATTCTAAATATCTCTTAACCCCCGATACTTACTAAGCTTCATGTGTGGGATGTCATGCAAGTGAAATATAAATAAGGAACCCTCCTGATATTCTATTGCATAGCCGTGTCGATTATCGAGATTCGTAGGTCCAAGGCACAGTGCCGGGGCACCCAAAAAACCTTGCCCCAGAAGCTAATAAATCTGATCTCTCAATTCCTGCATCTTTTAAGGAGTCATATAATACACTGCTCATACCGTCGCCAAGCCCCCAATGCTAAGTCGAATACAACTCGATCTCTCGACTCGTTTGTAACCCCAGTATTTCCAGAATCAAAATAGTAAAGTCCCTAAACATAGGGATTGAATATAACGAAACAACTATGCTCTTCAAAGTCTTATCCTCGATATAATATATATGCATGCTCCACCCTCTCTTCGAGCGATACGTTTCCGCCAAAAACCTATCCTTCCCTAGAATATCAACCACGATAGTCCTACTATAACATCCCACCATCGCTCTAACCATAGCTAAACGTTCAATGGCCAGAACAACATCATAATCATACATCTCTTAAAACGAGTAGATCCACTAGAATATAACCTCCCAATGTCCTCACCCGATCCCGAGCAGATGGAATGAATAAGAGCCCCGCTACCCGACTATAATTACGCAATCATAATAATACATGATGTTATATCCATTAAACCCATCTCACGCGCGAATCTAGTGCCAACAAAAGAATGTGACACACTTGTATCACATAAAACTCAGCCTATGCGCCCACAGATAAGAAAACATACCCTCAATCGCTAATGGCATTGACTGTAAAATTGGTCCACGTAGGTTATACACACTCCTAAACTACCACTACCCATGCCCCTACCCCTATACAGGCAGAAATGATGGAACTACTGTGGGGAAGGAAGTTATGGTATCAATTGCTCGTGCTAGGCATCCTGCTACTGACCCCTAGCCCTATTCAGGCAAGCACGCTGCATGTGGCCTTAGTCCCCACCAATGAAATGTCACCCAGTGAAATTGGTCTACCTCTAGCCCTACTGGCCCCAATAACCCCGACCCTACTAGCCCCCCAGTCTTAACCTAATGGCCAGACTCTTCGGTCTTCTTCCCTCTCATCAGATGGATGCGATGATCCTAATAGTGGAGCAGTGCAGTTTGACACCCCACTCAATGAAATACTGGGCGATCAGTCCTATATCTAATTAGACAGGAATCTCAAATGGATCATCCTTATAATTACTGTCAAAATTTTATAAAATTACTAACCACCTAGCATTCAAAGCTGATGTCAAATTTTAATCTTTATTAATCAAGATAAAAGTAACTGTGGAAATTAAATTAACACAATCCATACTAATAACAACATCATCGCAAATAATAAAATGCCATGGCGAATAAACCATCTGCTCAAATCTCATACAAATATAAAGACAGATAATAAGAATCTCATAGTATCTGAACTGAATACTAAATAAAACTATAAGCAACATGCTCGAGTATCTAATATAAAGTCCCTATTCTAAGAATAGAAGAGATAGAGGTGCCTATCCGAATCCTGTAACATCCAAATATGCTGCAATAGCAAAAACCCTGGAATGAATCAAATCTGGCGTCTTTGTGGATGGACTCCTAAAAGGTTTTGAAAATAATTTATAGCAAGGGTTAGAACCAAAAACATTTTGAAAATATTTAGCAAATGATTAACTTGCAGAAATAAAAATGCATGCATGCGCTTCATATTTAAGTTAGTGTCGCACTCCCTTGAGGACATTCTCACCCATCCTCTAATGTGCACACTTAACGCCATATTATATCTCCCCTAGTTTCCGGCCCCATACTAGATAATAGATATAACCATTTCCAAACACCCTTACTCTAACCGAGTATGTTCAGTATGATTTATAAGTTATTACTAGCACTAACTTAATTAATCATTTCCCTTTTCAAATTTATATAACTTTCACACCCGTTATACACATAATACAATTTACCTCATGTATTAAACAACCCGTATATAATTATTTATCCCATTATATACGTATGATTATTTTACAACATTCACATATATGTTGAATATAAATAGTATCATCCTCTCGAGTAATAATTCACCGAATGTATTCTCTAAAGTGCTATCCCACTAGGTGTACTCGCGTGGTTACCCCAAGTTATAATCTCTCACTAACTTGGCCAAAAATATAAATATAATGGAGGTGGTCATATTCCTTCCCTAAAAGTGAGATAAGCCCCTCACCTATATAACGGACGCTATGACCTAGGGATATACTCGTCATACTCCTCAAGCTAGGGGGATTCACCCGAATTCCCATAATTAATTCCATTAAATTCCCATAATTAATTCCCATACAAATTCCCATATAATTAATTCCATTAAATTACAACACGCCAGTAATTTAAATTTTTACCCGAATTAATTAATTTTAAATGCATAAAAATACAGGGTGTTACATACGGCATTAACGACCTCAATGTAAGTTCTCAACCTTGGGTTCCCCAATAAATGCTAGAAAATTCTCCAAGTAAGCCCGTTTGTAAATTTAAGGATCCTCTTCTCCTTTGTGTTCCCCTCGTCTAGCACACAGTTCACTAGGTGAGTGAACTCCTCCTCGTACTCGACCACAGTCTCGCCCTACTTCGAAAGATTTAAGAATATCCTTCTTATCTCTATCTAAACTACCAGCGTAAAGAACTAGCAATCAAATCAAAATTAAAACTCATGTATCATCATAATGTCTCTCTTTTCTGCTGTGGTGACCGACTTCTACCACTGAAGTTCTTTTCCTACTAGCTTAAATGTATCCAATATCTGTATCTAAGTATTGATGCAATCAACCATGTGCAAATTCCTTTTACTATCCATTGGCTTGCTGGTACAACATTCGCACTCCCCTGGAACTCCGATGGATGGCCCTTCTAGAAGGCCTCTCTGACTCTCTCCTAAACTGACAGCACTAGGTGAGCCTGAACTGGTGCCACTGGCTAGTGGGGTTGTGCTTAGGAAAAATAATGTGCTAATGCGATCATTGCGGCATTAACTGCCTATGCAACAATAGGGGTGACCTTTGCTGCGCTCACCGTCCACTAAGTGATATGCGACTCTGACTGAGCCTCCTCCTCTACGGCCCTCCTAGAGGCATGTGTCAATCCATCGTTCCTTGCATTTCACATCTGAACCCAAACCGAAGTTGTATGAGATTCATTTCAAATATAAACAATAGCAAAAGAACATAATTGCGCAATATGAAACATCAGTCCTAATCATAGGGCTCTATATTAAAGAAAACATAAAGCAGATAATGTAGCAGGTCCACACAGATCCTAAGGAAACTAACACCTATTGTTATGATACCAATAATAATAACTCGCTTAATTTAATACCGGGTGGCCAATCCTATACTAAAATATAACAGGAATCCTAGTATGGATCATTCTCAGCATCGTTGTTACAAATAATAATATAACATAAATAATAAGAACAATCCACACAACTACAATAGCTCAAATAATCATAATGCATAAATAAGAAATAAGGGTGAACCGAATGAACCATCGATCACCAAATAACATCCACAGTATAAAATGAATAAAAATAAAGTATGGAAGAGTAAATGTCTGACAAAATATAAAAGTCTGCAATAAGATAAGATCAATCATCTATGGAAAACTCGCCCAACTGTAAATGGAATATAATCGATCTTATCGATATAAGATTCAACCGAGGAATCTACATAAGATTATAGCATCCACAACTACTATTTGGCGAGAAGGTATCTATCATTGATGTCCCGGATACTACTGCTGCACACTTGGTGTAAAAAGAAAAATAGGGAAAGACAAAAACATGCGGGTCAAAGCATATAGAGTAGAAAATATTTTCACAAGTAAATAATTATTTTAAATCGTTAAAATAATAGTATATTACTTTCAAGATTAAGCGATCTCACTTCCTTAAGATAAACCTCATCCCTCAACTACAATGCGCACTTAATGGGTTCATTTTATTCATTCTAATTAAACTACTTAGTCTAACAAGGATACATAACTGCTAGTTATGAACAACCGCACTAATAGTCTTTATTAGCTAAATCTAACTACCTTCACTAGGTATTCAATTATAAATAGTATTTTAGCAACACACTTGCTATCATTAAATAATCATATATTAAGCATACACATTTACACTCATGTTAAAATTAGATATACACATTATCATGTAAGAATACATATATATCGGTACTATATACATATAATCGTATCCCCAGAACTTGGACCTCAAAGATAAATTCCTTGGGTGTTATTTGGCTATAGGCATCATGTCTCACACTGAGCCACCGGGTCGGAATCTCACCACTAATACCAAATGAATGTACATACAATAGAGACTGTCACAGACATACATCCGTAGGTCACAACCATACCACATTGCGCCCAATCGGACTCGAAATCAACATTTATCCTCACACAGAGATAGTGGTATGAAACAGTACTATAACCTGGGTAATCAACCCAACACATGCTGGTCAGCACTAGGGTGGGTTACCCACTACGTACAACCTTCTACGATCGCACCCTAGAGTATGTATGTTTAAATAAACAAGTAGCATACTCATATTCACACACACACACACACACACACACACACACACACACACACATATATATATATATATATATATAGACACACATACACACACACACACACACGTCCCTTTAATATTTATATATAATAATAATTTCTGAACTCGAATGCATATCTCACCGAGCATGGTTTACCTAAACCCCAAAGTTCATCCCAACTTCCAGATTTATTTATTTAACTATTCCCTACCTGAGAACCCTAGTTAATTATTAAATTCCCACTAATAACTAGCGACATAAAACTATTTTTAATTAAATATTCACTAACTTGGATAACCTCCCACATACTCGCTTGAATTCATAAAAATGTCCAGAACTATTCCGTGACCCAAACCCACTACTCGTTCAATTGAAATACAATATCGTTTAAACGAGAATGACATCTCGTTTGAACAAGATTACAGAACACATACCTGAAGCATTTTTCTTAGGCGGGATTTATCCCCAAAATTCTAACTTCGTTTCTGGGGTTATTTCTAGCAAAATCCCAAGAGCTATAATCCATATATCATCCCTTAAACATAATCCCATCACTATATATTTGATTCTTACATATAAATCCCTATAAACTCAAGATTACAATTCTTTTATCAAGTTGATTATTAAAGGTTTCATTTATCATCTAAGTTCTTCCTCTTCTTTTATTAAAACCCAAAATTTTATCTCTAACTATAAGGATAATCAATCCCAATTACTTGGTGGTTCAAGATCATTCATCTTATATCATTAGGTTTCTTTATCAATCATCAAATTTCCAACCTTTCATATTCAAATCTCCAATTTCTACTATTAATCAAGAAAGTAATTATTTGTAAATGAAAGTACGATAAAAAGCAATTATTTACTTTCTTTGTTGGATTATAAATCTGAAGTCTCTACGCCGGATTGAATCGTCTTCTTCTCCTCTTCAAGATTCCTCTTCTTTTTCCTCCTTTTCTCGTCTCTAGGGTTCTCTCTGTGAACCTTATTTTTGGAATGTGAAAGGTGGGTCGTTATCCACCTAACCAACCCCTTAAATGTCCTTCCAAAAATCCAATCCCATTTTCCCATTAATTCGAGGTATAAATTACGTTCCTACCCCTACACGGGCCCTTTTATGTCTAAAAAGTCCTCGAAATCAAAACACAACACCCGGATACCTATTCTAGACTATTTCAACCCTTCCTGGATCAGCGGTGCACTCGAAAAGGTCATCCGAGTTATCCAACTCTAATTGTGCTAACTTTTCATTAACTAGGTCTGACACGTGTGTACCTTACGCATCGCCTATAAATTATATCAATTCGTCGATGTAACACCCTATCTCCCCATTACCAATTAAACTATTGTTATATCACTTGTACGCGACATATATTAAATCATATTACTATTTACTTATCCCACACAAGTAAATAATAATTATAATAAATATTAATCTTTTATCTCGCTAATTATTTTTTATCAAATTCTAATTTAATTTTGGCCCAATTAAATAAATTAATTAATTAATGCTAAAATTATTGGGTATTACATTAAAAATCAATGTTTTAATATTCAACTTATATTGATAATAATTTCACAAAAAATCTATTAGGAGCTTTAGGTCCAAATTAAAAATGATTATTTTGTTGATTTTGAATGACCATAGCCTATAAATAATCAAAACTTCAAGTTTAGATTTAGGATATACTTTTATTGGAACTTAAGGTCCAAATTATAAATAACTTGAGAACTTCAACCTCGATTTTTTAATAGTAATTTGGAAAAATATATCTCAATAAAAACTAATAATTTGTGAACTTCTAGTCACAATGATAATTATGTATATTTTGGTCACAGGGTAATGATGAATGGGGAGCTTTCAGTCCATACCCATCTAATTATACAAAAAAACTTTAGGTTTCATTGTGATATAGGTTTTTTGAGACTTTTGGTCCATATAATTTAGAAACTCCATATCTCGATATTTGAACAAAGAGAACTACAAGTTCCAAATTTGAATAATAATTAGGAAACTACATGTCCTAGTCTTATGTAATTATGGGGACTTAAGGTCCCTGCTTTTAATATCTAAAGAGTTTTAGGTCTCAATATCTTATTATTTGGGAATTTCATGTCCCAAATTAAAATAGTTATATGGGAACTTTTGACCCTAAATTAAAACATATCTATAATAGCTTCACCCTAAAATTCTAAATAGTAATTAAGAATTGCTAAGTTTAATTTTATTTACTTAGAAAACTTCGGGTTCCAACATTGAATGATAATTAGAAACTTCAGGTCCCAATATTGAATGATAATTATGAACTTTAAGACTTAATAACGAAATAGAAAACTTCTAGTTCTAAATTCTAATTTTATTTTAAGTTATACAAAACATATGAGTGAAAATAGTAATTTCCAGAAATTTATCAATCAAACTATTAATATGCAAAAAAATTTAGGGATAAAATAAAAACGCGTGATCAAAATGAAGACAATCAAAAGTATATTAGTAAAATTATAAGTGTCCAAAAGTATATGTTTAACTTGTAAGTTTACAAGCCCTTGGGTCATTTTATATATATCCTAAATGTTACGTTTCCTATGGTAAAAAAGAATGTGGTTAAATAAAAATAGAAATTAATATATACTACAGGTAAATAAATGATTATCAATTTTTCAATTTCCATTCTTACCTTATTTTGATGGAAGAAAAAACATATCCAAATTTTCCTAGTAAGCAAGGACATAGCACATAATCCACACATCTTCAAAATTCCAATATCAATATTGGGGACAATTTATCTCTTCAAGTTCTCATCGTTCATAGGGAACCAGTCAAAATTTGTTTTTCTATGATTGAAAAATAAAAAATTGAGAGATGACAAAAATCCACTAAATACATTAGAACGGAGAAAATTGAATTGTGATCGATGGAAAGAAAGTAATAAAATATATGGGAACATTCTTGCTAATAACGTGGTGAGAAATAAAGAGAATTTAGAGGGGGAGATAACCTTTTTATTTAATTATTATCTCAACATCCGAGGAATTATAGTATATAACTAAAATTGACAAGTAGAACCCAGTGTCAATATTTTTCGCACACACACGAGGACAACTGTACAGTTCATAAATGTTTTAATTATTTTATCATGTCTTAGAATTTGAAGAGGCCCTATTTATTTGACTCCATGTCTCTTTATCTTATTGCCTTTTTGGATTACCTTATATACCTCATTATTTCGATTCCTTTACAATCCCTCAAACTACCTATTTTCTGTAACAGCATTAGATCTTGTGTTTACCATTAAAAACCTCGGCGTGGATCATCAAATTATATGGAAAAGCATATCCCATTTACAAGAATATTGAGTAACAAGGTTGAAGAAAATCCAGGTTTCCCCCTAAAATAACATATATCAATACATGAATACAATATCAACCTTCTTTTCCCCTCCAATTTATTTCTTCTTTCTTTCTTTGTATGTCGTGTATTTTGAGAGGGTTTGTGTGTGTGCATTTTTTTTCATCTGGAACAGAGTAATTGTTTGTTATTGTGATGGCGCCTGTTTTGCGGGGGGACAGCAAAAATAAGGTCGTAGTAGTATTTGGTAAATTTTATAATTGAATGCAAAGATTACGGAAATAAAGAAATGTAAACGTCCATTTTGCCTACAAATGCAAAAACACTGTGGGTTTTGATTTTAAAGCAATGAACAAATCTATTTTATGAGGTATCAACAAAAAAATTCACAAATAATCCACCCAATAGGGGACAACTCCTGTTCTTATGATGGTTAATAAGGTATTCAAATTGCAATTTCATCTCATTAATTAATAATGTGAATTTTATATCACAATTGTACTAATCGTATTTGAATTATTTCAAATGAGATTTTTTGCTGAAGCTGATCGATTCAAATTTTTGTCTCAAATCGTGCGGGTATTTTTTATTTTCGCATTTCACATTGTGATTGACTTTCCTTAAATTCTGCAAAATGTACAGACCTCCTAATTCCTTTATTTTGTGCTTTGTGGTGATATTGATTTTAAGTATATATGTAACCTAAATTATGGTTTATTTCTTTATGAGTAGGAGATCCATTTAACTGTTTTTAATCAATATTTTGTCAATCTTTGGATCCGCATGCTCTTTTTATATATGTACACATAGTTGGTTCTTCATCTGATTTATTTTTAATTTTGTAACTATATTTTCGTATCAATTTTATAATACATTCGTGCATTGCGTGAGCTGCATGCTAGTATGCATATTTTGTAACATTGGAGTCATACCTAGATTTAGCATTTCATTATCTAATAGGACAACCAAATATAGTTTTATAATATTGTTCCTTTTTTTCACCTTAATGAGTTTTTTTAGAGATACAAATTCTACCATTTATATTATAAAAAATATTTTCTATTTTTATGATGGTCAAAACACCTACATTACTGTATTCTCAAATTTTGAGGGTGAGTATCGATCGCCATGACTCAGGCCGGCAGAGCTCAGTTGATGGATTGCAAGTGATAATTTTCTATTAATTTCTTTGATATGTTTTTAATGTTCTACACCTGTTGGAACATGTGTGTGCCGCCATTCTAAGGTTGGAATTGCGAATTGTGAAATTATAAAACCTAATTTTCATTTTCCCTTACAAATTTAAACTTCTAATGAAAATATAATAAGTTTTTTCCAAACAAAAATCATACTATCAATATTAAATGTTGAACCTAATTATTCATTTGAGGAAAAACTAGACACTAAATTTTAATTAAATAAAATTTTCCTATTGCACTATAAAATGTTATCATATTCTCCTAAATAAAATTTAAATACATTTAATATGTAAACTTCAAAATAACACCAAACTTTTTGCTTAAAAAATAATAGTTGGACAATACTTAATATATTACACACCATGTGAAAAAAAAATTATAAATTAAAATTTATAAACGGAAATATGCAATGTGAAGTTGGCAAATTAAAACCATTAATTTTAGATTTTTGTTCCAACATATTAATCATGAAAAAATACTATGCAAAAAAAAATGTGCTGTAAAAACGTGTAGAAGCAAATATGTAATGCGTCTAGAAGTACAAATATTTAGATAGATAGTTTGTGTTGTTATCGTTCGAATAGTCTCTTAGTAATGTCATTTGGCACCTAGAAAAAATTCTCAATGAGACATGCCTACATACTTCACATCATAATGACCTGTAAGGCTCCATGAGAAATTCTTGTCCTACTAAGGAATAATTTAGTTGCAGCAATGAAAGTATGATCCATAGTGACCTCATCTTAGATACTTAGAAGAACAGTACCTTTCCTTCAACAACTGAATTTTTTAAAATTATTTAATTATCATTTTATTCCTTAGAAAATTAAAATTTGAATATTGGAAGTTAGTTTAATAGATAAAAAGAGAACTAATTTAGTAGTGGTACGCATTTGCTTTAAGTTAGATTAGATTTTTGAGAGATTTCGTGAGCATTAATAGTCGATGTAGTGATCACGACGAGTATCTTTACTTTTTATATTATATAGGGTCATGTTCACTTTATTTTTATTTCATTTTCTGGGAGACTTGTGGTTTTGTGCATGATATTATAGGTCCCGTTATTTGTAGCCATTATATAGCTACGATGGAGATTTTATTAGTTGAAATTTTTTTCACTTACTTGTTCCATATTTATCCATAGTTATTATCAATTTGATTATTCTTGTGTACATGCTTCGAATGATATCAAAATTTTCGACATTCATATTCTCGATATATAAGTGTCCAACTTAAATATGGAAAATAAGAGTTGTCACAGTTGATATCATATCAGAGCATTGTTCAAGAACCTTGACCTAGAATCCATCATTCACTCCCAGGCTCCATTTGACTAAAAGTCAAATTCTTCAACGCGATTGAGACTGAATGAATCTTCGAAGGGCACTGAAACCCCTCTCTAATGGTCCGTCCCGTGCGCAATTATGACTTACCATGCGGATGAACAACCTATTTTCCCTCACAACTCAATCAGGAGGCCACTGGGTACTCCCGGGCTCCTTTTTACCAAGATAAATTCTTCAGCTCGATCGAGGCTGAATGAATCTTTGAAGTGCACTGAATCCCCTTTCCAACAGTTCGTCCCGTGTGCGATTCTAACTTACGATATGAAAGAACGATCCATTTTACTCCGAAAGGTCACTGAATGCTTCTAGGGCCTGGTTGACCAAAGTCAACTCCCCGAACCAGATCAAACTCTTTGTAATGTCGAAGTACATCTCCTAACATTTCCAACTGTGACAACCCGAATATGATTATGATAAACCATGTTTAAATTATGCTTATAGTATGGGATGAGGATAATGTGTTATTAGAATATATAATGTTAAGTTATTGTGATTAGTCTAATCCTGCCTTCATAACTTATGAAATATTGAATTAGTCACAAACACAAATTTGTGAAGTCTTCGGTAGGAATGTTCGAGTTTGGGACTAGTTTTGGCCACTATAATATAATAATTGACTTGAGATGAAAACTAGATATTTGTAGATATACGAGTTAAGTTTGTAACAAAATAAATGGTGTATTAAACAAAGGTCTGAGGAAGGAGTTATGCTGAAATTACGAACAGGGGGTAAAGTAGTCATTTAGCTTTAAGGGATATTTTGTCTTATATAGGGACACATGTCATATTTTTATTGGACCAAGGGAGAGGTGACTTATGCCGAATTTAAAGGCTTGAAATAATATCCTCCTTCAGCATACTTCATCCATGGAGGAGTTTTAGCCTCAGGAGAGAGAACCATGAAGTTTGGGAAGAGAAAGGCAAGGAAACGTTGGAGAAAAATTCATAGGAAATTACGTAAACATCCCTAAGGTAATTCTACCTGTAATCTTATATATTGTTATAATTATTGATTTAAAATGATATAAATAATCATTTGTTTACTAAACTTTCATGTTTTATTGACCTGGTGTCAATCATGTATATTGATTCGATTGGAAACCCTGTGTATTCAAACTCCTATAACTTTTTGTATATTTATTGGAATTCAATAATTCTAGTTGGATATGAAAATAGACTCATATATGTATAACATATACTAATATTATGTGAAAATACCAAGAAATCAATATTTGGTGATAGTTTGAAGTTCATGTATCAAATCTTCCCTAAAGGTGTAAGTATGCACACCAGGTGTTCGATGTTTTTCTTGACATAGAAAATGAACCTTAAAAATTATGAAACTTTAATTTTTTATTGTGAAATATGTTTATGGACGTCGGGTGAAATATCAAAGGATGTTATGATGCATAAAAATTATGAAAATTCTTCGAAGTTGAGTGGATGATAAAAGAGTCTATAGGGCAGATTAGATTTGTAATAAAGAAATGGACACATATGGCTCTAGGAAACTTGAAATGATGTGTTGTCTATTATATTGGGAAACTTATATGATAAGAAATGGATTACCAAGAAGAAATTAAAGAATGTTTGGGCTATGGATTGGATATGTTAAATATTTTAACATGAAATTGAATGAGACTCCATTTATGATAAATGCTTAGAATGGGATGTTATAATGCTTATGAATTAGGTTAAGGTTAAGTTTTCTTTAGATTGTTAACATCCTTATGATGATACTAATATTATAAGAATGAATATGTGGAAGGGAAGAAGAACTGGTTGAACAAGTGGCAGACAAAGGCAAGGGATAGACACACGAAGTGGCCAAGGTGAGTGTACTCACTAGAAAGATGTATTTATACATGATTATGGATATTATATATTGTACTTGTCGGGTTGAGTATAAATATAAGATATTTTACTTATTGAGATGATTATGTATGTTATATGTTGTACTTTTTTTTTGGTTTATACCAAGGGTATCCACTAGCGACTTAGTGACTAATCCCTTCGCTGATTGTAGGCACCTCTATGGGTGGGACAGCTAGCCCAGAGATTTAAGGCTGCTCCATACCCAAGGCGGGAATCGAACCCCTGACACTTGGTTAAGGGAGGAAGAGCCCCTACCGCTCTACCACACCCCCTGGGTTATGTTATATGTTGTACTTGTTGAGTTGATTATAAATATGAAATATTATACTTATCGAAATGATTATGGATATTATATGTTGTACTTACTGAGTTGATTATAAATATGAGATGTGGTACTTATTGAGATGATTATGGATATTATATGTTGTACTTTCCGAGTTGAGTATAAATATGAGAGGTTGTAGTTATTGAGATGATTATGGATGTCATACGTTGCCCTTACTGAGTTGATTATAAATATGAGATGTGGTACTTATCAATATGATTATGGATATTATATGTTGTACTTGTCGAGTTGAGTATAAATATGAGAGGTTGTAATTACTGAGATGATTATGGATGTCATACGTTGCACTTGCTGAGTTGATTATAAATATGAGATGTGGTAGATATAGAGATGATTATGGATATTATATGTTATACTTGCCGAGTTGATTATAAATATGACATGTGGTACTTATTTAGATGATTATGGATATTATATGTTGTACTTGCCGAGTTGAGTATAAATATGAGAGGTTGTAGTTATTGAGATGATTATGGATGTCATACGTTACTCTTGCTGAGTTGATTATAAATATGAGATATGGTACTTATCAAGATGATTATGGATGTTATATGTTGTACTCACCGAGTTGATTAAAAATATGAGATGTCATACATACCAAGTTGAATATGGATATGATATGTTGTACTTATTGAGTTGATTATGGTTAGGATATGTCGTACTTACTGAGGTGATTATGGATATGATGTGAATGTATTATAAGAGATGTTATGGCTTATTAATAGCCAAGAGATGTTATGGCTTATTAATAGCCAAGAGATGTATGGGTTATCAACATCCAAGAGATGTTATGGCTTATTATAGCCAATAGATGTTATGGCTTATTATAGCCAAGAGATTTTATGGCTTATTATAGCCAAGATATGTTATGGCTTATTAATAGCCAAGAGATGTTATGGCTTATCAACAGCCAAGAGATGTTATGGCTTATTATATCCAAGAGATGTTATGGTTTATTAATAGCCAAGAGATGTTATAGCTTATTAATAGCCACGAGATGTTATGGATTATCAACATCCAAGAGATGTTATGGCTTATTAACAACCAAGAGATTTTATGGCTTATCAACAGCCAAGATATGTTATGGCTTATTAATAGCCAAGAGATGTTATGGCTTATTAACAACCAAGAGATATTGAGATGTTTTATATTGTTACATAGATACGACTCATTGCATTTAATTTTATGCACTAGTGTAGTAGTAATGCATTCACTGAGCTATTTTGCTCATGATTCCCATGTTATGTTTTTATTTCAGGTAATAAAATGTCACTTCCAAATCTAAGAGGTTGGATGGGGTTAGCAAGGGATGTGTAAAACCATAATTTTGGTCAAATTAAAAAGGGGTAATTTAATCCTACTTATCCTTTGAGCAAGTTTGAATAAGCATGATTACTTTAAAATTTTGAAAAGTTTTTAGTGTTATGGCTTCATGCTGATATTGAAAAAGGATACTTGTGTTTATTGTTTCGTTAAGGAAATTATGGTTTGACTCACTTTGACTTTCAAACTAAATTATAAGTAACTGGGTTGGGGTGTGTCAAATTGGTATCAGAGCTTAGGTTTTAGAGGTTCTGGGGTGAGGAACGCCTAGATATAGTAGTGGAACTAGAAATTGTTTTGAGTTATAAGTAAATTGGCTTTTGTTGCCTAACATTTTTTAGTTATACATACATATTGTTGTACGAGATGTGAAATGCAAGGATCTTGCAGGAAAGGAAATGAGATATTGAGGTTTGTTCGGGGAAGACTGCGAATACAGGTATTTTTATATGAATCCTTGCATTGTTTTATTTGTAGTATGGACAAACATTTTATCGAAGGAAATTGTTTAAAGACAAAATGTAGTATACGGAAATTGTGAAGTATTGGAAGTTATCCCTTCTTATACTAGAATATGTAAACTTGAGTAGTGTCACTTATTAAGACATGGTTTGGTGTGTGCCCATTTAGGTGGGAGTGCGAGGTACAGGAACCCATATTCCATTAAAGGATTAGATAGTAAATTGTTAGAGTGTGAATCAAATGAATATTCACATGGTAAAGGTAAAGTGAGAAGATTAATTGTTGTATATGTTTAAATTTAATATGTGAAATGGTCTGAATTTCAATTGCTAGTCAATATATCAAAATTGATCCGAATATGGGTTCATGCTGAATTATGATAAGTAGAAGAAAAGAGTAATAAGAATTGAGATGTATTTTTTTATAATATGCGTATATGTAGTGAATATTACTCCTGGGATGTTTTGAAATGCTTATATGAATAGCAGAGTTAAGATGAAGTGTTAAAGAGTTGGAAGTTTAAAAATATTGGAGAGCCCTTTGAAGAGTATGTGTTGTGTACGAGTATAGGAAAGATGCTAATCGGGTTTGAATGTCGACAACTGGTTTGGGTGGATATTGAGTTATGTTTGTCATTGTACGTACGTGTTATCACTAAGAGTATGACATATAATGAATATGATTGACATTATACGGAGTCATCAAGAAGTATGTTTAAAGATAATATGTTATGTGAGATACCGTAAGGGGATATGTTAACGTATTTGTATAGGTTATTTGGAAGAAACACAACATATAATAGTTAAGATAAGTATTATGGAGTTGGTATGTGTGGTTAAAGTTTTCAATGGTGATGTTATGTTTAACATCCATGTTACCAAACGGGTAAGGTGAGTGTATTAATAATGTTGCATAAAATTATAATGTTAATAAGGATTGAGGTAAGATTATGATTGTAAAGTTATTGTGTTGGATAAATGACGTATTAAGGTGATTGTATGTCTAGTTAAAGAACAATCAAATGATACGGAAAAAGGGAATATAGTGAGAAGTTAGATTCAGTTCATAGTGCATGACTGCATAATATACATGAAGATGAATATGAAATCTTGGTTAAGAATAAACATTGAGTGAATGATTGTTTAGTTTCGATATATGAATAGTAGTGAGTTTATATTTAAATTAAGAAATTGTAAGGACGAGATTTAACATACTCTTAAACATCAGAAATTATATGGATAGTAGTTAGGGTTAAACACATGTATTTGATGTTGAATGGAAGATGAGAAGATGTAATATAATAGCCAAGAGATGTAATATGATATTTATGAATTGAAATATTGAATGGAAGTTGGATAAAGGAAATATAAGAAGTTAGTCTTGCAATAGAATATTTATTATTTGAAATATTACATGTTAATAAGAATGGACCTTAGGAATGAAGGTATGAAGTAATATATGAGTTGGGAATTGACTTCCATTTATAAGAAATCATTAGATGATTATTCTTACGTGTAAGTGATAAATAAAATAAAGATGATATGAGAGAAGATTTGTGGGGCATGAGGAAATAGTATTCCCAATTGGTTGGTAAGTGAAATTCCCCCTAAATTTCGGGGACGAAATTTTCTAGGGGGGATGGTTGTGACAACCCGAATATGATTATGATAAACCATGTTTAAATCATGCTTATCGTATGGGATGAGGATAATGTGTTATTAGAATATATAATGTTAAGTTATTATGATTAGTCTAATCCTACCTTCATAACTTATGAAATATTGAATTAGTCACAAACACAAATTTGTGAAGACTTCGGTAGGAATGTTCGAGTTCGGGACTAGTTTTGGCCACTATAATATAATAATTGACTTGAGGTGAAAAATAGATAATTGTAGATATATGAGTTAAGTTTGTAACAAAACCAATTTTGTATTAAACAAAGGTCCGAGGAAGGAGTTATGCTGAAATTACGAACAGGGGGTAAAGTAGTCATTTAGCTTTAAGGGATATGTTGTCTTATATAGGGACACATGTCATATTTTTATTGGACTAAGGGGGAGGTGACTTATGCCGAATTTAAAGGCATGAAATAATCTCCTACTTCAGCATACTTCATCCATGGAGGATTTTTATCCTAAGGATAGAGAACCATGAAGTTTGGGAAGAGAAAGGCGAGGAAACGTTGGAGAAAAATTCATAGGAAATTACGTAAACATCCCTAAGGTAATTCTACCTGTAAATCTTGTATATTGTTGGAATTATTGATTTAAAATGATATAAATAATCATTTGTTTACTAAAATTTCATGTTTTGAGGTATACGTATGGATAGAAGCAAGTTTAAGCAAAGTTGAACGTGTAAATCACGTATATTGATTCGATTGGAAACCATGTGTATTCAAACCCCTATAACTTTTTGTATATTTGTTTGAATTAAATAATTCAAGTTGGATATGAAAATGGACTCATATATTTATAACATATACGAATATTATGTTAATATACAAAGAAATGAATCTTTGGTGATAGTTTGAAGTTTATGTATCAAATCTTCCCCCAAGGTGTAAGTATGCACACCAGGTGTTCGATGTTTTACTTGACATAGCAAATGAACCTTAAAAGTTATGAAACTTTAATTTTGTATTGTTGAATGTGTTTATGGATGTTGGGTGAAATATTAAGGGAAGTTATGAAGCAGAAAAATTATGAAAATTCTTCGAAGTTGAGTTGACGATAAAAGAGTCTATAGGGAATATTAGATTTGTAATAAAGAAATGGACACATCTTGCTCTAGGAAACTTGAAATGATGTGTTGTACATTATATTTGTAACCTTATATGATAATAATTGGATTACCAAGAAGAAATTAAAGAATGTTTGGGCTATGGATTGGATATGTTAAATATTTTAACATGAAATTGAACGAGACTTCATTTATGATAAATGATTAGAATGGGATGCTATAATGCTTATGAATTCGGTTAAGGTTAAGTTTTCTTTAGATTGTTAACATCCTTATGATGATACTAACATTATAAGAATGAATATGTGGAAGGGAAGAAGAACTGGTTGAACAAGTGGCAGACAAAGGCAAGGGAAAGACACATGAAGTGGCCAAGGTGAGTGTACTCACTAGAAAGATATATTTATACATGATTATGGATATTATATGTTGTACTTGTCGGGTTGAGTATAAATATGAGATATTTTACTTATTGAGATGATTATGTATGTCATATGTTGTACTTGTTGAGTTGATTATAAATATGAGATATTGTACTTATCGAAATGATTATGGATATTATGTGTTGTACTTACTGAGTTGATTATAAATATGAGATGTGGTACTTATTGAGATGATTATGGATATTATATGTTGTACTTGCCGAGTTGAGTATAAATATGAGAGGTTGTAGTTATTGAGATGATTATGGATGTCATACGTTGCCCTTACTGAGTTGATTCTAAATATGAGATGTGGTACTTATCAAGATGATTATGGATATTATATGTTGTACTTGCCGAGTAGAGTATAAATACGAGAGGTTGTAATTATTGAGATGATTATGGATGTCATACGTTGCACTTGCTGAGTTGATTATAAATATGATATGTGGTACTTATACAGATGATTATGGATATTATATGTTATACTTGCCGAGTTGATTATAAATATGAGATGTGGTACTTATTTAGATGATTATGGATATTATATGTTGTACTTGCCGCGTTGAGTATAAATATGAGAGGTTGTAGTTATTGAGATGATTATGGATGTCATACGTTGCCCTTGCTGAGTTGATTATAAATATGAGATGTGGTACTTATTAAGATGATTATGGATATTACATGTTGTACTTACGGAGTTGATTAAAAATATGAGATGTCATACTTACCAAGTTGAATATCGATATAATATGTTGTACTTATTGAGTTGATTATGGTTAGGATATGTCGTACTTACTAAGTTGATTATGGATATGATGTGAATGTATTATAAGAGATGTTATGGCTTATTAATAGCCAAGAGATGTTATGGCTTATTAAAAACCAAGAGATACTGAGATGTTTTATATTGTTACATAGATACGACTCATTGCATTTAATTTTATGCACTAGGGTAGTAGTAATGTATTCACTGAGCTATTTTGCTCACGATTCCCATGTTATGTTTTTTTTTCCGGTAATAAAATGTCACTGCCAAATCTAGGAGGTCGGATGGGGTTAGCAAGGGATGTGTAAAACCATAATTTTGGTCAAATTAAAAAGGGATAATTCAATCCTACTTATCCTTTGAGCAAGTTTGAATAAGCACGATTACTTTAAAATTTTGAAAAGTTTTTAGTGTTTTGGCTTCATGCTGATATTGAAAAAGGATACTTGTGTTTATTGTTTGGTTAAGAAAATTATGGTTTGACTCACTTTGACTTTCAAACTAAATTATAAGTAATTGGGTTGGGGTGTGTCACCAACGGTTTGCCCCGTGTGCAATTCGAACTTACCTTGCGGACGAATGATCCATTTGCGTCCGATGATTCCCAGTCCAATGGACTGACAAATTCTTTCGAGCCATATTTGACCCAAAGTCAACTCTCAAACCCGGGATAAGTCCAAGGACTTTATAAGGTCTCTAAATTAACTTTCCAGTGGTCCACCCCGTGCACAATTCTGATCAACAGCTTCCGTTATGTGGCCAATTTTCCAAAAAGGCCTGAAAGACACTGCCAAACGGCAGGTCCCAGACCCTACCTATCGGCAGTGTGCCTAAACGCACCTGCCGAACGATAGGAATAGGTCTATGTCGATCGGCAATGCCCCGTGCCTATAAAAAGGAGGCCTGACTTCACTTGAAAGGAGATTCCAGATCAGAAGCATATCACTCTCAGCAAACCCCGAAAACCTCTCTCGAAGTCTGCGTGATTTCCACTCCCAAATCTCTTTCCAACCTTCACTTTTCATCACCCTTTTCATCAAACTTGGTGAATTAACTACCCTTCATGATCATCCAAGTGCAAGGGCTGCTCTCCAACATTCAAGATCAAGCACAAGATCTTCAAGAAGGTCCAATTTTCTCAACTCTCTCCTTAAATTCTCATAAATTCGCAATAACTTATTTTATTACTTAGCACTTTTATTATCTCATCTCGCACATCCTAATATAATTTTTATTTAGTATTATTGCACATCTCTTATTTTCATATAAAAACCCAAAAAACAAGAAATATAGGGTTTCAATGGATCAATTCTCCCTTGTCACTCAATCTCCATCTCACCAAGGTTGTGCTTATTGTCATAAGCCCAACCACGATCTCCTTCACTGTTAAATTTGAGTTTGTAAGTTTTGTCTTAGAAAAGCTTCATGTCACTAGTTAAGTGACTAACAAAATTGTCCCTATAAGAAATCATTTCATCACAATCAAGGAAAATATGAACGTTTCTCTACTATTTCTGCTACAACTATGCAATCTTGTCATTAGGGTGCCAACCCATCATCAAGCTCGATCAATAATATCAAGTCACTTCGTTTACACCTTCTCTCAACTCTTGGTACTTCAATCTCCACTTCTATGTCTATCCCTTTAGGTAAAACTTCTTGGTGCTTTAATATTGCCTCTTGTAACCATATGACTAGTAATTCTATAATTTTCTCTTCCTAACAATTATATCGCATACACGGGTTATACTTAGTGAAAATGGTTCTCACTTACAAGTATCACATATTGGTCACGTCTCAACTTCTAATCTTTCACTTTCCAATACTTTTCATGTCCCAAAACTTATTATTAATTTTATCTTTATTTCCCAATTATTAGAACTTGGTCTCATTGTTACTTTCTCCTTTTCTAGTTTCCAGATCTAGGATCCACAAACTAGACATGTAATTAGGATACTTCACAAAGTTGGTCAAATATTTGAGATCATTCACCTTAATATCCTCAACACTCCTTTTGTTGTTGCCTCCATATCCTTTATCGCGTCTTTTAACCTTTAGCACTCTCTCCTAGGCCATGGTTCTATTGGTTGGCTCTGTTCTCTTGTGTCCACAGGACACTTATGGTCTGTTAAACTCGATGGTTTAACTTTTTTATCAGACGAACTTGTAAAATATTATGCCTTACCTTTTCCTTATAGTGAATTCGTACTGCAGCTGCTTCTGATCTTATACATTCTGATGTTTAGGGACCATCTCTTCATAGTACAATGGAGGGACCAAAATATTTTGTTCTCTTTATCAATGATTACACCCATTTTACTTGGATGTATCTAAAAAAGAATCACTCTGAACTACCATCCATCTATTAAAAAATTTCTTACATGGTTCAGACTCAATTCTCTCGCACCATAAAAAATTTTCATGCTGACAACACCATGGTGCAAGGACATTATTTTATTATTCGGTTTACATTTGAGTATGTCGTATACCACTACAACTGTTGAAGACTTATTCAAGTTCTATCATGCATTAAGACGGATCCGAATATCAAAGTTCTTCAATATTCAAGCCTCCACGAGATGAATTTTGGCAAGGTTGTGTTTTGGTTACTTTACGGTTCACTTAGAGTGTTGGGATAATTTTTCTAAAATATTTTCTAAGTGTTGAGGTGGAGTTTTTCGTTAATTTTTTTTAGGTGTTGAGGCGGAGTTTTTAACGAAATAAAAAAGTTTTTATTTTTCCTCAGTCATTCGAGCAACTTGAGCTTCTCGTTAGAGCGACATGTTGATGTCGCACGAAGCTCGTTCGAGCGGCACATAGCATCGTTCGAGCGACATTACTATTTCCTTCGAGCGACGCACTAACTTAAGTTTTTTATATAAAGCGTGTTAAATGATCCCATTTTTGTTAAGAAGACCTGACAAATTTTAATACCAGTAAACTGCTTTAGGCAGAACATTTTTTGTCTTCTTCGTTTTAGGGTTCAAATCCTTTTGTTTTTAATTCACCAAACGTCCCAATCTTTATGTGAATTATTTTGGAACCCAAAGATACATCTTTGCTGAAGTTTCTCTTGTAGAGAAGATCTCTACTACTGATTAGGTGCCATTTGAGGGAGGTACTGGGCTGACAGACTGCATGTCAATAGGGAATGATTGTGGGTGTTCCAGCGCTGACTGAACAACAGTTGCGTGGAGTTACTGTAGAATTCCATTGCTGATTTAAGTTGCGACGTATGTGGGTTTTTTAAGGTTAATCCATTACAGATTTCACTTGTAATCATTGTGAGTATTATTTATGAAATAAAGGGTTTTATTTCCTGAAATCCGTATGTCAGCAATTATAGTTATGATGGTTTGATTTATCCACACGTAGTTGCATGTTTTAGGTCTGAATAAAATTGGTTTTAAAAATTGACTCCAATTAAATAAGGTTAAATTGAAATTTTGCGAATATATTTAAATCGATATCACACAACGCATTTCACAAATTGGTATCAGAGCTTATTTAAGCGATCACCGATTTTACAAATTGGTATTAGAGTTTATTTAAGCGATCACCGATTTTACACATGGAATACAAAGAAATAAATTTACTTAATTTTCAGCGTCAATAGGTACTTTCTATTTCTCTCAACATTCCTACACATGGACTTCTTAACAAAATAGACGTTCAGAACGTCGACATTGTCTTATCTTAGACATTGTTCGAACATTTGTCATCTCTAGATTTTTCCTTGAATGTTTTTGGGGTGAGGTCGCTCTCACTGCAGTTTAAACCATTAATCATACTCCAATGTTGGTTACTTTTATCCAATCACCCTATGAACGTATATACGGCTTCACCCATTTATACTCGTTCCTCGAAGTCATCAGATGTTCCTATTTTTTTCTTCTTCAACCACATGAGCATTCAAAATTAGAACCCCGTGATCGTCTTTATTATTTCAAGGGACATGGGATAAAACATAAAGGTTATCGATGTTGGAATCCTAATTCTAAGAGACCTCGCATCTCCCGTCATGTCACAATTTGGGAACACGTCATGTTCTCCTCTCTTTCTCCATACCATATATCCTCCTCTAGTACCCAGTTATTTTTCACCAATCCCATCATCGTTGTATTCCTTGATGATGTTGACACCCCGACTAATACTAATGTCACATCTGAATTTCCCATATTTGACTCATATCAAACAAATGACATTGTTCCTCCCCCCCCCCCCCCCCCCCAAAAAAAAAAAAAAAAAAAAAAATAGACAAAAAAATACTAGTTTTGAATTTGAGCTTCTAACACCAGTCTCTCCCAATGAACCTACCAATGAGCCTACCGTACCTACTACTACTAACCCTATCCCACATCTTCGTCATGATAATCGTATAAAATAACCCACTCACCACCTCTGTGATCATCACAACTTCTCTACCATGTTTTCCCATCATGAGACTTAAACCTAAAAGAAGCAAGTTCTATTCCTCAATGACAACATGAAATGATAAAAGAATTACATGCATTACATCAAGCCCATACTTGGGATCTCATTGATTTTCCTGTTCGAAAGAGTATTATTGGATTCAAATGGGTTTACATAATAATACTCTTGCATTTTTTCATATGATGTATGTAAAACCATTACAATCATTGGTATACATTAGATAATTTTTTTGTCAAATTGTTTGGTCCCCATATATGTCGTGTATTTCTATTTTGGCCAAAATAATAGGCCTTTGATTCTTATTTTTTGTTGAAAAAATGACACCGTGTAATTAATCCCCTTGCATCTCCAATTGTCTCTCAGGTGATAATGTAAAAAAAAGTTCATTAGTGTATTATAATTTATTCAATAAAGTTTAGTAACATTCTCTTTATCCGTATGAGATCTAAAGTGTTTAGTCTCATTTTAAAGATTCATTTGTGGTCACTCTCATATTTTCATTTTTTTTAGTTATTGGTCATGCTATAATAACTATGAGACATGCGACATTCTCTACAAAAAGGAAAAATGAGCCGTCATAAAGTGATTATGAAACTTATTACAATTTTAAAAATACATGAGATGCTAATCAAATAAAATTTTAGAAATATAACTAAATCCAAAAAAATTACATTCACATATACTAGAATTCAACAAAGTACGGTAACTATTCACGATATATATGCGCATTTGGAATATATATAGAAAATTATATTCTAAACGCTGAGCAACGGAAAACCAGCAGCACCGCAGGTGATAAAACCGACATGACACCTGCGGGACAAATCGAAGAGAATGACTGTGATGAACTTTTTTGGCTTTATTTTTGGGAGTTTGGATCTAGGTTTTGAAATACAAATATGTTTGAAATTGGACCAACGCAAATTACAAACTAAGGCTTCATCGCAACAACAACTGTCGGCGAGGCCCAAGAGGATTTTGAGGTTCCCGAGGCCAACATCGATGCCTAATGTGAGTTTGGAGGGGCTGACATGGTCGCAAATGGTGCTGCAGTTGGTGGGGCGATCGGAGATCTTCTCAACGAAATATTTTGGTCAACCATCTGTAGCTTTCATAGAGAAACATTCATTAGGAGGTTTTGGTTTATTTCTTTGTTTTATCATTGTTTGAATAGAACAAGTGATTTCGGTAAACAAAGGTGTGAATGTGTATTACTGATGCATATAAGATCGCCTCAGACTTTGGTTTGATACTAACCATATAAATTGTTTATATATGTATATTATTGACGAACATCCATGTATAATTCAAGTATAAGATGTGAGGTACTTTTCTTTAAATTTTGTTTCCTTACTTTTCTACTAAGATAGATTGTATGTTGGTAATGAGTCACAATTTATTTTTCCCTTATGAATAAATTTATTTGTACATTTATTTGTTATCCTCATTGGTACCCTCTAGTAAGACAAATCAACAAGAGGTT
Source organism: Sambucus nigra (assembly GCA_949130495.1). Classification (NCBI taxonomy): domain Eukaryota; kingdom Viridiplantae; phylum Streptophyta; class Magnoliopsida; order Dipsacales; family Adoxaceae; genus Sambucus; species Sambucus nigra. The sequence goes on along the minus strand of OX422213.1, from coordinate 357,925,302 downwards.
ATACTTGTTATTGTGAGTTCCATCAGGACAACAAGTACAATTCTTTATTGTCTTGTTTTATTAAAGAGTACCAAATGAGGGTACATATAAGTTTATTCATAAGTTTAAATTATATATTTAAACCTATACTTTTTAGTTATAATAACTATTTTTCGTTACTTTTGATAAATTATATATTTTTTGTTCTGAGCTACCATGTGAACGATTATTAGTTTAAATTTTAATTAACATTTTTTAATTTAAAAGAAAATTGAGAAATGAACAGCTTTTCATACTTTGATACTCATTTTATTTATCATACATTTACCATATCCTTTCTCTCTCTCTCTCTCTCTAAATTCAAATTTTAAATATTTGGCATATTTTGAGATATAAAGATTTTTCCCCATAATTTCTTGATTTCTTGTTAATTTATTTTCGTTTAAAAAAGAGAAAATTGGTTACATTTACTTTTTTTTTCCTTTTTTTAGTTGAGGAAGAATTATCACAAGCAGGACTATCCGAAAAACATGCTTTTTTTGTTCGATATTTGCATATTAGAATACGGTATTAGGTTTGTTGGAAATGTTAAACACAATCCTTGCACTATGATATGTAGTATCATAATATGTTGGTATATTTTAGTGTAAAATATGGCTGGAAAACAGATGTTTTTAACATTTTTTTTTCTAGAATCATCCGCGCATAGCGGGCGATTAAAAGCTAGTAAAGATTAAATATGATAACAAAAAACTCCTTCCTTTCTAAATTTTCGTTTATGCCTTTCATGCAATACAACTATCTTGCATGTGGTAACTTGATAACCCTTCTCTCTCTGCACGTGTGCCCGTTAGTGTGTGAGAGAAAGAAAGAAAAAGAACAACCTTTGTTCACAATGTTTAAGAGTCGTGAATATTGATGGCATATGCATTTATTCCAGAAAGTGACTTGTATCCATGCAGTTGGAGTGCTCAGCAAGGGTCATCGTCTAGTTAAAAGCCTTCAAGTCTATTTATAAATATAAATCCTGTACCAGTTCTTGCACATCTTAATGACTTTTCTTTTTTGCGTGGGATATAAATGCATCGTGCCTTGTAAATAAATTGTTTGAAAAGAGCATCCACCTAAAAATATTGAAGGAATTAAATATCTTGAAGGTTGCTTCGTGAAAGATAATTGTTGCATTTACTAGACCAATTCATTCTTATACCTAACGTTCATTTATGGGAATTATATATCATATGGTGTTTTCAATACGTACCACCTACCATTGCAGATGAGGTCAATGTTAATTAATTTTATTCATTACGAACTATATATACCTCTGACTATATCCAGAACTATCAGCCTCTGGCCAGAAAAAAATTAGTTAATGAGTTCATGTTCCGATGTGATCCGTATCCAAATTTATATGATTTTATAATAACATGATCAAGCCTCTTTTTCCAAAAGCTAATGAGCAATATATTACGTATAGACTAATGGATTCATGATTTAGTAATCAATGGAATTTAAATATCAACCAAATGCAATTTTAACCTATCATTGAGTCATAAAAAGTGATTCACGATCACAAGTCGCCTAGAATTAGTGATTAGATATATTGAGTTTTGGCTTTGTGAAACATATTCCAGTAGCTGAACAAGTTCACTTTATAACGTCAATTTTAGTAATTCCATATATATATATATATATATACACACATATATATATATATATATATATATATATATATATATATATACATACAGTCATGCTCTTGTGCGGATCAGTCCGCATTTTAAGAATGCGGACCGGACATGTGTCACCTGGCGGTAAGAGCAGGCGGTAAGTCCAGAATAGAGAGAGAGTGTGCCTATAATTTAGGCGATAGTTTCTAGGTGCACCGTTAGGTGACACATGTCGTGTCCGCATTCTTAAAATGCGGACTAGTCCATAAAAGAGCATTATTATTATATATATATATAAGTCCTGCTCTTGTGCGAACTAATCCGTATTTTAAAAGTGCGGTCCGGACATGTGTCACCCGACGGTGAACTCAGAAAAGAGAGAGAGTGTACCTATAATTTAGACGATAATTCCACGTGTCCGGTCCATAATTCCATATGTCCGGTGGGCACATGAGTATTATTATATATACACACACACAAGTAAATTGGTCACTGTCCTCATTTAGACCATTTCCTATTAAGTAATGTTATACCTTAGTCGATGTGTAGCCTTCTGGGTTCCCACCCGCATATAGTTAAAGGAGGGTAGAATTTCACTGAGAAACAGTAGATTATGTAATACAATATTATGAATGAACATGACCCAATTAAGTCGAATTCCACTACCGGACGTAGTAAATGTGTTCCAATGTCATTCTTGAATGTGACAATAATAGTGAAAGTATTGTACATATACATACAAAAAACACTTTTGAGGTTTTTAAATGAGAATCTTAAATGCACATCAATTTTTTCAAGTAGTAAAAAACAATTGCAAGGTATCTATACAATATTAAGATATCGTGTTAAAAAATTCAGCGTTTATTTTTTTTTACTATTTAGAAAAACGGTCATCATATGTCTGCTTTTAATCTATTTAAAAAGCATCAAATATTGACTGATTTAAAAAAAAAATATTTTGGGCTATTTTTTATAGGGTTTTGTAAGGACACAAATTTTCAATTGAGTCCATATATAGTTTTGGCTCAATTCCGGACAAAAAAAATTTATTCATAGGATAGTATTTATTGTAATATTCTCAAGCCTATGAAGTGTATGTTGAAGACGTAGCGGCAAAGAATTTAAAGCTTCATCAAAATGCCGGTTTGCGTGCCTCGTTTCTACGTCATCAACTAAGGTTCCATGCTCCCAAGGTATGAATGTAATTATATTTATATAGGAGCTTGGAACAATATGTATTGGGTGTTAGATGTAATAAAAACTGCATTTCATTTTCAGAAAGAATCAAATAGAACTTTAAAAATAAGTATATAAAAATTTATAAAAGTTTCTGGGCCAAATTTGAATTTTTCAATCTTTCTGGTCGTTCGTTAGAAATGTCGTTCGAACGAGTTTTTTCGTTCGAACCAGATTTCGTTCGAACGAGTTTTGTCGTTCGAACCAGTTTCGTTCGAACGAGTTTTACCAACGACCCTAACTGGTCAGTCGTTCGATATGTCGTTCGATATGTCGTTCGAACGAATGTTCGTTCTAACGAGGTATCTAACGAACTTCTAACGAGCCCAGGCTGGTCGCTCGTTAGAAGTCTCGTTCGAACGAGAATCAAGTTCGTTCGAACGAGATTCCAGCGGGAACAGTTATTTGGCAGTTTTTTGCAGTTTTTCCCCACTCCTCCACTTGGTTTTCAACCAACCTTTTTCATACATTATTATGTGCGGGAAACACATTTTCGAAGACAACTTTTCCAACATTGTTTATCTCCAAGAGAGAGTTTGAGAGCAAAATTAGTTTAGGAAATTGTTCAAGTTTTGAGTGTTAATTTTTAATACACACTCTAGTTTACACCCAATAATTGTTTATCCAAGTTTCTATATTTATATCTATTGCTTGGAGTTTTTGGCACCGGTTTTCTCTACCGAATTCAAGAGACGTTTCGGGTTTGCTTCTACACCCCATCACAAAGAAGACTTTTGTTGAGATTCTACCCACACGGAGAAAGGCTCCATGCTTGGGTGACGGTGACCATATAAAGTCCCATCGGTGGATTCCGAGACCGCGGAGGTGTTCCGAGGTTGTTCGCTAGGAAGAGGTTTCTACGAGAAGGAGCGTCGAGGCTTGAGAGGGATCGAGTCAGTTGTTGTAAGTCTACATGTCTTGTAATTGTAATTCCATATCTAGTGGACTTGTGGCTAGGGCCGTCCGAGGTTGTTTCCCGTCTTGGGTTTTTTCCTCGTACATCTCAGCGTAGTGTGATATTGTTTATTTTATCTTGCATCATAATTTAGAACGCATGCTTAGAATTAATTCAAGATAAAATTTGGTTTTATTATCACACTCATTTAATTTGGGACTAAATTATATATTGGGTAAATTTGGTTTATTCAAGTCATTTGCTAAAACCGGTTTCGCCTAACTTTGGATAATTGAAAATTATGACTTAGGCTAATTCTAGGACTTGGATTATGTTTTAATTTGTTTTGAGAAATTAAAACTTGTTGTTTTATTTAAAACCATCTCAACGCTTCCGCATTAATTTAAAAGGAAATTATATTTTAATTTGTGATTATTAAAACCCGGGGATTCCACCTCTTCAAATTGGTATCAGAGCCAAAAACGATAAATTATTTCGTTAAGATCTTTTTAATTTTTGGCTAAAATGGATTTTTCCCCATTTTCAAAATTTCCTATTTTTGATGGTTCTAACTACGCGTATTGGAAAGCGCGAATGAAATCGGCACTTAAATCTATCGATGAACGTGTTTGGATGTCTGTTGTTACCGGGTACTCCCCACCAACTCATCTAATTGAAAATGAACGTGTTCCCAAACCCATCGATAGATGGACCGAAAATGAGTTTAAGCTTGCAAATTTTAATTCCCGTGGTTTAAATGCCTTATTTAGCGCTGTCGCACCGGATGAATTCCGACGTATTATGACGTGTGAAACTGCTAAAGAAGCTTGGGATATTTTACAATTAACTCATGAAGGAACGAGTGTCGTTAAAGCTTCAAAACTCCAAAACCTCACCACTCAATTTGAAACTATCAAAATGGATGAAAAAGAAACTTTTGATAAATTTTATGCTAGACTTTCTGACATTGTTAATTCATCCTTTAACTTGGGAGAGAAAATACCTGACGACCGTGATGTAAAGAAAATTTTGAGGTCCCTACCCGATAGATTTATTCCTAAAGTGACCGTTTTAAATTCTTTACCCACTTTAGCCTCTACGAAATTAGAAGAGCTTGTAGGTGATTTACAAACCTATGAACTGGATATGTTTCCCTCTAAAACTGAAAAGAAAATTGAAAAGGGTGTTGCTTTAAAAGCCCGAAAAGAGGTCAAACAAGTAGTAGAGAGCGATAGTGATAGTGACTCGGAAGACATGGCTTTGTTTGCTCGTAAATTTAGAAAATTTCTTAAATTTAACAAAGATAAAGTTAAAAATGATTTTAAGAAATTTGATACTTCTAAACATGATAAAAGCGAGAAGATTTCTAAAGCCGAGAAAATCCCTAAACCTAGTAATGAACATTTAGATAGGGACGAGTCTAATAAGTGTTTTGGTTGTGAAGGTTATGGCCATAGGGCTTATGAGTGCCCCACTAAACTAAGGAAAGATGGTAAGCGACCTATTTCATATAATGCAACCCTTAGTGATAGTGATAAGGAAGAAAAGCCCGATTCCCCAACTAAGAAAAATTTTGTGGCTTTTATGGCTAGTCATGTGAGTGATAATGAGAACTCATCGATTGATGACACGATTGCACATGCCACTTCCAAGGTCATTGTTCATGATTCCCTTGTTTTTAATTATAGTGAGAGTGGAGAAGAGAGTGAAAATGAAGAAGAGGTTGATGTGAGTGAACTTCAAAATGCTTTTCATGAATTATATAAAGAATCTATTAATTTGAAAAGAACTAATTTGAAGTTAGAAGCTTGTTTAAGAAAGAGTGTCAAGGTCGTTGATGATAGTGCCTTAATAGAAGACCTTAGGACACATGTGAGGACTCTTCAAGAGAAGCTTGAATATGTAGAAGGCGAAAGAGATAGCCTTAAAGGTTTAATGGAATCCTTGAAAAAGGAGCTTCTTGCTTTTGAAGAGCGAAATGTTTTACTAGAATCTAACATTGTTGAATTGGAAAATAAATTAAAAGATTCTAGTATTGTCAAATTTTATTTGGAATGTCGTTCAGAAAAACTAGATAAAATGTTAGGAACGGTCCAAATTAAAAACGACACTTGTGGTTTAGGCTTCAATCCTTGTAATGAATTTACTCATAATTCCCAAACCAATGTTTTAGGAGAATCAACTAGGAATACCTTTAAAGATCACTCCTTAAGTAAATCTTTTCGACATGTTCTCACATGTACACATTGTGGTCGACAAGGTCATCTTAGGAAATTTTGTTTAGATCTTAAACGAATTCCTAGAAAATCCCATAGTAAAGTAACCACGATAGCTAACGTTCCTACACCCCAAGATAGTAATTCTTCATTAATTTGGGTTAGGAAATCCGACTTGGTTGCCTTACAAAATAGGGATTTTGATTCTCATTTACTTACACATGCCTCCTCCCTTGCTAAATCTAAAGGATAAATGTGTTAGTGTTTGCATACTTTAGCGTTTGTACTTCATGCTATATTCATATGCTAAATGTATGCTTGTTTAGTCATTTTCTAGTCATTGCCTTTTTCATATCACATGCTAGAAATTATGACTTGTTTATCTTTTTGTATTATACTTTGTGTTTGAATCGACTGCATAATATAAAAAGATTTTTTTTTATCATTTGTGTTTTATTTATTTCATTTAAGCTTAATGAAAAATACAAATGATTTTTGTTTGTCCTTTTGAGTAAATATTTATTTTTGATTAAAAATGTTAAAAACTCAAAAAGATTTTGTTTTGTGTGTATTTTTGTTTGACACACTTTATGTGGCATATATTTGTGTTTGAATCCTATCGTTTACGCTACCATGTGGCTAGAACTTTTGGTTTAGATTTTCAATCCTTAAAATGTTCTTTACCATGTTTTATATGGAGTAGTTGGATTTTGTATTGTTTAAATGGATTCTATTTCTATATGCCTCTATTCACACATGCACGAGCTCTTTTGAAATCTTAATGTCACATGTTATATTTGAGCTTTTTGAGGTGTTCTCCTATCAATCTAGTCATCTACATATCTATGACCTAGGAGGACTAGTGCATGTCAAATTCCGTTGCATGTGAGATTTGTGTGAAAAAAAGAAAACATGAGAAATTAATATATGCACGGGGAAGGGCTCCGAAAGGATGAATTAAATCCTTTGCGATAGTAAGCCACCGTTGATTGGATCTAAAAGAAATACGTGATCCAAAGGCCTAAAAACAGAATTTCTGGCATTTAAAAGAAAGCAATTGCCAAGGCCTATGTTTGTTTGATATATTCATTCAAAAACAAAAGAATATATATGCTCATTGAGGGAGAATTGGATGGTATATCAACGGTTTGCACAATGTCCGTTTATCCTAGTTGTCTTTAATGTCATGACTCTATTTGGTTTGTAGAATCATCATCATGCTAGGCTTGTATGCATTGTGTATGTTTGTTCATTGAGTTTAATCTTTATATTGTCACATGAGGTTATATTTAACTGTGATGAAGTTTGCAATCAAATGAGAACTCCGTGAACGTTTCTTAAGTGTTTGGGTCTAAATTTAATTGTTGCTAGTTCACACCCCTACACTTCCGTTTCCATATGACACATTTTTGCCATACGAGTGTGCAAACTTATTGTATTTTGTGTCATGTGTGTGTTTATATCTATATATATATACACGTACTTATTGGTATATTTATAGTATATATATATATATATATATATATGATATTTGTTTGTTTTTGCCTTGCTTTTATTGCCCATATACTGTCATGTCTTTTATTTAAGCTTCCACATGCTGTTTATTAGTTCTTTATCCTTTGCCTATTCCCGAACAAAAAGGGGGAGAATGATGATAGGGGGAGAAATGGTATCTAATCCTATTATTATCGTATCTTCATTTGGGAGAGATTTATCTTAGGGGGAGACGTCTTTCTAAGTAGGTCATGTGTTTAAAGGGAGAATTAATTTAGGGGAAGTAATTAATTAATTGCATTTAATATTCTGATATTCCCTATGCATTTGATGAGTTTGCTTAAGTGTGCAGGAATTATTCTAAAGCGGCATCTTTCTATGGCAAAGCGTTTGATCCTTGGGTTGAGTCAAGATTGGGCGGGTTATGTTTTGAGTCTAGTAAAGCTTGACGGCCCTTTAGGATTTTTGTTTGGTTTTTGTCCCGGAATAGCCAAAGGGGGAGATTTGTAAGGACACAAATTTCCAATTGAGTCCATATATAGTTTTGGCTCAATTCCGGACAAAAAAAATTTATTCATAGGATAGTATTTATTGTAATATTCTCAAGCCTATGATGTGTATGTTGAAGACGTAGCGGCAAAGAATTTAAAGCTTCATCAAAATGCCGGTTTGCGTGCCTCGTTTCTACGTCATCAACTAAGGTTCCATGCTCCCAAGGTATGAATGTAATTATATTTATATAGGAGCTTGGAACAATATGTATTGGGTGTTAGGTGTAATAAAAACTGCATTTCATTTTCAGAAAGAATCAAATAGAACTTTAAAAATAAGTATATAAAAATTTATAAAAGTTTCTGGGCCAAATTCGAATTTTTCAATCTTTCTGGTCGTTCGTTAGAAATGTCGTTCGAACGAGTTTTTTCGTTCGAACCAGATTTCGTTCGAACGAGTTTTGTCGTTCGAACCAGTTTCGTTCGAACGAGTTTTGCCAACGACCCTAACTGGTCAGTCGTTCGATATGTCGTTCGAACGAATGTTCGTTCTAACGAGGTATCTAACGAACTTCTAACGAGCCCAGGCTGGTCGCTCGTTAGAAGTCTCGTTCGAACGAGATTCCAGCGGGAACAGTTATTTGGCAGTTTTTGCAGTTTTTCCCCACTCCTCCACTTGGTTTTCAACCAACCTTTTTCATACATTATTATGTGCGGGAAACACATTTTCCAAGACAACTTTTCCAACATTGTTTATCTCCAAGAGAGAGTTTGAGAGCAAAATTAGTTTAGGAAATTGTTCAAGTTTTGAGTGTTAATTTTTAATACACACTCTAGTTTACACCCAATAATTGTTTATCCAAGTTTCTATATTTATATCTATTGCTTGGAGTTTTTGGCACCGGTTTTCTCTACCGAATTCAAGAGACGTTTCGGGTTTGCTTCTACACCCCATCACAAAGAAGACTTTTGTTGAGATTCTACCCACACGGAGAAAGGCTCCATGCTTGGGTGACGGTGACCATATAAAGTCCCATCTGTGGATTCCGAGACCGCGGAGGTGTTCCGAGGTTGTTCGCTAGGAAGAGGTTTCTACGAGAAGGAGCGTCGAGGCTTGAGAGGGATCGAGTCAGTTGTTGTAAGTCTACCTGTCTTGTAATTGTAATTCCATATCTAGTGGACTTGTGGCTAGGGCCGTCCGAGGTTGTTTCCCGTCTTGGGTTTTTTCCTCGTACATCTCGGCGTAGTGTGATATTGTTTATTTTATCTTGCATCATAATTTAGAACGCATGCTTAGAATTAATTCAAGATAAAATTTGGTTTTATTATCACACTCATTTAATTTGGGACTAAATTATATATTGGGTAAATTTGGTTTATTCAAGTCATTTGCTAAAACTGGTTTCGCCTAACTTTGGATAATTGAAAATTATGACTTAGGCTAATTCTAGGACTTGGATTATGTTTTAATTTGTTTTGAGAAATTAAAACTTGTTGTTTTATTTAAAACCATCTCAACGCTTCCGCATTAATTTAAAAGGAAATTATATTTTAATTTGTGATTATTAAAACCCGGGGATTCCACCTCTTCAGGTTTCCATACAATGTTTAAGTAATCTTAAAAAATAGGCCAACATAATTTTTTTTCCCATTTTAAAAAAAGTTGTCCTCATAAGAGGTCTATAGAGGAGCCTGATGTAACACCCCGCACTTTTGGGGATAAATAAATTCAATAATTAAGTGTAATTTTGTAATTTAAGAAATTATCGTGAATAGTAATTTTTGGAGTTTTCAAGGATTAAATAACTTTCGATGGGTGTTATATTTACTTTTGGAGTTAAGTAAATAAGTCGGAGTATTTTAATTATATGTCGCAGCTGGGTAAAGTGACAGAGGGAAATATTTTAATGAGAATACCGCATTAAGTTGTGTGGTGTTAAATTAGTGATGTGCGGTCAAGTACCTCGGATGGAGATTTCGAGTGCGCGGTTGGTCTCGGAATAGCCGGGATAGTCAGAATAGAGTATCTGAGTGTCGTAATTGAGTTTCGAGAATTTTTCGATTAAAAAAGTGTAATACCTCGTAATTTTATTGATTTTTATTTAATGGATTAATTAAATTAAATGAGAATTAATTGGGAATTAATCCGAGTATAAATACTAGCGAGATGTGAGTTGGTATTTGATTATGATGTTAAAATTGGAAATTTCATGAGTATTGAAAATGTTAAAATTGTCACGAGACAGAAATACGACAATTTGGAAATTTAGTTGGGCGTGCATGTCAGTCGCGTCAGGAATGAAATTATTTGAATTAAAAAGTGAATTATATTTTTATCAATTGAATGGTCATTTTGAGTGCGCCAACATGTCCGGAAGGGTCGAAATAGTCAGAAAACACTAGCAGGGGGTTTAGTTTGAGTCCCGGGGCATTTTTGGGTCATACCGACAACGTAGAAGGGTATTTCGATAATTTTAAAAATAGGGGAATTAAAACCCACGAATTTTAGAGGTTAATTTTATATTAGAAATAAACCCACTAAGTCCATAATTCAGCATTTAACAAGAAGTGGGCTACGGGAGTTATAGGGCGAGTCTTAAAAGGTTCCAAAAGAAACCCTTAGCCACCATCACCATCTTTGAGAGAAATATGTAGAGAGGGAGAGGAGAATCAGCCTTCATCCTTCAACATCAAATCAGAAAATCTAAGGCAAGTGGTTTAATTACATAATTTCAAGCGAATGTTTCCTCCATGATTAAGATTAAATATATGTCTTGTATTGAAAGTTTGATGAAAAACCCATGAAATTGGAAATAGAACTCATAATCTTATGTTGGGATTGCATGTAGAATGGTAATAAATGAATTTCATATCCAATATGTATCTTTCGATGATTTAAAAACTGATTTATAAGGAGAAATTGCAGACGTTAAAATTCTGGCTTCATGTTCATAGGGTTTGGGATAATGTTTGGGAATTTTGATGATTACATGATAATTTAGGAGGCATTGACCCCAAATATATGTTAGAGGGCGACTTAGGAGGACTAAGAGTATTTTAAAAATGTTAAAACTTAATTGGGATGATCTTAGTGGGGATTTAGAGGAGAGAAATCTGAAGAAAAACGAATTGGGGGAAATTCTGTGCGCAGTCTGCCATCTCGTTAGAAAACCTTCCCAGGTCGTTCGAACGACCTCGTTCGAACGAGCTTCTAACGAGATGACAATATCCCTTCTAACGATTTGGTAGTTCGTTCGAAGCCTTTCATTCGAATGACACTCGTTCGACGACCTCGTTCGAACGAGACTTCTAACGAGTTGACAGAATGGCCTTTTTGGCCTGATTTTATTTCAAATGTTCCGTAGACTTAAGTGATTGAGAATTTTTTCCCTTATTGACTAGTGGGTATAATTGTGAGAATTGGGGTATGTTGAGGAGTGGAACTTAGAACCTTATAGTAATCCGGATGACAATTGTGGAATACTAAAGGAATACCTAATTACGACATGAGAAGGGTTGACACCGTTAATATACAAATCGAGGACTTGTAAACGTATAACATTAAATGACGGTATAAGAACGAGAAGCATAACTATATTAATAATTAGAGATATCTAAGATGTGTGAATGCTTAGTATATGTGGTTCTATGTGTAAAACATACCTACCATACTTGCTATCACGGGAGGTCTGCGTTCGATTAGGGCCATCTAATCTTTGTGTGCCTACGGGGGGATTTAGATTGGTACCTCGAGGACATAGGTTAGAGAAGGACTTATTGAGAAGTTAGTAAGTCTGCTGATCATGGGAGCGTAGGTATGTGCGTGACCCATGTGATGTGAACTATGTTCGCCTCCATTTTGTGTGATTGTTGTTATTTGAGAACGATTCTTGAGAGATTCGAAAAAGAGTGGTCCTTATGTACGTGATGTACAGGGATTGGATATCAGAGTATGTGTGCACCGTAACTTAGTCTCGGGGTGCTAGTATTATATATTTATGATGAGACTAATATACTGTTAATTGAAATGAACTGTAATGTATAAATGTGAGTATCTATAATATCAACGTTTTCTAAAAGATAAAATGGAAGATCTCCACTGAATAGTAGACTAAAATGGGGAAACTGTGTTGAAGAGTAAAACACTCTATTTAAAATAAGATGTCGGGAATTAAATCGTGAATCTTATAGTAATGTTAGATTTTATATTGAACCAGTTAGATACGGGCATAACTAGATTCGATTACGGATACGTTAGGAGTGAACAGATAGTCGAGAGGTGAGTATTTCATGTGAGAGAACGTCCTAACATGTATTTTTCATTCATTGTTTTATGTCATTAAAGCACTTGCTATATTTTAAAATGTTTTCCACAATCGGGCTCTGACCCGTTTGCTTTCAAATATATTTTTGTAAATACCTTTTAGGTGCCCAGCCACAAGGATACCATGCATAGGAGTTCCATTCAGGTGACGGACTGTAGTTGTCGTGGAAGTTACAGGACTTTAACAGTAGACACCACCACTTCCGATCTTGACTCTATGTTACTAGATTTTCCTTATCTGTTGGGCATGTCGCCCCATTTCTTTTAGACACTTTATTTATCCAGGTATATCAGATTTTTGGATTATAATTAATTTAGAGATGCAGACTTAGTATTTGTTTATTCAGGTTCTAGTGTCCTTAGGATTTGTATGGCTTATTATGTTTCCACTGAGCTTTCTTTGACGTAGAGCCCTATATTTTAGGACTGTTGTATTCCTCTATGTATGTTTCGCTCTTCAGCTATTTTGAGATAATAACTGCGAACTTATAAGACTTTACTCTCATTTCAGATGCCTCCACGACGTACACAGCGAGTTCCTATGAATGCTCAGCCCGAGCAACAGCGTGCACCAGTTTCGGGCACCGAATGCCGCAGAGGTTGCAACTATTGTAGCCCAAACGGTAAATGCCGCCCTATCGGTTGTACAACATACACCACCCCAGGCGCCGGTAGTCGCGCCAGTTCAGGCTCATGCATTCTCGCTTTCTTGGGAATGTGATCGTGATGATTTTCAAAAAGCACACCCTCCGGAGTTTGCAGGTAGCTCCGACGTTGTAGTGTCCAGTCAGTAGAGTAAGGACATTCAGAGGAACTTAAGGATGTACGAGTGCACAGATGTTCAGAAGAAGATACTGGCTACTTTTAAGCTAGTAGGAGCAGCATTACAGTGGTGGGAGTCTATTACCACCGCGGAGGAGAGGGACGCCCTTTCTATTCAGGAGTTCTGGGTGCGGTTCGACCGCAAATATTTTCCATCAGCTGTTCACACTGAAATGAGGAGGAAGTTAATGAACCTCAGGTAGGAGGGGAAGACCGTGGCTGAGTATGAGGCCGAATTCACTAATCTATTGAATATTGCTCCCAATGAGATTCCAACTGAGGAGAAGAAGATTTAAGAGTTCATGGACGGATTGACTTGGAGGATCCCACAACACTTGTTGGGAAATATTTCGTTGGCCACTTACTCTGACGTGGTTAACGCGGCACTTCTTCACTGCCAGGATCACCGCTTTCACATGTCTGAGAGTAAGAGATCAGGAGAGTCCAGCCATTAGGGTAGGACAGGAGAAAATGGTGCCAGCGGGGCACAATCTGCTCAGGGTCAGCACATGTAGGGCGATCAGGGCTCCCAACAGGGGGATCCAAAGAGATTCATATCTGGGGGTTTCAGGAATGGTCAGGGAGGTTTCAGACATGGCTATCAGGATTAGAACGGCCATCAGGGCCAGCAGGGCCAGATTGGTCAGCAGCAACAGTTTCAGCAGGGCCAGCATGGTCAAGGTAGAAATGGTAATGGCCATCAGGGCCGAGGGCAGCGGGGACAGCGAGGAGGAAACTTCTCGGGGAAGTTCTTCGTGTGTGGCAAGATTGGCCACAAATGCTAGTATTGTCCTGATAGGGGCAGGGCCCCACAGCAGCAGTAGCAGGGTACTCGACACGAGCCACAGAGGTCTATGTTTCCCACTGCCCTCCCAGCACCACCACAGATGGCTGCATTACCACCCATTCTAGTGGTCCCAGTTCAGCAGGGACAACTTCAGTATGGGAGAGTGTATCAGCTTCAGCAGGCCGCCGTCCCACTAGATCCACCTGCTATTGAGGGTATGTTCTCTATTCAAGGGACTATGGGGCATATTTTATTTGATACGGGGGCCACACATTATTTCATTGCCACGAGATTTGCACGCACTATTGGGTTGTTAGACACTGCATAGAGCACGATTACTTGTGTAGATTCATCGTTGAGTAGGGGTTCTGTAATTTCCCTTATTTGTATAGGTGTGGGTATAGAGATCGGGAGGTTTACTTTACCCGCTGATATGTTAGTATTAGAGATGATTGAGTATGATGCGATTGTTGGTATGGATTGGCTAGTTGCGTACCAAGCCATGATTGATTGTTTCAGTAGGAGTATCATATTTGCCATTCCCGGGCAGGAGATGTTTTTAGTGGCGATGCCTCTCCCTGAGGGAGGATCTTCCACTCATTTGTACTATATGGAGGAGGAGACCTTTAAGGAAGTGGTGATACCACTTGATTCGATTCCAGTCGTGAGGGAGTTTGCTGATGTATTCCAGGATATACCTGGATTACCTCCTAGTAGAGAGATAGATTTTGTTATTGATTTGACGCCGAGCACACGGCCCATTGCCCGCTCACCGTACCGTATGGCTCCAGCGGAGATGAGAGAGCTAAGGGATCAGATAGAGCAGTTGTTGGGTCAGGGGTTTATTCGGAGGAGTACTTCGCCGTGGGGTTCCCCTGTGTTATTCGTAAAGAAGAGGGATGGATCATTGAGGTTGTTTGTAGATTACCGGGAGTTGAATAAGGTCACGATACGGAATAAGTATCCGCTTCCCCGAATCAATGACTTATTTGACCAGTTGAGAGGAGCCTTCTTCTTCTCAAAGATTGATTTGCGATTGGGATACCATCAGTTGCGTATCAGGGAATAGGACGTCTCGAAGACTTCTTTCTTGACGCGATATGGTTCCTATGAATTTAGGGTTATGCCTTTTGGCTTGACCAATGCTCCAGCCGTGTTTATGGACTTGATGAATAGGGTGTTCAGAGAATTCCTAGACCATTTCGTCATTGTCTTTATTGATGACATTCTGGTTTACTCCCAGACAGAAGAGGAGCACGCCGAGTATTTGAGACAGGTTTTGCAGACGTTGCGTCAGAACGAGCTTTATGAAAAGTATGAGAAGTGTGGGTTCTGGTTGAAGGAGGTTCAGTTTTTGGGGCATATCATTTCATATCGGGGGATATCTGTTGATCCGGGGAAGGTATCCGCGGTGAGGGAGTGGGGACAGCCCATGACACCGACTGAGATCCGTAGTTTCTTGGGCCTAGCAGGATACTACAGGAGGTTTATTCGGGGTTTCTCAAAGATAGCGGGTCCTTTGACACATCTGACTCGCAAAGGTGTACCATTCATCTGGAGCGATGCTTTTCAGTTGGCATTCGATGAGTTGAAGGACAAGTTGACCTCAGTGCATGTGTTAGCATTGTCCCAGGCCGGGAGTTGAGTATTTAGTTTACACCGATGAGTCCTTACAAGGACTTGGAGGTGTGCTGCAACAGGAGCGTCAGGCCATAGCTTATGCTTCTCATAAGCTTATGCCTCACGAGAGGAATTATTCCACCCAAGACTTGGAGTTAGCGGCAGTCGTATTCGCTCTTCGGATTTGGAGACACTATCTCCTGGGGGAAAAATTTCGGTTGTTCACAGACCAAAAGTCTCTACAATACCTCTTCACGCAGAAGGAGCTGAATATGCGTCAACGTCGGTGGCTTGAGTTTGTGAAGGATTATCAGTTCGATATCTAGTATCACCCAGGGAAGGCTAACTTGGTAGCAGACGCGTTGAGCCGAAGGCCGGTAGATGAGGTGTCCGAGGTGTGGAAAGATAAGTGGAAGGAGTTGGGACACCAGGATGTAGTGGCCCAATCGTTCATGTCTGTGATGACTATTACACCTCAGATTGTTACGAGAGTGGTAAAGGCCCAGGCAAATGACTCATTCTATTAGGAGCAGATAGTTCGATTACTAGCAGAGGGAGCCGAGTCCTATACCGTTGGCTCAGACAGGGGATTACACTTCAATGGGAGACTGGTAGTTCCGGAAGGGGAGGACTTACGACATGAGGTAATGGCGGAGTCGCATGGCTCATGGTTCGCGGTACACCCTGGTGGGGATAAGATGTACCAAGACATGAGACGACAGTATTGGTGGAGCGGGATGAAGAGAGATATCGTCATGTTTGTTTCTAAATGTGCCAATTGTCAGCTAGTAAAGGTGAACCATCAGAAATCGGCAGGACTTCTACAGTCGTTAGAGGTTCCCACGTGGATATGGGAGGGCATCTCCATGGACTTTATCATGGGGTTACCTACGTCACAGAGGGGTCACGACTCTATGTGGGTAATTATGGATAGGTTGACCAAAGTTGCTCATTTTCTGCCCGTGAGAACCGACTACACTACGGGACAGTATGCCCAACTTTTCATTGCGGAAATAGTGAGACTTCACGGGGTACCTCTAAATATCGTGTCTGATCGAGACAAGATATTTATTTCACGATTTTGGGAGAGTTTCCAGGAGGCCATGGGTACGGAGTTGCGACTAAGTACGGCTTATCACCCGCAGACGGATGGGCAAACCGAGCGGACAAATCAGATGTTGGAGGACATGTTGCGTATGTGCATCCTAGACTTTGGAGGTGGATGGGAGCAGTACCTTCCACTGGTGGAGTTTTCTTATAATAACTCCTATCAGTTTACCATTGGCATGGCTCCATTTGAGGCGTTGTACGGTAGACCTTGTCGTTCCCCATCATGTTGGTTAGAGGTGGGGGATAACAAACTCCTTGGACCAGAAGTGATTCAGGATACTTCGATAAGGATAGAGATGATACAGAGTCGTATTCGGGTAGCTCAAGACCGGCAAAGAGCTATGTCGATGCCAAGAGGTTCTTTAGATAATTCAAGGTGGGAGACCATGTGTTACTAAGAGTATCTCCGATGAAGGGGATCATGTGTTTTGGGAAGAAGGGAAAACTGGCACCAAGATACGTGGGGCCATTTCCTATCATCGAGAGGATTGGGCCAGTCGCATACAGACTTGGGTTACCGGAGCACTTACATAGGATCCATAATGTGTTCCATATTTCCTCGCTAAGGAAATATCTTAGGGACGATTTGGCCCATACTCACATTGCTTTGGAGGACATCGGTCTCCAGCCCGATAGTTCCTACGAGGAGGGGCCAATTGCTATTTTGGACCGAAGCGAGCGGAAACTGAGGTCGAAGATAGTACCGTTAGTACGTGTGTAGTGGCGGCATCATAGTGCCAAGGAGTCCACATGGGAGCACGAGGATGAAATGCGCGAGCGATAGCCAGAGTTATTTTTACCATGTACTCTTTAGTTCCGAATTTCGGGATGAAATTCTATTATTAGGGGGGAAGTATGTAATACCCCGTAATTTTATTGATTTTTATTTAAGGGATTAATTAAATTAAATGAGAATTAATTGGGAATTAATCCGAGTATAAATACTAGCGAGATGTGAGTTGATATTTGATTATGATGTTAAAATTAGAAATTTTATGAGTATTGAAAATGTTAAAATTGTCACGAGACAGAAATACGATAATTTGGAAATTTAGTTGGGACGCGCGTGTCAGTCACGTCAGGAATGAAATTATTTGAATTAAAAAGCGAATTATATTTTTATCAACCAAATGGTCATTTTGAGTGCGCCAACATGTCCGGAAGGGTCGAAAGAGTCAGAAAACACTAGCCGGGGGTTTAGTTTGGGTCCCGGGGCATTTTTGGGCCATACCGGCAACGTAGAAGGGTATTTTGGTAATTTTAAAAATAGGGGAATTAAAACCCACGAATTTTAGAGGTTAATTTTATATTAGAAATAAACCCACTAAGTCCATAATTCATCATTTAACAAGAAGTGGGCTACGGGAGTTATAGGGAGAGTCTTAAGAGGTTCCAAAAGAAACCCCTAGCCACCATCACCATATTTGAGAGAAATCTGTAGAGAGAGAGAGAGGAGAATCAACCTTCATCCTTCAATATCAAATCAGAAAATCTAAGGCAAGTGGTTTAATTACATAATTTCAAGCAAATGTTTCCTCCATGATTAGGATTAAATATATGTCTTGTATTGAAAGTTTGATGAAAAACCCATGAAATTGGAGATAGAACTCATAATCTTATGTAGGGATTGCATGTAGAATGGTAATAAATGAATTCCATATCCAATATGTATCTTTTGATGATTTAAAAACGGATTTATAAGGAGAAATTGTAGATGTTAAAATTCTGGCTTCATGTTCATAGGGTTTGGGATAATGTTTGGGAATTTTGATGATTACATGATAATTTAGGAGGCATTGACCCCAAATATATGTTAGAGGGCGACTTAGGAGGACTAAGAGTAGTTTAAAAATGTTAAAACTTAATTGGGATGATCTTAGTGGGGATTTAGAGGAGAGAAATCTAAAGAAAAACGAATTGGGGGAAATTCTGGGCGCAGTCTGCCATCTCGTTAGAAGACCTGCCCAGGTCGTTCGAATGACCTCGTTCAAACGAGATTCTAACGAGATGACATTATCCCTTTTAACGAGTTAATAGTTCATTCGAAGCATTTCGTTCGAACGACACTCGTTCGAACGACCTCGTTCGAATGAGACTTCTAACGAGTTGACAGAATGGCCTTTTTGGCCTGATTTTATTTCAAATGTACCGTAGACTTCAGTAATTGAGAATTAACCTTCCCTTATTGACTAGTGGGTATAATTGTGAGAATTTGGGTATGTTGAGGAGTGGAACTTAGAACCTTATAGTAATCCGGATGACAATTGTGGAATAGCAAACGAATACCTAATAACGATGTGAGAAGGGTTGACAACGTTAATATACAAATTGAGGACTTGTAAATGTATAACATTAAATGACGGTATAAGAACGAGAAGCATACCTATATTAATAATTAGAGATATCTAAGATGTGTGAATGCTTAGTATATGTGGTTCTATGTGTAAAACATAGCTACCATACTTGCTATCACGGGAGGTCTGCATTCGATTAGGGCCATCTAATCTTTGTGTGCCTACGGGGGGATTTATATTGGTACCTCGAGTACATAGGTCAGAGAAGGACTTATTGAGAAGTTAATAAGTCTGCTGATCATGGGAGCGTAGGTATGTGCATGACCCATGTGATGTGAACTATGTTCGCCTCCATTTTGTGTGATTGTTGTTATTTGAGAACGGTTCCTGAGAGATTCGAAAAGCGTGGTCCTTATGTACGTGATGTACCGGGATTGGATAGCAGAGTATGTGTGCACCGCAACTTAGTCTTGGGGTGCTAGTATTATATATTTATGATGAGACTAATATACTGTTAATTGAAATGAACTGTAATGTATAAATGTGAGTATCTATAATATCAACATTTTCTAAAAGATAAAATGGAAGATCTCTAGGGATTAGTAGACTAAAATGGGGAAACTGTGTTGAAGAGTAAAACACTCTGTATAAAATAAGATGTCAGGAATTAAATCGTGAATCGTATATTAACGTTAGATTTTATATTGAACCAGTTAGATACGGGCATAACTAGATTCGATTACGGATACGTTAGGAGTGCACATATAGTCGAGAGGTGAGTATTTCATGTGAGAGCACGTCCTAACATGTATTTTTCATTCATTGTTTTATGTCATTAAAGCACTTGCTATATTTTAAACTATTTTCCACAATCGGGCTCTGACCCTTTTGCTTTCAAATATATTTTTGTAAATACCTTTTAGGTGCCCAGCCACAATGACACCATGCATAAGAGTTCCATTCAGGTGACGGACTGTAGCTGCCGTGGAAGTTACAAGACTTTGACAGTAGACGCCTCCACTTTCGATCTTGACTTTATGTTACTTGATTTTCCTCATCTGTTGGGCATGTCTCCCCATTTCTTTTAGGCATTTTATTTATCCAGTTATATCAGATTTTTGGGTTGTAATTAATTTAGCGATGCAGGGTTAGTATTTGTTTATTCAGGTTCTAGTGTCCTTAGGATCTGTACGGCTTATTATGTTTCCAGTGAGCTTTCTTTGATGTAGAGCCCTATATTTTAGGACTGTTGTATTCCTCTATGTATGTTTCGCTCTTCAACTATTTTGAGATAATAACTGCGAACTTATAAGACTTTACTCTCATTTCAGATGCCTCCACGACGTGCACGACGAGTTCCTAGGAATGCTCAGCCCGAGCAACAGCCTGCACCAGTTCTGGGCACCATGAATGCTGCAGTGAGTGGGAGAAAGAAAGAAAAAGAGAGAAAAGAGGAAGAGAAGAAAAGAGGAGAGAAAAAGGATTTTCGGGCCAAACTCAGCGGGATTTGACTCGGGGTTGTCAAATTTAATCATCCAGGAAAGTGTTTACTTGTTTATTTAATTTTGAGCATAAATCTCATATCATAATTGGTAATAACAAACCCTAAATATTTTTGGTTGGATTTTTCGTGGATCAAACGGGTTTTTCGGAAGTTTAACGGGTAAATCCCGAAAACTATTAAATTGGAGAAACTTAGAAATTCATTGAAATTAATGGTTGATTTTAGGTTCTAGGATGATTAGAACCTATTTCCTTTGTGTATATATATTTGGGTGTAGTTAGATGTTGGTGGAAGAAGAGGTATAAGGCTTGGAGGTTGTTAATGGCTGAATTGGATTCATGGAGAAGAAGCAGTTTCGGCTGCCCTGTTTGATTAATCGATCGAGGCCCTGGGATTGATCGATCGATTCTATAGAAATTTTGGCAATTTGTGTTGGTTCAATTTAAATGGGATAAATTCCCAAATTAAGTTTTTATAGCCTATTTAATTGAGGAAATAAATAGACATAACTAAGGGTGATATATTCATCCAATTGAGGAAATTTATGGGGGCCAAGAGAGTGTTTTAAGTGTGTGACACTAAAACTATATTTTCGAAGAAAATAGATAAAGTGAGGAATTAGAGAGTTGGGGTTTCTCAAAAATAGAGTGGGGACCTCTAAATTGTTAATTTGATAAAATGTAGTCCTTGGGTTCGTGGAAATGGAATCCACGACCTATTTAAATTAAGGGTGTTTGGTGACGAATATTTTTTGGGATAATTTCATTGGGTATTTTGGCTTATATAATTGTGCGCGTAGAAAACATAATTATATCGATTGTGGTTCAGTATATCCTACGAGACTACTAGGATGAATTTGGGAAGATACTTATTTACCTAGTATGAATTGGTATAGTTGAAGAAATCATATAAATCCTTAAACGTGAATAAGGTTCACATTATCTGTCAAGTGAGGGAATACTTTTGGATTTAGTATCGCGAGTGTGCGAATGCTTGAGTATTATTAATTGTGAGAATCTTGGGATTATTTGTCATCGTTATGTGTGATTGGCAATTATGGCCATTTATATGTATCTTTGAGGAACAGTGTGGAATATATATATATATATATATACGATGTGATTAAAGTATATATATTATATGATACAAAAATGTATATATATCTATGTGTTGATGGTATATATATATATATATATATATATATATATATATATATATATATATATATATATATATATATATATATATATATGTGAAGCATACCCCCTCTAATGCTATCATTAGAAGTTACGCGATGTCAGTGATTCCCCTGGGCTTGAGGAGCAGGGAGCGTATAGTCCCTAGGTCATAGCGTCCATTTTTATATTGTGTGATTTTTATTAGGGGTGAGATGTGGTGAGTATGTTTCGTCTCACTTTTGGGGAGGAACTATGACCGCTTCCCAGACGTTGTGATTTATGACCGCGATGTCGGTGATATTGAGTCCGACCGCTGGTCCCCAGGATGGTATGTGAGTGATGCCCTGGAAGATGATAGCATTGAGAGACCGCATCCTCGAGTTATAGCTCGTTGGGATGGTTTTATACTGGTGTGTATAGTATAATACTTGTGTATGAGAACAAGATATTATATCTCTAGTAGAGTAAAGATATAAATTGAATATGAAATGAATTCTCATTCCGGGAGATTGTATCCAGACTTATATTGTGATTCGTATTATAAATGAGGAGGTTATGCATATTTATTTATATGAGTATATATATAAGTTGAGTACTGAGGGTCTAATGGATCTCGACGAACTACCTTGCCAAGTAGTACTGTATCGGGGGGGTTCCCTGTTTGGATTTCGCTTTACGAGACACCCCACGCACGAACATGGCCTAGTGTTGAGACTGGGGAGAAGTTTAACCCTTAGTGTTATTGTTTTGGGTTTTCTTATATGAGTGTATATATATACTAGGGTATGCCCGTGCCTGAAGGCACGCTGATTATTTTGAAAAAATATAAAGTCACGTACAAGATAAATAGTAAATGTTTTATATGTTAGAAGTATACATTTTCAAGCATAAAATCAAATATATTTAGTGTTTTGGTTGTTCGCGAATTTTAATTTTGGTGGTATATGGAATTGGACTCTAAACGAGTGTTATAAATTTCATATGCACAGTTAGTCTAGGGCATGGCTATTCCCACACCCTTAGCATCCTCCCCCACACCCTTTTCAAATGTTTAAAATAAAAACACAAAAATACCCTTTTCCATTTCATTACAATATATTATGATTTTAAAACATAGATAAGATAAAATTTACACTTTAAGATCAAATATAATTTTCTACTTCTTCTTCTTCTTCTTCTTCTTCTTCTACTTATTATTATTATTATTATTATTATTATTATTATTATTATTATTATTATTATTATTATTATTATTATTATTATTATTATTATTATTATTATTATTACTATTATTATTATTATTATTTTTATTATTTCAATCTTTTACGTTAACATATTATGAAATAAAGAATGAAAAAAGCAATAACCAACAAATGAAAAAAATAATATGTGCACTCTTAATAACAATATAACAGTCCGACAAAGCAATGGATTAAATCATGAGTGAGTGCGAGAGGTCATTAACCAACAAAGGTTCTAAGAAACAAAAAATCCAAAGCATTAACTCAAACAAAGTTAGGCATATTATTGAATAACTTAAAAATCTAATTCATTAACTTTAAAATTAATATGAGTAATCATTTTCTAAACAACAAACTCATTAAGAAAATAAAAGATTATAAACAAAAATATATTGTTTTAGGTTCATATGAATCCTAAAACTTGCATTGACATGGAATGCCAAAGTCCCCATATCAGAAAAGTCTACTGTCCAAACCCCAGAACAAAAAAATAATCAAAAAAAGACTGAAAGTAACTGAAATTCTAATAGTTAAAGACATATCATAAAACAAATAAACTATTGCATAAAAAAGTATACCTAATTACTCATCAACTATTGCATAAAAAGAATACCTAGTTGAAGGCAGGTTAGGAACTTTGAGTATCAAAGCCAAAGCTTCCTAAAAATGTGTCTTTATGTTGAGATTAAAGTGTAGGAGGGCTTGCATATTTGATACCTGCTAGATATGCCTCAAAGTGTGAGAGCTAGGATAAAGTATATGCCACTTGAGATGGGTTTTTTGTCTTATTTCATGATCAAATTAATCATACTCAAAACCAACAAATTTATTCATTGTTTTTTCTTATTAGGACAACATCAGACTAAGTTCTAAATATATTACAACAAATGTAGTTAGATAATTTAGAATAGCTGAATCAAAATCTAATTTTCATTGAATAAAAAATATGGAGAAGTCCCCTACATCATTAATTGTAAACTAGCACAATTACAATGATTCTTAAAAGGTGTTAAATATGTAGACATGTCCATGGAGTAGCACATGGGTACATTTCCAGATTTCAGAGCCAGCCAATTCCATGGTGAAATGAGTAGAAGAGAAGTCATTATTGGGAGGACAGCATCGATAGATACATCTGAGTTACCAAATTGAGGAGCAATATGGACTGATAAGGGACTAATGATCTTCAAATCCTCATACAAATCTGACACATGATCTGCACTGTAGATTTAGAAATTTTGAAAAATAATGAGAATCGAGAGGAAATAGAAAAATCAAGCCAGCAAAAAAACTCATAATGGAACTCTAGCCACGGTGAATGCCTAAAAATCTCTTCAGCTCGTTCTCTTCTTTTGACAACAGCCATCCGATTCCCATAAATCCATACAATTCCCATAAATCCATAAATTTCACCTAATTTATCCCTATGCTCTGCACTTTCAGCTGGAAATGATGCAAGTGGAACTGCAATAGCTTATTATATAATTTATCCCTAAACCCTATAACTCGTGTTGAAAAAATGCGTTTGATTTCGTGTAATTTGTTTACACCTGATTGTTTTTTCAACAGAGTTTGATTCAAACATGAGTTATGCCCGAGCGTTTGATTTTCCCTAAAAATCAACCTGTTGCGTTTGATTTTTATTTAAGTATATACCTGCTAAAAAACGCACCTACATGTGTTATCTACGCAATTCAAATGGTACCCAAATGTGTATGCCATGCAACAGGTGACCTATTTATATCCACTCTCGAGCTTCAGCCTTTGAATCTTTCGACTTATGCCAAGCATTATGAGGATGGATTTTACAAAAAGGTAGCAGCAAGAGTAAACTTTGAAGTTCTCTTCAATTGCCTGACAACAAATTTGATGGAATTATAGTGTTTTAATTGTTAAGATGAGCAAGGAGGTCCTGCAAGCCAAGTAAAGTAAGAAATAAGTTCAAATAAAAGTAAAAACATGTACACAACTGAGGGAACTATGTTATACCTGATGATACATTGACAAAAGAAAATTCTTCTCACTATTGAGGTTGAAAATTTCCAAAATATATAGGACTAAACAGAACAAAATAATTAGAAATGTAAAAAAACCCAACTAAGAACACAATATAACCTAAAATCGAACCGAAAAATCTTATTGAACCCAACATATACTAACTAATATTATTCATCTCAAACGTCTATTTGAGAGTGAATTTAACACACACACACTACTATATAAAAGGGGAAAATAACCAAAAAAAGATCAAATATTCAGATAGGCATTTATTCAATGATGCAACATGAATTATATACGCACCAAAGATTGACATATTAGTGTTCAAAAATCATACATCATTTTCAAAATTGAGTCACAAAGAACATATATAAAAGAGGAAGCCATTGCTGCTGTTGTTATGAAGTGAGTTTGAGAGGATTATTACACTGCTGCTTCATTCAACTTATTATGCAGTGAGTTTGATAAGATAATTAAGAGCCTATGGGCATAAAATTTTTGATGTGACAGTGGATGAAATAAAATTTGATAAAGAGCAACCTCAATCTCGAATTCAATATAGGAAACCCATCCATTGCGGATAAGATAATCGAGTTCCTTTGAGAGTTGTTCAGGAGTTAAAGGAGGTAAGTATCTCAAACTTCTTCATTCCAAATGGAGGCCACACCTGTAGTTACCCAATATCATAGTTAACACTAAAATAAAAACCTATATATATATATATATATATATATATATATATATGATCACTGATATATTTCAATCAGTGAGAGATATTGAAGATGAAGTGTTGAACCTTGAAGTTGAATTTTCAACAGAGTACATAGTACATAATAAAGCTGGAACTACATTATCAA
This sequence comes from Sambucus nigra, assembly GCA_949130495.1. Taxonomy (NCBI): domain Eukaryota; kingdom Viridiplantae; phylum Streptophyta; class Magnoliopsida; order Dipsacales; family Adoxaceae; genus Sambucus; species Sambucus nigra. The sequence goes on along the minus strand of OX422213.1, from coordinate 357,899,586 downwards.
TGGAACTACAAAAAAAATAAAGTTGAATGTTGAACAGAGTATAGAAAATAAATGAAAACCATGTATATACAAAAACGGACATACCTGCAGAAACTAATTGGTTTTGTATTTGACATGTAAACAGTAGGAAACAACAGAGACTCATAAATAGAGGCAACAACAGAGAGTCAACTTGACTTATATTAAAAAAAACATAGATTCACTCGTCCTCAATTTTTTAAAAATTCTTACAGTAGACTGTGGTAATATTACAAAGATTAGGGGAGAATGACTGATATTAATCAAACCTTTCTCTTTTGAAATTCAAACCAAATGAGATATGGTGCATATTGAGTTATAGATACTCCTTTTATATTTTGTTGTTTGGGTGTTGTATCCAACCCATAAGGCTGCAATAAAAACAATCCTTAAGTTTGGCCTATAAAGACTGACCAACATCCACTCAATGTTATATAAAGTAAGATTGTTTAACATCAATTCAATACAATAAAAAATAAGAGTAAACCCCAATATAATAATGAGAGAATATGTTGTGGTCAAGAAAGACATATGGATACTAATGCACTACCTATCATAATAAAATTTCCAATAACAAAGCACCAAACAGAATATCTATCAGGTACATGTGAAAACTTCCTGATGAAATGAGGAAAAAAGTACTAGATGGGGTGGACCGATAAAAGTATCAGGCTGTCATATTCATTGGGAACCTTGCATTCCAGTTTCATCAGATAATTCTATGCGGATAGTCCTTTTTCTACTGTGAAATATAAGCAGAGGAGTGTACCTGTATTTGAATTGGGCAAGCCGTCTATAGCAAACTTCATAACTCAATCAGCAGTCGTATAATTGAGGGCTGCAAAGGATGGGATTGGTTCGATTGACTTTACGCACATCCTATATTTGAGTTGGGACTTCCTATCATGTCCCACAATATAAAGTAACTATAATCCAAATGAAAATACAAATCAAGTTGTGAACAATTCAGCGCTGAAAATAGAAGGAAACAAATGGTGTTACCACACTGTATAATTATGTCCCGCAATATAAAGTAACTATAATACAAATGAAAATACAAATCAAGTTGTGAAAAATTCAACACTGAAAATAGAAGGAAACAAATGGCGTTACCATACCGTGTTAGGATCATCAGAACCACCTGGATGCAATGATATTTCAGCACTGAAAATAGAAGGAAACAAATGGTGTTACCACACTGTATGATATGAAGTTATGTTTCATGGCCAATGAAGTGTCGAATCTATGTTGTATATTATTGTTTCAATCAATGATGGCATGTTGAAGCACAAATAAAGATTACATTAGATAACACGCTGTTAAATCGTAATTGTGGAACCGTATTACAACCAAGATCGAAATTAAAAACCTTTCGGGAGATAGATAACATAAATGACTAAAATTGATATTAAAAAGAGTATTTATGGTTCAACCAATGGAACGTGAGCGAGAAAATATTATATACCACTAAATGTAATAAAACAAAATATAAAAGTAAGGATCATTTACGGTTCAACCAATGGATATGATATATAACATATTGTTTACAAAATAGAAGGCAGTAAGTTGTGAAAGTACTCAAATTCTCTCTTTAAAAAACATAATAGCATGGAAGATCACCACAATTGCATAATCTCAAAAGATAACATTGTCTTTGGTAAGGGCTTGTGGACCACATTTTGTATGTTTGATAGCTTAGTATTCATAAGGACAATATCTGTAGCGTTGTTTGCAGTTTTCTAAATTAAGCATTGATAAGTAGGGTGTCATATGCAGTATATATGATATATACTCGACCATCAAAACAATATATCAGAGTAAAACTAAAATATTATCACCCGATTTGTGTGGGAAGTTCTCTTATGACTGAAAAAGGTTTATTATAATACATATAGTGTTCCATGAGTATACTTTGAAAATTTATACAAACTATACAAAACCAATCGTTAATTTATAACGAACATGAACATATCCATCCCAAGCCACCTCTATTCTAAAATAATAGAAGTGGAACTAACGCAAGAATTTAGGTTAAACAGGGTAATAATGAATCCCACTGCCTAACTTAATTAAAAGACTTATTCATGAGACTCCCAAATTTATCTTTAAATCTAGATAACCAAGTTTCTTATGCAATTACAGTACCTTAGAAGAAAATACATTAAAGCAAACAAATAACAGACCTTTTGGGATGGCAAGTCAACCATCTCAAATAATTAATTATTTTAGGTGTTAACTAAAATGAAAATTATATGCGACTCAGGTGTGTATGCATCAACTGTTAGTCCAATAAATAAAGTTAACAATCTACCTAGATTTTTTGCATGGAACTTCTTGCTCTTAACTAAACAGAGTACAAATATGCATAGTGTTATATCACTATACAAAATCTAACACTTTTGAACTTTAATTTGCCGCACATTGAAGTGGTAGTAAATCAGTACCATTGATATGAATTTCAAGTTAACAATCGACCCGAAGTGGTAGTAAGTCATATCACAAATTTTAGTTATAACACTGGAAATACACAGTGGAAATTTATCATTGTGATATGCCAATTTTAGTCAAACAATTGGCATGCGAAAAATCAATATACTCTGCTTAATATTCAAAGCAAACCTATCCATTTTTTTTATTTCTTTTCCTCTTTCAAACATAATTCTGGAATGCACAATGCTATAAACTTGGATAAAGTATAATTTACATTGCCACACATTTTTTTAGGAACACATGCTACATTTTCCCTTTAATAAACACTACACTTTTACAATCCTTATTCTATATTTAACCAATACAAAATTTTCCAAAACCAGAAAAAATCGTATATCAAAACATTTGCCCAAACCAAAATGATTTCAAGATTTAGTGAATTACAAACTTTTATGAATCGTATATCCTAAATACCTTTGAGACTTTTATGAATTACAAACTATTAACCCCAAATACTCTGCCACTCAGATTTAGTGAATTACGTACGAAGCCTATTAGTACAAAAGGAATGCTAGATTTACATTATTTCATCCCCCACCTCACGCGCGCACACATAAAATAAGGGGGAAACTATTGGAAATCATAAAATATAATTTAGACCCGAAAGATTTATAAAGGCTAAATCTCAAATCTGAGAGACTTTATGGTTTCAAAAAAGAAAAGGAAATGTGAGTTTCAGAGGCCATGTATGGTTTAAAAAAAAATATATAATAACTAACACCCACAACTACATTACACACAACAACAATTAATGTATGAAGCAAATGTCAGTCTCCAAATTCACTTTACCTAAAAAACTAAAATAAAATTAAAAAAGAAACACATATATTAAGTGTTATATACATTCTTATGTATATACAAAAGAGATAGGAATAAGTAGGAAATGCATTGGTTATAAATTTAGGGCTAGATTGTATAACTGGAATAGAAAAAATATATATTTATGAAATCAGGTATTATGGGCAAGATTAGATCTGTAAAAAAATACAATGCAAAAAAAAAATACGTTAGATCCCATCTAAACCCAAAGACCCAAAATTGAAAACACATACATTAAATCGGAAATACCCAACCTTAGATCTGAAGAACCCAACGTTAGATCTGCAAACAAAAAATATGTTAGGGTTAAAAATTGAAACCCCGCACTAAAAATTAAAACCCTAAAATGCATAATACTTGAACTCGATATGTGGTGAGGGCGGCAACATGAGAGAAGGAGGGTGAGGCCGAGGATGAGGCTGAGGGTGTATGGTGAGTGCAGACGGATATGATATGGTTTGGGATCTAAATCAGCACCTCTGAACCATTAAAACCAAGGTTCAATTAGAAAGAGGGTTTGAGGGTTTGTGGGTTTGTTCGTCCGAGTTGGAAAATGAGGATTTGAGTTTGGGGGTAGGGCTAAAGAGAGAGGGAGACACGTGTGTTTGAGAATGCAGGGAAGGTTTAAAGTGGTCATGGTGTGTGTTTAGCCAAATAACCTTGTGTTTGAATTAAAGTGAAAGAGGGAGAATCAATTAGTTAGATGAAAAAGAGTGGGAAACCAAAAAATAAAGGGTAAAATAGGAAGTGTAGGGAAAATTCTAATAGATGACATCATTGTTGAAGCTTATGACATACATAAGTTTCCTACTTAATTATATAGATATATATATATATATATATATATATATATATATATATATATATATATATATATATATATATGTTGTGTACTGAGGGTCTAATGGATCTTGACGATCGACCTTTCCAAGTAGTAGTGTATCAGGGAGTTCCTTGTTTGGATTTCATTTCGCGAGACACCCCACACACGAACATGGCATAGTGTTGAGACCGGGGAGAAGTTTAGCCCTTAGTAATTTTTTTGCCTAGGATTTTTAGAGTTTGGGGTGACAGATTAGTTAGGCAGCGTAGCTTGACTAGGATGTTTAGAGGGATGCTCTAGGTGTGAAGTATTAGAAGAAAGGTGAGGGGTATCTCATGGGAGTATGATAACAATTTAAATATGATATAAAACATATTTTAAAAATAACGCATTTATTCACTTGCAAGATATTTTCATAACTCGGGCTCTGTGCCATTTCTATATTTTTCCTCTCTTGCTATATATTGTATATATATAGGTGTCCAGACACAGGGACGCCTGGATGATGATCATTTCGAGTCAGACGTCTGCTCTAGCAGTTGTGGATGAATGCAGGTTTTCTTTAGATGCTTCTATCCTTATAAT